>CM077310.1:59772627-61022627 GCA_039655065.1 Glossophaga mutica | reverse complement strand
ATATTATTCTTGGAGCTGCTTTGAAAGTAATGAGGGGTTTCGTTATTTCTATTTAACAGGTTGCAATGAACCGAGGTGCTTCAATGGGGGGACATGCTGGCAGGCTCTATATTTCTCAGATTTTGTCTGTCAGTGCCCTGAAGGATATACTGGGAAACTCTGTGAAGTAGGTGAGTAGTGGGAGGTGGGTGTGAGAGAGGAACTGAAATCCCAGTTGCCAAATCTACCCAGAAAGGAAACTTACTCTGGTGACAGGGGCATGGGTGGTGGTTAGGGACAGGAAGGGTCATCCAAGGGTTGGTTAGAACACCAGAGTGCTGGGCCCAGGGGGTGTAAATCTGGAGTCGCTCTGCCACCAGTCAGCTGGGTGACCCTAGCCTCCCACTTACCTCCCTTGTGCCAGTAGCATTAGCAGCCAGCCTGCCTCGTGGGTTTGGGGTAATGGCAGCAGCAGATGGGAGACCCCTCTGAGAAACTAAATGGAAGGGGGGATTCACATGTGAGGTGCTGTGTTTCCTGCTTTCAATCAGATGCCAGTGCCACCTGCTACAAGGACCAGGGTGTCACCTACAGGGGCACGTGGAGCACAACGGAAAGTGGGACTGAGTGTGTCAACTGGAACAGCAGCATTCTGGCCTGGAAGATCTACAATGGGCAGAGGCCAGATGCCATCAAGCTGGGCCTTGGGAATCACAATTATTGCAGGTGAGAGGGCTGCCTTCCCTATTGAGTAGTTTTTCCTCTGGCGAGAAGCTTTATGTATATACAGAGTGATTTATTTTAAGGAATGGGCTCATGCAATTGTGGGGCTGGCAAGTCTGAAATCTGTAGGCTGGCCAGGGAGCTGAAAACTCAGACCTGGAGTTGAAAATATAGTCTCAAGATAAAATTTTTCAGCTTTTGCTCTTAAGGCCTAAAACAGATTGGATGAGGCCCACGCACATTATCAAAGATAATCTTCTTGAAGTCAACTGATTGTAAGTGTTAACCACATCTACAAACTCTCTTCACAACAACACCTAGATTGGTATTTGATTAAAGAACTATGCATAATAACCTAGGCAAGTAAACACACAAAACTAATCATCACAGTCCACCCTTTGTCTACTTGGCATACATACACAGCTCCTTAAACCACACTTAATCTCCAGTGAAGACAACGTCCAAGTCAGCCTTCTACCTAACATGGTACAACTATCCTGTGCACAATCAAAAGCACATTAACCCTTTCCCCAGAAGCACATGCAAAGTCCTTGGGCCGGAGACAGAAGTTCCACTTTTAATGACCCCTGGCTTTCCCTGGCTGATTTTTCAGAAACCCAGATGGAGACTCGAAACCTTGGTGCTACGTCTTCAAGGCAGGGAAGTACAGCTCGGAGTTCTGTAGCACGCCTGTCTGCCCCAAGGGTAAGTGTGGCCTCCCCACCTTCCCCTGGGGTGTCATAGGGAGAAAAGTTAGGACAAGCTGACATCCTTCTACAACTGGGGGGAGAAAGGAGTGGGATGTGAGTCAATCATTTGGGTTGCAAAGGGAAGAAAGTCATGAAACTTAAACCCCCACCCAGGCTGGGCCTCTAGCTGTTTGTTTGACCTTGAGCTGATCTCTTCATGTCTCTGACCCTCAGTTTCCTCAACTACAGAGGGGAAAGTGGGGCTGCATTTGTGGTTTCCAGCCCTTTTGAGAATGAATGGGGAATCTCCCTTTTTTGATTGTTGGGCCTCTCTCTCTCTCTCTCTCTCTCTCTCTCTCTCTCTCTGTCTCTCTCTCCCTCCCTCCCTCCCTCCCTCCCTCTCTCTCTCCTTAAAATGTGAGAAAATTTCTCTGATTGAAAAATACTATCTTACGAAAGGTACTATGAATTCAGCAGTCCTTTCACAAATAATTATGTTACTTATTATAGTAGTATGAAAAACATGCTTTAAATTCTAAATATGCATATATAAAATAACATGCATTCAGTCTACAAGTAACGCTGATGATATGCCTGTGAATTTGAGGACTCTTTACAGTAATGCTAAAGAAGTATCCTCCCCATCTCCCAGGGTCTGATCTAAATTAGGACTCATTGGTCTACATGATCTTAAAGATCCCTTCTAATATACTATTTATTGTACTGGTATATTTTTGTCAGTTTCAAGTGGGGAGAAAAGAGGGACAAATATGTGAAAAGAGACAGCACTCTCTCTTCCAGGCCCAACAAGTCCTTCAGAGCAGGCAAAATCTAAGAAGTAAGGGTCTGTGCACACATCCCTGCTTTGAAGTGCCTTGGTTCATTGTCCACTGTAAACAAGGAAACCAATAACTACTTTCAGAGCAGCTCCAGGAATAATCATCACTAACTGAACACAGCAACCTTCCCTGCTGAACCTGAATATACCCTCAGAATCTCTTTCAACACAGTAACCTAAGAAGCCGTAGCCAGTTGATGGGAGTTGACATGCCAAAAGAAAACCATTTGCCATCCCTAGGTGAAAGGGCTTGAAGAAGAAGAAAAACGGGAGATGGGATGGTGTCACACTCTTCTCACTGGGAGGCTGGCAGCCATCAGCTCCCCAGGCCAGCAGCTCCGTTGCAGGTCCTGTCGCATACTCTAGCCAGCCTGCTGTGGCATTTTGTTGGTTTTGTTTCAATATGAGATTTCTTCCGTTCCAGAAAAAAATGGGGACTGCTACTTTGGAAAAGGGTTAACGTACCGTGGTACCCACAGTCTCACCACATCTGGTGCCTCCTGCCTCCCGTGGAATTCCATGGCCTTGAGAGGCAAGATTTACACAGCGTGGAAGACCAACGCCCAGACACTGGGCCTGGGCAAACACAACTACTGCCGGTATGCAGCACAGGGTTTGGGGGGCTCAGGTCTGCACAAAGGGCAAGATTGGGGCATGGGGTGGGAGAAGAGTTAATGCCCAAAGTTATACAGAAGACCCAGAAAGTGGAAAGAAACCATGGCTATTACATAGTCCAACCTGCTCATTTGCTATAATAACACCTATGATGAAAAGCAAAGTCCACAGTTTTCCAATCCAAATCCCAAGTTCGAGGTCCTGTCCCATAGCCATTTTTCCTCCTCTGTTCCGCTCTCACATGGAACTGTTATTCATCCCAACAAATTGCAAGAGTTTCCTCACAGCACAGCTCTCAGCTCCTCCCAACCACCCCGTGAGATGAGAATGCTACATTGCTGAAGTTAAAGCTGTTTTCTATGGTGGGGTCTGTGGCAGAGCCACACCGGAACTCGGGATCCTCACTCCCACCTCAGTGTTTTTGCCATTGGTTCCCTGAGCCCCCTTCCTCTCTTCCATGGCTTGAGATGTGATTGAAAATGTGATTTAAAGCCTTAAACTCTCTTTATCGTCTAGGAATCCAGATGGGGATGCCAAGCCTTGGTGCCACGTGCAGAAGGACCGCGAGTTGAAATGGGAATACTGTGACATTCCCCAGTGCTGTAAGGACTGACCCTTGGCCCCCTCCCTTTGCCCAGCCTCACTGACCTGTTCCTCTTGACCATTTCCTCTGCCATGCCATTTCCTGGGTTTTCACAGCTGTCTGGTTCCCACTGTGTAGCTGTCAGATTTCCAGGAAGGTCAGGCCTTGTTGGGGAGGCACTTCCATGACTGAAGCAAGGGTCGGGTGGCAACACTCTTGGACAGACATTCTCTTCCCATGCCCTGGAAATGACCTGAGAAGAGATCATTATTACGCAGTTCCCGTAAACACACAGACTAGCCAGAATGTTCCTTAAGAAACATAGAGTCTAGCTGGGCAGGTAAGACAAAAACTCTCAGTTAACCCACCACCAAGGGCTGTGTAGCGAACAGATGGAAAAGAAATGGGGTAGACATTCCCCAGGAGAAAATCGGAATGCTTCATTATTTCCTAAACCAGGAAGTAGAGGCAGAGACAAACTAGAGGTCATGAAATATAGCGGAAAGATGCCTAGTTTTGGATTTGGACGGATCTGGGTTCTAATGCTGATTTCGTTGTGACCTTGGGCAAAAATGTCTCGGCCTCTTTGAAGTTCAGGGTTGTGAGGGTTAAAGATAGCGTATATACAGTGACTGGCCTGTACTATGTACTCAATAAATGAAAGTTGTGGTTTTTGTCACTGTGGGGACTGTTACACCACTCCATGCCAACCTGTAGAGATGCAGTAAACCTGTAGACACTTGGGGTTCCAAGAGAAGAAATCAACATGGGTGCCCAAGGACTTCACCTCAAGGCCACAGATCTGATCTCCCTTCTCTGCCCTTTCCTCACCCAGCCACCTGTGGCCTGAGACAGTACAAGCGGCCTCAGTTTCGCATTAAAGGAGGACTCTTTGCAGACATCACCTCTCATCCATGGCAGGCTGCCATCTTTGTCCAGAACAGGAAGTCGCCAGGAGAAAGGTTCTTTTGTGGGGGAATATTGATCAGTTCCTGCTGGGTCCTGTCTGCTGCCCACTGCTTCCAGGAAAGGTAGGGACTTGGAAAACCCAGTAGGTCTTCCTACTCTGTAAAGCCTTGAAAGCAGGCTGGTTAGAGGACACCTCCCAGCAAAAATGTACTACTGTTTCTCCATTAGGTATCCTCCCCACCAGCTTAGGGTGGTTTTGGGCAGGACATACCGGCTGGAGCCTGGGAAAGAAGAGCAGAAATTTGAAGTAGAAAAATACATTGTCCATAAGGAATTTGATGACGACACTTACGACAATGACATTGGTGAGATGTCATCATTCCCCCTACTCCAGTTCAAACTCTGGATCGCTCAACACACACCCACATGTGCACTTGCACCCCTCTTTCCAAATCCTCGCCCTCTCCTTCATCTTCCTCCCCTAAAATCAGAAGCAGCTCTTCACACAGGCCTTCTTCTCTGTCTTGCTCTCCCTCCCAGCACTGCTGCAGCTGAAATCGGACTCGCTGCAGTGTGCCCAAGAGAGTGACAGTGTCCGCACTGTCTGTCTCCCGGAAGCCGGCCTGCAGCTGCCCGACTGGACAGAATGTGAGCTGTCTGGCTACGGCAAGCATGAGGCGTGTAAGTGGAAGGAAGTCACGGCCCAGCCTGTCTGTCTGCAGGAAGGCAGGGGATGCAGTTATTGACCAGACAGAGGAAAAGTGTCCATGAGAGTGGTTCCAGCTCTGGGTCAGGCACTGACTCTATGTCATTGTGGGCAAGTTCCCTGCTTAGTGTGAACTCATCATCCCTTTCCCTACCTCATGGGCTCACTGTGCAGGTGCTGAAAGGTCTAAGTAGCACCAGTGCTTTGAAGGGTTTAAGATTTCAAGAAGGTTCTGATCAGCGTGAAGATGGTAATTAAGGGTGGGATACTTGGGCTACAATCCTGTGGACCTGAGTTCAAGTCTTTTTGCTCTGCTCCTTGCTAGCAGTGTGACCTTGGCTTGGATTTTTATTTTACACTGCTCCAAGCCTCAATTTCTCCATTGGTGAGATGGGGACAGAACTAGCTACCTCCTTAGATTACGAGGATTCTTGAGGATTAAATAAAATATTAGGTTAAACCAGTGGTTCTCACCTGAGAGTGATTTGTGCCCCAGGAGACATTTGGCAAAAGCTGGTGGCATTTTTGATTGTTACAACTCAGGATGGAGGCTTATCCTGGCATTTAGTGAGAAGCCAGGGGTGCTGCCTCACATCTAGCATGCACAGGGCAGCCCCTTACAAAAATTATCTGGTAAAAAAAAAAATACTGGTCTAAAATGTCACTAGTGCTGCTATCGAGAAACCCTGGTCCCAGTCTATAAAATTGTTGTCTTTATAGGGCAAAGTAATAAAATATTGGCAATTTCATAGGATTCAACTAATATGTGTAAAAGCTTGATACTTGTTAGCTAGTATTAGAAAATTTGGCCTTCTCCTTCCAAAAAGTTGACAACTTTCCCTAAAACCGTAAGATGCTTTCTCTCCTCTCTTTCAGCTTCTCCTTTCTATTCTGAGCGGCTAAAGGAAGCGCATGTCAGGCTGTACCCCTCCAGCCGCTGTGCGTCCCGGTACGTGTTTAACAAGACCATTACGAACAACATGCTGTGTGCTGGAGACACGCGGAGCGGAGGGAACCAAGCAAACTTGCACGACGCCTGCCAGGTAAACATGAGGTCTCTCCAAGGGTAAAAATGTCCCATGGCCAAAGGTTCTCAACCAAGGGAAAAACCTCTAGCCAGAATGGAGTGATTTCATCTCGCTGAGGCACTGGGGATTTTACATGCAGGCCTCAGAGAGTGAAGCAACTGGAGAATGATCAAAGGTACCCAAACTTAAGAAACCTGAACTGCAGGAAATTTCCCCAGTGTCTGCACAGGAAGCCCCACCTGGTACAGGATTTCCTGTAAGCCCAAGCAATTAACTGACTATTGAAGTGGTGGATAAGGCAACACAAATTAAGAAATTCTTGACTTCTGTAGGTGCTGGAGGATTGCAGTCTGCTTTGTAGCAGGGGAAAGACAGATGGAAACTTGCTGGGAAGTAGGATAGAGATGATTGTGAGAAATAAGGTTTAAAAACTTACACTCAGCCCTAATAACCTGGGAAAGCAAATCATCTCAGGTTCTCTGTATTAGCATCCTTACTGGAGTTAGTATTGCACTTGTTTCATGATAACAAGACACTGGTCTGTGGGACAAAGAACAACCATGAGATAGGGCCTCGATGTAGCTAAAGTGCCTTATTGATGAGAATGTTCGTGCCTGCAGTGTGCAGGCTGTTACCTGAGGGGCGAGGGTTGGGGTAGCACAAAAAGAAAGAGGCCAGCCAGGCTTCTGCATTGAAGACTTCGTGGACTTGGTTCTTATAAAGTGATCACAGCAACCCCCAGCCCTTGGTTCCTTGACAGCCTGTGGTCTCTTTTTGAAGAATTTCTTCAGAAACTTCCATTGTCAACAGTCATATAAAGGTTGAATGCAAAGTAAAACCATGATTATTTGCAAGCTTCAAGTTAAAAACAAAAATCATTTCTATTTAGCAAGATAACAACAGCTAACAAGTACCAAGAGTTTACTAAATGTCTTACATACATTAATCTCAGAGTTTTTTAAGGTTTTTCCCAATTCCTGTAAGAACCCCATCAAGTAGGTAGTATCTCTTTTACAGATAAAGCACAGTGACCCCCCGCCCAGACACCCCCCCCATCACCCTGAGCAATTACTTCAGTTCTACTTTACAACATAGAGACAACCTAAATCTCTTAGAGGATCGAGATCATTGAGATAAAATTTCCCTCTGCAAACCAAGTGCTACGAACAGTACAATAGTAATACTATAAACATTAACCCTAATTTCTACCCAGAGAGTCTGCAATTTTTACAAACAACTAACCTGTTCTCTCTCTTGCAGGGTGACTCAGGAGGCCCCTTGGTGTGTATGAAAGACAACCACATGACTTTGGTTGGCATCATCAGTTGGGGTGTTGGCTGTGGGCAGAAAGACGTTCCAGGTGTATACACCAAGGTCACTAATTACCTACACTGGATCCAAGACAATATGCGCCCGTGACCAAGAACACGCAACTCCCTGCAATCATGGCAGACCTTGCCTCCCTCCACGTCAGAAGACACACCAAGGCAGAATGTTTCTTGACACGGATTTCTCCACCAGCCTGCACACAGTACTAGTGGGGGGAGAACCAGCAGGAGAGGGGAGAGGGTATATTTTCACAGGTACTTCCCACTTCGGAAGTCTTCAGGGGTTAAGGTCTGATTTAGAAAGTATTTCTGTCAGACAAAAAGACAGATAAATGCCATCCCCTCCCAGAATACCACCATCTAGGGCAGACAAGCGGTTGCACAAAAGCCTAACCTCCTAATCTGTCAATGTGAGCAGCTTTGGAAATGGGACCACAAAGATGAAAGTTTGTTTCTAGTAAAAAATAGCTAGATCCTTCAGGAAAGAAGTATTGCATTAGAAATAGAATGTCCATGTATAATCACAAGGAAGCCCAACAGGGACCGGGGCCTCCTAACAAGGAATGGGCTGGCTGGCCAGATCACATTCCTCAGACCATCCTTTAAGTTAAGTATTTGACTATCCCCTTTCTCTGGGCTATAGCTCTTGGAAGGAATTCCTTTTATGTACAGTGTAAATCTTTTTTCTTTATAATAGAAGAATTGTATCATTTTTTTTAACTGGTAAACTAGGCTTTAGCATTTTGATATCAATCCATTGTAGTGTTTACTTTGTGTTGCCACTATTCTGTATTATACTATATTGGAGAAATAAATTCAGGTATATTTTTCACATGTTTTCTTGGAGTGGAGTAGTTGTTTCATATACAGTATCCCACAGCCGATTTGTTCATGTTCACATTTTAGCATCATTTGCAGTATTTCCTTTCAGCAAATACAGAACACGTGCTGGATACAAGGCAACACGCTAGGTGCCTTGGGCAGTAAAAAGGGAACACTAAAGTATTCAGATAAATAATGAGGTAGAACAGAGATGGACCACAAAATGGCAGAAACTTCTACTAAAATTCAGTTGCAGGAGGGATTAGGGACTCATGGGAAAAATAGAGTTAGGTAGGGCTTTCAAAAATTGGGCGGGATTTGCACTGTTGGAGAGGTGTGGGAAAGGCATTCCTGAGGCAAGGAAGACCACTGCATGAAACTACAAAGATCTAGCAAAAACAGCAGTGGGGGGATGCAGAGGAACTGAGTAATATCCATTTCTTTATTATTTAAAATATTTGTTTATTGATTTTACATTGACAAGGAGCAAAAGAAACATTAATTGGTTGCTGCCCAACTGGGGACTGACCCCTCAACCTATGTATGTGCCCTGACTGGGAATCAAACCCACAACCTTTTGGTGTGCAAGATGACTCTCCAACCAGCTGAGCCACCCAGCTAGGGCTGTAGGTAGGAATTTAGATTATGGGGACTTTAAATGCCAAAGTGAGTCTGGACTGAACTTTGTAGGCAATGGGGAGGCACTGAGGTTTTGGCTCCAGGTGAGTGATGAATTGAGCATGCCTTAGGGATGTTAAGCAAGTGGTGGCTAGGGAGAGAGCAGCCCAGGGAGCTGGGGAGGCTCCCTGAACAGCAACCACACTACTATAAAGGAGAAACGAAGGGATAAGAAGAACCTACGCACAACCTGCTAACACAGCAACCTGCCAACTCTTGGTTCAAACTAGAAACCAGTATTTGGGCCATTTTCCCCTATTTTGCTTTCCTGTTCATCAGAAAGAATATACTCCCAGACCAGTCCACACGAATTATGTTACCTAAGGAACGCTGCTTTCTGCTTCTCTTAGATGACTTTCCCAACTGCTGAGGAGATACAACCCATACACCTGGCTGCTGCCCAATAGTTGTTGCTGGCAGCACAGATCCAAGAATAAATCTGCTGATGCAATGCTTGCTGTTGCATGCTGAAAGTTTCTTGGAGACGAAAAATGTGGTTGTAGGTCTCTCTCAGATGTTGTAAGACTGCTCCGTTAAAGAGGTTTTTTAGAAGAAAAGTAGTTTCAACCCTTGAAAGAAAGACAGTCTAAAGTCCAAGAGCTGGATTTAGTGGCAGAGCAGGGGGAGGGGGTGGGAGGGCCCACTTCCCTTGAATGCTGAAGTCCCAAGAGCAGTTAAATAAATGCAAAGAATTGTGCATAGTTCACAGAAACTAGGTCACAGATTTCTTGACTTCTGACTGCTTACACGTTTCCCTGTGCAAGCAGCAGATTTTATTTTAGATGGATGTGTCTTTCATTCAGCTGTTTCAGAAAATCAGGGCTAGGGGACACCAGGAAACAAGACTCCCAGGTCCTGAATCTCTGAGCAGGAATTCAGCTGGTTTCATCCCCTCCCCCTTGTGTGAGGAGTATTCCTTCAGAGAAGTAGGGTTAATGAAATGAACCGAGGCAGTCAGGTTTCCTGGGATAGAAATGCAAAGTTAACATTCCTCTGAGTGAAGTCCTGGAAACAAACCGCACACTGGATAAAGACAATTGCTTAGAAGAGGCCACTGACTGTGCAGGGCAGACTTCCCGCCTTGCAAGACAGACTCATTTAAATTCTACTAAAATACACTCAAAGAGCAGCACGTCATTAACCAACGGTGGGTTAGGAAATTCAGGATAAAATGTCTGAAACTTGTCAGGGGAAGGAAATGGACACAAGGTGAAATCAAATAGGATTATCATGTAATATTCCCCTCACTATCCACAGCCAGTTAACAAAAGAAATAGATGCTAATAGACTGGAAGAACAAGACAGACTCTCAAGTAATCGTGTAATTAGTCTAAGTGGGTAAAGACTTGAGGAACTCAGATGATGGAAACTGCTGTCCTCCTAGGGCCCCATCCTTAAATCTGGTTATCAAAAAGTGTCAGAAACGCTTGGTTCCATGTTTATCTAGAAAGCCAAAGACTCACACAATCTCCAGTACTTGGGATCTTATAAAAAAAAAAAAATCCTTGGGAAATTTTTAGTTTCGTATTCAATTACTCTTTTAAAATTCTAACAAGAAATTAATCTCATTGCTGACACTGAGTCACCACCTGCTGGTCAGAAAGTAAAGTACAAGTATAATATACACCTGGTCACACCCCAAAGCCAGGAAAAGAGCCAGGCCAAGGGAAGAGATATTAATGACTAAGACAGCTAGAATGGAAATTAAATACTGTGGCAAGGGAACAGAAAGAAGTATTAGAACCTCTGTATGGCCACGAGGGACTTACAGAAGGAAATGAGTACAGCTACGGGATAACTGCCAGTTTCTACACTTGATCAAAACTCCCAATGTCTTTCTTACCTTCCAAGGAATCTCTACTTCGAGTAAGACGTTTAGGGCTTGAAGCCCTATTTCATGTCAGAATTAATCAATAAAGATCAAGAGAATGAAGAAAGCATTAGAATACACATTAGCAGCTTTAATGGTTTTGTCTTTCACACACTGGGGAAAAATAATTTGATCTGGACCTTTGTTCTCACAAGCTTAAAAATGTTGTATATATGACCCTGTCTGGGTGGCTTGGTTGGTTGAAATGTCATCCCATGCCCCAAAAGTTTGCAGGTTCAATCCCCGGTCAGGGCAGATACGGGAAGCAAACTATACATACGCCTTTAGGTCTGTTGGCTGAAAAGCACAACAGTAAGGTGCTCCTGAATTATTTCCTACTGCTTCTACAGAGGCACTCCTGGCACAGCATCATCGTTAGTCCCAATAACAAAACACTTAGCACACGGAGGACTGGTAAAACTCAACTTTATTAAGACTTAAACAGAGAAGATGCTTCTGCACATGTTAAACACATGCAACTCCACAGCTCGGTCGAGATGCCCTGCACTATTACACTAACACGTGGCGGTGGTCGAGATGAGGCTCAGCTGCGCTGCACAGGTCTGCTACGCAGGCACTGTGGCCGTTACTTCTGTGCTAAGGCCTGCAGGCCCCGTAGCCCTAGATATGTTTTTTTCTCCTTAACTTCTTCGTTTGAGATTAGGATGAACTGCCCTGGAGGAACTAAAACAGCTGGCCTCAAAACACTAAAAATATTCAGGAACAAATCTGGTTGTTTTCTATGAAAATTTAAAAGCCTCCAGAGCCGTCAGAAGCAATGCTAAATATTCTATGACCCTCAGGCAGAGATGTTTCCCTACCACAGTAGGTGTGTAGATGGGGCGTAGTAATCATGACAAATTCTGGAGTGATGGAATCTGAAACACAGAGTATCCCAGAGGAAAACCATGAAGCAACATGACTCTGCAGCAAAAACAAGTCCAGCACATAAGAAGTTAAAACTAGAAAAACAAATCACTGAAGTATTTTGGAAATAAGGCTTTGGAAAAAAACCATAGGGTTTGGAGACTACAGGTCTTCATTTTTCTCCATGCACGAAGTAGAGCACACTATCACCACTTAAGCTACAATTTTTAAAAACTTGTCTTTTATATAAATGTGTAAATGGGTAGCAGTCCCACTAAACTAGAATGAAAATCACGCACTGGGAAAGCCTGAGGTAATCCTCCAGTTGCCATGTTTCTGAAATTGGGTTACGCATTATGGACATGGCTCATCTTCCTACAACATTAGTTTTATTCAAAGATTTGAGGGACTTGCTGGGGGTTGGCCTTAAAAGAAAAAAGGACTGTTAGATATCTATCATTAATAAATGCATTACAGAGAACAAAAGACTGAGGAAATAACTTTACTGAGCAGCTTCAAGGATGAACCATACCTCAATGGTAAGTATTCTGTTTACTTCGGGTCATGGATGGAAAAGTCTCAGACAGGATGGCTTGGACCCCTGGAGCAGCCTAGCACTGACCAAGGAAAATAAGGAATCACTGGGCTACAGTTGGGCTGCACCTCTGTGAGGAATAAACTGGCTGTCTACACTCCAATACTACAACGTACAAAATACAGCTACCCTGGACTGGCCTTTCTAAAACTCCTCAGGTAATAGGAAAAGGCTGGTGAATTCTGTAAAGTGAGTAGAATTGTTTTGGGTTAGGGAAAGAGGTGTTCCTGGCAGTCACCACCGGGAAAAAGGCAAGTCACCTTCTCACTGAAGATGACAGACCAAGTCCTAAAGGCAAGCAGCAGATAGTATCTGAAACTGGTCAGATAGTCACGATCTTCAAGGGAAAATCGGATTCTACTGGGGTTTTCCATATCAACAGTGGACCTGAATTTAGAAGTTTCCAGTTCATTTCTAAGTTCAAAAAAAAAATTTAATATATTAAAGTAGAGGGATCAGAAAGAAACGAACTCAGCTGTATTCTTTCCAACCCTCCTCCATGTGGGATTTGCTTTTCTTGCCATTTTCACTTTGGGTCCTCATACTTCTTTAACACTGTTTCCACTTTCTCCCCCTCATAGATCACATCTGTAACTGGCCTTTGCTTAACTAACATTCATTGTCTTCCAAACTAACTAACTTTCTTTCCTTCCTTCTTCCTTCATCCTCCCTTCCTACTTATCTACCCACCTTAAAAAATAATAACAAAGGAGTCTTTCATTGGCTTTAGATAATAAAGCCAAACAAGTAACAAATGCTAGTGTTTTCCTAGGGTGACCATGTTAAAAATAGTTAAATATGGTATCAGGTATCTCTGGCCTCCATCACACAGCTCCTCTTTGAGAACTGAGTTGGTGCTGACTGCGTTTCAGTTCTGTCCCATCCTCCCGGGTGACCCTTTTCTCCCTTGATTAGTTCCAGGCACTGAAGGCTAAGGAAAAAAGGGAGTGGGTGGGTCCAGAAGGGGGCTGACCTAGAAGATAGGCTGATATTTTTTTACTTTTAGACAAGTAAGAAAGGAAAAAGTGTTTGTGACTGTTCCCTTCACAAAACTCTCCCTTCAGGTTCGAACTTGGAACTTTCCAGCTTTGGTCATGTATTTTATACCCTTAAAGGGTTTGTACTTCTCTCCATACATGTCCAGACGGTTCACTTTGAGTCCTGGAAGGAAGAAAGAATATGACATAAGCATAATTCATGGAAGCAGGTAGCATAATTGTTCAAATTCATTTCCATTCAAAGAGATCAGTGGGATAAAGATAGTAGTAGCAATGAACCAGAAAAAGTTTTATTTACTATATTACTTACATAAAACTGATATTCTTCATTATTAGTATATACACTGATAATAAAAAATTTCTGTAACCAAAAGCTATTCTATTAGAAGACCTCTTTCTAAGTGGAAAGGGAAGAAAGTTGTTGGGAACCACCCTGCATGGTTTCAGAAACTGTAACCCCCCATGGCTAAGGCTGAGTGAGAGACCTTGACACCCTAAGCCACTAAGGAGACAAAGCTTACTCCCCTGGCAGGAGTACTGCCTCTGCACACTTTACTCCATCCTGCCTGGCCCCCAGTGCATGACCAGTTAGCCAATGACAGGTAAGATTCCTCAAGGGAGGGACAACCTAAGACAGGCATGGTCATGAGGGGACCCTCAGGGAAGGACTTGGGGGGTTATGGAGAAAGGGGTGATGGACCCTAGCCCCTCGGCTTTGACATAGCCTGAGTCCTCATTCTGTCTGCAAGAAGTCCCCTAATCTCTTGGCTGCCTTACTTCCCCTGCCTGACTTAAGCCTGCAACAATGCTGGAGGTGGGTGCAGCCCTGTGTTAGAAAGAGTGGGTTCCCCTGGGCCATCAGGCCTAAGAAAAAATGCATAAAATCCTGTGAAACCTGCTTTGCTAATACCCTCAATTTAAATGTTAAGGGTCCAAGCATGAAATAAGTTTGTTTCTCCAAAGTTTTATGGCCCTTTAGCTACCTGACCCTGACTCAAAATAGGCCCTCAGAGTTCTTTGAATGTTATCTATTTGATCATTGCTGCCTGACAATGATTGATGAGCTTTCCATATATGCCCTGTATTCCTATGCAAATTAAAGCCAATAAAAGCTTATCAAGGCAAGGGTCAGGGTGCTCTCCTCTTGAGAGAATGGCTGTGCCATCCCTTTTCCTCCACAGGACTTGGGTGGTTCGTGTGAATTTGTCTCGTCTCATCCATAATGGCACAGACGCTGGGGGCCAGTGTCTGCATCAGAAAGTTATACACGGACTGAAATGAGGGTAAAGAAAAAGACCACTGTATGTTTTTCTCTACTTATTGTACTGAGTACATGAATTAATAATGATACCAAATCAAGAAATTAATAATGAAATAAATTATAGTCAAATGAATGAATAATGGAAAATAATAAATTAATAAATTAATGCTTTCTGACTATTCTCACTGTGTTGTAGAACACCAGTCCAAGGGGGGCAATTATTGGCTCACCCAGGGATGCCAAAAACTGTTACAGAGCAGAGGCCACAGGGGCCAAGGTTTGTTATGTCCACCGCCTTATAGGAAAGATGTCTCCCAATGCCAGAGATTTGTGAAAAGGTAAGGAAATGTTTATTTAATGCTATACAGACTTAAAGTAGTGACCTAATGTCTTCATTAAAATATCAAAGTCCTTTTGGATACCCACGGATGCACACAGTGCTTCCTTCTCCCTCCTGCCCTAATTCAGGGTACTGTAACTCAGGAAAAGAAATAAGCGTCCAGGATTCAGGCTCCTGACACTGTCAGCTGTGTCGTCATCCAGGCAGGATGTCTGATTAATCCAAAGCCATGCGGCACCTTCTCATGGCCTACTGGCAAGAGTTCTTTCACCCTTCTTCCAGGCAAAGTCTCTCCTGCTTCCCAGGCCACGCAGCCAAAGGGAGCACCCCAAAGCTGCATGGTCCACTTCTACCAAAGCTGCAGGGGGTCTGCACTCTGGCGAAAACCATGCAGCGCTCTCTGGCAAAGCTGCGAGGGGGTTCCCATTCTGCCAAAGCCTCATGGTTCTCTCTTTACCTAAGTTGCGGGGAAGCGGTTGCCACTGCCAAAGCCGAGTGGCAGTTCTCTGCTAAAGCCACTTGGTGATTCTCCCTCACAGGGCTGCGGGGGCCCTGACTCTGCCAAAAGCACATGGTTCTCTCTCTGGCCAAAGCCGCATGGCTCTCCCTCTAATGGCTGCTGTGTCTGGGTTTAAATCCCCATACCAACCTTTCTCTGCAGCCCCATCTCCAACTCCTCCTACAATCGGCTATACTTGCAGCACTCCTGTATCCTTCCAGCTTTACTGTGCTGCCATCTTGTGTGAGTCTGGGCAGTTGTGGCCCCATGGTGTGGAGCCAATCATCTCCAAGCTCTTACGCAGGCATTGTAAACAGGGGGCGTTGCCTCCCAGTTACATCTTGGGTGGAAGTCACTCCCTTCTCCCTGGCTCAAAGCATGGCCACAGCTATTTAACGTATCTATGAAACCAGTTTAAGGTTATAGATACGTTAAATGACCATGCCAGAGGATAGCTGCAAAGCTGTTGCTATGCAAAACAGCTCTCCTTGGCCCTGCTCCATGTGTCCCTTCCCCCAACTCACACCTGAGGAGTAAGGGGTAAGGGCACATCCTATATATCTTTCTAATATTTCCTGGACATCCTGAGTTCTGGGCCCCACTCCAAATCCCTATTTTGGGGCCTCCCTCTTGGTTGCACCCTGTTACAACTGTACTAAGCTAAAAAATTTTATACCATATAAAATGTTAAGCTTATTAAATATTTTAAGATGAAGAGTTTATAATTTAAGTGAGTTCTAATCACGTAATTTAGACAAGGCCTGTTGGTAAAGAAAAATAAGAGCTTCACATAATCTCCTTTCTATCTCACAGAATTATTCAAATGGTTTAATGAGAGATGAAAGGAGCTTAAAACAGTGCTGAATACACAGTAAATGCCCAGTAAGTGGTAACTATTATTATTACTATCATCCTAAGGTAGGTGTAGACTACAGCGAACCAACTTGGGTAGGCCCAAGTGTTCTAAATGATAATACAAGCAAATGTGAAAGTGTCCTGAAACTGGAGGAAAATGGGGGAAATTATTCTTTTTAGTCACCAGCTGAGAGAGCCCAAGCATTTCCACACTGAAGATTTCAGAAACCTCAAAGCGACAAGCCTAGGAGACTCAACAACTGCCCAGGAACACTTCTACCTACCAATAGTGTTTCCTTCTCATCTGTGTCTCAGACAACTTTTATTCAGGTCACCGAAGCCAACTTTAAAGCAAGGACTGTAAACTTTCCCCAGAAACGTGTTAGAAGGATTTCAGTGAAGATTACATGTCAGGCCATGAAACCAAACTTGATAAGCAGGGAGTCATTTCAGTTCTCTTCAAAGCCACCCCTGCTGTGGGCACTTACCAGAAATGGCCAGCTGCTGGATCTTAAACTGCAGGTTAATTGTGGGGTTCTCATCTGGCTTGGAAGCTCCAGCCTGAAGACTCATGGTCCCCTTCAAACTTGGTAGCTTTTGGGGATTTATTTTTCCTACATCCCAAGACAGCATCTTCAAAGAAAGAAAGAAAAAGTTACAGTGGAACCTTTCATGTGCGGCTGTTGAGTTCTAACCTCAGGCCATCAGTTTGCATATTATAACCTGCCTCTAGAGTGTTTCTCAACAGAGAACCCTATTTGTTACCCTAAATTGTCTCAAGGGAAAAACAATGTCCCTTTGATTAATCACCCCTTTCAACAAGGTATAAATATAAAGTCTATGTGGAGAGTTCCAGCTGGGTTACTTCTATTTGAGATCAGCAATTCAAAACCTCCTGCTTATTCTCCTACCTTGGTAACTGGGTCAAACGTGTGTGTCCCCTGAGATGGAGTGAGGCTCATATTCAGGACCCCTTTGGGCATCTGGCTGGTGACGATCACTCCCTCAATGGTCTTCCCCATAGTCTGCTTAGGTCCCACTGTTATTTCAAAGCGTCCAAGTGAACTACTGTCCCGGAAACTGATGCTGTGTTTGACATACACGGGAATTGCCACCAGGCTGGAAAAGAGATAAACGAAATCCCACTTCAGGAACGTGCTGCCACCCTTTCCTCCTTGTCTGCCCTGCCGGCAACTTTCCCTCCCTTGTCTACTTCCTTATTCATCTTAAAAATGAAGCACAGGTAAAAGCCCCTAGTAATCTTTTACTTGTTCCTTTTTATAAAGCTAAGATGCTGTCTAGTAAGTAAACTAACTCTCCTAATGACTCTTTGAACAATATTCACAAAATCAAAGAGTATACTAAGCCTACTATGAGAAAGGCATTATAAACAAAAATTAGGAGTCATCGTATTTCTGTTTAATTTTGTGACATGTAACTGATAATTATTTGTACTTGGGAGAGTAATATTCATACGCCATGCACATTTAATAATTTGTTGATAGAGACCTTTCACCCAACCTTGTCTGATTGTTACAAAGACCCTGTGAAGTAGGGTAAGTTGTCATGACTTGATGGAAGAGGAAACAGAGAAGTCCGAGAATAGTAACAGTTCCTAATATATATTAAGCACTTCCTGAGTGCCACTATGCTAAATGCTTTATCTCTGTTACCTCATTTAATCGTTCAATAAGTACGAAGTAGGTACTGGTATTGTCCTGATTTCACAGATGAATACTGATATGCTTAACCTCATTAAGTAACTTGCCCAAGGTCCCATATCATAAATACTGAAAGTGTGAATTAAGCCTAGGCAGTCTGATTCCAGAGCCTTTGTTCTCAAGTACTCAGATAGTTTTATAAACTATTTATTCCAGATCACACAGAAAGGAATTGGTGGCTCTGAAGTCTCGTAGCTCTCTTCAGTTCAAACACCTTCTACTTTACACCTCCAGCTTATAAAAACCCTTAGACTCATATTGCAGAGAAAGTCCAAGATCAAAAATCGCTGCATTTTATGGTTCTCATTGCATAATTTAATGCTTCTTTTGGGTTGGGGGGTTGAATACAGGTGTACTCAGATTCCAATTTGAGGAAAAAACAATGTTCTTATTTAGACATATAGTAATTACAACAAAAATAACAGCAGCAAACTTAATGAGCACTAACTTTGTGATAGCACTATTTAGATTCTCTTATTTAACCTTTATAGCAAGGCACTTTTATTACTTTCAACTTACAGATAAGAAAACAGACCCAGAAAGGGTAAGCGACTCAGCTGAGGTTACCTGATTAGTAAGTACAGAAGCTGGAATTTGAACCCAGGTAACTCCAGAGCCAGAGTTCTATCACTATGGATATGGCTCGCACGCGCACGCACACACACACACTACATTCTTAATTATAAGGGCTGCTTACTTCTGGGCACTGACATGGTAAGAGAGCAGGCGAAAGTTTCCATCAGGAGGGATGAAGGAGAGGATACGCTCAGATTCCCAGCGCTTGAAACGAACACAAGGATGGAAGCTGACATCATCCAGCAGCCTGGGGTTCTATAGTTACCAGGCAAGGAAAAGCAAAAAGTAGGAATTAAACACCCATGTTTCTTTCAGGAGTAATTTAGATGTTGTTTTTACTAAAACACATACACACACACAAATTCTGTAGTTACATATACAAAAGTCAAGCCTGACACAGCTGTATGGATGTCCATAATTATTTTTTTTAAAAGAATTTATTTATTTATTTTTATTTTTATTGATTTTTTAAGATTACTTATTTGTTTTCAGAGAGAGAAGGGAAGGGGAGAGGGTGAGAAACATCAGTTGGTTGCCTCTTATACACCCCCAACTGGGGACCTGGCCCACAACCCAAGCATGTGCTCTGACTGGGAATCAAACAGGAGATATTTTGGTTCACGGGCTAGAACTCAACCCACTGAGCTGTACCAGCCAGGGCATGATTTTATTTATTGATTTTTAGAGAGAAAGAAAGGGAGGGAGGAAGAAAAAGAGGGAGAGAAACATCTAGATGAGAAACATGGACCAATTGCCTCTAGCACACCCCTCACTGGGAACCTGGCCCACAACCCAGGCATGGGAATCGAACTGGAGACCTTCACAGGCTGGTGCTCAATCCACTAAACCACACCAGCCAGGGCCTTAATTATACCTTTTCGTTCCATTTCATTCTCACAACTCTGTCCTTCCAAAAGCATTTAATTTCCCCTCCCAAGAACTAAAACTGTGATCCAGGCTTTTACCATGAAGGACAGTGTGAGGTCTGGCATTCCAGTCAACTTGACACAGGCATCAATCACCCCCTGGATCTCAGCGGTAACAGTGGAACCTGAGACCGGAGCAAGACAAAAAGAAGGTAGGAGGTTACTGAACTCTCCTCTGTTTTTCCAAACTCATTTCCTTCGTCCTGCCCTCCTTCCATCTCTTCCTTCCCTATCCCTCCCTTATTCTCTTCCTTCTTTCCATTCATCCAATTCATCTACCTAACATTGTCCATCCTTCCAAACATTTATCAACTATGTATCAAGCATGAGATACTTAGAAGTAATGGGAATAAAAAACTAATGAGATAATTAGCCTAAAGGAGTTTTCAATCTAGTACCAGAATCACACAGAATATCATAATCTTAACCAATGGTTCAGAAAATTCCATATCAGAAATTGCTTTCCCTAAGGCCACCAATGAGCTTTGCTGCTATACTGAATATACACTTTTGGCCTTTATCTCACAGGATCCCTCTGTAGTGTTTGTCGTTGTTGACCCCCTTCTTCCTTTTCCAAATCCTCCTCTCTCCTAGTTTTCTACCTGTTTCCCTCAGTGCCTTCTGCAGACTGATTTCTTTTCACATCCTTCAAATGTCTCTGACTTTTCAGTTCCGAACTTCTCTTTCACTCAACACTCTCCTCTTGGGGTTATTTCACCTGCTGCTTCAGGCTTCAATTTTCACTGATGGCTAATTATTTCCTAATCTTTCTTTTCCAGTTCAGCCAATTGGACAGATCCACTTAGACATCTTGGATGCACTCAAACTCTACACATGACAGTGAATTCATTATCTTCATTCCTGGACCTGCTCTTTCTGTTTTCCATATCTTCATGATGATATCATCTATCCTGTTGCTAAGCCAAAATATCCTTGACCACTTCTAATTGCTCATTGCCCATAGCCAATTAATGATCATTTCCTCTCTTTTATATAACTCCTATCTTTTAACTCATCTGTTTGTTCCTCTCTGCTCTCACTACCATTGAGGACATCTATATTTTGTGACTTCAGTAACAGCTTCCTGCTTTCCCTGCCTTCAGTCTTACCCCATTTCAAGCCCTTCTTCACACCTCTGCTGGGCTGCTAGTTGTAAACTACAAATCTGTTCAAGTTACAACCCAACTTAAAATTTTTTAATTGCTCCAAATAATCTTCCTTAAAAAGGCATACAAGACTCTTTATGATTTAGCCATCTAGTTGTTGTTTTGATTTTTATTTTTTAATTGAGGCAAAACTTACAGTAAAATGCCAAAATCTTAAATGTACAGCTCAATGAATTTTTAAATATGTATATGCCTATGCTAATATCACCCACATCAAGATGTGAAACCTTTTTAGCACCCTACTATGTTCCTCTTGCCCAACCTAATTAGTCCAAGTCCTTAAAATTCTGACTTCTATTACCTTAGATTAAGTTGCACCTGTCTTCAAACTTCATGTAAATGTACATAACCTTATGCATCCAAGTTTCTTGCTCAACACTGTGGGATTCATTCATGCTGTTGGCTGTATAAGTAGTTATTCTTTTCATCATTGTATAGTATTCCATTGTTGGACCACATCAAAATCTATTTATCCTTTCTATTACTAATGGATATTTCAGATATTTTCAGTTTTGAACTAATATGAAAAGCTGCTATGCCTAGTTTTAAAGCCTCAACACTTACTTTTCTTTTTTATGCTTCTCAATCCAGTCATACTAAACTACTTTATTTCCCAACAATATTTTACTTATCTTTAAGTGTTTGCACATACTTAGCTCCAAAATACATGAATGTTTTAATAACTTCTACTCATTCCATCAATAAAGCATAAACATTCACTGATGCAGATACCAGCAAGCAGCGTCCGCAGCACTGTGACTGAGACGAGACAAATTCACACAGACTACCAAGTCCTGTGGAGGAAAAGGGATGGCACACCACTCTCTCAAGGGGAGAGCACCCTGCCCTGCCCCTTGCATTGACAGGCTTTTATTGGCTTAATTTCCATAGGAATGCAGGGGTATATGGAAAGCTCCTCAATCATTGTCAGGCAGCAATGATCAAGTAGATAACATTCAAAGAACTCTGAGGGCCTATTCTGAGTCAGGGTCAGGTAGCTAAAGGGCCATAAAACTTTGGGGAAACAAACTCATTTCATGCTTGGACCCTTAACATTTAAATTGAGGGTATTAGCAAAGCAGGTTTCACAGGATTTTATGCATTCTTTCTTAGGCCTGATGGCCCAGGGGAACCTACCCTTTCTAACACAGGGCTGCACCTACCTCCAGCATTGTTTCAGGCTTAAGTCAGGCAGGGGAAGTAAGCAGCCAAGAGATTAGGGGACTTCTTGCAGACAGAATGAGGACTCAGGCTATGTCAAAGCTGAGGGGCTAGGGTCCATCACCCCTTTCTCCATAACCCCCCAAGTCCTTCCCTGAGGGTCCCCTCATGACCATGCCTGTCTTAGGTTGTCCCTCCCTTGAGGAATCTTACCTGTTATTGGCTAACTGGTCATGCACTGGGGGCCAGGCAGGATGGAGTAAAGTGGGCAGAGGCAGTACTCCTGCCAGGGGGGTAAGCTTGAGACCCTAGTGGCTTAGAGTCTCAAGGTCTCTCACTCAGCCTTAGCCATGGGGGGTTACAGTTTCTGAAACCAGGCAGGGTGGTTCCCAACAATTTACCTGTTTAGATTTTGTTCTGTATGAGTGGGATACCTCTCTTATCCTCCGCCTTTTTACCTTTTTCTCCTCCACTAGACTTTAAGCAAGCTTCTGTAGCCATAGCCTGTCTTTCTTTCTCTTTCTCTTTGTAACCCCTCTTGTCTCCTTTATTTGTATAACCTCACTGTCAACAACAAAATAACATTATAATCATCATCAACAGCAGCAGCTGCAATAAAGGTATTTCACAAAAAGGTCCAGAAGTTTGGATATGGAACACAATTCAGAACACAATTAGGGTTTCAAAAAGATTTAGAGGCAGAACTCAGAAATTATGAGTAAAAAAAAAAGTGCTGAAAATACTATCACTGAACTGAAAGCCAGCTGCCACTCACCCACATTTACTGACAAGAATCTGAAGGCTCATCATGGGGAAGATGAGATCCCCACTGCTATGCTGAGTGACAGCCACATAATGACCAATTGTCCCTCTGAATGACATGCCTCTCTTCATTATTTGCAAATAATTGTTGTTTTCCTATATTATTCAGAATGGGAATATTATAGGTATTCAATGACTTAGTTACTGGGCTTACTTTTCTCTTTGAGAGTTTGTCTATCTCATCTTTTCTTAAAATGTTATTAAATTTACTGAGATGGCATTGGTTAACTATGCAGGAAACAAGGAACTGGCAAGAAATATTCCAAGTCATGAAAAGCAGGGACATACAGCCAACATTGCTCTACTCAGCAAAGCTATCCTTTAGAATCAAAGTGCAGATAAAGTGCTTCCCAGATAAGCAAAAACTAAAGAAGTTCATCATCACCAAAGCATTATTACATGAAATGTTAAAGAGACTTAATAAAAAGATCAAAACTATGAATAAAATGGCAAAAATACAAATCTGTGAACAATTGACTCTAAGAAACAAGCTAAGGAAACAAGAAGAACAGAGACAGAATCATGGATACGGAGAGCATTTTGATGGTTGCCAGATCGGAGGGGGTTGTGGGGGAATGTGTGAAGAAATGAAGGGATTAAGAGGTACAAATAGGTAGTTACAGAGTAGCCATGAGGATGTAAGGTACAGTGCAGGAAATGGAGTAGCCTAAAAACTTGTATGCATGACCCATGGACATGAACAAAGGTGGGGGATTGCCTGAGGGAGTGAGGGATGCTGGGTGGAGGTGGGACAAAGGGGAGAAAATCAGGACAACTTTAATAGCATAACTAATAAAATGTAATTTGAAAAATAAAGTACTTAGGAAAAAAGTAAATGAAAAAATAAAATAAATGTGAGACAAGCATTGGTCTGCATTGTCATGTTTTTATTGCCTTTTTCAACTCTACGGAGGTATAATTAACTAATAAAAATTGTATATATTTAAGCTGCACAACTTGATGTTTTGATACACATATACTTTGTAAAATGATCACCAAAATCAAGCCAATTAACATTCATCACCTCAATTCTTTGTGTGTGTGTGGTGAGAGCACTAACAATCTCCCCTCTCTGCAGATTTCAAGTACATAAAACATATGTGAAGTGAGGATGTGTTAATTTAACTAGACGGGGTGAGGGGAATCCTTTAACAATGCAACTGTAGTCACTGCTGTACATTAAATCTCCAGAACTTACTCACCTCGCATAACTGGAACTCTGTATGCTTTTACTGACACCTCCTCACTTGCCCCTCCTCCTAAACCCTGGTAACCACCCTTCTGCTCTCTCTGCTCCTGTAAGTGAGGCCATGGAGTCCTTGTCTTTCTGTATCTGCTTTATCTCGTTAAGAGTAATGCCTTCCAGGTTCACCCATGTTGTTCAAAATGGCAGGATTTCCTTCCTTTTTTATGGTTGAATAATCTTTGATGGTGTGCATAGATCTATGTCACATTTTCTTTACCCATTCATCAGTCAACAGACATTTACATTGTTTCCATATCTTGGCTACTGTGAATAATGCTGCAATGAACATGGAAGTGCAAATACCTCTTTGAGATACTTATTTCATTTCCTTTGGCTATAACCAGAAGTGGGATTAATGGCTCGTATGGTAGTTCTATTTTTAAGATTTTGAATAACCACCAAACTCTTTTCCACGATGGTTGTACCAATTTACATTCCCACCAACAGTGCACAAGGGTTCCCGTTCCTCCACATCCTTTCAACACTTATCTTTTGTCTTATTATAATGGCCATTCTAACTGGTACAATGCAGTATCTCTTAGCTTTTATTTGCATTTCCTTGATGATTAGTAATTATTGAGCACATTTTCATATACCCTCTGGCCATTTTTATGTCTTCTTCTGAAAAATGTCTAGTCATGTCCTGTGCTGACCTTTTAATCAGGTTATTTGTTTTTTGTGTTGTTTTGCCAGAGTTGCACAAATTCCTTATGTTTTAGATATTAATCCCTCTTCAGATGTATGCTTTACAAGTATTTTCTCCCATTTATAGGTTGCCTTTTCATCCTGTTGATTGTTTCCTTGTTGTACAGAAGCTTTTTAGTTTGATGCAATTCCATTTGTCTATTTTTGCATTCACTGCCTTTGCTTTCGGTGTCTATCTAAAAAAATCATTGCCCAAATATATCAAAAAGCTTTCTCCCTGTCTTTTCATCTAGTAGTTTTATGATTTCATGTCCTATGTTTACATCTTTACATTGATTTTTGCATATGGTGAGATAAGGGTTCAATTTGATTGGACTGTATGTGCATATTCAGTTTCCCCAACATATTTAATGAAGAGACTATCCTTTCCCCATTGTACATGCATGACACTCTTGTTGAAGATCAGTTGATTATAAATGTGTGGTTTTACTTTTGAGCTCTATATTTTGCTTCATATGTCTCTATATCTGTCTTTATTTCAAATCCATACTGTCTTAATTAATGTAGTTTTGTAATATATTTTGAAATCAGAAAGTGTGAAGTTCCCAGCTTGATTTTTCCTGCTCAAGGCTGCTTTGGCTATTGGGGGTTTTTTTGGTTCCACATGAATTTTTTCCCTTATTTCTACCAAGAATACCATTGGGATTTTGATGGGGATAGCACTCAATCTGTGGAACACTTTGGGTATTATCGACATTATAACAATATTAATTCTTCCAATCCATGAATATAGGTGTCTCTCCATCTATCTGTCTTCTTTAATTTTCTTCATCAATGTTTTATAATTTTCAGTGCACAAATCTTTCACTTCTTTGGTTAAGTTTATTTCTTATTCCTAAGTATTTTATTATTTTTGTTGCTATCATAAATGGAATTGTTTTCTTAATTCCCTTTTAGGATAGTTTGTTGTTTGCATATAGAAATGCCACCGATTCTTGTATGTTGAATGTTTATACTACAACTTTATTGAATGTATTAGTTCTAAGAGTTTTTTGTTGAATCTTTAGGGGTTTCTACATATATGATCATGTCACCTGCATCATTATATTTAAGTCCATTTCTAGTACCTAGCACAGTGCTTGACACAAAGTAGGCACTAAGTTAAAATGAATGATTTTGAATTGGGGGATAATTCTAATAGCAAGCATTGCATGAAAGGGGCTTCTTTCTATTTTCATAGTTCAGAGAACAGATTAAAAGCACCTACCTGATTTATCAATGATGGCATCAATCTCTTCAATCACATCAAAATAGGCCTCATTATTGGTGTATTTCACCCCAGTCCGTCGCCACGGCACCACTGACAGCTGCCCAGTGGGAAGCTGGTCACCCACATTGGTGCTTCCTGAGATAATGAATATTACCATAATTTATTTCCAATTTGATAACTGGATATAATCAATGATCTCATAATCATAAAATACTTCCCTAGATGTTTCTATGCTCCCACTATTCATTTAGTCAATTAAAGAATTTTTCAAAAACACAGAAAGAGTTTTCCCAACTTCTATATGGGCAACCTAGTTGACTTTAAAAACTCATCGCCATCTGGTCTGCCTTCTCAAGCAGAATAAAGGTTAAAATAGTTACCTGAGAAACAGATATCATATTTTGGTTTTGAAAGTAACTTGAACTTGGTCTCTCAAATTCCACAATAGCTTGCAGCTTAAATAATGTATTGGCTTTCAGTAGAGATGCTAATCTACATATTGATATAAAATTTTCATGGGTAAAACAGTATTCTAGTTTGAGGTAGATTCTTAAGTACATTTATGCTATATGTATTATAGCATAATACACACAGAATATGTTGATGTATTAAAATGTATACATCCACATAATCTCTCTCATCCCAATACTGAAACTTAGAAAAAGAATACGAATTACATCTTCCCCTATCTTTAAGAGTTATAAATCAATTCCTGAACTTGTTTTTCCCTCACAAGCATCAAAAATATTTTTAATTCAAAGGTTCTATACTCCAATTATGAGATATTATAACTACTTCAAAATTTCCTTCTCCTGTAACCTGGATCTTTTTAATCTAAAGAAAAAAACATTGAACACACACATATTCATCATGTTTACAAAATAATTCAGCTTTTCAAAATGGTTCTCAGATACCTTTTTCTAGATTTAAGTGAGATTCTAGAAAATGACTTAATAATATTAATAAATGATCAGGTGCCAATAAAGCTTTTTAAGGTTTAAAATGAAGTCCCAAAATATTGAAAAACCCAACAAATGTTTCCTTAAAAAGTGTGCTATCTATTAAAGCATGTCATCATGCTATAATAATTAAATGAATATGATAATAAGGCAGGAAAGCCTAAAAAACAAAAACACCAAGAATCCACAATGATTTAAGTGCAAGATAAAAATATCATTTGAAAGCAGAGGAGAAAAGATAAATTATTCAAGGAACAGTGCTAGGAAAAGTGACTGACAATTTGGAGAAATAGACATAGAGTCTTACTTCATATTGATTACCAAGATAATTTCCAAATAGATTAGGTAATTTAATCCAAAAATAAAACTGTAAAAGAATTAGAAGAATACACTTTTAAAAAAGACTTTCCCTTGTCCAAGATCAAAAAGACATTTTCTTAGTATGGGTGAGGGGAGGCAAAAAAAAAAAAAAAAAAAAAAAAAGAGAGAGACATTCTTATGTTTTCTAACAGTTACAGAGTTTGCGTTTATATCTAGCTGGAACTCATTTCATGCATAGAATAAGTAGGGAGGCTTCATTTTTTTTCTATATTAAAGCTAATTCTCCTAGTACAATATATTTAACAACCGGCCCCTGGCCCACTGATTTGATATGTGAACACATCTATTTATACCAAATTTCTATAAATACAAGGGTCTGTTTCTGGACTTTCTATTTTATCCCAGTCATACTTGCCTATTACTGGGCCAATACTATATTTTTAAAATTACCAAAACTTCATGATATATCTTGTACCTGATAGGACATACTCTCTTGTTCTTCTTTTAATGTTTATTTTCAAAACTTTCTTGGTTTTTAACTCAAATCTATTCTATGAATTTTTGCCTCATGTACCACATGAACTTAGTATATCTTGATACTATTTGACAGGGAAATCCTTCCAACCCTTTTGTAATTCTTTTCCAAAATCATCCTGGCTACTGTGCATATTTATTCCTTTCAAAATGTATTTCTCAATCAGTTTGTCAAATTCCTTGTAAACCCTATTTATATACTTAGCAAGATCCAAAATGTAAAACCTTAATGAAGAATGACTAACTTCATTAAATCAAAAATTTTTAAATGTGGCTACACAAAAAATGCCATGTAAAATATCAAATGACAAGACAGATTGTGAGAAAATACCTGTAACAGAGTATTCAAAATAAATAAAGAACTCCCACAAACCAACATGTATATTTCCAATATACAGGGTCCAGCAGAAGTAAGGCCTGCTTGAGTGTGGTTAGTAGGGTATATGAATGTCCTGCACAAGATGGACAGCAATTGGAACATTTCACCTAAAATGTCATATGTGTGCTTGAGTAAGATATTGTTATGTTACAGAATTACAGAGTGAGATATTGTTATGTTACATTTTTGTAATAAAAAAAGGAGTGCTATTTGTACCAGACCCTGTATATGGTAGTTTAATATCCTTAAATGAAAGAATTATTTTAAATTAGAGTAAAAAAGAAAAGCATTTCAACATAAAAAAATGGGCAAAGGATGCGAAAAAGTAATTCACTATAGAGGAAAAACAGTAAACACTTGAACAGCTTTTACATCCTTAGTAATAAAAAAATGAGTGTAAATTACAAGATATCACTAAACTATCAAATATCCAAAGTTTTTTAAATTAATAATAATAATAATAATGATAATAATAATAATGATAGGGTTGGCTAGGGTACATAGAAATTGCTACTGAAAGTATAAATTGGTGTAACTTTTCTGGAAGGCAAGTTGGTATAATGCGTTCAAGTCCGTAAAATGTACACACACTTCGGCCCGGCCCTTCTGTCTCTAGTACTGAAATGAAATCCTTCCAGATGTGCACAAAGATTTCAGTATAACAATGCTGATTTCTTGTTATTTAAAAGAACAAGAAAATCAGAAACATAAACAGAGGCTGAGTAAATAATTTAGGGTCTATTCCACATGGCAGGGAATTGTAAAGTCACTAAAAATTATGTAGAAGAATAGTTATCATGATGAAATGGTATTCACAAAATATTGATAAAAGGTAAGTTTTCATCTATGTACAAGAATAGTTAAAAATTCTATCCATCCACCTATAATCTATCTGTCTAGAAAAGATAAAAATATACACACAAGTATGTTAAAAGTGTGATGGGATTAAGAATCAATTTCATGTTCTTTGTGCTCTTCTGTATTCCCATTTCTACAATAAGCATGTGTTTCTTCTGAAATCAGAAAAAAATTGTTTTTCAATTGTTTTACTTCATTCTGTCTTTGAAATCAGGGTATTTTCTACATAATTAAAATCTCTTTCAGGTCATACTTCAAGACTATAAAGAGCAAAATTAAAGCACCTGGACACTTGAGATTCCCCAAAGGTAAGCATTCAAAACAGTGCAGGGACCAGACTAAGCCGCACCCGCGATGGCCGAAGCTTTCTGTGGGTTTGCCCTTGTCCATACCTGTTATGGTGTTGACAACTGTTCGAAGAATGGTGGGAGGCTTTATCAGTTCTTTGAGGATGTTTGATTCAGTAGCTAATGGAAACCCATTATCAAGCATCTCTTCCAAAACCTCATAAACCACAACCACGTTGTCTTTGATCACCGGCTCTGAACAGACTCCAAAATAATCCTGATGAAAAGACAATGTATATATTTATCACTCAGAAACTGTCATTAGGTGAGAGAATGTTCCCAGAGAATAAGGATCTAGTTCTGCCCATACGTATTTACTCATTGTTTAGGATTTTCTTCTACAACAATGGAATGAGGCATAACCGTAGTTCTCTTAAAAAGAACACTTGTAGTACCAGCGTCATTACTAACTTCTTTTATAAACTAGAGCAAGTCATTAAGCCTCTTTGGGTTGGTTTCTTCAACTAGATAAAATATATAGAATACAAAACTGAATCTAAACTATTATATGCGCTTATGAACAAGAATTTGAAGGAATTATAATACTTGATACGACACAGTTTGGAAGTGAAAATCTTAATCTGTTACTGTGTGCTGCTGCTTAACATTCATTCAGCAAGTAAGAATTTAGAGGGAAATAAAATAAAATGAGGAGTATGAGCAAGCACACTAGAAAATCACTTGGTATCATCCCTACTCTAAGATGCCACGATTCTAAGAATGCTTTGTCCTTTTATTAACAAAGGCTAAACTTAGATACTAAATTATCCGGGTTGTGGAAAAAGCACTGGATTCCAAATCAAGACCTGGGTTACAACTGTCACTTACTAGATTACTAGATTAAGGCATGCTAACTAATTTGGGTCTTGATTTCTTTAACAGTATAATCAGGATAATACCATTGGACACACATGGATGTTGTAAGAATTCAGCATGATTGATTAAATGATAACATATGTGAAAGTGCTTTGCAAACTATAAAGCACCATGCAGAATGCAATGCATGATGCTAAAATGATTTAGAAAAAAATATCTGTGGTCATTTGGTGTACCCTTCTAGCAATGCCAATCATGTCTTGTCCTAGACCTCTGAGATGGTTACATGACCTTGAATTCATCCACTGAAGGGAAATTGACTCCTTTTTGAGAAAGCCCATTCTATTCATGGATAGCTCTGATTATTAGAAAGTGCTTTTGCTAAACTAAAATTTGTTTCCTAGATCTTCCTTACAGAACAAGTTTATAGACTAGTCCCACAGCTATTTGAAGACAACCACAGGATTTCATTTCAATATTTTTTTCTTAAATTTTTTTATCCTCACCTGAGGTCATTTTCTCATTGCTTTTAGAGAGAAGGGAAGGGACAGCAGGAGAGAGAAGCATCAATGCGAGAGAAAAATATCAATCGGTTGCCACTGGTACATGCCTGGACCGAGAATCGAACCCACAATCTAGGTATGTGCCCTGACCAGAATCAAACCCACAACCTTTCAGTTTATGAGATGACACTCCAGCCACTGAGCCACAGCAGCCAGGGTTTCAGTATTTTTAGTTAGGGCCAAACTCCCTGTTTGATCTTTCCACTGTTCATGCCATGGTATGGTTTCTAGATTGTTTTACCCTCTTGCCATTTCTTTGAATACGCTCCAGTTTTCCCATATTCTCCGCAAATTGTGATGTCCAAAATTGATGACAGACTCCAGATGTGATTTAATTACATCAGATAATGTCAATTACTGAAGTCATTCCAATATCCAAGAGCACTTAGAAATATGTTTCTAAAACAAAAAGATTTCTCCTTTAAAATAAAGATTTTAAGGGCAAAAATGTTATACAGTTCCTTCCCAAGAGTGATTTTATTTTGAAAGATAAAACATATCACTAGATTTTATAAATCAGGCTGAACGTACACCCTGCAGGTGTAAAGGAGACTTGTAAGTATGACACACTGCTAGAGCAAAAGTGCTTGCAATTCTACAGCTGAAACTCTTCTGTTATATTCTAGTCCTAGAAATATAATAACAGCCAAAAAGAACAAATATCAGAAAGTCACCCAAATCAGAATATATCCATTGATTTTTAACAAATGCATCAAAAATGACAAGTTCTGAAGTTCCAAACTTCTAAACCAGCAACTTTAGTGTTTTCTCAAATTCTTCTGTGGTTTCAACTAGATTAAACAACTTTTCTCACTTCCTGTCTTATAATTAGTTACATAATATCAGCATGGCAATATGAAGCCGATGTCAAGTTTCACCAATGGGACTATTAATTTTAGGACAGGGTAAAGAATCACACGTGGAAATCATAACAGGGCCCAGTCAGAGCGGTTTAAGTTCCTAACTGCTGGGTTCTTTCACTTACAGTTCCTCCACATACCGGGCTTCATAACTCTCAGGTTTTCACTGTGTGAAGGAACCACATGCCATGTGAAAACTGGAATCACAGAATAACACTACCACAAAGTATCCGTGGGAAAATTATAAAATATAATTCCTTTGGAATGAAAGCTGTTTCAAACATGTGATCTAGATATAAATGCAAATGAAAGGACTCTTTGACTTATTTTTCATTATTTACCATAACATTTGGGTCTCCTTCTCTTCTTGTTCAGTTCCACAATTTCTATATTCATGTGACTAATTCCAGACTTCACATGACATCAAAGTTGAACCAAAGAGCCCTTGCTTCTCATTTATCATCTGAGTTATACAAATACTACAACAGTTAGAAGTTGAGCAAGTCTTTTAGGAGAGGATTCCACTGTCTAAAACCAGAGTCGTGGGCAAAGCTCAAAATCTGTGCTATAAATGGTGCTGGCATCCCACTCCCCAAGATCTTTAAATCTATTCCTGCAGGGAAAACTCAGAATGAAAACTGTCCTGTAAAGTGTGTTGTTTAAATTCTTTTGGGTACAGAAGATTTTTCAATATTAAGTTTGCAACAAGGAGCTTCTATGCTGTGGAAAAGCACCCTAAACCCATGATGAAGTACAGGTTTACAAATTGCCCTTGCCAGGGAGAGTGAAAACAAGCCTTACTTAGCTTTTCTACTTAAAAAAATATATATGTGTGTGTGTGTGTGTGTGTGTGTGTGTGTGTGTGTGTGTATCTTTATGCAGTCATACTTTTTGATGCAACTCAAAGCATGTAATTAACAATGGTGTGCATCAAGTCCACTATTTTAAAAAAAACCTCCAAAAACTAAACTCCTCTGATTTGTGAACAAAGTGTAAGACAATTCCAATCTCCAGAACTAAAATGACCATACACAATCATACCAAGTGGGGTGGCTTTCTCATGCAACAGGTTCAAAAGTACTCAATTTGTCTTCTAGATGTAGCCAATTCAATAAGTAGAATCAAGAATCTTATCAGGACTTCCGGCCAAGATGGAGGCGTAGGCGGACACACTGTGCCTCCTCTCACAACCAAAATTAAGGACAACAAATATTTAGAAACAAGAAAACAACCAGAACTTATAGAAAATTGAACTGTACGGAAGTCCAACAACCATTCATCCAGACCGGTAAGAGGGGCGGAGTCGCAGTAGGAAAAAGTGGAGGTGCGGACCCAGGAACGCAAACAGCAGCGGCTGGCAGTTCCCAGGTGCACAGGCGGCGGCTGGCGGTCCCCGGGCCTACAGGCAGCAGCTGGCGGACCCCGGGCACAGGGGGGCAACTGTGCAGAACCAGTGAGGACACACAAGGCGGCTGGCTGACCGGGGATCCCACATTCGCGCACGCAGACGGTCCAGGCAGAGGGGAAGTGGCGGAAGGGACTGAATCCAGGAGAGAGCGGAGCAGGCGCCATTGTTCCCTCTCAGACCCCACCCCCACCTATAGCGTCACAACCCAGCGACTGGGCTGCCCCACACTGGGGAGTGCCTGAGGCTCCACCCCTCACTACGTAACAGCACGCACGCGTGCGCAGATAATCCAGGTGAAGGGGAAGCAGCGGAAGTGACTGGAGTCCAGAAGAGAGCGGAACAGGCGCCATTCTTCCCTCTCGGACCCCGCCCCCACCTATAGCGTCACAACCCAGCGACTGGGCTGCTAAGGCTCCACCCCTCATACGGAATAGCTGCGACCAGACTAAAACCAAAACAAAACAAAACAAAAAACCCCACCAAAAATGGCTCAAACCGGAGAAAAAATGAAAACGCCGGAGTCAATTCCTCTAAGCAGTGAAGAGATAGCCAACGTATCAGATGCACAGTTCAAAGCACTGGTCATCAAAATGCTCACAGAATTGGTTGATTTTGCTCACAAACTAGATGAAAAAATGCAGGCTACAATACGTGAAATGAAGGAAGACGCATGGGGAACCGATAGAGATGGAAGGAAAACTGGGACTCAAATCAATGGAGTGGACCAGAAGGAAGAAATTAACAACCAAACAGAAAACGAGGAAGAAACAAGAATTCAAAAAAATGAGGAGAGGCTTAGGAACCTCCAGGACATCGTTAAACGTCCCAACATCCGAATTATAGGGGTCCCAGAAGGGGAAGAAGAGCAACAAGTAGAAAACTTATTTGAACAAATAATAAAGGAGAACTTCCCCAAACTGGCAAAGGAAATAGACTACCAGGACATCCAGGAAGCTCAGAGAGTCCCAAAGAAGTTGGACCCAAGGAGGAACACATCAAGGCACATCGTAATTACATTAGCCAAGATTAAAATGAAGCAGAGAATTCTAGAAGCAGCAAGGGATAAGGGGACAGTCACCTACAAAGGAGTTCCCATCAGACTGTCAGCTGATTTCTCAAAAGAGACCTTCCAGGCAAGAAGGGGCTGGAAAGAAATATTTGAAATCTTGAAAAGCAGGGACCTACATCCAAAATTGCTCTTTCCAGCAAAGCTGTCATTTAGAATGGAAGGACAGATAAAGCGCTTCTCAGATAAGGTCAAGTTAAAGGAGTTCATCATCACCAAGCTCTTATTATATGAAATGTTAAAGGGATTTATCTAAGAAAAAGAAGATCAAAAATATGACAGTGAAAAGACAGCAAACTCACAGCTATTAAGAACCACACCTAAAACAAAAGCAAACTAAGCAAACAGCTAGAACAGGAACAGAACCACAGAAATGGAGATCATATGGAGGGTTAGCAACAGGGGCGTGGGAGGAGGGGGGGGGAAGGTACAGAGAATGAGTAGCATAGATAGTGGGTAGAAAATAGACAGGGGGAGGGAGGGCAAGAATAGTATGGGAAATGTAGAAGCTAAAGAACTTATGACACAAGGACATGAACTAAAGGGGTGTATGTGGGTGGGAGAGGGTGTGCAGGGTGGGGGGAATGATGGGGGAGAAATGGGACAACTGTAATAGCATAATCAATAAAATATATTTAAAAAAAAAACCCAAAAAAAACCCCCCCCAAAAAAGAATCTTATCAGATGGGGAGGAAGTGAGCAATTTCAGAGTTTCAATTTTTTTGAAAAGTTCCTTAATTGGGCTGAATACAATGGAGACAGAATAACAAAGATACTTTATCATTTACATGTATGAACCTTGTCACATTCACACACCTGAAATGTGTCCACTACTCGGTGAAGGAACTCAATGACAAATAGAGGCGGGACCTCCGTCTGGATCACAGCCACGAAGAAGATCTTGTGCCGGTATACACTTAAGAGATAGTGGTGAGGGGTAGGGATAACTGGTGGTACATTTTCTGCCTCAGTAGCTCTCTCTTGTGCCTCAAAAAAGTAATCACAAACAGAACGGCTGACCACGCTTTTCCAATGTTTCTCCAGGAAAATATCTCCAGAGGAGTTGATCAAGAAAAGGCTATGAATCATGGTGGAGATTGCCAATGGGAGAGTAAAGTCTTTTTCAGTCTGAACACCTCAGGACTCGCCAAATTTTCAACCCTAAAAAAAAGCAAAAGAAGTTATGATCAGTTCCATTGAACCAAAACACCTTCCCCATCTTTTCCAGTGCCCCAAGTGTAATCCATCCTTCAAGAGTAGACTCAAGCCTTCCTCTATTGCCTGAGATTAAGTATCCCTCCTTTGAATTCCTAAGGATAATTATCAGCCATCTTATTTGCCAATCAATCATATACTGCCCAGTTATCCATACTAGTGCCTGAATCATGTCTATTTAAAATTCAACTTAATTTGTGGATGTGCATTTTTCTCAACTGGACTTTAAACTCCTTGAGAACAACAGCATGCTTCATGTTTTTTGTTACCTCACTGCACAGTGCTCTCTTACATAAAGAGGGCTTCAAAGAATATTAATGAGATTCATGTATATGGTCACAACTCACACACATATATATTCATAGTTGTTCAGTCTCGTATGGTATCCATTAGCCAAATACGGCCAGTGAGCACTTAAAATGTGGCTGGTCTTAACTGTAAGTGTAAGGTATATGTCAGATTGTGAAGGATTTGTATGAAAATGAGATTTTAAGATCTCTTACCAATAATTTAATATTGATAAATTAAATTAATTTTGATATTTAATATTGATATTTTAGATGCATTAGGTTAAATAAAATACATTAAAATTTATTTAACCTTTTTTAATTTTTTAAATGTGATTAAAAATGTAAAAGTAGTAAATAGTATGTGGCTTGCATTATATTTCTATTGGACAGTGCTGGTCCATGGAATGAAAGCTGTCATTGTGATCTTTAGTCATTCAGTAAATTCCCATTCTCTAAATACGTTATGCACAAGGTTCTGTGTTGGATGCCTTAAAAAAAAAAAATCCTTCTGGCCCTGGCCAAAGGTTCAATCCCCAGTGAGGGCACACGCCTGAGTTGCGGGTTTGGTCCCCAGTCAGTTAGCATGCAAGAGGCAATGGATCGATGTTTCTCTCCCTCTCTTTTCTCCCTCCATTCCCCTCTCTCTGGAATCAATAAAAAGAAAAAAATTCCTCTGAGGAATAACCCTGGTGCCCCAGGCGATAGCATCTCTATGGTACCAGTTCCCAGGACGAGGCAGCCGCACTGTACCCCAACTGTGTCAATTCTGCGAACTGGCCCAGGAGGTTTTATACATACCGCAAAGGCCTGTTGTACCAAGTGCCCCAGCGTGAGCTTAATCCCGCTGCGGGTGGACAAGACAGCCGGAGGGAGGGGAAGCTGAGACAGCTAAGATGTGGATGAGGGAGAGACGGCTGCCGAAGTAGGTTATTTTTGCGCTGGTCCCAGCCCAGCCGCCTGTGAGCCATAGGTGATCGACATCGTTTGAGGGCAAAGTGGACAAGGGAGGATTTAAGGTGCGTGCACATTTGAGAGGTGAAGAGTCACCAGTTGGCACACGTGCGTTGCCATAGCAACAGTATCCCCTCCTCCCTCAGCCATCCGCCCGAAGCGGGCCACCTCCGCAGACCCGTGCTCTATCTCTAACCTCAGCCCACCGTTTCCCGCAGCGCAGAGGTGAAGTCGGCTGGCATCACGTAACCTTACCCGCGCGCGCCCCCGTTCAACCCGCGCGCGCCCCCGTTCAACCCGAGCGCCCCACCCCGGTCAGCGAGCGCGCGCCATCCCCTTCCTGGACCCAGGTCGCCCGACTTCCTCACCCGGCCTTGCTCTTCGCAGTGCCCACCTTCCCGCTGCGCGCACAGGCCCCGCCTCCCCACCCCACCCCCGGTCTCTCGCTGGTCGCCGCCCGCCCGCCGATTGGCGGGCCTGCGGGCCTTGCGCCAGAGACCGAGGTCTGAAAGCTGCGGATTGGGCGTCAGTGATCCGCTCCTCCCCTCTGATTGATCGCAGTTAGAGGCTCAGCGAGTTCCACGACTCAGTCCTCCAGCTGGCCCTTGCCGAGGTTTCGTGAACCTTCAATTGGTGCAGGTCTGTGGCTCCGAGCCCTGATTGGCTGTCGCGAACAGTCGCTGGCCGCCAGTCACGAAATGGCCTGGCGGTTTGTCTCTGTCACCTGCGGAACCGCGGAATGTGCCTGGAAGGGATGCTCAGGAGTGTGATTTCCAGAGCATGATTTATCGAATACCATATTATGGATAATAAATCATGAACAGTAATAACTACGCTCCATTTAAAAAAGAGGCATGCTGCCCTTTCATTTATGTGCACTGGGTAAAGAAAAGGTGATAAGCAGTATTGCTTCATATCCAGAGCTCTGGACCTCGATTCAGGAGGCTTCTCCCAGCCCCAGCTAAACCACCACCTGCTTGACTTGGGCAAGGTACTTAACCTTTCGGAATCTCAGTTCCCAGACCTGAAAATGGGGGTGGGGTGGGGTGTTAGGCAGGTATCTCTCTAAATTGCATTGGTGCGCTAATGACTTTGATACTACTATTTTAAGTGATTCGAGTCATTCTGATCCAGAAAAGCGTGGAGGAAAAGTCAGAACACAAGTTTCAACTTCAGTTAAAAGAAAAATTAGTTAATAAATGAGATGAGGTCTAGAAAGTGTTTGCCTGAGTTCCTGGAACATTGAAGGTGTTCAATAAAATGGTAAACTGTGGTGATGCTGGTAATGATGTCTACCTAGATCACGAGGGTATCACCCTGACGGTGCTTTACCTTCCATGGCGGTAAAATGGGGTATGAGTGGCGGCTGCTCATTGTCCAGAACCGTGGTAAATGTCTGTCAAAGATGGAGTGGATTGTTCTCCGCCATACTATCTAAGGGCAGATAGTCTGCTAATTTTGAACTAAGTAAAAGAGAAAACCCCAGATCAAAATGGCTGAATGATGTGCATCTTGTAGGCAAGCTTAGGGGCTCTGGTGCGGGATTGCCTGAGTTTTAAGTGCTCCAACACTTACTTCCTGAAAGTACCTTAACTTCTCTGAACTTCAAACCCCTCGCTTCTCAAATAAGGACATTAATAGTACTAACTGTGGAGAGTTGTTGAGTTAGAACAATATTAGCAATTAACAACTTCAGCTTTTTGTTGTCTGCAAAGCTCTTTAGTCATCCTTCTATTCTAAGCAATAGCCTTGCTGGGTAATCTTGGTTGTAGGTTCTTGCTTTTCATCACTTTGAATATTTCTTGCTAATCCTTTCTTGCCTGCAAAGTTTCTATTGAGAATTCAACCAACAGTCTTATGGGAGCTCCCTTGCAGGTAACTGCTTTTCTCTTTTTGCTTTTAAGATTCTCTCTTTGGCCCTGGCTGGTGTAGCTCAGTGGATTGAGCGCGGGCCTGCGAACCGAAAGATCGCGGTTCGATTCCCAGTCAGGGCACATGCCTGGGTTGCCAGGCCAGTTCCCGTCAGGGGACGTACAAGAGGCAACCGCACATTGATGTTTCTCTCCCTCTCTCCTTCCCTTCCCCTCTAAAGATAAATAAATAAAATCTAAAAGGAAAAAAAAAATGCTTTCTTAAAAAAAAAAAATTCTTAAAAAAAAAAAAGATTCTCTCTTTGTCTTTAACCTTTTACATTTTACATTTTAATTATGATGTATCCTGGTATGAGCCTCTTTGGGTTCATCTTGTTTGGGATTCTCTGTGCTTCCTGGACTTGTATGTCTATTTCCTTCACCAAACCAGTATTATATGAATGTTAAAAGGTCTTCTTCAAGGAGAAGAAGAAAAGGATAAAAAATATGAATAACAAAATGGCAATAAATACATATCTATCAACAATTGAGGCCCTGGCTGGTGTAGCTCAGTGGACTGAGCGTGGGCTGTGAACCAAAGGGTCGCAGTTTGATTCCCAGTCAGGGTACATGCCTGGGTTGCGTGCCAGGTCCCCAGTGGGGGCACGTGCAAGGCAACCACACATTGATGTTTCTCTCCCTTTCTCCTTCCATTCCCCTCTCTCTAAAAATAAAGAAATAAAATATATAAAAAAAACAAAAAAACAATTGAATCTAAAGAAACAAAATGGACAAACAGAACAGGAACAGACTCACAGATACAGAGAACATTTTGACAGTTGCCAGATGGGAGGGGTGTTGGGGAGATGGGTGAAAAAGATGAAGAGATTAAAAAGTACAAATCAGTTACAGGATAGTCATGGGATGTGAAGCACAGCATAGGGAATATAGTCAATAATATTCTAATAACTGTGTATGGTGTCAGATGGGTGCAAGACTTATCAAGATGATCACTTATTAAGTTACATAATGTCTAATAACTGGGGTGTACACCTGAAACTAATTTAGTAATGTATATCATCTGTAATTGAAAATTGTTTTAATTATTTTTTAAAAAGAAAGAAAAGTGTTAGTGATTGTTACTGCCTAAGAAGCAACACAAGATACAATTAAACATGGTTACTAAGCAATGTGTGTAAGGTGCAGAAATTCAATCACTGCTGTGGACATTTCTCATTCATTGAGTTAACATTTACTGAGATCCTCCCATGTATCAAGCCCTGTGCTGGGGATGCTGCAATGACTAATACCACAGACATAGTCTCTGTTGTCACAGAGCCTAGCTGGGAAGACAAATGATAAGCAAATAATTATAAAACAGTGTGATGAGCAAGGAATACGTGTTGGGGATGCTGGTGGTGGGGGCTGACTTAGAGTCAAGGAATTCCTTCTAAACTGAAACCAAAAAGATGAATATGGACTCCATTAGCATGCAAGGACAGACAGAAGAGTACGTGTAGAAAGTTCAGGAGATGAGAGAGTGAACTATAGCTGAATTAGAATGGGAGAAGGAGTAAAGACTTTCTTGTCTTTTCCTAAAATGAGATTAGGAAGACAGCTAGGAGCCAGGTGGTTGTGAGCTTTGTAATAATTGTTAATAGTTATAAAATACTATGTGCCATGCACTGTCCATTCATCCCTTAAATATTTAATAAGTCCTACTATGTACCAGGCACTGTTCTAGAGTTTGGGTATCTAATATCAGTGAACATAAGACAGAAATCCTTGTGCTAGTGAGCTTATATTCTAATGAGGGAAGACAGAAAATAATCAATAAACCTAATAAATAATCTGTAGACTGTGTTAGAAGGTGGTAAGTGCAATATGGAAAATAACAGAAGGGATGTCTAGAGCATCATAAGACTGGAGGGCAAGTTATAGTTTTTTAAAGGGAAATGAGGGTGAGTCTCATTGAGAAGAAATATTTGAACAAAGACTTGGAGAACATGGAGTTAGCTATAGGAATATCTGAGGGAAGGGCATTCCAGTAAAGGGAATAGGCAGAGCAAAAGCCTTAAGACCATAGGGTGCTTGGGGAGTCCCAGGAGCAGTAAGTTTGATACTGTAGCTGGAGTAGAATGAACAGGGGGTAAAGGAGAAGATGAGGTTACAGGGCTCAGGGTGGGGACTGGATTACACAGGGTCTTGAAATCTATTTTAAAGATTTTGGCTTGTAGGGCTTTTGAAATGGGGATCCAATGGAGGTTTTGAACAAAGGAATGACAGGATCTGATTTATCAATCTGCTGGGTTGAGAAGAGATTGTAGATAAGCCAGGGTAGAAAGAGACCAGTTAGAAGTATACTGTAGTGATCTAGGTGAGAGACTTGGGACTTGGATCAGGGTGTGGCCAGGGAGGTGGTGAGGGGGAGTGAGATTCTAAATATAACCTGAACAGGAGCCAGCTGGATTTCCTGATAGGATGGAATGTGGGGAGCTAGAACAAAAGAAAAGTGAGGGACAACTGAGCCTGATTCTTGGGAACCACCCTGCCTGGTTTCAGAAGTTGTAACCCTCCATGGCTAAGGCTGAGTAAAGAGACCTTGGGACCATAAGCCACTAAGGAGACAAAGCTTATCTCCCTGGTAGGGGCGCCACCTCTGGCCCCTTTTACTTTACCCTGCTTGGCCCTGGGGGGATGACTCGTTAGCCAATGATGGGTAAGATTCCTCAAGGGAGGGATGACATAAGACAGGCATGGTCAAGAGGGGGCCCTCAGGGAAGGACTTGGGAGGCTATAGAAAAAAGGGGTGATGGACCCTCACCCCTTGGCTTTGACATAGCCTGAGTCCTCCTTCTGTCTGCAAGAAGTCCCCTAATCTCTTGGCTGCCTTACTTCCCCTGCCTGACTTAAGCCTGAAACAATGACAGAGGGCAGTGCTATCCTGTGCTGGGAAGGGCGGGTTCCCCAGGGTGATCAGGCCTAAGGAAGAATACATAAAATCCTGTGAAACCTGCTTTGCTAAGAATGCTCTCAATTTTCTGATAAAGGTCCAAGCATAGAATGAATTTGTTACCCAAAGTTTTATAGCCCTTTAGCTAACTGACCCTGACTCAGAATAAGCCCTCATAGTTCTTTAAATGTTATCTATTGTTCGATCCTTACTGCCTGACAATGATTGGCAAGCTTTGCCTGTATTCCTGTGCAAACTGAACTCAATAAAAGCCTGTTGAGGAAAAGGTTCCTGGCCCTTCTCCTTTGAGAGATCAGCTACCTTTTCTCCCCAAGCAGATCATGTCTTGGTAGACTTATTCTCAGCCATGGTGGCTGGGGGTGGGGGGCTCTGTGGGCGGAGCCCCCCAACACCTGACCATTTGGTTCCATCAACTAAGATGAAAAGGACTATGGATGGAGCAGGTTTGAAGGAAAAAATCAGGAGTTCAGTTTTGGACATGTTAAGTTTCATATATTTATAGCTCTATTAGCCATTCAAGTGGAAATGTTGAGAAGGCACCTGGATATATGTGAGTCTAGGGATCAGAAGAGAGATCTGAGCTGGAGATGTAGAGTTGGGAGTTATCAGTATATGGATATTTAAAGCCACAAGACCAGATGAAATGACTAAGGGAGTGAGCATGGAGAGAGAGGAGAAACAGAGCATAGGACACTCCAAATTTAAGAGTCCATAGAAGAAGAGCCCTGACCTGTGTGGCTCAGTTAGTTGGAAGTCATCCCTCACAGCAAAGAGTCACTGGTTTGATTTCTGGTCAGGGCACATGCCTGGGCTGAGGATTTGTTTGACCCCCAGTTGGGGTGAACTGATGGATGTTTCTCTCTTACATCAATATTTCTCCCCCTCCCTCCTCTTCTCTCTAAAAATAAATAAATAAAATCTTTTAAAAAAGAGTTCCAGGTTCTTCTTCTATGAGGAAGATCCAGATTCATTTAATCCACCCAACCATCCTAAAATGAATTACTTATGATCCCTTTTTATACATGAGAAAGCTGCCGTGGGTGCATAAGTAACTAGCTAAAGGTCAAGTAAGTAGGTGAGCGGATGAGCTGGAATTCAAGCATGCAGGAAGCCTGAAGCAGTCTGGCTCACAGTGCACACCACCTGCCTTTCTCACAAGCCCAGGAGCCCACTGAAGACATGATAAGTGGGAGAGTAAAATGCTTTCAGATTTACATTTCAAAAAGACCATGCGTGTGGGATAGATTGGAGAAGGCCAAGCTTGGCAGCAGGGAGGTCATTTGGACTATTGCAGTAATCCACATGAGAGATGCTAGTGACTACAACTAGGATGGGGGATTGGAAAGAAGTAGACGAATTCCAGAGGTGTTTTTGGAGGCAGAATGATAGGGGTTGGGGATTCATTGAAAGTGAGTGGTGAGGGAGAATGAGGGAGCAGAGATTATTCATAGATTTCTGACTTGGCAACTGTGTGGTTGGAAGTGTCATTCATTGAGATGGGAATCACTGGAAGAGAGGCACAGTGAGAGCAGGGAGAGATGGCATGAATTTTGTCATAGCAATACCCAGGGTCACATAGAAGTTGACACTCAAATATTCGTTAAGTTGAATCTGACAACAAAGAATTGGGGAGCTTGTCGAGTACATATTCATGGTTTTAAGAGAGGCCACCAGAAATCACCAACAAATGGTATGTCTCTTTTATGCATAAAACTCTCTAGGAAAAGATGGTCTAAAGCTGCCACTAGTAAACCATCCTGATGTTTAAGAGCTCTCATTGCTGAGCACTTTTTTCTCCCATGAAAAACCAGTCCCAACTATCAGAGTTCCCTGGGAATGATTATTTAATTAATTTGGTGGGGTGGGGGGCAGGTCTGAAACAAGAGAGGCCTTGCTCACTGAGAGAGACATTTTACAGGGCTCTGCAGTGGGGCCCCAGCGCTCCTCTCTGGCTTTGACACGTCATGCTCTGTCCATGCACGCTACCTCTCTATTGGCCACACACTGAAGAAAAGGAACGCCTCCCCTCTGTGTCTGTGTTCTCACTGACTCCTCTGCTTGGCACGCATTTGTCTCTTACTCATCCTATTTGTGGAATTCTCTTGAACCCTCAAGGCCTAGCCATATGTTTTCTCCCCCACAAAGTCTGTCCCAAACTTGATAGCCCCATACTGAAGTAATTTCTACCTCCTGTGTGGTTACATAGCCTTTCACAGCTTCTTCATGTAACCTATGGTGCCTTTGACACCTGCCACACATCCATGTATGCAGCCTGATCGCCACAGCTGGATTGTAAACTCTTTGGAAACCATAAACAAACATTTATGGAGGGCCTACCACCCTGTGAGCACTGACTGAGGGGCCAAAAACAGTTAAAACATGTCTTCAAGGAGCATATAGTGAAATGTGGAAAAAGATATAAAGAAAGACCAGTTCCCTTTAAATTATCAAAACTAGCTCCTTTAAGGCTAGCCATGGAAGAAGCTTGCCATTCTGAAAGGGAGAGCCTGAACTTGACACCCCTACTCTCAAAAGAGACCCATCTTCCCTTTTGGGACCTCCCAGTACTGGCTGTCGTCTCCACCATGCTGGACTTAGGAGGCTCAGTATCCCTTTAACTCCTCAACACCATGGTAGATACATTAGTTTTTCTTTAATTTTCCATAACAGAGCAAGAACCAGGGTGGACACATGCAAAACACTTGGAGATAATAAAAGGGAAATGAACAGAAAGAGTAACATGTAAGTAATAATATAGCTCACAAGATGTGATGTAATCAGGGTATCTTGGGATGCACACCCACTTCCAGGTGGTGGAGGCTCTCTGTAGCTCCTCTTACTCAGAAGCTCCAGCAAAACCATCTCAAGTTCCTGAAATGCAAACCCTGCCTGACAAGAAGAGAGCAGCATCCCTCTCCTGGCATCTGCAGGTTGGCTTACTCATTCCAGTCTCCTGAAGAAAGTAATCGTCACACCAAGCCCCTTCCCTAGACAATGAACCCCAGGAACATCCAATTGCGAGGCCCCGCAGATGGTGTTATTCTGTGTCTTCTTACTAGACCCTCCTTCACTGTGTATCTCCACTCTGTGGAGATGACCTCATGGGCATAACTTCTCTTTCAGTGACAATGACTCAACCCCTTCATGGACCTCCAGACCAACATATCCAACTGCCCATCGGTATCTCCATTTAGGTGCCTCACAGACATCTCAATAGAGTGGAAAGGAACTTGAGCTTCTTTTCCAAATCTGTTCCTTCCTCCGAACCTACTTCACCTTGCTTTCCCCATCTTAGTAAGTTCCACAACTCAGACCAATACTCACAAATCATCCTTGAGTCCTCCATTACACTAATCCCTTCATCTAATCAGAAGCAAACTCTGTTGATTCTGTCTCTGAAGTAGATCAGGAAACCATCCTCTCTGACTCCACTGTCACCGTCCTAGTCCAGGCCACCATCACCTCTTGCCTCAAAGACTACAAACCCTCCCAGTTCCACTCTCACCCCCATCACTCCATTTTCTATACAGCAGCAAAAGTGAGCTCTTGTTTTAATTTTATTCTTAAAATCAGTTTTACTAAGCTATAACATATATGCCATAACATTCACTCTTTTAAAAATGGTTTCAGTATACTCACAGAGTTGTGCAACCATCGCCACAATCTAATTTTAGTACATTTTCGTCACCCCCAAAAGAAACTCTACCCTTTAGCTGTCACTTTCCATTTCCTCCCAACCTCCCCACCCCAGGCAACCACTACTTTCTGTTGCTATAGATTTGCCTGTTTTGGACAGCTCATATAAATGGAATGTGTGAACCTTTATGATTGTCTCCCGTTTTCTTTGGAGAAGATATTATTATTATTGTATTTAGGCAACAAATATTTGTTGAACACCTATACTATGCAAACAATGACATTAACATTTTATTCCTGTGATTATTTCCCTTTGAAGACTTCATTGTAAACAAGCATATGAAGAAAGATAAATTCTGAGCAATTATTTTGAAGTTAGGGTACATGTTTACAGAAAAAAGTATGTTTATAATCTTGGGATTTATTTATTTATTAGGACCCCCTTCACCTATTTCTCCACCCCTACTCCCCACACTGACAACCACCAATCTATTTATTCTCTGTGTCTGTGAGCTTGTTTTTTTTTTTTTTCCTTTCTGATTCCATATATAAAAGAGATCATACAGGACTTGTTTCTGACTTATTTCATTAGCATAATACCCTCAAGGTCCATCAATGTTGTCACAAACAGCATGATTTTATTATTTTTATAGATGAATAATATTCTGTTGTATATATACACTCCACAATTTATCCATTCATCCATTGATGGACGCTTAGGTTGTTTCCATATCTTGGCTATTGTCAAGAGTGTTGCAATAGCCCTGGCTGGTGTGGCTGGCTCAGTGGATTGAGTGCCAGCTTATGAACCAAAGGGTTGCTGGTTCATTCCTGGTCCAGGCACACCCTGGGTTGCAGGCCAGGTCCCCAGTAGGGGACGTGTGACAGGCAACCAGACATTGATGTTTCTTTCCCTCTCTTTCTGCCTCCCTTCCCCTCTTTCCAAAAATAAACAAATAAAATCTTTTAAAAAATAGAGTGCTGCAATAACATTGGATGCATGTAACTTGTTGAGTTAGTGTTTTCATTTTCTTCTGATAAATACCTGGAAGTAGAATTGTTGGATCATATGGTAGCTCTATTTCAAAATTTTTGAGTAAACTTTGTACTGTTTTTCACACTGGCTGCACCAGTTTACATTCCTACGAGTAGTGCACAAGGTTTCCCTTTTCTTTATGCTGTCACTAACACTTTTTATTTTCTGTCTTTTTGAAAATAGCCATTCAAACAGGTATAAGGTAATAGCTCATTGTGGTTTTGATTTGCATATCCCTGGTGATTAATGATGTTGAGTATCTTTTCATGTGCGTGTTTCCATCTGTATGTTTTTGGGAAAATGTCTATTTAGATATTTTGCCCACTTTTTAGTCAAAGTGTTTGAGGGTTGTTGTTTTTTTTTTTTTTTTGACTATTGAGTTGCATGAGTTCTTTATATATTTGGGGTATTAACCCTTTATTAGATCTATGATTTACAAATTTTCCTTTCATTCGGTAGGTTGCCTTTTAATTTTGCTGATGGTTTCCTTTGCTGTGTAGTCCCACTTATTTATTTTTGCTTTTGTTGCTTTTACTTTTGGTGTCACATCGAAAAAATTAGTGCCAAGACCTATGTCAAGGAAAAAGCATTTGACAAAATTTAACAGCCATTTATAACACTAAAACAAAACCTCTCAACAAAGCAGGTAAAGAGGGAATGCCCCTCAACATAATAAAGGCCATATATGTCAAGCCCACAGCTAGCATCATTCTAAATAGCTAAAAGCTGAAAGCTTTTTAATCTAAGATCAGGAAGAAGACAAGGATGCCTGTTCTTGCCACTTTTATTCAACATATCATTGGAATTCCTAGCCATAGCAATTAGCCAAGTAAAAGAAATAAAAGGCATTCGAATTGGAAAGGAAGGAGTAAAACTTTCTCTCTTGGCAGATGACATGGTACTACATGTAGAAAACCCTAAAGATTCCAGGAAAAAGTCTTAGAGCTAATAAGTGAATTCACTTGTAAGTGTTGTAAGATACAAAATCAATACATAAGAATCTGTTGCATTTCTAAACACTGATAACAAACTGACAGAAAGAGAAATTACACAAAACAATCCCATTTATAACTACACCAGAAGAATAAAATATCTAGGAATAAATTTAGCCAAGGAGGTGAAAGATCTGTACACTGAAAACTGCAAGACATTAAGGAAAGAAGTTGAAGAAAACACACAAAAAATGGAAAGATATTTCATGCTCGTGGATTGGAAGAATTGATATTGTTAAATGTCCCTACTACCCCAATCAATTTACAGATTTTCCCAGTTCCCCTCTCACTTGCTTTGATCCATTTTCTAAAGGGCAGCAAAAGTGAGCTTTTAAAACTGAAAATACTTATCTGCAGGTTAAAGCTTTTCAATACCTCCCCATGGTATTAAATCCAAACGCCACCTTGCTAAAGACTGCTTGTGTTCCCTCAAAATGTGTATGTTACGTTCCAATGTCCAGTGGGATGCTATTTGGAGGTGGGGCCCTTGGAAGATGATGGGGTCATGAGAGTGAGCCCTCATCAATGGGATTAGCCCTCATGAATGCACCTCTTATAAAAGAGACCCCATGGAGCAACCGTGCCTGTTCCACCACGTGAGGACACAAGACAGCTGTGTGCGAACCAGGAAGCAGGTCCTCACCAGACACTGAATCCGCTGAGACCTTGATCTTGGACCTCCCAGCCTTCAGAATTGTGAGAAATTAATTATTTGTTGTTTAAGTCCCCCCAATCTATAGTGTTCTTGTTATAGCAGCCCAAATGGACTAAGGCACACCTCTTTTATCTATTCCCTCCCATCTCTCTCATGGAATCTCATGCTGCTCAGCTCCTCCCCTCTACTTCTAGGCCCTAGAATATGTTGTTTCCTCTGCTTGAAAGGCTCTTCCCCGGTTTTAACATAGCTAGCTCCTTTTCTTCCTTTAAGTCTTACTTATGTCACTTTCCCAAGGAGTCAGTCTTGCATTACTACCTTACCTAAATTCACCCCCTCCATCTTCCTCTTCCTCTGCCACCCTAGGCTTATGCTCAATAATATGTCACGGCTTGTAATTACTGCATTTATTTCTCTGTTGTCTTTTTTCTTCGTCAGTCTTCCCCACTAGAGTATGTGCATCTTGAGTGCAGGCCATTGCCTTATATAGTACCTAGCATTCAAGAGGCCTCAATGAATGTTTGTTAAGTGAATGGACTGTTCTGATCACTTCCTTATCACCCCACTGATGAAGGAAGAAACACTGCTTTAAATAGTATGAAATGGCCAAACACATGGCACCCAACACTGGACAGGTGAAATTGACAGCAGGTTATTAGTAACATATACTCACAGGCCGGGGGGAGGACATTGCACACCATACAGGGCCTCCTGGAGGTTGTACACTGGAGTAGGGTGAACCAGCAGGGCCTGTGAGAGATGAGCTTTGTAGTGACAAGAGGATGAAATGATCCTTGGTTCCTGCAAGGCTATGTAATTAGCTTGTTTGAATAATTTTGAGAGCTGACAGAGAGGTAAAATCCATCAGTTCGAGCAATGCATGGAGTATGACCGGCCCATCTAATACAGGAACTAGCCAGACAGGGAGACTTTCCTGCTGTTAAGAGTTAGGCCTTTGGGCCCTGTGACACTCAAAGATGTCAAGGCAGCACTTGCAATTTTAGATCTTGCAACACATGTCCCCAGCATCAGGACAAGAGACATACACACATGTTTACACATAGCCAGGGGTAAGGAGTAGGGGAGGAGATTGTTTCATTACATGACTAAGTGAATGAAGTATGTGTTTATTATTATAGCCTTGTGATGGTGTATGTAAGTACTATATGAGTAGCTAGTATTCAAAAATACTAGTGTTCAAAAATAGATCATTCAGTAAAGTTGAAGTCCTAACGTACTTTGTTCTTGTCCTAAATCGGAAGCAGTGGGAATTACATTCCATTACATGAAAGTAAATAAATAACCAAAATAATATTGCCTTGAACAAGGTATTTTTCTCTCACCATATGAGACGTCAAGAATTAGAAAATCCAGGGCTGGAATAGCAGCTTCAAATCAAGGACTTAGGTTTCTCTTAGCTTGCCATTCCACCATTCCTAGGGTGGCATTTTGACCCTTGTGCTCACAACGTTGTTGCTGTGGCTTCAGTCGTCAAGCTATATTTAGGCAGAAAGAAGGAGGAAAGAGAAAGAGCAAATGGGCATGAGCCAGTGAATCAGTTTCCTTTAATGAGCTTTTCCTGAAGTCCCACTAGTGCTCTATTGTTTAAGTATGTTTTCAGCTGGGCACATTACTACTCCCACTCCCAAACTAGAACTCTGTTAAAAAGGAAGACAGGAGAATGGTTATTGAATAGGTAATTAATAGCTGTCCACACAGACAGCGGGGTTGAATAGAGCAGCTACAATCAATGAATAAATTGGATATTTTAAATAAATTAAGTTTGGAATTCAAGAACTTAGGGAAGACAGACTAGAAAACAGAAAAGCTTCACGGATTGCTTTTATATAATCCCCACAAGATAGATTAAAATAAGAAGACAAGACAAAAACATGTTCATACTATTATAAAAAGAAGATCCAGCAAATGATGGCTCAGAAGGGAGTACTGTGGTCAGCCCTGGTCTGAATGGCTGGAAAGACCGCATGTGGTCACAGGGTGTGACCTCGCTGATGGTGTGATAAATTCCTGGGATCTCAGTGGCCTTATCTGTGGAATGAAAACGTTGGACTAAATTATCTCTCAGATCTTTTCCAACTCTAAGCTTCTGTTGTAACAATGGTCTTAACTTTGTCTAGCCGTGAAATATCTTAGAGGAATGAAAGTTCACAGATAAAACAGATAAAGCAGAGCTGCTGTGAATGACCTAGGGGTCAGAATGTTAGTGTTCTGTCTCCTTGGCCTCAATCCAAAACCCCGTGATGGTCCCTACCCCGTGATGGTCCCTGAGCTTCAGGGAGCACATTCCTTCGTGGTTCCATGTTTAACTTGAATAAAATAAAGTAATGTATCTATTGGTAAAAATCAGACTACAGATATGAGTATTACTGTCAGAAAGGTAAAATTGCTTTTATTTGTTAACAATCTTAAACACTTTAAAAATCATTAATTTAAATAACTAGAGTTTCCAATTGTGATACTCTGTTGTGACTTTCACTTGAAATAACTGGAGAATATTCATCAAATATCACAGAAAAATGGTAAAATTTCCCCCACAACTTATTTAGTGATGTTGGGGAACAAAGGAGCTTGGATTGTGAATATGTTTTCAGAATGACATGCTTATTATTTTCTAGATAGGTATTTAGATAAAGATTATTCTCAAATGGAAAAAAATAACCCTTCATTTTGCAAATACTTGTTTCCTGTGTGCCAGACTTGGCTGCGTCCTGTTTATCAAAAGTAATTGTTAGCAACTGGAAGCAAAGACCAGAAAAAAATGCACCTCTTGTCAGTCACCTGCTGAACTTCCTTTCCCTTTCGCTTGTCATTCCTTTAGCATTCCCAAAGATTTTTTAAAAGCTTTTTTAAAGGTAGACTCAATGAGGTCTAAAACAGTTATTCTCAAACTTCTGCCTCTAGCATCTACCTTTTTTAGTATTAGATAACATTTTATACTTATTATTTTCCCCACCCACACAGAATCCTGAAGCATGTCTTTATCTCCATAATAACTCAATAACCCAGTTTTGCTCCCTCTTTCTTTCTGTCCCAACTGGTGATGACAAGCTTCTGCGTTTTTCTCTCCACAGCATCCCTCCCCCTTCTTGATTCTCTCACCACTGTAACCTTTTTTATTTCCAGATCAGTCTGGAAAACACCATCTGTTCCGATCTTAGGATCCCCAGTGCAGATTACAGGCTCAGGGGTGATATTCTTTGAACCTCAAATCCCAGACCCGCTGTCAGCCAAATATGTTTTCTCAGTATTCAATTTAATTTTTGTAAAGTGCCTCCACAGACAAAATAAAGTAAATCATATTTAGGTATTCATTCAAAGTAACACAAAACTTGAAAAAATATTCTAATAGTACATTTAAATGTGAAGTCTTAGAAAAATACAGGTCATATTGTTCATATAATTGTGTCGCCTTTTCTTCAGCTAGAAGGTGTCCGGTTGTTTGAGTGGGAGATCCCTAAGACAGTTAAGCATTTAGTCCTCATTCTAAACAGCAGGCCCAACTTTTAAAGTAGCGTGGCAAAGAGCTTTTACGCGAACAACGGGGATAGACTCGGTAATGAGCTCTCGGCTACAGAAGGTGGTGCTATTGGGTCTGAGGGGAGAAGTGGCTTGGACTAGAACTCCAAGAACAGAGATGGAAAAAGAGGAACCCGGGATTTCTAAAGTGAATTCCCCTAGTTTGGACCACCACACTTGAGGGCGAGACTTCCAGTGACTCAGAAAGTTGGAGGTAGAGGCAGAAATGTTCTGGGAAGAGCGATCCCAGAGGAAACTGATACCTAAGCTACGGGTGGGTAGGCGGGGTTGGACTCCAGCATCCAAGGGGCACCTTCGGGGGACAGGGTGCAGTGCGCGGAGAAAAAAGTTGGGCGGAGAGAAAGGGTGGCGATGCAAACCAAATGTCTTTCATCCCTTGGAGACAAAGAGGTGCCTTCTTTTGACAACAGCTGCCAGTGCCACACACAACATACGGCGGGTCGGAGGGGGAGGGGAGCCCTGGGGGAGAGTGTCTGAGGCCCGACCCGCTCCGACTTTAAATAATAGGGTGGTTGTCATGGTGACGAGCCATACTTCTAAAGGGGGTGGCTGAAAGGACCCATTGTTCTGGAGTCGGGCTGCCGGGGTTGTGCCTGTTCCTAAGAGACACCTTTAAACACCTCCCTTGGCTGTGGGGAGACAAGTGGCCCATGGCTGGGAGAGTGTCTTCTGGAGCTTCAGGCCAAGACCACATACCACAGATCGCAACACCACCTTGGCTCCACGCACTGCAAAAGAAACAAGCTGCCACTTGCACTCAGAATTGCTCCCTCCCACGCACGCATGTCCCAGAAATCAGCGTAGGACACGTGCGCTCACTGCTGCTCAGACACACAAATCCTGACACACGGTTAATGACGCACGAGGCTCCCACCAGGCCGCCAGTAGGCACACAGACGAACAGGAGACTTGCAACAGCAATGCTGCAAGAAGAACCAGTAACTCCACAAACACTCACTAAGGTCTGGGATCAGGAGACCCGAGAAAGCTCCACAGAATCACTTCAGCCTGGTGGGAAGAGAAAGGAGGAAATCACAGTGTAAAGATTTAAAAGGCACCATTGCAATTTTGCTTGTAAGAACAAACTATTAGAAACAGCCAATAAATCTGTCCCTGCCCCTGGGGGCTGGTTAAATAATGTGGGGCACATCCTTCTGATCACACACGTACCAGTGTGTGTGTGTGTGTGTGTGTGTGTGTGTGTGTGTGTGTTTGCATCTCTGGAAGGGGTTGTTTATTAGGAGGGCAGTTGGGATAGAGGCTCTAATGAAGACATGAAGAAAACTTCCTTTTCATCATGTAATGTTTTGTACCTTTTCAATTTTGTCCTATAGACCATGTATTATCTATAAACAATAACTTTTTTTTTTACAATAAGTAACTTTTAAAGAGGACTTTAAAATTGCATTTGCTCGAACACTATTAAATGAGATTTGGAATTAACCATAAGGTGTTGGAATTTTTATTTTAAAATGCTTTAATAAGTATTTTTAAAAGTATGATCAGTGTGGCTCAGTGGGATGGGTGTCATCCTACAAAGCAAAAGGTTGCCGGTTGGATTTCTGGTCAGGACACAGCCTGGGTTGAGGGCCTATCCCTGGTTTTGATAGATGTTTCTCTCACATATCGAAGTTTCTCTCCCTCTCTTTAAAAATAAATAAATAAAATCTTTAAAAAATATACACGTACACACAAATACCATGTAGTCATAGCTGTGTAAAGGTAGTCACAGTAGCAAGTCAAACAGGAAAATACACCCCTCTGGGAGCCAACTGTATAATTCATCTATTATTATAATGAATTAATCATAGGGCTTCCAAATTAAACAAATAATGACATTACATGAGGACGATTTTCCTAATTACTAAATGGCATATAATCAGTGAAATGGACTATTGAACCCCAATGTCACAGATGATCTTTCCACACTGATAAAAGTAAAAATTGTTACTTAGCAATGATTTACTGGACAATGCTAAGTTAACATCCACTGAGCATTTACTGTGTACCTTAACAAAAACTGTGTTAAGAGTTTGATAGGGAGGTGGGAGAGGATAATGGGGATAAAAGGGGGAAGGGTTTTCAGGAACATGTACAAAGGACACATGGACAAAAGCAAAGAGGGGTAGGATCAAGGGTGGGGAGTGGGGATGGCTGGGGTGGGGGGAAGTGGGGAGGAATGAAGACAACTATACCTGAACAACAATAAAAAATAAAATAAAATAAAGAATTTGATAGGCATTATTTCTTTTAATCTTCCAAACAAAGTTAGCCTATTTTTACAAATGAAGAAATATAGAAATGTTCTTCAATTTACCTTGTATCACACAGCTAAGAAAGCTGCAGAGCCTGGACTGGAATTCGTATCTGACTAACTCTAAACTCTGTGTTCTTAACTTCCTCATGTTAATTTTTAAATAATGATGAAAATAAAGGCTCAATATGACTCTCTAATCTTGTGGCTTCACAAATTGTATAAAAGGTATCTATTAAGAGTTAGACTATATTTAAGGAAACATTGGTTGTATACGGAGTAGCGGGCCTGTAATTTTTTAACTCATGTTGCAGCTGGGTTGTGCAGAGTAAATAGAAGGTCTTCATTTTGTGAATAACTGACGTAGTCTTTATTTAGGTGTCCATAAGTAAAATTGGAATATAGCCATACTCATTCGTTAATGTGTTGTCTATGGCTGTTTTTGGACTATCATGGCAGAGTTGAGTACTTGTAAGGAAGATTGTATGGCCCACAAAGACTAAAATATTTAGCATTTGGCCCTCTACAAAAAAGTGTTTAGGTTGAGAGTTAAGGTCATGCACTCAGAAAGATGAAAGAGGACTTTTATAATTTAAAAATACAATGCCCATTCTAAAAGTGGTATTTTTATACCCATTCAAGTATTCCACTTCTTTTCTTTCTTTTTAAATTTAATCTTTATTATATTTTTCCCATTACCATTTAGTACCCTAATACCTCCTGCTCCCAGCAATCACCACACTGCCATCCATGTCCACGATCCACTCCTCAAAACTGTATATTCAGGGCTGCCTCAAAGGGCTTCAGAACCGAGAAAGTTACATCTGCTCTTAGAGGATAAGAATGAAGAGACACAGGTTTCATTCAGCCACAGTGCTTTTTTTTCCCTGAGAGAAGAAGCTAGCTGACTGATGAGCACACATTTCCTTTGTTTTGGAGTCTGTTCTTAACTGAAGACCTTCCAGGAAAAGAAAGAAGCCAAGGATATACCCATATGATGTTTTGCCAAAATGAAGCAATTACTAAGAGTTGAAACATATAGCTTGTGATATCACATTTGGTAAAGATGATTGCCACTGCTTTCCTTAGATTTCAAGGAATTATAGTCCCTTTTCTGTTTAACGGCTTTAGTGGTATGAAACCCATAGGGAAGGCTGTGTGAATTTGTAGAAGAGAGCATGTGGGGGAAGAGCACTGCGCTATCTGTGGGGACAGTTGCCACTAATCTTAGAGTAGAACTTCCGGGAAAATCAGTGTGAGGGGATATGAATCCCAGTTACACCCTCCTCTCTACCACTGTCCCTGCCACCTCTGAGCCTAAAGCAGTGGCGATTGCTTTCTTATTGCACAACCAGGAGGTCCTAGATTATACCTATGGACAGCACCTGCTTCTAAGAGCCAGAAGCTGTAGGTGTCTTTTTAGGCAGCAAGCCAGATGACTTTGAAATTCTGTTTCATTAAGCTGGGAAGAACTCTCCAGAAGCTCCTCCACCCAGCTAATAGCTGACCTGTGTTGGCTTGTTGAAAGCACTCACGAAATTGGCTGCAGTACAGAACTCTTACGAAGCACTGGACTTACAAGTAGGAACAGAATACTTCCTATAAAATTATGGTAGCGCTATCACTCTATCCAACATCACTCAGAGGGTTAGGCAAATACTAATTGTAGCTAGTAGAAATGAAGTTCTGACTGTGGAATCTAGGGGGTGAGTATATGGGTGTTCACTGCACATTTTTTTCAAATTTTCTATATGCTTAAAATTTTTCCTAATCCGATGCTGGGGAAAAATTAGATTCTCTGAAAGCTCCATTTATTCCAAGTTCCCGAGGAACAAAACAAGACTGATACTTGAGGAAATATTAGAACTCTTTTGTAGGAGTAGCAGGCCCTGTACCTAAGTCAAGGTGAAAGACTGCAGATAGTTCATTGATCACTTGTATTATAGCTCTGGAAGGTCTCTTTGTTGCCATTGGCTACCCAGGCCACCAAAGCCACTATCATGCTGTGAGGGCACTTGTAGTAGCAGGTCTGGCACCTCCAGTCAGAGCATTGAGCTTCAACCATTTGGAAAATGGAAGGAGACTATGGACCCTTACAGTGGAAGCAAGTGTCATTGATCCTCAAAAACTTAGATTTTGTAAACTTAACACTATTTTTTAAATTATCAATATAATTGGATCTGGGAGAAGATTATTTGAGGAAGATCATGAATTCAGCTATAGATCTGTTGAGTTTAAGGGACCTAAGTGATATTTACCTGGCAATTTCTCATAGCTGGACATACAGATCGAGCATCTAAGAGTGAGGCTAGAAATACCAGTTTGGGAGCTATTAAAACATAAACAACAATTAGATCCACAGGAGTGGATGAGATCAACGAAACTGTTTAGATTGAGAAGAGGTGAGGTCAGACACCAAGATGCCAACATCTAGGAGGTGGCCAGAGGTGGGCAAATCACCGAGAAGACAGAGACAGAGAAGGAAGGATCAGAAAGAAGGCAGAAATAAATTCTGGAAGCCAAAGAAAGTTACAAATTAGTCAGCTTGTCAAATGTTATTGAGAAGTCAAGCAATATGAACATTGAAGTTCCCAGTAGATCTAACCACAAGGGGGTCTCTAGGAGCAATTTGATTTGAGGATTGAAACTAGGGCCAAAGTGGGGTGAGCTGAGGAACATTCAGCTGTGAGAGGCAGTGTAGGAAAGACCTACAATAGAGAGCCCAGAAATAAACCCTAGTCTCTATAGTCAATTAATATTCGACAAAGGGGGCAGCAACATAAAATGGAGTAAAAACAGCCTCTTCAACAAGTGGTGTTGGGAGAACTGGACAGCTTCATGTAAGAAAATGAAACTCGAGCACCAACTTACACCATACACAAAAATAAATTCAAGGTGGATAAAAGACTTAAACATAAGCCGTAACACCATTAAAGTCCTAGAAGAGAACATAGGCAGGAAAATCTCAGATATTACACGCAGCAACATTTTTACTGATATGTCCCCTAAAGCAAGGGACATAAAGGAAAGAATAAACAAATGGGATCTCATCAAAATAAAAAGCTTCTGCATGGCCAAGGAAAACAGTATTAAAATAAAAAGAGAACCGACTGTGTGGGAAAACATATTTGCCAATGATATCTCAGATAAGGGTTTAATCTCCAAAATATACAAAGAACTTACACGACTCCACTCTAAGAAGACAAGCAACCCAATTAAAAAATGGGCAAAGGACTTGGGCAGACACCTCTCCAAGGAGGACATACAGAGGATCCAGAGACACATGAAAAGATGCTCGATATCGCTAGCTATCAGAGAGATGCAAATTAAAACCACAATGAGATACCACTTGACACCAGTCAGAATGGCCCTCATAAACAAAGCAACAAACAGCAAGTGTTGGAGAGGTTGTGGAGAAAAGGGGACACTACTGCACTGCTGGTGGGAGTGCAGACTAGTACAACCACTATGGAAAACAGTATGGAATTTTCTAAAAAAACTAAAAATGGATATACCTTTTGACCCAGCAATTCCATTGCTAGGACTATATCCTAAGAACCCTGAAACACCAATCCAAAAGAAACTATGCATCCCTATGTTTATAGCAGCACAATTTACAATAGCCAAGTGTTGGAAGCAACCTAGATGCCCATCAGTAAATGAATGGATCAAAAAACTGTGGTACATTTATACAATGGAATTCTATGCAGCAGAAAGAAAGAAGGAGCTCATACCCTATGCAACAGCATGGATGGAACTTGAGAGCATCATGCTAAGCGAAGTAAGCCAGGCAGTGAAAGATAAATACCATATGATCTCACCTTTAACAGGAACCTAATCAACAAAACAAACAAACAAGCATAATATAACCAAAGACATGGAAATTGGGAACATGCTGAAAGTCACCAGAGGGGAAAGGGGAGGGAATTTCAGGGGAAAAGGGGAAGGATTTACAGGAACAAGTATAAAGGACACATGGACAAAAACTATGGGGGGGTGGAAATGGGAGGGAGGTGGGGAGGGTTGGGGTGGCGGGTTCGGGTGAGAATAAAAGACAGAAAACTGTACAAGATCAACAATGAAAATAAAAATTAAAAAAAAAAAAGTGGCTGTATCGGATTTGCTCAGGGAGCTTGAAACTTGCAAATCCCTGGCTCTTCAAGGGAGATTATGATTTGGTAGATCTGGGGTGGTGGCCTAAGAACCTGGTTTTTTTGTTTGTTTGTTTGGTTGGTTGGTTGGTTTGTTTTGGTTTAGGTCTCTGGATGACTCTGATGCCCTGTCAGGTACTACTGCCCTGAGAACTACTGAAAGAATAATAGGACTTGCATTCAAATCGACCTGGACTCCAAACCTAATTATGTCACATTTTAGCTGTTTGAGCTAGAACAAGGTAACTTAATTCTCTTTAAGCCTCAGTTATCTGCTTCATAACAAAGAGGACCAATAGCCCTACTTTGTGGTATGGATTTGAAGACTCGAGATAATGTGTGTAAATCATCTGGCACATAGTACATGTTTAGTAAATAGTAGCCAATGATATATAGTAGCAGCCATAATGAATGTAGGATGTGCTCTTAGTAAATAAATAGCTTGGTTGTGGGGGCAGCAGAAAAGGGTCAACAGCTACAGGTGTACTAAGGATCAAAGAAGGACAGTGTTTTGTTTCATCTTGATATTTATAGGTGGGTGAGATTTGAGCATGTCTATATAAGCTGAGAGGCAGGAGGTGAAGGTGGGGTATCATGAGCCCAGATCTCTGGGTTGATAGAGGAATTGTCTCCAAATCACAGATGGAAGGATTAGCTCCTGAAGGAAAAAGAAACTCCCTGGAAAGAAGACAGTTGGTATAGGGCAAGGCATTTAGGGGTTTCACGCTTAATAATCCCAATATTGTCTATGAAGTAAGAGGCAATATCATATCCTGAGAGGGTAGGGTTCTTGAGAAGAGGCACAGGTTTTAAAAGAGTATGTTGAAAACTTTACCTTCAAGTTTACTTCATGGTCCAAAATGGCTCCTGGAGTTCCAAGCGCCACGTCTGCATTTCAGAGAGCAAGAAGTAAAAAGGGTATATGTCAGTGTCTGCCCTCTTTTTGAAGCACTTTTCTGCAAGTCCTACTCAATAACTTCTTGCAGCTCATTGATGGTATCCTTAGATTCAGGAAAAACTGGAATACGTCATCTTAAGGACACATTTTGCTACCCAGAACATAATTGAATTCTGTTACTAAGGAAGGAGAACGGATATTGAGAAGGCAACTACCAGTGCTTGTTATATGATTGCCACGTATACTTGAACATGAAAAGGAAAGTTACATTCTAATTTCATTAGTATGCAAACTAGGTAGTTCTTTTCCCAAGCTCTCCAAATTCATTAAGAAGTGGGCATGTTCTTTCAGCAGTGGTTTTATAGTAGAGTGTTTCAATAATGTCTTAATGTTAAGGCTTAATTATTATACAAGTTAGGGACCTTTTGGTTCCTTGTAATAGAAAACTGGGGGCAAATGGCTTAACTAACAGAGATCTTGATTAGGTTAGCTGCTGATGTCCAGAAGCATAATGGTTCCTGGCAAATGCTGAGACTAAATGTTTCTTTGTCACATCCACAGGGAGAGGATGAGTCTGGCTTTCTAGTGTTCTCACTGAGAACGAGGAAGAGCTTTCCCAGAAACCTTCAGTCCAACTTCTCCTAAGTGTCTCACTGGCAAAAATGGGACAAAATGCCCCTTCTTGAGTGAAGCATGGAGCCAAGTAAGAACACCTTTAGGCTGACCGAGTAGCACCCCTTAGGCTGGGTTCAGTTCCCCCAGCTACATTGCTGCTGGGGAGAGGCGAAGTGAGTAGATGCTGAAGCACCAAGTATAGTGTTTATAGTTTTATTTTCCAAAACACATCACAAGACATTTTTGCATTTCAGTGTTATCATGAAATACAATGTATTACAATGTTTTTGACTAATGATTGAAAATATTGTTTATTGCTTTTAAATGCAACTATCCTGGAAATTGTAAAAATTGAATTTAGTAAATAAGATGGGAAAAAAGAAATCAAAGAAGGGACTAGAATTACATAAATTCAGAATCTTACTATTTGGCAAGAGTTTCATTTTTTCCTGTATGAGAATACTGATATTTTTCTAAGATTTTCTGTACGGTTAGTGCTTACCCTTTATCAAAGCTTTTTAAATGTTTTTGAAATTCACTTCTTATTGAATTTTATGAGGTAACATATAGACAGAAAGAACCATATCTGGAACCTAAAAGCAATAAAAGTTGTTGGGTTTCTGCAGCTTCCAGTTTCCACCATATAGGGCCTCTGAGAGCGTAGGTAGCAATGCCCCCGCCGCACCCCTCTCTAACTCTTTCCCGCGGGAGTGGGAGTCATTTATCTGAATGGCAAGTGGGGGAGAGGGAACTGGGCAGCTATATCCAGTCTGAAAATCTATGATTACTAACTGCACTATTCCATTTACTTACATCTATTATCCCTAATATATTTGGATATACTTCTTTATCTGAAAAAAGAATAAACCACAGTTTTACAAAAGTCTTTCCAATTTGCTCTTTATTGGTTTTAATGATACAAATTAAATTTTTTTCTTATGGTAGTTACGCTTTGAATTTTAACTTGACTATCTACCTTTTAAAAATTCAAAGTATAATTAATATCTTTAACTCCAAATAATCTTTAACTTCAATAACTCCCTTCCAGGCTTGTACTGTTATTGTGGTGCAGCCACTTTGTTCTATCTCAGTATTTTTTTAACCCCACAAATCAAACATTATTATTACTGCTTTACAAAAACCAATGTCTTTTTTTTTTTTTACAATTATTTGCATCTCAGATTTTCTTTCTAGGATCACTTTTATTCTTTGTGAAGCATATCCTTCGAAAATTCCTTTGGTGTGAAGTAAATTTCTTTTAGTTTATCCTTTTTGGAATGTATTTGGAATTCCTGAATCTGCAGATTTTTTCATTAGTTACGAAAAATTCTCAGCTGATATACTTTGAATATTGCCTTTCCTCCAGTCTCTTATCTTTTTTTAGAACTCTGTTAGGACAAATGTCAGTTTCTCACTTGGCTAACATATAACCTACCTAGGCTTTTGTAATCTCTCTCTCTTTTGTTCCTGGGCTGCATTATTTGAAATATCTCCAGATTTATCTCCCAAGTTTAGTGTTTAAACTTTGTCTGTTACGCCGCTTAACTTTTCTGTTTTTTCTCAATACTTTATTATGATAATTTTTTTTAATTTTTTTAATATTTTATTTATTTTTATTTATTTATCTTTAGAGGAGAAGGGTAGGAAAGAGAGAGAGAGAGAAATATCAATGTATGGTTGCCTCTGGTGGGTCCCCTGCTGGGAATTGGCCTGCAACCCAGGCATGTGCCCTGGCTGGGAATCGAACCTGGATCCTTTAGTTCGCAGGCCCGAGCTCAATCCACTGAGCTACACCAGCCAGGGCTATTATGATAATTTTAAAATGCAGAAAAGTTGGAATACTTTTATACTAAAACCCCAGATACCCACCACCCATATTTCACAATCGACATTTTACTACATGTGCTTTACTGCATTTTGGCTATCTGCCCATCCCTCAATGCATCCATCAGTCCAACTTTTGTTGTACCTATCAAAGTAAGTTTCAACATCAGTACACTCAACCCCACTTCTCCCGTTTAGTTTTTCTTTTTGACTTATACTTTCCATTTCTAGAAGGTTCATTTGTTCCTTTTTCATATCTATCTGGTCATTTCTAATGTTTTCTTACTCATTACTCATCTTTCCAATTTCTTCTGTTATTTCTTACATATTTGACATACAGTCAAACCTCGGTTGTTGAATGTCTCCCATCCTGAACAATTTGGTTCTCAACCAAGTTGTTCATGAAAAAAGCAACTTGGTTGTCAAACAAAAGTTTGGTTCTGGACCAGACAACCCTTTCGTGCTGATACCTGTACATTACTGTGGAAAAAATGATTCAGTTTTCAAACAAATTGTTTCTCAAACAACCTTCTGAAACAAATTAAGTTTGAGAACCAAGGTTCCACTGTATTTATCTCTACACCTAAGGTTGTCAGATTTAACAAATAAAAATACAGAATGCAAGGTATACTTGAATTCATTTAAAACCACATTTTTAGTGTATGTCCCACATATTGCATGAAATATACTTTTACTTTAAATTTATTCATTACTTATCTGAAATTCAAATTTAACTAAGTGCCCTGTATTTTATCTGGCTATTATCTAATAATTCCCATACTGAAGTTTTTCTAGGACTGGTTCATTTGTTTTGCTGCATCTTCCTCATGATGGCTTGTAAATTTCCTCATGTATTACATAATTGGGGTTGTTGGCTTATTTCTGTTTAAATTTCTCTGTGAAATTTCTCCCAGATCTAGGCTGAGGGTACATTCCTCCAGGGAATGTTGTATATGCTTCTGCCAGGTACCTGGAGCACTACAGATCTGGTTCGCATTATTTATTTATTTATTGTAAAGATGTTATTTATTTTATTTTTTAGAGAGGGGAAGGGAGAGAGAAAGAGGGAGAAAAACATCAATGTGCAATTGCCTCTCGCGTACCCCACACTGGGGACCTGGCCCACAACCCAAGCATGTGCCCTAGAGTTGGGAATCACAATTTGATTCGCAGACTGGCACTCAACCACTGAGCCACACCAGCCAGGACTGCTTTTCGTTTATTTGTTTAAGATTGTATCTATTTTTAGAGAAAGGGGAAGAAAGGGAGAAAGAGAGGGAGAGAAATATCAATGTGAGAGAGAAACATTGATTGGCTGCCTTCCATATGTGCCCTGACTGGGGACAGACTGAGTCTGCAACCATGTGCCCTGATGGGAATTGAACTGGCAACCTTTCGCTTAGTGAGACAACACCCAACCAACTGAGCCCCACTGGTCAGGGCGATCTGGTTTGCTCTAAAGTAAAATCCTCAGGTGATGGTTTTCTGGACAGACAAAAGGTCAAAATTGGACCAGAAACCCTAAAAAAATGAAAGAAAAAAAAGCTAGTAGCTACAAAATGTCAATGGAGGCTTTTTCTTTCTTTAAAAAAAAGTTCTTCACAAAGATAATGTGGAAACTATTACTGTTACTGTCTGCCCCACCTAGGTGTGTATTCTCCTAGGTCAAAGGCTTACCATTGCTGAGTTCTGGGGCTGGGGACTTTCCACCCTGCACAAATCCAATGCTAGTCCCCGGTGCCCCAGGGCAGAGATCGTGGGTCTTTCTGCAGTAGCTTCAGTGTTTACTTCCTTCTTCCATGGACTTCTATGCTGGTTTGTTCCTGTCATCAAAAGAATTCCACCTTAATTCTTCAAATGCATCCATTTACTTAAATTATTAATTTTAATATTTTGGCCGGCTTTTTAAGACACTTTGTAGACCCTCCAGTTAGTCTCATTGCTGGAAACCTGTGGTCTTTATTCATCAAACAATCTTTCAATTTTACAAAGCTAGAGTTGCTTCAGGTGTTGTTAAATATGCAGATCTATACCAGGCAGACCCTATCTGATTATAAGTGTGTGTAAAACTAAAGCAGCAGAATTCCTTTCAGAATTCTATCTTACCTTAAGAAGATAATCTTCTAGGTATGCCCCATAATACAAAAGTAAATCATTTAAAGTAGCCACATAAAAAACAAACAAACAAACAAACAGTGCAACTGGAATGACCAGCTACACCAGTTCAGTGCACACATTCGTCATGCTCCTTTAATATTCATAGTATTCCACCGTATTGGAGAGAAAACTGGAGACCTTGATTGGCCACTAGGGATGCCTGTTTTCACTACTGCAGAGCCCGCTCCCTGCCTGGGGCTCTCCAGGTACAGGCTCTTAACTTCATATTCCAACACTGCTGTAGGTCCTCAGCTTAAACTCACCCACAAGGCCTGGATGGCTGGGTCAGGAGGAGTGTCCAGCCTCCCCCACAGGACAGTGCTCCTGGGCACATTGCCACCCTGATGATCTAGACTGGGTCTGGGTTCTGATTCCCCTTTCCTCATAATAAGCAACTGCCTGGGGCCACTTCGGATCTTTTTCTGATGAAGGATTTCAGATAGGCCTGACTTGATACAGCTGAAATATTCTAACACTATACCTCAGAAAGTGGGGGAATACATGCATAAGGGGTCTCAATATCCTGGAGGAATCAGGGTCTCTATGGAAAATTTCCTTCTCCCTTGGCATCATATCGAGTATTGGGAGGGGTAGCCTTTGTCAAGTCATTAACAAATGGTCATGCTATATCCTTATCCTAGGGCAAGTAAGTGTTTAATTAAAAAGGTTTACTTAAATGATTAGTTCCAGAAAAAAATCTACTCCAAGATGAGGTAGGTGCCATATGAGCTGTACTAGATATCTCACGTGAGCAATACTAGATTTCATAGCAGATGGAAACTTTTACTTGATAGTTTGTGCCTTAAAAAAAATGTACAACTGTTTACCTCACTAGAAAACCTCTACAGAAAGTTTAGAGTATCTCCCCATAGACTGAGTATTAGTTGCAAAGAGAAAAATACTAATTCTACAGTGGTGAAACCAGACAAGTTTACTAGGTGATCAAAATGAACTCAACCAGCCCCAGCAGGTCTGGCTCAGTGGATGGCGAGCTGGCCTGTGAAGCAGGAGGTTGCTGGTTCAATTCCTGGTCAGGGTACATGCGTGGGTTGCAGGCCGGGTCCCCAGTTGAGGGCACATAGGAGACAACTACACATTAATGTTTCTCTCCCTCTCTTTCTCCCTCCCTTCCCCTCTTTAAAAAAATGAATAAATAAAACTTAAAAAAAAAACTAATTTAACCAACTAAACATCTACATATTGTTTAAAGATTTTATTTATTTATTTTTAGAGTGAGGGGAAGGGAAGAAGAAACATTGATGTGCAAGAGAAACCCATCAGCCCTGGCCTGCTACCCAGTCATGTGCCCTGGTCAGGAATGGAACCAGTGATCTTTCAGTTCCCAGGATGATGCCCAACCCACTGAGCCACACCGGTTAGGGCTAAACATCTATATTAAAAAATTAGAAATATCTAAGCCCTGGCTGGGTAGCTTAGTTGCTTAGAGCATTGTCCTGATATGCCAAGGTTGGCAGTTCGATCCTGGTCAGGGCACATACAAACACCAAGAAAGTGGAAAGAGGCCCTGGTCAGCGTGGCTAAATTGTTTGGACATTGTCCCAGAAACCAAAGGGTTGCAGTTCAATTCCTTGGCAGGAGGGCAGGAGGGAGTTCAGTCCTCCCTTGGGGCGTGTATGAGAGGCAACCAATTGATGTTTCTTTCTCTCCCTCTCTCCCTTCCTTCCCCTCCCTCTATAATCAATAAGTATGTTCTCGGATGAGAATAAAACAATGAAAAGACTACTTGAAATCTGCTAAAGAAGATCTTAAATGTTCTTAGTACACACTGAAAAAGATAACTATGTGACACGATGAATGTGTTAATTAACCTTATTGTGGCAGTCATTTCACAATATATACACATATGAAATCATCACATTGTACACCTTAAACTTATGCAACATTATAAGTCACTTATATCTCAAGCTGCAGAAAAAGAAATGAGACAACAACCCATGCAATGGGAGAAAATATTTGCAAATCATTTATCTGATAATGGACTTGTATACAGAAAACATAAAAAATACTTTTAAGAAAAATTTTTATTTATTGATTTTAGAGAGAGAGAGGAAGGGGGAGAGAGAAGAAATATCGACCCATTGCTCCATTTACCTGTGCATTCTTTGGTTGATTCTTGTATGCACCTTGACTAGGAGTCAACCTTCAACCTTGGGTTATTGGGAAAAGGCTCTACCAACTAAGGTACCTTGTCATGGATACATAAAAAACTCTTATAACTCAAGGATAAACCCCCCCAAAAAAAAAAATTAAAAATGTGCAAATGATTTGAATAGACATTTCTCCAAAAAAGATAGGTGAATTGCCCTTGAGCACATGAAAAGATACTCAACATCATTACTCATTAGGGAAATCAAATCCACAATACTATTCTGCTTTACAGCCAAAAAGATGGCTATAATAAAAAAGATGGACAATAGCCCTGGCTGGTGTGGCTTAGTGGACTGAGTATGTGCCTGCCAACCAAAGGGTCGCAGGTTTGATTCCCACTCAGAGCACATGCCTGGGTTGCAGGCCAGGACCCCAGCTGGGGGTGCATGAGAAGCAGCCACACATTGATGTTTCCCTCCCTCTTTCTCCTTCTCTTCCATTCTGTCTAAAAAAATAAAATAAAATAAGATCTTAAAAAAAAAAAGAAGATGGACAATAACAAGTTTTGGTGAGGATATGGAGAAACTGAAAACCTTATAGATTGCTGTTGGTAATATAAAATAGTATAGACACTTTGAAAAACAATTTGGCAGGTCCTCAAAAATTTCTATATCATAACATAGTTATGATATGACTCCATAATTTCACTCATAGGTATATACCCAAGAGAAAAGAAAATATATGTGCATAAAAACTTGTATACAAAAGTTCATAGAAGCATTATTCATAATAGCCAAAAAGTAGAAACAACCCTAATGTCTATCAGCTGATGAAATGGATAAGTAAAATGTGACATATCCATGTAATGGAGTATTATTCAGCCATAAAAAATAATTAAAGCACTGATACAAATGAAACCTGAAAATATTATGCTATGTGAAAGCAGCATGTCACAAAAGACCACATGATTCCATTTACATGAAATATCAAGAACAGGCAAATCTATGGAGACAGAAAGTAGACCAGTAGTTGTTTAGGGCTGCTGGTAAGGTGTGGGGTGGCCTCAGAAGGGAGGTGCTGTTGGTAATATAAAATAGCTGTGAGGAATGAAAATGTTCTAAACGTAGATTATAGTGATAGTTTTACAACTCTGTCACTATAGTATAAACTATTAAATTGCACAGTTTAAATAGGTGGATTTTATAGTATGTGAAGCGAGTACCGTATTTTGCTGTGTATAATGCGCAACCATGTTTTTGGCCCAAACTTTCAGGGAAAAAAATCTTTCATCTTAACTTTTTAATTATATTATTTATTTATTTATATTTAGAAACAAAAATGATTATTGTACTTCAAGGTATTATTTTCCATATAGATATTGTTATTTTCTAGAGTTATGCTCTTAATGCAGAAGCATAAATAGAAGGATTAAAAATATTTACATAATTATGGAATAATTATGGAACAACTATGTGTAATGCATTTTTCCCTAAAAAATTTGGGCCAAAAAGTGTACATTATACATGGCAAAATAGGGCATCTTCAAAAATGTCAGTGTTATGAAGAACTAATAAAGGCTGAGGGAATTCACCACAGGAGAGACTAAGGGGACATGCGATGTATGATCCTGGACTGGATCCAGGACTAGAGAAAAAAAAGGGTCTTAAAGAACATTATTTGGGACAGTTAACAAAATTAGAATATGGATTGTACATTAAAATATTCTATCAATGTTCATTTTCCTGAACTTTACAACTGTACTATGGTAAGAAAATATCTTTGTTACAAGAAAAAACCCTGAAGTAAAAGGCATGATGCATGCAATCTACCATAGACAGTTTAGAAATCAACATGAAAAGAATATATATATAAAGAAAAGCAAGAAAATGATTATCATAAAACTCAGAAGGAAGGGATGTGATTAGGGAAGGACAAGGAGGGCCTGTCAAGGCAAGGAAGAGGAAGGGGAACACGTACTGTTCTATTTCTTACCCTGGGTGATAGAATCTAAGTATTTATTATATATTATTATTGTCCTTGAAAATGAACATATCTTTTCATACACTTAAAAAGGTAATTTAAAAGGAATAAATCTAAAGTCCTACATTACAATTAAAAAAACAAGCTAGAATAATCAACCAGATATTTTCTATGGCTTGCTTCTTTTTGATTAATATTAGGTTTTTGATGGACTTTTCCTATTATAGACCTCTTGTTAAAGTCTCTCTATTGAATTAAAAAGTAGGTGTTAATTCTGGATAGTGAGTAGTAGATGTTTGTTAAATCCTCTAAAGTTCTGGGGTTTTCTCTATGCATTAAAAGAAATTAAAAAGTGCAGGCCTGATTCTTCCTAATAACACACTTTTCCACATGCATGGGTGAGGGTGATTTATCAAAGAGTGCCAGGCTGACAGTCATGGTTTTTGGGGGCTTACACCTGACCACTTTTGTGACCTTGAGCCACATCATGGGTCAGTCACTGGCTTTGTGATCATTGGCCATCTACTTAAACATTCTTTTTTCTTTTTTAAATTTTCTCTCTTTAAAGTAGGAAACGGAATTTACCCAACCATTTTGTTAGGATATAAGTTTCTTTCAGGGAAATTACTGATATTAGAAATTACTATGAACAGAATGCTACATGTCCTAGACTTAAAGAGCCTACCAATTTAAAGACGCAGGAAAAGAACTTCCCAGTCCAAATGAAAGCTGCGTGTGCAGCTGCATGTAGACTAGAGGAAGCGCAGCACATCTGAGGTCTGGAGGCAATTCAGGAAGGCAGAGAATGGTGAAGGCAAGAAAATGGGGTTAGCAGGTAAACTGTGTAGGTTTCTTCCATGGGCCATAAGGAGCCAAGGAAGGTTGCCATAGGAGAGTGACAGAGGACATCCCAAATTTCAGTACTATTTACATTTTGAAGGGAAGCTCTCATCGCCTTCCCTACCCCCTCCCTTCCTCTTCTGGAGGATAATTCATTGCATGAGTGCTTGGTGGTTTCAGCATATATGTCTACAAATTTTTAAGACTCTTCCCTCCAGGAGATGGAGCTTCCTCTTCCCCTTAAGCGTAGGCTGGACTTGGTGACTGGCTTCTAACGATAAAGTTCAGAATGAAACAATAGCAATTTTACAGTAGAGAAACCCCCTTAACTAAGCCGGCAAGGTCAACATCTCCAGAAATATATCATGTTAATGTCATGTAGCCCCTGATAGGACACAATGGAAAGGGCACATCATCGCTGTGGGCATCTTCCCTTAATCTGGGTGAAGGGCATATAGAAACTTTCTGCACTATTTTTGCAACTCTTCTGTAAATAGAAAATTATTTCAAAATAATGTAAAAACAGTTTCATAGTAAGAAGTAAAAAATAAAAAAGAGGTAATACATTTACTTCCAAAAGATTCTCACTAAAGAGAAATTTAAAGAATATATTTCAAGCAGAGTGAAATGATCTTACAGGAAAGTGTGAGATTCAAGAAGGAATGATGAGCAAAGAAATTGTAAATATTCGAGTAATTCTAATCAAACATCAACTATATAAACAATAATGTTTCAAAGGCTTAAAAATGAGAAGCAATATACATAAAACCAAGTATATCAAGAGGGGGAATATCAATTTATATATTTTAGGATTATTGTGCCATTCAAGAATATGATAAAGATATTTATTAACTTTAGATTCTGACAAGCATACATGTTAAAACTTCTGGCATTGCCACTAAAAGAAGGATATTTATCATACAAATCAGTAAAGATGATCTAAAACCTAAAAAAAAATCCAAAATAAGGCAAGAAAGTAGCTGTAAACAAATATAGAAAAGACAGAATAGAAACCACAAAATAAAATAGTAGAAATAAGTACAAATAAAAATAAACTGAATAAATGCTCTACTTAATGAAAAAATATTAAACCACACTTATAAAAATTAAGATACAAGGGGCTTACAAGAGACATTTCTAAGACATAAGGATACAGAAAGCTGCAAGTAAAAGAGTAGGAAAAGATAGAGCAGGCACATACTGACCAAAAGAAAGCCAGCAGCTGACCAGAAGTAAGATTTACATATCACAGTATGACAATAAAAAATTTAAGTTTCCTAGAGTGACATCGCAATACTAAATGAGTATGTACCTAATAGCATCACCTCAAAACACATTTGTATTTTTAAACTCAGAAAGAATTTCGGGAAAAATAGACAAATCCATCATCTTAGGAGAAGATTTTACATTACTCTTGATAATGGATAAATCTAACAGGAGAAAATCATCAGAAGGAAGTGGAGGATTTGAACAACAATTAAGAAGCTTGCGCCAATAGCCATACATACAGTACTGTTTTCTTGTACCACTTTTTTTCAAGCACAGTGAAACATTTGTGAAATTAATCACACACACTAGGCCATAAAACAATTCTCAACAAATTTTTAAAGATCAATATAATGCAAATTATGTTCTTTATAGATCAATTAAGTTAGGAATGAATGATAAAAAGATAACCAGACAAAGTTCTAAACTTTGGAAATTAACAAATAGAATCCTAAATAAGTCAACAAATATAAAGAATTTGAAAATGATGAAATGCCACAGACCAAAACGTGTGTTAAATTTTTAAATATATTTTATTGATTATGCTATTACAGCTGTCCCGTTTCCTCTTTATTCCCCTCTGCCCTGCACAACCCCCTCTTACCCACATTCCCCACCTTTAGTTTATGTCCATGGGTCGTACATATAAGTTTTTTGGCTTCTACATTTCCTATACTATTCTTAACCTCCCCCTCTATATTTTCTACCTACCATTTATGCTACTTATTCTCTGTACCTTTTCTGCCTCTCTTCTCCTCCCACTTCCCCTCTGATAACCCTCCATGGGGGGTTCATTTCTGTGATTCTGTTCCTGTTCTAGCTGTTTGCTTATTTGGTTTCACTTTTGTTTTTTGTTTTGTTTTTTTTAGGTTCAGTTGTTGATAGTTGAGAATTTGTTGTCATTTGACTGTTCATAGTTTTGGTCTTCTTTTTCTTAGATAAGTCCCTTGAACATTTCATATAATAAGGGCTTGGTGATGATGAACTTCTTTAACTTGAGCTTATCTGGGAAGCACTTTATCTGCCCTTCCATTCTAAATCATAGCTTTGCTGGATAGAGTAATCTTGGATGTAGGTCCTTGCCTTTCGTGAATACTTGGAATACTTCTTTCCAGTCCCATCTGGCCTCTAAGGTCTCTTTTGAGAAATCATCTGACAGTTTTATGGGCACTCCTTTGTAGGTAACTGTCTCCTTTTCTCTTGCTGCTTTTAAGATTCTTTCCCTCTCTTTAATCTTGGGTAATGTAATTATGATGGACCCTGCTTGTGTGCTTCCTTGAGTCCAACTTCTTTGAGACTCTGAGCTTCCTGGGCTTTCTGGAAGTCTGTTTCCTTTGCCAGATTGGGAAAGTTCTTCTTCATTATGTTTTCAAATAAGTTTTCAATTGGTTGCTCTTCCTCTTCTCCTTCTGGTAGCCCTATGATTTGGATGTTGGAACGTTAAAGACAACTTTAACTTTAGAGGTTCCTCTAAGCCTCTCCTCATTTTTTTGAATTCTTGTTTCTTCATTTTGTTCTGGTTGAATGCTTATTTCTTTCTTCTGGTCCACATTGTTGATTTGAGTCCCGGTTTCCTTCCGGTCTCTGTTGGTTCCCTGTACATTTTGCTTTATTTCACTTCTCATAGCCTTCATTTCTTTTTCCTCTAATTTGTGAACCAATTTCAACCAGTGTTCAACCAATTCTGTGAGCATCCCGATTACCAGTGTTTTGAACTGTGCATCTGATAGGTTGGCTATCTCTTCTTTGCTTAGTTGTATTTTTTCTGGAGCTTTGATCCATTCTTTCAGTTGGGCCTTTTTTTTTTTTTTTTTTTTTTTTTTTTGCCTCAGCACACCTGTTACGTATAAGAGATGGAGCCCTAGGTGTTCACCAGGGCAGGGCAACCCACATTACTGTGTTATGCTGTTGTATGTGGGAGAGGAGTCCAAGAGGGAACAATGGTGCTTGCTCCTCTCTCTGCCGGTTTTCAGTCACTTCCCTCGCTACCTGCAAGCAAACTGGGACCCTCTGCTGTTGATTCCTGGGTGAGTGGGCTTGTGTACATTCTAGGACCCTGTGGGTCTCTCCAATGAACTCTCCTGTGAGGCTGGGAGTTTCTCCCACTGCCTCAACTCCCACAGGTGTTTTTGATTGGTGGTTTGAGGCTTTATTTCCCCACACTGGGATCCTGGGTTGCTTGGTCTGTCTCGCTCCCCAGTTGTTCCTCCCAGTTTACCTGCACACAAATGTGGGACCGCCCACTCTGCCACCTGCCTCCCTGCCGGGTCCTGTCTGCCTGGCTTCCCATCTCTGACCCTCCTGCTGGTCTGGGTGAGTGTTTCTTTAACACCTTGGTTGTCAGACTTCCATACAGTTCAATTTTCGGGTAGTTCTGGTTGTTTTCTGTTTTTAAATTTGTTGATGTCCTTCTTTTGGTTGTGCAAGGAGGCACAGTGTGTCTTCCTACACCTCCATGTTGGCCAGAAGTCCAAATTCTTAGAAGTAAATGTGTTAAGTATTACCTCAAGAAGTTATATATAGAGCGAAAGAATAAATCTAAATAGAAGAAATACTAATGATAAAGATGAAAATTAAGAAAATAAAAAATGGGGATAAACAAAGCCAGAAGTTGTTTCTTTGAAAAGAGTTATAGCACTGATAACCTTCTGCCAATAATGTTCAAGGAAAAAAAGGTGAAGGCCCTGGCTGGGTAGCTCAGTTGGTTAGAGCACTGCCCCCCATATGCCAAGGTTGCAGGTGTGATCCCTGGTCAGGGCATGTATAACCAATGGGATGTGAGGGCAATCTGGCTGTGACATCTGCCACCCCATTGATCACCAGGGTTGACTTGGCTGGCTAGGCGGGTGTCCCCTTCCTTCCTCACCAATTCACATGTGTCCCTCCGGAAGCTACGCGCTTGGTCAAAGAGGATGACCTTCCCAACTAGAGGAGAGGACCAGTCTTTGGTCAAGGGTATACGAGTAGTTGGGCTTCCCTACGAGCTCTCAAGAAACAACCAATGAAAGCATAAATAAGTGAAACAACAACTCTGTGTTTCTCTCTCTCTCACCCAGTCTGTCTCTCATCAATGAAAAAAGTGAGAAGACAAAAAATAAACAATATTAAGAATAGTAAACAAAATTACGGATACTACAAAAATTACATGGATTACAAAAGGATATTATTAACAACTTCCTGACAATGAAATGAACCTCTTAGAAAAATAAGTTATCAAAACTAATGAAAGAAGATGGAAAAGCAAAATAATTTACAAAGATTAGGAAACTGAATCAGTATGTATTTTCCCACAAAGAAAACACTAGGTCTGGCCCTTGTTGGTTAGAGTGTTGTTCCAATATGCCAAGGCTGCAGGTGTGATCCCCGGTCAGGGCACATACGAGTTTCAGCCAGTGAATATATGAATGGGTAGAGCAACGAACCTATGTTTCTCTCTCTCTCTCAAATCAATAAATAAAATAAAATAAATACTAGGTGTGGATGGTTTTATTGATGAATTTTTCCAAATGTTTGAAGAGCAAATGATTCTATCTCATAAAACTATCTAGAGACTTAAAGAAGAAACTGTCCTTTCTCATTTTACAAGGCCTGCATAACTTTGATACCAAAACAAGCAAAAATAATTCCAGACAGGAAAATTATAGATCAGATTCACTCATAGACATAATCACACAAATCCAAAACAAATTATTGATGCATGTAATCCTGCTATTTATAAAAAAGCTAATATATCACACCACGTTGGGTTTGTCCAGGAATGCAAATTTTACTTAACATTATAAAAACAATCATTGCCACTCATTACCTTCAGAGATTAAAGGAGAAAGTCAACAATCATGTCATTAGTCACAGGAAAAACATTTGACAAAATTTAACAGCTGGTAATGTAAAAAACTGTTAGCAATGTGGAAATAGCAGGGAAAGTCTTTATCCTCATAAAAAGCATTATCAAAAACTACAGCAAATATCCTCAATTTGAAAGCATTATTTTTCTAAGATTAGAAGACAAGGGTACCAACCATTGCCACACAAATGATGAAGAAAGGATTGATATATTTATATAAATTAATAATAGGAGTTTCTGTTCACCAAAAGACACCATTAAGAAAAGTGAAATGACAAGGTAAAAATTGGGAAAATAATATGCAACATTTATAACTGGAATATATAAAGAACTAAGAAAAATACAAGCAATGTGATAGAAAAATAGGCAAAATATTAGTATACTTCACAGAAAACTCAAATAGCCAACAAACATGAAAAAAGGTTAATCTCACTAGTAATCAGGGAAATACAAATTAAAATACTACAATGATAATACTAATAAGAGTTAAAATTATGGTGTGCTTACCATACAACACAGACTATTTTAGTGCTATAATTATAGTAACTTAAAAAATATCTCAACAATACTGTGTGATAGAATGGTAGGCATTAGTACTATTCACTCATATGCCCTGCATGAGGAAACTCAGGAAGTCTTAAAGTCAGGCATCATAACTCCTTACATTTTGTTCTTTTTCAAATTTTTGTGACATTTCTGCATCTTTTGTATCTTTGTAAGAATTTTAGAATCTGCTTGTAAGTTTTTAGAAATGAATTCTGCCGGGGTTATGATTGCAATTGCATTGAATCTATAAATCAATTTGAGAATAATTGATGTCTTAACAAAAGAATAAGGGATATAAAAAGTGGACAAAGGAAGTAAATAGTAAGATGTAGGCATAAATCCAAATATAGCAGTAATTATATTAAATGTAAATGGACTAAAAAATTTTCCTGTTGAAACAAGGAAAGAGCAACCTTCCAATTTTAGTGTTAGCTCTACTCTGCATAAAATGTAGTTACTAACTACAACAGAAAAGGCAGGGATTCCTAGAGCAAAATGTGGAAAAGGAAGTAGCTTTTAGCTGCCAGTCCTGCGAGGCTGAATTCTGAGTGAAGTTTGAAGCAATAAAAGCTATTCTTTCAGTGCTGTGGGTTGTTTTTTAAACATGCAAAAGATGGACTTTAATCTGTCTTTGTTACAGACCTTTTATTTTGATGAGTCCTCCAGAATGTGTCCTTAAGTAATGCAAATGTAAAGCAAAGACTCTCTATGGAAGCTGTTTGAAAAGCTAAACTGTGCTTTGTTGTTGCAAATTGTTTTAAATTCTTGCTACTGTTGCTTAAACTCCAGTTTGGTCTTTTCACAGGAATGGTTATGGCTAGTTTTCTTTTAAATTAACCAAACACAAACAGCTCATCTCTATACATACAGGGGTGAGTAAAAGTAGGTTTACAATTGTGATACAAACGAATAATACAATCATTAATAAATGCTAATACAAGAATAAACTTTTGTGTACTCACAACTGTAAACCTACTTTTGCCCATTCCTGTATTTTTTCTGAAGACCACACACTAGTCTCACATGAAAAACTTATTTTCTCTATAGTAATATGACTTTGTCCTATTTCAGAAATAAAAACCTTGCTTTATTCTTCTAAAGGAGAATCCCCCAGAACGTTTTGTCTCCCCTGTATTTTCATTACAAATAACTCCCATTTTATCTGAGGATGTGTCTGTCTGATTGATCTAAGATGGAAAGTATACTTTCTAATAGATTATATCTTGAAATTTCTCTCCTAACTTGGGGATGGAGTGGGAAGTGGGTGGTGGAGGGTGATTGGGTAAATCTTATCACACCTCACATACAGCATCAGTATCAATGGTAGGAATATTAAGTTGGTTGGACCATAATCTGACTATACAAGTTTTTGTTATTATTGAATGGTCCAGAGGTATCCGATCTTTTGGCATCTGTGGGCCACAGTGGAAGAAGAGTTATCTTTGACCACACATTAAACACACAAACACTAACGAAAGCTGATGAGCAAAAAAAGGTTTTAAGTAAATCTGTGATTTTACACTGGGCCACGTTCATATCCATTCTGGGCCGGGGCTGCCGGTTGGACATCCCACAGTCTAAGGATAAGAGTGGAGAAAAATCTATAGAGATAGAAAAGTATCGGTTGTGGTGTAAAGAAGGCAGGGCTTGCACTGGGCGTAGAAATTTCATCTTAGTGGCTTAAAATTGTTCATTTACTAAAAATGGTATTTTTTAAAATCTGTACTGCTTGTACACTGCCACAGAGATGCAAAGAGACATCCAAGAAGAGCGTATATATGGAACCTATTAATAAAATGTATACAAGTGCCACTCATCAAGTGCCAAATAGGGAAAATAATACAACAAAACTTGGGAAAGTAAACATCGAAGTTAAGGCAGCGAGAGGGTGGTCTTTAAAAGGTAAAACTGGGATAAAATGAGGTGTTAGGGGAGATAAGTCCATGCAGGAGGCAGGAAGCAGATAAAGCTCTATTAGCAGGAAAACATGCGCAAAATTATTACGCATTTAGTTTGTCTTTTTATTTGTCATTTATGACCTTTCCAGTGAATGCAGTAAAAATGCAGTAAAAAAAAAAAAAAAAAAAAGTATGACTCAATCTCCGCCCCAAGGAGTTTAAACTAGATGAGAGACAAGACAAAGAAACACATCTGCAGCCAGTAGAGGACAGACAGGCCATGAAAAAGTGCCAGTTCGGATGGTTCAGCCATAATTTCGGACAAGAGCAGTTCCGCGTAGGGCATAAGTAGAAGACACGCTTTGCAATAAGACAGATCTAGGCTCCAGATTCAGATGTGTGCCACAAAATACCTGTGTGACCTTGTGCACGTCTTACCACCCCAGTCTATGCTGTTTGCTATAAAAAATCACTCTAATAAGGTCCAAGTCTCTTAGTTGTGGGGAGAACGAAATTGTGCTGATTTGACAAAGAGCTTGACCTGAGTATCTAAGTTCTACCCTCTCTCCCTCCTCATCACACCACCTCTTCTTCCCACAGTAGGAGTGAATGATCGGAGTAGAAAGGAAAGGATGAAGGGAGGCAACTTCCTCCCCGCCCTTGCCCCCTTCCCTTCGCCCCAGCTCCCGACCTCAAGTTCCGGGACAGTCACTGAGAAGTGGGGTGAGGGCACAGAAGTGGGGTGGAAGCAACTGATCACTGTAAACACAGACGCCATCAAGAGTTCAGATTCGGTCTAGCCACCGGATTTCCGTGCCACACTGATGTCACCCCACCCTGGCGCCTGCCCTCAGTTTCCCCTGCTGTGTAATGGGGATACAACATCTCCTCTCCTGAGAATCTGCCTGAACTAACCGTGTGAAGGCGAGAAAGAGCCCCGAGTTTTTCTATAGCCCCACCAGGTACCCCTCCCACTTCAGCTTTGGCCTTTTGTACCGGCCCCACGTGACCCGGCCGGCTGTTCTCTCTTAACTGTCCCCCCCCCTCCCCAACCCGCCCTCCGGCCTTTCCCAGCTCCTGGCCCAGCTATTCTCGCTCCTCAGTAGCCCCCCTCCCGCGCTCCTGCTCCCTCCTCCTCCCCCCTCACCTCCCTCGCAGGCTGTTCCCTCTCCCTCCCCCCGGCAGCCGTTCCCTCGCGACGCTTCCCCTCCCCCCGTGGCTGTTCCACCGCCTCGCCTCCCCTCCCCCCGGCCAGAGCTCACTGTCTCCAAGATGGCGGCCGTGTCAGTTTGGGGCATCTCCGCGGTCGGGGCCAGGGCCCCGGGATCCCAGCCCTCTTCCTCCCCAGTAAGTAGCCGAGAGGCCACCCTTGACCGCCCCTGGCCATTGAGCCCAAGGCTGAGCCGCCCTGGGCCCCACTCAGCCACCTTGCGGGGTCGGCGGGCCGCTGCAGGCCCCTTCGCGGCCTGCGCCGCCTCCCGCTGCTCTGCGCCAGGCCTCGGGCTGGGGCGCCGTGGCCGCCCCCTCGCGCTGGGTCGGCGCCGGGCTCCCCCGGCCTGCGGCCCGAGCACCGCAAGCCCAACGCTCCCGCCGCCCTCCGGCTGGCCGGGTGCAGCTGGGGGTGTCTGTGGGTGGGTGGGTGGCGAGCGGCGAGCAGCCGCCCAGGCCGCGGAGCCTCGGGCTGGGTTGTGCGGGTGAGCCCGCTCTCCCTCGGGGGCGCGCCCACCGCCCTGGCCCCACCTGCGCCTGGCGGCTCGCCGCCCCAGCTGGCCGCGGCCCCTCCTGCCCGCGCTCTCTGGCCCTCGCTCTCCAGCTCGGGCTGGGTGTGTGGAGGTCCCAGCGGAGCTGTGGCGGCAAGTGGGGGTGACAGGCTGGCGGGTGTTGTGGTGCGGAGGAGGAGGCTGCACGTGTGGTGTTGTGTCTGTCGGGCTGTCAGCCGGGGCCCCGGCAGGGGAGGCGGCGGGCTGCCTGTCAACCGCCGGCCGGTTTGGACAGGAGCTGCCGGACCTGTCAGGCTTCCCTGGCCGCCTGTGCGCCCCAAGCCGTCCTTGAAAGCAGCCTCTGTGGAGCTTAGGTTTATAAGGAGCTGGGAGAGGGGGATACATTGCTCTTAACTCTTTTACCGATTTGGTGGATTGACTTAGTCCCGGAGTTCAGTTTCCGTCTAATGGGAACAGCGTGGCCGTTGGCAAGCTGCGGGGTTGGTGCCGTTCAAGTTTTTAAAGTTTCTCGCTCTTTTAAAAAGAGAGCGCGAAGATTGTTTGGGGGTGGGGAATGGAGGCCGGGGAAGGCCTGTCGGAAGCAAGTTGTGCTTTTTCTTGAGCGGCTGGTGTACTTGCAGAGTTAAACGGTCAAGTCTGCAGGCGCTTTACTTTCTGAAGACCTGGAGATTCTTGAAAAATACCGGCGGCCCAGACAGTGAGTAACTGTCATTCATTCTTCTACCTGCCAGCCTCATCAGTTAGGACGTTCCTACGTCTCAAACTTAGGCTGTAGCTTCTCGTGCTGCATTAGTGTCTACATAACGAACTTGCGTGGAGCAATAATACTGCGATTCTTATCCTCTTGAGACCTTCACCAAAATGAAGTATAGCTCTCTGGGGGGGGGGGGGGCTTCTTTTTAGTCGGCTAATTTAAAATTAAATCTTGGCTCAGATTTGAGTGTTTACTGCAGCCTTTTCTTTCCTATCAGAGTTAATAGTATGATCCCTTTCCTAATATTTATTAGTTTTTTCCTTTGGATTTTAATTTCACTGTTAAGAATAATTGCTGTGGGAGCCATTTTCTAGCATTGTTTATGTTGTAAATGCTCCTCAGAATAAGAGCAGAGGTCTTAAAGAACACTTAAGCTAGTTAAGTTTATTTTTGAAAGCAAAGGAGTTAGCTTGAGAATTTATTATTTTGGTGATTTTTTAAAAAGATTTTTATCTGCCATATTCTTTTGTCTGAAAGAATAATATTGACTTTGATCCTGGAGAGGCAGTATATCAGTATGTTTGTGTTTTATTTATTAATGTTCATTTCAGGACAGCAATCTTGAATCTGTATGCGATCTCTTTAGAACCACAAACAGGGAATACATTTGTTCCATACTGTACATTTGATGTGTAGTGTGTACATTTGAACATAGTGGTTCTGGGCCTTTCTCATTTCTAGTTTATCTGTAGATTGGTTATGAACATTTTGACTGTTGTTACTCCTTCAAATATATTGAGTATTAGTGTTTTAGTTTGGCTATGAGAAGTTATTGACATGTAATTCTTAAAGTTTGAATAACATTGGATTACTTAAAAATTCCTTAAGTACTTTTCACACTTGATTATTTTTAGCGTTTTTTTTTTGTTTCCATTTGGAATGTTTAAGGTAATTTGTACTTAAAATATGAACTTGGTCTGTGTAAATTATATTTGTTTAATACATGAAATAGTTAAACATTTTCTCAATGATTTTCTGTGTATCTTAGTGACTTTTTATGCAGTCTGAATGTCCGGAATTTTAAAAGGTGAAAGATTCACTCTTACTCTCATTACAGGATTCTTTCTACTAATCCAGATACTTGTTGAAGTGCTGAATAGTTTCTTGGGGAAAGATGTCAAGGAAGAGTTTCAGTTCATAGACTGGTGAGCAGAGATTATGGAGTGCAGAATAGCCAGCACCCTCTAGTTACTTGTAGCCTAAGGTCATTCGTAGTGCATCTCATTTTGTTTCTTCATTATATCCTAATAGTTAATGTTTTTTTTTTCTTTTTTATCCCAGTGGTTTACATACATGATTATTTTGGAGTGTTGATAGAAACGTGTTAAAACTCCTACAGGTGCTTAATAAACACTTGCTCTGATTGCTTTTAAAGATTAGGATGTTTCAATTACAGCGTATTCACAAAATGGGCCTTCATAGAAAATTGACTTTGTTTTAATTTTTTTTTTCAGGCATAAGGTGCACAATATTCTGATGGAAATGAGATGTTCTTGAGTTTTTACGACTTTATGAAGAAACCCATGTGTGATGCTATTGAGAAATTTATTGGGAAGTTTGAAGACATTTCAAATGACAGGTTGTTTTGGTTTCTAAAATAAAGTGGGGAGGCATTCTGTTTTGTGAAAGGAGGAAGGACTTAGGCCAGAAAACTTGTATGCTATGGTTAACTGGTTCCCAGCCTCCGAGAATGTTGTTTTCCATGGTGTAAAACTTACTCAGCATCAGGATAAGGGATAACGACTCTATGGATATACGAATCCTTCACCATGGTAAAACTCGCTAACCCGCTGTATACGGAATGGATTTTGGAGGCCATCAAAAAAGTGAAGAAGCAAAAACAGCGTCCTTCAGAAGAAAGGATATGCAATGCAGTGTCTTCATCCCACGGTTTGGATCGTAAAACTGTTTTAGAACAATTGGAGTTGAGTGTTAAAGATGGAACAATTTTAAAAGTTTCAAATAAAGGTCTCAATTCCTATAAAGATCCTGATAATCCTGGGCGAATAGCACTTCCTAAACCTCGAAACCATGGAAAATTGGACAATAAACAAAATGTAGATTGGAATAAACTGATCAAGCGGGCAGTTGATGGCTTGGCAGAAGCCGATGGCTCAACTTTGAAAAGCATTGAACGTTTTTTGAAAGGTCAGAAGGATGTGTCTGCATTATTTGGAGGCAGTGCTGCCTCTGGTTTTCACCAGCAGTTACGATTGGCTATTAAACGCGCTGTTGGCCATGGCAGACTCCTTAAAGATGGACCTCTTTATCGGCTCAACACTAAAGCCACCAATGTGGATGGGAAAGAGAGTTGTGAGTCTCTTTCCTCTTTACCTCCAGTATCACTCCTTCCACATGAAAAGGATAAGGTGAGAATGGTATATACATCAGTGTTCATAGAGCTGATGAAGTAGCATGTTAAAAGGTGCATTTCTAGGAAGTAATATAGAAGTTACTACATGAGTTTTGTGTTTGGAGATTTGTGAAATGGTCAGCTCTGGTTTTTACTGGTGAGTTCTAGGCATGACAACTCAGTAGATGCTAATTGTTCTGAGATTTTTTGATGCCTGAGTCAAAGTGTAGACTATCAATCTACCTAAAAGAATGCATTTAGTTTAGAATTAAAAAAGCAGTATACAACTTTAAATCTGTTTTGTAAAAGTTCTTTTAATACCATATGGTGGAAATTAATGGGAAGCCAAACGAATGTTGGAGCATGAATTTGAAAGAAGAAGGTGACTCTTAAGAACCTGAATTCTTTCTTTTTTCCATTTTGCTGCAGATTGTCATTAGACAGGAATGAGACCCATTCTGCTGACCCATAGTAGTAGCTAAGCAAATTTAGCAATTTTTAGTTCTGCTCTTTGTATTTCAACTTTCTGTCGTATATTCTTTGCATGTCATGAGTACTAAATATTATTATTTATGGCAGGTAAAACTGCATGGGTTAGGAATACAGTATTCTATGTTAGTAAAGGTCTGGGGAGTTGGGACTTTCGATTCACAGATGATATACCTTCTTCTGCTGTGTTTTATGCTGTTATTTTGTGTGGTTGAAAGTATGTCTTCTTAACAGTAAATTTTGTCCCTTAAGTAGGTATTTGGGGATGAGGAGAATTCTGATAATAGCTGTTTTTTTACATCGACCTGGTGTCCTAGCTGTGTATTTATTTCAGTTGCTCTGATTTATAGTTGTACATTTTGTACACAATAGTAAAATAATCTTTATTTTGCTTAAGATCGTGGAGTCTCCTTCTAGGATGAGAAGATTGTAAAGTTAACATTGAATATAATTAAAAATATTTGAGACTTGATCTAAATTTACTGCAGTTAATAACCCACCTATAGATATTTGTTTAAATAACAATTGAAAACAGTATTTTTGTTTCAAGTTTTTAGAGATCTATTTTAGAGTTAATTTTTTTCTCTGTGAACTTTGAAATAGAAACATTATCTTACTGTTATTACCCTTAAAATGAATCTGATAGAGAATTATATTCATAAAATGGCTTTGTATTATTTAAGCATTTATTGAGAGTGTTATTGAATATTCAAGGTGGACAAGTATAACTAAAATGCTTTATTCTGTTCAGTGCTGTAAGAACTCTATCTGTAAGAACTGTTTCTTAATCACATATGGATGAAGTAAAATAAAATACAATAATTGATTCCTACAACTGTTTTAAAATGATTTACAGGTTATGGCATGGAAACGGAATAATTTATAGTTTAGGATGAATTTAGCGTCGTATCTGTGGATTGAGTATTATAAATTCTTGTTAGAACACTTAGGTGCTTGGTTTGTTTTATAATTTCCCTTGCTTGAGTTAGGTATTTTAATTAGTCATACATGAAATTTCAGTTGTGCATATTTTTAAAAGGTAGGTAGTTTAGTATAGTGCAGTGTAGGACAAATCTGAGTTCTTTTACCCTAGGGACTTTACTTTTGAAAGGGACTTGGAGAACCATGTAACCCAATAATTCTTATGCAGCTGAGCTGAGTTTCATCTACAATAGTATAGATCTGCTGGTGTGCTTTGGATAGAAGCGTGTCTTTGGTTACATAACTTTAGGAGTATACATTTGGGAAAATTGAGTTTTATTGAGTAGACTTCTATGTATGTGTACTGGTCTTATTGGAAAATGAATTTCAAGAGTTGGTGGGATCTGTTTATATTTTTAAATGAAGCCTTATTTACAGTAGTGAATTTCCTGAAGGACTTTCCCCAAAGACAGGGGTGTCAAATTCATTTTCACGGGGGGCCACATCAGCCTTGTGGTTGCCTGCTGAACAGGCCAATATTTTGGTCTAAAATTATTTCGGCCCACAAAGGGCCGAAATAATTTTAGGATAGTATAAATGTAACTACTCCTTAACAGTTAAGGCGTCAAAATTACATTTGCCCCTTTGAAGGCAACCATGAGGCTGATGTGGTCCCTGGTGAAAATGAGTTTGACACCACTGTCCAAAAATGTGAAAAGTTCCCATTCAGTATCATAATACAGTGAACTGTAGGGTGAGGCATTATTTCTTCTCTAAACAGATTACAGTGTATGTCTGTCTCCTTTCATTGTATTTTAAGTACTTTATTTCCTCTTTTTTAAACTACCCAGTGGATTTCTATGTGGAATTGATTGGCTTACTGTTATGAGCCTAGGTATTTAAAAAAAAATTATGCAGAGTGTATTTTTGACAGTGATGGAGAAAGGAAAGAGTAGGCCAGAAGTAGCTTCATTCACAACCATTTATTAATTCAGCAAATAGGTATTGGGCACCCACTACGGGCCAGGCACTCTGCTTAAAACTGAATGGCTTGGAACTAGAGTGTTATCTTCTCTGGAATGCAAATACAGGGTCCAGCATAAGTAACACCTGCTTAAGTGTGATTGGTAGGGTAATAAATACCGGTATAATAATTTATAGCTTTAATTTCAACAATTCACCTAAAATGTCGTATGATGTGCTTGAGTGTGATATTGTTATGTTACAGAATTGCATGCTTATGATTTTGTAATAAAAGATTTTGTAATAAAAAGGGGGCGTTACTTGTGCTGGACCCTGTGTATCATTGGCCTGTTCAGCAGTGGGGTAAGAGGTGAAAATCAGGGACTATACGGGGTAACTTGAGCAGGTACCTCTTTATATTTTTCTATATATCAATTCTAATTTGTTATTTATTTCAATCAACGCTTGAAAGGAACTGTAGACATGTATTTTAAGATTTTTAGCAGCTGAGTAATTTTTGCTTTTCAATGAGATCAGCTCTGTAGAAATATTTTAAAGAATTTTTGTGAAGACACTTGAACTTCAGTATGTTTGCACATTGATAGATAGTGAGGAGAAACTGGGATACTATGATTTAAAAGTTTTATGTATGTTCTAAGATAAATAGCTGAGCTAGCTTTAGGGGTGGTAGTTTATAGTGAATTTATTAATTTTTTTTAACTTAATGATGTGTTTACTGTGTACCAAGCATTACTTTAAAAGCTAACTTTATTAACTCCTGTAATTCTCATGCAGCTCATTGAGGGTAGGACTGTTATTTTACAGATGAAGCAACTGAGACAAAGAGATTCAGTACCTTGTCCAAGTCAGATATCAAGTGACAGAGCTAGGATTTGAAGTTGGGCAGTCTGACTTCAGATTCATTGTATGATAACAGTTTATCTCCTGCCTCTTGGAGTTCTTATGTATGCCTACACTGCATGAAATACATAATTGTGAGTGTTTTTGGTGTTAACTTCATAGCACATTCTCTAATTGTGGAAGAATACATTTCTCCCTCACCCCATACACTCACTGTTTGTGTCCCTTTTTTCTCTTTCTGTCATTGAATGAATTCTAAAACTGACTATAAACCAGTGAAAAGAGTGTATCAGAAATAAAGATTATGAATAATCTAGTTTTTTCTACCTGAGGTCTATAAAAAGTAGTTTTTGTCTACATTACATTTTGTTTTATTTTTTAAAAATAATTTCTAAGCTTGTTTTTATTTTAATTGTCACTGAAGTTTTATCATATGAAATTTGGGATCTGATGCATGGCTGTAATAGTGTGCTTTCATTTGAGACAAAATGTTGCTTTCCCTTAAATTGTGAGGGTAATAGTGTGTAATTGGCTTAAATAACAACTTCATCCTTATGTATTTCTTTCTTTTTGAAATATAACTATTACTATAATATGTGCTCATTTACTTAATTTATTATTCATTCAGCAAACATTTAGATGCCTACCACAAACAGTGCATTTAGGATTTAGGTCCTGTTGTAGATTAAGATAGCATACAGTCCAAATTATTTTGCTATTGGAACTTGGCATTTTAAATTTATGGAATAAGCAGGATCTTAGATTTTTGGTGTAGAGATCTGATTAGAATGGAAATATGTTTTCAAGTTATGAGAGTTAAAATGATAAATTTTGATTTAGTTATTTGAAAATGGCCTATAATTTATAGTAAAATTGCTTCACATTTATATTAGAATAGTGGTACTATAAAATTGTTTATATTTAGAAACTTTATATTTAGTATCCTGTTGCTATGATACTTTTTCATAATTGTTCGTGCTGTTAAATTCAGGGATGTATTAACTACTTGACAGAATGCTTGGTCATTTAAAAAACAAAACAAAAACAATTACAAACCATTGAAAGCAAAAGATGCTATAAAAATGTTGAGAAGAGATAAAGTAGTGGTAAATAAGTGTAAAAAATGTCTATTCAAAGTATATATTAAGATTTTTTTAAATTTATTTTTTTATTTTTTTATATATATTTTTTAATTTATTATTTATTTATCTTTTAGAGGGGAAGGGTAGGAGAGAAGGAGAGGGAGAGAAATATCAATGTACGGTTGCCTCTCGTGTGTCCCCTGCCGGGAACTGGCCTGCAACCCAGGCATGTGCCCTGACTGGGAATCAAACCGCGATCCTCTGGTTCGCAGGCCCGCGCTCAATCCACTGAGCTACACCAGCCAGGGCAATATTAAGATTTTTTTTATGTTAAGATTTTTTAGTGAGAGTGTGCAAGCAAGTGTATTTAGTAGTAATTGGGAAACATTTTTTGGGGAAACTTTTAAAAAAGGATTTTACTTATTTATTTTCAGAGAGAGGGGAAGGGAGGGAGGGGCAGAAACATTAGTTGGTTGCCTCTTGCATACTCCCAACTGGGGACCTGGCCCACAACCAGGCATGAGCTCTGACAGGGAATTGAACCTGTGAGTTTTCAGTTTGCAGGCCAGCACTCAATCCACTGAGCCACACCAGCTCGGGCAGGAAACTTCTTAAAAATTACAAGTTTTAATTCTTACATTATAGAGGAGGGAATGGAGGATGATGCTGACATACCAGTTTTTAAATAAATAAGGATTATCTTAGAATTATCCTAACCATGTATAGTGAATTGTGGTTTTTGCCTCATGGCAAGGACATAGTGACATGGATAATGTGGATTTGAGTTTGCAACCGACTAATCTCAATAATCACAATTTTTATACATTTCTTAGATCATTGTTTATACCATATTTTGGTGACTCCGAAGGTTCTGCATCCTGAGGAGAAGCTGGCTAGAAATAAAAATTTGTCACTAACAAGTCATTGAGGTAGATTAAGTATATATGTTGTTAGAAATTGACTCTCACCAAACTTGTTCATATTAAAAAAGACAAAAACAAATTTAAAAATAACTGTTAGAGATCATGTTTGTAATGTAACAACATATGTTTAAATTCAACCAACTCTACAGATACTTTTTTTGTCTTCTAGTAAGTGTATGAGCTGTGTGTGTTTTGGTAATTTTCAGCCCATAACACACTGTGAAAGAAAACTTGAGCCACTGAACAACCTTTGGTTTAGTCATTGCTAATCAAAACTACTATACCCAAAACTTCTATGCACACACCTAGACATTTTTCTTGTACTTACAGTTACTAGCACTTCTTTCTTCTGTGGATAACTTCTCATAAATTGATGAAATAAAGAGAAGAAATTAATAAAGACATCAGATACTACAAATTGCTTTAGGAATTAGAGACCTAGAGGATCTAAACATTTTCACCTCTGTCTTTGTCCTATATCAGTAAGTCAGGAGAATGTAAGCAGTTGCTTATAGAAACCTATTAATAGTTAACATTTGTTAAGGGCTGGCAGTGTGTTGGCCACTGTTCTGAGTGCTTTAACATGTACTTTCTTATTGAAGTCTCAGAAGAACTTTACATGGTTGTTTTATAGCCATAATGTATTTACATAATAGTTCTTTAATAACATTTAATAATACAAATATTCATTATAAGACACCAGATAGAAAGTGAATGTATGCAAAATACATTATCTTTCTCCTTATCCTTGCTGCCTGTTTTTTATTTAGTTCATCCTGACACGTGGGCCACCACTGTTTTACATTACATTTATTTTTAATACTATGAAAGTGACTATATAACAGGAACTGTTTTATGAATATGGAAAAAAATTATGTCATTCCAGGCCTCTTGAGTTTGTAAGACTACCCTTTACCAATTGTTTTTCTCTTTCTATTTAGAATATTGGAGAATATATTTTTTTACACTTACTTGGTTCTTAACTATGTGAGAAGACAATGAATCTGGGTGCCAAATTTGCTGGTTAAAGTTGAATTAAAATTTTTTTCTAGTGAACTGGGAAGTGTATCTTAATGAATACTTTTCATGCTCTGATTTAAACTTTTTAAAGAAACAAGTCTTACATATAGGAATTATTAAGAGCCTCATTCTGGTACAGTTGTATACCAATTGGCTACTCAGGGTGGCGTCAGTTCACAAAGGATCTGCAGCAAATGAATTAGACCAGCAGCAGCTTCAGCTCTTCTGCTTTCCCCTAATCCTTGAGCAGGATTAGGACTCCTTCAGCTGCAGCTGGTTCCCAGGAATATCTAGGCAGTTTCGTTCTGGTTTTTCCTTTGACAGGAAAGTTATAGTTCCCAACAGATGGCTTTTGTCAGTACTATACATAACTCTATAAATTCAGGTTCAAAGAATTGCTTTCAACTTCATTAGGGAACAGGTGAGAAAACACTTTGTAGTAAGGGATGAAATTAAGCATAGAGGTTGTAATAGTGTAGCATTTAGATCTGCAGAATGACATTCTGGGTCAAAATAGTTTTTAACTGCCGTCAATTAAAAAAAAAAAGACTTCCTAAGAAAAAATAAATCAGAGTGTAATGTTGATTAAGGGTTAGTTTGCAGATGGATTGATTATATTATGTTTTCAAAGTATAGATAATTTCTTAGAAGAATTGAGTCTTCTGCATTTTGTACAATTTTATAGCAATCTAGGGTAACAATGACTCTAATTTTATTTTACAAATAGAGAAACTGAACGCTAAGGAGATTTAAGTGTCTTTTTGCATGCCACACAGCAAGTTAATCAAATCTGGGAGAAGTGGTTAGGCCCTTCTCTGTTCTGTGCTTTTTTTCATTAGACTGTGGTACTGCTTTATAGTATTAGAGAGCAATGAGTATAAACTAATGTAGTTAGAACACTCTTCCTTCATGGAAACCATAGAATAAAACTCTGGTTTAGAGAATTTTGGTGGTTTTATAAACCACACATGTAAATCTGGTTGTTTCAGTGTTTGAAGATAGCTATATACTCTGAAAGTCAAAACAATTTTTTTTGAAGGGTAGGGGAAAAGACTGCTTTCTTATTGCCCAAATCAGAGGAATTAGGAAGTCTTCTTATATGTTTAGCTAAATATTAGAAGGAGAACACATTGTGCTACCTTAATGTGGGAAGAAAAAGCACTCCTTGAGTTTTGAAAAAAAAATATCCACTTATAGTTAAGTCTGATTTTCAGAAAGTATACAACACAGATGACCTGTGAGTGACTTGGATAATTGGTTTGAATGTAAAAATTTAAATACCAAGACAGGAAAGTACAAGCCTTTCTATTTATCAATGAAGTAATTCATATAAAAAGCATGACTAAGTATGGGTGGATTAAGAGTATCAGTCTATCACTCATTGTTATGCATGTTTAGTATCTTGATTCTGGGTGATTTGTAACACCAGTACACAAACTGTACAGGGAAGGTGGTATACAACAGATCATGTTTACCATTTTGGGTCTTTAGGGTAGCAATACTTTGTCATAAAACTTAGCAAATGGAATAGTGGGAAATAAAGGTTAAGATCGAGGACAATTATTTGGGTGGTTTTAAGAGTATTGGCAAAACTTGTTGAGGAAAAAATGACTCCTAGTAGAAAGAAAATCTGGCATCTAAAAAACTTAAAATTTTGTATATGTGAAAGACAGCTGATTCCTTTGCTGTTTACCTTTTGTGCAGAAGAGATGGTTTCCATGTATGTGGGGTGTTGTTATGCTTATCCTATAGCTTGCTTTTTCCTCCAGTGAACTGTGAACAGTTCTTGACCTAGGGGAGCTGCTAAGTGTTGGTTATCAGTTCCTTCTGCTTAGTAGAGTGTAGGGCTTTTTTTCTTAGTTATTGGCTTACAGTGAAGCATTTAACTCCTGAATTTTCTGCAACCTATAACAGAATTATTGCAAACATTACATTTTTAGTGTGTTGAGTGTGATGCTATGCTTTAATGGTTTCCCAACTTTTCTATTTGGGACATCTTTAAATGTCTGACTTACTAAACAGTTTAGATCCTCTTTCACCATTTTCTTGCTTTAGTTATTTCTTCTCATGCCAGTCAGTTTTTCTTTAATTTTGTCTAAAGCCCTATTCTTTCTAAAGCAGAGGTCTTGACACTGAATCCACTTTAGAATTGCCAGAGGAACCTTAAAATGTAGTAAACCCAAACCAATTAAATTATACCCTACCAGTGGAGCCCAGATTTCCATTTTGTTTTAAGTCTCTGTGTGCATTTAATGTACAGCCAGGGTGAAGAACCACTGCTCTAATGCTTAGAACCAACATCTGTGTAGTGGAAAGTGGCTGAGGGAGTGAGGTCAGAAGGAGTAGCCACTTTTTACCTAATAATTGAAATTCAGACAAATACAGGAAACAACATCACAGCTACTCTCACAAGCACACTTCAAACTCAGGACAGCGTACTTCTGGAAACCAAAACTTGGTTTGATCCTACTCCCTGACCATAACTGCCTCGATTCCACCTTTCTCTCTCCTAAATCCAACTATACCTGCTCTTTTATTTCATCAAAGTCTCAGACAGTACATATATAGTTTGAAGAAGGTTCCCTGTGAATCTGATGGATGCCCCCTCCCACGACTCAAATGCCTTTTCTTTTATCCACTTGGTGTTATGGTTCATCACCTTAGTTACTCACTTTACTCTTGCATCTAATTGACAAACCCAAACCTTGAAATTAAGCCAATAATTTTTTCTCCCTGTTCCAGTATGGGGCTGTTTATCATTTTGAAGAAAATTGCACAAACCATGCAGTGAAGTGCCACTTAGAAATTTGAGGCCTCTAATTTCAGCTCTACCTTCTGCTTGGTTGGGGGGATGTATGTCTGTGTCTGTAGTCTTCTCTTGCAGCAGTTGAACATTTCCTCCAACCCTTTTTCATTTTTAACAGACTATCATGTCCTACTTCTTAGAATAGAATCTGTCCAGCTATATATGAGCTCATGCCACTTATACCTCTCCCACATTAACCTGAAAACATCTGTACTTACTGTTACACCCTTTGCTGCCTCTTCAGAGGATGTGAAAGAAGTGTCTTGACTAGAGCTAATTTCTCTATTTATGTGCAGGATCCTGGTCTTTCTTGTCTCAGGGAGCTTGTTTCATCTGCATAATGTTCTCAGTCTTTTCACTTTTTGCCCCTTTGCATGGGAAAGTCTCTCTCATCAATTTAGAACAAAACAAACAAAAAAACCATTTCAGATCCTTTTCTCCATCTACACCCTATCTGTTTGCTTTCCTTCATTTTGAAGCTTCTTGGGAAAAAACAAACTCTATATTCATTCCAAGTCTGTTGCAATCTGGCCTTTGGCCCTAGGGCACCGTTTAGAGTTCTGGTGGACAGTTTTCAGTCTTTATCTTACTTGACCTCTCAGCGGCATTTGGCACTTGTTGACTGTCTTCTCTCCTCACTTGGCCTGTGGGATAATTCTTTCTTCCTAGGTGTCTTCCCTGCTCCTTCCATCTTAATGGTAATTCATTTTGAGTTTACTGGCTTTTCATCTTTTGCTTTTTAAGAAATCTTACTTGTAGGATTCCCTAAGGTTTTGTTCTTTGCTCACTTCTTATTGTTTCAACCTCTCTGAGTTCTCTCGTGATGCTCTTCTCTATAGTAAATTCATCTGAATCCAAACCTCTATTGTTCACTCTGGATTTATGTCACTATGTAGTGTCTTAACTCACTCACTTCAAATTTGTGATGACCCAGGTGGAATTCAGCAGCCTCTTCCAACTTGATCTTCTTATTTCTCACTGAGGTGGGAGGCATTGCCATTGGCTCTGATTACTAAAGCAAACTTTGGTGTTAATTCATACACCTCATTTGCACCTGTTTTGTATTCAGTTCTCTCATTCACAGTCCTACTTCTTTAACATCTCTCTTTTTTTAAGTATGTTTTATTGATTGTGTTATTATAGTTGTCTCATTATTTTTCTCCCCTTTCCCCCCTCTGCCTAGGACTCCCCCCACCACCAGAATTCCTCCCTGCCCCCATAGTTTATGTCCATGGGTTGTACATATAAGTTCTTTGGCTTCTCCATTTCCTGTACTATTCTTAACCTCCCCCTGTTTATTTTGTGTTGATCATTTATGCTACTTATTGCCTGTACTTTTTCTCCCATTATTCCCCCTCCCCGCTGATAACCCTCCATGTGATCTCCATATCTGTGATTCTGTTCCTGTTCTAGCTGTTTGCTTATTTGTTTTTGTTTTTTGGATTCATAGTTGTTGATAGTTGTGAATTTGTTGTCATTTTATTGTTCATAATTTTGATCATCTTCTTTATCTTAGGATATGTCCCTCAAACATTTCATATAATAAGGGCTTGGTGCTGATGAACTCCTTTAACTTGACCTTATCTGGGAAGCACTTTATCTGCCCTTCCATTCTAAATGACAGCTTTGCTGGATAGAGTAATCTTGGATATAGGTCCTTGTCTTTCATGGCTTTGAATACTTCTTTCCAGTCCCTTCTGGCCTGCAAAGTTTCTTTTGGGAAATCAGTTGGTAGTCTAATGGGAACTCCTTTGTAGGTAACTGTCTCCTTTTCTCTTGCGGCTTTTAAGATTCTTTCCTTCTCTTTAATCTTGGGTAATGTAACTATGATGTGTCTTGGTGTGTTCCTCCTTGGGTCCAACTTCTTTGGGACTCTCTGAGCTTCCTGGACTTCCTGGAAGTCTATTTCCTTTGCCAGATTGGGGAAGTTCTCCTTTATTATTTGTTCAAATAAGTTTTCAATTTGTTGCTCTTCCTCTTCTTCTGGCACCCCTATGGTTCGAATATTGGAATGTTAAAGTTGCCCTGGAGATTCCTAAGCCTCTACTCATTTTCTGAATTCTTGTTTCTTCATTCTGTTCCAGTTGAATGTTTATTTCTTCCTTCTGCTCCAAATCATTGATTTGAGTCCCAGTTTCCTTCCCTTCACTGTTGGTTCCCTTTATTTCACTTCTCATAGCCTAATACTTTTTCCTCTGTTTTGCGACCATACTCAACCATTTCTTGAGCATCTTGATTACTAGTGTTTTGAACTCTGCATCTGATAGTTTGGCTATCTCTTCATTGCTTAGGGTTTTTTTTTACTGGAGTTTTGATCTGTTCTTTCATTTGGGCCATATTTCTTTGTCTTGGTGCACCTGTTATGTTGTAAGGGGCGGAGCCTTACATATTGGCCAGGGTGGGGCAACTCACTTTGTTGCCTTTTGGCACTTCTGTGGGGGAGGGGTCTGAGGGAACAATGCTGCTTTGCTTGCTCAGCTCTCCTCTGGCTTTCAGTCACTTCCTCTGCTACCCACAACCAAATTGGGCCCTTCTGGTGCTGATTCCCAGGTGGGTGATTTTGTGTACATTTTAGGACCCTGTGAGTTTCTCCAATGGACTCTCCTGTGAGACTGGGAGTTTCTCCCGCTGCTGCAACCCCCACAGGTTTTTACAGCCAGAGGTTTTGAGGCTTTATTTCCCCACGCTGGAACCCTGGGTTATATGATCTGTCTCACTCTCCAGTTGTTCCTCACTGTTATCTGCATGCAAATGTGGAACCACCAGCTGCCATCTCCCCTGCCTGGTCCTCCAGCTATGCCTTGCTGTGCTTTCTCTTCACCCCGCCCCCGCCCCCCCCCCCACCTGTCTGCGCCCCTCCTACCAGTCTGTTTGAATGTTTCTTCTTTAACTCCTTGGTTGTTGGACTTACATAGAATTCGATTTTCTGGAAGTTCCGGTTGTTTTTGTTTTTTAAATTTGTTGTTGTCCTTCTTTTGGTTGTGTGAGGAAGCACTGTATCTACCTATGCCTCCATCTTGGCTGGAAGTTAACATCTCTTTTAGTTCACCTTCGTTCCATCTGCTACTCTCTTAATGGAGGTTCTTTTCATTTTTCTCCTAATTTACCTTAGAAGCTTCCTCATTGGTTTTTCTTCCTCCAGCATCCCCTCCTTCCAGTCTCCATTATTGCCAAGAATGATCTTATTAGAAAGCAATTAAGAATACAGGCTCAAGAACCAGACCATCTGGATTTGCATCTCACATTGGCAGTACTTGTTTTATGACCTTGGGTAATTGGTTTAATCTTTCTTTGCCATGCTGCTTTCTATAAAATGGGGATAATGCAGTACCTATCTCATAATGAAGTTATGAAGATTTAATGAGTCAATACATATTAGTGTTGTCTAATAGAGCTTGGTGTGGTGGTTGAATGTCCTATATCTGTGCTCAATACAGTGGCCAGCTCTTGAAATGAGGCTGGTTGACTAAAGAACTAAATTTTAAATTTAATTGTAATTTCATTGAAATAGCCACATATGCCTAGTAATTACTAGACAGTACAGAATATATGAAGTCCAGTGCTTTATAAATATTAGCTATTATAATCATCTTTCTAAAATTAAATTTACTCCTCTTTTTAAAATCCTGTAGTGCCAGTTTTTTTTTTTTTAATCTTCACCCTAGGACATGCTTATTGATTTTAGAGAGAAGAGAAGGGAGGGAGAGAGAAAGGGAGAGAAATATCAATGTGAGGAGAAATATTGATTGTCCATTGCATACATTCTGACTGGGGGTGGAACCTGCAATGTAGGCCTGTGCCCCAACTGGGCATTGAACCTTTGAACTTTTGGTTTACAGGTGATGCTTCAGCCAACTGAGCCCCACTGGTCAGGCCTATATGTGATTTTTAACTTGCTTCTTCACCTTTTGCATTGCTCCATACTTGTCTACTGGTAGTTCTTCATATGCTCTCTGTGTTCCGTTATACCAGTGGTTCTCAAAGTGTGGTCTTGGGACTAGAAGTAGCAGTAATGCCACCTGAAAACTTGTTTGAAATGCAGTTCTTGGGTCATATTCCTGGCCTACAGAATCACAAACTTGGGGTGGAGTCCAGCAGCTTGTATGTTAATAAACCCTCCATGGGAATCAGATGCTTGGTATGGTTTGAGAATCACTGAGCATTCCAAACTACTTGCATTTCCTTAGATCCACCTTATTTTCTCTTGCTCCTATATTTATCACTTGTTCAAATAATCATCCTCTCTGTCTTCCTCACCAATTAGCTCTAACTGAACTTTGCAGACCTTGTTTAGGCATATACTCTTTCAGTTTCTTCCTTCCCTTTCACCCATTCTGCTTGCATGCTCACTTAGAGAACTAGATCTGTATGCTCCTGATATCCTATACATACCTCCCTCATAGCCTGTTTTACTTTGCATTGCTTTAGCCTCTCTCTCCTACTAGACAGTGAATTTAGGATCTTGCTTTTCATCTTTGTGTACCTTTTTACCTAATACGATGTCTACTATGCTTTACAAGTATTTGTGGAACATCTTCCAGGTGCCATCACAGTAGGCAGGTCATGGGTAAAGGAGATACAGTCCCTGTAATTAACACCCACCGTTATAAGTGCTCTGATGGGATAAAACGGTTCATTGGAAGCACAGGGTGGGGTAGGGTGGTGGGGGGGAGTTAGGGAAGTCTTCTCAGAGGAAGTCACATGTGAGAGATTAGTGAGATGGGGAAGCTCATGGGTGGGGTGGGAAAGAGAGTGGTTCCTGCAAAGGGAACAGCATGTACAAAGGTCTAGAAGCAAAACATTGTAGACTCATAATAAATGTTTCATTGAAGATGAATAAAACACCAAATCACATGTCTAACTTTTAGATCTTGGTTTTGAAGCCACTGCTCTCCTCAGCAGACATTCGTTAGCATTTTGTATGGTTAAGGTTTGTGATAGTGTAACCTCTAAGCCAGCAGGATACATTTATTTTTTTTCCTTTTAATGGTAGAAGAAAGAATATGTTTTATCTGAAGAATTACTCTACAGGGCAAGTAACATCAGTGGAGGCAGAGGTAAACACATTCCTCTCATTGCATAATAACAGACCAAGATCTTAAACTAACAACTACAAACTCGGAGTACTAACAAAGCATATCATTAAGAAGGCTGCAAGGTGGCTAGCATGACAACCACAGCTGTTGTCACTTCCGTAGTCCCACTCTGTACTGGCCCTTTTTGCTCTTGTTGCTGTCATTTTAGGCTGCCCGTTGCTCACATTAACCCTCATTTGTAAAAGCATAAATGCCTTGGTAGATATGCTGTGTCAGCTCCAACTTTTTGTTGTTGAATATCCGCTTTTGTCTGTTTGGGATCTTATATATGTAATTTTCAGTAAAAACTTATCTTTTACTCTCTCTGAATGCTTCACAAGTAGGTTGGCTCCATCATCTCTCTTTGAAAGAATGATAAAAATAATTTTATTTCCGATAACTTCAGCTAAGCAGAGAACTCTTAACTTCAGCCAAGAAACCTAGAGAAAGAAAAGGGGAAATAAAAAATAAAGTCTTCCTCCAAAATTTCATATGGGTGGTGATGACATGTTTCTGAAGTGTCTCACAGATTATAAAGAATTTTGCTCTCATGTATATTTTATATAACATTTTTATAGTAAGGAAGGCAATCCAGGTGCTATGATAGCCAGGTTTTATTTATGCAAAATTATATGGTTAGTTAAGGGAATGAATGTAACTGGTGCCCAGATCTCTTTCAAGCCCAGTACTCCTTCAGCCACATCATGCTGCCTCATGTTCATGAAAATAACAAACGTAAACAAAGTAGGTGCTCCTTTAGCATTTATTACATACATCTCTTAAATTATTTATCAAATCATATGTGTTATTAATCTATGTATCCAGGTCCTGGCACTTTGTAATATACTCAGAAAATGTTTTTTAATTGAAACTGTCAAGGTTTAAACTGGAGGGGGAAGTAATAGAATTAGGGTGATTTTTAAAAAGTATTAACTCTCTTAATAAACTTAGAAGCCAAACCATTTATCCTCTCAAAATTTATAGCTTGTGTAGATTAAAAGGAGAAAGTTTCAGATGTTTTCTTCAAATGTTTGATAACTCAGGTGAAAAGTACCATTTGCTACTTCCCTCAAGGTAATATTGTTGTCTGTTAACCATATAGAATTTTTTAATAGTTTAAGAAATTGTTTCCCCAGTGTAGATTACACATTCATTAGTACATAAAAATTAAAAAGTACAAAAGAGTATTACATGAAAAGTATTATTCTAAATCTTATTCCTTTGCTAACCACTTCCACTCCTGGGAAGCAGCCAGTAAGTTTAGTTTCTTTTGTACCTTCTAAAGAGATTGTGTGTATAAAAATAATTACCTTATGTATTCATTTTCTCCCTTTGCTTTTCTCCTCACAATTAACATACCTTAATACATTGTTCTGCACCTTACTTGGTGGAATACTTGGGAGCTTGCATTTTTAACAAGCTCCCAGGTATTCCGCGGCTGTACAGAACACATGTTGAATAGTAAGTTTCTGTAGTACTGAATCTCTCCTTTACTCTTGACTGATTGTCTTAAATTATATGTATATTTTCAGACATTCATTCAGAGTTCCAATTAATATCTATGTCCCAGGCACTATGCTAGGTATTGGGATTGTAACAGGAATGCCAAATAGATACCCTCCTCTCAGTCAAGTTGGGAAACCAAGGAAATTACAACAAAGTATATGCAGTGATAAGGGTTAAGTGCAGGGAGCTCTGAGAATTAAGTACAAAAACTGCTTTTGAAACAGGTTTGTGAACATAATGAAACTAAGTTGTCTGATGTGTCAACATCTATGTTCCTAATTAGGTGTACAGTGGAGCTTTGATTGAATTGAATGTTATTCTAAAACAGATGTTGGTAAACTTTTTCTGTAAAGGGCCAGATAGTAAATACTTTAGGCTTTGTGGGCTGTACAGTCTCTGACCTAACTACTTAACTCTGTACAAAGCAGCTACAGGCAATGTGTAAACAAATGGCTATGGATTCCAATAATACTTTATTTACAAAATAGCTGGTGGGTGGGACATGGTCTGAAGGTCATAGTTTGCCCAGTCCTGCTCTAGAGCAGCATGGCGCGTTCAAATCAGTTACCGTGATTTAGGGCAGCAAATGGAATTTGGGCTCTGGAGTGTGCTTTCTTGGTTCACCACTTAACTAGTTGTGTGGTCTTGGGCACAGTATTTAGCCTCTTCGACACGTAGTTTCTTCATGGGCTCATAATACTTTACACAATTTTGGAGATGATAAGTAAGGAACACTGTGTTTGATAGCACCCAGGAGAGCTCTGGTAAATGGAAAGCTCCTCCCTTCTAACCTGCCTGCAAAGTAGTTCACTGTGTACTGTGGAAAATTAAGAAAAAATGTTCTTTACACATAAGAATCGTAAAATTTTCCTGGAGATAAAGAGAGGAGCACTTTCAAAATAATGTGCAAACAAATACAAGGCCTCAATAAAGAGGCAATCTCAAATTGGTGAGAAATACCTTTTACTTGTAGAACTAAGTCTTAGGGATTCTTTCAATTCAAACCCTTATTTTTATACATGAAAAGAGAGTAAATTACTTCCCCTAAATGTCTGTTTGTTGTCTTTATAGATATGCAGAGAAAGCTCTTTTAACATTCATTGATTAACTAGATGTTAACTGATTCTTGGCTAGGAATTTATTTCTGAACTAAATTTGTTTTGTTTCAGTTTAAGCACCTAATAGCTTGTTCTGGATATTTTGAATACTTGGCAAATGTTGACTCCAGTAATTTTCTGACCTCAGCAGATATGAAGAATAACTATAGTCCTGACTGTAAATTAAATAATTGTGATTTCTTTAATATTGTGACTAGGAACAATTTTCTATGACATTTTTGTAGCTCTTTAGTAAACTAGCTTGGATTTTTTTTGCAGAGCTTAAAATTTACCATACTGTTAGTCTCTTTGAGCTGCTGTAGAAGGGACAGGTGACATTGAATACTGACAAATTTAAAGAAAAATGCTGTTTAACAGCGTTAGTCATGCCTCCTATATCCGTCTCTCATTGCTTTACTTTAGTTCAGCTTCTTTTGTTTCTTGGGTTACTGCACTTGTGTTTCAGCTAGTTTCCCTTCATTCATTCAGTAAATATTTAATGAAATTTCACATGTGGTAGGTACTGGTCTAAGTGCTTGGGATTGAGCAGTTAGTGAACCAACTGGATAAAAATCCCTGCCCTCATGGGGCGTATGCTGTCTAGCAGACTCCAGTCTAGACTTTTGAAGCTCACCTCTATACTTTTGTCTGATTACTCTTTTTAAAATATCATGCCCTTTCCTTGTTTATATCCTGAAGTCTAGTGGATTTCTGTTCCTTCTGGATAAAATTCAGACTTCTCAGCCTTTATGCAACTTCATTTGTTGACAAATGAAGTCTTTTTAACCCTCTGTCTTTCAACTTGTTGCAGTTCCTTGTACTTAATCATATTCTGTTGCCTTTCAGTTATTATATGTATCTCTGTTTGGAATGTTACTCTTTTAGACCCTTTCAATTTTTATATGTATCTTTGTTTAGAGTGTTATTCTTTTAGATGCTACTTCATGCAAAAACAAAAGTAGCTAATACTTATCTTTTAAGCCTGCTTGACCTATCCACTACCATTACTCAGTGAGGTGACTTTCTGTATGAACATAACATATTCTCATCGTACATTTAGCATGCTGATGCTATGGTGTTTTTCTCCCTGTATTATGATAGTCTATTTATCTGCCTCTCTTACTAGATTTGAAGGCAAAGGCTGCTTTTTATTTCTTTATTTCTCAGTGTAAAGGCACTGGCTTATAGTTTGAAATATTCATTGAACTAATGAATGAAGTGCCTGAACTTTTATCTTAGCACTAGCAAGCTGACTGGAGAATGTTGGAGTTTCATTCACTATATCTTTGAACTTAAGGAGTGCTTACTTTGTGCCAGATAATGGAAATGAATAGAAAACCTGCTGTTAGATGAGTCAACAATACAGGGGACAACTTCCTTATTTTCACAACAGACTGTTTTCTCCCTCCCTCCCTCCCTCCCTCCCTCCCTCTCTCTCCGCCCCCCACCCCCCTCCGCCCCCCGCCCCCCCCAATAGCCTCTTATCAAGTATCCAAACACTGCTGATAGTATCTTTTTAATGAAGTAGTGTTTTAAACAATTAAAGACTGATAAAAATTTGGGGACACATAAACCATTTTAGGATTATATGAGTCCTGGTTTATCCACAGAAATTTTCTGTGGACACCTTCTGGTTAAGATCAAGAAAGTATCAGCATCCAAACTTGCAGAATGGGGTCAATAGCTTGGAAGAAAATTCTGGAGACCAGAGTAAAATAATCTTTAAGAATTATTGCATCACTGACACCCTGGCTGGTTCAAAGAATGATACTCTAAAAACAAACAAAACAGCAACAACAACAACAACAAAAAAATGAGCACTGACAATTCTGAATAGAAAAGTAATTCAGAGATGAATTCTAAATTCAAAAAGATTTAAGAATACTTAATGTTGGTTACATTTTTCTATTGTTACATGACAAAAATATCTCTAAATAAGAGCCTTTTCAATAAGCTTACATGAAAAATTTAATAAAATTTTGACAAAAATAATTGGGGTCAATAAATGGGAAGGCAGAAAACTGTACTTGAACAACAATAAAAAAATAAACTAAAAAATTAATTGGGGGGAAATGGAAGTATATGCAATTCTAATCTTTTTTTGCATATCCCAGAGATCAAAAATCATTTGGATAATTTAGTAACATACAAGATACATTTTAAGTAACTGTATTTGCTTATTAAATTGTTATATCTACTATCGTTTAAAATGTGAAGGCTTGGAAGTGTTTTCTTCCTCCCCCTAGTTAAGAATAAAGTCTTGACCTTCAAATGTTACCTTTGGAGAAAAATTTCTTCTGTTCCCTCTGTACCCCATCTGTATAGTAGAGGTATTTACTTGTATTTTACCAGCACCCCTGTGTTTTAAAGTATATTAGTCATTTTCATATTGCGGTTCTCTTTGTTCTTTTATGGGCATTATACCTACTTTTGTATTTGTAACTCTTAATCTCTCAGTTTGTTGTTTTATGTTTATAGAGATGTTAAAAGCGTTTTGTTTACTCATGCTGGTGTTTTTACTTCAAGGATTTGCATATGTAAATCTGTTTTGGAAAGAATTGTTAAAATATACAGGGTGGGGCAGAAGTGGGTTTACAGTTGTGACTATGTGAAACAGTTTATTCTTATATTATTATTTATTAATTATTATATTATTTTCCATATGAACAACTGTAAACCTACTTTTGCCCCTCCATGTACAGTGTGTATGTGTATTTGTATAAGGAAAAGTTTTAGTTAATCTTTGAATAATTAGCCTTGATGTTAATTTTTATTGCTCACTTTTAATACTAATTTTTAAAAACATTAAGTAGGAGAGTTGTAGTTCCCAAATTGCTTCCTTGGTACACCAGTTCCTGAATATGTATTTAGAGAACAGAGAGTCACAATAAGTTTAGGCAACAGTGCATATTTACAGTTCACATAAACATATTAAGGGATTGTGGAATCCCCACCTCTACACCTCTTTAATTTTGCTAACAGAACTTATTTGTATAAGGGGAAGATAACCCCTACTCCCGTCTCTTACCACCCTAAGACCTGTTTAGGAAGTAGTGCTAGTACACTTTTTCTGGGATCTAGTGTTCTTTCAGAATTTAGTTCTTTGGTTGTTAATGGCAATTAAAGTCTGTGATTTTCTGCATTTGCAGTAAAATATATGTGGCAGTTATTTAAAGAGGAAAGAACTTGCTAGTCTATTTCAATTGGAAAACCCTGTCTCTAGGGTTCGTGTATACCCATGAGCAAGCTTTTTGCTATCTTGGATTCCTATGAGAATATCAGACTTTTGGCTGTTTGGATTATTGAAGTAGGAGTAGATAAGTTGATATTAGACTCAGTTGTTCATGGCACTGGAAGGGACAAAAATGTTTTTTAAAAATTAAATGAAAATGCTTTTTTTTTTTTAAAGAAAGCTTTTAAATAAAGTACTCTCGAACATATATGTTTAGCTCACCACTTTTTATTGCCCATTTCTCTGCTAAGAGGAAAGGACAATCCAGGAGTTGAAATGTATCTATAAAACTTACAGGAAGTTGCAGATTGGCATGAGGGCTTTCTAGAAATACTAATTTTTAAGCACCTTGAAGATAATGTTTATTTTTTTACATTGCTCTTGGGCAAATACTGTTTATGGATGACAGTAATTTGTGTTTGAATTAATTTGCGTAATTTGTGTTTGAATTTAAGGCACGATAGTTTTTTTTTTTTCAGTTACAAAGTGCCTCCTATGTGTCTGACATTGTGAATCACCTGGGATTAGCCATTACAATTGTGGTGTCCGGAAACTTGTTCTAGTTGCCTCCTGATTTCTCTTCCCTCTTTACTTCCCAGCACTGCTTTCTTTTCCCTGAGCTCACAGGGCCTGATGGGACCTGACTATGGATTCCAGTCCTGCTTACCATAGCATGGGGCTGCTAGCTTAAGAGTTAGGATTCTCTTTAGTACAGAAGGGACACAGAACCAAGGCCCTGACCTCTTTGGACAAATATTTGTGGCTTTTGAAATGTCAGTGATAATATCAATAGGTCTTGTTATGTCTTTGTGGATGACATTAGTGGAGCACCTCTAACTTTAATTTGATATTTTCTAGCCTACTGTATATATTATTCTCCTCATTGTCTTAATCTCTCTCTCCCCTTACACACTGGTTAAACCATTTGAAATAGTACCTTGAGGCTTAAGGATGAAGAGTAGTTGAAGAATTATGAACAGTGATTTCTCAGCTAATTAAAGAGACCTGAACCTGTAATCTAACCTAATTTAATGTAACCTACTCTTGAACCTATAACTAAAGCTGATCACTGCAGGCACCAGAGTATGTTACTGGACCACACACTATTCCATCGCCTGCATCAGCGTCTGTCTCACTTGTGTATGAAGTGGCTCATCCTAACTGAGTGACATCTCTGGATTTTTTTAAATGTAGATGTGTCCCACTTTATTCTTTTATTTTTTCTTACTTTATTTCTCTTTCACTTTCCCATCTGTCGTCTTACTGCTGTGATTTTTACCCCTCACCCCAAAAAATACCCTAAAACAAAAATGATTATGCTTTGGATTGCAGGTATATTTATTGATTTGATTTTATATATATTTTTGAAAAGGGCCCTGGCTGGTGTGGCTTAGTTGGTTGGAGTATCATCCAGTAATCTGAAAGGTTGTGGGTTTGATTCCTGGTCAGGACATATACCTAGGTTGCAGGTTCAGAACCCCATCAGGGCACATTCGAGAGGCAACCCACTGATGTTTCTCTCTCATATCAATGTTTCTTTCCCTCCCTTCCCCTCTCTCTAGAATGAAAAGCATGTCCTCGGGTGAGGATAAAAAACAAACAAACAAACAAATGGTAACTTGACACTTTTCTCTGTGTGTTTTAAGAAATATCATAGTCCCTAAATATCAAGTCAAAAATACGGTTCTATTTACTGGTATGTTGCCTTCAGTTGTTTTAGCCTTGGATAGCTGTACATGGGTATAGGAGATTGTGAATGGTCTGTAATAGTCGATTATAGAATTTTGTCCAGAATTTGTTTTGCTTTGTTTATATACAGGACAGTATGGTAGGGAAACAGCTATAGCAAAGAGACTATAATAGCATATCTGATATCTCCTTTCTCACATATCACCTACAGTCCAACAGTGAATATTTTTGGCTCTGCTCTTAGAGCAGGAATCAACAATTTACAGTCCCCAGCCAAATCTGGCCTCCACCTTTTTTTGTACAGCCTGTGAGCTACGAATGTTTTCTACATATTTAAATGGTTGAAAAGAAATCAAGAGAACAGTGGTACTGCATACATGTGAAAATTATATGTATTTCAAATTTCAGTATAAAGTATTGGAACACAGCTACCCTTGACTTGTGGCTTCTTTCATGCTTTACAGGAGACGTGAATAGTTGCAAAACAGACCTTATGGCAGGGCTGTCAAACTCATTTTCACCAGGGGCCACATCAGCCTCACAGTTGCCTTCAAAGGGACGAATGTAATTTTAGGATGGTATAAATATAACTACTACTTAACTAGGGGCAAGGAGCTTGGCACTGCTGCTGGGTAGAAATAAGGTGCCCGGCCGGATAAAACAAGGTGGAGGGTTGGATTCGGCCTGTAGGCCTTGTGTTTGCCGCCTGTGCCTTAGGGCCTGCAAAGCCTGAAATATTTACTGTCTGACCCTTTACCGTAAAAGTTTGCCAAACCCTGCTCTAGAGTAAATGCAGAATTCATCTATTTCTCACTTCCTGTACTGCCACTGTCTGATTCAAACTTCTTGACTAGACCATTGCTATTACCTCCTAATTATCTCTTTGCTTTTATCCTTTCCTTCCCACATACACACACTTCCTGGTTTTACTTCCTGTTCTCCCCCTTCAAACTGTCCATCAGCACATTGACTTTCATGTTGTTCTTTGGTATAGACCTGCCTCATGGCATTTTGAATTTACTTTTCCCTTTATTGGGACATTTTCCCCCCAGGTAGTATCTATTGAGTATCTGCTATGTACCAGAGACTGTCCTCTACTCCTCCACACTACGTTGTAGCTTAGATTCCTTTGTGTGGGTGTGTAGATGGTAAAAAAAAATAGCAAAAATAAAAGATATGATAGAAGATGTGCATTGGAAAAAATAGAGCATGCCAGGAGAGGCGTCATGGGTAAAATGACCTGCACACGAAGAGCTGGGGTGGGGGTTGTGTGTCCACAGTAACTGTTTGCGTGGCTTGTTGACTGCATGGAACCACGGTCTCTCCACCGCACCTGGAGCTTTTTATTGACATTTCTTGTGAAGCTTTGGTATATAGCACTTACTGCCATCTGATGTATTCTGTATTTTATTTATTTTTGTTTGTCTCTTCCTACTAGAATTTAAGCTCCAAGAGGGCTTTCTTTTGATTCCTGCTTTTTTCCTTAGTGTCTGACACATAGCAGGTGTTCAGTGTATATGAAATGAATCAGTCTAGGTGAATTGATAATCCCTAGACTTATTTTTTACTAGTGTTATGTATAGCATGCTTATGATTACATGTATTTAACTGCTTCTTAATGAGAAATAGGTTCTTGGGTAGTAAATTGGAAAGCAAGGAAAGAAGTTCAGCAACTTTAAGTACTCTTCAAGATGATTTTTTTTCTGTTCAGACCAAATGGGTACTTTGCCTATATAGGTAGGAGGGTAGCCATTAAGAAAAAGTGATGTTAGGAAGTGATTGAATGGGAGAGAAAAAAAACATAGGCTGTACTCAGTGATACATTTAGATAGGGACACACATATCCAGCTTCTCAATAAGAATGACCATAAGGGTGTCTCCCCAAATGTTCACCACTGTTTTCTTTTCCAATTCAAAATATACTCAAAACAGTTGATTTAGAGCAGGTATCAGCAAACTAAACCTAGCCTGTGGGCAAGATCCTTAGACCTATTTTTACATGGGCCTTCAGCCAGTTTTATATTAAGAGGTATAACAAAGCAAAAAAGATTATGTATTCTAGATGATTATGTGTTCTAGATGATCTTACGTCAGGGGTGTCAAACTCATTTTCACTGGGATCCATATCAGCTTCTCAGTTGCCTTCAAAGGGCCGCATGTAATTTTAGGACTGTATAAATGTAACTACTCCTTAGCTGTTAAGGAGTTGAAATTACATTTGGCCCTTTGAAGGCAACCATGAGGCTGACATGGCCCCCGGTGAAAATGACTTTGACATCCATTTCTTGTGTGGTCTGTAAAACCTAAAATATTTCCTTTCTGACCTGCTGCAGAAAGTTTGCCAACCTTTGACTTACAGGCATCTTCTTGATTACACTTCTGGAGGTATTGGGATCTAGAAAGCTATATTGATTTATTGTGGAGGGGGAGTGGTCACACATTTTTGTAGGTATAGATCCTGAGTCTTTAGCCCATTATTATTATTTTTTAATTCTCACCCAGGGATATGTTTATCGATTTTAGAGAGGAAGTGGGTGGGAGGGGAGGGGGAGAAACATCTATTGGTTGCCTCCTGTACACACACTGACCTGGGATCAAACCCACAACCTTTTGGTGTATAGGACGATGCACCAAACCAGCCGAGCCGCCTGGCCAGGACCAGCCCATTATTTTTTATGTACCTTTTTTTCCCATATCAGTGAGGAATGGTATTTCCTGTTCTGTGATATCTTACACAGATTGTCTTCTCTAAGACTTAATTTTTATCATTGTAAAACTGAGAAACTGATAGTGGTATAGGGTTTTTGTAATGATGAAATGAAGTAATACACACAAGATACTAGTATACAGTTTAAAATTCTTAACAAATCATAATTATTATATTTTGTCATGTTATGGTTAGTAGATTTCTTGGGAATCATTCCCCCTCCCCCTACACACAGTTTTTAGACAGTAAGGTCATGGAGGGAATGTGTTTCGGTCTTTAAGAGCTTTAATTCAGATCTCTTTTGTGTCTTGAAAAGTAGTTGGGGATCTAACTATTTTAGTAACAGTGTGCTTACTTGATTTTTGGGGGCTTAACCACCTTTTAGAACATTGTTAAATGGGAATTTTGTTCCAAGATGTAAACAACTTATTTACAAACGGACTTTTGAACAAAATTGGATTGCAGATTTGATTACTTTTCTAAAATGGTAAGGCAGAAAAGATTTTTTTTTTTTTTTTTTGGTCATTTTGTTCTATGCAATATTAGGGACCAAGATGTGGGGGAGCTGAAGGGAAAGACTGAGGGGAAGGAGAGGAGGAAATGGAGTACCTATGGGAATTCAGTATAGTAGTACAGGTCAGTCTTTATTTCTAGTGTATGTTGACAAATGCTGAGAGGTTGTAAAAATTGCTCAGAATATCACTTATGCATGGATTAGTGCTGCTTCAAAAATTTACCTTGTCTCTGAGGGGTTAAGTATGTTATGAGATTGGGAAGGCCATCACTCGAGTCAACTGTCTTCCCTCCCGCTCTGTGTTTACATGAAACAGGGTTAATAAAATGAATATCAAGGGCAGTTTTGAATGAAGTCACGAAAGGACTAGCAACTTTGGTTAAGATAGCATCAAGGAATCACTTATGTAGTGTTTAAATGTTTATTGACTAAAGGCGTGATTGTACATGTGTTCATATGAGCATTCAAGAAACAGTGTCAGAGCTACTTTGTAATACTGCATTTATTTATAAATTTATATGCAACAGTATGTTCTTTTTGGAGTATAGTTTTGTGAGTTTTGACAAGTGCAAAGGGCTGTGTAACCACCACCACAATCAAGATAACAGAAAAATTCCAGTATCCCGCTCTGACCACTGTGGCTCAGTTCACTGGGCACGTTCCTCAAAGTGAAAGGTTGCTGGTTCTATTTCCAGGCAGGGCACATGCCTGGGTTGCAGGTTTGGTCCCCAGTTGATGTTTCTCTTTCATATTAGTGTTTCTCTCCCTCTCTTTCTCCCTCCTTCTCCTCTCTCTAAAAATAAACAAGTAAAATCTTTGAAAATTTCAGTATCTCCTCAAATAAACTTCCCTCATGCTACTCTTTTGTAGTCAAACCCAACTTCTTCCTAAACTGGCAAACTAACAAGCTGTCATTCTCCCTATGCGCTTGCATTTTCCAGACTGTCATATAAATGAAATCATATATAGCCTTTTGAGTTTGGTTTCTTTCATTTAACAGAATGCACTTGAGATTCATTCATGTTGTTGTATGTATCAATATTTTGTTCCTTTTAATTGCTGAGTAGTAATCCATTGTATGGATACACCACATAGTTTATTTCTTTTTTTTTTTCCTTTTTAAAAAGATTTTTATTTATTTATTTTTAGAGACAAGGGAAGGGAAGGAGAAAGAGAGGGAGAGAAACATCAGTGTGTGGTTGCCTCTTGCATGCCCCCAACTGGGGACCCGGCCTGCAACCCAGGCATGTGCCCTGACTGAGAATTGAACTGGCGACCCTTTGGTTTGCAGGCCAGCACTCAATCCACTTAACCACACGAGAGAGAGCTTTTTTTCTTCTGTTGAAGGATATTTGGGTTAGTTTGGTTTTTGCAATTATAAATAAGACTGCTATATACCTTCATATACAGGTTTTTGGGTGAACATAGATATTTTAGTTTTCTGTGTAACAAATTGCCAAACTGGATGCCTTAAACAACATAAATTTATTTTCTTACACATCTGGTGGTCAGAAGTCTGAAATCAGTATATCACAGGGGCAAAATCAAGGTGTTGGCAGAGGCATAGTCCCTCCACAGCTTCTTTCAGCTTCTGGTGGTTCCTGGCATTTTTTGGCTTGTTGCTGTATCGCTCCAATATTTGCCTCCGTATTTACATTATGCTTTCTCCTCTGTGTGTGTGTTTTAAATTTCTCCCTGTCTCTCTCTTATAAAGATACGTGTGATGGTATTTAGGGCCCATCCTGTAAATCCAGAATAATCTCCAATCTCAGAATCCTTAATCACATCTGCAAAGACCCTTTTTCAAATAAGTTAACATTTACAGGTTCCCAGGATTAGGAATTGATATTTTGGGGGACATTATTGAGCCTAGTACATTGGGTTTTCATTTCACATGGGTAGACACCTAGGAGAGGGCTTGCTGGGTTGTATGGTAAGGATATGTTTAACTTTTTATGAGAAAGCACCAAACTGTTTCCATAGTGGCTGTATTGTTTTGTATTCTTACCAGCAATATATGAGAGTTTCATTTGTTCTGCATCCTTACTAGCATTTGGAATTATCATTTTTAAAAAGTTATTCTAATAGATATATAGTGGTATTTTATTGTGAATTAATTGACATTTCCCTAATGATTAGTCATGATTAATGATTAGTCAAGCATTTTTTGTGTGTGCTTATTTGGTGAAGGGGTCTGCTCATTTATTTTCCCATTTTCTAAATTGGGTTATTTTCTCTTTTCAGTTCGTTCATTTTAAAACACTTCTGTTCTCCCCAGAGTTAGTCCAGGACCTGAGGGGATTAGGACGATGTTGGTGCTTTTGTAATTTTTTTTTTTTTGGAAAAGAGTTTGGCAATTTCTTTCTTTTTTAAATTTATTTATTTATATTATTTATTTATTTATCTTTAGAGGGGAAGGGAAGGAGAGAGGGAGAGAAACATCAATGTGCGGTTGCCTCTTGTATGTCCCCTGCCGGGAACTGGCCTGGCAACCCAGGCATGTGCCCTGACTGGGAATCGAACCGCGATCCTTTGGTTCGCAGGCCCGCGCTCAATCCACTGAGCTACACCAGCCAGGGAGGCTTTTGTAATTTTTGAAGTTTCTTATATTTCCTCACTGCAGACTGGTTTCCTTTCTGAATCTCTAAACTAAACAACTTAGACTTGAGTTCTTTTCCGCCTCCTAATAGATTTACTCAGTTTAGGAAATAAAATCCAAATCAGCTTGTAGTGGGTGTGTTTGTCAGGTCTGGGGTTGTAAGTGACTGAAACACTTGAGTAAAAAGAGTGATTTATTAGTGCATTTGAGCAAAGGTTAGGGATGAAGTTGATTTTAAGGACAACTGACCCAAGGATTAGATTACTACCTGGATTTTCTGTTTTTATCTCTGCTGCTTTCCTTTTTTTTTTTTTTTTTAAGATTATATTTATTTATTCTTTAGAGAGAGGGAAAGGGAGGGTGAAAGAGAGGGAGAGAAACATCGAAGTGCAAGAGATACATCTGAATGGTTATCTCTCCCATGCCCCCAACTGGAGATCTGGCCTGCAACCCAGGCATGTGCCCTGACTGGGAATCAAACGTACAGCCTCTCAGTTTGCAGGCCTCCGCTCAGTCCACTGAGCCACACCAGCCAGGGCTCATCTCTGCTGCTTTCAATTGGTAACATTGTCTCCCATCTCAGACAGATTCTCTTTAAATACCTGGGAACATGGTTGCAGGTGTTTTAGGACTCAGATCCTTCCACTCTTGAGACCCTGGAAGAGAAAAGGGATCTTATTTTCTTTTTTAAAGATTTTATTTGATTTTAGAGAGAGGGGAAGGAATGGAGAAAGAGAAGGGAGAGAAACATCAGTGTGTGAAAGATACATCTATCAGTTGCATCCCGCATGCCCCCAGCTGGGAACCTGGCCCACAACCCAGTCATGTGCCCTGACTGGGAATCGAACTGGTGACCTTTTCCTTTGTGTCACAGCACTAAATTGGCTGAGCAAAGCTGGTTGGGGTGGGATCTTATTTTCAAACTTGGTTCAGAAAACTCTTGGAGTTTCAGTCTGACCTACTTGAACATCTTAACTCAAATAATGTGAACAAAACAAACTCTTGATTCTTCTTCCCTCTTTTTCCCCCATAGTTTTTTCATATCAGTAAATCCACCTCTTATCAAATCCAGAAAACCAAGAGTCCTTAATCCCTCCCTTGATTAATATCCAAACCTTGCTTACTATTTTGTAACCATACTGCTCTTCACTTAATTTCTTAATACACCAAGCTCTTTCATTTCTTGTGACCTCTGCAGAGCTGTTCCTTCTACATGCAGTGATTTACCTCTCTAGGATTAAAGCTTCTTCTGTCCTGTTAGATCTCCGCTTAAATGTCACTGCCTCAGAGAGGTTCTCTTTCTATAAAGCATGTAGCTCCTTCTTCAGTCCCTTCTCTTTCCAAGCTCCTTATTTGCTTCGCAGTACTACTTCTTACAACTGAGAGTAATTTTATCCATCTCTTTATTTGGGTTTTGTCTTTCTTTATTTTAACACTAGACTCTAAATTGCTTGAAGTTAGGGATATTACCTCGTTTCCCATTATAGCTCCAGTTCTAGTACAGTATGGGGCATACTACATTAGGCATGTAGAGGTTTTTGAAAGAATAGGAATAAGAATTTTTACCATAGGCCCAGCCTGGGTATAGTGCCCTTGTGGGCTAGCAGTTGGTAGATAGAATCATAATGGCCACTGCAGTAGGCTCCAAGGAACCTACACTGAGATGCCATACTTAGTGTTTTTTTTTTTTTTTTTTAGTATTTTGAAAATAATAGTAATCAATTCTGGTGTTAATCATTATATTTATTAAAATTTTTATTCGAATAGAAATAATCTCTAAAAGTTATCTGTAGGCATAAGTCTAAACTAAATTTAGAGTCTTTACTTGAAGCAATAGTCACTAGAGTCTGATTAGCCCTCTTTTCTCCAGCTACTTCATGTGGTGGGCTGAGTGACAAGGGCTAACCAGGTGTTTGAAAGCAGAAGCAGTAATATTCATTTTCACATTGCTCTGTTATGCTTATCCTCGAGGGCTTCTGTTTAGTTTCTCATATTGTCCCTTGCTAACACTTCCCTTTTGACCGTCCATGTATTTGCTGCTCTCTTAACCAGCTATGGGAAATTCAAGACAAAGAAGGGCCTAGAGTCAAGAATGTTTGGACATGCAGTATGACACGAGGTTTATAAACCTGGCTGGGAATCACTGCCCAGTTAGTGAAGGCTATAGTGAGTGTATAATTTGTCATTCAAACCAGGACAGTTTTGAGATGAAAGGGAGTGCCAGGAAAACAGTTGTGAACCTGGACTGTCTCGTGAATCCCAGTATTGGGGTGGTGGGTGATAATCAGTTGTTACAGAATGCGGTACTTTGAGCCTGAGGGCTTTGAATTGGGAACAGACTTGCCTAAGAAGCCAGGTAGAGCTCTGGGTGTTTTTCTGTGGACTAAACATAAACAGTGAGCCAAGGGTATCAGTAGATCTGTCCTAATTAGTAAACGTAATTGCCCAACAGATAAGGTGGAAATCCTAGAATTGGAACCCAATTCTCTTTGACTTTCCCATAGGAAACAACTAATGTGCTTTGCTCAAAAGTTCACTCAAAAAATACATCAATTGTGTGATGTGCAAGCTTCTGGCCTTCTGTCAATAGAAGATTATTGAGTATATTATGCTCTGGTGTTGAAGGATTTCCCAGATAACTTCACACTTTCTTGCCAGTTTGTCCTATTATATAGCTGTATACATTTGTGAGTAGATTGGAAAGATGGGCTTTAAGATAAGCTTTTCAAAGGTGGAAGGCTGAGGGAGGGGCAGGAGAACACAGCAGGGAGTGGAAGGCAGTTTAGAAGTGAATGGTAGTAATAACAGCAGTTGTCATAATTATTTTAATATAGATTATCATTTATAAATAACATATATACATACCTTTCCTTCCTTCCTTCCTTCCTTCCTTCCTTCCTTCCTTCCTTCCTTCCTTCCTTCCTTCCTTCCTTCCTTCTTTCTTTCTTTCTTTCTTAAAACATGCTTGGGGCAGCCATCTGTGACCTGGGGAAGGGCTGCTTTTAAAACTTTATTTATTAGACTTCCAGGAAGTCCAGGAGGCTCAGAGAGTCACAAAGAAGTTGGACCCAAGGATGCACACAGCAAGGCACATCATACTACATTACCCAAGATTTTAATCTTGGGGGCTAAGGAAAGAATCTTAAAAGCAGCAAGAGAAAAGGAGACAGTTACCTACAAAGGAGTTCCCCTTAGACTATCAGCTGATTTCTCGAAAGAAACATTATAGGAAAGAAGGGGCTGGCAAAAAGTATTCAAAGTCATGAAAGGCTAGGACCTACATCCAAGATTACTCCCTGCAGCAAAGCTATCATTTAGAATGGAAGGGAAGATAAAGTGTTTCTCAGATAAGGTCAGGTTAAAGGAGTTCATCATCACCAAGCCTTTATTATATGAAATGTTAAAGGGATTTGTATAAGAAAAAGATGATGATCAAAACTCTGAACAGTTAAATGACAACAAAGTTACAACTAACAACTGAAGCCTCAAAACAAAAACAAAACCAAACTAAGCAAACAGCTAGAACAGGAACAGAATCACAGAAATGGAGGTCACATGGGGGGTTACCCGTGGGAGAAGGGGAGGGAGAGAAAGGGGGAATAGGTACAAGGAGTAAGTAGCATAAATGGTAGGTAGAAAATAGACAGGGGGAGGGTAAGAATAGTATAGGAAATGGAGAAGCCAAAGAACTTACATGTACAACCCATGGACATGAACTAAAGGTGCGGGGGCGCGGGGAGGGCGGTGATGTTGGTGGGAGGTGTGTGCAGGGTGGAGGAGAATAAAGGAGGGGGAATGGGACAGCTGTAATAGCATAATCAATAAAATACATTTAAAATTTTTATTTATTTATTTATTGAGAGAGGGAAAGGGAGGGAGAAAGAGAGGGAGAGAAACGAGAGAAGCAGTGATCACTTGCCCTCTGGCTTGTGCTCCAAATGGGAGCCAGACTGGGAACCAAACCCAGGACCTCTCAGTTTTCAGAACCACGCTCAACCCGCTGAGCCACACCAGTCAGGGCTATAAGTACCTTTAAAAAGATTGGGTTTTAAGTCTTATTTATGTAAAGCAAAGTTGAATTCAAATTAGGGAGAGGGCACAGTTTTATAGTCAGGTACACACCATGAAATTTCATCCTCGCTTTTTAAAATTCCACCCTGGGAATTGTTAATGGGAGTGTTATGATTGAGATTAATAGATATGACAGTGTGCAGCAAGACTAATTCTATAAAGATAAACTTATCACTCCAGAATTGGGTTTTTAATTTTTGTTAGGTAAATGTGTACTTTTTAAAAAATGAGACTTTTGTGCTTTTGACAATGTTAATTAATATTAATGTTAATATTTTGTGAAAAAATGAAAAACATTAAAAGTTTTGTGAAGAATGTAAAATACACATGTTGTATTCGAGCTGCTACCTTGTATGTTATCTTTTCCATGAAGATACTTTTGTTATGCCTCTTCTTAAAAAATATTTTTTACTTCCTTGCTAGGTTATGTGCATCTAGAATATATAAATTTGTTCAATGAGAATCACAGTAACTATGATGTTTTCTGAGCTAATAATATTAAATATAATATTCTAAAATTTTATTCCTATATAAGGTAATAGCAGCACCATTTTATGTTTTAATTCAGAGGACTTTATGGTTTCCATTTTATTTCATTTAATCACATCAGACAGATCTAGTTACTGTTATCTCCATACTTTGGAGGAAGAAATCGAACCAGTAAATAGCTGTATTTTCAGCAACCCATTACGCTCAACCCCCAGAGAATTAAATGAAAGACGAAGGACATGAGACCCTTGGTAGAAAAGCTAGCCTCGCACAGGGTGCTGTGCATACAGTGTGCACTGTGGAGTTTATATTAAAAATAGTTTTTCAACTGCTATGTAGACATTGCTGTATTCACTTTTTATATTGCTTTATTCATCAAGTTTAAAACTGTGCATCAATTTTAAAATGTCTTCCCTCTATACAGACTTTCTAGACCTGTACCAATACAGTTGCCATTAGCCACATGTAGCTATTTAAGTTTGAAAAAATGGTAGCCACATTTTAAGTACTCAGTAGCCTCAGGTGGCTAGCAGTTACTGTATTAGACAGCACAGATACAGAAAATTTTCATCACCACAGAAAGTTCTGTTAGCATTGTTTTTTAAGAACACTATTAAAATACCACTTGAGGACCGGTTTTGTTTTTGCTTATTAGGCTTTAGGAATTTTGTTAAAAATGTAAACTTTACATTATCGTAAAGAGAGGAGCTTTGTGGTTTACTATCTGTCAATCAAGCTTGTCATATTCACACTTAGTCTAATCTTTTATTAAGTTTCTCTGACTCTCTATAAATCAACCATACTAGGTTGAGGAATATTTTGGTTAAGTGATAAAAAAATTTCAAATGTGTGCTTTATGTCATTAACGTTTAATATCTTTTAGGCCTCCCTTAATGCTTAATATGTTTTTTCTTATCCATAGAATGAGGATAATTAGGTAATGACTACATGGAATTTGAATTAATTGATGGAGATTATGAAGTTAAGAATTCAAATCCTCGTGAACCTCCTAGTCCTAGCAGAAATCTTTGCTCAATTTTGAAGTTATTTCAACTTCAACTCTTTTAGTTTCTGAGTCCTTAAGGTTTAGTATCTCCTTAAACATAGTCTACACACTTGTTAAGTAACTACTCTGCACCAGTCACTGCCTTACATTATCTGCTAATTCACTTATGATTGCCCTTAACTAGATTATGAACTCCTTGAAAGTGGGAAATCCTGTTTTGCATTTAAAATGCCTATAATTTTAGAAATTAAGAACTGAAAGACACTTTAGAGATACTCATGTCAAATATTTTCATTTTACAAATGAAAAACCATGAAAGGTTAGGTTATTTGCCCATAGTTGGAGAATGAGGCCTACAGAATTTGGATAGCCTTCCTTCCATCAGACTCTCTCTCCTTCACTAGTTGGTTGTTAAATTTAACCTGAAGGAAGTCCTAAGCACTACTTTCGGTTGAAGCTACTACTATATTTTGTATGTGTAAACTATGTCAGTGTGGAACAAAGTTATTTATAACTCCTGATATTTCCTGTTTGTTTCTTATGATGCATTCTTAGGGACAGATTATATGCTGTTTTTGGATTTTTATCTTGAAAAAGCATCTTTGGTTTTAGACTTGAATAGATTGTCTGGTTTCTCAGGTTAAATAAATGCTCAGGTATTTTTATGTTTCACCTTTGGTAGTAGTAATTTATATAATCTGTTATGGAGGTGGAGTGTTCATTTATAGAACCTAATAGTTCTGCTTTTATGAGCTATGATTTCTGATCTCTACTTGAGCTATGACTTCTGATCTCTACTTATACAGTCTAGTTACAGTTTTTGTTTCAGTATTACTGTTGGTCACACACACTTACAGGAGTGCTAAGAATAGCAAATATTACTATGTACAAATGAGAGTTTACATTGCTAGGGTACCTGGACTGTTTCTTAAAATTCATTTTTTATTCCCCATAGTCATTGGCGGGGTGTACGTTAGATATTTATAAGGTGATTGTTATTTGATAGGATACTTTTGCTTCTCAGAAATGTTACTGGTTTATTTCTCTGTTAGCATATGCTTGTAGTTGGCATGGACCAGACCAGCTCAGGATGTTTTGCAGAATGCTAGTTATTTCCCCCTGAGATTAGAATTCATCCTCTTCTCATCACCCCCGCACTCCAAGAATTGAAATCAATTTCAGAAGGGAGCCTTTGCTTGTGAATCAAGATATTAATTATAGGCTTTCTTCTTTCCAAAGGCACTTCCCTTTTCTGCAGTTGTTCTTGTGTGTGTGTGTGTGCGCGCGCATGTGTGCGCGCGCATGTGTGTGGTTGCATGCAGCATTTGGATCTGTGCAGCACGTTGGCTTTCTAGACATCCTTTGTATAGTAACAGCATGTGAGGAGGGGCTGGCAGCCTGCAAAACAGTTTTTCTCCTCTTTCCCCTCTTTTCAACCTCCCTCCCTAGATCTGGTGACATTACATAGATAAATGTGGTGGCTAGGAAAACATCAGAAAGAATTGAGTGTCTGCCAAAAATTTGCAGCATGAAACCAAGCTGGCTGCTTCACCCCAGCTTTCCTGATACCTTATTGTGTGTGCGCAGTCTGCACTTGTCAGGGCTTTCCTTCTTGAGCATTACGTCACTATGTGCTCCACCCTCATCATACTCTCTTTTATTTTGAAAAGCTACTGTCCTCAGGCTTTAAACTTGTTAAACACTCTAAGGCTTTATTTATGCGGTTATGGAGGTAATGTTGAAGAGGAAATATATTTAAGTCTGAAAGAAATTTTAATTTGATGTAATGTCAGTTTAAGGTCTATGTGTGCACTTGTGTTTTTGTACAATATTAGTGTAGTAAAGGGAAGATAAGGTACTGGTAGCTACCTGAAATTACTACATTGCTTTAAAAAAGTCTTTCTATTCTTCAGGAAGAGAGACATTTCCTCAGAGGACTTTGAAGACTGCTTAGAGAAGTACTGATTTTTAACAGTTGATTAGCATTGCAAATAGACATTTCTAGAACAGAAGTTATTTCATTTATTTACTGTCTATTGAATTGAAGAAGATGATATGAGACCTTGAAATTTGGGGTTCTTATTTTCAAGACTGCTAGTAAACTTTAGTATCTAGACTATAAAATGTGTCAGTAATTTTCAGAGAAAAAACAGCTTTTTATTCTTGCCCACAGTTTGGTGAAACTGCTTGTATCCATGTATAAAAAATGGTTTTGGCTATTAATTAAAACTTTATATAAAAATAAGATGAGATTTTACTTTTTTAATCCCTTTAGGCTTTTTATAGTTTAGGTAAGTATTATGTTGAATAGATTCATTTGAGCACCTTTAACTAGAGTATTTTCATTGCATTTGTTTCTTAACATATGCTACCCTTATACTGTAATGTATTTTTAATGCATATGTACTGTTTTTAAGACTCAGCAACAGAGAACTAGTTTTGTAACATCTTGTTTCTCTAGCATCTTACTCAATGCTTTTATAATGATAAGTAGTATGGATAATAGTATGTGGAGATAACAGTGAAGATGAGAATAGAATGAAGTGATTTCAGCAGATGACTGTCTTAGCTAGGGCTTTCATAACAGAATACCGTAGACTGGGTAGATTTAAAAGAAGAAATGTCTTTCTCATAGTTCTGCAGGCTGGAATGCGGGGATCAAGGTGACAGTGAGGTTTATTTTTCCTAAGGCCTCTCTTCTTGTCTTGCAGATTACTACCTTCTTGCTGTGCCTCAAATGACCTTTTCTTTGGACACCCACATCCCTGGTGTGTCTCTTCCTCCTCTTGTAACACACCATTCCTGTATGATTAGGACACCATCCTTGTGACTTCACTTAACTTTAATTACTCCTTAAAAGCCCTGTCTCCAAATACAGTCACATCAAGGATTAGGGCTTCAACATATGAATCAGAGGGGTGGGTCACAGTTCAGTCCATAAACACTGACCTGAGGATAGGCAGATATGCCACCTTATTAAGCTGCTGGGTTGGCCTAAAAGTTCGTTTAGTTTTTCCCATACAATGGCTCTAGTAGTGTTTAGTTGTCTTTAACTTCATTAGAAACAATTTTGTTACATTGTATTGTGACAGCTGTCATATAAGCTTTATTTTTTAAAAACCTATCAAAATTGGTAAATTTTTGTGCAGCCATTTTAATATTGAAGATGGAAGAATATATGCAACATTTTCAGCATGTTATGCTTTACTATTTCAAGGAAGGTAAAAATGCAACTGAAATGCAAAAAAAGATTTGTGCAGTCTGTGGAGAAGGTGCTGTGACTGATTGAAGTTGTCAGAAGTGGTTCGCCAAAGTTTCTTTGTACATTGACATTTTGGCCAAATAATTCTTAGCTGTGGGACTGTCTTATGCATTGGAAGATGTTTAGCAGCACCCCAGCCTGTACCCACTAGAAGTCAATAGTGGGAGATAGCTGACATACTCAGAATTTCACCAATAAAGTTATTGGTAAAAATGAAAAATGTGTCTTTTCTTTTACAGAAAAACTAAATAAACTATCCATTTGCCCTGACCGGGAATCAAAGTGATGACCTTTCGGTTTGCAGGCTGGTGCTCTGTGGCACTGAGCCACACCAGCCAGGGCGACTCCTATGAATTTTAGATGTTGAGAACATTCCCTGTACATGAGACTTGGTATTATATGATTCATTAGAATCTATTGTGGCTGGCCTTTGATATTTTTTTGTTAACTTGTAGAATTAAAAGACCATGTTATTATCAGAGTAGGGTGACTTATCTTGGTGACTTTAGGATGCTGGTTCCATTGTAAGTATAATTATGCAAAGCTAAGAATCCAACAAAGAACTACCAGAGAGGGAATTAAATATAAGATTTTATATGAAAGCACCTACCTTGATCCTGAAAGAAAACAAACCAACAGCAACAGCAGCAATTGAGCATCGAGTCTTGAGCATAGAAACCCAAATACAGCTCACTGGAGTCAGTGTGAACAGAGTTGAGATCAACTATGTGAAACATTGTATGTACCATAAGAAAGCTTTCAGTCAAGTAAATACAATGTGTAAGTTGTAAAAAAAGTTCTTATCTATAGTTTGTTTCATTGAGTGACTGATTTGAAGCTGTTTAGAGTATTGGACTTGAATGACTACCTGAATTTGAATAACTTAAATTACTTTACTAGTCATATATAGCCTTTGACAATGATTTTTGTCTTTGGTAAAATAAATATATAATGGTTTTTAAAGGTTACTTCCAGTTCCAAACATCATGATTATAATAGTAACAGAAAAATATACTTCCTATCAGGTATGCATTAGTTATTATTTTTGGTAGGTCTTGAGGAAAGTGACGATATTTGCCAGTTTGTTCAAGTGTTACTTTGACCTTGGTCAGAATAATCCCACAATTACAACCTCTTAAAAATGTAAACATTAAAATCTTGTTGAAGATCTTGGTCCTTCTAAACCATCACTTTCATATACAGGGTGGGGCAAAAGTAGGCTTACAGTTGTGAGTATGTGAAAGACAATTTGTTCTTGTATTATTATTTATTAATTGTTGTATTTTCCATACAAACAACTGTAAACCTACTTTTGCCCCACCATGTATTTTTAGCATAGAAAATATTCTTTGCTAATGCTTTTCTACTCAAGTACCACTAAAGAGTTTTTCCTTAAAGTGAGTAATGTGCCCTGACTGGTGTGGCTAAGTGGGTTGGGCGTCACCCCACAAGGCAAAGGGTCATCAATTCAATTCCTAGTTGGGGTGTATACCTGGGTTATAGGCCACTAGTTTGGGGCATGACAGCCAGTCTCTGTCTTTCACACATTGAGTTTTCTCTCCCTCTCTTTCTCCCTTCCTTCTGCTCTCTCTAAAAATAAATAAAATCTTAAAAAAATAATAAAGTGGGTAGCGTGCAGTGTGGTAAATATATATGTACAAAAAATCTTTAAAAATCTTAATGCAGTCATGTAAATAACATATTTAGAAAATCTATTAGTCCACAGAAAATGTTAATCACCTTTTTTCTTTTGATGTTAAAACAACACAAAACAAAACCTTTTCCTGATTTGAAAAGTGGAAGTTGATTACTTAACAAAGATAAGCTTTGGAGGATAGTTTTGAATAGGGATATAGGAAACCAGTATTTATAGGTGCTTCTTTTGAGTTAAAGCTCCATAACTTTGTCCCATTTAATCTTTATGAGAACTTAGAAGGTATGTAGGTTGTACTATTTCACATCAAAGAGGTTCAGTAGTTTGGCTAAAGTGATGCCGAAAATGGCAGAACCTAGTCTGTTTCTAAGCTCTTCTGAGCTGATTCTTAGAGACAAGGATACAAAGGACTCTGAGGGAGGGGTAGAACAACCTAGAGAAAGAGCAAGCAGTATGATCTCTGAAAACAAGTGAGTATATTGGGAGTAGAGGAAGATGGTGTAAGAAAAGTAGTTTAGTATATGTGGAGGGAATTGAATAATGGCCTGTGGGAGTTGGCAGTTGGCATATGTTGTGTAAGTTTTGAGCCAGGCAAGTAGCTGCTTTAAAAAATAGTATTTTAGGAGTATTACTCTGATAGCAATGTGTAGAAAAAAGCAAAGACTAGAGGTCCATAGAGAAGATTGCATATGGGGAGAGCCATAGGTATATAAAAGAAACTAAAATAGAAAGGAAAGGACCACAAAGGAAATGAGAGACAGTAATAACTTAGCAGTATCATATTTGGATGAATGAAGAAAATGATATAACGTTGACAAAGTACGTGGAGCTTTCAAACAACTGGTGAATGTGTGAAAGAAAGTTAACTGCAGTTTCTTAGCATAGTATTTAAATTAAAAAATATATACTATAAGTTTTGATGTCACCTCTGCTAAGGAAATGGAAAATTATTAGAGTGGCTTGACAGATGATTGCTTTCTCATCTACCGTATTTTGCCATGTATAATGCTCTCCCCTCTATAGTGTGCACCCATGTTTTTGGCCCAGACTTTCAGGAAAAAAAGCTTTTGTTTTAATTTCTTAATGCAATTTTTAATTTGTACTTAGAAAGAAAACAGATTATCATATTCCAGTGTCTTAGTTTGCATATGGAAATTGTTATTGCTTACTAGAGTTACACTTTTAATACAGAAGCATAAGTAAAAGAATTAAAAACATTCATCTAGATATGGAATTAGTACTACCCATGTGTAATGTGCATCCTTATTTTTCCATCAGAAATTTGGGCCAAAAAGTGCATATTATACACAGCAAAATATGGGTAAATATATAGTAACCTATATGCATAGTAAAAATGTAAATTGAAATTCAGCATTACTGATCTAATTATACCATTAACTTTTACCAATAATTTTGTTATTATATCTAATTGTAGAAGTAATTGAATGAACTCATCATAATAAAATTGAATTCAATTTAGTACCTCTGTTGAGGCTTTGTAATGCCTAATGGGTTGTGTTGGAACTGATTAACATTATACAAGGTTACCTTATTGTAGACTATAAACAATGGAAAATGGACTCTTTTCCAGGCAATTCATGTCATAAATCTTGCAACTATATATTTTTGAGGAAAAGGTTATTCTACAAATATGTTTAATAAGGAGCTATAGATTGGTTGATAGTATATAGGCTACTAAAGAATTTAAAGAGGTTAGATCCTACCCAAGTTTACCTCCCTTGAAATTGTTGAGTCTTGGAAAAAAGGCTTTAAGCCACTTACTGATAAACCTATTTGAGGCTAAGCATGATTTTGTTTTACATTAATTTCTTTTTCTAAAATAAGGTTTTATTTATTTACTTTTAGAGAAAGGGGAAGGGAGGAAGAGAGGGAGAGAAACATCAATGTGTGGTTGTCTGTTGCACACCCTCTCTACTGGGGACCTGGCCCACAACCCAGGCATGTGCCCTGACTGGGAATTGAACTGGTGACCCTTTGGTTTGCAGGCCAGCACTCAATCCTCTGAGCCACACCAGCCAGGGTTTGTTGTATATTAGTTTCAATATGTGCTTATTTATTATTTAGTACATACTATGTGTAAGACACATAAGAGGTGAATTAAGATGTGTGGGATGATTTCTGCTTATCTAGTGCTATCTTACTGGAAAAGATGAAGAAATGTTGGCTTCTAAACTGTTAGAAAGGGTTTGAGAGGAGCATGAGTTCACACAAGGCCTTTAACAGTGAGTGAATAAAGAACTGGGTAAAAATGAGAAGAGGGCTTGCCTGATTGCAAGAGAACAATGTATTTCATTTAGCTTTCTCAATGAAGTATTAGTTTCCTAAAGTGTTCTGTGTGTCAGTTTCTTTCCCTTGTGATATTGAAAATAACCTAGTTGTACAAATATTCTCTCAAAAGGCTTACTTTTGAGTTTTTTTGTTTTTAAGTGGAGACTGGAAATGCTATTTGTTTTTATCTTCTCAAATTTGTTACAGTGCCAGATTTCTTAGGATTTGGATAGTATTTTGAAGGAACTGGTTTTTTAAAAAAATTCTTTTCCTGAATTTTTAAAAAAAATTTATTTATTTATATTTTTAGAAAGAAGGGAAGGGAAGGAAAAAGAGAGGAAGAGAAACATCAACGTGTGAGAGAAGCATCGATCTATTGCTTCTCAGACGCCCTCAACTGGGGACCTGGCCTGCAGCCCAGGCATGTGTGTGTCCTGACTGGGAATCTGATGGGCAACCTTTTGGTTTGCAGGCCAGCGCTTAATACACTGAGCCACACCAGTCAGGGCCCAAAGTACTCTTTAAACAGTAACTCTCCATTCTCCCCTTCCTTCCAGCTTCTGGTAACCTCTATTCTACTTTTTGTCTATATGAATTTACTACCTCATGTAAGTGGAATTGTACAATATTTGTCCTTTTGTGGTATGCCACTTAATTTTAAAAAATAGTTGCAGTAATTATAGTTGAACCTAAGTTTTTTTTATGTATATAAAGAATTTATTATCAATTACAACATTTCTCCTACATAGGCTTTTGTGTTATTGTCACTTAACACAAATCTTGGGTGATATAACTCATTGATTTATAACAACAGGCTGTTAAATGAGCCAGAAGAGGTACTAATAGTGTCACAAGTTTGATTCTCATGAGTACAGGCAATTTATATTGTTCTTTTTTTTTTCAGTTTTATTTTATTTTTTAATCAGTATTTTTTAAATTATTGATCTTGTACAGTTTTCTGTCTTTTACTGCCCCCTCCAGCCCACCACCCTAGCCCTTCCTACCTCCCTCCCATTTCCACCCCCCATAGTTTTTGTCCATGTGTTCTTTATACTTGTTGCTCTAAACCCTTCCCCTTTTCCTCTGAAATTTCCTCCCCTCTGGTCACTGTCAGCCTGTTCTCAATTTCAGTGTCTTTGGTTATGTTATGCTTGCTTGTTTGTTTTGTTGATTAGGTTCCTGTTAAGGCGAGATCATATGGTATTTGTCTTTCACTGCCTGGCTTATTTAGCTTAGCATGATACTCTCCAGCTCCATCCATGCTGTTGCAAAGGGTAGGAGCTCCTTCTTTCTTTCTGCTGCATAGAATTCCATTGTGTAAATGTACCACAGTTTTTTGATCCATTCATTAATTGATGGGCACCTAGGTTGCTTCCAACACTTGGCTATTGTAAATTGTGCTGCTATGAACATAAGGGGTGCATAGGTTCTTTTGGATTGGTGTTTCAGGGTTCTTAGGATATAATCCTAGCAGTGGAATTGCTGGGTCAAAAGGTATGTCCATTTTTAGTTTTCTTAGAAAATTCCATACTGTTTTCCATAGTGGTTGTACCAGTCTGCAATCCCACCAACAGTGCACTAGGGTCCCCTTTTCTCCACAACCTCTCCAACACTTGCTGTTTGTTGCTTTGTTTATGAAGGCCATTCTGACTGGTGTCAAGTGGTATCTCATTGTAGTTTTAATTTGCATCTCTCTGATAGCTAGCGATATCGAGCATCTTTTCATGTGTCTCTGGAGAATCTGTACGTCCTCCTTGGAGAAGTGTCTGTTCAAGTCCTTTGCCCATTTTTCAATTCGGTTGCTTGTCTTCTTAGAGTGGAGTCATGTAAGTTCTTTATATATTTTGGAGATTAAACCCTTGTCTTGAACCTAAGTTTTTAAATAACGTTTGTATAATACTCTATGGATGTATTGTAATTGACTCTAAGGAAGAATGATCTGACCAATTTTTATTGCTTACTGCATGTTTGAGTATGATAGGGAGTCTTATGTGAATTATATATTTCTTTCATATTCCTAATATTGGCTATGCTAATTTGTCTCAGTTACTTCCAGTGGCAATAAAACTCAAGAAAATTTGTAGCTTTTAAAAAAAATTGCATATCTTTGTTGCCTGACAGCCTGTGAGATGATCTAGAGGTTTCTGAAATTGTAAGTCTTAAGTTTATTAGTGCAGTTTTTTCCCCTTGAAAATTTTGGTGGTCACAAGTTCTAGACTTGATTATTCAATTCAGTCTTGGAATGACTGGAGATAATTACATGAGCAAAGCAGATTCTTGACTATCCTTTATGTCAGTGTTTGAGAACAGAGACAACATAAAGGTGGGTTTGAATTCCTCAGAAGATATTAGATTATAGAGACAATGACAAGTGTGTAATGGGAAAAACTTGAAGGCAAGTCTTGGGTGAAAAAATGAAAATTGGACTACCTCAGATGATGTATTTAGATAACTAGAAAATGTCATAATATTTAAGATATCTAAATGATTGTGTCTAAAAAGTATTTTCTTCATGGTGTAAACCTCACATAGTAGAGATCTCTGGGCAAAATTTTTGCTATTCTTGTTTTAAAAGTTATTTCAAAAAGCTCAACTCAGAATGCTACTCAACAGTCTACTTGTTTTGAGAGCATCTATTATGTATTGAATGCTGCCATCTGGTGAGTGTAATGGAGATCTCAACATGGTGCTTAAGGCAGCCTGAAGCAACAGATGACACAAGGTGCAATCTCAGTACCTCCTGCCATAAATTTTCTCCTACTTTTGAGAAATTGAATGGAAGTGGGTTGCTGTGCAGAAGTCCTAGTTATTGAGGCTGTGAAATTACTCTGTGAGATTACTTTGTAAACAGAACATTTTATATTATTAAGATGCTCATAGCTTTATCAGGCTCATACCAACTCACTGTTCTTTATAAGATACTGTTTTTCTTATTATTTCTAGTTCTGCAAGGTAATTTAATGTATTGAACAACACTCAGGATATACTATATACCAGGCACTGTTACTAGTACCAGGACTGCGGTCCTGAACAGATAGAAAGAACCTTCATTGAGTTTACATTTAGTTGGGGGGGGGGGAGAATAGTAAGATACACCTGTACACAATATGTTAATTATGTGAAAATAATTAGAGGAAAAAATAAAGCAAGGAAGGGGGATATGAATTATTGTGGTTGCTGAGTTGTTTTGAAATGTTAGATGGAGTGGTCAAAGAAATGAGATGACTCTGAGTAGAGATCTGAAGGATGTGGGGAAAAGAATTCCAGATAGAAGGAAAGCAGGTGCTGCCGAGGCTCTGTTACTGGAACGAACATCTGACTTGAGAAGAAAAAGCAAGCAAGGAAGCTGGATAGAATGTGAGAAGGAAAGAGCAATGAGAGATGAGGTCAGAGAGTTACTGTGTGTGTGTGCGTGGGGGGTGGGAGGTTGCAGATCACACAGGGCCTTTTGGCCATTTGGCATTGAATCTGAGATGGAAGTCTCTGGACTGGGTGGAGGGGTCAGAGCAGCTGAGTGACATGGTCTGACTTGCCTTTTAAGAGGTTAACTCTGGCTGCTGTGTTTAATGGTGTGTGAAGGTACTTGCTACGAACTTTTTGTTTTATAAGCTGTGGGAACAGATTATATAGCTATGAGAACAGTAGGATAAGGGCTAGGCTTGGACAGGTATAGAAACAGTAATTGTATTGCATATTGCTTCTCTTTACATGGATTTTTAAAAATCGTATTAACAATTGTTCTTATTTTATCTTTGTGATAAAAGATAATAGAAACTGTCTTGTAGAATTTTATTTGGATAATGTTATGAATATCTCTTCACTGTCCTGAAATCACCCCAGTACATTTCAGGTTCAGATTTCTGATTTTCAAGCTCATTAATATTTTGAGAATGAGAAAGATCTAGAGTTGTAATTTTTTGTGCTCTTAACAGTGTAGTTAGCCATGTTCTAAAATCCCACAATTACTGATTAGCAGTGCTATTGATCAACAAAGAAAACCTCACAGACCTCGCAGATTATGTTGTAACCTAGACAGTTTATTTAAACCACTTTTATTGCTTGCAGTTCAATTCAAATGACTAATCCTCAAAGTACTATTACTCTTTCCCAAATTACACTTAACCCCCTCCACCCCCCGCAAATTATCAATTAGTTTTTTAAGAATCATCATTTGTCAGGAATAGTATTTCTCTGTGGATTCAATTTTATTTTGATACCTGAAAAGTTTTCATTTTTTTTATGCTTGGTCCTGTGATATCAAAGAATAGACATATTCAATATGAAGTGTTTAGGTTAAGGAAATATGGCTGCACTTCGATGTGTTACTGAAAACTATCCATTTCTATATAATTTAAGTCTGTTTGGACCAGTGTCTGTATTTGACCTAACAAACTGCTTTTCAGCTTATTTTATTATCACATTGTAAATATCAATAGTGTTTAAACTTAAAGTTATTATTACTGGGAATAATCAATAAATTGTTTTGTGTAGTGAGTAGGCAAGGTGTAAGACTATAGTCATCTGATAAGTACCAGAACAATTGAGTTAAAGTGACTGGCTACACAGTTCCCAAGTAATCAGGCAGCCAGTTTGTCTAAATCCCTTATCCCCTACTCCACTCTTTAATGAACAGATTTGAATGACCCTCAGTTGTTCTGTATTGGAATAGATACTATATATAGTAAAATGAAGTCTTGATAATATTAAAAACACATAGTAAAGAAGCCATCAGATTCTGCCAGTTCTGTCTTTTAAATATCTCTTACGTCTCTTCTCCATTCCTTTTGTCAGTGCCTTAACACAAGCCCTCATTACTCATGGCCTGGATAATAGATCATAGTCCTTCTAATCCATTTCCAATTGCTTTATAGAGTGACTTTTCTAAAATTTAAATCTTGCTCATATCATTTTCTGCTTAAAATCTTCTCATGTTATACAGTATAAAAAAGGTCAAACCTCAGGAGCTTGCTTCTGCCTTTTCTCTAGGCCTTGTTCAGAGTTTACTTCACATTTCTACTCCAGGATGAAGCCTTTCCTGACTTCACTCCCTGGTTCTTTTCCATATTCTTTTTAAAAGAAAGAAATGTGATGGTCTTTACCACAGCCACAGTTATTAGGACGACTTCCAGCTGTTTATTTCTAAATCTCTTGGCTGAGCAGTACTGTTAGTTTGCTTGTGTTGGACTTTCTGTGTTGATGTACCACCCAACTTTCTCACAGATCTGGTTCTTTTTCAGGCTCTTCCCTCTGCCAGTCACTTACATGTTGGTGTTCTGACTTTAGCTCTCTTATTTCCATCTATTCCCCATGGGTGGACTCATCAACTCTGATGGCCTTAATGCCATTTTTGTATGTGTAGGACTTCTAGATTTTTATTTCCCGAGTTTCCCTTCAACTCCAGATATCTGTATTATAATGTCCATGAGTATTGCTACATGGATGTTCCATAGGCATTTAAAGCTCAGTAAACTTAAAATGCCCCAACCAAGCTCTTCTCTGCAACCCCCCAAACCCGATTCTCTGTTTTCTTTGAACATCCCCATCAGGTGGGCCTGCCTATCAAATACTACCAGAACAACTTAAGTCTGGGAAGCCTTTCCCCTACTTGATCACTTCCTTCTTTGTTTCCCATTTTAATACTTCTACCAAACATTTTATCTGCACCCCGCCCCCTCCCGCAGTAGACTAAAAGCACCTTGAAGGCTTTATATTGCTATCCTGCACAATGCTTAGCATAATTAGTTGCCTGAGAGTGCTTCCAAACTAAACATACCTGAAATCAAATTTATCTCTTTGCTTCTCTCCTAATTTTCTTAAGATGACTTATCTTTCACAGTTGATGGTATTACCATCTTTTTAGTTAAGTTAGTCATGTTTAATTCATTTCTTTTCTTTCACTTCTGTTAGTAGTTGATTTCTAAGTTATGGCTGTTCTTTCTATTTCATTTACTTAGGTTTGATCAGGTTCTTATCTTCTCTTCACCAGACTATTATAACCACTATTTACTGTTCTACCTATCTTTAGGTTTTCTCCCATATGTCTTTGATATTGCCACTGGAATTATTTTTCTCAAGTGCAGGTGATCATCTCTTGGTTTGGTAACCTTCTATCATTCTTTTCCTGCAGGATAAAGTCCAACTTATTTACATAAATTCAGTGGCAGTCTCCACAAAGTGATCTAGCATGTCCCCAAGCTTATCACAGAAACCATATCCTTAAGCACTGGCCTTAGCAGACTGCACACCTGAGTTAATCTCATTTATACTACCTGTATTGCCTTTTTCTTCATCTTGGGGGTGGGGGGTAGAGAAGACGGTGCTGTAGACAGAGGAATGTGGAACCCTAGGTTTAAAGTTGCTTTTTAGCAATTATTATCTAATGTCCTTGGAAAAGCTTCTTAAGATTCAGTAGCATAGTATTTGCCGTAGGTACACATTGTCTTCTTCCTCTTCCAACCCTACTCCAAATCACAATTAGAATTTATCTTTCTCATTTGTACAGAGCATAACTGTTTCTCTCTTATAGCACTTAATGTCTTCTGCCTTATATAATGTTTATGTGTATATCTTACTATTCTTTTTTATCACATGCTTTTTAAGGACTGATATTGTGATTTATTATACTTAGTTCAGTTGAATTTTTCAACCTTGGGTGAAGGATTTGCTTTGTTTAATCTATACTGTGTCGTTTAGTTTCTAAGTGACTGGGATATGATTTGGAATATGATTTTTTTGGACCAAGAACTACAAAGACCAGTTTATAAAAACTCATCTACTTAGTTGGAAAATTGGGAGAGTGTTGCATTTGTCCTAAAGTTACATGTAACTCTTTTAGGAATTTAAAACTATAATTTTAATGTCTTTAGATTAATACTAAGAGAAAAAATGGTTGCCTGAGTGATTGTTTTTCTTTACAGCCGGTTGCTGAACCAATTCCCATCTGTAGTTTCTGTCTTGGTACAAAAGAACAAAACCGAGAGAAGAAGCCAGAGGAACTCATCTCCTGTGCTGACTGTGGCAACAGTGGTATGTGGTCCCTCTGTTTTTCTAACACATGCTATCAGGCAAGAGGGAGGTATATTTTACTAAGTTTGTATTCTTGATCATATTTTAATTTGATTCTGGTTTTAGGTAACTTAGATGAACTTCTAGACAAGGGAGGGACTTAAATGTATAGTTGAAATGTTTTATTCAGTTAATTTAATTCAGATCTCAGGATTTTTAAAAAATAAAACACTTTCCATAGACTTTCCCCCCGTTGATCTTTATATTTCACTATCAAACATCTGTTCAAATCATAGCAATCAGTTGGAAGTTATTGCTTTTTTTTTTAAACATGATCACTACTTATCTTTCTTGATTTATGCCTCAGGCTGAATAGAACCAGGATGATAACAGATTTGTTTTTCTGGATAGAAATTTACATATGTCACATTGGGAAATAGAATGTTGACACTGCATTTTAGTGAGCTGTGTGAAATTCTGGGCATTAAAACAAATTCTGCAAAGAGTCTTCTAGTTTGTCAATTCCAGAGATACTCTTGGTCTACATTTTAAGAACTCAAAAGGCTTTGCAGGAAGGCAAAAATCAGCATTATCTTTGATCATTGGCTTAATTTTCAGTGTTTTATATTTGTTTCAGAAATCAGAAAACACACTAGATACTCCAAGAGGAAAGGAATTTAATGGTACAATCAGTTATTTGTGAAATTGCTGGAAGGGCTGAAAGAGGAAAGCTCTAGGCTGGGCTTTAAGGACTGATTCTTGGGACACTTGCCCCACCAAGGGAATCACTATATCTGCCTCCATTTGAAAGAAGTGGAAGTGGGAGGCTGCTGTGGAACCATTGAGTTTTGTAGTTGGATGCGGAAATGGTGAATTTGGCTGTCATCACAACTGCCTCTGTGTAGCCATGAAGGCGAGTAGATTGGTGTTTTCATGACTTTGCTTATCGTTAAAAAACGGTCGGTTTGAAAAGGAAGACGGTCTTTGTTTCATTTCTGCCTTTCAAAAATCATTAAAACACATTCAGTTAGTAGAATTTTGCTTGCGTCTGAAGCCTAGCCACAAAAGAGTCAAGGAAGTGTAGTTTTTAGCTTTTCAGTTTTTATGGATAAAAAGGCATTAGAAGAAGGTGAGAAGATATCTTCCATAGTAGGTGACTATATACAGTGTAGTATCACAAACCAAAATATAACCTATGGTTTATATTTAACTGTGGGTTTCACAGTTAAATATAAACCATAGGTTAAAGCATAGTAACATGCCATACAATGCAATGATTGCCAAACTATGTTTTAGTAATGGAATCCTTCAGAAATCTTATGGCAACCAAATATATGAAACAGATAAACATGTATCTGCTGTAGGTGAGGTGGGAATGAAGTGGGGCTGGGTCGGGGTGGTGTGTTATAGCCCTGCCTTCTAAGAAGCATTATATTTGAAGTGGTCTCTGAGTTTGTGTAAGATAAGGAAAAATGCAGTTTGAAAACTTACTGTAGAGGGAACTTTTAAAGAACTAGTACAATAAATGTTATCTATTGCTGTAGAAAAAAATTACTCCAACTTAGAAGCTAAAAGTAATATGTATATATGTTTTAATTTCATGTTATTTTTGTGAGTCAGGAATTTGGGCATGGCTTACCTGGGTGGTTTTGACTTGAGACCTTTCATGAGTGTGGTAATCAAGATTTCAGCTGGGCTTTGGTCATCTGAAGGCTTCCTTGATGAATCACTTAACTGGCTCTCAAGTTAATGCTGCCAATTAACAGGAGGTCTTAGTTCTTTGCCACATGGACATCTTCATAGGCTACATACATATCTATAATGTGGCACCTGGATTCCCCCAAACAAGTGTCTAAAAGAGAGAGCACACGGTGGAATCTGCAGTATCTTTTCTAACCTTGCCTTAGAACTCACACTGTCATTTCAGCAGTATCCTGTTGGTTACACAGATCAGCCATATTCATTGTGTGAATGAACTAGAAAAGGATGTGAACAGACATTCTTGCCAGGAGGCAAGAATGATTGGAGGGTCTGTCCCACTAACCAAAGGAAAAAAGTATGGACATAGTCAAATATATGGAATTTGATATTTTTTTTAAATTGAAAACTAAACTGTCCAAATTTTTTTTAGAAAAGCAAGAATTGTTTGGGGAAAATAATTGCATTAAATATGGCAAAGACTCAAAAGCTATAAAGTATAAAGAGTGTTTACATTTCTAAGCATAAATTCCAAGGGACAGAGCCTATAAATAGTTTATATAGAAAGTTAATAGTTGAGCATATAAAAATGTTTTATCAAATAATAATAATAGGAATGCCTACCAAAGCAACAGTGAAGTGTCAGTTCATAGTTGGTATAATAATAAAACTTGAGTTACAAGAGAGCCCGCACCGAGAGCTGATGAAGTTGGGGTAAAACCTTTGCTTCGAGGGTGGCACTGGGTGTGTCACAGGGTTTGGAGCATGTCTGGGCAGTGCATTTCTACCGTTCAAGCAAAAAAAATTTTGTTTCATTTTCCTTACCATCCCCTCTTTCAGGCATTTGTCATAAGGTATTAATTTAAAAGAAGGAAAGACTGTAAACATGAAATAATTTATTTTAGTATTCTAACTTTTATGGGTAGTAGTTTGACTATTTAACAATAAGGAAATTGGTTAGGTAGGTTATAGTGTGTGAACACAGTGGAATATAATCCGTTTAAGGAATACAAATAGAAAGTTTACTTGAATAAAATAATGAAGAAAAGCAAAACAATACTATATGTAGCCTATAATTAAAACCATGAAAGTGCTTTTGGCTAATTTAAAAAGGAAAAGTACAATGTGAAAATGGCTATTCCAGGATGATGGGATTTTTTACATCTCTTCTCCCATTTTCTTTTAACACTAGTGATATTTTGATGATACACTTCTTACCACCTCATAGAAGGGGCTGTTATTTAGGCATAGAAAAGAGATGAGAGAAAATAATTTAGTCTTTGTCTCACTAGTAATAATAATAGCAACAGCAGCAACCAAATTTTCAGAGGAAAGAGACAAATCTTTTCAGAGTTGAGGGCAAATTGGCTACTCTGAATTTTTAAAAAATATTTTTATTTTATTTTAGAGGGTTGGGGGTGGGAGGAGAGAAAGAAACATCTATCGTCTGCCTTGTGCACATGCCCCAACTAGGGATCAAACCTGCAACCTAGGTATGTGCCTTGAACAGGAGTTGAACTGAAGACCTTTCTGAGTACAGGATTATGCCCTGACCAACTGAGCCACACTGGCCAGGGCTCTACTCTAAATTTTTGAGAATCAAATTGATACTAACTTGTGGAAAAGGAAACATGTTTTTTTCAGTGATTGTTCTGTTCACAGTAGAAATACTGCATATGTTTTAGTTTTAGCCTGAGTGCCTTAAGCCATGAGCAACAAATTCAGTTTAAAGTATGGGATTTTTGTATGAAAATATGAAGTATGAAATATAAAATCCTTCAAAGTGTTTGTAGCTCCATATCCTAGCATGTTATAATTGTATAGTTTTTGCATATTCTTTTAGAAATGGCCTGGGCATATTATGTATTCATAAACATACAAGCATGTATATACACGGAATGGTTTAATGTGGGCTTAATAAAAATTTGGAGTTTGTCAAGTTTTTAATAATCAACTTTGTGGGATGTGCACTAAATCCTATTTAGTGTTAATAAAACTTAATTGGAATATAGTAAGTCTTAATGAGACACATATGGCAAGCTTCTGAGACCATCCTGTTTTCTTTGATGTATGTTTTAATTTAAGGTATTGACTTTTTCTACATTATTCCTTTAATACAATTACAAAATGATTGATCATTTCCATTTTGAATTTTTCTTTCTTTTTAGGTCACCCATCCTGTTTAAAGTTTTCCCCCGAACTAACGGTTAGAGTGAAGGCCTTACGGTGGCAGTGCATCGAGTGTAAAACCTGCAGCTCCTGCCGAGACCAGGGCAAAAATGCAGTGAGTGTCTCCACCTTCCAAAGTGAATGTCTCCTTTAGACCTAGAATGTACAACTGGCATGACCCTCTTAGTATGTTTGACTACTTTTTTAGTCACTCAATTCAGTGAAATTTAGAGCAGTATCCTCTTTAAATCATATATTATTAGTTTAGTATACTTGCTAATTGAGACTTGGATTATTTCTAGTTAGTTTCTAAAGCACCTTAATCACAAATTTGCAGAGAGACCAAGCTATTTTAAAATATTACTCCAAAATTGTTAGGGTGGTATGGAGGCATTCATTTAGGACTAGTTAGTATATTAATTACAATTGTCCTTTTTTGATTATTAAAACAGACTAAAATAAACTTAGCTATATCAGATTATTGGATAAACTTGAAAGTAATGAAACTAGTTCTTATTAAAGATCAGATGAAGCAAGCAAAACTCAAAAATGTTTGCTTAACTCAGACTATCCATTTATACAAATTAAGGATTTCCATAATACAAATTAAGAAAACTTTTACTATTATAATAACTCATTTCCTTTCTGAGATCGTTGAAGCTTCCTGCATTTTATGAAGTCATGATCCTGATATGTTTCTGTTTCATAAGGGTAAGCAGAACTGCCCTTTCTCTTTTTTAGGATAACATGCTCTTTTGTGATTCTTGTGACCGAGGTTTTCACATGGAGTGTTGTGATCCACCGCTCACCCGGATGCCAAAAGGTGACAAATACTTTCTGAAATCAAACTGGCAATGTTAGTGAAAGCGCCTTTTATCTATGTTGTTAAAATGAAAGAGTAATTTGCATCTTTTTACTGGGGTTGTATAAGTAGAGAGAAAGCTTTCACCTTGACAGTAGAGACGGTCTTTCTTTTAGGCATCCAGACATTCTTTCTTTTTAAGATAGATAGATAGATAGATTCTTAGAGATGGGTGAAGGAGGGAGAAAGAGAGGGAGAGAAACATCAATGTGTGGTTGTTCTTGTGCGCCCCCTACTGGGGACCTGGTCTGCAAACCAGGCATGTGCTCTGACTGGGAATCAGACCGGTGACCCTTTGGTTCAAAGGCTGATGCTCAGTCCAATGAGCCATACCAGCCAGGGCAGCTCCTGACATTCTCATGTGATATGGATTTATTATTACTCTCCTCTCTTTTCAATATCTAAGCATCCATGGAGGATGAAGTGGTTCATTTATAAATATTTGCCAGTCCTATAGTTAGAGGACAAAATAATCACCTTATGTAATATTTTGAAATACTTTTTTCTTTAAAGGAAGAAATGAAATTGTATTAGGTCATGTTGATTATATCATGGCTTATCACTTTTGAGGGATCTTAGAGCTATTAGAGTCTCTGGTTTATTCAAAACTTACTATTATTATGATTTTTTTTTTTAGAAAATAATTTGCAAACAAATAAGTGCCCAAATCATAAGAGTACAGCGTAATGTTACTCAGTTCTTTGAGTCCTGTTAGGACAGTTGCCTGTTGTTTGAACTTCCATCCTATCATATGCTTATAATTTCTAAAAAAAAAATAGAGTCCTCTCCTTTGTTTTATCACAGATTTCATTTTCAACTCTGATTTTGTGATTTATAGGTTTCTTAAGTAAGATGTTTATAGGATTTTTGATGTCTCTCTGGAAAAAATTTTTCTGTTAATGGAAAAGGACTTACCCATAGGTATAGCTGAGTTGTTCCACTTCAGGATCTTACTTGAGTCCCTCTTATGCCACCCTGTTGATCGCTACCATTGGAAAAGTCTTAAATTTGTATGTATTAGAAGGTAAATACTCCCTTTCCTTCCTTCCCATTTGCTTGAAATCTGATCAGAAGGCTTTCTGAGAATCCTTCAAGATAAGAAAGATATTCTTAGAATTTTATTCCTATGTATATAATGCCTACAAAAGAAGTTTTATAGCAGCTTAAAGCAGCAAACATTTTAAAGCAATTTCAGACTTACAGAAAAGTGGTAAAAGTGGTGTAGAGAGTTCTCATTGACCCTTTAGCTAGCTTCCCCTATTGTTAACATTCTACAAAACCATAGTACAATTTATTGAAACCAGGAAACTAATATTGGTATGATACGATTAACTAATCTGCAGGCCTTATTTGAATTTTCTGGTCTGGAATCCAATCCAGAATCTCACATTACATTTAGTTGTTATATTTCCTTAGTCTCTTCCACACTGTGTTAATTCCTCAGACTTTGTCTTTCCTGACCTTGACACTTTTGAAGAGTACTTGCTGGTTAATTATTTTGTAGAAAGTCCTTCCATTTGGATTTGTCTCTCGCTTTATCATGATCAGATGGAGGTTTTGAAGTTCAATGACAGTCCACAGAAGTAATGCTGTGTCCTTGTCAGTGCATTGTAATGGTGTGTTACACCTGCATGTCTCCTTATGGAGTAATGTTAACGTCAGTCATTTGATTGCAGTGAAGAAACCTTAAAGTTATTCTTCTTCTGCTTTGCCTACTAACTTTAGCATACATCAATTGCTAAATTGATGCATTGCACCAATTTTTACTGCGATGTTTGATAATGATGATTTTTCTGTTTTTATCATTCCTTGTACATTTATTAATTGGAATTTTGTGGGGAAAAGCTATTTCTCCCATTTATTTCTTTACTTAATTTATGTCATCATGGACTTACCACATTTATTTTATTCTGTGGGTTTTAACTCACTGCTGTGATTATTTCCTTTTTTGCTCACTTTGACCCAGATTTGACTATTGGGAGCTCCTTCAAATTGGTTCCTGTGACCTTTTGATATGCCTTCATCATCTTCTGAGCACTTCTTGATTTTCTAGCATCAAAAGATGTTCTAGGTTATTTTGTATTTTCCCTGCTCCAGTCATTACTCTATGGCAGGGGTGTCAAACTCATTTTCACCAGGAGCCACATCAGCCTTGCGATTGCTTTCAAAGGGCCAAATGTAATTTTGGACTGTATAAATGTGACTACTCCTTAACAGTTAAGCGAGAGCTTGGCACTGCCGCTGGGTAAAAACAAGGTGCCGGGCTGGTTAAAACAAGGTAGAGGGCTGGATTCAGCCCATGGGCTTTGTTTGCCACCTGTGCTCTATGAAATCTTGGTGTGTTTTCTTGTATAATGGTAATTAGAAACTAGTATCTGGGTGCTAGGTATAGAGCAGGGATTTTTAACTGAGGATCAGTGGATTTCAGCCATGTGTGGGCCTCAGATATTTATGAATCTTTCAGTTTTTGTTGAATTTTGTGTGTATGTTTTCATTTTTATTTTTCTGGGTGGCTTTCATCAGATTTTCAATGAGAGTCCTTGATCTGAAAGAGGTTAAGAACTCTTGATTTAGAGTATCGAAACTCTTTCAGTATATTTACATCTATTGTGCTTTTATGTGGAATGCTCTTTCTTTACAGGCATGTGGATATGTCAAATATGTCGACCTAGGAAAAAAGGACGAAAACTTCTACAGAAGAAGGCGGCACAGATAAAACGGCGCTATGCTAATCCAATAGGACGTCCAAAAAACAGGTTAAAGAAACAAAACACGGTGTAAGTTGTACTTGTGGCAAGGTGAGGGGAGAAAAGGATAGGGCCTTCTCTATAGTGTAGGATTCCCTTGTTTGCTTTACAGAAAAAATTTCAATGGTTGTAACTGGCACTTTTATGTAATAATAATGGCTAACATTTATTAATCCCTTAACAAAGTGCCAAGGCACTTTCTAACTGCTTTATGTACTGCGTTAAATCATTTAGTTCTCCCAACAACAACCCAATGAAGCGCAGGGGCTATGATCACTCTTATTTTTTAAAGGTGGAAACTACAGCATGGAGAGAATTAACTTGTACAAGTTTATAGTAAAATGTTGAGCTGGGGGATTAAAGCCCAAGTAGTTTGGCACCAATGCCTGCCTCTTAACTATTGCCTTATATAAAAACAAGAAAGAAAGAATTGTGTAACTATAGCACTTCACAGATCTCTCTCCTGATATTAGTCTCATTAATTTATTTCTATTAGATGTACAAATGACTAGATAGTTTCTACTGTTGAGGTCACAACTAAGTATCGTTTTTATGTCCTGTGGTAAAATAATGCAAGTTTTTGATCTGTTAGCAGAAATCAGGATATAATTATCCCTTACAGTCTGTGTCTGGAGGAGGTGGGGCAAGATTCCATAGCTAATTCTACCTGTTTTTTTTTTTTTTTAAAGTATCTCTAAGGTAATTTGCTTTAGATGATATGTAAAATATCTTTAGGCCTGTAAATCTCTCTTTATTCTAAAAACTTTTACTTACCTTTTCTACATTTAAGACCGTCTTGAAGGTGATATATCTGAAATGAATGAGCAACAGCAGATTGAAATATACAGAACCAGCATTGTGGTAGTTTGTTTTAAATCTTAAATCAGCTTTAATTTTTCTATGAAGCGATCTTTTGATTCCTCACTTTCAGAGAGTAACTCATCCTTGTGTTTAAAGGTAAAAGTATCAGTCTGAGTTGGTACAGAGATCATAGGACTTTATACCTGGAAGGATCTTTTACTTGTTCTCTGGTCCAGCTCTCGTTGTACAGATGAAGACTGATACTTAGAGAGAATGTGATTTGTCCAAGATGTACAGCTAGTAAGTGACAGAATTATGACTCAAATGTGCCTCCTGACTCCTGGCCTAAGATTCATTTCACTATAAATTAACTAGGCTTCTTGGAAAGAATTTTTAATTAATAACTTTATTATTCTGTGCTAATTACTTCTTCTTAAAAAATTTGTGAGAGAAAGTGAAAGAAACATCAATTTTTGTTCCACTCATTCATGCATTCATTGGTTGATTCTTGTATGTGCCCTGACAGGTTATAAAACCCACAACCTTGGCATATCGGGATGATGCTCTAACCAACTGAGATACCTGGCCAGGGCCAAATTACTTGTAAATTAATAATTTTAAATAATATTACTTCTAGTTCATACAATATTTATAGTTTGTGAAATATTCTGAATGATACAGATTTTTTTATAAAGCTCTAGGTTATTTACTAATTATATGTTACATATTAAGTAGAAACCTTATACAGATTTCTTTTTAATAGTTACCTTTTTCCCTGTTTGATTCTTTAGATCAAAAGGTCCCTTCAGCAAAGTTCGAACTGGCCCTGGAAGGGGTCGGAAACGTAAAATCACACTCTCCAGCCAATCAGCATCATCATCAGAAGAAGGATATTTAGAGCGAATAGATGGCTTGGACTTCTGCAGTGATAGCAGCGTTTCCTTGAAATTCAACAAGAAAACCAAAGGGCTCATTGATGGCCTTACCAAATTCTTCACCCCTTCCCCTGATGGGCGGAAACCACGAGGGGAAGTGGTAGACTACTCTGAGCAATATAGAATCAGGAAAAAGGGCAACAGAAAAACAAGCACTTCAGATTGGCCCACAGGTAAAAGTTTGTTCACTTAGAAACAAAAAGTATTCCAAAAGTGTATTATTTGGAATAACACTAGTTATCTGGAATAGATTTATATTTGGTAATTGGTTCTGGAATATAAGGATGAATGAAACACACATATTTAATGATAATAAGGTGATAACTACAGCAAGAATTTAGAGGCTAGACATGAAGTTTCAGATTGGGCAAGTAGGATCTCTTAGACAAGAATATGCTTGTTTGGTAGAACCACCAAGAATCTGCCCACAGAAATTTGGGCTATAATCTTGAATTAAGCATAACTTTACACTTCATAAATTTTGAAATAAATCATGTGATGAGCATCATTATGCTTACTTTAATCTCAGAAGGAAATAGGAAAGAGTAAGAGAGGACAAAATGCTGTTGATTTAAACATAAAAAGAATATATGCAAATAAAAGATCATTGATTTTTCTACTTCAAATCTTGGCACATATAGTTGTGATTTTTTTAAATGGCTTACACTGTGCAGGGGGTGGAGGGAGAAAGAGAGAGAACCATAGCTTCAGACCATTTACTTTGTGTAGTAGGCTAAATTCTCTACTTCTCAGAGAAGAGAACATCTGTGGAGAAGACGTAATAGTGTAGCAGGTGATTCCAGTCAGAAGAGAAAATTTTGATTAGCTGCTCAGATAATTAAACCTTACTGCTTAAGTGCTTTGAGTTTAGAGAACAGAACCCTGTGAAGAAAGTAGAAATGGCTCTGAGGAAGGTAGAAGAATGAGAATGGACATTTTGGATCACAAGCCTCTTTTGTCTCATATACAGTAAGGGATTTTAAATCCTTTCTGTTTTCTTCCCCTGAATGTCCTGTTGGTGATTGTGTTCACTGCTTCCTTATTCTCACTTACATAAAAGGGTGACTGGTCCAATGCAGAAGAGAAAGTTATCATTGTCAGGTCTCCCTTTATTGATCAGGTTTTCACCAGAGTGGCAATCAACTAATTACTCCTTAAGCCTTTAAGTACTTTTCATGCCTTTATCAGCCGTGCAGACTATAGATAAGCTCCAGTTTGAGCATGTTTATCCAAGAAGACAAACAACCCATTTAGGTTGAACTTAGATGGAAAGAATCTCATAAAGCAGATCTTAATGAAAGGCATTCTTGAATTAACCATTTCATTGTGGATGGATTATTAGAAAAATCTACTGGAAAATTTCAGAAATAGAAATTATTAGAGCAAATGTATAAAGTATATAGAGAACCAATACTGAGCTTTAGGCATTAGTGTGAACTTTTGCTTTAATTTTCTCTGTCATTTTCTTTTATGAGTTTTAGAGTTTAAGGAGCAGTCTTGCACCATCTGATAACAATACTACTACTGAATGCTGTGCTGGATCTGCGCCTGCATCTATCTGTGTTGTGCACTAGGGGGCGTTAAAGTCACATAATGTCTTTAGATTACATATGTGTATTTTTCACTTTGGGAATATTGTGAACAGTGAGGCCTTGTCCCTTTTCTTATACTAAATGAATAACAGACAGCCTATATGTGTAGTTGATATGAAAGGAACTATCTCGTTCCAGCCAAGATGGAGGCGTAGGTAGACACACTGTGCCTCCTCTCACAACCAAAATTAAGGACAACAAATATTTAGAAACAAGAAAACAACCGGAACTGATAGAAAATTGAACTGTATGGAAGTCCAACAACCATTCATCCAGACCAGTAAGAGGGGCAGAGTCGTGGCAGGAAAAAGTGGAGGTGCGGACCCAGGAACCCAGGCAGCAGCGGCTGGCAGTTCCTAGGTGCACAGGCGGCAGCTGGCAGACCCAGGGCACGGGGTGGCAACTGTGCAGACCCAGTGAGGCCGCACAAGGCGGCTGGCTGACCAGGTGGTCCCACATTCCTGCGGGCAGACGGTCCAGGGAGAGGGGAAGTGGCGGAAGGGACCAGAGCAGATGCCATTGTTCCCTCTCAGACCCCGCCCCCACAAACAGCATCACAACTCAGCAACTGGGCTGCGGCCGCACTGGGGAACACTTAAGGCTCCACCCCTCACTATGTAACCGTAGGAGCGCAAATAATCCAGGTGAAGGGGAAGCAGCGAAGGGGACTGGAATCCAGGAGAGAGCAGAGCAGGCGCCATTGTTCCCTCGCAGACCCCGCCCCCACAAGCAGCGTCACAACTCAGCGACTGGGCTGCCCCGCACAGGGGAACACCTAAGCCTTCACCCTTCACTACGTAACAGCCGCGACCAGACCAAAACCAAACCAAAACAAAATAAACACACCAAAAATGGCTCAAACCAGAAAACAAATGAAAGCCCCAGAGCCAATTCCTCTAAGCCGCGAGGAGATAGCCAACCTATCAGATGCACAGTTCCAAGCCCTGGTGATCAGGATGCTCACAGAATTGGTTGATTTTGGTCACAAATTATTTGAAAAAATGCAGGCTACAATATGTGAAATGAAGGAAGACGCATGGGGAACCAATAGAGATGGGAGGAAAACTGGGACTCAAATCAATGGAGTGGACCAGAAGGAAGAAACTAACAACCAAACAGAAAACAAGGAAGAAACAAGAATTCAAAAAAATGAGGAGAGGCTTAGGAACCTCCGGGACATCGTTAAACATCCCAACATCCGAATTATAGGGGTATCAGAAGGGGAAGAAGAAGAGCAACAAGTGGAAAACTTATTTGAACAAATAATAAAGGAGAACTTCCTCAATCTGGCAAAGGAAGTAGACTACCAGGAAGTCCAGGAAGCTCAGAGAGTCCCAAAGAAGTTGGATCCAAGGAGGAACACACCAAGGCACATCCTAATTCCATTAGCCAAGATGAAAATGAAGGAGAGAATTCTAGAAGCAGCAAGGGATAAGGGGACAGTCACCTACAAGGGAGTTCCCATCAGACTGTCAGCTGATTTCTCAAAAGAGACCTTCCAGACAAGAAGGGGCTGGAAAGAAATATTTGAAGTCTTGAAAAGCAGGGACCTACATCCAAAATTGCTCTACCCAGCAAAGCTGTCATTTAGAATGGAAGGGCAGATAAAGTGCTTCTCAGATAAGGTCAAGTTAAAGGAGTTCATCATCACCAAGCCCTTATTATATGAAATGTTAAAGGGACTTATCTAAGAAAAAGAAGATTAAAAAATATGACAGTGAAAAGACAGCAAACTCACAGCTATTAACAACCACTTTTAAAACAAAAGCAAGCAACTAGAACAGGAACAGAACCACAGAAATGGAGATCACATGGAGGGTTAGCAACAGGGGAGTGGGAGGAGGAGAGAGGGGGAAAAGGTACAGAGAATAAGTAGCATAGATGGTGGGTAGAAAATAGACAGGGGAGGGCAAGAATAGTATGGGAAATGTAGAAGCTAAAGAACTTATGACACATGGACATGAACTAAAGGGGGGAATGTGGGTGGGAGGGGGTGTGCAGGGTGGAGGGGAATGATGGGGGAGAAGTAGGACAACTGTAATAGCATAATCAATAAAATATATTAAAAAAAAAAGAAAAGAACTATCTTGCTAGTTGGTCTTTTCAGCCACCCACATACGGAGAAGAAATGCTGATGACACTAGCAGCAGTGTCATCTTCAAATGCAAAGTATAATGATCTACGTAATCCCCCAGTATTCCTTTTACTAATTTCTATGTCCATTTGAGGAAGATGCATCATTTAATGGATTATTATAATTTATCATGCTTAGTCAGAGCATCATCATCTGTGATCCTCAGTTTTGTGGAGCTGGTACTTTAAAAGGGTACCCCAAATGTGAAGGGAATTGGTGCTGCTTGACATCAGTTAAGGGTAGCTATTTCAAAGGTTATCTTTATGCTGAGATAACAATGTATTGGCCTTATGATAATTGCAGGATCACTGGGAAGTTTAAAATGAGCCAATTTCCCTGTTTTCCTCTCAGGTGATGAAAATTATGTCTTACTTAACACACTTTTCCCATACTACCAAGGAATGAAAAAACAGTATTTGAATGTTATGTTAAACTTATACTAAAAGTATTATATTCATACTATTTTAAAATAAATTTTATACTTCTTAGACCCTTTCCTGTTCTGCTTTTATGTGTATTGGGTTGGCCAAAAAGTTCGTGTGGTGTTTTCCCTGAAATAAAAGACACATTTTCATTTTCACCAATAGCTTTATTGATTTGGGTATTTTGAGTATGTTGGCTACCTCCCACATGGTATAAAGTTGGTTATTCTCAGTTAATGTCTCAATTGATCACTATCAACTTCAACTAGTCTACCCAACTGTGGAGCATCTTCCAGCAAGAAAACTCTAACACAAAACTTCACAAACCACTTTGGACATATTTGATCAGTCACAGTACCTTCTCCATGAACTGCATAAATATATTTTTTGCATTTAAGTTGTATTTTTACCTTTCTTGAAATAATAAAGCATCATATGCCTAAAATGTTACATATTTTCTTCCATCTTCAATATTAAAATGACTGCAAAAAAATTCACCCATTGGACTTCCGGCCAAGATGGAGGTGTAGGCGGACACACTGTGCCTCCTCTCACAACCAAAATTAAGGACAACAAATATTTAGAAACAAGAAAACAACCAGAACTTATAGAAAATTGAATTGTACGGAAGTTCAACAACCATTCATCCAGACCGGTAGGAGGGGTGGAGTCGCAGCGGGAGAAGGTGGAGGTGCGGGAGCGCAAGCAGCAGCAGCTGGCAGTTCCCAGGTGCACAGGCGGCAGCTGACGGACCCCGGGCACAGGGGGGCAACTGTGCAGAACCAGTGAGGCCACACAGGGCTGCTGGCTGACCAGGTGCTCCCACATTCGCGCGCGTGCAGACGGTCCAGGCAGAGGGGAAGTGGCAGAAGGGACTGAATCCAGGAGAGAGCGGAGCAGGCGCCATTGTTCCCTCTCAGACCCCGCCCCCACCTATAGCGTCACAACCCTGCGACTGGGCTGCCCCGCCCTGAGGAACACCTAAGGCTCCACCCTTCACTACGTAATAGCCGTGACCAAACTAAAACCAAAACAACAACAACAAAAAAAACCACCAAAAATGGCTCAAACCGGAATACAAATAAAAGCTCCAGAGCCAATTCCTGTAAGCAGTGAAGAGATAGCCAACCTATCAGATGCACAGTTCAAAGCACTGGTCATCAAAATGTTCACAGAATTGGTTGATTTTGCTCACAAACTAGATGAAAAAATGCAGGCTACAATACGTGAAATGAAGGAAGATGCATGGGGAACTGATAGAGATGGGAGGAAAACTGGGACTCAAATCAATGGAGTGGACCAGAAGGAAGAAACTAACAACCAAACAGAAAACAAGGAAGAAACAAGAATTCAAAAAAATGAGGAGCGGCTTAGGAACCTCCGGGACATCATTAAACGTCCCAACATCCGAATTATAGGGGTCCCAGAAGGGGAAGAAGAGGAGTAACAAGTGGAAAACTTATTTGAACAAATAATAAAGGAGAACTTCCCCAATCTGGCAAAGGAAATAGACTACCAGGACGCCCAGGAAGCTCCCAGAGTCCCAAAGAAGTTGGACCCAAGGAGGAACACACCAAGGCACATCCTAATTACATTAGCCAAGATGAAAATGAAGCAGAGAATTCTAGAAGCAGCAAGGGATAAGGGGACAGTCACCTACAAGGGAGTTCCCATCAGACTGTCAGCTGATTTTTCAAAAGAGATCTTACAGGCAAGAAGGGGCTGGAAAGAAATATTTGAAATCTTGAAAAGCAGGGACCTACATCCAAAATTGCTCTATCCAGCAAAGCTGTCATTTAAAATGGAAGGGAAGATAAAGTGCTTCTCAGATAAGGTCAAGTTCAAGGAGTTCATCATCACCAAGCCTTTATTATATGAAATGTTAAAGGGACTTATCTAAGAAAAAGAAGATAAAAATATGACAGTGAAAAGACAGCAAACTCACAGCTATTAGGAACCACATCTAAAACAAAAGCAAACTAAGCAAACAGCTAGAACAGGAACAGAACCACAGAAATGGAGATCATATGGAGGGTTAGCAACAGGGACATAGGAGGAGGAGAGAGGGGGGAAAGGTACAGAGAATAAGTAGCATAGACGGTGGGTAGAAAATAGACAGGGGGAGGGCCAGAATAGTGTGGGAAATGTAGAAGCTAAAAAACTTATGACACGTGGACATGAACTACAGGGGGGAATGTGGGTGGGAGAGGGTGTGTAGGGTGGAGGGGAATGATGGGGGAGAAATGGGACAACTGTAATAGCATAATCAATAAAATATATTTTAAAAACACCCATTTTGATAAGTTTTTGTTTCAAATGCACGCTGATATGACAGCTGTCACAATACAAACCTAACAATTGATTCGAATGAAGTTAAAGACAACTAAGTGGTATTAGAGCCATCTTATGGAAAAATCAATCGTACTTTTTGGCCAACCCAGTATTATAGTATGTTAAAATGTAATCTCTCTTTAAGGAAGTTTAAATTTAGTTATGTAGTATTTTTAAGAAGACAGTTCAGGATTTAAGATGGGGGTCTTCTAACTGAAGTAGAGACTTCTGAAATTTTTTTCTGGATAATGTATTAAACTAAAGAGAGTATTAATAATGCACGAACCCTTTCTTTATGTGCAGACAATCAGGATGGCTGGGATGGCAAACAAGAAAGTGAGGAGCGGCTTTTTGGGAGCCAAGAAATCATGACTGAGAAAGACATGGAATTATTTCGTGATATCCAAGAACAAGCACTACAGGTGAAGTTGGCTATTTGGATTGGACTGTCAAATAATTTGTTTATGGGTGAGAAAGAGAGGATTAATTGTATTGTACGTAAAGCAGTAACAGCAATTGATCCATCTGGTCTTGGAATGTTCTGCTATGTTTCTCCTCTGTAAAATTATTTTTCTTCTGTAAGTTAGGACTTGGGTGTTTATGGTAATTGTAGTGGGAAACCACTGAAAGATTTTTAGAAAGGAAATAGCAGGATCAGATTTGCATTAGAAATTGTTTTTCCTTGGCCACCGTATTAAGAATGGATTAGAATTAGGTAAGAGTACAAACAGGGAAACCAATTTTGAGGCCTTTTGAATGGTCTAGCTGAAAGAAACTGATAACTAGAGAGGTGGCAGTGGAAATGGGAGTGAGGTAGATGGATTTAGAATATATTTTAGAGATGAAATTAGCGGCACTTGGTGATAGGTTCTGTGTAATTTGAAATCAGAGTAAGAGGTCATCAAGGATGACTCCCTGGTTCTCTGACTTAATGTAATTATGTGGGTTGAAGGCAACAGGTAAGCTGCTGTTGATTAGATTAGAGGATGTTTTGAATAATGAAAGCATTCATAAAAATAATGAGCTAAGTCATTTTCATAGCCTCTGAATGGCTATAGAAACTGCTTCAACCTGTTTCAAAACTTTTGCGTGAAGATTTTATTGCAGTCTTAGACAGTCTTACAGTTGTACCATCAAGAGATAAACAATACAGGAATTAATATTCGGAACCCATCTAACCAACAACACATCATTTACTGAGCACCTCTTTTGTTCTAAAAACCACGCTAGGTATAGGGGTTATATGAGTAAAATACACAGTTTGTAATTTAGTAGGAATTCAAAACAGCAGACCCAGTATTTGTGTATAGTGATTATCTTGAGTAATTAAATTTCGTGTGATATATTTCTAATTCAGGAGTTACCCAAATGCTTAGCAAGATTTTTATCAAAAAGGGTCATTCATAATTGGCTTTGGTTTTTTGCTTTTATTTCAGGAGAAATAAGGATATAGTTTGCCTGGTACTATGTTCTGTTATTACCTATATAAGGTACACTTTATAAAAAGAACCCCTGAAAAGAAAAATAGAAGCATAAAAATTACTAGCATAAGCTTCTGTTCTGGAATTTTATTTTAACAACGACTTTAGGAGCTTGGAGCAAATGTTTTTTCTTAAAAGGTCTATCACCAGAGAGAAGCATTTGTATTCAGCTCATTCCACTGGAGCATAACAGCCTTCTTGAAATATATAGAATGATTTTTACATAGGATATTACCAAATATCACAGTATATTTCCATAGTTAATTTTAATGATTTTTAGTTTTGAAGGATTTGTTACTAAAGTTTTTAAATCTGGGGTACTAAAATGTATTTTTTTTTTTTTTTTTTTGCATAAAGAATTGAACAGTTATTAGAAATACAGTAAGCTAGGTTCAATAACTCTCTTACCCCTCTGAGGTAAAGATTATTATCCCCATTTTACATATGAGGAAACTGACTTTTAATTGAGTGACTTTTCTGGTGGAGTTAGAACGCAGGCCTGTGTGACTTCAACATCCTGCATTACCCTGTCAAAAAATGTTATAGAGGCACCAAAATCATAACGCATGTACTGAATGCAAGTAGGGAAAGGTACATAGGAAGATTAAACAGAAAACAGTGGCATGTAGTGTACCAGTTTATGTAATTTGTCATTGTATTAAATGATATAGACTGTTCACGTTTTCACAGCATACTAAGAATAAGTAAGAATTGGTGTGATCAGGATGTTCACAGAAGAAGGAGGCTTAAAGGATGGTTAGAATTTAGGTAAATGGAGAGAAAGAGGGCTTACAAGGTGCAGTAAAAGTTAACTTCGGCTCTGAGAAATAATGACTATAACTATGAGAGACATTGTGATGGTAGGTCTGTCAGATCCACAGATATTTGAGGGCCTGCCTTGTGCAAGTCACACTGAGGGGGTGCAGAAGACACAGCAACTGCCCATAAAGGTGTTACACCACAGGCAGTCCTTACTTGGTATGCACTGCATTAATGGCAATGTGCACCTCAGAATCATGCCCATGCTTTATACATTTCTGTGGTGACTGAGATTTGATCCCAGTTCTGGTATGTGTAAGTTTCAGTTAACATGGCACCATTCATAGAGGGGACTGTTGGTAGTTAGTTTCAGAGATAAAATGGAGTGGAACATTTGTTAGGAATGGTAAGAAATACGCTGACTTACTAGCACATAACTGGATATTGGTGAGTTTTGAATGCTAGTCAGAGAACATTAGTCTTGGAATGCCAGGAATATAAGGTATCTCCCATAACTGCTTTTTTTATGGGAGTGATTTTTCCTTGGTACTGATGAAATTAGGGATGGGGAGTGAGGGGCTCTTAATGTCTTAGACCTTTACCCATAATCGTAAGACATATGAGGCTGTTGAGATTTTGAGTATGTTTATTTAAAAACTCAGCACAATTTTAGTGAGAATTTTTAATAAGAGTGGTAAAAGGCCTAGGTACTAGAAACAGACTGTTCACATCCTCTCTGCTGAGTAACCTTGGTTGGACAAGTTACTTAGTAGGTTTGTTGAAAGGATTAAATGAGTTGCTATTTGCAAGATGCGTAGTGTGTCTTTTGTGTGGTGAGTGCTAAATGTGCGCTGCTGTTAGCTATCTTAGGGACAGGTGCTGGAAATACATGCATAAACAGAAAATATGTCTCAACCCTCCAGTTGTGGAGACATTTATAAAAAATAATTAAAACCATGTAATTAGTAATAGGTACTGTTTTACTGTGTTCCATGTACTTTATATTGCAATATCAATTTGAACTTTTAAATATAACCTTGTTATTATTTGGTCTCATTTGGCAGATGAAGAAAACGAAGTCTTACAAGGAGTATCTTACCTAGAGCTATATAATTAAATTGTAGAATCAGTATTTAAACCCAGGCAGTCTGACCCAGATCCTTAACTCTTAACTGCCAGTCCATGGTATAATGTTACCGAAGAGATTTGAATAAGATAGAGTGAGAATAAACAGGAAAATATCTGTCCAGGAGTGTTAGGGGAGTTACTGTAGCAGGGTGTTGAAGGAATTCGTAACAACAATTTACTATTGAGTAAGAAGAAGAAGGCATTCAAATAGAACAGTTTGGGTGTAAAAAAGTTTAATGGACCCTTGGAGCTGGATGTAATTAATTTGGCTGGCATTCAAGTAAGAGATGGGGTTGAAAAGTAAGTATAGACCAGATCACAAATCCTGTGGTACATGTTTTAGTTACAGTATTTTTTTTGTAGTTACAGTACCTTTTTTTTTTTTTTTTTTTAAGAGAGAGGAAGGGAGGGAGAAACAGAGGGAGGAAGACATCGATGAGAAAGAAACATCAACTGGTTGCCTCTTTTACTGAACTTGCAACCTAGACATGTGGCCCAATGGGAACTGAACCCGTGACCCTTTGCTTTGTGGAATGATGCCTACCCAAACTACTGAGCCATACCAGTCAGGGCATTACAATAGCTTTTTAAAGTAATCAAATAGCTCTTGAAGGGCTACTGATGAAATTGTTAAAAGAGAATGACATGATTGTATTTGCATTCAGAAACTCACCTCAGGTGATACCGTGCGTAGTGGTTTAAAGAATACCTGAACAAGGACATCTGTCAGTCCAGTGATTACAGCAGTCAGAATGAGAAGTGACTGGAGTCTAAATAAAAGCACAGGAGGTGCAGTAGGCAGAGGTTTTGAGAAAGATTTAGGATAGAATGGAAATATGTAGTGTTGGGTTAGAAATTAGAGTTGAAGGAGAAGGTGGAACCAAATAGGTCTCCCAGTTTTCTATTTAGAGTACATGATGATACTAAATGTGGTAAGAGGAGCTTTTTTGGATGGAGGAAGAGACCATACTTTCATGAACTGGGGATTTGTGTAAAGCCTAAAATGGAGAATTTTTGTAGACTTGTATTTGGAGGTCAGGAAGGCTTGGGTAGGAGCTTTGCCAAGTTATCAGCACACCGGTGATAGGTAAACTACATAGGTAATAGCTAAAGTTATCATAGATAACATTCGTTTGACAATACATACTACTGAGTACTGGTTACTGTGTGCCAGATACTGGATATACAAGAGTGAAGAAGACAGGTTTTTTTTTTTGTTTGTTTTTTTTAATAATCCTCACTTTCTGGAGCTTACAGTTTATCTGGGGTAGCGATGGTAAATGGTGTGCCATGTGGTGGTGGCATGGAGAAAAGTGAGGAGAGGGAGAGAGAGAAGGGTGGTTTTGTACAATTTTAAATTGTTGTATTAGGGACTATCTGACGTTTAGTAGAAACCTAAAGGAGGCAAAGCAGTGAACCATGTGAATATCAGGGGAGCATAAATGCAGAGACCCTGAATTAGGGTTTGTGCTTAGCATGGTCAAGGAAATGCAAGGAGGAGGCTAGTGTGGTTAGAGCTGAGAATAGAAATTAGGTGATCAAGCCCTGGCTGGTGTGACTCAGTGGACTGAATACCAGCCTGTGTACCAAAGGGTTGTAGGTTTGATTCCCAGTCAGGGTACCTGCCTGGGTTGTGGGCCAGGTCCCCAGTAGGGGGCGCATGAGTGGCAACTGCACATTGATGTTTCTCTCCCTCTCTTTTTCTCTTCCTTCCTCTCTCTAAAAATAAATAAATAAAATCTTTAAAAAAATAAGAAATTAGGTGGTCAAGACAGAAAGGTAATGGGAGGCTAGATTTTGTAGGGTCTTCTAGACCATTATAAGGACTATGATTTTTATTTTGAGTGTGATAGGAACCCATGGAGGATTTTGAGCAGAAGAGTGACCCAATCTGACACAGGTTATAATGGAATTGCTCTGGCTTCTGTGTACATTGAAGGGAAGAAATGCAAAAGCAAGGAGAAGTTAGGAGGCTGTTAGCATTATCCAAGTAAGAGATATGGGTCCTTGTGGTAGTGGTAGAATTGGAATTCTTGACTGTATTGTAAAGGTAAGTCCATTAGGACGTGCTGTTGGATTAGATGGTTTTGAAAACAAGGAGTCAAAGGATGATGCTAGAGCACAGTTGGAGGAGGGAGTGGCCATTTACTTAGATGGAGGAGAATACAGGAGGAAGAGTTTTGGGGAAAAGAATATCTGGAGTTTGATTTTTGGACTGTTGAACTTGAGATTCCTATAACACATTCAAGAGAAAAGAGCTGTCAAGTAGACAATGGGAAGTATGTGTCTGGAATTCAAAGGACAGGTCTAGGCTTAAAATTTAAACTTAGGACTTGTCAGCAAGTTGGTGGTATTTAAAGGAATGAGACTAGGTGAGATCACCAAAAGAGAAGAAAAGAGATTGAGGAGTCCTGGGATATTTCAACATTTAGAGATTGGTGAAACTGAGAAGGAATGGCTAATGAAACCATAACTCCTCATTTCTTCCTCCCTTAGCCCCTGACAGCCACCATTCTGCTTTCTGTCTCTATGAATTTAAACTACCATAGGTAGACCTCATACAAGAGGAGTCATATGATATCTGTCTTTTTGTGTCTGGCTTATTTTACTTCATGCCTTTTCAGGATTCATCCATGTTGTAACATATGTCAGAATTTCTTTCCTTTTTAAGATTAACTAATATTTTATTGTATGTGTTTACCACATCTTATTTATCCATTCATCTGTCAACAAATACTTGGGTTGCTTCCTCCTTCTGGGTATCGCGAATAATGCTGCTGTGAACAAGGGTGGACAAATATCTGTTCAGGTTTCTGCTTTCAGTTCTTTCATATATCCAAAAGTGAAATGGCTGGTTCATATGGTAATTCTAGGTTTAATTTTTTTTTAGATGTTTTGAGGAACTGCCATACTGTTTTCCTAAGTGGCTGCACTATTTTACATTTCCATCAGTGATGCACTAGGGTTCCAGTTTCTTCACATCCTTGCCGACACTTCTTATTTTCTGGGGGACTTTTTTGTTCTCTTTTTTTATAGCAGCCATCCTAATGGGTGTGAAGTCAAATTTCATTGTGATCTGCATCTGCATTTCTCTAATGATTAGTAATATTGAGTATCTTTTCATGTGCTGTATTGGCTATTTGTGGGGTTTTTATTGAGAATGAAAAAATTTATAACTCATTTTACAGTAAGATCTCACTTATCTCAGTTACTGGCAAAACATGATTTGAAATGACATGATACTATATATATATTTTTAAGATTTTATTTTTTTAGAGAAGGGGTAAGGGAGGGAGAAAGAGAGGGAGAGAAACATCAATGTGTGGTTGCCTGTTACACGCCCCCAACTGGGGACCTGGCCCACAACCCAGGCATGTGCCCTGACTGGCAACTCTTTGGTTCACAGGCCAGCACTCAATCCACTGAGCCACACCAGCCAGGGCTATATATATTCTTTATTTACCCCATTTAATGTGAATATTCATGTGTTTTGCTAAAGAAATATCAGTGATATCTGATTATAAAGTGTTCTCCAAATTCTGCAGGGTTTGTTGATTTAAGGAACATATATGCACTGTAATACTTTCCTAACAGAAAAATTCAGGACTCCAAAGCACATTCTCTTCCAAGAGTTTTAGATAAGAGTCTGTGGACTTATATCTTCTTCTTCTTCTTCTTTTTTTTTTTGAAAACGAAGTTCCAGTTCAAAAAAACTTAGACTTTTGGAATTCAGAACATTAATTAGTTGAGGGCCATCCATATTTCCTCTCTCACCTCTACTCATTTTGTTCTTTTCTATTTTTATGATTCACTCCTGATGTTCTTGTCCTGGAGTTTTTTGCCTCTTAACCTTCCCAAGCCTTGTGTTTTCTCCTTCATCCTTTTTTTAAATCTACTTTATTGATTATGCTATTACAGTTGTCTCATTTCTCCCCCATCATTCCCCTCCACCCTGCACACCCCCTCCCACCCACATCCCCCCGCTTTAGTTCATGTCCATGTGTCATAAGTTCTGTAGCTTCTACATTTCCCACACTATTCCTGCCCTCCCCCTGTCTATTTTCTACCCACCGTCTATGTTACTTATTCTCTGTACCTTTTCCCCCTCTCTCCTCCTCCCACTCCCCTGTTGCTAACCCTCCATGTGATCTCCATTTCTGTGGTTCTGTTCCTGTTCTAGCTGTTTGCTTAGTTTGCTTTTGTTTTAGGTGTGGTTCTTAATAGCTGTGAGTTTGCTGTCTTTTCACTGTCATATTTTTTATCTTCTTTTTCTTAGATAAGTCCCTTTAACATTTCATATAATAAGGGTTTGGTGATGATGTACTTCTTTAACTTGACCTTATCTGAGAAGCACTTTATCTGCCCTTCCATTCTAAATGAAAGCTTTGCTGGATAGAGCAATTTTGGATGTAGGTCCCTGCCTTTCAAGACTTCAAATACTTTCCAGCTTCTTCTTGCCTGGAAGGTCTCTTTTGAGAAATCAGCTGACAGTCTGATGGGAACTTCTTTGTAGCTGACTGTCCTCTTATCCCTTGCTGCTTCTAGAATTGTCTCCTTCATTTTCATCTTGGCTAATGGAATTAGGATGTGCTTTGATGTGTTCCTCCTTGGGTCCAACTTCTTTGGGACTCTGGGAGCTTCCTGGACTTCCTGGTAGTCTATTTCCTTTGCCAGATTGGGGAAGTTCTCCTTTATTATTTGTTCAAATAAGTTTTCCACTTGTTGCTCTTCTTCTTCCCCTTCTGGTACCCCTATAATTCAGATGTGTTGGGACGTTTAAAGATGTCCTGGAGATTTCTAAGCCTCTCCTCATTTTTTTGAATTCTTGTTTCTTCCTCGTTTTCTGTTTGGTTGTTAGTTTCTTCCTTCTGGTCCACTCCATTGATTTGAGTCCCAATTTTCCTCCCATCACTATTAGTTTCCTGTGCGTTTTCCTTCATTTTACTTATTGTAGCCTTCATTTGTTCATCTAATTTGTGACCAAAATCAACCAATTCTGTGAGCATCCTGATTACCAGGGCTTGGAACTGTGCATCTGATAGGTTGGCTCTCTCGGTCACTTAGATGAATTGGCTCTGGGGCTTTGATTTGTTCTCCGACTTGAGCCATTTTTATTTTTTGTTTTTTGTTTTTTGTTTTTTGTTTTTGTCTGGTCCCAGCTGTTGTGTAGTAAGGGGCGGAGCCTTAGGTGTTCCCCATTCGCTGGGTAGTGATGCTGTATGTGGGGGCGGGGTCCGAGAGGAAACAATGGTGCTTGCTCCACTCTCTCTGGGATTCCAGTCCCTTCTGCCGCTTCCCCTTCACCTGGATTATCTGCATGAGAATGTGGGACTGCCTGGTCAGCCAGCCACCTTGCGCGACCTCACTGGGCCCGCACTATTGCCACCCCAGGCCTGGGGTCCACTAGCTGCCGCCTGTGTGCCTGGGATCTGCCAGCCTCTGCCTGTGCACCCGCGTCCACCAGCCTTCATTTTTTTCCTTCCAGGACTCCGCCCCTCTTACCAGTCTGGATGAATGGTTGTTGGACTTCCATATAGTTCAATTTTCTTTCAGTTCTGGTTGTTTTCTTATTTCTAAATCTTTTTGTCCTTAATTTTGGTTGTGTGAGGAGGCACAGTGTGTCCACCTAGGCCTTCATCTTGGCCTCTCCTTCATCTTTAAAGTGAGCATATTGTTTCCTACTCTGAGGAGTGGATTGTGGGGATTCAATGAGATAACAATATAAGGCACAGAGTCTGGCACAGTAGGTGCGCCACAAATGCTGATTTTCTTTATTTCTTAAGTTTATGTTCTTTCCATTTGGGAGTATGTGAACTCATTCTTACATATCTCTTTCATCAAGTAATTTGTAATCCCTAAAGAATGGAATTATTTTTTATTATAGTGTTTCTATGGGAAAATGTTCAAATAACAGAAAGACACCTCACATTTCACATTCTCATACTGATAATAAGGGTGCAATACAGCCCTCCACGCTCATCTCAAAATGTCATTTCCCCAGGGGAGATGGAAAGGAAGGTCCAGGGCGAGTTATCTAGTGTAGGCCAAGGGAAGGGGGCAGGGCTGTGTCTGCATGAATTGTGATTTTTTTGTTTGTACCAGACCTGGACTTGAGGGTGCTGTAACAGCGGCCTCTGTGTATTGGAAATTCAAATTAGATAAGTCATTTAATGGGAGTGGAGTTTCTGCAGAAGCATAATAATCTTTTCTCATAAAACACTAGTAATAAAAGTTCTATTATCTAGGACAGACATACATATTTTAAAATATATCTTACTGATTATGCTATTACAGTTGTCCAATATTTTTCTCCTTTTTATTCCCCTCCATCCTGCACCCCCCTTCCAACAGCATTCCCCCTGCCTTTAGTTCACGTTCATGTCCATAGGTTGTACATAGAAGGTCTTTGGCTTCTCCATTTCGTATACTATTCTTAACTTCCCTCCCTTTTTTAAAAGAAAGATTTTATTTATTTTTAGAGAGGGAAAGGGAAGGGTGAAAGAGAGAGAGAGAGAACCACCAATATGTGGTTGCCTCTCACACGCCCCCTACTGGGGACCTGGCCCACAACCCAGGCATTGGGAATTGAACTGGCAACCCTTTGGTTCACAGGCCGGTATTCAGTCCACTGAGCCACACCAGCCAGGGCCTGGACAGAATGTTTAAAGTTATCTTTTGGTTTAGCCCAATTGCTAACACATTTAGTGCCCTCCCTAACTTTCTTAGATTAAAAAGTCCATTTTTAATGGCCTGGAATATATGTTATCTTATAAAGATGGCATAGTCAAATGAGGAGGATATAAAGTGGCAGGACTTGAATTAATAGTTTTTAAAAATATGTTGTGTTCTCAATTATATTGGTGTCCCACTGCTTTGGAAAGTTGCATGTTTTAACAAGAGTATTTTGGCTGAAATTTTAAAATAACATGGCCTAGCAAAGGTAATTTTCTAATTCAGATTGACAGTTTGACTTTGGCAAAGACTGGGTTAATGAGTGTTTTTGAAGCAGCTGTTGCTTCCTCAGAGCATAGAGCCTTTGTTAACTTCTGAACCTGAGTAAGTGGAAACCCACGGCTCACCAAGCTTTCACCAGGGAATTGGAGGAGGTGGTGGAGTGCAGCAGTGGATAGGCGCATGTGCCAGAGCATTTTACAGTGCACAAGGGTGAGGGAGTGGGGAAGTCTGCTCTGAGTCTAATTTTACACACACTCTCTTAGTTGTGGTGATGTGCAAACAATTATACTGGAACTGGATATCCAGTTTCTCATCAGGCATCCGCCTGGAAGAGCGCCGAGCAGCTGATGGGAAAGCTCTCCAACGACACGCAGCGCTACAGCAGGTGCATGTTTTCAACTTCTGTGCTTCCTGTTTGATCCTTGGCTCTGGAAATTAGATATGGTTTCTGATATTTGATTATTCTGATATTTTCTATACAACTCTTGTTATTTTGAGCTGTGAAGATAGGTTAAAAGATACTACTTTATGAATTAGAATACTTGGTTCTGGAGTGTAGTTTAAAGAACGGTGTTTTTAAAACCTGTGAAGTTCTATTTTGGTTTTGAGAAATGAAAAAAAATTCTTTCTTTCCCTGTCTTGTCTGTTTCCTTATGATTTTTGTTTTTGGAAGATACCCAGTACTCCTTGGGGGATCCATCCAGCCTACAGATGTGTGTCCTTTGTTTTGAGGTATCTAAAGGAGAGGATGAGGTTTCACCTGGCTGTCTTCCAGTGTGAAACTTGAGACCAGTCCCTTGGCTTTTCATAAAAGAAAACAGGCCAGTGTGTTCAAATGAGTTGTGGTAAAGAGGCTGCTTCCTTAAATGGATTTGTATTTGAAAAGTGAATTAAAAAATCTGTGCTTTTTTTCAGTTTTGTAAGTGTGTGTTGTGTGTGTGCGCCTACCTGTCTTCTGTGTGTCTGTCTATGGGCTCCAGTAATGGGCTTTTAAAATCTCTCAGTGGTTTTAAAGCATTCAATCAAAGGGTAATGTACTATATACATAATATACGCACATGTATGTATATATAAATATGTTGCTATATTGGGTACAGAGCAACTCAAATTGCCATTGAATTTAAGGTTTTAAAACCTGATCTTTGTAGTCCTTAACATAACAATGGCTTATATTGGAATTACTGGTGTGGAAGCCATAAAGGCTTTACAGGTGATTCTTTTTAGAAAGCCTGAGAGCATAGAAATTGTTTTCATTATAAAAAGAAGGTAGATAAAAGGGGTAACAGTATGTGTATAGCAGAGTATTTTTATTTCCTTTGGTCAAATATGTGAAGAGCTACTAAGGAAGGGAAATTTAGGGGCAGTGAAAAATGAATTGAAGACTCTTTCGATACTTGTTTTGCCATATTCTTTTTTTAGTGTTCTTAAATATCTACTTTCCCAAAGCAGAAAATCATGTTTTCCTCTCTGTGCCCACACATTCAGTGGGGCATTTCTGCTGTCAGTCGAGGCACGGTATGCATGACCGTGGCAAGGGTGCAGCACTGCTCCCCACTCGTCACGTAGGATTCTTCGTCTTACATTCCCAAACGCCAGCAGTTTCTCTTTAGTAACCAAGTCATTAAGGGCGTGAGTTTAGTTGAGGAAGGTAGTCCCAGTATTATTAAATATGGTAATCCAGTGACACCAACTGTACCAGGTTCTAAGACTTAACCAGCATTTTTGTTGTTCTTTTGGGTGCTTTATTTAAGAAATAATACAGCTTACTTCAAAACTTGTTAGCTTATTCCTGGCTTTTTTTGCTCTCCTGTGGGATTCTGAGATGACAGCATGTAGATTCATTTGGGATTTTTTCTTTTGATTGTTTTGTTATCTACCTCATGTACTTTATTTAGCTAAATTTTGTAATGTATTTTTTGCCTGCACAGAAAGTTGGAGTGACTGGTCCCCCTGATCCACAAGTCCGCTGTCCCTCTGTCATTGAGTTTGGGAAGTATGAAATTCACACCTGGTACTCTTCCCCATATCCTCAAGAATACTCAAGGTATGTTTTGAGAGATCCTTTACCTTCTGTTTATAAATTCACAGAACTCCAGTGCTAGAAGGGATCTTGGGGACATTTCATTCTATTTCATCTTTTTACATTTGAGGAGACTGGTAGCTTTTAAATGTCCAGAAGAGCAGCACATGTAGGCAGCTACTTAATCCCAGTTGGCACTAGATTGTTTTCCTGTAACCTGTCTAAAAGCTGATATTGAAAGTTGGCAACTCAATGCATGGTCAGAAAGAAAGGGGAACATATTTTCTCAAAGACAAATTTGCCTTCATACCTTGCACTATGAATTAAAAGAGGGAAGGAGATAAAGATTCTTATACTTAACCTATAAATAAAGTTTCACTGAGTAGCCTTTCATCTAAATTTTTATAACTTAACAAACTTAATGGTTTGTTTTCCCAGGAATAATTTGATCAAATGGTATTAAATTATATATAAATAGCTCAGGCTTCTAGATGTATAAATTGATCAGTCACCAGCTTTTAAGGACGCAGCAGTGTGCTTAGTAAAGCGAGATTTGTTTCATGACTCAACTTGGACATGTATAAGCTACATAACCTTAGTAGTTACCCAACAACTCTGGACCTCAGTCTCCTCCTCTTTAAAATGGGGGTGGGAGCCCTGGCTGGTGTAGCTCAGTGGATTGAGCGCGGGCCTGCGAACCAGAGGATCGCGGTTCGATTCCCAGTCAGGGCACATGCCTGGGTTGCAGGCCAGTTCCCGGTGGGGGACACACGAGAAGCAACCGTACATTGATATTTCTCTCCCTCTCCCTCTCTCCTACCCTTCCCCTCTAAAGATAAATAAATAAAAAATAAAATAAAATAAAATGGGGGTGGGAATAGTACTGACCTCATAGGGTTGTGAACATTGCATGGGTTAACACATGTAACTCACTTGGAAAATGGTAAGTGCTCAATCATGTCAGTTGTTATTACTCTTTTTTCCCTTCAGGGTTTAAATTAAAAGAGTTGAAAAATAAGATTTGGTCAAAAAAATCAAATTTATCATTTGAAGTTTAGTGGTCATATTAATGCTCTCTTTAATCTGTGAATTTTGTATCCCACAGTTTCCTATTTAGCAAGGTATTGTAAGGAGTAATAAGTTATGGTGCTTTGTGGGATAAACATCCCTGGCTGGTGTAACTCAGTGGATTGAGCACTGGCCTATAAACGAAAGGGTTATGGGTTCAATTCCCAGTCAGGGCACATGCCTGGGTTGTGGGGCAGGTCCCCAGTAGGGGACAGATGACAGGCAACCACACATTGCTGTTTCTTTCCCTCTCTCCCTCCCTTCCCCTCTCTCTAAAAATAAATAGATAAAATATTTAAAAAAACAAAAGAGTTTTATTGGATTATTCCCTTTAGACTAGCAGTGTCATCCCAGTGGGGTTGGTTATTATAAAGTAAGAGGCTTTTAAAATGTTTTCAGCAAGAATGAATTGGAATGAAGTAGATCATGATGCTGCTTGCTTTTTTTTACTTTATTATTTTTTATGTAATAATGTTTGCCAAAGGTTTTTTTTTTCATCAATAAAATGCTTTACATCTTGCTATTCCAAAGAAATAGCGTGAACTCATAATTTACCCAAGTAAGACTTGGCAGTAATTTCTCAGAGATTTTATTTCTTCTGATGTTGTCTTGAACAATTTGATACCTAAAAGAGCTTTATAACAAATTATGCCTTCTCTCATAGACCTTAATAAATTGTATTTTATTTTCATGTTTCTGTATTGAGACCTAAAAGTTTAATTAGATGCTTTTAAAGTTAGCATTTATCTTTACCATAATCTGGAAAGTTTAGTGGCCTGTCATTGGTTCTTTCTTTCTTCCTTTCCTTTCTTCGTCATTTGCATAGTAGGGGGGCATGAATTATATTTGCATAGAGACACCCTCATTCTTTTTTTTACTATAAAGGTTTCATTTATTTATTTAATAGAGATAGGGGAAGGGAGGGATCAAAAGAGGGAGAGAAGCATTGATTGATTGCCTCTCTTACATGCAACAACTGGGGACTGGGCCCACAACCCAGGCGTGTGCCCTGACTGGGAATCGAACCAGCAACCTTTTGCTTTGCACAATGACACTCAACCAAGTGAGCCATGCAGGTCAGGGTGAGACCCTCATTCTTCTACTTTCCTTTTAAGAAGAAATTAGTCAAAATCCAGATATTCAGGAAAACAGGTAGTTGTGGGCTACCTTTGAGACTCAGGTAATACATCTAGTGCCCACATTGGATGATGAATTGGGGCCATTTAATTTTGAGATTTTCTTAGTTCTGATGGTAAAGAAGGAAGAAAGCTACTTACTTATTCTTCTGCCATTCCTTTCTGAGTAGTGGGGTTTGAGACAACCTGCAAAGGAAATAAGCAAAGTAGCCTAGGGAACCTTTTTTTTTCCATGTTCTTGGCTATTGCTTCTTGACTTTAATTTATGATGTCAGTCATTTGTTTTTACTCAGTACTTTATTTTGGAATAAGTTTTGTACTAATGTATAATTTTAGGTTGTTTTGGTTTGGCTAATACTAGAGATTTTGGAAAACAGTATTTACATATTACATTAGAAATATGCCACAACAGTTCCTTGGAAGCTTTTTAGTGTCCTGAATGGCAGTTTAAAAATAAGATGTGAGATTACATGGAAAGAATTAATGTGAATCCCCAAGGCAGAAGGAAGAAAAATCACATGCCCTTTCCCACCCTTATTTTAGCATGAGACACTCAGTGCATGCAGGACTAACATTCCATAAATACACCTTGGGAAAGGGTTTAGTTGAATGTTAAATGTTTTCAGAGAAATAATTATGCTTCAAAACTGCTTCTGAAGTAAATCTTGAAAAAAATAGTTACGGTCTTCACACTTTTTAACATGTCAAATATTTGTGTATGTGTTAATCTACTTTTTCTTTAATTCCAGGGAAAGCATTTTGTTTTGTTTTATTTTGTTTTACTCCTCACTGGAGGATATGTTTATTGATTTTGGGAGCGGGGTAGAGAGACAGACATCAATCTGTTGTCTCCTGTATGTGCCCTAACTGGGGATCAAACCTGTGAAACCTTTTGGTGTACAAGATGGTTCTCCAACCAGCTGAGCCACCCAGCCAGAGTCAGAGTTATCTTTTTAAAGCAGAGCTATCCAAACTGATAACAACTAAATGAATGAGTTTTTGTAAATTTCCTTCAGTCTCAATACCTCAATACTTATTTATAGTAATTTGTTTGAATTATATTTTTTCATCATTAGTATCATTCAGTATTTTGCATATGCAATTTTAACAATAGTATCAGATCTCAGATTACCAGGGCACGACCAATTCTAGACACAGTTTAGGATGGAGGGGTCATACAAGGTGTGTATTTTCTAATAGAAGAGCCAGTCGTCTTCTGGATTCAGACTAAAATAGGTATAAAAGCCGCTGGTTTTTAATTTAGGTTATGTTTCTTCCATTACTTTATGAACTGATTTGCTCCCTTAACTTTATTGCCTACCTCCTCATAAAAGGGATAAGGAATAAGTCCTGTTGAACAGAATCATAGGTGTGGGATCATTTGGAGGATTATGAGCTGGGAGGGGGAAGGCAGAGAAAGATGGAAATGGTGCAGGGATCAGGAAGCATACTTGGTAGGAACAAAATAGATGGAGATGTCAAGAATAGTATAGGGAAGGGAGAAACCAAAGAACTTGCACACACGACCCATGGACATGAACTAAGGGAGGGGCATTGCTGGAGGGAAGCGGGTACCGGTTGGAGGGGGGGTAAAGGGAAAATAAAATTGGGACAACTGTAACAGCATAATCAATAAAATATAGTTAAAAAAAAAGAAGTCCTGTTAAACTGCTAAAACAGCAAGACTGTTGAATAAGTATGAAGTAATAACAGAGAACATTTAAAAGAATAAATTGAACTTTTATTTCAGCTGTTGAAAAATAGACTTTTGAGTTGCAGAATTTAATGTGATACTTAACCAGAGGGAAAGCCACGTTTTAGGGGTGGAAGGAAGGAGGTACTGTAGTATGTCCTAACTTGAAAAAACATACTCACTATTAAAATTGTGTATTTAAAAAGACAAAAAAATTGCTTTTGTAATATTCACTATATGTCCATCTCACTCAGCACTCTATACCTAGTGTACCTAGCACAGTGCCTGACACACAGTAAATATTCAACAAATGTTTGTTTTCTTTTATTAATGAGTGAATGATTAAATAAAGGAAGGAAGAGTTTGTAGCTTGACACAGTCTTTTTTATTTATTTGTGTGTTCCGAAGGTAGACTTTATTTTCTACTTACCAGAAATTATCAGTGAGAGAGTGTGAGATATTTTTGTATGTCTCAAAGGGGTAACTTTTAAAAAAGTATTAGTCAAATAGGAAGAACATGGAATTAGGTGTCTTGATTTCTCACCCTTGCTCTCCTGCTGTTAATTAATTGGATACTGTTATCCAAATTAGTTTTATCTTTAGTCTTTTTCTTTCATCTGAATAATGGGGTTAATGATACATTCTCTACCTTTTTACCTGTGTGGTAATGAGAGTCAAAAAAGAATTGTGGTGAAAGTTTAAAGTCTTATATAAAGTCCTGTCTTTTTTTAAATTATTTTTTTCAGGCTGCCTAAATTGTATCTTTGTGAATTCTGTCTAAAATATATGAAAAGTAGAACTATTCTACAGCAGCACATGAAGAAATGTGGTTGGTTCCATCCTCCTGCCAATGAGATTTACAGAAAGAATAACATATCCGTCTTTGAGGTAAAGTAGATATTTAGTAGTTATCTTATCCATTTCAAACATAGTGCCACCTGTACTGTATCTAATTGTGCAACTTGATGTTTTTGGAATTGTATTTTACTATTGTTCATGCACTATTAAGTCAGATAATTCTGCTCTATGAGAAACAGAATTAGGCCAATACAAATGGTACCAAGTTTACAACTTTGATCCAGAATAAATTATTTTTTATTTCATTAAATTAATAATTATAATACATCTTAATACTTTATGTACTATTAAGAAGGAAAAAGTACTGTTAATGATTTGTAAGACTCCGTTTGATTATAAAATGTCAACCAATTTTACATGGTTAGAGGTGATTAAATTTTTCTTTGGATCTACGAACTGTGCCATTTAAATGAAAAGATTTCTGTGGCTCTATTTAAAGGGATATTTTGTGGAGATATAGTTAAATAGCAGCACTAAATCTTACTACGTTTTTCTAACTTGATAGTGATGATATGAGTTATGCTATGTTTGTTTTTCTTCTGTGTTGTTAGTGGTATTTAATTTGATCCTCAGTTCTGTGGTTTGATTGCCAAGTATTGAGTACCTGCCATGTGCTCAGTTCTGTTAATTACTAGAATTTACATTACTAGACTGATGAAAGAATTTCAGGTTTTCAGGATCTGCTCAGTCTCTCATTTTCTTCATCTTCCCTAAGCCTTTATTTTAGTTGAGGAATAGAGAAGTGCTTCACCTTGGGGGGCAGGGGAAGGGAAAGGATGTGGTCTACAGTACTGTTTCGGAATACCCAAGAGTAAATTGTTTCTCAGCTTAAGCATATATTGGTGGGTGTTTTTAACGATGTAATATTTAATTACTAAAATTGGTGAAGAGGTTTCAGTTTTGAAATGCCAGTGTCTTAGGGGTCGAAAATGGGCATTCATTGGCATTTTCATAAAAGAGCAAGCTTCAGCAACCCCCAGGAACACAAGGTGTCAGGAACAACGTAGCCTAGTGCTACTGACCTTGGCCAGCCTAAGTCCAAAAAATATCTTGTTTGCCAAGTTGCCAGGGAACCTGCTTGGTGCTTCTGACAATAGTTAAATCTTCCTCAGTAGCTTTATTTGGTGACAAATCTAATCATGGCAGTCAGAATATATTGCTGCTATCTGCTGGTACAGATTAGATTATAATTATACTTTGTTTTATTTACATACATATTTTAGAAGCGGTTGCATTTAGATCCTCTGTTACATTAAATACTTTTTAAAAAGGAATCAGATCAGCTTGCCATCTGAAAGATCTCTGCAATCAATAAATGTTGTTATAAAACCCAAAAGTGCTATTTCTGAAATGGCCATTGCCTCCTTATCTATCTGTTCATGCTTTGTTGAATACAGTAGTTTATAGTGTACTAGTTGTCTTAAAACAACCAGTACTGTAATTCTGCCACATCTAGGGATAGCTTCTAGGTTCCAGCGTGTTCACTGATCACTTCTCTTAGGCTGGACTATGGATACTCAGAGGTACTTGTAACTGATGTGTGTTCTGGAACTAAAGGGAACTCTGCTGACCATTTCATTGTATTTTTTTTTTCTTCTAGGTTGATGGGAATGTGAGTACCATTTATTGTCAGAACCTGTGTCTCTTGGCAAAGTTGTTCCTTGACCACAAAACACTCTATTATGACGTGGAGCCATTTCTTTTTTATGTACTGACACAGAATGATGTCAAGGGCTGCCACCTTGTGGGCTACTTTTCTAAAGTAAGTAATATCAGCTTACAGTTTATTTGAATTTGTATGTAAATCTGAAACAATCTTTACTGGTTCTCACTAGGAGATCCTACAGGGTACAGGAGCTTCTGGGTGCCATATAGCTTTTTAGAAAGAAAAATAGAAGGAACATTCAGAAGCATACCAAGTGCTAGAAGGTGCCTGGTAACATTCAACAGACTATATACTCTCCTAGGAACATGAACTGCTGGTTATACTCAAGAGGAAAAGTTTTAAAATGACTTCTATTCCCATGATGATAATACATAGAACTTGTGAAATAAACAGAGTCATTACCTGTTTAAATTCTTTCTCAGTTTAAATCTTCCTAATTTGAATTTTAAGCATAGAAATAAGAGTAGAAGCCATTTTTTTGTGGTTTTTAATTTTTATTCATTGTATGAAATTTCCACTGTGGTCAAAGGCACGACTTTATATTTTGAAAGGGGAACCCCTATATTTAAAATATCCCTGTTCCCCATTTAAGACCCTGATACTGTCTCCCTGCTGAAGCAAAAGGACTCCTGTGGTGAGACCTTCCAGTTCCCTCACTGCTTTTAAGCACCACAATATTGTTACTGCCAACCAGTGGTTGTTGGTGTCGATTCAGTGCCAAAGGAATCCTTTACTCAGAGTGTGGTGGAGAAGGAGGCTTTATTCCGTGCAGAGAGCTCAACTATAACACAGCACGGGCTGTGAGAACGGCACAGCTGCGAAGCAACCTCTCTGGCTACACAGCTCCACGCTCTCCGGTTGGCTGCCCTTGGCCTCACTCTTCTCTGCCCCGGCAGGGGGTCTTCGGTGTTCTGGCTCCAGCCAGGGAGATGCAGGGATAGGTCGTCGGTGAAAAGGGAAAGTGCCAGAAGCCATTTTTATTACAGGATATTTTTCTTCTTCCTTTAATCTTTCATTCTGTTGGAGAGAAGAGGTTTTCTTTTGTATTCAGACAACAGAAAGATATTCTGTTATTTGAGCAAGCCCAAGGTAAAATCTAAGTGCATAAAATAGTTAAGTAGAAGGGCAGCTAGCTTTATAAGCAAGCATTCTGTTATATGCAATTTCAGTAGTTAAATGTATGATTGATTTAAGACATATTGCCTGGTCTATAAAAATATATTTGCATCCAACACTTTGGGACTATATTTTGTAGAGTTAGGTACAATTTATAGGGAGGTGGGATTGCCCTGTGTAGGTCCAGAGGAGGAAATAAAAGAAACTTTAAAGTAGTTGATGGTGAATCTTCTCACTTCTAGAGTGCTACATTGATTTATAATTTGTATCTTTGCAAATTGATTGGGACTCAGATTCCTCTGCTCATCGTAGGTATTGACATGCTGTTTTTGAGTTGCAGATCGTGTTGGATGGCATCTTTTTATCTTATAATTTTATTCTCCCAGGATAGTTGCTTTGTAGGTGATGACAGTGACTGAACATTGTCCTATCTCCTCCCAGTGGGGTATTTTTCCTTAATGTGTATTATTCTCAAAGGACCAGGGCTGTGGCTTTGACTGTTAGTCTTTGTTTTTGAATAATTGGCCTTACTATTCAGTCTTACCAGCCTACAGTTTTAAAACTTGGCTCTATTTTTTCCACCAGGAAAAGCACTGCCAACAGAAATACAATGTTTCATGTATAATGATTCTTCCCCAATACCAGCGTAAGGGCTATGGCAGGTTTCTCATCGATTTCAGTAAGTATTGTAACAATTTCTCATTATCTCTTCCTGTGGACCTGTGTGTGTGTGTGTGTGTGTGTGTGTGTGTGTGTGTGTGTGTGTGACTTTGAAACAAAGTCATGATTTTTTTTCCTTTTGGTTGGACATTAAATGTTTTTAAATAGCTAATATTAAGTACCAACTTTTATGTGATAGTAAATACCTTTAATTTGCACTGTTAAATTACAATGTATTTAGTTTCATGTAGTAATTCTAACTCATAATATGAAAAACATTGTATAACTACTTAAATTAGTATAAATTAAAAAGTGCAGCACCTACCCTATTTTTGTTCCCCAAAATGTGTGCATCATTGTTTAGTTACAGGCTTTCTACCTCATGGTTAAAAATATGTGATGTACTTTTTAATATCTTAAAATTAAATGACAGTTAATAATTTAATCTGAGTTAAATATTGAAAGCTAATGGTTCTAAAAAGGTCATGCGGAACTTGAATTTTGTTTTACACATTGATAATCTTGCATAGAAAGTGAATGTATGTTTACAGTGAATTTTATATTTATTATAAAATAGTGATATTTGAGGGAATACTTTTTCAGACACTACTAAAAATATTTTAAAAATATATTTAGAAACAGTGGTTTGAAAACACTAAGGATTTTGTTAATAGGTATAGTAATCCTTCTAAATACTAGATAATTATATTGCCAGTGTTAAGAAGTTAATTCTTCTATAGACCAGTGAAGCTTTTTTCTACTTGGCCTTAGAATATACACCTGATCATATTTTATTGGAAATAAAATTGGTTATTTTATACATTTCCTGGTCTTTTTGGATTAGTAGTAGAGGCTGGAAATCAAATTATACTTTTAATATAAATATATTTTTTGAAATAGAACTCATGACTGAACATGTTATGTCATTAAGTGACATAGTAAGGGGAAAATATTTTATTATGCTAATTAGTCTTTTGTTTTGAGATACACAAACAACAGTCTGTATGATTCCAGTGTGTCTTCAATTACTTTCTGTAGTGTAATATATTTTCCCAAATTACCATTCTTAGACTGATTTTTAAGTTTTCCTTAATGACAAGAAAACATTTCTTCTGCCATCTCCATTTTCTATACATAATCCTTTAGAGTTTGTGCCGTTTTTTTCCTGTTCTTGAGAGTCGTGCACTAAACAAGAGGACAGAACACACCATCACACACTGACAGTGACACCTCCTGCTGACGTACTTGTTGCCAAGAACTGTGGTGATAGGAAATTGTGAGGAGAACCTTGGTTGAAGTGAGAAATTGTCATCTGATTCTCGCAGAGAAGAACCACAATCTTAATAGATAGGATTACATAAGCTCTGAGGCATTCTCTTGTGTTGTTCAGTTCAGATATAGCTGTTGCCATCTAGTGGTCCAAGTAAAACATGAAAGGGTGGTTTACTACCATAGTACCTTAAATAAAAACGTTTATTGCCGTACCCTTACTAATGTAGCCTATCGGTATGAAGTCCTGATTTTTAATAGTTTGACTATGTTAACAATATGATTTACATTAACTGTAGACGAAGTAGTATACTAATCCAATATTCAGTGTATGTAAATTATGCAATCTTCCTGCAAATTGGTTTTCAAGTAATTTTGCAATTTTATTTTTTTCTTGAAGGAATTTATCTTTATAATTAGTATTGTCTATAATACTTAGATTGGTTGTGGAAGAAGACATTGTTATTTTGGTGAATTAGCCTATTTAAGGCTCTCTGACATACTTGTTATTTGGGGGTTTCTTTAGGTTATCTGTTATCAAAGCGTGAAGGCCAAGCAGGGTCTCCAGAGAAACCCTTATCTGATCTAGGTCGTCTTTCCTACATGGCTTATTGGAAAAGTGTAATATTGGAGTGCCTTTATCACCAAAATGACAAGCAAATTAGCATTAAAAAGTTAAGCAAGTTGACTGGAATCTGCCCTCAAGACATTACTTCCACACTCCACCACCTAAGAATGCTGGACTTCCGTAGTGACCAGTGAGTATTATATCTCTTTGTATACCCTCCAAGGATAATTAGGTAAAGATTTTGGATCAGGCAGCCAAGCCAAATCATTGGTGGACAAACAGGTACTACTATAAATAGTATACTTGGTGATCCTTAGACATTTTTTTCTTTTCTATGATATTTGGTACTATTGACCATATTTTTTCTTTCTTTTTTAAAAAAGGTTTTATTTATTTTTAGACAGAGGAGAAGGGAGGGATAAAGAGAGGGAGAAAAACATCAGTGTGAGGTTGCCTCTCACACGGCCCCCACTGGGGACCTGGCCCAGAACCCAGGCATGTGCCCTGACTGGGAATCGATCCACTGACCCTTTGGTTCGCAACCTGAGCTCAATCCACTGAGCTACACCAGCCAGGGCCATATTTTTCTAAACTATATTTTTTACCTTCCTCCTAACCTTTGAACCTAAACTCCTTAATCTTAGTTTCTAGTATTGGGAGCTTCTTCAGCCCTAGAAACAATGTCAGATAAATTATACCCATGATTTACTTTCACATACATGCTACAAAATGAAATAAAGTCAAAGGAAAGAGTTCACACTTATCTAGAGTGGTTGGGAAAAGGTCACAAAAAAAGGAGGCATTTGAGCTAGAAATATGAAAAATAGGAGGTAGAGTTCAGGAAAGTATCAGAAATTCCAGAGGAGGGAAGTTTGAGACAATAACTGATTAAAATAACTCACTCAGCCCTGATAGGTGTGGCTCAATTGGTTGGACCTCATCTCTCAAAGATATCGCTGGTTCAGTTCCCTGTTGGGGAACATGCCTGGGTTGTGGGTTCAGTCTCCGAATGGGGTGTGCATACGAGAGACAACCAATCAGTGTTTCTCTCTCTCTCTTCCTCCTTCCCCTCTCTCTAAAAATAAATACAATAGTTCAAAAAAAAAAAAAAAAAAAAAAACCTTTATCCATTGCTGTAGTTGAGTGTGAAGTATTTATCTAACTTCATATTTTTTAGCTACCTCATGTGATGGTGCATTTCTGTATTTCAGCTTCCCAGTCTTACTATTTTAAACCATTTACCATCATATCCAGGATTTTCTGGGGGCTGTACTTCCACATTCATGGTTTGGTACTCTTTGTTCATTGTTGATTGCTATAAACTTTTCTTTGGTTCCAGATTTGTGATTATCCGCCGGGAAAAACTTATTCAGGATCACATGGCAAAGCTTCAGCTGAATTTGCGACCCGTAGATGTGGACCCAGAGTGTTTGCGTTGGACTCCTGTCATAGTCTCCAATTCTGTTGTCTCAGAGGAGGAAGAGGAAGAGGCTGAGGAAGAAGAAAATGGAGAGCCTCAGTGTCAGGAAAGAGAGTTAGAGGCAAGTGACCACATGAGTGGTCTCTGTTTTTTATGACATACGGATGTGTTTTTGGTTTTCATGAGATACACAAACAACAGTCTGTATTGGTTTAAGATACATACATACAGTAAGTTCACATTAGACTTTCAGACTTTATTTTAATGATAGAAGTTCCAGGAAAACTGGGTTTTATTTACTTATTTGTATATATTTTTTAAGCCTTGGATTATCAGGAGACCCTTCAAATTTGTACATTAGTTACGATTAAATATTTCTTACCAAAATGCCAATAAGCAGCTAAATTTTAAGCTACAGAGTAATTGAGGAATCTGAATTGAATTTAAATCTGACTGTTGTTAAAAATGAAATGAAGATACATTTTCCTTAAAAATAAAACATGGAATAATGGAGACATATGTGTATGTTTTTAAGAGAGCACTAAATAGTTCAGTAAGTAAACAGTAAATCTTTAACCATTAATGTGTTAAAGCCATTAAGAGACTGTAGTTTTCAATATTTTTCTTCATGTGATGCATACCTTTTTTTAAAGCAGTCCTTTCATCCTTTAAAAATCTGTCTTTCTTTGATAACCATGAACAATTTTATGCCCCTTTTTAATGAATATAAATTTAAAAATTAAATGTTCAGAATAAAAATAAATCAAAATAATTACAGAAAAAATTTTCAAACATCCCCTTTTTCTTGCTCAAGCCCGAGAGCCCATCTCCTCTGTTTATAACTTTTTATCTCTCAGAAATTTCATAAACTGAGATTTATAAGAATAATAACAGTCACTTTGTGTATTGAAGATAGTATTGCATAGTGTCTGAGAGCACTAACTCTTGGGTCAGACTGCCTGGGTTTATATCCCACCTTCTTCATTTGCTATGGCATGATCTGAGGCAAGTTACTTAAACTTTCTGTGCCTCAGTTACCTAATTTGCAAAATGGGCATACAATTAATTATACTTTATACAGTTGTGAAGATATACCTATAAAACATATAAAACAATGTCTGACACATAAGAAGTATTCATGACAGCTATTAAATAATAATTTTCTTTTTCCAAACTCTGTTTTCGTAGTATTTAAAAGGTCATAATAGGAGATATAATCAGGTAAGACTGAAAAATTAACCACCATGGTTTTATTTTCTGAAATCAGGTGGTAAAGTCTGCATCTCGGGAGAACAAAGAACAAGGTTCTTATTCTTCAATAGAAAATGAAAAGAAACCAGAAGTTCTGGCACCAGCTAGTTCTACACGTTTGAACAAACAAGTCCTTCCCCGTGATAGTCTTCCTGCAAATAATCAGCCATCTCGGCGAGGCCGCTGGGGGAGGAAGAACAAAAAAACCCAGGAACGTTTTGGTGATAAAGATTCTAAACTGCTCTTGGAAGAGTCATCAGCTCCTCAGGAACAATATGGAGAATGTGAGGAAAAATCAGAAACCTCCCAAGAACAATACGCTGAAAGTGAGGAACAGTTGGCAACCTTTCAGGAGCAACCAAGCCAAGACGGAAAGCCAGACATTCCCAAAAGAAGACTCAGTGAGGGGGTTGACCTATGGCGAGGACAGTTAAAGAAAAGCCCAGAGGCTCTGAAGTGTAGGTTAGCAGAAGGCAATGACAGACTTCCCCGTCGCTATAGTGATGGTGACAGGGCTCTCCTTAGGGGCTTCAGTGAGAGCAGTGAGGAGGAAGAGGAGCCGGAAAGCCCTCGGTCCAGCTCACCACCAATTCTTACAAAGCCCACATTGAAGCGAAAGGTAAGGCATTCCCTTGAGATTTTTTTTCCCTCCAACTGCAGCTTACTGTATACAGTTGTTGTCCTAGAGTTCTGAGAAAGTAAATATAGAAATTCTTAGTGTGTAATTTTTTGAACTTGAAGCCTCAGTATATTGTTCCCAGTGAACATCTGAAATGTGGGTATGATTTCTTTGGTTCATGGGAATTAGCTTAGAAGTCACAAGTATATTTAAGGTCTGACAGACTGTCTTTTGGCTTACTAGTTTGATATTTAAATCATGACTTCTAGGGATTTAAAAAATATTGAAAAAGCATTTATGGATTAGAAATGTTTCTGTTAGAAAAGAAGAGGCAAGTGTCACACGGTTCTGTGGGAAGTGCATGTCTGCAGGGGCTGCTCGGTGAAGCCATCCTTCTCACCTTGGGTGGCGCTGTTTCCCATACTCTCACCTCCCTTCTCTCTCTCCGCTTCAACTCCTCCGATAGTTTGACTTAACTTGGTTTTAAAAAATCTTCTGGGCTACTAGCATATATTTCATCCTCACGCAAAGTTTGAATGAGAGGCAGTTCTTTAATAAATTCTGTGACGATAGTGGTGAATATTGTTAAACTGTATACCAGAAATGTCCCAGGCTGTGGAGTGAATTTTAAGCACAGTCACAAGCCAACCAAGCTGAATTATGTCACCCCTCTGGATGGGCTGCCCTGTAGTGTGATGACAGCTTTCATCCAAAGCAGTGAAAAATCATTTCTTTCCTTGGCAGACGCTTAAAAAAGAGGTAGGGCTATTCTTTTTTTAAAAAAGCTCTTAATTTTAGAACAATTTTAGATTTATTTAGATTTAGAATTATTGCAAAATAAGTACAGAGAGTTTCTGTATTCCTTATACCCAGTTTCCCCTATTATTAACTTCTTAGGTTGATATGGTACATTTGTCACATATAGTGAACTAATTAATTATTAACTAGAGTACATACCATATTTTGCCATGTATAGTGTGCACTTTTTGTCCAGATTTTTGAGGGAAAAATAAAGATGTACATTACACATGGGTATAATGATTACGCACTATGGGTATAATGGGTGTAATAGTCCCGTATATAATGCACAGAAACATGGGTGCACATTATACATGGCAAAATATGGTACTTTATTCAGATTCCCTCAGTTCTCCCTAGTGTCCTTTTTCTGTTCCAGGATCCCATCCAGCGTACCACATTACATTTATTGATAGTAGTTATGTCTCCTTAGGCCCTTCTTAGTTGTAGTAGTTTCTTGGACTCCTTGTTTTTGATGACCTTGAAAGTTTGGGGGATGTTCCTCATGATACTAGAATGGGGTAATGTGTTTTTGAGAAGAAGATCACAGAGGTGAAGTGTCATTATCATCACATCATGCAAAGGGTGTCTACTATCGGTAGGTACATATACCAAATGACTTTTCACAATCGCTAGCCTCTATCACCCGGCTTGTGGTCGTGTTTGTCAGGTTTCTGCACTGTAAAGTTACTCCTTTGTTCCCTTCCATACTGTGCTCTTTGGAAGAAAGTCACTGCCCGCAGCCTACACTTAAGATATGGGGAGTAATAGTCTACTCCTTAAGAGCGGAATACCTGTATTTACTTAGAATTCTGCCTGGGATATTTATGCACTTCCATTTGTTTGTTTGTTTCTTTAAGTATTCTCCTTTATCTGTTTATTTATTTATGCTTTTATTTATATCAGTATGGACTCCTAGAGAATAACTTTATACTTTAGGTTATAATCCAATACTGCTACTTTATTTAATTTGTTACTCAAATTACTCTGGTTTTGGTCATTAGGAGCTCTTTCAATTTCCCTCATGTATCCCTTTAACATACATGCCCTCATCATTTCAGATTTTTTTGTTTTTTTAAATATATTTTATTGATTACGCTATTACAGTTGTCCCATTTCTCCCCATCATTCCCCTCCATCCTGCACCCCCCTCCCACCCACATTCCCCCCTTTAGTTCATGTCCATGTGTCATAAGTTCTTTAGCTTCTACATTTCCCACACTATTCTTGCCCTCCCCCTGTCTATTCTCTACTTACCATCAATGCTACTTATTTTCTGTACCTTTTCCCCTTCTCTCCTCCTCCCACTCCCCTGTTGCTAACCCTCCATATGATCTCCATTTCTGTGGTTCTGTTCCTGTTCTAGCTGTTCGCTTATTTGCTTTTGTTTTAGGTGTGGTTCTTAATAGCTGTGAGTTTGCTGTCTTTTCACTGTCATATTTTTATCTTCTTTTTCTTAGGTAAGTCCCTTTAACATTTCATATAATAAGGGTTTGGTGATGATGAACTCCTTGAACTTGACCTTATCTGAGAAGAACTTTAGCTGCCCTTCCATTCTAAATGAAAGCTTTGCTGGATAGATCAATTTTGGATGTAGGTCCTTGACTTTCATGACTTGGAATACTTCTTTCCAGCCCCTTCTTGTCTGGAAGGTCTCTTTTGAGAAATCAGCTGACAGTCTGATGGGAACTCCTTTGTAGCTGACTGTCCCCTTATCCCTTGCTGCTTCTAGAATTCTCTCCTTCATTTGAATTTTGGCTAATGTAATTAGGATGTGCCTTGGTGTGTTCCTCCTTGGGTCCAACTTCTTTGGGACTCTCTGAGCTTCCTGGACTTCCTGGTAGTCTATTTCCTTTGCCAGATTGGGGAAGTTCTCCTTTATTATTTGTTCAAATAAGTTTTCCACTTGTTGCTCTTCTTCTTCCCCTTCTGGTACCCCTATAATTCAGATGTGTTGGGACGTTTAAAGATGTCCTGGAGGTTCCTAAGCCTCTCCTCATTTTTTTGAATTCTTGTTTCTTCCTTGTTTTCTGTTAGGTTGTTTCTTTCTTCTTTCTGGTCCACTCCATTGATTTGAGTCCCAATTTTCCTCCCATCACTATTAGTTCCCTGTGCATTTTCCTTCATTTTACTTATTGTAGCCTGCATTTTTTCAAATAATTTGTGACCAAAATCAACCAATTCTGTGAGCATCCTGATCACCAGGGCTTGGAACTGTGCATCTGATAGGTTGGCTCTCTCGGTCACTTAGATGAATTGGCTCTGGGGCTTTGATTTGTTCTTCGATTTGGGCCATTTTTGTTTTTTGTTTTTTGTTTTTGTCTGGTCCCAGCTGTTGTGTAGTAAGGAGCGGAGCCTTAGGTGTTCCCCAGGGTGGGGTAGCCCATTCGCTGGGTAGTGATGCTGTATGTGGGGGCGGGGTCCGAGAGGGAACAATGGCGCTTGCTCCACTCTCTCTGGGATTCCAGTCCCTTCTGCCGCTTCCCCTTCACCTGGATTATCTGTGCTCGAATTTGGGACCACCTGGTCAGCCAGCTGCCTCACACGGCCTCACTGGGTCTGCGCTGTTGCCACCCCATGCCCGGGGTCCACTAGCTGCCGCCTGTGTGCCTGGGATCTGCCAGCCGCTGCTGCCTACATGCTCAGGTCCGCCAACCTCCACTTTTTCCTGCCGCGACTCCACCCCTCTTACCGGTCAGGATGAATGGTTGTTGGACTTCCATACAGTTCAATTTTCTTTCAGTTCTGGTTGTTTTCTTGTTTTTAATCTTCATTGTCCTTAATTTTAGTTGTATGAGGAGGCACAGTGTGTCCACCTACACCTCCATCTTGGCCGGAAGTCCCTGTTTGTTTTGTTTTGAGCACTTCCTTCCTTTCTGGTACTACAAGGTGTTTCAGCTTCAACTTGAGTATTTTATGCCCCAATCCTAGAATCAGTGATTTTTCCAAAGAGTAGGGCCATGTCTAGCCTATTTTGAAAATTGTATTCTCAACTTAAAGAATTAGTGAATTTGAAGAGGAGAAAAAGTGAACTCTTGACTAACTCTACTATTCATTATGTGACCATAAGAATATATCTTTGCCATCCTAGGCTTGTATTGCCTATTTATAAAAATAAAATTGTTATTTGTTTGTGTAAAAAAGGAATATGTGCAAAGTACTTTTGAAGTTCTTGAAGAAATTCACTTGACTGGGAGTCAGATACTGTATTTTATAGCCATTTCTATACTGACTGAAAGCATGACCTTCAGTCCTGTAATCTTTCTGGTCTCTATAGAATGAGGGAATTTGGCTTAGATCACTTCTAGTGCATCATCTTTGTTTTGTGATATTGTATTATTTAAGGTATTAGATCAACCTTAGTACAAAATAGTGCCTAATGTGCCAAATTCCAATAACAGATTTATTTTACAATTTATATGCTTCACTAACATCAAGTAAATATATATCAGCTCCATATTTCTGCATTCAAATAGAACTCTATGGATAACTCATGAAAATAGCATACCTCTTCACTGATAGTTCTGCTGACCTTCATAGTAGAGCTATGAAACAAAAAGAAACTGTTTTATTCCTTTTTCTCTTTTCTCTTGAGGAAAAGAGAAGTTAAGGGACTAGCTTGTGTGTCCTTTTCAGTACTGAAATAGACGGTTCCCTAAGGTGTTTAATTTAACTGAACTGTTAATAAGGTAATTATATCTGCTCTTATGGCATGCCTGTCTATTCTTTTACAAAGTCGTATTCAGTTGTCCAACACATATTTATCTAAGATATGTTATGTGTAGTATCTTTTTTTTTAATCCTCACCTGAGGGGGTATGTTTATTGGTGTGTGTGTGTGTGTGTGTGTGTGTGAGAGAGAGAGAGAGAGAGAGAGAGAGAGAGAGAGAGAGAGAGAGAGAGAGAAACAGACTTCTATCAGTTGCCTCCTGTACATGCCCTGACTGGGGATCAAACTTACATTAAGTATGTGCCCTGACCAGGGATCGAACCTGGAACCTTTTGGTGCATGGGACAATGTTCCAACTGAGTCACCAGGCCAGGGCTATTATATAGTATCTTACTATACTATTTTGAAATAATATTCAAAGTATCTTTTGCTAAACAGCATCCTCATTTTATATATAATTCTATTAGGTTTAAAAACTGTTAGTCATGTTATTAATAGCAATGATAGTGTTTACTACTATTAATAAAACTTTTTCTGTTTTAAATAGAAACCAATTCTTCACCGTAGAAGGAGAGTCCGAAAGCGCAAACATCACAATAGCAGTGTGGTCACAGAAACTATTTCTGAGACTACAGAAGTCTTAGATGAACCTTTTGAAGACTCTGACTCTGAGAGGCCAATGCCAAGATTAGAACCCACATTTGAAATTGATGAAGAAGAGGAGGAAGAGGATGACAATGAACTCTTCTCTAGAGGATACTTCCATCGATTATCCTCACAGGATGTTCTCAGGTGTCGATCCTCTTCTAAGAGGAAGTCTAAAGATGAAGATGATGATGACGATGAAGAGTCAGATGATGTTGATGGTATGTTTTACAGAACTTTTGCTTATTGTAGTTTTATTGTCTTTAAAGATATAGCAGTAGTAGCTGTAAACCCTTCAATAAAAAGGCTGAAAAATGAACACAACCTTCTAAGCAACTAACGGATGACTTGGTAATCTCTAAAAACTTGTATCAAGTGTATTCTCCCACATGTAGTCCTCTCTCCTTTTAAAGTGATTTTTTCTAGTTTCCCCTTCAACTCAGGATCTATTTTTGTTTCTGCAGAAAATATCTTGTTATTAGGAAATTGTTCTTTTTCTGTCTAATCCTTTCTTTGTTCGTTATCTGGAGCTTTAGTTAGTGGGTAGATTAGACAGCGTCAGGAAGATATTTAGGTAATAACTCTTTACTAGAATGTGTGCTCTATAGACTTAATCTATGTTGCTAATTGTCATATGCTGAGTGCTTAGTCTAGGTACTCAATAAAAATTGTTAAGCAAATAGATAGTAAGAAGGTTCTTAAATAAAATCAGATTCATGTAAATTGGATGTGGTTCAGATCTGTTCAGGAATCCTTCCTGAACCATGTCTCTAAGTGTCTTACTCAATTAGTAGTAAATTTCTAATAAAAATAGTAACAGTGCCTCAAAATAGGTTAAATTTAATGGCATAGCTAAACAGTCAATGATTCACTTTTAAAATACCCTTATTGTCCTTTCCTCTTTAGAAATAAAGAAACTGGGTCTCACATGTGAGTTGGGTCACACACTAGTTGTTTGCATCCTAGCCTGAAGATTTTGCCAGTGTATCATGCTGCCTGTTCTGCAGTGTTTGCCTTGCATGGGGTCAAACCGAACTTTTTATTTTGCTGGGTGAATTTTAACAAATCTATAATAGTTGTACATATAAATGTATGGCTGTTATATATTAACTAACCGAGTTTTTTATTTTTTAAAAAATTCATTCAGTCAGTTTCACATCTGGTGGATAACTTTCATTTTCTCCATTCTTATATTTATATAATACTTTTAATAAAGTGGTCATAGCTGGTGCAGCTCAGTGGGTTGAGCATCAGCCTACAAACAAAAGGTCCCCCAGTTCAGTTCCTAGTCAGGGCACATGTCTGGGATGTGGGCCAGGTCCCTGGTTGGGAGCATGTGAGAGATAGCTGATCGATGTTTCTCTCACTCTCATTCTTTTTCCCTTCCCCTCTCACTAAAAAATAAATTCTTAAAAAAATAAAACTAAAGTGATAAGATGACTAAAGTCTTTCCTTTATTGGGAATGATTTTTCAGAGTTTTATTATATTTTGTGATACATAATAAGTAGGAAACTAAAAATTTACTTTTTAAATTTGGCATATTAGTAAAATTCTAACTTGTATCATAATAAACTAAAATAATATCCTCTAGCTTTATGTTGAGTTTGACACATTTTCTGTTTATTTTCAAGTTATTATTACCAAATATACCTTTTTAGCTACCCCCCCCCCAAATCCTATTCTTGCATTTGTTTTCTTCCCTTTAAAAATAAATGGGAAAGGGTCCAAGATGGTGGAGGGGTAAGTGGAATCTACACTAACCTCCTCCCAGGAGCAATCTGGAATTACAGGTAAGTTGCAGAGAAATCATTCTGAATCACCAACTGAACACTAGCTGGAGAGAAGCCTTATAACCAAGGATAGACAGAAGAAACCACTTCACCACAACAAGGCTGGTAAGGAATGCAGAGAAAGTGCAAGAGACCTGGCTGGGCTCCCATGGGCAGCAGATGAAGTTCTGGAGGGATATTTCAGTGGCTGGCAAGTTCCCTCTGAGAAGTATGGGATCTAAACCCCAAGTTGGGTTCCCCAGACTACAGCACGAAAGCCAGAAAGGAGCACAGATAACACCCATCTGTGAAAAGCATCAGAGTTTCTAGCTGCCAGGGAGAGATGGCTGGAGACTCAGAGAGCCTCTTAAAGGGCCAATGCACAAAATTTCATTTGCATCCACTTACCCTGGCTTCCAGCAGAGAGAAAGCAGAGAAGACTAGACATGCATGAGGAGAATCTGGGGCTGGTGGCTCTGGAGAGAGAACTGAAGGAACAGCTGCCAGGATCCCTGTGCTGAGTCATTCCGCATACTGCAGAAGCCATCTTTCTCAGGTAGAACACTCCTCTTCAGTTGATATCAGCCTGAGGAGAAGCAATAGCCGCACCCACAGGAATTACTCTGCCCCACACTGTGGAGGTTAAGCCTGGCTGCTGATTACAGCTTGAGGCTGTATCAGTGATTAGTTTAATGACTAAGGCAGTTCTCAGGAGCATAGTGAGATTTCAGCTGACCTTCCCAAGGGCCTGGTGCTAATAAAAGCTGGCCTTGGTGTGCAGTCTGTTTCCTTCTGCACACAAACAAGCCCAGCAGAGGGAGTCACATACTGTGGATTGCTGACAGCTCCAAACAGGTTGACAAGGGCCACTCACAAGCAGCGTCTAACAAAGGCCTACACCAGAGTCTTTGCAGATCTACCTAATCCATAGAAACAAATATAAAGAAGCAGGCAAAATGGGAAGACAAAGAGACAGATCCCAGATGAAAGAACAAGAGACTTCTACAGAAGAAGAGCTAGATGAAATGGAAGCAAGCAGTTTATCAGATAGGGAGTTTAGAATGATGATTATAAGGATACTCAGTAGCATGAAAAAAAAACAAAACCAGAAACCATAAAAAAGGACAAATTATAAAAACAAAATGCAATGTCTGAAATAAAATACTGGAAGGAATAAACAATAGCTTAGATGAAACAGAGGATCAAAGCAGTGATTTGGAAAATAAGGTACAAAAAACACCCAGGCAGAGCAGCAAAAAAAAAAAAAGAGAGAGAGTTTTAAAAAAATGAGAGCTTACGAAACATTTTGGACAACATGAAGAATAACAAGATCTGCATCATGGGAATACCAGAAGGAGAAAAGAGTGAGCAAGGGATCGAGAGCCTGTTTGAAGAAATAATGACCGAAAACTCCCCTAATCTGGTGAAGGAAAAGGACACACAAGTCCAGGAAGCTCAGAGAGTCTCAACTAGTTGGACCGAAAGAGGTCTACACCAAGATACATCATAATTAAAATGGCAAGGCTTGAAGACAAGGAGAGAATCCTAAAAGTCACAAGAGAAAAGCAGATAGTTACATACAAGGGAGCACCAATTAGACTGTCATCTGATTTCTTAACATAAGCATTTCAGGCCAGAAGGGAGTGAGGTGATACATTCAAAGTGATGAAAAGTAAGGACCTACAATTAAGGCTACTTTACCCAGCAAGGCTATCATTTAAAATTAAAGGAGAAATAAGGAGTTTCTCAGACAAGAAAAACTAAAGGAGTTTGTTAACACCAACCAGTACTGCAACAGATGTTAAAGGGCTTGCTTTAAGAAGAAGAAAAAGAGGAAAAAAGCGCAAAATAGTCTAACAATAAAATGGCATTAAATACGTAGCTATCTATCATCACCTTAAATGTAAATGGCTTAAATGCTCCAATCAAAAGACATAGGGTAGCTGAATGGATAAGAAAGTAAGATCCATCTATATGCTGCTTCCAACAGAGCCATGTCAGGTCAGAAGACACATGCAGACTAAAAGTATAAAAGGATGGGAAAAATTTCATGCAAATGGAAAAGTAAAAAAAACTGGGGTAGCAGTACTTATATCCAACAAAATAGACTTTAAAACCAAGGCCATATACTAAGGGACAAAGAAGGACACTACATAATGATAAAAAGGGAACAATCCAAGAAGAGGATATAAACCTAGTAAACATTTACACACCCATCATAGGGCACCTAAATACGTGAGGCAAATCTTGATGGGCATAAAGGGAGAGATTGACAGAAATACAGTCAAGGTTGGAGATTTTAACACACCATTAACTTCAATGGATAAATCTTCCAGACAGAAAATCAACAAGCAGGCAGCAACCTTTTAAAAAAACAAACACAACACACATTAGATCAAGTGGATTTAATTGATATCTTCAGAGCATTTCACACTAAAGTAGCAGAATATACATACTTTTCAAGCGCATGTGGAACATTTTCTGGGGTAAACCACATGTAAGGACACAAAATAAGTCTCAGTAAATTTAAGAAGATTGAAATTATATCCAGCATTTTCTCTGACTACAATGCAATGAAACTAGAAATCAGTCACAAGAACACTGAAAAATGCACAAAGACATGGAAGTTAAATAACATTGTTAAACAATAAATGTTTCAACAATGAGATCAAGGAAGAAATCAAAAGATACCTTGAAACAGGTAAATGAGGACATAACCATCCAAAATCTGTGGGACACAGGGAAATCAATCCTAAGAGGAAATAAATAGTAGGCCTATCTCAACAAAAAAAAAAAAGAGAGAGAGAGAGAGAGGAAAAAGCTCAAATAAACAATCTAAATTTACACTTACTGGAACTTGCAAAGGAACAAGCAGCAAAGCCCAAAGTGAGAAAGAAGGAAATAATAAAGATAAGAGCAGAAATAAACAAAATAAAGTCTAAAAAAAAAAAAAAAACCCAAAAAAGTCAGTGAATACAAGAGCTGGTTCTTTGAAAAGACAAACAAGATTGACAAATGTTTAACCAGACTCATCAAGAATAAAAGAGAGAGGACTCAAATAAATAAAATCAGAAATGAAAGAGGAGAAATAACAACTGACACCAAAGAAATACAAAGAGTTATAAGAAAATATTATGAACAACTATATGCCAACAAACTGGACAACCTGGATGAAATGGATAAATTCTTAGAAACATACAATCTTCCAAAACTAAGTCAAGAAGCAGAGAATGTGAACAAATTACATCTAGTGAAATTGAAGCAGTAATTAAAAAAAAAAAACAACTCAACAAACAAAAGTCCTGGACCGGATGGCTTGCACAAGTGAATTTTACCAAACATTCCAGGAAGAATTAACGCCTCTCCTTCTCAAACTATTTCATAAAACTGAAGAGGAGGGAAGGCTCCCAAACTCATTTTACAAGGCCAGCATTATTCTAATTCCAAAACCAGATAAAGACACTACAAAGAAAGAAAATTATAGGCCAATATCCCTGATGAACACAGACATTAAAATCTTCAACAAAATATTAGCGAACTGAATACAGCAATACATCAAAAAGATCATACACCACGATCAAGTGGGACTTATTCCAGGAATGCAAAGTTGGTACAACATTTGCAAATCAATAAATATGATTCACCACATAAACAATATGAAGGAGAAAAACCACACGATCATATCAATAGATGAAGAAGAAAGCATCTGATAAAATCCAGCACCCATTTATGATTAAAAACTCTCAGCAAAGTGGGATAAGAGGGAACATACCTAAATGTAATAAAGGCCATATATGACAATCCCACTGCCAGCGTCATACTCAACAGGCAAAAACTACAAGTGTTCTCCTTAAGATCTGGAACAACACAGGGGTGTCTGATTTCACCTCTTTTATTTAACACAGTACTTGAAGTCCTAGCCATCAGGCAATAATAAGTAAAAGGTATCGAAATTGGAAAGGAAGCAGTGAAACTGTTTATTTGCAGATGACATCATACTATTCATAGAGAACCCCAAAGATGCCACCAAGAAACTACTAGGACTGATAAATAAATTTAGTGAAGTAGCGGGATTCAAAATTAATATCCAGAAATCAGTTGCATATTTATATGCCAATAACAAACTAACAGGGATATTAAGAAAATAATGCCATTTACAGTTGCTTCAAAAAGAATAAAATACCTAGGAATAAACCTAACCAAGGTTATAAAAAATCTGTACTCTAAAATTATAAGACACTGAAGAAAGCACTCGGAGAGGATACAAATAAGTGGAAGCACATACAGTGTTCATGGGTAGGAAGAATTAACACCATTAAAATGTCCATACTACACAAAGCGATCTATAGATTCAACACAATTCCTATCAAGATTTCAATGATGTATTTCATAGTACTAGAACAAATATTTCAAAAATTTGTATGAAGCTACAAAAGGCCCTGCATAGCAACAGGGATCCTAAGAAAGAAGAACGAAGTTGGAGGAATCACACTACCTAATATCACTATACTATATATACTATATACTATATGGCCCTATATACATAGTAATCAAAACAGCCTGATACTGGCATAAAAACAGACACACAGATCAATAGAATAGAGAACCCAGAAATATGCCCATACCTTTATAGTCAATTAATATTCGACAGAAGTGACCACATACAATGGGCTAAAGATAGTTTACTCAGTAAATGATTTAGGTAAAATTGGACAGATATATGCAGAAAAATGAAACTATACCACTTTGTTACACCACACACAAGAATAAATTCAAACTGGGTCAAAGACTTAAATGTTAGATCCACAACTGTAAAAATTGTAGAAGAAAGCATAGGCAGCAAAATCTCGGACATTGCTCGTAGCAATATTTTATTGGATATATCTTTGTGGTCAAAGGAAAGAAGAAAAAATACATGAGACTACATCAAACTAAAAAGTTTTTGCACAGTAAAGGAAATCATCAACAAAATAAAAAGACAACCCACATAATGGGACAACATAGTTGCCAATACATCCGATAAGGATTAATATTCAAAATTTATAAAACTCAACACCAAAAAACCAAACAGCCCAATTTAAAAATGAGCAAAGAACCTGAAGAGGCACTTCTCTAAAGAGGACATACAGATGGCCAATAGATATATGGAAAGATGCTCAGTGTCACCAATCATCAGAGAAATGCACATTAAAACCACAATGAGATATCATCTCACACCTGTCAGAATGGCCATCATCAATAGATTAACAAACAAGTGCTGACAAGGATGTGGAGAAAGGGGAACCCTTATGCACTGTTGATGGAAATGCAGATTGGTGCAGTCACTGTGAAAAGCAATATAGAGATACCTTAAATTTTAAAAGTGGGTCTGCCCTTTTACCCAGTGATCCCACTTCTGGGAATATATCCAGAGGAACCCACAACACTAACTCTAAAGTGATGTGGACACCATCTAGCAGTGTCCACGTAATTATAGATGAAATAAAACATACACATGGACTACTGAGTCTCATGAAGAAAAAGGACGACGGCATGGCTTTTCTCTCAAGGGGAGCAAAAGCCGCAGCTTCTGCCATGACAGGCCTTTATTTTATTTCTCCTCCCATTACAAGATGGTCCTCACTTACTATGCCAAGTCACAACAAAGGAGCCAATGCCCCTCATCACATCACAGAAGAAGGATATTAGCAAATGAAAAGGCAAAAGTTGTTGAGCCAGTTACACTGGTCCCTGCAAGGTTTAGCACTTGCAGGGTGAGGGAGTTTTAGCAAAAAGGAAGACTCAAAGCAGCTTAGGTATATTGCAAATCTGATTACCCATGAGAGAACCTGTGCATCTCTGAGTGGGAGCTGGGCCCATGCCATGCAGAAGGGTCTGCCACACTAAAGAACACAAGCACCCCTATGGTCATTGCAGCATTATTTACAATCACCAAGATACGGAAGCAGCCCAAGTGTCCATCAGTAGATGAGTGGATAAAATAACTATGGAACATTTACACAATGTGATACCACTTGGCCATAAAAAAGAAGAAAATTTTACCCTTTTCGACTGGATGGATGGACCTGGAGAACATTATACTAAGTAAGCCAGTCAGAGAAAGGCAAATGCCATCTGATTTCACTCGTAAGTGCAATCTAAGACAGGCTCATAGATAGAGAGCAGGCTGACAGCTGTGGGGCATGGGTTTAGGTGGGGTGGAAGGATCAAGCAAAAAAGGAAAAGGAGCACATGGACTGGTACAACAGCGTGATTGCTGGGGGCACAGGGCTGCAAGGGGACTGAATGATCATGGAAAAGAATACAATAAGATTAAATTTTAAAAATTAACGGGAAATGTGAATGTACTTAATGCCACACCAAGCACTTTTGAGATGGTGACTTTTGTGCTCTGCATATGGCACAAATTTTACTACAATTTTTAAAAAGAAAAAATGGGGAGAAAATAATGTGAAAATCAAATTATTTCAAGTAAACCATTGCCATTGGTACATAAGCTTTTTCTTCAGGTCAGTATTTGTCTAAGACCAGTTGCACTGCAGCTATTCCCGTACAAACGCAGCATTGACTGACATTTGCTTTGTAGGATTGCTCCATCATGGCCTGTGTAATGGGCTCATGTTACTTGAAGTCATGATTTATTGGAGAAGAGAAACCAGAGAGATAATATAAATTGCAAACAGAGAAAAAATGAAGAAAATAAAGACAACTTGCCTAAAGTAGATATAATAACTACATAATATTTGCATCCTTATAAAGTTCATCTCCATTTTATAGGTTGATAAAAGTGAATCTTAGAGGAACTTTGTAAAGCCATGTCCTCAGCGCTGATAAACTTGAACTGGTTTTAACTAGTGGATGGTCACAGAATGTTGACTAGCATTCTTTCATTCCTCTGCCTGTTTACCTTGTGACTTTAGAAGATGTTACTAGTTAGGTTTCTTCTTTAGATTCTTAACTTGAAAATCAAGAGTTTATAATGATTAATGAAATTATTTCTATTGTACATGCTGGTCTCGGAAAAAGGCACCAGAAAATATAAGATCTTGTAACCTATTTTTATTTTTTATTCCTCCTATACAGACACTCCTATCCTAAAGCCAGTACCTGTCTTGAGAAAATGTGATGTGAAGGATTCTCCACTTGAGCCAGATACATCCACACCGATGAAAAAGAAAAAGGGATGGCCTAAAGGCAAGAGCCGCAAACCAATCCACTGGAAGAAAAGACCTGGTCGGAAACCAGGATTTAAGTTGAATCGGGAAATCATACCCATTTCTACTCAAGAATGCATTGTTGAGCCCGTTGTCCCCATTCCTAAACCTGGACGTAAACTCAAAATTCAAGAGAATGAAGAAACTGTTGAATCAAAAGGAGACTTGCCTTTAACTGAAGAAAGGAAGGGAGAAGAAGAAGAGATGCACATGGAAGCAGAAGAGGTTGAAGAGGGAGAAGAAGAAGATACAACCAGTAGTGAAGTTAGAGCAGCTTCTCCAGTGGATAGCAGCAACAGTCCTGAGATGGAAACAAAAGAAGCTGAGGTAGAGGAAGAAGAAGAGAAACCCCATGTCTCAGAAGAGCAGAGGCAGTCTGAGGAAGAGCAACAAGAACTGGAAGACCAGGAGCAAGAGGAAGAGGATGAAGTGGCTGTAGAGACAAATCAGAATGAAGACCATGATGCAGATGATGAAGACGATGGCCATCTAGAATCTACAAAGAAAAAAGAGCTAGAGGAGCAGCCCATTAGAGAAGATGTCAAGGAGGAGCCTGGTGGTCAGGAGTCTTTTTTAGATACGAATATGCAGAGCAGTAGGGAGAATGTAAAGGATAAAGATGAAACAGAACCAGATTCTGAAGAGGAACAGACTTCCCATGAAACATCCGTGGTATCAGAGCATATGCCAGGGTCTGAGGATGATCATGAGGAAGATTCAAACTCTAAAGAAGAGTTAATTGAGTTAAAGGAGGAAGACGAGATTCCCCATAGTGAACTGGATCTGGAAACCGTGCAAGCAGTGCAGTCTTTGACCCAAGAAGAAAGCAATGAGCATGAGGGCGCCTACCAGGACTGTGAAGAGACACTCGCGGCTTGTCAGACCTTGCAGAGTTACACCCAGGCTGATGAAGACCCTCAGATGTCCATGGTTGAAGACTGTCATGCTTCAGAACATAATAGCCCAATATCTTCTGTTCAGTCTCATCCAAGCCAATCAGTCCGTTCAGTCAGCAGTCCCAATGTGCCTGCCCTCGACAGTGGCTACACACAGATCAGCCCAGAACAAGGATCCCTGTCCGCACCTTCTATGCAGAACATGGAGACCAGCCCCATGATGGATGTGCCTTCCGTATCAGACCACTCTCAGCAGGTGGTGGACAGTGGCTTCAGTGATCTGGGCAGCATTGAGAGCACCACAGAAAACTATGAGAACCCTAGCAGTTATGATTCCACAATGGGTGGCAGCATTTGTGGGAATAACTCTTCCCAGAGCAGCTGCTCTTACGGTGGGTTATCATCCTCCAGCAGCCTCACCCAGAACAGTTGTGTTGTCACTCAGCAAATGGCAAACATGGGCAACAGCTGCAGTATGATGCAGCAGAACAATGTCCAGCCTGCTGCCAACTGCAATATCAAGTCACCTCAGAGTTGTGTGGTGGAGCGGCCTCCCAGTAACCAGCAACAGCCGCCTCCACCACCGCAGCAGCAGCAACAGCAGCAGCAGCAGCAGCAGCAACAGCAGCAACAACAGCAACAACCAGCACCTCAGCCTCCACCACCCCAGCAGCAGCAACAGCAGCAGCAGCAGCAGCAGCAGCAGCCACCACCTCAGCCCCAGCAGCCTCAACCCCCACCCCCACCTCAACAGCAGCCGCCCCTGTCGCAGTGTAGTATGAATAACAGTTTCACTCCAGCGCCTATGATCATGGAGATACCAGAATCTGGAAGCACTGGGAACATCAGTATCTATGAGAGGATTCCAGGGGATTTTGGTGCCGGCAGCTACTCTCAACCATCAGCCACCTTCAGTTTAGCCAAGTTGCAGCAGCTGACTAACACCATTATGGACCCTCATGCCATGCCTTATAGCCATTCTCCTGCTGTGACTTCCTATGCAACCAGTGTTTCCTTGTCTAATACAGGACTGGCTCAGCTAGCTCCATCTCATCCATTAGCTGGGACCCCTCAAGCACAAGCCACCATGACACCACCCCCAAACTTGGCATCCACCACCATGAACCTCACGTCACCTCTGCTACAGTGCAACATGTCTGCTACCAACATTGGCATTCCTCACACTCAGAGGTTGCAAGGGCAAATGCCAGTCAAGGGGCACATTTCCATCCGCTCCAAATCTGCACCACTGCCCTCTGCGGCTGCTCATCAGCAGCAGCTGTATGGCCGCAGCCCACCAGCGGTTGCCATGCAGGCTGGCCCTCGTGCATTGGCTGTTCAGCGTGGCATGAACATGGGGGTTAATTTAATGCCAACCCCTGCCTATAATGTCAATTCCATGAATATGAACACCTTGAATGCCATGAACAGCTATCGAATGACACAGCCCATGATGAACAGCAGTTACCATAGTAACCCTGCCTACATGAACCAGACAGCACAGTATCCTATGCAGATGCAGATGGGGATGATGGGGAGCCAGGCCTATACCCAGCAGCCTATGCAGCCAAACCCTCATGGAAACATGATGTATACTGGTCCCTCCCATCACAGCTACATGAATGCTGCTGGTGTGCCCAAGCAGTCACTCAATGGACCTTACATGAGAAGATGAGCAAGATGAACTTGCAATTAAAAACTTAAATATATATAAATAAAGGAACCTTTTATACTGACAAACCAGAGAAAAATGGACCTTTTTTCCAGTTAAAATATTGCTGTAGATTTAGAGGAATTTTTCTTTGGTTTATTTTATTTTTTAGAAAACCTGGTCTTCTCTTTTTGGGGGATTCATTTTGTTCCGGGTTTTGGTTTTCTTCATAATCTTGAACATTTTACAATAGAACTCATCTAAAAATGGATTTGGGGATGGGGAAACGTGCACAAAAACCTTTTCATAATTAAAAAGAGCCTTACTTTCTTTACACACCACGTGGACAGAATTTGTGTAAAAGTGAAATATCTTTATTTGAAGATGTATGTTTCCCCTCACTGTTTGCAGCTCCCAGTGTTGTTACTTTTAAATGTTATATATACATCTCGAGGGTTAACCAGACCCTCTTCTCCAAACCCGACCTTTCATTTCCTACTTCATTCCAGCAGGAGGCACTTATGGGAGACTCGGATGGGGACGTGGAGAACAACCCAAGCTCCTTAAACTTATTATTATTGTTAATATTATTATTATTATTAATAAAGTGAGGCAGGAAAATGCTTCTCCTTTTAAAATCCCCTCCACTCCCTACACACACACACACCTCTTGAAACCTTTCCCCAAGAATGTTTCTTTATAAATGGACTTCATTGAAATGTTTGTCTTTCTTAAATCAAGTGTAATATAATTTTTTTTACTATTCCCACTCAGCACTCAGAGACACAAAAATACTGTAAGTCTCAATTAACAGCAGAATCTCAGAGGAAAGCTGTTTGCAATCCTAATTTAGCCTTGGAGGAATAACGATGGTCAATTAACAATCAAAAAGAGGAAATTAACCTCTTGTTTTTTACCACCTGGTGAATCAGCCATAAAGCCCGTATTCCACGCAGTCTCTTGTTTTTAGTATGTACTTTGAGATGCTAAGGGTCTTGATTCTTGAGCCTTTGACTCTGATTAAATTCAGTCCCCAGTGATTCACCTCTTACATTCTTACAGTGTTGGTGGATGACTGTACATTTCAGTGATTTGAAAATACCTGACAAACCTTTGGCACTGTTTATGTTGGAAGAGATGACACAGACTGTGTGTCGTAAGAGAGATCATGTGTGTTTTATAGCTACTTAAATGATACATACCTCTAGCCTTCATTTGTCTTTTGAGATCCTGAGTTCATCCCCTGTGAATCAGAGTGCACCAGCCGCTCACCAGTGAGTGGCTAAAGAGAAGAGGGATAGATTAACCAACCACCAGCATAGTAGGGCAAATCTGGACAGCAGGGTTTTAGCAGGCTACGTTGTTCCCAATTCCATTCTCTCTTCTCTTGTGCAGCCAGTTTGCCCATTCTCTTCCTATTGCTCCAGGGATAGGTAAAATATATATATATACATATGTGTATATATATATATATTTTTTCCATCATTAGAAGATGGAAACTATTATACCACTTGGTATGTGCAGTCAAATATCCAAAAGGGGGAAGTACTGCTTAAAGAAATACCTGTAAGCATTAAATTCTCCTTTATTTGTACATTTTATATAGATAAATTTTTGAAGTACTAATTAGGCATTAAAGTTTTCCAAATGCACAGGTTTGTTGGTTTTTTTAATACACTTTAATTGACTTTCTCAATTAAATGTGTTAGATAGGAAAAGGCAGAATTCCACATCTTACCGCTATCAATTCTGAGCATGTGCAAGGCTGTGTAGGACCCGGTTTCTCTGTATATACTATTCCAGTTCTCAATCATCTGTGTAGAAAGTGCACTGTGCTGCCCTCTCCCTACATCTTCAGCTATGTCATTGCTTCCTGGTGGGGGTGGGGGTGGGGTGGGTCGGGAGGGAAGTATATTGGGGGAGGGTGGGTCAAGGCAGAAGGAGAAGCTGTTGAAATGAGGGCCGTGAATTCAGTTTCTGTTGGTTTGCGGTTGTGTTTCTTTTTTTTCTTTTAAAAAATTTCAATCGGGCAGCTCCCTTTTTCCACAAGCCTTTTTGTGACTGTAGAACTATTGTAGAGAAAATGTTCTTTTCTATATTATAAAAGAAATTATCCAACACAGTAATATTGGTACCTGTCATTTTTTCACTTCTGTTTTAAAAAAATGTATTTTTAGCAAAATAACTTGGGTAATCTTCTAAAAAAGAAATTTAAAAACTCACTGTTAGTAACTTTGATGCCTTTTAAAATAAGAGCTTTTTCATTTCATTCCATCTTTAAAATTTTTTATCTTTGTTGTAGAATATTAAAAACTATTTTAAGAAAGATAAAAAAATTCTCTTTAAAGAGATCTCTAGAGTGTGTGAATAGAGCTCCAGATGCCTCTAAAAGCCGCATGTACAAACGAAGCTAACGAAGTCTATTCCTGTCTGTTTATATTTGCTTTTCCTGTTTTGTAACCTCTTTGTACTTCGTTCATGGTGACTCGTAAGCTAAGGGGAAGGGGGTGCCTAGATGCCTTTGCATCTCCGTGTCATGCGCTCCTGGGCCAGTTGGTCTCCCTTCCTCTCCTTGTATGTAATATCACTTTTCCCCCCTTTCTAGCAAGTACTTTCAAAAGAACTCTGTACATTTTAACATAAAAAAATAAATTATGTTGAGCCATTTTGGATGTCTGTCTTGCATGTGGAATTTTTCTCCCAAATGTTTCAAACTCCAATTCTTTTTCTATACACAGAGCCTTTTCATGTGCCTCTTTATATAGCAAGTGTAAGTTCATGGCCTTTGCTTTCAGGTTCCAAATATGTGTGTTTAAATGCCAACAATATAAACATTTTTTCTTTTCCAAAAAAAAAAAAAATGGCATTATAACCTCATTTTGGATTGTTTAGGGAAATCCGTTTGAAAACCTTGTAAAGGGATTGTGATTCACCCAGCCATAGAAAGGAAGTACAGTTGCACAAGTAGCTCTTTGGCTTGAAATAAAGCAGTGTTTTTTTTTTCTCATTTCAGTTTACCTGATTATCTAGGGAGATTTGCTACAAATCAAGGACCTGAACATTGAAGATCTCCTTTTGATGTTGTCTGAGTTACTCTACTTGCCTCTCATCATTCAGAATTTTGGTTATAAGGCAGATTCCAGAAAATTAGATTAAACTTTGGGAAACTGACAGCTTCTTTGGGTAGAGAGGTGAAGCAGGTACAAGTTTTATTAACCCCCAAATTTTATCTGCTGCTTTTTCACTCTAGTTAGGAATTTAGGAAGTGTACATGAATAGTGTCTATAGCAAACATTTGTTCTAAACCTCATGCTATTAAAGTTTTAGGTCATAAAGTTATCATTCAGAAAGAAATGGTTTTACTTTGATTTCTGTGCTTGCTTAAGTAACCATGATTTGGACCCAAGACCCTATTGTATGCACACTATGCAGTCATGAATGAATTGTCTTGAAAATATACGTGCCTTTGGTACTGCAAACTACCTGCTTCAAGGGAAGTCAACATGCAGCAATTTTGATTTTTCTACAAAGGAGATAATGTGACCAAAGGATATAGATTTTAAGTGTTAACACTCCCACTATACATTACGTTTAAAATATAATTTGAATACTACAATTCCACTTGTAGCCAACTCACGAATGATGGGAGTAGAGGAGGAGCTGTCAGTCCACCCTCTGGCCTTTCACTCTACGTCAGAAGGCAGACGTGGGAGGGAAGCAGGAACACACTTAGTGAATGTGTGTATTGCTGAGACTCTGTTGCCATCCATTTAGTAACTAAGGTTCCAGAAGTCATTTTCTACAAGGCCCCTCTGAGCATGGCATCCTTTGTAGCATGATGACAAATATGTGTTCACCAAAAGCCAGAGTCTGTCAGGCTGACAATTTTAGCTTTTTAGGTGAGGATTACTGTTTCAGGTTCTCCCTGTTACGGTCTGGGCATTGTGTGGTGGTTTTTGTCCCTTTGTCTTCTCACAATACACAGGCTGTGGGGTCAGTGATGGTAACGGGAAGGCGTAGTAAAGAGAAACCAAGTAACTGCCCTTGCCGGCAGAATAGAGTAAGCAGGGTTGTTATGACAAGTGTGTGTAGGAGGGAAGAGCTCCATATCCTTGATGTGACTTTCAAGAAATCTAAAGACTCAAGTGACACATTTCTGTAAATGAATCATAATTTTTTTCTGAGTTCATTTACAGAAACGTGGTCAGAAGACCGCGTAGAGTAACGTGTGTGTGTGTGGTGGCTAATGTCTGGAATTCTTGAGCATGACCATTCAATTAAAAGCCAACAATCCCCAAAATAAAACCCCACTTGTCTTAATATATCCTTGTTAATGGGCAGAATGGGTTCGTTATGTAAGTTGGTGTGGTTACGTAAGGCAGCACAGACCCATGGATTTTCTTCCCAGAGTGGACTTCATGGAGACTCCTTGTTACATCAATAAGAGCCTAAACATTGGCATACAGATTACATAAAACCTCAAGGTGGCAGGTGTAATTTTTGCCTGAAATAAGGAGAACCCTGGGGTATGATGGACTTGGGCTTTTGGAGATATTTTAAAACATTAAACATACGGTAATAGGAAATCATTTCCCTGCAACTTGTGAATACATTTTTTGAGTGTGACATGTACATTCTTGTTAGCAAGAAGAAAAATGTACTAATGTTTAACTATTTACCAAATTCATATTTCTGAAAGCCACGTTTAAGCAACATTCAAACAATATTAAACATTCTCTGGGATGACATGGTCATTTTTAACTAACTCATTTTAACCATTTTATATACCCAGGAGATGAGTAAACACTAGCAGATGATCTTAGAGGTAAGCTATTGAAGTAATTGCCTATGCTCCAACTACAGAACTGTAGTGCTGGTGTAGCTCATTGGTGTGTCTATGAATATGCATTGAAAAACTGAAATTTGGCTAATGTTGGGAGACACAAGCCATTCAGGTGATGTCTTAAGTTATTTAAATTGCCCTCAAAAGAGCTTTTGGGGACCCCAGAATCTTTTACTTTTGAAAACTTCTTTTAAAACATTTTAATTGACATCCTAAGTTTAAAGTCTCTTATGAGCAAAGTAAAGAAAAATATACATAAAACTTTTTTGCTAGGTTTTTCCCCATGTACAAACAAGTTCAGATTGTTTAAGTGCTGTATTTTTAAAAAATTAACTGGTTGATTTCAATTTTTTTTAAAGATTTTTGATTTTAGAGAGGAAAAGAGGAGAGAAACTTCAGTGTGTGGTTGCCTCTTGTGCGCCCCCTAGTGGGGACCTGACCTGCAACCCAGGCATGTGCCCTGACAGGGTATTTAACCAGGGTTCCTTTGGTTCATAGGCCTGTGTTCAATCCACTGAACCGCACCAGCCAGGACTTATATTTCCTTTTAAAAGAAGCTTAAGGAAAGCAGCTAGCTGTATAGTCAGTTATGTCTAAATGACTGAATTTGATCATAGGTGTCCAGAGAAAATGAAAACGGTTACGTGTTTACTAGGAGATCATTATAGCTTTCCTAAACTCAAGGCTCTCTTGCAAAATAGAATAATTACACGATATTTGAAAAGTTTGTTTAGCTCCTGTTGAAGGAAGATAACTAGAATTGTTTAGAACTCCTAAACGATTTATTTTTACCCCAATTTGATAAGTTTGGGGAATCCCCGAAGGGTTCTTGATTGAAAGTTGTAATCTGGAAACTGAGCAATATGGAATGTTGCAAGAACAACTTTAGAGAGCCAAGGAAATAATTCTATTAAAAATCACAAAGGAGTCCTGACTGGTGTGGCTCAGTTGGCTGGAGTGTCATCCTATAAATAGAAAGGTCGCATGTTCAATTCCCTGTCAGGACACAGGCCTAGGTTTGGGGTTCAGTCCCCAGTCGAGGCACATATGAGAGGCAACCGATCAATGTTTCTCTTGCACATCGATGTTTCTCCCTCCCTTCCCTTCTCTAAAATCAATAAGCATGTCCTTGAGTGAAGATAAAAAAAATAAACATTTACAAAGGAAAACAGACCGAAACCAGCCACTGCAGCCTCTCTGTTGAGTCGTTCCATCGGGGTCCCAGGCCATGGAGCCTCTCTCATCCCTCTGTCCCCCCTCCCACCCCGCCTCTCTCCATGCGTCGACTTCCTCCTGTCCCGTCCTAGCTGCTTCCCCTGCAGGCTCAGGCATGGTGAGGAAATGTGAACGTGCCCAGAGGAGAAGAGGGACTTTGCTTCCCAGCATCCTCTTTATGCCCATTTTTACTGTGAAAATACAGTGCATACAGAGTACACAAAACATGTATAGCTTGGTGAATCCGAACCTGCGTGGAAACAAGTCAGCTCAAGCAATGGAGCAGCAGCCCAGAAATCTTCCACCCTGACTGAGGGGCCTTTCTAATCACAATGCTCTCTCCCAGCTGAACGTAATCACCAGACCTGTGTGGTAAATACTTTCCGTGGTTTTTAAAAATGTTTTTACTACCTAGGTGCACATTCTCAAACACCAGAGTTTAATTTTGCCTGGTTTTGAACTTCATAGAAATGGAATAAGTTCATTTTGCCTCTGGCTTCCTTCAGCCCATTGTGAGATTTGTTCATGATGTTGCCTTCTCTGTATTATTCTCATGCTGTATAATATTCTATTAAAGGACTATACTATAATGTGTTTATACATTATAAAGATTACTATTTATTTACTTAGAGACATAGGAAGGGAGAGAAACATCGATGTGTGAGAGATACATGTGTGAGTCAGCCAAAGGGTCCCTGGTTCATTCTCCAGTCTAGGGCACATGCCTAGGTTGTGGGCCAAGTCCCCAGTAGGGGGCGCACGTTAGAGGCAACCACACATTGATGTTTCTCTCTTTTCCCCTCTCTAAAAATAAATAAGTAAAATCTTTTTTAAAAATTCCTCTTTTGTAAAATGTCTCTTGAAATCTTTTGCCTGTATTACTATCGTCTTTTTTATTGATTTGTAGGGATACCTTACACATTTTGGAAGAGTGTTCTGTCAGTATATGTGACGCATACCTCTCCCATTGTGAAGCTTGTCGTTTTGCTTTCTCAATGGTGTATTTTGAGGAACAGAATTCTTACTGTGATCCAATTCAACCATTTCCTTTAGGGGTGGTGTTTTTCCTACCCTGAGGTTGTAATAGTAAGAGTAATTTGTAACGACCTCATTGTCTTGCTACATAGTTAACTTTTACTATATCTGGAATTTTGTTCATAGCATGAGGTAGGGGACCAGTTTCCTTTTCTCCACACAGTTCTAACATCACTTATTTTCCCACCACTGTTCTACATAGTGTCCACATATGCATAGGTCTTTCTCTGGGCTCTGAGACCATGTTTATTCTGTTTCACTGATTTGTGTGTCTATCCTGTCTTAATTACTATGGCTTTATGAAAAATCTTGATATTAGGTAAAGTCCTCCTAAGTTATTTTTCTTCTTTAAGAGTGATTGTCTCTTCAAGGCCTTTCATGTGTCCATGAATTTTTAGAAGTAGCTTATCAGATTTCTAAAAAATCCTATTAACATTTTATTGTGACTCCATTAATCTTTAAAATCAGTTCGGCAAAAAATTGACATCTTAACAGTATTGACTCCTCCATTCATTCAACATCAGTGATGCGTTTAAGATTTAATTTCTGCCCAAAAAATTTTTAATTGATTTCTACATAGAGGTCCTGTACATTGTTACTTTATTCTTGGGTATTTAATATTTTTGAAACTATTAAAGTGTTAACTTTAAAAAATTTATTTTTATTTGTGGCACACAGAAATATCAGGGATTTTTGTATTTTAGCCTTATATCCAGTAACCTTGTTAAACTTGCTTAATCTACTAATTTGCCTGCAGATTCTTGGATTATTTACCTATATTGTCATATAATCTCTAACAATGAACCCGAGACCTTCCCTTTTTTCCAATTTTTATATCTCTTTTTCTTTTTCCGGCTGTATAGCACTGGGTTATATCTTTTTTTTAATCCTCACCTGAGGAATGTTTTTTTTAAATTGATTTTAGACAGAGAGGAAGAGAGAGAGAGTGAGAGGAAAAGAAACATCAGTGTAAGAGAGAAGCACCTATCTACCAGTTGCCTTCTGTATGCAGCCTGACCAGGGACCCGGGGTCACACCTACAGCCTAGGTATGTGCCCTGACCTGAAATCGAACCCTCAACCTTTTGCTGTACAGAATGATGCTCCAACCAACTGAGCCACCCGGGCAGGACACACTGGGTTGTATCTTGAGCATGATGTTGAATTGATGTGGTAAGGGAAGGCATACCCTTAATCAGATGGATGATTCATTCAATTCCTAGTTTTTAAATAATTTTTATCATGAATGAATGTTGAATTTTATCCAGTGCTTTTTTCTGCATCTATTAAGAATTCACATGATTTCAGCTCTAATGTGTCAGTCAATGTGGCCAAAATGGTGATTGCTAAATCAACACTTATACTAATAGTGAATACTAAACCAATATTTGGAAAAATATGTGAGTAAATTTCAAGTGAATTAGGAGATGATAAATTGAATTAAAGTGTTTTCATGTCCTTACATTGTCTTGATTAATATTAGCTATTGCTAAATTAAGGATGCATATTTTATTTTCCAGGGAAGCACTAAAAGAACAGAAACAGAGTATGTAACTTCCAAAATAATGTAAGAGAGAAATGGCATGATGAAAATAATAATAAATCCCAAAGAATTAAGTAAAGGAGAGAAAAAACACAGGCAAATGGATTAAGTAGAAAATACAAAATAAATAGACTTAAACCCAAATATGTCTGTAATTAAATTATTTCTAAATCAACTAAATGTTTCATTTAAAAGGCAAAGATTGTTAGGAAAGAAACCTAAAAATTGTATTATATGCTGTTTATCAGTGGAACAGCAAAAAGGATGCCACAATTTTAAAAAAAGATTTTATTTATTTACTTTTAGATAGAGGGGAAGGAAGGGAGAAAGAGAGGGAGAGAAACAGCAATGTGTGAGAGAGACATCGGTCAGTTGCCTCTTGCACGCCCCCAACTGGAGACCTGGCCCACAACCCAGGCAGGTGCCCTGACTGGGAATCAAACCAGTGGCCCTTTGGCTCGCAGACCAGTGCTCAATCCACTGAGCCACACCAGCAAGGGCTGGATGCCACAATTTTTTAAATAAAAAATATAAAAAGATATGTCAGGAAATTACTGAACAAAAAAAGTTACTACATATTAACATGAGACTAAATAGAGTTTAAGGCAAAAGGGATTACTAAAATAAAGAGTTACTTTAATAGTGGTAAAGTTTTAATTCACCAGTAAGATATAAAAATATCTAAATTCATGTACACTTATTAAGATGATTCCCAAATATATAAAGCAAAAAGGGCAAACTAATATGAAAAATAATCTACAGTCATAGTAGAATTTTTTTAAATTTTCCACCAAGGACACACTGACTGATTTTGGAGAGAAGAGAAGGGAGGGAGAGAGGAAGAGAAACGTCGATGTGAGAGAGAAACACCAACGAGTTGCCTCTCCTGCACACTATGACCTTTCGGTTTACAGGGTGATGCTCCAACAACTGAGCCCCATCGCCAGGGCATGGGGGATTTCTTTTTAAGTCAATAAACTTTATTTATTAGAGCACCTTCAGCTTCATGGCAAAATTGAGCAGAAGGCACAGAAAGTTCCCAGGTGTCCACTGTCCCCGCACACCTCCCTCCGCTGCCATTTGCTTCCACAAGGGCACATCTGTCACACTGATGGGCCTTCACCGACACGTCACAATCTCCCCAGTTCACAGTTGACACCAGGGCTCACTCCTGGTGCTGTGCTTTCTGTGGGTTCTGACCGATACATCATGACTTGTGTTCACCTTCATAGCATCACACACGATAGCTTCACTGCCCTAAAAATCCTCTGTGCTCTGCCTGTTCATCTCTCCCTCTCCTTACCCTCAGCCAAGCACTGATCTTCGTGCTGTTCATGTACTTTTGCCTTTTCCAGAATTTCCTGCTCATGAACATGGACTGTCTTTTCATCGATTTAGTGCTTTGATGTTGTTCATCAGAGTTTTGTAGTTTTCCTCATATAGATCTTGTGCATATTTTGTTGGATTTATACCTAATATTTAATTTTGGGGTGTTAATATAAATGGTAATGCATTTTTAATTTCTAATTTCACTGCTGGTTGCTAGTATATAGGAAAGCACAGAGAGTGGGAGATTTTTTTAAAAATATTTTATTAATTTATTTTTAGAGAGAGGACAGGAAGGAGAAAGAGGGAGAGAAGCATCAATGTGTGGTTGCCTCTCCCATGCCCCTTACAGGGGACCTGGTCTGCACCCCAGGCATCCTGAGTGGGAATCAAACTGGTAACCCTTTGGTTTGCAGGCCAGTGCTCAATCCACTGAGCCACACCAGCCAGGACCAGAGAGGAAGATTTTGAAAGACTTTCCCGAGTCAATGATAGAACTAGCAGACAGAAATCAGTCATAAGATAACTGAACATGATCAACAGAATTGCCCGAATGGACACATATAAAACACAGCATGCAAGAATAGGAGAGTATGTATTATTCTTAAAAATTGGCCATATATGCGACAGCATGGAAGGAATTGGAGAGTATCATGCTAAGCGAAATAAGCCAGGCAGTGAAAGACAAATACCATATGATCTCACCTTTAACAGGAAGCTAATCAACAAAACAAACAAACAAGCATAATATAAACAAAGACACTGAATTTGAGAACAGTCTGACAGTGTCCAGAGTGGGAGGGGAGGGAATTTCAGGGGAAAAGGGGAACGGTTTAGAGCAACAAGTATAAAGGACTCATGGACAAAAACTATGGGGGGTGGAAATGGGAGGAAGGTGGGGAGGGCTGGGGTGGTGGGCTGGGGCGGGGTAAAAGACAGTAAACTGTACAATATCAACAATTAAAAAATACTGATTTAAAAAAAAAATTGGCCATATATGGTACTAAGCAGTAAAGCATGTTTCAACAAATAGCAAAGGACTAAAGTCACAACCTGTAAGTCTCTTGACTACTATGTGACTATGCTAGAATTTTGCGATAAAAAAGATAACTAGATAGATGGAGACTTGACTTCGTGGGGGACACACAGTGCAGTGTACAGATGAGGTGCTGCGGGACTGCGCACCTGCAACCTGGGTAATTGTGCTAGCCAGTGTCACTCCAAGAAATTCAGTAAAAAGGAAAAAAAAGGTAAGTGGAGAATGCCCATATGTTTAGAAATGAAGACATATATGCTTTTATATAATTTGTGGGCCAAAGAAGAATAAAAAAATATTTTGAGCTGAATTATTTACAACCCATATGAAACAGTGGATTTAAATGAAGATCATCAAATGCAGCCAGCATCACAAAAGAGGAATGTGCTTTTCATGCTACCTATGAAAATATTCTTGCCAGGAAATCAACCTGATTCTGAATAAACCTTAATCTATCAGTTTACAGGAAACACGAGAGACAGAGGAAGGTGTCAAACACCACAGGGATGCAATCAATGAAATCTAGGATTTGAGAACCTTTACAGGATAAGTGACTGAGTTTCCTCAACAGATAAATTACCAGGAATGGGAAAAGGTAGGTGGCAGGGGAAGAGCAGGAATGTGGTGGGAATTTACAGACGAAGACAAATATTTAAGAGGCATGTGAATGAAATGCAACACATGGACCTTGTCTGAATCCTGATTCTAAAAAGTTAACTTAGAAGGGTTTGTGATACAGGCAAATTTGAACACTGCATATTTGATGGTATCAGGAATTTGTTATTATTTCAGTGTGTTATATTACGCTTTCTGTGATATAATGATATTGTGTTTCTTTTTTAAAAGGTCATTTTCTGCCCTGGCTGATATGGCTCAGTGGATTGAGTGCCAGCCTGCAAACCAAAGGGTCACCCGTTCAATTCCCAGTCAGGGCACACGCCTGGGTTGTGGGCCAGGTCCCCAGTAGGGGGTGTGTGAGAGGCACCACCCATTGATGTTTCTCTCCCTCTCTTTCTCCCTCCCTTCCCCTCTCTAAAAATAAATAAATAAAATCTTTCAAAGGTCATTTTCTTCTAGTGTTAAATAAAAGTGTGTATAGGTGAAAAGATATTCCATCAGAGAGTTTGCTTCAAATGTCCAGCACTGGTGTAAATGAAATAATATTAGCAATGGGCGGATAATTGTTGAAATTAGCTAATGCGTACCTGGTAGTTAATACTACTGTTCTCTCCATATTTAAACTTTTCCATGATAAAAAATGTTTTTAAAAATCATTAGATTCAGCTAAGCAAGTATTTAGAGAGAAATTTATGGCCTTAGTTAAAATACATATATTTGAAAAGAAGTGCTGAAAAATGAAAGGTCACTGTGCTCCACCAGATTAGTGAAAATGAATGGGTAAAAAATATAAGCGATTGGTGAATGAGAAGTAATTGGAACTTTTATAAACTGCTGGCACAGTATAAATTAGTTCAACTACTTTCGGAAACTTTCTAGTATTACTTAGTATCTAGTGCAATTGAAGTCACATATAGACTGTCACCCAGCAATTGCGCTCTTATAAACCTAGAAAAATGCATGCATATATGCCCAAGGATACATGTACAAGAATGTTCATAGCAGTGAAATTTGTAATGGCCCAAAACAACCCACATGCCATCAATAAAGTGGGTAAATAATTTCCAGTGTGGCCATACGAAGGGATTCTGTACACCCGTGAAAATGAGAGAGACACAGTTACATGCAGTAAATGGATCTTGGTGTAATGATGAGCAAAGAAGGCAAGTGTAGTGGAATACATAGGACACTGAATACGTGAACCATATAATAAAACAACTGATAAATGGGATTTTATTAAAATAAAAATATCTTCGAAAGACACCATGGAAAATGAGAAGTTTGGCCACAGGCTGGAAGATACATGTATTTGCAATGGATATCTGACAGGGGACTTGTGATCAGAACATATGAAGAACACTTCCAACTCGATAGTGAGACAACATAATTTTTAAAACATAGGAAGAGACTTGAACAGACAGTTCACCAAAGGAGGCAAATGAATGAATAATAAGTACATAAAAAGATGTTCGACATCATTAGCCATTAAGGAAACATAGATTAAAACTACAACAGGTACCACTTTACATGACTGGCCTTATTTTATGTTGATAAGGACGCGGAGCAATTTAAATTCTTACATAGTGCTAGTGGGAATGTAAAATGATACAACCACTTTGAAAAACATTTTGGCAGTTTCTTATAAAGTTAACCTTACCAGACACTTCTCTGCAAGCCCACTCCTAGGTATTTACCCAAGAGAAATGGAAAGCATATGTGTATCCAAAGAGTTATGCACAAATCTGCGCAGCCACTTCATTCACAAATGCCCAGCACTGGAAATAAACCCATGTTCATCGGCTGTTGAATGGAAGAACAAATACGGAATATCCGTAATGGGGTACTTGCTCTGCAATAAAGGGAAAACTACTGATATATGACAAATGTAGGTGAATCTCAGGAACTGGAACTCTATGCTGAGCAAAAGAAGCCAGATTCAGAAGGATACACCCTATATCATTCCATTTCTATAAAATTCTAGAAAAGGCAAAATTAATCTATAGTGACAAAAACGCACACCAGTGGTTGCCTATGGGTCAGGTGTGGTTGACTGCAAAAAGGCAATGGCAATGTTCTGTATTTGGTTAACACTAATCAAACTGTGGGCTTAAGAAGGGTAAATTTTGTTGTATATAAATTATGCCTCTTTAAATTTTACTTAAAGGATCTAGGAAGTTGTGAAGCATCAGCCAAGACCAGTCATTCATATGGAAAAGCTACTGTTCGCAGCTGTAAATTGAGTGGGACAGAACCTCGAGGGACCTTCAGGGCATGCAAACAGTGTTAGCCAGGTTGATAGAGTCTCAGATATGGCACCCACTTACCCAGAGGGCTCTGTAGCTCTGCCTGCCTTTCCGAATGGGAGAAAGCTATCTCCCAGCCCTTGCCTTGACACCAGACACTTCAGATTCCCCCTGTATGCCACTGGTGCCTTTCTAACTGATACCTGGTGCTGGAGCTCAGAGGAAGGAGTCTGAGTAAGTTCATGTATGGCTTCTTTAAGGGAACTGCTTGGGACTCTAGAAGTTTCCCCACTGCTGGTGTTTGCAGCCAGAAGTTCTGGGAACTTACCTTCCTGGCACTGGAACCCTGGGCTGGGGTGGCCTGGTGTGGGATTCCTCGCTCCCAAAATACACCTACTTAATTTTTATCCACCATACGTGGATGTGGGACCAGCCCATTCCGCGCCTGAGCCCCTCCTCCAGTGTGGATGGATGTGGTTTCTTTAATTCCGTAGTAGTCAGACTTCCATTCAATTTGATTTCTGATGGTTCTGAGTGATGGTTGTTCTACAATTTAGTTGTAATTTTGATGTGGTTGTGGGAGAGGCAAGCTGTGTTTACCTATGCTGCCATCTTGACTGGAAGTCCTAAATTCGATTTAAAAACAAAACAAGAGATAATAGTATACCATAGTAGTATTCATAGCAGTATTATTCACAAGAGCCAAAAATGGGAAGCAGCCCAAGTATCCATTGATGGATGAATGGATAAACAATATGTGTTATATACATTCAATAGAATATTATTCAGCCAGCCCTAAAAACATAGGAAATTGTGACATGCTACCCATACAGATGAAACTTGAGGACATTATACTAAGTGAAACAAGCCAGGTGTGCGCGCACACACACACACAAAACTGTAGGATGCTGCTTACATGAAGTACCTAGAGTCATCAACTTCATAGAGATGGAAAGTAGAATGATGGTTACCAGAGTGGGGATGGGGAGTTCATGTTTAATGGGTACCGAGTTTCAGTTTGGGAAGATGAAGAAGCTATGGAGATGAACAGTGGTGATGATTTCACAATGTAGATATACTTAATGCCACTGTACACTTGAAAATGCTTAAAATGGTAAAACTTATGTTACACATATGTTACTGCAATTTTTTAAAAAGGAAAATAGACACAACAAATGAGAGCTAGGGACTAGTTTGTGCCCTCACTTGTCTTCTGAGAGAGAACTGATCGCAGGCCCAGGGCTGTCTCCAGGGCCCGTTGCCAGCAGGGAGGGGGGTCTGCCACCTGGCAGTGTGGGACCAGCTGACTGATGGAAGAAGAGCCTGCCAGCTGCTGGCCGTGCTCACATGAAGGATACATATGGAACACCAGAAAGGAAATAGAACCATCTTCACTCCACTTCCACTGACATGAATGCAAATAACTTCATCGAGGTCCCGAAAGGAGATAACTGAGACTCTCCAGGAGACAGATAAGGAAAAACCCAGGGTAACCAAAGAAGAACCTAAAAATGACGTTTTTAGTAGCAATTAACTTGTAAGTAATAGTAAGTAAAGTAAGAGATCTACACATTAAGGAAATAAAATTTCATAGAAGGGTATGTATGCAAGAGAAAGTAAAATTCCTTTCTCCTCCCCAACCCTCTGTTTCTTTCCCTGAGAGCAGTCTACTTAAGAATTTTCCTTGTAGACATTTTCTAGATATTTTCTATGTATTTCTAGGCATAGAAGGATAACTTCTGTTTGCAAATATGTTCTCATATAACTCTGCTCTCATGTTTTATTAGCCTATTGATAGCATCAATACTATTCTGCATCTTATTTTTATCATTCACTCCATTTTGGAGAGGATGTGTAACCCACCCCACCATTCTTTTAACATTATTTCTGTAAATGAAGACCTGTTAACTAATATGTGATTGCAAATAAACAGCCTGTTTGCTTTAGAATTCTAGGAACTATTCCTTAGCTGGTGTGGCTCAGAGGATTGAGTACCGGCCTGTGAACCAAAGGTTTGCTGGTTTGATTCCCAGTCAGGGCACATGTGTACTGCAGGCCAAGTCCCCAGTGGGGGGCATGTGGAGGCAACCATACATTGATGATTCCCTCCCTTTCTTCCTTCTTTCCCCTCTCTCTAAAAATAAATAAATATAATCTTTTAAAAAAAGTAAAAAAAGAATTCTAGGAACTGACTTCCAAAGAAGCAGACTCTATGCAACCTTCAGACATTCCAGCTTCGTGAGATTTGCTAACCATTAACCAGTTGCCTGCATAGATTGTGTTGGATTGCGTGTAGTCTGCTCAGCGGGGAACTTTGTTCTGTTTCATTCTTCCTTTTCTCTCCTTACAAAAACCCCTGCCAGCGTCCAGTTGTTAAAATGGTCTTTGCGATGTGAGTCTGCCATCTTCTCCAGCTGCTGGCTCTCGAGTAAACCTACCTTCCTCCCACCAGCCCTTGTCTCTGGTTTACTTATTGGCTTTCAAGCAGCAGGCAGCTGAACCTGGGTTCAATATCAATTCCATGTCTACACGAGGTCTGTCCAGAAGGTATCCAGCCATGTAATATGAAAAATGAAGACACAAGAAACATTGTACACAGGACAATGACATCTCAGTCCCCTTCAAAGTAGGCACCTTGGGGCCTCACACAGTTCTCTCAGTCGCCATCAAGCTGCCCTGCCCTATTGTGTTTTCCTGAATCTTACTGATGGTCTGAAATCTCTTTCATTTCACAGGTGATTTTAGTTTTGGAAAAGACAGAAGTTGCAGAGCACCAGATCTGGACTGTAAGGAGGCTGAGTCACTTGGGTGATTTGATGTTTCACCAAAAAAGCCTGCATGAGACACGATGCATGAGCAGGCACATGGTCATGATGAAGCTGCCAATCACCAGTTGCCCATAGCTGTGGCCTTCTGAATCATCCAATTAGTTTCCACAGAAGAATGTTCAAGCGTAACATAAAATTTATTGCAGATTTGTTGCTCTGCTTGTTCAGTTGTTTGAATGTGATGGCCACACAGTACACATGCTCACTCAGTGGTGTCTACCGCCCCCACTGACTAGTACAGCGAAGTTGTCATTGTTCACACATGTGCATTCCAGTCTACTTTCTTTGGCTGCCAGGTTACATTGATGTTGCACAAAGAGTTCTCGTTGTATTAACAGTGGCTGGACTTTTTCTGGACAGACCTTGTGTATCATATGGGGATTGCATTTATTCTCTTTATTTTATATTCTTTTTTTTTTCTTTTTAAAGGCTGCACAGTTTTCCATTGTGTGGATATGATTCCTTATGCTTATAGGTTAACTAAAACCCTTTTCCACTTTTCCTGTGGGCACTAGATTCTTCCCTGCTCAGCTGCTGACTGGAGCGCAGGTGCTAAATGCCACGATATTTTCTCTGTCCGGTGCTAAGCAGTAGACACACTCAATAAGCACTTGAAGGAATGAAGTCACCTCTGCTTGTGAAATCTTTTAAATTCTCTGGCCCTAAATCCCCCTGCCCTTCACGTTTGCTTTCACTCTGTTGCTTCTCACTTTTTCTTCTTGTTCATTGTCTGTTTCTTCCACCCTATTCGTCTTCCTACTTCCTTCAAGGTGACTGTGGGCTCTCCACACTCCACCTTCAAGGACCCTGGCTTCCAGCCTCAGTCAGGCCTGTTCATCCTGAGGGCCCTTCACCTTCTGCTCGATTAGAAACCAGTCCCAGCCCACATTTAAAGTTAAACAGAATATTTACAGTTAAACAGCTTACATTTAGATGCCTTTTAAACTCTTCGTGTTGATACACTTCCACATTTAAAGTATTGGGCAATTGTGTTTCATCTTAGTAGATGAGAAATTGACTTTTAATTTAGAGAACTTCATAGAATGTGAGAGTATGCGAAGTGGAAGGGACCTTTCAGAGCAACTTATTTGGTGATGAGGGAGCCGGGCCCAGGAGTTTCGGCAGCTTGCCCATGTCACACCACTGAATTGTCCTTTGGAGGCTGTGTGTGACTGTGTGTGACTGTGTGCACTGAAATACGTCTTACTCGTTCAGCCAGTCAGGAAACATGAACTGAGTTTACTCTGCCAAGCACTGGGGTAGACTGATGGTACAGCGGTGAGGGGACAGGTGAGGCCAGATGAGCAGCATCCTCGCTTGCTGAAGCTCGGGGAGTCACTTGCCCAAGTTAGGGAGATCCCTGGGCTGTCAGTGATAGGAAGAGACCACACCACCCTCTCCCGCTGCCAACCCTGCTCCGGCGGCCTGAGCGTGGCTGCATCAGCATGGCCCTGTGCTCACTCAGTAGTGTGTGCCCTTTAGGATGATTCCTTTCCCTTCTTTGTGCCCTGCCGCGTGCCAGGCCCAGCTTCCAGCCACCTGCGGATGGGGGGCTCTCGGTGGACGATGCCTTCGACCAGGCCCCTCTCACATCCTGCGTTGCTCTGTCTGCGGCGGCGGCGGGGGGGGGGGGGGGGGGCGGGGGGGGGGACCTTGAGCTGTGACTCCACTTGGCCATGCACGCCTTGGATGAGCTGGAAGGGTTGTTCGCCGGCAAACCGACACTCACCTGCCCTGCAGAGGCCCGTCTGCTCCTTTGAACTCCGCATTTTCTGGAGCTGCCAGCCCGTGATGTCTCTGGAAACACTGGCCCATTCTCCTGGCCCCTCCAGGCAGAGCTGGGGGGCCTCAGGGAAGTCCCACCCCCTCCCTGCACCTCAATTTCCTCCTTTGCAAAATGGGGATCCTAGGATCCTGAACGTGCCTTTTGGCTCTGCTGACATCCTGCAGTTCCATCGGCCAGCCTGGGGGACTCCGAAATCCTGAATGAAGACCTGAGGAACAAGGGAGACTGCGAAATCCTTAAGGTCTATTTGGGTGACAGGCCTTGCGCCTCAGTCACAGAGGAAATCCCCAGAAGTCATGAGGGACTCTCGGGGTGCTGGGGAGAGGAGGTGCGTGGGGCCGGCCTCCCTCCCCTGACTCCTCCACCCTGCTGCGCTGCTCTCACGCAAGCTCTTGATTCCAAAACGGGAGCCCAGAGCAGCGTTTAGACATCCTAGTGGGGAAAATGAAACGATCGACAAAAGGTCTTTTACCAAAGAAATGCCCGAACAGAGCGATCTAACGTGACGCAATACCAGCGCCCTCGCTGGTGTTACATGAATGAGAATGTGTAAGTCTACCCGCATTTTAAAAGCACTGGAAGAAAACCACTATAAAGGAAATGCACACTAAATCCTTAAAAAGAAGAAATTTTAAACAAGTATCTTTTAGTAAAGCAATCACCCTTCCCTTTTGCCTCCTTTCTTTATTGATGTTTTTTGGTATTTTGAACTTTTTTATATGCTGAGTCTTTTCTTTTACTTTTACTTTTGATTTTTAGGGAGGGGAAGGGAGTGAGAGGGAGAGAAACATGGATGCAAGACATTCACCGGTTGTCTTCTGCACACGCCCTGACCGGAGCCCACAACCCCGCCGTGGGCCCCGCAGCGCATTGGGCGTCAAGCCCGTGACCCTTCGGTTTGCGGGATGCCACTGACCAACTGAGCCACGCCAGCCGGGGCTGTAGCGAGTCTTCTTAAGTAAAGCCCACGAGTACAGAAAATTCACCAGAGGAGGGGAAAAAAGCTGCATTTATGCCTCTCAGGGTGTGTTTTAAAATACCAAACAGAAGGGCAGGAGGGAAAAAAAATTACATGCCTTCTGGTGCCAAAAAAGAGGTTAAATGAAGAGGCTTTTTACAGTTGGATTGAGGGAAAATGTACTAGGGAAAAAACAGTCTGCAGATAAATGAACAGAAGCCTGCCATTAATGATGATGGCAAATGTTTTAAGTGATGAGTTCATTTTCAAAGCTCATTAAAAAATCTTTAATAAAAATAATCAAAGAAAGAAATATGAACACCAGGATGCTCTGGAGGCCTTGCAAAAACAACTGTGGCTTTAATTAATTAATTAAACATATGAATTATAGATGCTCATTATATCAGCATACAGCCTGCTCTGTGACAGGCTCTGTGAGACTCAGTGGGGTTAACGCAGTAAACAAAACAGACAAAAATCCTTGCTCTCATGGGGCTTACATTCTAGTGAGGGAGATAGGAGAAATACCACACATAATTAAAAACATACAGTGTGGCAGGTACTGATGTGTTAAGCAACTAAATAGACCAGGAAATGCAGAAATGAAATATGGGGGTGGAAGAGGATAAAGTTTTAGGTGTTAAGGGAGACTATTCTGAGCTGAATTTGTCCCCTAAATTCATATATTAAAGTTGTGCCCCATGGTACCTCAGAATGTGACTGTAATTGGAGACAGGGATTTTAAAGAAGTAATTAGGTTAAAAGGAGTTAATTTGGGTGGGATCTAATCCGACTGGTGACTTTACGAGAAGAGCAGACAAGGACACAGGCAGAGGGAAGGCTGTGTGAGGACACAGGGAGCAGACGTCCATCTGTGAGCGCAGGAGAGAGTCCTCAGAAGGAGGCAACTGTGCCAACAACTTGATCTTGGACTTCCAGCCTCCACAACTCTGAGACAATATATTTCTGTTGCATAAGCCACTTAGTCTGTAGTACTTTGTTAGGACAACCCTAGCAAACTAATATAAAGACCTCATTGAGAAAGTGGCTTTTGAGTAGAGATCAGAAGAAAGTGAGAGTATGAGCCAAGCCAGTGGGTTAAGGGGGCGGGTGAATAGCGGGTGCAAAGGCCCTGAGAGAGAGATGTGCCTCATGTTGCTGGAACAGAGATGATGGTGTCTTGGGCAAGGCGGGGACAGAGGGTGGGTAAGATGTAGTTGGATATATTTTGAAGGCACAGCCAGTAGGATTAGCTGACCAATCACATGTGAATTGTGCAAGAAATAGACGAGTCAAGAGAATGCCAATGTTTTTGTTCTGAGCGACTGGAGAAGTGGAGTTAACATTATCCAGGATGGGCGAGAATGTGAAAGGAACAGCGTGTGGGGAAACAGCAGGAACTCAGGTTTGGGCATGTTAGAAGCTTCTACCAAAAGAAGTGTACATGAGTTCGATGTCCATAGCAGCTTTATTTGTAGTGTCTCAAACTGGAAACAACCCATGTCCATCAACATGAGAACGGATATATAAATTGTTGTGTATGCACACAATTGAATATTACACAGTAATGGAAAAATCAGTGCACATGCCTAGGCCGGGTGCCCAGTAGGGGATGCCCAGTTGGGGGTACGCGAGTGGCAACCACACATTAATATTTCTCCTTCCCTTCCCTTCTCCCTAAAAATAAATAAATAAAATCTTTTTTTGGTTTTTATTTTTATTTTTTAAATATATTTTATTGATTATGCTATTACAGTTGTCCCATTTCTCCCCCATCATTCCCCTCCACCCTGTACACCCTCTCCCACCCACATTCCCCCCCTTTAGTGCATGTCCATGTGTCGTAAGTTCCTTAGCTTCTACATTTCCCACACTATTCTTGCCCTCCCCCTCTCTATTTTCTACCTACCGTCTGTGCTACTTGTTCTCTGTACCTTCCCCCCTCTCCTCCTCCCACTCCCTGTTGCTAACCCTCCATATGATCTCCATTTCTGTGTTTCTGCTCCTGTTCTAGATGTTTGCTTAGTTTGCTTTTGTTTTACGTGTGGTTGTTAATAACTGTGAGTTTGCTGTCTTTTCACTGTCATATTTTTGATCTTCTTTTTCTTAGATAAGTCCCTTTAACATTTCATATAATAAGGGCTTGGTGATCATGAACTCCTTGAACTTGACCTTATCTGAGAAGCACTTTATCTGCCCTTCCATTCTAAATGACAGCTTTGCTGGGTAGAGCAATTTTGGATGTAGGTCCCTGCCTTTCAAGATTTCAAATATTTCTTTCCAGCCCCTTCTTGCCTGGAAGGTCTCTTTTGAGAAATCAGCTGACAGTCTGATGGGAACTCCTTTGTAGCTGACTGTCCCCTTATCCCTTGCTGCTTCTAGAATTCTCTCCTTCATTTTCATCTTGGCTAATGGAATTAGGATGTGCCTTGGTGTGTTCCTCCTTGGGTCCAACTTCTTTGGGACTCTGGGAGCTTCCTGGACTTCCTGGTAGTCTACTTCCTTTGCCAAATTGGGAAAGTTCTCCTTTTTTATTTGTTCAAATAAGTTTTCCACTTGTTGCCCTTCTTCTTCCCCTTCTGTTACCCCTATAATTCGGATGTTGGGACGTTTAACGATGTCCCGAAGGTTCCTAAGCCTCTCCTCATTTTTCTGAATTCTTGTTTCTTCCTTGTTTTCTGTTTGGTTGTTTGTTTCTTCTTTCTGGTCCACTCCATTGATTTGAGTCCCAGTTTTCCTCCCATCTCTATTGGTTCCCCATGCGTCTTCCTTCATTTCACGTATTGTAGCCTGCATTTTTTTTCATCTAATTTGTGAGCAAAATCAACCAATTCTGTGAGCATTCTGATAACCAGGGCTTTGAACTGTGCATCTGATAGGTTGGCTATCTCTTCACGGCGTAGAGGAATTAGCTCTGGGGTTTTCATTTGTTCTCTGGTTTGAGCCATTTTTGGTGTTTTTTGTTTTGGTTTGGTTTGGTTTGGTTTTAGTCTGGTTGCGTCTGTTATGTAGTGAGGGGTGGAGCCTTAGGTGTTCCTCAGGGCGGGGCAGTTCAGTTGCTGGGTTGTGATGCTATAGGTGGGGGCCGGGTTCGAGAGGGAAGAATGGTGCCTGCTCTGCTCTCTCCTGGACTTCGGTCCCTTCCACTGCTTCCCCTTCACCTGGATTATCTGCATGCGTGAATGTGGGACCATCTGGTCAGCCAGCCACCTTGTATGGCCTCACTGGGTCTGCACAGTTGCCCCCCAGTGCCCGGGGTCTGCCAGCCACTGCTTGTGCACCTGGGAACTGCCAGCCGATGCTGCTTGCGTTCAGGGGTCCACACCTGCACTTTTTTCTGCCGCAACTCCGCCCCTCTTACCGGTCTGGATGAATGGTTGTTGGACTTCTGTACAGTTCACTTTTCTATCAGTTCTGATTGTTTTCTGGTTGCTAAATATTTGTTGTCCTTAATTTTGATTGTGAGAGGAGGCACAGTGTGTCCGCCTATGCCTCCATCTTGGCCGGAAGTCCAAATAAATAAAATCTTTAAAAAACAAAAAGAAAGAACAACCTGCTGATACATGCAACACCATGGCTAAATCTCATGGAGATAATGTTGAGTGAAAGAAGTTGTGTATACAGGGGTACATTGCATCTGATTCCATCTACATGATCGTTTAAACCTAGGCAAAGTTAATCTGAGATGGTCAAGGTTAGAAGTATGCTAACCTTTGGGGACAGGCACTGGCAGGGAGGAAGTGAGAGGAGCATGCTGCTGTGCTTAGAACCTCCTGTCTGACTTAGGTGGTGTTACGCAGGGTGTACGCATTTAAATCTTTGGGTTCAGGGAGGGGTGGAGAATAGAGGTCATTGCTGCAATCCATCCATATCTACTGACTCAGTGTCTACATTTTTAATAAGATCCCTAAGGTGATCTGAATACACATTCAAATATGAGAATCCAGCTTTGAAGAAAGACGCTGGTGTCTAGCAGGCAGTGGGACTGGAGGTGTAAAGGAGAGGAAGTGGGAAGCTCCCTGAGACCCCAGGCTTCTGGCTACCTTGGTGAATGGGTGAATGGTGGCGCCATTAAGTGGGGAGTTGGGATGCCAGGATAGGTGACGATGCCTGTGACTTGTGATCATACTGTCTAGGGGGTCTCGGGTTCACTCCCTGTCTCAGTCTTAGGAGAGAAGTCACAGCTGGAGCAACAGATTCAGCGTCACTCGTATGTGAGTGCTAGTTGTGGCCAGGACTGAGATTATGGAGGGGGAAGTAATAAACTGAAAAAGGGCCAGGGCAGAAGTCTTTCCTGATGGGCCCTAAAAAGAGCCTTCAGGAGATGGGAGGACAAGGAGAGAGTGTCGAGTCAGAAACTAGGACAATATGCAACCAGGTCAGATGCATCAGGGAGTTAAATTCGAAATGCAAGTGTGACGGTTCCTTCTGTGGTGCGGGGACAGGGACCGCATTCTGGGTGAGGAATGAGGGAGGTGAGAAAGCCCTGGCCACTCTTTCTGGCAGCTTGGCTGTGGAGGGAAGAGAGAGGGCCACCCCATGGTCGTGGCTTGTGCAGAGTCTGCAGGCTGAGTGGAAGGAGCTGGTGGAGAGGCGTGCGATGGAGATCGGGGAGGGAGGGAGAAAGGATGGCAGCATTTTCTGAGGAGGTGAGAGGAGAGGGGATTCAGAGGGTGAACCAAAGGAAAAGCATTGACAAGGGGTTGGTGTAGACAAGTATGATTGGTGAAGATGAAGAGGAAGCTAAGGACGTTGGACTTGGTGGCCTCCACTTCTATGAAGTGGAAGTCAGCGGCACCTGCTGAGAATGACAAAGGAGAGAGGATGGGGCGGAGCTTGAGATTTCCCAGAGCAGCAGACGGCTTACCAGATGGCTCTAAGGACCCGGTTTGAGTAGATTGAATAAATGAGTCTTACTCCAGCATTTCCTAAGGATCCAAAAGCAAAGCCTCTTCTTATTTTTCTGTTTTCTCTGAGCACCTTGGCATATATACTCTTTTACTTCTTCAAATTCCATCCTGGAAAGCGCAGTGATTAAAATGATATGCTGCCTTTATTTGTACACCTTGGACAGGAAATGAGGAATTCTCGAACTCAGTATTCTCTTTTGTGATTAATTCCTGATATTATTGTGCACAAATATAGGGGAGAAATGAAAGGTCTCCTCAAATATTTGGAGATATATCACAGAGAGGAAGGGTTTGAATAATTGATGTGTCTAGCCAGAGGGTTTGGACTCTATGTGGAGCAGAGAACAGGCCTCCTAGGCAGGCTGTCTAGGCTGTGCTTTGTCCTGGGAACGTGAGAGTGAGCAGAGGAATCCAATTCTCCTATAGGGTGGGAAAAAGAAAGGCAATTCCTTTGGATTCTGAGATTCTCTGACTTTCCATTTGCTCTCCTGTTCATCCTCAACATTCATGCCTTGTAATGACCTTTCCTGGCTCAAACTTGAACTGAATACCTGCAGAGTGTGGCACTAGGCTGGATGGTTGAGACCCACAGGTGAGTGGGACAGAGAGCTCAAGTGCTGGTAGACAACAGCTGGTCCCTTCTTTTCCACGGGAACCAAGGTTGTGCGGACAAAACAGAAGAGACCTTCCAAGCCCAACCTCAATTTAGGATGTTAGCTCTAGCATTGGAGTAAAAGCACAGGCTCTAAACATTGACATTTTGTTTCAAATCCTAGGTCCCATGACTTACTAGCCACTGACCTTGAACAAGTTGTTTATTCTCTCTGTGCCTCAGTTTCCTCATCTGTAAAATGATGATGATGATGATCATAGCACCTACCTCGTGGAGCTGTTTGTTAGGGTTAAATACGCTCAGAAGAATGTCTGGTACACTCAATGTATTTTAGCTATTTATATTATTTAGTGCGAGAGGCAGCTTTTATCTTGGGAAGCTTTATTAATTATTAATAATGTTTCTTTTAAGAACACAAATCGGTCTAGTTTTGTGAATACATAATAACAGAATGGGGTTGGGGGAATCAGTTGGAAATCTTACGGAAGAAAGCAAAACTATAAAAATGACTCCCCCTTCCCTTTATTTAACAGCTAAATAAAAGGGGCCCCACTGAAATACAGAATTTACTTGAGTAATAATCGCCCAGTGGGGAGAAAGAAAGAGGAGGGGCTTGTAGGGAATGTCTCCTGTGCAGTTGGCGGTGGGGGGCGGGGTGGTTCAACTTGCATTTCTCGGCCATTTTCCTGCATGTTTGAGTGAGCAGCCCGACCTCACCACAGGTGCACACAGGACCCTGGGGTGCAAGAAAAAAATGCACAACGAGCCTGAGGAGGGATCGCAGCCCAACACCTCCACCTGGTTGAGTGAGGGCAGCCTCTTCAACCTTGATGCTATGCAGCGCGCTTCTGTTTCTACAACTTCAGGGGAATAAGTTGGCCCTTTCGTTGCCTGCCTGGGGGCAGGAGTTCATGTGTTGAACTCAAGTAATTACTATTGCTTCTGCACCGCAGGAGAGTCCCTGAGCCATTCCGAATCCCGAATCCCGGGTGGCTCCTCCAGGCCTGGCTTGGACCTGCATTCCAACTCCACCCCATTAGATATGTAACCTCAGGGAAGGCAGGTAAACACACTCAGCTCCCTCTTGTGAAAACAAGGACAAACAAGGCTTTTGTGAGAAATAAATGTTACTTAAACGATTGGCAGTGCCTGGGGCATAGCAAACTGTCAATACTGTAAATGGTTGTTGTTATTATTGTTGTCTATTGACAGGATGAGTGTCTAGAAGGATTATCTTCTGAACCCCATGGATACCCAACCTTGCCCGACCTTTCTGACCCGGCAGGAGGGAGCCCCACTGGCTGCTGAGATGGCTGGTGTCCCTTTTCTCCTGTCTGGTCATCTGCCGTAGGAACCCAGCGAGAGCTGCCACCCCTCATTACCTGCTCCGCTTCTCTGTCCAGATCAGCTGTTTGGAGCAAACGCCTTCAGACAGCACAATTCCATTCTCCCTTTCTCGGCCTGCCATCTTCCCATTATATAATAGGGTCCGAAAGGACTACCTTACAAGTGAACCCTGGACATGGACAGGTCTTGCCCCCTATTGAGTTTTGGGAAATCCAGCGCCAGAGCTGCCACCATATTATTTAGGGGTGATTTGGGGGGAACGAAGGCAGGACCTCTGTACTCATTGCCCACTCTTCATTAATGATAATACATCCTCTTTGTGTCTATGAGATTTTTTTGATCTTCAAAAGGCTCCTAGGAGGATTTAGTTACACGAGAGAAATCAGGATTCTGAAGGTGAAAAGGGCCTTAGACACCAACTTGTCCAACCTCTTCACTCTTGACATCGAGAAACCAAAGCTTAGTATAGCACTTTGTTTAACTGAGTTATTCCCCATTCACTCTCTCTCCTGGTCCTCCTGACAGTCCTTTAAGGGAGGTTTTATTGGTACCCTTGTTCACAGATCTGGAAGTTGACCGATCTAGTGCTGCAGTGTGATGGTTAAGAGTATGTACTCTGGAGCCAGCCTGCTAGGGTTCAAATTCTGGCTCCATGGTTGACTAGTGTGTGACCTTGAGCAAGTCACCTCACCCCCTTGTGCCCCATTTCTCCCATCCACAAAATGTTGGTGATACATGGGGCAATGGAAGTGCTGAATAAATGCCAGCTGGTTTCATTGCTATTCCTTAGGCCAGGACACAGTCGAGCTGTTGATTCCTTCAACATGTGTTTATTGCGCCCCCACTGTGTGTCAGGCACCATGCCAGGTACTGAAGACACAGGATGAGCAAGACCAACTCAACGCCGTAAGAAGCACCTGACTATTTGGGGCCATAAAGGAGTTTGATCTTTGTCTCAGGAGCGAAAACGGATGGTGAGCCAAGAAGTGACGATGATCAGATCTGCGCTTTGGAAAGACTAGTGTGACTGCAGTGTAGGGATACGTGGGTGGGTGGAGAAGGGCAAGCAGGCCGGAGGGGCAGGAGGCTGAGGAGCACAGGTACATGGGCCTGGAGCTCAGAGCAGGTCTGTGTGGTGGTAAAATGTGTGCCTGGCATGCGTGAAGACTGACAGCCAGGGTCTCGGTGAGCTGGCCTAGGACAGAGTCTGTAACTATGCTGTCCCATAGAGCAGCCACAAGGTACATGTGGCTCTTAAACCACAAAATGTGCCTCTTCTTGTGGCTCAGTTGGTTGGGTATCATTCCACAGAGCTAAATGTTGCCGGTTTGATTCCCGGTCAGGGCACAACCCTGGTTGTGGGTTTGGTCCCCTGGTGGGACACGCCGGATGCAACCAATTCATGTTTCTTTATAAGGTGTAGCACCTGACAAGAATCTAGTTTCACCACAACTTTTTAAAAAAGTGCTTTAAAGTGTGCCTCCTCTAAACTTGGATGTGCTGCAGGTATAAAATATGCACTGAATTTTGAAACTTTAGTATAAAAGAATGCGAGGTATCTCACTAGTCACCTTTTATTGGTTACACATTGAAATATTTTAAATATGTTGGCTTAAATAAAATGCATTATTAAAACTAATGAAATTTAAGTTTGTTTTTACTTTTAAAAATGTGTCCACTCAATGATTGAAATAATATACAGGGTTGGCTCTGGTGGCTCTCATTTTTCAGCTGAACGAAGCTGGCCTAGAGTGGAAAGAGGAGCAGATATGGACCCAGCCCTGGGAAAGGGCAACGTTCAAGGCAAAGTTTCAGCCAACCCCTTAATTACTGGCAAGCATCTAGGTGGAAAGGATTATACAGTTAGGGACACGGAGGGGGCGGGGCAGAGGGAAGGCTCCAGTTAGAGGGAGGCGGGGAGGCTGGAGAGGCGGAGGTGGGTGGTTCAACCACCTCGCGGGTTTGTACTCCATGGGAGGGGCGCCCACCTCAAAGCGCTCGGAGAGCCGTTCCCGTGGTGCAGTGGAGGTGCTGTCTGTGCTCTAGTCCGTGGCTGGTTACATGTGTGCATCAAGCCCTCAGCTTAGGAGGGCCTAAGGAAGCAGACTATTTCTTAACGTTTCGCCAGTTCTTAAATATTGTTTTCCACAACTCCCTCTGTAGCCCTCTGTGGACAAAGAGCAGCGTTCCACTGGGTGGGGAAGGAGTGTGTTGGGAGCAGCACCAGACCGAAGGGGCGGTGGTTCTGGAGTCTCGGCCACAGTTTCCCCGCCTGTTACCAGGGAAGGTGACCTTAAGGCCCTGTCCCCCGCCTGCAGCTTGCTTTTGTAGCTGCGTGACCCAAAACAGCCGGGTGTGTGCTCTTCACAGTTGAGCACGGATACAGACGGCGTTGCCCAGTGAGAGGGTGGGTAAGACGCTGGGAATGGGGGGTGGGCGGTCCCGGGTGCGGAGACCAGTTGCATTCTGGTCAGAGAGGACCTGAAGGAAACTGCTCACTATATGTCGGACACGTTTTCTATCTGTGATAGGTAAATATGCAAATGAGAGTCCCACAAGGGCTGAAAAAGGGAGATCAAGCTCTAAGTGAGCGATAGCGGGGACCCGGCTCTTCCCGGAGGAGCTCTGACACCCCGCGCGCCCCTCCGCGAGTGTCCTTGGCGGGAAGGCAGCGGAGCCTCGGGGTTGGCTCCTCGCTGCCCCGCAGCGGCCACCGCCCGGGGGCGCCCCAGGCCCGCCCTCGCCGCCCCCCCGCCGTCCCCCCAGCTCGGATCCTTGCGGGCCCGGCCTCCGCGCCCCGTGTTGCTGTCGCTTCCGCCGCTGCCTCCTCCAGGCGCGCTGGTCCGCGGGGTCGCCTCCGCGCGGGGCCCGCCGCAGCCTCCTCTCGCGCCGGGACACCGCGGGGCCGCCCGCGGCAGGGTCCTCCGCGGCGCCCCAGAGGCTCCCGGTGCAGCGGCCGGCTTTGTTCCGGAGACCCGACGGCGCGGAGCCGGTGCTTCTGGCGGCGGCGGCGGCGCCACTGCAGTGGTGGAAGCCCGGCCGGCCCGCAAGCCCGCAGCCGGGCGCTCGCGATGCACCAGCGCGGGCGCCGAGCGCGCCGAGCCTCGTCGGGCCGGCCGGGTGCCCCGGCTGCAGGCTGCCCCCGCGTCCTCCTGCGTTAACTGCTGGAGTCCGCCTCCTCCGCGGCCGGCTCGCCGCCCGCCGCAGTACGAGCCGCCTCCCCGCCCCCGCCCCCCGCGCCGCCGCCGCCGCCGCCGCCGCCGCAGGAGAGGGAGGGAGGGAGGGACAGGGGAGGGAGGTGGCGGGCCCCAGCCCAGAGTCCGTCCCGGGAGCCGGCGAGCGAGCTCCGGCCGCGGCGGGAGGCGCCATCCCGGGGCCGCCGGCAGCCGGGCGAGCCTAGCCCTCCGCGCGGCTCGCGGCCGCCTCCCCCGCGGACACGGCCGCATCCTTCCCGCGGCGGGGAAAGCAGCTCCCCCCTCGCGGAGCAGAGCCTCCTTTTCTCCTCCTCGGGGGGGGGGGTGTCGCCACCTGGATCGCCAAGTGTGCGGGGTCCGGAAGGCAGCGACCGGAGCACCGTGACCCGCCATGGCTCAAGCGGCCAAACAGCTGAAGAAAATCAAAGACATTGAGGCGCAGGCCCTCCAGGAGCAGAAGGAGAAGGAGGAATCCAACAGGAAGCGGAGGAACCGCTCGCGTGACCGAAAGAAGAAGGTAAGAAGGGGGCGGCGGCGACAGCCGGGCGGCAGAGGCGCCCTGGAGGGGGCTGCCCGCCAGACCCGGGAGCGCGGCGGGGGCGCGGGGCCCGGCGCCCGCGGAGTTGGAGCCGCGGGAGAGTGGGGGGCGCGGGGCGGGAGCAGAGGAGACGAAGGGGCTCCGGAGGGGACGCGGCAGGCGGCTGGAAGGGCAGAGCGGGAGGCCGAGAGGCTGAGGGCGCGCGGAGGCCGGCCCGCCCGCGGCCCGCGGAGACCTTTCAGCACCTCGGACAGACGCCGGCAGGCCCGCGCTGCTCCGGGAGGAACTTTTCCGGCCTCCCCGCGGTTGGGTGGGCTGCCCCGCTCCGGCTCCTGGCTCTCCGGGTTTCCAGGGGCGCTGGCTTGGATAAAGGCGACTCCGGACTGCGGAGGCTTCTCTGCTCGGCGCCTGCCTCGGTGACCCACTCTCTGGCGCGGAGGGCATCGTTCCCCGGTCTCTGAACAAGTGGGGCTCTTGTCCTTCCCTGCCCCTCTTTGCTCGAAGGAAGCGCCTTTCCTAACGCCCTGGGACGGCGACAAAAAGGCATGACCCCGGGCACTTGGCAGTGTCTTCTGTCCGGGTCGCTAGAGATGAGCAGCCTCTGGAAGGCAGACGGGGGCGTGCAGCCCGGTCCGAGGCCTGGTCCGAGCACAGGTCTGCCTTCTCGCGGAGGAGTGAGACGAGCTCTGCCCCCGCAATGACCCGGACCTCTTAGCACAACTGTCGTTGTGCCCAGCGCTTTCCTTTAGGATCTGGGGGTCTTCATACCACTGACTTAAAGCGCCTTTAGAAACACCTTTGGTGAGAAACACCATTTGGTTCGAAACGCCTTTGATTTTGAAGGGAAGGGGGCAGTTACCTGGGTAGAGGGCTCCAGCCAAGAGGTGTTTTAGAATCCCCCCCACCCACCCCGATGGAGGAGGCCAGGAGTACTCGGATGCAGCTCTGGGCACTGGAGATGGTGCTGAACTCCAGCTTCAGGAAAGCCATTTCACCTGAGGAGGTCGATGTGGAGCACGGCCTGCAAGCCTTTGGCCGGGGAGAAGGGCCCTTCTGGACTCCAGGGCAGAGGCACGGGTCTTGGCTGAGAATGAAACGTTTTTTCCTGAAATTGTGTCGCCCTGAGGAAGAAGTTGGGAGCCCGTGGTTGACAGCAGGGTGTGGGGAACAGGCTGCCTGCGGGTCCCACTCCACTCACCAGCTGGTCAACAGGACCCACATCCAGCCTCTTCCTAGAGATGAGACACAGGGGCAGAAAGTTCTCTGATGGTAACCGAAGTCACCACTAGGCTTTCCCCTACCCCTTCAAAAGACAGCCCCTCCTCCCTCAAGGGATTGCCATCTCGTGTGTAAATAGTAGTTTCACAAAAGTACCACCCCTTTAGCGGGACCGGAAAAAGAGGCCTTCCCCATACCTGCGGTGAATCAGAGTCTGGGCTGGTGCCACTGAGAGAGAACCTCACCCAGTCCTGCTGCTGGGGTCTGCAATGCCAGCGCCCATCCTGTAGTCGGGCTGGTGGAAGACTGGGTATATCTGATGTGTTCACCCGCTCTCTTGGCATCAACGTAACTTCTTGCTAGGGTGCTCTCTATTTCCATCCCTGCTATTGCTTTAGGAGCCAAGCCGATCCTCTCTCCCAAACTGCTCACTCAGTGTTTTTATCCTACTTCTTCCTTTCAAGCTTCTTCTTTGATGCTCTTGATGCCATAAATATTTTTTTGAGCAATAGTAAAAAAAAAAAAACCCAAACCCTCTCCTATCTTCTTTTCTTTGATTTCTTTTCATTCTATGAAACACTCTTTAATGTAACTCCAAATCCTGACTGTATGTAATTTCAATATTCTTCTTTCCGCCTTGGGTCTTAACCTTTACATTATTTACATTGTTAGTCCATTTTATTTTCATTTTCAGTTCTAGTTGATAATATATTCCCCTTCCCCTGAGTTGGTTATGTTGTTTTACTAGCTGGTCACAGCATACTGCGTCAGTGAGCATTCAAAAATCTTCCATACAGATTTTCATTATTCTATGCAGTATCCTGTGTGCTATGATTGATCCACCAAGAATAAGGAAATCTTAATTCAAAGTGATAGCGATGTCATAAACTCTTAGAGCTGATTATTTGGGTAAGGGGGTGTATGGCACAGGTCGAGGTGTGGGGGTCCTCCACGTGTATTCCATACTGATTGTGAGTTCTCCTGGCCATTGGCATGGCCTTGAGAGCCATCTCAGAGAATAGAGTTAAAATTTATAGCAAAATACAAAATTACAAGAAGATGGAAGGCCCTGGGGAGAAAGGTGAGGCAGGCACAGAAACACGGAGAGGGATATTGAGAGCAGGCTGAGAGGCTCATGCAGGGGCTGGTTAAGCAGGTGACGGTGGGGGAGGGGGCTAAATTGAAGGTTCGTGTAAGGTGAGGTCTCAGACCATTTTTCACAAGTGAAGTAATTTTTCAAAGCAAAGTATATTTCAATCAAGCATCTGAGGACTTTACAGTTGGTCTTAGACTATGGGGATGCTGTGGAACTGTCCTTACATCAGCCTGAAGAAAGAACCTCAGACATGCAAGCAAACGTCTTATTCCAGTGAATTGGTAATTCCTATGACTACATGGCCACACAATGAGCACTCTGGATTTACTGAAAGGAAAGGTGTTTGTCCCATGGGCAGCCAGCTTAACGGGGACTGACTGAGCAGAACTGCATCCCTCTCCAGTTGTAGAAATAATCACGGTTGTAACTTCAGCGGCGGTTGCAGTTTTACAGCTGAGGATGTTGTGTGGGAAGGCGCTTGCTAAGGGGTGCTGTGCAACGGGGGATGGTGCTGATGTTGTGACGCACTGACTGACACCGACAGAAACCACCTTGACACAGGGAGCTGAGCGAAGAAGACTCTGGGGCTCCGAAAATGCCTGCATTCGTCTGGGCTTCATTCAGTTTTCTGTTTGTGAAGCACATATCCTCGCCCGATGCTCGCTGGTGGAGCTGCAGCTTTTTAAAAAAGACTAAACTCCAGTATTTATGACATTTACTAATAAGCCCCCTTGCTTCTGAAGGAGTGGATGGAAATAAACAAATCGCCAAGCATGAGTAAAGCAGGCATTTGCATTAAGAATGGTAGCTTTCTAGGGCTGAGGAAGCCTTGGGCATGAGAATGTGTGTGCTTTTTATGTTTACCCAGGAGCTTGAGGTTAGGAGAGGAGGAGAGGGAGGTTGATGAGAAAGTGAGGCCAAGGGTGGGATGGGAGGAAGAGGGGCAGAATTAAGGGAAGGAGGAGAGGATGAAGAGGTGAGGGAGACAGAGGGAAGGAAGGGGGCTGGCATCTCAGCCCTGCTTTGAGGGGTTACACTAAGCCTGCTACCTGCAGTACTTGTGAAGTACCCTGGAGAGCGTTTCTGAGCTCTCTCTTTGTCCCTCCCTCTCTTCACCTACTTCGCCTTCTGATGCTGGTGAAGGAAAAGATCATGCCCAATTCATAGCTGTGTACCCGATACCTAACTCAGTGCCTGACGAACAGTGGGCATGCAATAAATGAATGTGTGTGGAATGAGTGTCCGATGAGTGGATCTGTATGTTCGTCTCTGCTTGCCTGGATGTGGTCTTGGGCGCAGGCATGTGTGCAGGTGAACAATCCTGTCTTTGACTGGCTATCTTTTGGGGGCATCTGAAGAGAGCCTGATATTGCCTTCTTTTCTAATCATTTGCAATACAATAGGAAGTTGTAGGCAGGCAGTGGAACCATCTAATTTTTTGGTGCAGTGAATTCTACCACAGAGCAGGTAGTTAGTTCCTTGCAGGGTCTCTGCTGCGCTAAATGTCAATCCAAGTGTTTTCAGCCACTTGGAACAATGGCAGTGTTTGCACAGGGCCCCAAGGAGCCACGCAGAGGAGGGCGCAGAAATGAAAAAGCAAGCCCAGGAGTGGAAAGTGAGCATCACCCTTTGCCATGCAGGCAGCGCCTGCAGCCTTTCCAGTCTGTGCCGCAGGCCCGGGAGCGCCTTTGGCCTCCCTCGAACAGCTGGATCAGGCCCTGCTCCTGGACTGCAGAGATGTCTTTGGTTGAGCCCGTGATTGGAACTGCAGAGGAGATTTGGGGGTACCTCCGTGAGAGACCACAGTGGTGGGGCTGGGCTTATCACCAGGATGGTAGGTGGAGGGTTATGTGGGCCCACATCGCCCATTTGTAAAGGGCCTCAAATTTACACTTCTGCTATTATCTCCAAAGGAGTTTATATATTTAATCTAAGAGATAACTGACAAGATCAAAAGAGAATGGTGTTCATCACACGTCTTTAAACCCAGGCCCTATTGCTAAATGACATCACTGGTGTATGTTGCAACATGAATTGATACTCATATAATAAGTCTCTCTTTGGCTTTTGAATAGTATAATTCTGTTGCATTGTGTGTTCATTACTAAATGTGTTAATGTATTAGTTGCAAGCTTTTAAAATACATCACAACTTTGATAACCCTGCTTTGGCTTCTCTTCTTATTTCAGTACCTTGGGAGCCTCAAAAAATCTAAGTCGCCCTGCCCCTCTCGAGCTCTGGGAGGTGCTTGCAGTGGCTGAAGATATGGGATATTCCAAGCCGGCTCTCTGTCCATCTTCTAGCCCAGCACCTCTCTCCCTGCTGCAGCGGCAGTGGTGGGGGGCAGCTCCGGGAGTGATTCCATCCCCCCGCAACCATCGCTGGATCAGGAGAGGGGGTTTTTGAGGGCAGAGATGTTACACCCTCAGTTACATCCAGAACTATATGGTTTGCATATTATTTGCTTCCCACAGCCCCTGTTTAAAGTAGGTGGGGCAGCAGCTGTAATTCAGAGCCTGGAGAAAGTGACCCTCCTTTGGAAGGGAACCTAAAGCCGGCCTCTCTTCTCTCTGCACCCCAGCAAATTGCTTGCTCACTGGCTCTGCCTGTCTCCTCTCAATATAGCAATGTTTTTTTTTTTTTTAACCCCAGTCTAAAGCCTCTGTCCTCCCTCTTCCAATAAAAATGAGCAAGCGGTCAGGAGTAGGTGCTGTGTGCCAGGCACTTCTCACGTATGTTAACTCATCCCCAGGCTTTGCCTTCATCCTTCCTTGGTAAGCCTGATCTGCTCTCCATTTCTTCCTCCATCAGTGTCGGAGCCCATCACTCTCTTCTTCAAGAAACTCTCCTGAATGCTCCGCCTCCCTCCCCGCCATCTCCCTGCACTCTCTTCACGTCGACCTGTCATTTGTTCCAGGGGGGTGACCCGCATTCTTGTTCCACCCCTTCTAGATTGTAAGCTCCCTGAAGCCAAGCCTGAGTCTTTGTATAGCTACCCAGTAAATGATATGGCTTGGGTTGATTCAGAAGCTACATTGAACAGGTTCAGATTTTTCTCTCAGACTTTCTATTTGATTTTGGAAGACTTGGTTCTTAGAATTGGAACCAAGTAAGTCTGTTTCTTTTCCTGAATTATCCTGATCAAAGCAAAGTCTGTCGTCATCCATGTTAGGGTTTTGTAAAAAGGCAAATAAGGTTTGCTCGGCTCTATATCTCTATTTTTGGTTCTCGAAAAGCAGCTCAAAAGTCTGCCTCTTACAGAGTGTTAGGCTAGGAGTCACATGCCTGGGTTCCAGTCTTAGCTCTTGTATTTATCCGCTCCATGTAATGAACAAGCCTCTGAACTCCTCTGAGGCTCAGTCTGCACATCTGTAAAACAGGGATGAGAATCGAATGAGGGTTGTGCTTTGTAAAATTTAAAACTCCCGTAGTTAATAACGTGACTGTGAACTAGCTTATCCTCTCTAATAGATGCAATGCAGACAAAGCTCACAACCAGCTCTTCCTGGTAGCAGGAGCTCGGGGTGCCTGCTGGGGGGGGGGGAGGGTGGGGAGGAGGCGCACATTGTTACCGCGGTGCTGGCAAATGCGGGAAGAGTGCTTTAAACCATATCTTCATTTTATTTTCAGGAAAAGAAGGAGTTTTCTGTCTTGATGAGATTTATTATCATAGGCTTAGTTATCTACATGGGCCCTGTCTATAACTTTGAGGTGGACTTTGTTAAAGCCTTGCCTGGCAATTGCTGTATTATCCAAAGGGAGACATGAAAGTGGTCCCTACATTTTCCAAGAATACCATCCCTGTGAGGGCCATGGCCAGGAGATCTGGGGTGTGGGCTATCCCAGGTTTGGGACTCCCAGTGCCGGGTGGTCAGACTCCTGCAGGGAGCATCCGCGCACCTTAGGAGTGCAAGCCTGACACACCCGCGAGAAAGGAGAACTCTTGCTGTGGGCACTCAGCATGAAAGCTAGGGTGTAATGGCCAGCCAGTTTTTTAATAGCTTTGTTTTCTTACCTGCTTCCCATGTGACTGGGTGCTTCCCCTCAGAGAGAATTTCTCGGAGTTTTTGCTCAGGTGCTAATACAGTTCCAGTTAATATTGCATTTTTAGCCATTTCAGAGTATCATTGACAATGATAGCTGCAGAGCAACCTCCTTTGCTTACCAAAGGTGGGGCGTATATTTATGGAGAGCCTGTGCGCCCTGGAGTCATTACCTCACTGGATCCTCCAAACAACCATCGATGGGTCAGGTGAGGACAGAGCTGGGCTTAAACCCAGATCCAGCTGACTTCAAAGCTTATTTACAGACCTCCGCACTAGCCTGCCTTCTCCAGCATTTGTTGGTCCCCAGGAGATTCAAAGCTATTCCAGGCACTGAGAGGGGAGTCTGAACTGATGCTCTTTTTCCTGCCTTCCTGTGAAGGACTTGCAGACTAGTGGAAAAGCTGAGGAGGAAGTACTCCTAGGCTGACAGTGGAGGCAGGTGATTTGGGCTCAGGACAGAAGTGCTGCAGTCTGGATTCTGGTGGGAAGAGGGGTGTCCAAAGGCTCCTCTGTAGGTCTCAGGACCACACCATGTGATGGTAAGGACCTTGTCCAGGCATCTGGGTAACAACAAGGGGCCAGATGAAAGAGCCACTGAAAACCGAGTTGTTGGCGTTACCTGCTCTGTCCCCAGCTCACCTGCCTCACAAAGTGGCTATTTCCCCCTTTACTTTCTGTTTTGGAGATTTCCGTACCTACCACTGCATCTGCATCTCCTCCATATAATTGTTTAATAATGTGCTGGCATTACATGTGCAGATACCAAGTGACAATGTTTCTGCCACTGTCATCTGTTCTTTCCTCTTCTCTGGGATTTTTCAAAAACATTTTATTTATTTATTTATTTTTAGAGAGAGAAGAAGGGAGGGAGAAAGAGAGGGAGAGAAGCATCAGTGTGTTGGTTGCCTCTCACACACACGCCACTGGGGACCTGGCCCACAACCCAGGCACGTGCCCTGACTGGGAATCGAACCAGCGACCCTTTGGTTCGCAGGTCGACACTCAGTCCACTGAGTCACACCAGCCAAGGCATCTCTGGGATTTTTGCTTGGCACACAGAGGAACTTCTTGCTGGGAGCCAGCCTTGGCTGGGGTATGTTAGGGGCAGGTGGGAGGAGGAGATGAGCACAGCTCAGCCCTTGCCGGGAATTCTCACATCCATCTCGGGGATCCCCATGCTTTCATTTCCTGCCCCTAAGAAGTCAAATGGGCTAAGTAATGACCACCAAGAGGAGTGTAGTCAGGGAGAACACAGGCACAGGAGATTAGAAGGCACAGAATATCATTGGAGTAGAATTGGGAGAGGAGGGGATGGAGTGAGAAGAAGCACTAAAGGAAAAGGGAAGGAGGCCCTTAATTATGGAGTGGTCAGAGCCATGACTCCTAAACCCAGCTCTGAGATGGAAGGGACAGCCCCAGATAAGCAAGGTGGGACCCATGGGAAAAGAGGAAGGGAGTGATAGTCCCAGTGGCCTCTCAGGTTTGCTAGTGTCACAACCACCTATGGGGTGGGGGTGGGGAAGGACTTGTTAGAAGCAGACCTGCCCTACCTCCGACCCCAGAATCTGATGCTCCTGTGGGCGGGGCCAGGCCCCTCCCCCACCCCCTAGCCCCCACCCACGGTGGAGCTTGCTTAGAGCTCATGGAAGAGCTTCTGTGCTAGCAGAAGAACACAACAGACAAGAACACATTGATGGAATGTGGCAAGACTAAGGGAGAATCAAACCAGGAGATGCAGGGAAGAGGTGAGAAAGTGGAGGGTTTGCATTCACTTATTATTTAGTTTGTATCCAATTCCCCAAAGGAAGTGGGCAAGTTAAAAACTGACTTTAGCACTGTGGCCATACCTATGGGGGAAGTAAACTTGAAAGGGGATGGGCTAGGGGTCTTCCAGGGGTGGAGGCTGGGTCTTCATGGACAGCTAGGGGTCAGCCTGGTGAATGAGGGGCAGGATGGTCAGATGAGGCAAGAGCAGGGGTGGAGGGGGAGCACACAAGATATGGAGGAGGAGGTGGCCTGAAACAGTGGGCCCAAGAGCAGAAGCAAGGAGAGCAGAGTGAGGGAAAGCAGAAGGAGGCTGGAGAGGGAAGTGACCTTGCGGCCCACCTGGGCCTGAAGGGCGGAGGCAGCCCTGAGGGGCTCCAAGCAGAAGTCTGAAGTTTACTGTGCCTTCAATGCAGAGATGGGCTGGGCGGGGTGGTGCTGTGGAGAGCTGGGCACCTGTTATGCCCACGGATGGTAACCCAGCTGAGGGATAGGCTGGTTTGAGCTGGGGTGGCTGGTCGGGGTGGAGAGCATGTGATAAACCAGCAATAACTGGGTGCCTGAGAAGGTTGGTCTTTGTGGGTCATACAGCGGATGCCAGTAAGTAGTCAAGGATGATGCTGAAAGTTTCATTTTGACATATGTTAATGTATTTGTGTGTGTGCGTGTGATTAAACGTCTATAAAACCTCATTTCTGACTTGGTGTTGAGTAGTTAGTTGGGGGTGCCTTTTGCCTAGGAAAGAGGAGGGGGAACATATTAGGAAGAAAATAATATGTCCTTTTAGGGGAAAATATTGTTAGGTAGCTTCCTGGGGCTCCCACTTGATAAAAGGAGAAAGCTAATAGATGTGCTCTTAAATATCGGGAAATCTGTCAGGCTTGTGCTGGAACGGAGAGGCAGTCAGTTCGGGCCTGAGCTCTTCTGGAGTGCAGATCTTTTGAGGGATTGCTTCCAACAGGCACATGCCCAGACAGAACCTTACCAGTGGATGCTCAGGTTGGCAGGGAAGGCAAGCCCTGGGGCAAGAGTCTAACCTACTCTTAAACAGATGACTTTGGCACCATCACCCATATGGTGAAATGCTAATGCAATCACTAAATACGATGCTTAAAAGAACTTGTTTTTAAGAATTTGCTTCTAATAAAGCAGGAATACACTTAGATGTAATGTAATTTAAAAATGTAATGTAATTAAAAGGAAAGACAGGGGCTGCCCTGCTGTCAAAGAGCATAGCCAGGCCCTTCCCTGACGATGTGTCTTCCGCAGGTGAAAGCTGCGATTTAGAGATGACCTCCCCCCACCCCAATAAGGAAGTCCAAGGTGATGTGGACTAGAGCCAAGCAGGTCCCAGAGTAACAGAATTCGTTGGCTCATGGTGGAGCTGGAGTGTGGTCCCGAAAGTCTGGGCAGCTGGGTCTTGGCATGCGAAGCCGTCCATTGTAAACCAACTTGAAAATGTGTGTGTGTTGGGCCTGATACTCCGTTCTGCCGCCAGAGTGATCTTCCAGAAATGCAAATCAGATCTCGACAGTCCTGCCCTTAAATCCTTCAGTAGTTTCCTAATTGCCCTTAGAATACGGTCCCAGTCCCCGCTTGTCACTCTGGCTTCCTTGGCGCCCCTATCTAGCCCACAGCTGCCTTCCCCGGTGCCTCTCTCTCCTACAAGCTGCACCCAGCTGTTCTCCGAACTTACTCTAGTACTTCAGATGTGTGTGCTTTCTCTGCCTGCAGATCGTCCCGTCTGCTGACTCACCTCAAACACTAACGCCGACTCCTCTGTTGGAATTCCATTTAAACGTTGCCTCCCAAACCCTAGATGAGGTTAGGCCACCCTGTCCGGTGCTATTCTGGTATGCCTGTGGGCAAGGTGACCAGAAAATCACAGAACATTAAAAGGACTTTAGAGTGTGTCAGGAGGGCATCTTGATGTCGAGGTGGCCACGAGGAGATGTGGGCTTTAGAAGTAGATGGCGTCAGGTGGTCCCGGGCTGGCGTCCGGGCTCTGATGTTACCAGCTGGGTGGCCTTCGACAAGGCGTTCAGTTCCCCTCCCTGAGCCTTTGTTTTGCTGTTTGTAAGGTGGGGAGAATAATACCTACCACAGAACCACACGGGGTTGTCAGCATGCATGAAGGATGGAATGAGTTAATATGTGTAAAGCACCTGAGATATAGGAAGCACTCGATAAACGCCTGCTGCAGAGGCTCCGTTCCCACTCACACCACCTCCTGCCCTGGAGCAGCCAGTGAAAGCAAGGCATGGGCTGTGGATGTGGTGGGGGGCAGGGGGCAGCTACGCGCGTCTGCACCCGGAGCACTGAATGGATAAAAAAGATTTTTAAAAATATGAACACCAGAGGTTTCCTCTTAAACGCTAAATAAGATTCAGAAGGCGAAAGTCTGGGCCCACTTAGCTAAATTCTCACCTTGTATGTAATTTAAACACAGTGAGCTCCTTTCCAGAGATGGCCGTCAAGGTTACATCCCAAGGTTGAGAGTGCTTGTCTCTCATTGCTGCCAGTTTCTTAAATGAATTAGGCAGGTCTGTGGAGAAATGTGAACCTGATGCAAAACTCCAATTAAACCGCCCAAGTCGGCAAACCTTCGAAGTCGGAAACGTCTGTCAAGTTGTACTGAATTTGTGGAGATGACAGAGTCTCCTTAGGCGTGGAGATTTGGTGGATTCCCTTTAATGCCATTTGAATGAGCTACTTTGGTCTGTGTCCCTCTGAACCGAGAACAAGAACGCTGCCCGGCGGATCCTAGGTTACGACGTCCTGCGATGGGATGCCTGGGGCGGGGCCAGCAGTGCAGCGACCAATTCCCTCCGAAAGGCGGCTCTGCTTTCGGACAGCGCGCAGTGGAAGAGATCTGCGCTGGTCTGCTGCCCCTGGGTGACGCCTAGGGAGCCATGACGTTAGGGCCGCGTTCTCGAGCAGGTGGGCTTCACTGTCTGCTGTAGGTAGAGAAAGCCCTAGCCGAACAGTCCATCTTTGTTTTCGCATTGTCTTCTTGCTTGTCACAGGTGTCACGGCCTATTGACCTCATTCTTGAACGGATCTGCATGTGAAGGGCATCTGGGTTACAAGTCGTGTGCTTAAATCTTAGCGCTTTGACCCATATGTCGATATTGCCCTACACACAACAGGACCTTAAAAAGAGGCAGATGGGAAAAAACATTCTTAGTGATTCTGTACCAAGGGAAAAGCTATACCATCACTAGATTCTCAGGAAGGACCCAGACGGGTCTCTGCCACGCATCCACCTTTCCCACCCCTGCTCGCTTCGCCACTGCGCTTGCCCAAGCTTCGTTCCGGCGATAGATAACCTCTCGTCTTGCCCTCCAATCCAGTCTTCATCTTGCGGCAAGAGTCATGTTTTTTTTTTTTTCAAATGCATTTCCACAGTCGTCCCTTCCGTTCATAGACCTTTCAGGTGCTTCCCATTGGCTGTGAGGACCTGCCAACCACTGAGGTCCTCCGCCTCCAGCCCCCATCGCGCTGCCAGGGTTTGCCATGTTCCGCTGGCCCTGCACCTTCGCCCGCTGCTTCCTTCCCTCTGGAGCTCAGTCTAACCCCTACTCACCCTTCATGGCCCAGTTCCACCGCCCCCAAGAAGCGCCCTTGACTCTGGGTCAGAGATGTTACAGAGCGGGTGCCTACCCTGAAGGAGGTTGGTGAGGTGTCCCTGTGTTTGCCCAGGGAGTTTCCCAGGCCTTTTAAAGCTAATGGCATTTACGACGAAGTCCTAGGACAACACAGGGTTACCGACCCAGCAGGGAAACAAAACTAGTTCATTTTCTTGTGTTTCTCAGTCTCGGAGCCTGAGCAGGATCTGGATTGCAGGAGCCTCTCCTCCCTCCCACTCCGCCCCTCGGATTTGTGGGCGTTAACTAGGTGTGGTTGTGGAGGAAAAGAGCAGACCCTGGTCGAGAGAGCTGGGATTGAGTCCTAGTTTTTTCACTGTGTGGTGTAGCTTTGGACACTTCTTTGAGTCTCAGTTTCCCTACTTCTAAAATAAAGGGGTTGGCTTAGAGCCTTCTTAGCCTCTTTTGGAAGGACTCATAATTCGGTGATTGTGTGAATTTACAAAGCCATGGGGCAAAGTGGCTCCTAGATGCCAGCTAGCTTCCCCTGGCCTAAGGTGGGCTGGAGGCGGCCGTCCTGGGCTGCCGCCCAGATCTGGCGGACACCACACTGCAGGGCACAGGAGTGTTAGCAAAAGCGTGCAAGACCACTCCGCACGGGGTTCAGGCACAGGTCCTTTGTACTCACCCCGTCCAATGCATTGTTTTCACAGTACCGATGCTGGGCAGATCAGGGAGAGGAAAACCTCCTGATAAAGTGCAGGGGCCACGTGGGCAGTTAGGTGGTCACAGTGCTCAAGGTCAACAGCTCTGTTCCTTTGAGGGTGTATGTGTAGAAAGCTGTGCCACTGGGCACCCCTGTGACCCTATAAACCTCCTGCCGGGGCCAGTAGGGTGTCTCCTTCTACGTGTGTGATAAAGAGTAGCCTCTGCCCCCGGTGAACAGAGAAAGCAGGAGGCAGGGCACCTTCTATTGCAGTGCCAGGTGACTGGGCCTGTCATACTCGGAGTTGGTTTCAAGGTCATGAACAAGGTGAGTCTCCTTCTGTGGAACCTGTGGGCCTTGACTCCAGTGGGGAGGGAGCTGGAGCAGCCCTTTCTCCTGCCTTGTCTTGGAAGGCAGACCCGGGTGACCGCTGGCCCACAGGGCAGGCACCCTGCTGCTGGGTACACGGTGGGCTCTGTCAGACAGTCCGGCTTTGTAGAGGCCCCTCTTTTTGAGGCGAACTGCCCATTTGGGGCAAAGCCCAGCTTTGTCACCTACTGAGTTTCTGAGGAGTCAGCACTTTCAGGAGAGGCTGGTGCCCCAATTCAGTGCTTTTTGAATTTCGGTCTCTGGCCTACTGGTCCTCCCCTCCCTGGAATGCAGCGCTTGCTGGTTCAGTGGAAGCCCTAGGTGCCGAAAACCTGTCACGTTTTCTTCAGTGGCTGCTCTGCTGGGGCTGGAGAGAACTGTCCCAGTGAGGGGACATCCAGGTCTGGGCTGTCAGTGAACTTGAACCCTCCCCAGTGACTGCATCTGAGAGATGAGCCCTCCTGGGTATTCCAGTCTCAAAGAGCCTTGGGGCCCGGGCGGTGGGTGCCATGTGGACAGAAGCGATGGTCACACAGAGCTTGGACTGCCAAGCGTTTCCGCCCGCTGCCCCTGGTCATTTCTCTGTCCTCCTAACAGCCCTGCTGAGAGGCAGGGGTCAGGTTCCCCAGTTCACACTGGCGCAGACTCAGCAAGACTAGGCGTGTTTCACTCCGCCGAGAAATGCGGGGGCTGGACCCGAAACCTCGACTGTCTGTCTGTCTCTCTCTCTCCAAAGCCCTGGTTTTTATAATAAGCAGGCAGTAGCAGATGCAGGGTGTTGGGGATTAAAATTTGTGTTGTTTTCTGTTTTTCTCATCTATCAACTACCTACCCAGCTACCATCTGGAAAACGGCGAGGCCCAGCCGTGGGTGGCTGATGTTCTCTCCGCTGAGGGAGAGAAGGGAAGGCAAGGGACACCTCTGACCCGCACAGGGGCTGGGAGAGCAGCCCGCTTTACAGGGGAGGACCTTGGAGCGCTCAGCAAGGTTAAGTAGCTTGCCCAAGGTCATACATTCTCTCAGAGCCAGGGCTGGGGTTCATACCAGCTGCCTGATTTGGAAACCTTCACCTTACTGCTCCCGGGGCTATTATGAGTATTAAACAAAATCAAATAGACAGAGTGCTTAAAGGGGGACTGATGAGGGGCAAGAGATGAAAAATGTTTTAAAAGCACTTAACACACAGCCTAGACCTGGGTGAGAATTCTGCGTGTCAGTTCCTTTGACTCTGTAAGACAAAATACCGCTCTTACTCAGGGAGAGGAGGCATGTATTTCCTCCAAAAGAACCAGCACCACAGATACGGCACAAAGACAGAGATGGACATACGGTTAGACAGACAGATGGGTATGAGAGTGGCACCAGAAACCCCCATAATTGTCTTCTGGAAGGCAGGCCCCTTGTCGTATAGGCTGCTCCTGCTAGGTGGGTGTTCTAGGAACCCATCTGTATCAGTGCAGCAGCTGGTGTTGTTGTGAGAGGCTGCGTTCGGCTTCAGTGAATTTTTTTTGAAGATTCTTTCAGGGCATTTGGCCCTTCCATGGTGGGTGATTTATGAGCACAGCTGCCCACACTGCACTGAGTGTTCAGCAGTGTTTCACCAAAAATGGCATGACTCCCATGCCCCACCCTCCCTATTCACCTGATCTCGGCCCGAGCGACTTCTTTTTTGCTTCCTCAGGTGAAAAAATTCCTCAAAGGGAAATAGTTTGCTGATGTGGAGGAGGTGAAACAAAAGATGGCAGAAGCACTAAAAAGCATCAAAATCTACGAGTTCAAAAACTGTTTTGAGCAGTGGAAAAATGTCTCGATAGGTGTATTGCATCAAAGGGAGAGCACTTTGAAGGTGACTAAAGTTTAAACATGTAAGAATAAACACACAATTTCTTGTAAGTGAATTCTGGGTTTTTGGGTTCCCCCACGTACAGACCCATAGAAGGCAGTGTATGCACAACCAGTGCCTTGGAATGGGAGCGTTAGGACCTGAGGAGGGCCCTTACTCCCTCAGGAAGTGGCTGGCTGAGCTTGGAAAAATCGCTTCACTTCTCTATGTCTCTGTTTTCTCACCTGGCTTATCTAGGACCTGGAATAGGCTCAAGGACATAGCATCTTGGAAGGGAACTTGGAGGTCTCATACCCCACCTCCTTCATGGGGAAACTGTGTCCAGAGAAAGAAAATGACTTGTCCAAATCACACAGCTGTTTTCAGTAGCCAAGACCAAGAAAATACTAGGAGCACGTCTCCAGGCTTGGCTCTTCTGGCCCTAGTGAGAAATTCCAGCCCTTACAAGCTATGAGTTTTGGAGCACAACATGGTGGGAGGGACTCGGAGAAGGGAAGAGGGATTTTGGTTCTTTTGTTCCCCATGGAAACATCCCCGGCAAGTAAAGGCAGCACAAGGAAGAGTGTGCAGGGACTGGAAGTGGCCCTCTGCCTGTGGGTGGAGGGCCTGCATGAGTGATTCAGGACCCTCTGGGCATCTCTGTGAGGGAAGAGGCTCTCAGGGTGCTCTGTGCGGGCACGCAAGCCTGAGCCGGCCTGCACTGCGCACCCCCCACCCCAAGAAATGTGCCTGGGGCAGATTATTCCAATTGGCCCTCATCCCTCTGCCCCAGTGAGTGCTCTTTGGGGCCACATGCAGCTCCAGGTGTGTTCAGGGCCCCTCGGGCTGCCACAGTGGCCTAGGGTGGATGTTTAGTTTGTTCCCTGCATTTCTGGCCTTTGGGGCACATTCATCAAGTCCAGCTGGTCATTCTACAGGCAGGAACTGAGGGCTGGGTGGCAGGAGGGACCCCCCTCCTCCGCAAGGCTGTGGCTGTGTGGGGCCTGAACCTCAGACTTCTGAGTGTTGTTTGGATGCAAGGTCTGGTTGCCCCTGGAGTCATGGAATATGTCTGTCTATGCATCTGTGTGTCTGTCTTGGTCACCTACTATTTTATTATTTATGCTTCTTCTTGGGGAAAAGAGGGAATAAGAAAAGCCCCTTTGTAAGGGTACTGCACTCTTTTCACTTTATCTTCTTCCCTCCTTTGCCTTTTTTTGTCACCTCTAAATATGTGCCGGGCCATTTCTGACATGCTCCCATACCCCCCCTCCCTGCTCCCCTTCCCAATACCTTATTCCTACTGGCAGTGAGGGATACAAAATCCCAAACCCCTCTCTCCTTGGCTACTCAATGAGCTCCTGGTCATCTTGCAAATACAGAGTAAACATCACCTCTTTCAGGAAGCCTTCCCTGACTTCATTAAGCAGAAATAATTGCCGCCCCCCCACCCCCGCCCCCGTTTGTGTTCCATCAGCACTGTTAATCTCACTATCACAGCACTCACTGTTTTATTTGTTTAAGTGGGAGGTGGGTGAACTTTTTACTGTAAAAGGCCACGTGGTAAACATTTTTCAGTTTCTGTTGCAAGCACTCAGCTCTGCCTTCGTGGCACAAAAGCACCACAGACAACATGTAAATGGATGAGCACAGCTGTGTTCCAATAAAACTTTATTTATGGATGCTGAAATTTGAGTTTCATTTCATTTTCTACATCTTACAAAATGCTATCCTTTGCTCCCCCCAACCATTTCAAAAAGTGAAAACCATCCTTAGCTTGTGGGCCATGCGCACGTAGGCTGCAGGCTGGACCTGGCCCTCGAGGACAGTGTGCCGACCCCCGGGTTAAATGCTTGCTCTTCTTGCTTGACCGTGCACAAAAGCTAGACCTTGGTCATCTCTGCATCCCCAGAACCTGCCGGTTGAATGAATGAATCCGTTGATTTACATTAAATGCACACACGCAGAATCGTCATTGCTAACTCCTTCAACAGTCCTTTGAGGGAGGGAGACAGGACAGGTGTGATTGCTCCTATTTCACACAGAGGCAGACTGGGGCTGTAGGACTGGAGTCCTGGAGGAATCTTCGGCCTTCTGGTTCCTACTCCAGTGGGGCAGTTGCTGTGTCAGGTCCTGGGGGGCTGCTCTGGTTGCTGAGTCCTCTTCAGTCGCTGGGGAATCTCTAAGGAGCTGGGCCAGCAGGACGGCTCTGCTGCTGGGTGCGGTAGAAGCCATCGAGGAGCACACCTTTCAGTGTGGAAACAGAGGCAGCCTGGTGCCTGCCTGGGTAAGAGGCCCGTGTCAGAACAGTTTGGTTTCCTTCCTGCCTCCCTGGCTGCCCCGTCTGTTCTGCTGAGGGGGAATTGTTACACAGAGCTAAAATTAGATGTTTTGTTTGAATTATGTTAATTCAACTTAATTGCTGGGGAATGTCACTGTTCTTAAGAAATCCCAGATCTCTGGGGGCCTGGGTGAATAACAATACCCCCTTATACTGTGCCTTGCCCCCCATCCGGGCACTTCCACCTCCATTCAGGACAGCAGCCCAGAGACTTGATCCCCTTTTCCCTGGATGAGGAAGCTGAGGCCTGGGTGGTGCCATCACATTCCCCAGGTCACGGGTCTGCTTTCTAGGTGGCTTCCATTCCACTAGTGCTGTCGTTTAAAAACTTTTGTCCCCTCTCTGTTTTGAGTTGTAGGCAAGGCTGGTGTCATACTCAGGCAGTTGCACAGGATTCTCCCCTTAGAAGGGTTTTGAGCTTATTAAATGCTCTGCTCTGGCCATTTTGAAATGATCAATTATTTTCAAACAAAGGACCCCGCGTTTTCATTTTGCGCTGGGCCACACAAATCACGTAGCCCGTCCTGGCCATCAGGTCGTCTTCATGGGCTGGCGCTTGTATTTTTCTGTCCATTTAACCCTGGGTGTGATTTGATCTTGGGGGTAGCAGGTGGGATGTCCAGAGGAGCTTCTTTTTGTGAACAACTTCCTCCAAACTTGGCTAAAGGTGAGACTCCCGTGTAGCTTCTGGTGAAAAGGCCAGCAGGTCAGCCTCCAGCTCCTCTTCCGCCAGCGGCTCAGGTGTGCTGCCAGAAGCAGGCAGTGCTGCCTCTGATGACCCTGTTCCCTGCTCCAGCCTAGAGTTCACGGGTCAGAACGGTGCGTGAGTGTTTCTACAGCGGGGTCTCACTCTCCTGATCTCTGCTGTTCCTGGTGATTCTTTTCCCGGGGTCCTTCTGTGACTGTGGAGTTCCGTAACGTGTTTTTGTTTCCCTAAAAAATTGGACACAGAAATGGTTTTGATTTGCTAATTTGAAAATACAAGTCTTACTACTAAATCACATTTTGGTTTACATTGATCAAATGGCCTTTAATTGAAGAGAAAAATTCCATGAAACCTGTCCCCAACCCCCTGATGGATTGTTCCTGTAAAGGTAAATGTGCAAAATTGCTTGGGAAAGTTAAAAGTGGTACAGAAGTTGAGAGACTTCCGTTACCCACAGATCTGTCATGTTGGTTTGTTAATAAAATCCATCAATCCGATGAGCATCAGGTAACGAGATTGTGGAGGTTTCCTTTTGCACCTTCAGCGTTCGGGTTGGAAGTCAGGTCTCTTGTGTAAAAGAAAGCACAGCAGGTTTTGGTGCTGGGTAGCCCTTGGCTGGCATCTGAGCTACACCACGTTCTGATTTAGCTCCTCTGAGCCTCAGTTTTCCTACCTCTAAAATAGGCCATCTGTCCCTCCTCACCTCTGCTTGTGGCTGGAGGTTGAAAGGAAATGTTGAATGCGTGTCTGTCCCTGCCATCCCCTCTGCCGTGCACACTCGATGTCAACCCCTTTCTGGAGTGGGGTAGGGGCGCTGAGCAACCAGCACTAGTGTGAGGACGAGGACAGGCAGCTGGGGATGGGGGTGCTGCAGGGTGCGGCACCATCCAGAGCCCTTGTGGCTGCTGTTCATGCAGGGTGGCCACGCTGGTGGACCTGCAGGCGTCTGGGAACCATGGATGGGATCCGGGTCTTCCCTGGGTGCTGGCAGACATGCCAAGACCAGGAACTGGACTGGGGAGGCCACTCGCAGCCTGTGGGGAGAATAAAGGATGAGCTTCTAGATTTGGGTAGCAAGCGCCAGGTAAGGGCAGTAGCTCAGGAGGACCCGCGAGGGCCCAGGGTTGGCCACATGGAGCAAGCGTGGGTGTGTGTGCCTCCAGTGCGGTGCCTTGAGGGGGAGGCACCTCAAGGATGCAACTGAGTATTGAAAGTCAAGCAGGTACCCTTGGGCCTCCCTTCTCTTGCCCAGCAGCCTCTCCACCCTAGGGACCTGCAACATTAGATCATCTAAAAACACAGCAAAAAGAACAAAGAAAGATGTTGCTCTCCCTCTGAGAGAAAGGGCCCCCACGGGAACCGGGGATACAGGGAATTAGCCATCCACACTGGAACCCCTAGGCTTTCCTGCCTGTGGCCGAGCTACCCTCCTGCTTAGGAAGAGAGGTCCCGTGGACAGCCACTCCTTCAGCCAGCAGTTGTTGAAGCCCTGGCACAACAGGCCAATTGAACTAGACTTTGGAAGTATCTACCTACTATGTGTACAGATAGGTCTGACTGTGGAGCCTTGACATTGAACCTGGGTGGCCTGTTGGAGAGAGCTGGGATTTGGAGAGAGATGGATTTGGGGTGAAGTCAAGGCTCTACTTGGCCAAGTCATATGTAACCTTTCTCTTCCCACTTGTCAGTTCTCCAGGGCCTGTGTTGAGGTCCTGCGTCAAACCCATGGTATGGAGACAGCTGTGGTCACCCTCTCCAGGACTTCTGGGCACCTGGCGCTGAGGATTCTGTCTCCGTCCATGCCCACCCATGCTGTGCACCACTGCCCTCCCTCCTCCCTGCCCCAGATCTTTAAGCGGTGGCCCACTGCTGCCTGTCCCTGGGCTGGGACCTGAGTGCTGGAGCTTAGCTCGGCTGACTCTGTGCGCCAAGGGGCTGCAGAGCCCTCGTTTCGGGAGGAGCAGGATAGGAGGACTTGTGACTAAGAATGGCGGAGATGGAGAAGGAGGAGGGGGACCTGGTCATCCCCATCCCCCTTCCAGACCGGCTCTGGGCCCTCCCATGTCTACCATGTCTACCAGCTCTATAAATGGACCAGAGTGGAGTGTCTTGAGGGTCTGCCTTGGGGATGAGAGGCACCTCCTGTTGGACTACAGCAGACTCCCACCACCTCTTCTGAGAATCTTGCAGGGGTGGAGCTTTTGGTCTTAAGTTAGACACTCCTATTAAATGCAAGTGCCTGGAGGCATAGCCCCAGGGAGAGCCAGTCACTGGGGAAATGGGAAGATTAAGAGCAGGAAGTCCAGCGGTGGTGGAAGGGAAGCTGAGCGAAATGAGGCCAGAGCTCAGGAAGCGAAATTCTCAGTTGTAAATTTTTTCTCTGTCAGTGCTGAAGAGTGGATAGCTGCGGGGGAGGCACTGTTAGGCCCCTTCTTGCGGCCCAGCCGGCTCCTTGTTAGCACACTGTGCTTGGAGATACAGAGAAGAGCAGAGGGAACTCACCTGTGCCTCCTGCCCCTCTGCCCGCTGTTCACCGACAGAGATGGGCATTTACCCGTCACCACCGCAGGCCTGCGGGAGGGCCTGGTGGGCACATGCCCCACCAGGTGTGCCGCAGAGAGGAGCGGGCGGACTTTAGGAAACTATTACTTTGCTAAGCAGTTCTTACCGTAACTGCGCCCCCTACAACCTTTTAAGTGAGTAGAAATTTAATTTAGTAGAAACAAACGTTGATGGTGATGAAAAGACCAAGATCTGAAATAGAGGCATTTCCAAGGTCCTGCTGGTTCTCGAAAAGTGGCAGGGGCCTTCTCCGAAGGGGGCGACGGGATGCTTAGTAGCTGCAGTCGCTGCACAGGCAGCGCAGGCCGCACTTCCCATGCCTCGTCCACCCGGATGCAGCCGTGCTTCCCTCTGCCCGCAGGGTGCCTGAAAATCAGGGCTCTGCCGAAGCCTGACTTCTCTAAGGGTGTCTTGGTACCTATGAGCCCACCTGTGTGTGTGTGTGTGTGCATGCGTAGGGGAAAGTGCTGGTGTTCAGCTTGACTGGATCGTTTGGCTCCTGGAGTCACACGCCTAGCCAAGGCCCAGGTAGGGGCATTGCTGCTGCTGTGCTGGTGGCCCGAGTTCCCTGAGAAGACATGAGCACTCCAGGAAGGGGTGGCTGCGGGTCCAGGGCCTCAGAGGTCCTCAGCTCTGAAGCAGGCTCTGTTCCCGAACTGCCCGATCTGGTGGTAGCCCCTCACACCCCTAGAAGTAACCATGAACCTCACCCTGACATTTGCCGGTTTACAAAGGGCTCCGGTCTGCACTCTCTTATTTAACTTAATCCTTAAAGGGGCACTGTGACCCCCCTTGAGGCGTAGGGTAGCTTGGATATAAATCCCAGTTTCACCACTGGTACCCACGAGCCAATCAACCTCATTAAGCCTCAGTTTCTTATCTGTAAAACGGGGATGAGACTATACTGATACCTGCTAGGTCTCATGGGGTTATTGTGGGGGTGAAATGAGATCATGGCTGTAATTTGCCTGGTTTGTGGTACGTGCTCAGAATGTAACTCACAGACATTGCTATTATCTTCTTCATTTGACAAACAAGGAGAATGAGGCCCAGAGAGAGGCACTGTCCCAGAGAGACAGTGGTACTGTCGTGTTGTGATGGATCAAATACGACTTTAAAAAGCATTCTTCTGAGAGGCGCTCAAAACACAGTTAGAGATAACGATATTAAATGAAATTTGGAGGCAATGGGGAAAAATTTAGTCACCTGTTTCTTTACAGGCGAAATCAATCAAATCTTTTAAATAGAACAGGGATTTTTTTTTTCCTAAAGGAGATGAGCCATAGAGGGAGGGAGAGAGCACTTAGGTAGGATGAGCCATTGCAGAAAACAACATTGTTTTTTCAGGTTGATGCCTTTGGGCTTCTGCCCTCTGTAGGGTGCTCGCTTTTTCTTCAGCAGAAAAGGTTTGAGAGTTTAACACTGCTTCCGCAAACCCTGCTACTGGTGGTTCTGCCTCAGACTCCTCTGCCTTTGTCACCAGAGATGCGGGCCCTGCCGAGTCCCCAGCCACTGGGGTGCGTCACAGTGCTGGAGGCGCTCTGGGGCCTGGGGACCTCAGCCAGCATTTCTCAGGTCAGGGCAGTGGGAAGCCAAGGTGGAAGGGATGGCACCCCAGGGAAAGACCTGGGCAAACTCTCATCTCGAGCTTTATTAAGCCCTTCTGCAGATATATTACCTTTTTTTTTTTTTTTTTTTTTTTTTACCTTCACCTCCCTTTATAATCCAGGTTGAGGATTAAAAAAGTGAGTGTCTCCATCCTACTCGACACGCACCCCAGATGTACCAATCACACATCCGCAGCTGGACATGCCCTCCTGCGGCTGTCAGGTCTGTGACTCTGGACCTTTGCCCTCCCGGTCACCGTCACCTGTAATGACCCTCCAGCAATGCAACTTAGTTAGTAGGGAAAGGCTGGGGTTTTAGAATTAGAACTAGATTAGAATCCTGACTTCAAATGACTACCTGTGCGGCTTCTGGCCTGATACTGAACTTCTTTGCACCTGAGTTTCTCTGAAATGGGGGCACTAGCAGCACTGGTGGTGGCAGTGGGATATCGTGCACAAAGGGCTTGGCTCAGTGCCTGGCACACAGTGGCGGTGAGCACTCGGGCTGGGTGGGTGGGGGATGGACAGAGGGCAGTGTCTGGGCTCACGGAGGCCAGGCCTCTCAGCTGTGACTGTGCCGCTCTCAATGCTGTGTCCAAGCTCTGTCTGGGGGTGCTGAAGCCTCCAGGGGGTCAGCTTCTTCCCTCTGCAGCACCGGCGAGCTGTTTAAGTCGGAGGAGTCATCTTGCAGCATCCTTTTGCAGGAAGTGTTTGGTATGACTAAGACTACGAATAGCTCGCGCAATGCGAGGCTCATCTGTTTCTGAAATATTAAAAACACTGAAGTGAGTTAGGCTCAGCAGCAAAGTGATGACAGCAGCTTATAAATAATAAATCCATCAGGGGCTGCTGGGGCCCTGTCTCCTGGAGTGTGGGTGCCTCTCCCGGACTCTCCCCTCCCTCACCGCAGCGGCTTCTCCACCTGGGCCAGGGGAGGGCCTTTCAGCTCTGCTTGTGCTGGGCTTTCCAGGATCTGTGGGCCCTCGGCCAGCACAGCCCCTGCCCGCTGCTCCACAGCAGCTACCGCAGCTCCAGGGAACCTCACAGATCCCAAACCCACGTTTTCTATCAGGGCTTTTAGATACGCGGTGCATTAGCTTGCGGGGGCTGCCGTAGCAAGGTACCATGGACTGGGGGGCTTGAACAATAGAAATCTATCGTCTCGAGCCCTGGAGGCTAGAAGTCCAACATCAAGGCGTCAGTGGGGCTGGATCCTCCTGAGGCCTGGCGGGGAATCTGTTCCAGGCCTCTCTCCTGGTGCTTCGCTGGGAGTCGTTGGCGTTCCCAGGCTGGTCGAAGCGGCACACTGACCTCTGCCTTCAGGTTCACACGCGGTCCTCCCTGTGCGTGTCTGTCTCTGTGTTCACATTTCCCTTGTGTAGAAAGGACACCGCAATACTGGGTTAGAGCCCACCCGCATGACCTTATTTTAACTTGATTATCTCTGCGAACACCCTGTTTCCAGATAAGGTCACATTCCAGGTGCCGGGGTTAGGACTTTAATGTATCTTTTTGGGGGATAAACACAGTTCAACCCAGAAGTCACAAGCTGAGAACAGTGTCACCCTGAAACCCTTCACTGTCCTCGGAGAGGCGCTCTGGAATCTTGCACTCTCAGAGCTGGTAGGGCCTCCTTTCATTTACCAAGGACAGTGAAGCTGTGAAAGGGGGCCTGGGGCCGAACACCAGCTGCCTGAGTCCCAGGCCAGTCGGCTTCCCACCCCCGCCCCCCCACCCCGCGCCTCCCCTGCTGGAACTGTTAGGTGTGAGTGCTCACATTTTTGTGATCAGAGGAAGAGAAGGGAAGGAACATTTTGTGTGCCAGGCACTTTCATATCTCATTTAATTTTTATGAGAACGTCTGTGCTGGATAGGACCACCCCCATCCCCCACCCTTTTTTAAAGTGGTAAAGTGCATGTAACATAAAGTTCACCCTCGGAACCATTGTTCAGCATGCAGCCCGTGGCGTCAGGTGCATTGACGTTGTTGCACAACCACTGCCACCCTGCATCCCCAGAGCTCTCTTCATCTCGGGGATTGAAACTCTCTCCCCATTAAACAACTGCTCCCCACTTCTCCTGTCCCCCTGACCCTGGCAGCCACCGTTCTATGTTCTGTCTCTGAGATTTTGACTAGTCTATGTGCCTCATACAAATGGAATCATACAGTATTTGTCTTTTAGTGACTGGCTTGTTTTAGCATCATTTCCGTGTTCATCCGTGCTGCAGCGTGTGTGAGAATTTCCTTCTGTTCCAGACTGAGTACTGCCCCATCACAGGCACGTATGGCATCTCACTGATCCATTTATCTACTGATGGACATGGGTTGCTTCCACATTTAACTACTGTGAGTAATGCTTCTGTGAACATTGTGGAAAAATATCTGTTCAAGTCTCTTTCAATTTTTTCTAAATATATGCAGAAGTAGAGTTACTGGATCATATTGTAATTCTATGTTTAACTTTCTGAGACATTTCTATACTGTTTTCTATAGTGGTTGTACCATTTTACACTACCACCAGCAGTGCACAAAGGTTCCAATTTTTCCACATCCTCGCCAGCACTTGTTTTCTTGATAGGAGCCACTTACTGGGTGTGAGGTGATCAATCTCTTTGTAGTTTTGGTTTGCATTTCCCTAATGATTAGTGATGTTGAGCATCATTTCATGTGCTTATTGGCCACATTTGTGTATCTTCTTTGGAGAAATGTTTATTCAAGTCTTTTGCCCATTTTTGAATTGGTTTCTTTGTTGTTTTATTGTTTACTTTCCATCCTCATTTTAAGGGTGAAATCAAGGCTCCGCACAGGTAGATAACTGGCCAAAGATTACACTGTACCGGTGGTGGAAGAGCTGGAATCAGGGCCCCAGCTAGTCCCCAGCAACATTCCTTCGCTTTCCACCTTCCACTGTGTGCTGCCTTAGAAGTGGCTGCTTGTGTCTAATGATTGGCTGGAAAGAGGGGAAGAGGAGCGAGTCAGATCAGTAGGATTTGTTGAAACATCTACTGTGGATCTAGCCCCTGCTGAGATTCTGTGAGGACATCAGGAGGGTGGCTTTCAATCCACCGAAGGAAGAGAAGATTCAAGCTCATGGTGAATCAGAGGACAATAAAGAGTCATATTAAGGTCACATTGGTCTGAGTAGACAAGCGGTGGTCTTGACTGATGTTCCTGGGGAGTGGGTAATGTTAGCAGAGGGCCTCTCAGGTCAGGGCCCAGCCTGAGGGGAGGGGCTTGCCTGGATGGGTAGTAGTCTGGGAGGAGATAGGTGGACTTGCTCTGTTGGACATGGATGCTGCAGAGAGGGCCACTGCTTGGGGACAGTGACTAGCTAGAGCATGAGTTTGAGGACAATAGGAGAAAAGGATGGAAAGGGACAGATGGGTCACACGATCGCGTGATACCCAGGGGGGCAGGGAAGGAGCTTGTCCTTGGTTCTGGAAGGAGTTTTACCAAGAGCTGCCACGTGCACCACTGGGACGCACAACCTCAGTGGGCCACCTCAAAGGTTCGCAGACAGGGCCTCTCATCTGTGGGATGAGCTTGGGCTGCTGCTGCTGAAGCCTCAGGAATACTTGGCTGGTGTGTGTACCAGGCCCACCCCTACCCCCAGCCTCTTTTGGCTCAGCTCTGGGCAGGCTCAGAATTTATTTCATTGACTTTCTTTAGAACTTGTGTCTGTTCATTGTCCCTAAGAATGGGCCTCTCAGTGGTGCTGTTGCTCAAGGCCACGTGTTTCTCAGGCCTTGACGAGTACCTAGATTTCTGTGCAGCTCCTTCCATGATTCATGAGCTAGGGGTTAGCAAGAGACCCTTGGATAGTGTGGGGCCAACAATCCCCAAGCAACAGTGGTGAAGGTATAAGGAATTCTTAGGTTGGGAGTGACACTCAGGTCCCAGGTGCCCAGCACAGGGCATGAATGGTGACTGGGGCTTAGTACACATGGTTTGAATGAATAAAGGTGAGTGAATGATGGAGAAGGTGGTTCTGCCTTGTTTTCAGAAGGGACTGGAGTTATATTAGCATAAAAACACGTGCCTGTCAAAACCTCTACTTTTTTTCTTTTAACGTAAACTTCAGCCTAGCTGTTGTTCTTATTATCCTTCTCCTGGTCACTCACATGATTTTAGGGTCATTTGATACAGAATGGCAGGTTTGAGAGGGTGAGGTGACTCCCCTTACCTGGCTGGATCTTCCCCTTTCCTAGATGACCTTCTCACCAGGCACAGTGAGGTGACCCTCTCAGGCACCTGCATTTGTGTTGCTTGCAGGTGGTCTTTGGACCACCTGAACGCCAGTCGTAGCTCTGAGTCCTGCCCTCCTCAATCTACTGAACTGGATTCCCTAGGGATAGACCTCCAGAAACTTAAAAATATTGTCTTCTTGAGTAAGTCTTCCGTACACTAACGTTTGAGAGCTACTGCACTAGGAGACCAACATGATTGCTGAGTTATTGGACATTTGGACTTGTAGCCATTCAGAAAATACCTGTAATTGCTAGCTACCACTGAACACCAGCGTTTACTGGGCGAGGTATCACCACCTCACATGTGAGCTGCCTGTAGCCTCCAGAGCACCCCAGGGTTAGAGAGCGCCTCCAGGCTGCCGTGGGTGCAGCCTCTGCAAGTCCTTGAGCTGCCCTCCTGCTTGGGGCAGCCGTTCGCATGATGGTCCTTTGCTTCCCCGTGTCAGTGGGCAGGGCAACCATGAAAACGCAGTGTCTGCTCTCTGCTGTACAGTGACTGACTGAAGATCTCTGATGATGGGGTCCCAATATCTGCATTTTAAGCAAGATCCCTAATGATTCTTCTGCTCAGTAAAGTTCAAAATCCACAGTCATCACCTCCATGCCTAGGGCCTTAAAAGTGGCATGGGGGCGGGGGGTTGCTGGGGGCTCCTGCTGGTCTGGAAAGAAGGAGGGACTGAGGGAGTAATCTTGTCCAACCACACGGCTTCAGGGATTAGGGAGAACTCGTTCTGTCTCCCTGCTCTGGGTTGGTGATTCTTTCCTCTCCTTTCTCAGCACAAGGGAGACCATTATGGACTGAGCTTCTCCCATGTGTCTGTCTTTCTCGTGCTAAGCACCTCATTCCTTTTGGCTCCTGTAATATCCCCGATGAATGTGAGAGGTTTTCAGGTGACTCTTTCCCCTGCCCCTTTCTGATTAGGACCTGCTTTACCCGAGTGCTGAAATCCTGGCCATTCCTCTTCTTTCTCCCCTCTCCAGCCTCACCTTTTACGCTCCTTTCCCTTTCGTTAAATAGGCCTTGGGCTACATGGCTGCCATCTGAAACTCAGACTGGCCACCATAAACTTTTGTTCCAGGGACTTCGCTCCTCTCCCTCTCCCTGCTCCCTCCCATTTTCTAAGCTCTTTAGAAAAGATTTTGAACAGAACGTTTTGATGCAGCATTTGCTCATCCCAGGCTTCAGGGAGGTTTGTAAATAATGAATCAGACCAGGGTCAGTGCCTGATGGCGAATGATTTAAAATTCCTACCAGATGATCTGTTGGAAGAGGTCCACGGGCACATTTCTTAATTATTCACAAGATATATAAAGTTATAAAGCATTCACGAGATGGTAATAAATGTTGTGACTATTTCTGTTGAGATTTCATACACCGTCTGGAATCGGCGTTCAGGCCTTGCACTTGCCGAAGGTCCCCCAGAGGACACACTCTGCCAGAATAAGTGCATGGCTTCTTGGTGCAACGGATCTGAACTGGGACTGATTTTGGCCCCCACATGCCGGGGGACATTGGGGAAATTCTAGAAACATTTAGGTGGTTGCATCTGGGAGGAAGGCATCCAGTGGGGAGAAGCCAGCGATGCTGCTAAACGCCCTTCGTAGCACAGCCCTGCCCACGCAACAAAGATTTACCCAGACCCAGATGTCAGTAGTGCTGGTGTGTCCTGGTGCCACTCACTGCCAATCGTGTTGTCACCAAAACTTGCTTTAGAAAGATATTCATCCTTCCATAAGTAGTTGCAGAGATTCAACTGTGTGCGTGACCTAGGCTAAGTACTGAGGATCCAGAAATAAAAACACTGTCATTTCAAGAAAGAAACACATACAGTTTAATGTGTGTGCATGTTGGGGGTGGGGAATGAAAAAGACAACCAGGCAGCAAAGCGATGGAGGAGTGCCTAGCTGCTAGGAGCCCAGAGGAGGACAAAACTAGCCTGGAGCCAGAAAGGCTTCCTTAAGGGGCCACAACAAGAGACTGAGGGGTGGCTGCAGGGCAGGGGTGGGGCTGGGGGCAGGAGCTCCAGGTGTGGAGAACAGCACCTGCGAGGTCTGAAGGGAGGGCGGGGCCTGCTCGGGAGCTGTGAGTCATTCACTGTGGCTGGAATGGAGAGTGCCGGGGGCCAGCATGGAGCTGCTGGGTCTAGAATTCCCCTTTTCAGAAGCTTTGTTCTGTAAGCCTGGTTTACAGCATTTAAAGGAATTTCTGTCGATGTCACAATACCTGCTGGACACCGTGGGAAACAGGGATGGGCATCCTCCGCTGAGCTGTCCAGTGGCTGATTGATGAGAAAGTGCCTTCTCCCTCTGCAGTATTTCCCAGCTCTTCCCAGTTCCCATCCCCTCAACACTGGGACAAGCCCATCATGAGACAAGAGGGGAGAGCAGCACTGTCAGCAGTGGGGCAAGCCTGGTAACCCCTCTTCCCTCAGAGACTCTTGTCCTGAGAGGTCTCTTTCTAAGGCCTCTTAATGAACTTGTAGCTACGTGTACCTTGGCTGCCTCTCTAGGTCTGTTCTCCCCCATGCTCAGAGGTGATGTAAAAATGATATTTGGATAAAAAGCAGTGTGGAGGTTCCTCAAAAATATTAAACAGAATTAGCATATGATCCAGCTCCACTTTTTGGTAGATAAGAGAATTGAAAGCAGGAACTAGAACGGATATTTGTACACCCATGCTCACGGCGGCATTACCCACAACGGCCAAAACAGGGTAGTGACCCAAGTGACCACTGACGGATGAGTGGGTACAGAAAACATGGCATATCTAAACAATGGAGTATTATCCAGCCCTCGAAAGGAAGGACATTCTGTCGTGCTACATGGATGAACCTTGAGGATATACTGCTAAGAGAGATAAGCTAGTCATAAAGGGACAAACACTGTGTGACTCCACCTACATGAGGTCTTCCTAGAGTGACTCGGTTCATGGAGGCAGAAAGTAGAATGGCAGTTGTTGGGGGCTGCCCATGGGAGGGATGGGGAGCTGCTGTTTAACGGGCGCCCAGTGCTAGTGTTTCGAGATGAGAAGAATTCGGGGGGGGGGGGCGGGTGACGGCTGCACAACAATGTGAACGAGCTTAATGCCACTGACCTATAGCCTCAAATATGGTTAAGATGGTAAATGTTATGTGTTTTCAGCACAATAGAAAAAAAAGCACAACAAATTACACACGGGAGAAGGTGAAGAAGGCATGATGTCCTAAGAAATCCAGATTATCGCTAGGTGGCCCTGTGCGTTTGTATTTGTATATTTTTGTAATGTAAGTAAAGAGAGGGTTGGCTCTAGACCCGCCCACCTAAGGGGTGTCAGCAGGGTCCCCTCAAGTTCAGTGACGCAGGTGCCGCTGTGGAGGAGAGGTGAGCTGAGGGCAGAGTGGTTGATCATGATGGGCCTGAAGCAGCTCTAAGCTGGGGACACTGGAGACCTGAGAGTGGCACTTTCACATTTGCATTTTAGAAAGCTTTTCTGGGGTGTCCGTGGGCAGTGGCTTTGGAGGCAGGTGCAGGGATTGGGGGGAGAGCGGTGAGGAGGAGCCTGGAGGCAATTAGGAGGTGATGAAATGATCCTGCTGGGAAGTGAGGAACGCCTGAGGGAAGTCGTGGAGGTGGATGGAGAAGAGGGAATTGGTTTGAGAACTATTTCTGAGGCCTTACGCAGGGAGGAGGGGAAGTGGGTAGGTAGCAGTGAGAAAGTTAATGAGTTCCCTCTCAGATGTGTCCAGCCCGAGGTGTTCCAGGGTCATCTGCTCTGGCTGCCAGTAGGGTGTGTGGATTTGGCACCAGAGAGGCAGAGCTGGGCCAGAGGTGGAGCTTTGGGAGGCACCAAAGCACAGAGAACAGCTAGAGCGGTAAATGAGGAAGTCATTCATTTGTTCATTTCCTGTGCTCACCGAGCTCCCACTCTGAATTAAACGCTGTGCTGGCAGGCAGAGCAGGGCTTCACGCACTGTCGCTTCGTTGTGTGCTCAGGTGAGATTTGCTGAGTAGTAACTTTCATGGCTTGCACACGGCACTGGGGATGGAGACCAGGAGGCCCTGGCCCGCCTGGGGCAGGCCCCGCGAAACTCTTGTTTCAAGGATACCATTATCTTTAGGTGATTGTTTGGAGTCCCTCCTGAGACTTGCTCAGAGAAGGTAGGCCTGGGGCCCCTGCAGAGTTAACAGAGCCCCTGAAAATGTGGGGCTTATAGCAACTTAAATGAGTAGTGGCTCCTTCATAATATGCGGTGTTGTTCCTATAAATGAGCAAAACCCTCCAGGGCTCTTGGCCAAGTCTTTAATGCTTTAATCTATGGGAATGAAATCTGCTAACCCCTCCCTAAGCGCAGTGTTCAGTTTCTTTTCGAGTTTGTCTTTTTGCCAAGGTTGAAGAGGAGAGTTTGCCCCAGCTACAGCTAAGTCAGGTGCTCGAGCTCTGCATCCATGCTAGGCTCTTTGCACCCCCACTGATACCTGGCTCTTGGAGTCTTTGGGAGGCCAGAGGATCTCAGGAGTGTGGCCCAGATCACGTGTGCAGCCAGTCACACACCGAGAGCTTGTGGGGCAGCCCCAGTGAGGTTGGCAGGAAGGGGGATTCGGGTGCAACTCCTCCTTAGAAGGTAAGTGGATGGAGGGAGGCTACCAGTGACCCCTGGGTTCCCTTCTTATCATTTGGCTTGTCGACACTCCAGCTACAGACACACCTTTCCTAGGGGGATAAGTTGAGAGTGTTTATTAGGAAACGGTATAAAAACCCAGGTGTTTGGCCCAGATTGGAGTGGGGGTGCTGTGGGGCCCTGGAAGAAGGCTGGGAGCGGGTGGTTGTGTGACACAGCCGCTGGCCCTGAATAGCTCCGCGCACTCCACCCTCCCTGGGTGCAACGACAGGCAACAGTTATGTTGATGAGGTGGCCAGAGTGATCATTTTCCCTTTCTCATCATTTTCACCCTCTCTGTGCTAATCTCTCTTCAGGGCTTAATTTTCCCTAAATTCTTCCATTTATTTTATTTATGATGCAATTACGGTAGCAGAAGCGGATGAGGTTTGCTGTTGTTTACAAGGCAGCCCCGGTGTGGTTACCAGACAGTGAATCCTCTGCTCTGGTGTGAGGCGATTTCACGAGGAGCAAGAAGAGGGCCGTGAAGGGTTCGGTGGACCCTCAACGGTGCTCATGCGTGATCACTAGCTCTCGCCTCTGCAGGAGAGATTGTCCATGGCCATATGGCCACCGCTAAGTGTCCCCAGTGTTTCAGTAAGGAAGCCTGAGTAGAAGCTTTTTCATATATAATCCAGTGGGAGAAATAATCTTCCCCTCGGCTTTTGGAGGAAATGCTGCCCTTACGTATAAAGAAAGCACTTAACATGAAGCTGAATGGTTCCTGGATTCCTGGCACCTAATATTACGTAATAAGAACAAATGTGAACTGACTTTGTGCGCTTTTTCAGTCCCTAGACTCACGGGAACAGCCTGACAGACAGACTACATTCTATTTCAGAAGTAGGAGAAGTAGGGCCCCAGTTTAGGTCTTATGATTTGTATGATGTTCCTAAGGCACCTTTCTGGCCCTCAGTGGCTTCATCTGCAAAATGGGGCTAACAGCACCTCACTGACAAGGGTACTTGGCTCAGGACATTTTTCAACTAGTCCAGCCAGGGCCCTAACCCACCAAAAACTAAGAGCTATGAACATTATCAAAAGCAAACAGTGTATTAATATGCACAGTGTATTCATTACATATTAATGTGCATAGAAAAATGCATATATTAGTATGCATTAATACAAAAGCAAACTACCAAGGAGTTCATATTGTATTATGTCATTTTGGTCAGAAAATAAATATTTGCATACCAAAAATGCTTGACAGAACTGTCACCAAGTTGGACACAGTTTAGAAATTACCTTTAGCAGGAGAGATTGTGATTGTTCTAAGAAGGTGTGCTAACAAAGCAAAACACGGGTGTCCTTTAAGGGTTAGCAGGGAGAGGCCGAGGAACTCCTTGTCCTCTGGTCCTCCCGGATGCCAGGTCCTGAGCATGTCCCCTGTGCGGCCATCTGTCTGGAGTGCGGGGGCGGCTCCTGCATCCATTTCTGCAGCAGTGCTGGGCGTAGACCTGGCTGTTTCAGATACACTCGGTGAGGTCTGGTAGACCAGAAGCGCAGAGTCCTGGAGACAGGAAAATCAAGGCACCGAGTAAGAACTAGCAGCTGAATGAGCTGGAGTGGAGGAGGGATGCCCAGCCAGGCTCTTTCCTCTGCAGCTGAGCTCCAACATCGTGTCACTGAAGCGTGTTCCATGGTGTTCTACCAGAAACACAGCCCAGTTCTTCCCCCAACCAAGTTTGGCATTTCTTTCTTTTTTCTTTGAACGTTTCTTGCTTTAAAAAAAAAAAAAAATCCTCGCCAGAGGATATGTTTATTGATTTTTGAGAGAGAGGAAGGGTAAGAAGGAGAGAGAGAGAAACATCGATTAGTTGCCTCCTGTATGTGTCCTGACTGAGGACTGAACTCACAACCTAGGTGTGCGCCCTGACCAGGAACTGAACCCGCATCCTTCTGGTGTATGGGATGATGCTTCAGCCAACTGAGCTACTTGGCCAAGGCAGTTTGCCCTTTCTTTACTGCTAGACCTCTTAGTGCCTTTGCTCCACCCACTGCAAATGTGCAATAGTGGTGATATTCGGCTGTGTTCCCAAACACTTGGCCCCATGGAGCCCTGTAAGAATGGAGCACATTGTCACACTAGTTTCCCCAGAACGTACTTTGGGAAATGCTACTCTCTAGGATTATGTACGACTGTAAAACTCTGAATCTTATAAAACGTGATCATCAGCTACCATCCTGTTGGAGGAGAGCTTTATCCAATGCACATGATCATGCTGCTTGGGAGTTAATTCCATCTGAGGGTTAGTATCTGCCAGTCTGTGTGTGTCTTCCACCAGTCTATTGCCCAGACCGTCATTCTCTTCAGCCACATTCAAAAGCCTTGCCTTGCCCTGGCTGGTCTGGCTCAGTGGGTTGGAGTGTCATCCCATAGACTAAAGAGTCACAGGTTTGATTCCTGGTCAGGGCATATACCCAGGTTCTGGGTTCCATCCCCTGTTGAGGTATGTATGAGAAGGCAACTAATTGATGTTTCTCTCTCTCTCAAAAAAAAAAAAAAAAAAAAATACAATGAAAGAGTGTCTTCAGGTGAGGATTAAAAAAAAAAAAAAGGCCTTGCCTCCTATTGATTTTCCTGCCAAGCTATGGTTCAGGGGCCTTGCCAGTGTTCTGATTACTTGTGCCGAGGGTTCTGGGATGAGGCATTTCCATGGTAGTTAGAACAGCAGGGGGGTGTGGAAGCAGCAACTGCTCTCTCCACAAACTGCTTGAGACTATTTGACTTGCTATGCGTAGTTTTTGTCTATGTGACCTTAGATGTTGCTCTGAGAAGATGTTGCCGCTTTACCCCTTACAGGGTCTCATTCAGCCCCCATGGCAGGCCTGAGGACCACCTCATAGAGAATGGTCTTATTATGGTCTTATTTACTTGCAGACTCCTTCATTTACGTCACATGCCGGGTACTTGGGAGAGATGCATATGTTAAAAACAGCACTTCCTGTTGAATACCTATTCAGTTCCAGGCACTGTCCTGTGACCCTGCCCTCTCTGAGTCCTCACAACGGTCATATGAGGTGGGCACTTTTATTACTCCCATTTTGCAGATGAGGAACCTGAGGTTCAGAGAGGTTAAGTAACCTGCTCACGTCACACTGCTAGAGTTTCCATCCACAGCCCACAGCATCTGGGTGTCCCATGAGCGCGTTCTTCAGGGCTCATCATTTTATCCTGCCGCGGTTTTACAAAGGGTGTTAGATTTGGCCTTGACTGTTCCTTGGATGGGGCTGATCTGGCTTGTTTACACATTGGGGTGCTTTTGCCCATGAACCCCAGCAATGGGGCCTGCCTAAGCCATGGTGAGACTGCACCGCTTGCTCAGAGGCAGCAAGCAGGCGCAGCAGGCCTCTCCGGCGTGCGGCATAAATCTTGAGCTATTCTTGGCTTGCAAAGACGAGACTTTAATGATCTGGCTCCTCTGGGCTTTGGAGACTTAGTGGAATTTTAAAGTGTCCATCTAGAATTAGGTCCCCCTCCCCGTCCCAGTTGTCTCCTCCCTCTTTGATGCCATAAATGTTTGAGCAGATCCTGTCTGTATCTGCCTTATTTGCTGATGGTGGGTGTCAGGAGAGAGACGTTCTTGTTCCAGGTCCTTCTCTCTGACCATGTCTCCCTCCTCATTTGCCCTTCTTTAGTGAGATTGAACCCTTGGTGGCAGAGGTCAGTCAGAGGATTGGCAACTCTCTTGAGAATCTGGACTGAGACACATAGATTTTTCTAGTGGATTGTGGCCAGAGTCACCTGTCAAGCTGCCCTTTGCTGTGGCCACCATAGAGCCCCTGCTTGGACTTGTCATGCTCCATTCCAGTCAGTCCCCTAGAGGTCTAGAGATGCACAGTTCGTAGCTCCAGGCTTGAGATGCACAGATAGTTTCATTCCTGGCAACATTAGCCAAAGAAGAAATCAATCAATCAATAAGTATTTATTGAGCACATAATCTATAACTGTCAAAAAAGTAGCCATTAAAGCAATATGGATTTAAGAAACTCAACTCTTGTTAGAAGGCCAACCTTGGGAACGTTCCTGTAGGTGCCATTAGGGTCATTGGCTTCCCTGCCCAGCCCGAGGGAGCTTGCTTTCCCATGGTGTGCCCCTGCTTGCCCTGTATTCTAGGTTCTTGTGATGCACCCTGGAGCCTCAAGACCCACATGTGGGACCACCCAAGCCTGCCCTCTTCAGGGGAATGTCCCCCAGGATTCAATGTCGTCGGTTCCCTGTGCAGTGTCCTTCTGCCGTAAGGCATCGTCTCTGAGCATGGCGGTGTCAGTGATGACAGTGGCCAGGCTGAGTGTGTTTGTAGTCCCCACCTGCATCCCGGTTCTGGGTTCTCTCTGTTCTTCAATGCCTGTCACCTGCCCTGCTCTGGAAGCCCCCTCCAGTCAACCATACCCCACACGGTCATGACAATGGCCTTACTGTGTTAAGCACTCTGTTGTTTACTTGTGTTGTATACAAGGTATTTTACATAAGTGTGTTACTTAATCCACACAACGGCCCTTTGAGGTAGGTTTTATTGTTGCCGTTCTTTGTGTTTTCAGACAAGGAGGCTCGGATGAACTTGCCCTGTGTTTCACAGAGGATAAATAGAAGGATCAGAATTCAAGCCTAGGTCTGCCTGATTTCTGAGCCCAGACTTGATCCCCAAGGCCCCATATGGCCTTCATCGTCCCCACACACGGTCTGAGCGGCTGACCTGACACTTAGTATCCGTGACCTGTGTCATTACTGTTTTTCTGTAGGATTATTCTCATTTCTCCAATGGGATTCAAAACAACTTGAACATCCCCAGTTCTTCCCCCACCATGTGGCTCAAATGTGGAAAGAAATGCTAAACGAATGTTTCTTGATAGACAATTTGAGTGTTACTCCTTTGGCCTAAACAGACTTTGAACAGAGCCCATCAATGTTTTAACACAAATTGTCATTCCTTTACCACAAAGGAATGAGTTAAAAAGGGGATTCAAAGTGCTTAAAGGTAAGAAGCTTGCTTGGGGAGTTTGTCAGTTGTCATTAAGGGAAAGGAAAACAGAGACAGACACTGAAATGATATTTATGAAACACCAAGGCATAGTAGTAGCACATTAAGTACAAGGCATACACAGCAGTCACTTTTCATGCATCATCTGAAAACCCTATGAAGTATTGTTATCTTTCCTATTTTGCAGAAGGGAAAATGAGACTCAGAGAGATTAAGTGGCTTGTCAAGGACACAGAGCTATTAAACGAATGGGGACTCAGACCCAGGTTTTTGTGATCATAATGCATATAGCTGCCACTTTGCATAAAGCCTCTCCTGTCTAATTTCTAAGCCATGTTTAGGCAAATGATCTAAAATGAGTCTTGTGGGTGTTAATGTTAGAGGAGGTATAGTCGTGCTTAGAAGACCAAAGGCTTCAAGCTTGTGTTTCTATGAGAGCTTATTAACCTAAGATTTCTGGACCCTAGAGATGCTGCAAATAGCTCCCAGGAAGGCCCCTTGACATTGAAGGCAACCAAGAAGTGTGTTTGAGGTACATTTTTGCCTGGGAGACGGACAGGGGCCATAGCTTCCCTCGGTTTCTCGAATTGCTCACTGACTCAAAGAAAGGGTAAGGGCTTCCACTTTGGAGGGACAGAAGACAGATTCCTAAAGGACATCTCGTCCATGGACTTGTGATGGAGGAGACTTTGTCCTGGGTTGTTGACATGAGAATTTCACGTGCCTTCAGGAGGGACTCAATCAGAAGATCTCTGGAGCTCTGGATTCAGAATGTCACGGCTCTGCGTCCGCGGGGACTGCAGTCTGCAGGCCCGGCCCACAGCAGGTGATGAATTGGATGTGACAGAAGGTGGAAGGTACGGGCGCCAGGAGCTGGAGGATTGTTCACTTGGCAAGGGCAGGTCCTGAGTGAAGCGCTGCCCTCTGGGGTTAACGCATTCCGGCATTCTGCTGATGCCAGAGGAAAGGAGGAGGGGGACGCGTCCAGGCTGCAGAATGCATGGAGAGCAAAATCCAGATTTAGATAATCCACAGGGTGGTTGTGCTCATTTTTACAAAAATAGGGCCAATTATCTTGGGTAGGCAGAGACCTTTTTTCCCCCTGATTTCTTTGACTCAGAATGATTTGATTTTCATCGCGGTTGAAAAACAAACACAGCGGGCAAGGTGCATCTGTTGGTGCCTCCACACGGAAAGTGGCTTCTGTAATCGCGCTGGACTGTGAGAAGTGCCCTAAGCGTGACCCGGGGATCCGAAATGCTGACTGAAGGGGGATGGATGGTTCCGGGGCAGTGCGCTTTGTTGTGTATGTTTTCCCTCCACTTCAGCACATTCTTTTTTAAAAGGGAGGACTCCTGTTAGGTTTGCAGCCCACTTTCTCCACCTTGAAATCCAAGTTGGAAAGTGAATGAGTCTAGAGATGACTTGAATTCTAGTTGGTCCACATCATTGTGATTTGGTTCACTTAACATTTTTTTTGTCCCATCACCATGCATCTCGTGCATTCTGTTGTCTAGCTATGTGTTTATCTGTCCACCCACCTACCCACCTCCCTTTCACCCGTTTGGCTAGCACTTCTTGAGTATCAGTTATTCACTGACACTGCAGTTGGGAATACAGAGACCAAAGAAACAGTCTCTGAGCTCTAGATACGAGGACAGTACTTCTCAGTGTTACCACACACACAGACACCCAGTAATCTTGCTTGTTAAAATGCAGATTCTGAGTTGTAGTTGTAAGGTAGGGCCCAGAGTTCTGCATTTCTAAAACATTCCCAGGTGGTGCCGACGCTGCTGGCCCAAAGGCCACACTTAGGAACAAACCAGTGGCTCCATCTTCTCAGCATCAGCATGAGGATCCAGTGGTTCGTGTGTGTACAGGCACTTTAGGAAAGCAGAGGTACTCGTCAAGTAGATTTGTTCTTGCGACGTAGCCTTTCTGAGTCTCCAGACCATCGGGTGACATAGATGGTTTCTGTGGGAATGTTATGGGGCCTCCCTGTTGGCTCAGTGGAATTGGGGGCCAAGCTGAGCTACGTGGATACCAGGAGATTCAAATCGTAATGTGTATTCAAAGTTAGGTCAGGCAGTTACAGAAACTAAGGCCCCACCCTTTCCCGCCGTTCTATTTCATGTGAGTTTCTCTATGAAAGATGTTTTCTTTCTCCTGAGATTGCCTAGAGTAGTGGCCCTCTGTAGGGAGATGTGGTTTCTCCATTTAACTAATTTGCAAGATTGGAAGCTATAATAAGTAGCCAAGTATTTAAAATTAATTAGTAAGTAAATACTATGTTAGCCTGATAAGGGGAAAGCACTTCTGTCCTTTGTGAGAAAATGTTCGTGATGTATACCATGCGTGGGGTGAACACCGTGGCCCTTCACCAGCCAGGACAGCGTGAGCCCGTGGGAAGCTGACCCTGTGCTGTTCTCGTCCCTGTTGTTACAAGGTGGCGAGGGTGGGTGTGCGGGGACTCAGTTTAGAGAAGCAGTTTATTCTAGTCTTATCTTTTTGCCATCTTTAAGATGTAACATTTAAAATAAATTTGATTGTTAAAAGGAGCAGTACATCGATAGAGCCTAGAGCAAAATCAATAATAAAATTTCAAGTTGAAAAATTACCCAGAGGGAGAAAAACAAAGTGTTTAGACCCCAGAAGAAGGAAAAGTCTAAAATATATTTCATTGATCTTGTCAGAGCATTTTTAAATTTGCTCTTTTTGCATCCCTATTTTGCCTTTGCAGTGCAGAAATTCCAGAAGTTTATTTGAAGATTACGCTAAAGTCACATCGTAAGCAAAGTTGCCAGAACACTTTTGTAGAGTGAATTATTTTCCAGCAAGCTCTGACTCTCTTTGGCATGTCAGAATCAGGAGGAAAGCCAGGAGAAAGAACTGTTTTGTTTTCTTATAAACTGACAATAGTCAGGTTCCTGAAAAGTTGAGTGTCAAATGAATTTTGTAAATTGCATCTTATTTTCCAGTGCACAAGGAGAATCCCATAAAAACAAAGACTTGGTTAAGGGAGTATTTTCCTACTCTCTTGTTCTGCTGTTTATTTTATTTTTCTAAGTCTGGATATTTGTATGTTTTTGTCCGCTTGAAGCAGGGACCACCTGTGGATGAAGGGAAGAGAAGGCAGGATACTGTCCCAATCAGTCTGGGGGTGCAGGCAGGGTGCTGGGAGAACACTTCAGAGTCAGGCCAGACACAGGAAGCCTTGGAAGAGCCTTCTTCGCGGAGGACCGGGCAAATCCGATGCACTGCTGTGGCCAGGTGCGTGGATGGGGCAGATCGTGGCTTTGGGGCCAGACTGACTGGGTTTGGCTCCCGACTCGATTGCCCATCAGCTGTGTCCTCCGAGAGAAAGCACCAGACCTCAGTGTGATGCAGTTCCTCCACTCAGGGATGACTCTGAGGCTATTTCCCTTAGAAGCTGCTTCCGGGATGAAACGGGGTCGTGCCAGGCAGATTGCAGGGGTTCAGTAAACTGGTAGCCACAGTTAGTGAGAGGCGGGGATCTTTTGGTGTAGAGCCCCTTGACCAAACTGGAATGTCCAGTGGCTTCTCACGATCAATTAGCAGAGGCAAGTGGTGACCTCAGAATGTCACAGTTGCCATCTGGCTTTCGTATCAAGCTGCACCCCCATCTCTACCACCAACCGCAGGCACAAGGCAGGGGCAGAAGCTTAGGCTGGGCCAATCCTTCTTATGGACCCATGATTAGTTTCCGGGCTAATGACTTAGAATTGCCCTTGACCTTTCTGAGCACTTCCGCCATTGATGCCTGCCTCCCCGAGGCGACCTTGTGCCCTCCTACTTCCCCCTCAAGGCTCAGCACCCCCAACTGTGTTCTCCTTCCTTCCACCAAATTTTCCCTCCCAGGTGATGATGGCCTGGGCTCAACCACCTACCTACTAGCTTACCGTATGATCTTGATATGCCACTTTTCATCTTAAAGTCTCCTCTTTCTTAGCTACAAAATGGGGGGTGATGCTGTCTGATGGATAAAGTCTGGAAGATCAAGGATCATATACAGAAAGCCCCTTGTCTTGGGTTATTATGAGCTCTGTTGAGCTAAGGACCAGAGGCCAATGGTGGAAGGATGTAATAGTGAGCCAGTTAACACATTTGCATTTATTTAGTAGAGGCTTTCTAATACTTGGATGCGAAGGAGCTGTCTCCAGAGGCAGTGGTGACTGGCAGGCAGGAGCAGAGCGAGCATAAACATTGTTGAGTCCCTGCTCTGTGCCAGGCACTGCGCGAGGCCCTTTGTGCTCGTCCAGCCTCAGGAGGGCCCTTTCCCCTGCTCCGGTTTCCCTGGGTCTACAGCTAGATCTGGTTGGCGACAGCGTGGGCTATGGCTTTCCTGCTGACCCTGCCACATGCCGTTGCTTCATTCCTCCTGTGCCCTCCGTGGTTCTCAGGGCCTGCTGGAGCTTCTGAGAGAAAAAGAGGAAGGGCGAAAGAGAGAGGGGGAGATTAAAGAGAAGCAGCTGAGTAAGCTGATGGCCATGCCCTGCTGTTAGTATCCAGCAAGATGTAACCGATTTCTTTCTGTGAACTCCACAGCCGCACTATTGATCTCTAAGCACTCAAATCGAACAGGAAGGCATCGGACTGTCAGAAGCCAGGTGCGCTTGCCAGCTCAGTTGCCGGAGCAGATTTTCAGTGAGAGGATGCAGGTAGCATTTCTGTGGAGAAGCCTTCTTTTCCAGAGACCACTGAAATCTCTTTAAAGGACTTCCCATCGTTGGCAATTCCTGCTCTCTGCCTGAAAAAAGAGGGAGGGTAGCTTGGCCTAGGGATGTGGCTTTGGCTCCTGGCTCAGCCACTGCCTCACTAGCTGTGGGGTCTCAGGCCTATTGCAGAGCCTTTTCACTAATTTCTTTTTCATTTGATACTATTTATTGAACACTTACTATATTCTGGCTACTTTAGATAGTCCAGTAAGTTGGATCTGATACCTGTCTTAGTAACATTCTTTTTTTTCTTGCTTGGAGAGGTAACTTTTTATTTTAAATTCTTATTATGAAAGATGTCAAATATGCACAGAAGAGTTTTCACTAACTCTCCATTCAATCATCACCCAGTGCCAGCAATTGTCAAGCACTGGGCGGAGTTGCCGGCCACGAGACTAAACAATTACAGTGCACTCTAACAAGAGCTAAAGGAAGTTGCTTAAGTGAGTTACTGAACCTCTCAAGCCTTGGTTTCTTCATCTGTAAAATGGAAAGATAACCTTATAGAGCAGTAGAGAAGATGGAAGGATGTGTCTCATGGAATGTGATAAGACAGTGACTGCAGGATTGTGTGGCTCTCTCTCACATGTATGAACAGTCATGTGGCTGCTGGGAGGATTCAGGGGGGAGTGGAAGGCTGTTGGTGCGGGGCAACAATGGTGCCATAACAACAGTGGGAGAAGGGAACGTGGACGCCATCGTTCTGATGCTGGCTGCTTACCGCAAGTGCCTGGTCAATAGCAGGCACTCGGTTGGTGAGGATGATGATGGTGGTGGTGGTGGTGGTAATGATGATGATGGTGAAAGGTTTTCTCAAATTTCAGCATAGCTGGTGAAAAGGGTTAAGGGGATGTAAGAGAGAAAATGGGATTGACAAGTGCCAAAGAAAAGAACTGAAAAAATTATATAGAAAAGGCATTATCCTGCTGGGTGAAAATACTGAATGAAGTGTTCAATATAAAAACATTAAAATGCTGAAATGATGTAAAGCCCCTAGTGTGTGTTGAGTGCCTTCCATGTGCAAGGTGTCGGGCTGAGTTCTGTGGCGCTGGCAGTCGTGGTCAGGAGCCTGCCTTTGCCTTCATGGAGATTATCCTCTGTTGAGGGAGATACGGCAGAAGGTCCCCATAAATTATGACAACAAATTATTTAAATAACAGCCCAAAGAAGAGCTGACACAAGGTGAGGCTGATTAATTGGCCCATTAATTATATAGACATCAAGTGCTCATGAACTCAGAGGAGAACAGATCACTTCCGGCCAAGACATCAGGGCAGCCTCACCAGGAAGCTGAGGTTTCCGTTACGTCTTCGAGGATGCATAGGAATATGAAGTAGGTCCTTCCAAATGTGGTTTGGAGGTTAATGAAATGACATCCATCGTTCAAGGTTCCTACAATTTAGTGATTTTTGACTCATTTATTAAGTTGAGTTCAAATCCCTGGTGCCCTGTCTGGCATTGCAGAAGCCCAGTAAACAAAGCGGCAAGTTTTAGGGGCTGCAGGGCAGGCCCCACTCAGGGTGATAGCCACGGGTCTGCGAAAGCAGGGTCCGCACAAGTGAGGGAAATGGCTTCACCTGCCAGCCTTGGGCACTCCGCCCCCTCCTTTGGACTTGGGGCATCCAGTTGTAAAATGGGGATGGACATGCTGATCTCTCTGGGTGCAGGGATTCTTGCGAGGATGACATGAGATGGTGTTGGGGTACAGTACGCTCAGCTGCCCAGAGGGCTATTTTCAAATGGCTGTTACATCTCATCTCACTTTTGAAAAGGGTAAGTTTTTTCTTTACCCTGAGGGACCTATTCCCTCAACCCCCAATATCCTGAGTGGATTGCTGAGAGATTGTCCACACAGGACATAGCCTTATGGTATGTATACAGGGGTGCAGGTGAAAGTGTCCCCAAAGTGGGCAATGGGCCAGGCTGGCTGCTGGAGAAGAGAAAACACCAGTCTTGTGTCCAGTCCCCTTGGGTCTGGCTCTACAGAGACAAATGATATTGAGCTAAGGCGTGAATGACTGTTGTGAGGTGCTTGCATTTTAGCCAAGGCCTTCTAGCTGTACCTTATTATAAAGAAATCACCCTGTAGTGTGACCTGGTAGAACAAATGTTGGATATTTATAAGGAGGTGTGGTGTGTATTGGATGTTAGTTGCAGGACAATGTACGTATATAGTATAGTTCCATTTTTAAAAGAACATGATGAATCAATTGAGTAATCACTGTGAATACATACATGCGTATAAATGCATGCACAAAAAAATCCAGAAAGATACATATCACATTAGTAACAGTGGTGAATTTGGGAGGATCCAGGGTAGGAGGCAGGATGGCCAGAAAGGATTATGGTCTTCTCTGTAATGTTTCAGTTTTCTCCAAGGAAAATATATTCATATGTCAGAGCAGAGGGTTTGGAGTCAGAGCACTGGATTCTCTGAATCTCCTCAGGGGTAAAGTGAAGATGAGTAATCTTTATTGAGGGACATGTCATGTGCTTGGCACATAGAACTGCATTGATCAGAGTCAGTGTCATTGTCCCCTCTGTAGCTGAGAGTGATTGGACACTTACCTGTGCATTTCCTCTTCCTGGTCCCACAGGAAAACTACATTTCCCAGCCTCCCATGCAGTTAATAATCACCTGACTAGTTCTGGCCAATGAAAATTGTGCCGAAGTGTTTTATATCATTTTCAGCATCACCACGAATTCACCTGCATCCTCCTCCTCACATTTAACTCCCCAGGTAAACGTTAGAGATAGGGGTGTCCCAAGATGGAAGGAGCCTCCATCCCCAAGTGTCCACCTGGAGGACAGCCACCCAAAAAGTTACCCAGCTGACACTGTGGTATCAGCAAGAAGTGAAGTTATTATGCCATGCCACTGAGATTTTGAGTTTGTTGTCATGCTAGGTGTGTTAGTTATATGTTCCCTCTTGGTTCTAAATTTGTGACTCTCTTCTACTGTTTAAATCTGTTTGTTCACTATAAGGTGGAAAAGTCTTTTCTTTTTTTTTTTTTGGCCTATATTGCCTGCCTCTGAGGTTTGTATGTGAAAACCCAGTAAGAAATGGATTGTGAAACTGCTCTGTGGCTGCTGAAGGGATGTGCAGGGCTTAGAAACTGCCTTTTGGAGTCCTTCTGGCCTTGTGGTAAAGACCTGGCTGAGTGTGTGAGGTCCCTGATAAGGAGGGCCGGGCCTGAGGCCATCTGAAGGGGTGGGGTGGGTGGAGTGAGGACTCGGTGGCTTGGGAGGGGGGCCTGCAGGCGAGCTCCAGCCGGAGGGAGGAGCCTGTGTCTGAGGTGGTTGCATAGCTTCTTTGGTGACAATAGGATCCATGGATCAGGCAAGGATCAATTCCAAGGATCAATTCACTTCAGGCTGATAAGAGACTCAATGTGATTTGGAGAATTGGCCATTGCCCAGGCCAAAGCAAAAACTTGCACTGTAAGCAGTAATTAAGAAGCGATTTGCCCTTGGTCCCTGCTTCTGGGACAAATGCCAGCCTCTGTGAGCCTTCAGGGCTGCCGGCCTTAGGAGCTGGCTCAAATGAGGACAGGTGACACATGCCTGCATGTGCTACAGCTCATGTAGCCCTTGGCAGAACTCTGTCCTAGCTCCAGTCCCAGCTCCTCTGGAGCTGCTGTTCTGCGGGTGAATACCGCTGGAAAGGGCACAGAGGTGAGTCTGCCCAGTCTGCCGTGGTGCTAGTACAATGGGTCAGTATGGTCCTCTGGAAAGGGCTCTGGACTCTGTTAGGGCTTTGGTGGTATCCACAGCGAGCTGCATGAACTTGGCCATGCCACAGCCATGCTCTGGGCCTCAGTTGGTCAAGGGGGTCTTGTTTGTCTAAACACAGACACCGAGAGATGGATGGTACAGCAAAGACAGACAGCATCCTGCCCTCGTGAAGCCTCCAGTCTGGTTCACCACTCCGTGCTCTGCTAGCTCAAGAATGCTCAGGTTCTGCGGATGATGAGCTCTGACTTTTGAAGCATTCTGTGTTGCAGAGAAGATGGAGGACATGAATTTGGAGATGAGGTAGGGGGAAAAGCTGGAAGGAAGCAGGACTTTTTGGTGAAAAAGTACTCCAAAATATGGACATTCTGGAAATCTCTGTGTACCAGCTGCACTAACATACTTCTTCCCCTGTGGAAGCTTCAAGTAATTTTGGTCTGTTTAAGAAAGTTGTGGGAGGGGAAGAAAAAAAACCAGATGGGGATGAGGAACAGAAAGAAAAGCCCATTTCCTTTTGCCTTTACTCATGGTCAGATTATCTCACAGGAAGGCATAGCTGATGTACCTCTATGCAAATGATCATGCAGATGAGCCAGTTTCCTAGAGTTAATCATTTCTCCCTACTCACAGAGTGAGTGGAACTTCAGCCGGAAGGGGGTGACTTACTGTTTCACAATCAAAACTCCCCTGAATCTCAAACCCCTCTCCCCAAAGGCCCACATCTCTCCATGGGGCTTTTCTTAAGCTTTGTAGAGGGCAGATGCTGATGCGAAACACAACTGTCCTGGAGGCAGGCACCCCAACCTCGAGCCCACAGAAGGAATGAGAGAAGAACTGAATAAAGAAATTGCTAGTCCTTTGATTCAGAGATTTACACTATTGGTTGATGAGATTTGCTCCCCCGTTGTTTTGGGGGAGTAGAGTGTCTCTTTCAGAATAAAAATGAACTCAGCAAATTAGCTAAATAAAGACATCTTTTTTCTTCCTCCCGATCTTTTTAAAAAATATATTTTATTGATCATGCTATTACAGTTGTCCCATTTTTTCTTCCCTTTATTCCCCTCTGCCCTGCACACCCCCTCCCATCAGCATTCCCCCTCCTTAGTTCATGTTCATGGGCCATACACATAAGTTCTTTGGCTTCTCCATTTCCCACACTATTCTTAACCTCCCCCTGGCTCTTTAATGCCTGCCAATTATGCTTCTAATTCCCTGTACCTTCCCCCACCATTTTTCCCCTCCCCCTGAAGACCCTCCATGTGATATCCATTTCTCTGGTTCTGTTCCTGTTTTAGTTGTTTGCTTAGTTTTTGTTTTCTTTTTTTCTTTTTTCTTTTAGTGTTCAGGTGTTGATAATTGTGAGTTTGTTGTCATTTTACTGTTCATATTTTTTATCTTCTTTTTCTTAGATAAGTCTCTTTAACATTTCATACAATAAGGGCTTGGTGATGATGAACTCCTTGAACTTGACCTTGTCTGGGAAACACTTTATCTGCCCTTCTATTCTGAACCATAGCTTTGCTGGATAGAGTAATCTTGGCTGTAGGTCCTTGACTTTCATGACTTCGAATACTTTCCAGCCCCTTTTTGCCTGCAAAGTTTCTTTTGAGAAATCAGCTGATAGTCTTATGGGCACTCCTTTGTAGGTAACTGTCTCCTTTTCTCTTGCTGCTCTTAAGATTCTCTCCTTATCTTTAATCTTGGATAATGTAATTATGATGTGCCTTGGTGTGCTCCTCCTTGGGCCCAACTTCTTTGGGACTCTGAGCTTCCTGGACTTCCTGGAAGTCTATTTCCTTTGCCAGATTGGGGAAGTTCTACTTCATTATTTGTTCAAATAAGTTTTCAATTTCTTGGTCTTCCTCTTCTCCTTCTGGCATCCCTATAATTCAGATGTTGGAACGTTTAAAGATGTCCTGGAGGTTCCTAAGCCTCTCCTCATTTTTTCAAATTCTTGTTTCTTCATTATGTTCTGAATGAATGTTTATTTCTTCCTTCTGCTCCAAATCATTGATATGAGTCCCGGTTTCCTTCCTGTCACTGTTGGTTCCCTGTACATTTTCCTTTATTTCACTTTGCATAGCCTTCACTCTTTTCTCTATTTTTGCGATCATACTCAACCAATTCTGTGAGCATCCTGATTATCAGTGTTTTGAACTGTGCATCTCATAGGTTGGCTATCTCCTCATCACTTAGTTCTATGGTTGGAGCTTTGATCTGTTCTTTCATTTAGGCCATTTTTTGGGGGTGTTCAGCGTACCTCTTATGTAGTAAGGGGCAGAGCCTTAGGTATTGGCGAGGGTGGGGCAACCCAGTCTCTGTGTTGTGGGGGAGGGGTTTGAGAGGGAATAGTGGTGCTTGCTTGGCTCTCAGCTGGCTTTCGGTCACTCCCCTCGCTACCCACATGCAAATTAGGCCCTTCTGGTGCTGATTCCCTGCTGGGTAGGTTTGTGTATGTTCCAGAACCCTGTGGGTCTCTCCAACGAACTCTCCTATGAGGCTGGGAATTTCTCCCACTGCCGTAACACCCACAGATTTTTACAGTCAGAGGTTTTAAGGTTTTATTTCCCTGTGCTGGAACCCGGTGTTATATGGTCTGTCTGTCTCCCCAGTGGTTCCTCCCGGTTTATCCGCACGCAAATGTGCGACCATCTGGTCCTCCAGCTGCCGCCCTGCCATGAGTCCTCTGTGCTCTGGGTGCCCATCCTACTCATCTGGATGAATGTTTCTTCTTTAACTCCTTGGTTATCGGTCTTCCATTACAGTTTGATTTTCTGGAAGTTCTGGTTATTTTTGTTTTTAAATTTGTTGTCCTTCTTTTGGTTGTGCGAGGAGGCACAGTGTATCTGCCTACACCCCCATCTTGGCAGGAAGTCCCTTCTTTTCTCCTGATGTTAAGCTGGTACAAATTCAGTCTCTGGCCAGGGAGGTGCAGGTGGTCTGGCAGGCTCCTCCCAGAGGGCGCTCCTCAGGCTCTTGCTTCTCACTTCCCCTTTCCCTGCGCTGTGCCCGCACCCCCCTCTTTCTTTGTTCCTTGGATGAAGAAATTACATTTTGTATAATCTAAAGCAGAACAGACCACTTAATAGCAACAACAGCTTCTATCTGTAAACCCACAGGCAGTCTTCACAGCTCTTTCACAGACTTATTTCCCCATTTGCTCTTTGCCATGCTTCTTTGGACGTAGGTCTGCACTTAAGGTTGTGGGCACCTCAGCTCAGGGAGATGAAGCGTTATGTCGGGGATCAGGAGGGATGGGCGATGAGGCTGGAGCCCAGAGCCTCTGACTCTGCGGCCTGCGCTTGCCCCTCCACAGCAATGTCGGTGACCTCAGGGTGAGGTTGGGGGTGTGCAGTTGTGATGGAGGCGGGGAAGGCTGTCTGTGGATGTCCCTGAGAGGGGACCAAGGTCTGCCAGGGGCAGAGCACCACGGCCTTCTGAGATGAGACTTCAGTTTCAGAAGGCCAGGGCCACCTCGAAGCCTCCTGGGCTCCCTTTGGTGGTTGGATGAGATTTATGGAAGCCCTTCCGGACTTACTTCTCTGATTTCCAGCAAGCTTCACATATTTGTAAGCTGCTGTAAATTTGTTCTCACATCTCCTCCTTCAAACTTCAAGAGACACCTCCTTGCTCTGGTGTTCTAGGGTTTGGTAAACAAGTTCATATGCACTGGTCCATCTCACTAAGACTTTCTGGACTCCCATCATCATCATCCCTTGGGGAACTCCAGGGAAACCCCGGGGAATGCCTTGGGTGACAAATGAATGTTTGGACTCCCAGTTACACGGTCTGCACAGTCCGCGCCTCTGCACTGTCTGCACTTGCTCTGTGGGCTGACACCGGGCTGAGAGCTTTACGTGCACGATCTCACCCAGAAGAGGTTCTCACTTGTTTTATCCAAATACTGGGTGCACAGGGTTACATGACAACAATAGTCCCTTTCCCCATCCCTCCCACCTGCTGGCCCCAATCCCTGACAAAGCTGCTTTAAAACTATTTCTCTGTTTAGGTCTTTGGGCAGTTATCCTTGTATCCAAATAGTAACATGTGTTCTCATTGAATTTGCATGGCAATCCCATGAGGTGGGTGCTCTCGTCATCTCCATTTTAAGGATGAAGACACTGAGCCTTCGAGGAGACACACAGTCTGCCCAGGGTCACGTGAGCTGAGGAATGGCCAAGCCAAGGCTTGGCTCCATACCTTCCCTTGAAAGCCACGGTGCTGTGTAAGAGGCGACTCTGTCCTTCCCCACCTCCCCCTCTTTCCCCCCTCGTGTCCGCTGGAGTCTTGTCCCCCCGTTGCCATCCCTGATGTCATTCTCTGGCTTCCAGGGCAGCCTGATTAGTGATCAGCATGGTGCCTTGTGGTGTCTACGTAGCTCCAAGCAAGGCTTCCTTCTTGCTCAGCAGGCTGATCTGGGCCCTGCGTACCTTCCAGCGCCACCCCTGGGCTTGGACAAACCGCGTGTGACACCAGGGCTAGGAGCTTCAGGTTTTCTCTTCCAGAAGGGATGCGCCCCGTAAGGCATAGCTGGGCTGGTCGGCAGAGTCCTGCGCCCTGTGGTGTGTGCTGCTGCCGCCCCATGGGATGTGCCTCCCCCAAATTTGTTTGTTTCTCAGGACCCCATCTGTGGTGTTTTGTTCTAGCAGCCTGAGCTAACTAAGACAAATGGAAATGTGAAAAAGTAGAGGCAGCTATGAAATTAAGTCGTATCATTAATGAGTATATATATTTTAACAATATACTTTTAAAGAACAGTTGTAGATTTGTAGAAAAGTTGCAAAGATAGAACAGTGAGTTCCCATATACACTGCACCTGGTTTCCCCTATTATTAACACCTTCCTGCCCTGGCTGGTGTGACTCAGTGGATTGAGCACTGGACTGTGAACCAAAGGGTCACCGGTTCGATTCCCCACTAGGGCACATGCCTGGGTTGCAGGTCAGGCCCGCAATTGGGGGCATGTGAGAGGCAACCGATAGGTACATCTCTCCTACATCGATGTTTTTCCCCTCTCTTTGTCTCTCTAGAAAAAAATAAATAAAATTCTTTCCCATCTCTCTAGAAATAAATAAATAAAATCTTTAAAAAACACCCCACTTTCCATTACTGTGCTACATTTGTTGCAATGAATGACCCGATGTTAATACAGTTTTATGAACTAAAAGTCCAGATTGCCTTAGTCTTTTCCTACCACCCTTTTTGTATTCCAGGATGCCACACTCCGTTTCGTTGTCCTGTGTCCGTGGGTTTTTCCTGCTGTGACAGTGCTTCAGACTCTCCTTGTTTCTGACGACCTAGACCAGGGGAGTCAAACTCATCTTCACCGGGGGCCACATCAGCCTCGCGGTTGCCTTCAAAGGGCTGAGTGTAATTTCAACTCCTTAACAGGCAAGGACTAGTTACATTTATACAGCCCTGAAATTATTTCAGCCCTTTGAAGGCAACTGCAAGGCTGATGTGGTGCCCGGTGAAGATGAGTTTGACACCCCTGATCCAGACAGTCTTGAGGAGTGCTGCTGGTCAAAAGTTTCCTAGGGTGTGATTTTGGCTATTTTGGTTGTTATCAGTCATTGGCAAAGGTGAGGCCTCAATCAGGGGTGCCCAACCCTTACGTTGGGGAGATCCCACAGCAGGTGAGGATTTAGGGCTTAATACACCACTTTCCACGGCAATATTTCAGGGAATTCTTATCTCACCCATGTGAGCCTGGGGAAGCCTAGCCTGTCATCCACCAAGCACGGTACGTTTCACAGCAGTCTCGTGGGAAGGGCCTCTGCTTCACGACGGCCCCCTGACTCCCCGTGCAGCTCAGGGAGGGGTGCTGGGTGGTGCATGGGGGCTCTGGGTCCAGACTGCCTGGGTGTGTATCCAGCTTTGCCACTTACAGCCTGGGTACCCCTGGTTGAGTGGCTTCATTTCCTTATCTCAGTCAAAGTGAGGATAACAGTGGTACCTGCAAAGTGCTTACTTAGAACATGGCTGGCACAGAGTCAGCACTATTATTATATTAAAACACCAATTACAACTGGAAATTCCTCTTTCTGCACCTCAGTCCCTAGTTCCTCAGTGATACAGGTGATGGGATTGCTGTTATGTTGTGAAGATCTAAGACACAGTACAGCGGTGTGTGGCATGTAGTAAGTGCTTAAGAAGCATTAGCTATTATTAGGACAGTATGTTTCACCAGCACCCTGGGGTCCTGGCCAGCCCCCAGATGCACCCAGGTGATCAAGGTTGTAGAGCCTGTGGGCTCTGTGGTCCAGCAGACCAGGGCTCCAGTCCCGATTGCTCTAACCACCAGCTGTGTGAGCTTGGGCGGGTCACCAAACTTCTCTGTGCTTCCCTTTCGCCACCTGTGAAATGGGGAAGACAACATATTTCCCCCTCACAGGGTTGTGGTGAGAATTGCGTGAGGTGATGTGTGCTGGCGTGTAAGTGCCCAATGTGTGGTGGTGATTAACGTCATTAACACATCCGTGGGTGCCGTCTTTGTGGGAGGCCTTGTTCACAGGCTCAGGGAGAGACCGCTGATGGCAGCAGGGGGTACGTATGGGGAGGAGGAGGCGCCTAAGGTCCAGTCCCCGCTCCCTGGGCCTCTGCGTGCCTGAGCGCTCCCTGTAGCCTTCGTCTTTAAGGTGAACACACCTGTGCCTCCTGGTGTTGTTCATCGGTCTGTCCTCTGAGCCACTTAACATTTGTAAAGGTCTACCATGTGCCACAGACCATGCCAAAAGCTTTCGTGCATTTTAGTTCATCTGATTTTCACAGATAGTGGTATCGCATTTTACAGGTAGAGGAACAAAAGCTCAAAGAGCCACCCCAGGTTCCGAGACTATTAACAACGGCACAGGAAGCCCACCGTCAGGGTCTTTGCTCCCAACTCTGGAGCACAGGATTGTGTGTTGGAGAAATAGAAAACGCGCCATCTTTATTTATGGAAAGTAGACTTAAATCTCACCTGAGCAAGGGCTGTCTCTGTCTTGCTCACCTTCATCCCAGAGCCTGGTCTAGGAAGTCGCCTCTAGTGGTTGTTCAGTACCTGCCTGCTGAATGAAGCACGGCCGTAGAGATGTGGCACTGTGCAGGTCGGCTGCTTCCTCTGTCTCGTCCGAGCCTTAAAACGGCCCCGTGAGGAAGGGGCTGATGATGTGCCTCTGTTTTCAGGGTCAAGGAGGCGTAAGGAAAACGAGCATTTACCCAGGGCCTTCCTCCCACAGGGCCTTTGGCATGCAGGTGTTTTGCTGGGGTAATCTCATTTCACCAGTGCACGTAGCCTTTGGGGATGTGTCACACAGCTGCTGGCCGCAGAGCCAGGACAAAGGCCTCCATGTCCAGGCTCTCCTGCCTTCCTGGCCCCGAGCCCAGGCTGAGTGGTCATCCAGGGCTGCCCTGGGACACTGCCCCCAGGAAGCCTGAGGCTCCTCCAGGGCTGACGAAAGCCATGCCAGCCCCACTGGGGCCCTTGTGTCCAGCAAAGTCCCCCGATGCCTCTGGGCCTCTTCGAAACCCTCTCCAGGGAGAAGGGAGTGGACCCACTGTCTCCCGAGGGTGGGGAGAGTGGGGAGTTGCTGGAAAGAAAGCACTGGGAAGCTGAGAAATGGAACTTTGCCTAGACCCACCAGACCACAGTGTCCTGGGGAAGGCAGGACCCTCCAGCAGTGCTGAGACAATGTCCGGGAAGGGCCTGCCTCAGGGTCCGGCCCACAGGGGGGTGCTTCCAGTATGGCAGCTGCTGTCCTTGGGGTTCTTGTTCTTCATCACATCGTACCTGCTGCTGCAGACAGGACGCAGAGCAAGGAATTACTGGAGGGCAAAACCTTCCTTCATTTCTTTATGTTTTGAATGACTTCCTCCCTCCTCAGAAAGAGCAAGAGAACCGAGTTTTTCTTCTTAAAAAATTTTTTTTTGGTTAATGAACTGAATTGTCAGCAGGTTTTCCTTCTTGAGAAAGGTTTTGCAGCGTGAAAGGAGGTCATTTTGACAAGTCCTGTGAGTTGAGCTGGCACAGGGGAACTTCCTGGCAAGTTGAGGCCTACCAAAACTGCTGAAGGATCTTTCTGAGGCCTCGCAGAGCCCCAAAACTCCTGACAGAATTCCAGGGGGAAACACCAGCTCCCAACCGGAACAGCTGTGCTGGGCACAGACCCAGAGAGAGCCTTGCGGAGCAGCACATTGGACCCCAGCTGCTCTCTTTCCAGCACCTTCCCACTCTCCCCACCCTTGGGAGACAGCGGGTCCTCTCCCCTCTTCCTGGTGGGGGCTTCGAAGAGGGCCAGAGGCATCAGGGGGAACTCTGCAGGACTCTAGGGCCCCAGTGGGGCTGGCGAGGCTTTTGTCAGCCCTGGAGGAGTCTCGGGCTTCCTGGGGGCAGTGTTCCTGGGCAGCCCCACTGCCCTGTCCCCCTGCCTCCCCTCCCGCCCCCACACACATCTCAGAGTGGGAGAGACCTCAGCCGCCCTCTAGTTCAGGAGTCAGCAAACTTCTGTAAAAGGCCAGGCAGTAAATATTTTAGATTTTGCAGACCATACTGTCTGCCACAACTGTTATTCCTCATTGATTTTTTCAACCATTTAAAAACGTGAAAACCATTCTGAGTTTGTGAGCTGTACAAAACAGGCAGTGGCTGGATTTGGCCTGTGAGGAGCCGTGGCCGCCCCGCACGCAGCTAGTCTGTGTTCCTCCTCCTGTCCCACGTGCCCAGGACGGGGGGCTGGGCTATCCAGCCTGGGCCTGAATGCCCTCGCATCAGCCGGTCACCCACCACTCCTGAGACTGGACGTGGAAAGACTCACCGAGAGTGGCTCCGGGACACCTCTGGTCTCTGGGACACCTCTGGTCTCTGGGACACTTGCCTTCCTTCTAGCTATACGGCTTGTGGCTGCTTCAACCCCATTCTGAACATTCACTTGCCTGGAATGAGTCCCACCCCTATGACCGTCCTTGTCGGTGGGGGAGGTGCTTCTGGAGAGTGTGTGCAATGCCAGGAGGAGAACGGTAGGCGGCAGCACGGAGCTGCATGTACCTAACTTTCTGCAGGATCCTTAGACCCAATAGGGCTGTAGCCTTTGCAGCCCATGGTTGGACGAACAAGGATGCTGAGCTCCAGAGTAGGGGCAGATGCTCTGGAATCCTTACCCAGGCTCCATCTGCCACATTGCACCTACTAAGATCCGGCCATATTCTTGTACCTTGTGTTTCCTCTTTGATGCCTTCAGGACATCGCCATGGTGATGACCAAAAGTCTGCCCCTGGACCCTGATAACCTTTTTCTGCAGGTCCAGGTCCAGGTGCACTCATGCGGCTTTGGCTGAAATGGTGGGGCAGAGGCTGGGCCAGGCTGGAGACCGGAGAGCGGACTCTGCTATGCTTTTTGCCCTGGGTTTGGGGTGGCATTTAGTGGGTCCAGGCAGGGTGCATGTGTATGTACCTGGAGTTTGCAGGAATTAAACCACAGACTGCCCCAACACCCAGGTCATTCCATCTGTATGAACCTGGCCAGCTGACTGATATCTGAGGCCCGAAGAGCCGTGGAATCTAGAATCCTGGAGTTCGCCCAGGTCTGGTATATCACCTCCGGAGTGTCCTTCAAGTCTGCCTCCTGCTCACTGTCCTTGCCCTTCTCTGCTGCCAGAGCGACCTTCCTCAAATGCAGCCTGGACATGGCACCCCGACATGTTAAAAACCCTCATGGCTGTCCAGGAGAGAGTGAAAAACCCTGACTTGTCACTCTGCGCCCAGCAGCCCTCTGTTCCTGCCTCTTCTCACTCTCCACTTTTTGGCTCTAGCCGTGCCGTCTGCCCTGCTCAGTCTCAGCTGTCTCCGGCCTCAGGGCCTTTGTCCATACTGAGTCCTGTGCCCAGAGCACCATCCCTTTCTGATCTCCAAGCTCCAACCCTCCTCCTCCTGGCTAACCTCTGCTCACCCTTTAAGACTCAGGCAAGACCTCCAGAAAACCCGGCCTGCACCTGCCGCCTCAGCCCTCCTGCTGTGCACCCACCGTCCCCAGACTCGGCTCTGTTACCACCTTGGTCCCCGGTGGTGCTGGTTGTCCCCAGAATGTGACCTCCTAGAGTGCCAGCACTGTTTTGTAGAGGTCGCTGTAGCCACAGCTCAAGCACAGCTCCTGGGACACAGACACACTCAGTCAATGTTTGGTCATTGTAGGAACGGGAGAATGATGGGGTACGGTGTGAACTTGAGACACCATCTGGCCCTCCATCGGGCAAATGCTAACCTGCATTTTGGAAACTGGTAACAGATGACCCGATCCTGGGCAGTGACCGTTCCCACCCTGGACCATCTTTCTTGTTACAACTCCCTTCTCCACATCTCATCTAACCTAAATCCCCGGTGTTTCAGTTTAACCTTGTTCCAGCAACCTTGCAGATGGGGAGCAGCTGCTTAGCATCTGATGGAGCTTGTCATATAAATCCCAGACAGATTCTCCCTCTGTTAATGGCAAAATAAAAAGCCCCAGAAAACAAATGCCACCCCCTTCCCTGCATTGTGGGGCCTGTGGGTGGCACCTGCCCCGGACACCTGCCGCAATCACAGAGCCTTGGAAAGTGTAGCGACTTCTGAGTCACCTGGGGTGGCTGGGGAAGACCTAGGAGGTGGGTTGAGTCCATCGGAAGTGGTGTCTCTGTGGGTGACCCCTTCTGTCCTTTGAGAGGGTCGGACGCATCCTGGGATGGGCTTGGGGCTTCCCACAGCCCAGCCTGCTCATGAGTAGAGCCTCAGACTAGGTTTGCCTGTCCGCCCCCCGCCCCCCAGGTTTTGGTGTCAGAGTCCAGCCTGTGGTAGGGAATAGAGGATGGAGAGGGTATGCTGTTTGCCTGGCCATTCCCCCCCCCCCCCTTCCCCAGCACTCTAGTCTGCTGTGGGGCCAGGTTTCTGGAGAAATTTGCCTAATAGACCCGTCTCCTAGTCCCCAGGGCACATGCCAAGAGGAAGACCACGTGGGTGTGTGGGTCCGGACTGGTGGGGGTGCAACACATCACCTCCTGACGTGTGGCAGGCGAGCCCACATTCTGATGGGTGGGGGATAGGGTTGCCAGATTTAGCAAATAAAAATATGTGCAAATATTGCACAGGACATATACCAAACGCTGTTCATTGTTTATCTGAAATTCAAATTTTGGGGGCATCCTGTATTCTCTCTGCTAACCCTGGTGGAGAAGTCTCCCTTGAAGGGGGTGAGCATTCCCAGTGTCAATCAATCAAGAAGAACCGGGTCCTAATTCAGGAGAAGGGGACTGGGGGACTCGGCCTAGGCACCCGGGTTGCTTCTCTTGGCTTTGCTTTCTTAGAGCTCCAAGCCTTTGGCCAGCCTGCTGGTAGAAGAGGCCTCTGTGTTGCCAAGGCCGACTGGGAGGTGGGCGGGAGCCGATGAGTTGGGCATTCACATCTGGGTTTATTTCCCCCTTGTTACCCTGCGCCTTCAGTCAGGCTCCATGACTCGCTCTGGACTGGTGTCTGTGGTGCTGAGAGCATGGAGGGAACGTCATGGTCGGCTGTGGATCAGCAGTGCCCCCGGAGGCCAGCAGGAAGTGGCAGTGGGGAGGTGGGGCCTGCGGGTGGAGCCGACTTTGGGGAGCCTTCTCTTTCCCTGTCTTTCTCCTCTCGGTGGGGAGTCATTCTCTCTCTTCAGTCTTGGAGGATCTGGGCTTGAGTTTTAAAATAATTTTTTAACATTTATTTTTTAAAATTCAGTTACAGTAAAATTTACTTCCCTCTTTCTTCAGTCCTGAGTTGTGGCAAATGCAGTCATGGACCGCCACGGTCGAGCTGCAGAGCTGCAGAGCCTCCCTCGCCCCCAGAGTGCTCTCACGCTGCCTCTTTGTAGTCCAGCCCTCCCACCGCGTCCCCTGGCAGCTGTGGTTCCGTTCTCTGCCGCGATGCTTTTGCCTCTCCCAGAATGTCACACAAATGGCATCGTTCATTCTGTGGCCTTTGCATCTGGCCGTTTCTACTTGGCACTTGAGATCTCTCCATGTTGTTATAAGCATCAGTGGTTCATTCCTGAGTGGTATTCCACTGCGTGGATGTGCCGGTGTGTTTATTCACTCGCCCACCAGGGACATCTGGGTTATTCCAGGTTGGGGTGATCAGAGACAGAGCTGCTATAAACACTTGTATAAGGTAGTTGTGCGGATGTAGGTTTTACTTTTCTTGGATGCCTACCCAGGGGCGGGGTTACGGGTCGTGTGTGAAGTATGTGTCTCACACTAGAGAAACCCTCTGAGCTTGATTGTTACAGGAAACCAGTGGGTGTCCACAGCCATCCCATGCTTTTCCCACAATGGAAAGAGAGGTCAGTGACTAGTCCAGAGCTCCAAAGACAGTGTCAGGGCCCGGGCCGGACCCTGGTCCCCTGCCTCCCAGGTCACTTCTCTTCTGCCTGTATCTTACTGTTCCCGTACTGTTCCCTCGTGCCCAGGAGGGGCCCTTTCTGTAACCCACTGGGCAACCACTGAGCCTCTGTGTCCACGGATAAGGGGTGTGGCCAAAGAGATGGATCATTTGGTGAGGAGAAGTAATCATTTGGTGAGCGGCCTTACAGACACAGCCATACTGACGAACGGAATCACTGTTCAGGGGTCATGAGGGGGCTGTAGACGCAGCCCTGGCCCTGGTTGTTTGGTATGATGGGGTCTCCATAAAATTATTCTTCTGTGATTCATCAACAAAAGTATTCTTCTGGGATCCTCTCAAGCAGAGCCGACACAGAACTGATTTTCTGAGTTTTTCCCTGGGTGCTGGGTGCTGTTTGCTTTGTCTTGTTTCGTTCTGACTAGGTCACTCTCCTGTCTGTCCTTTGGGATTTGAGCCCTGTCCCCAGAGGTTGTGGTCCCAGAGAACCATTCCTGTGTCAGCCGCAAGTTTAGAACCAAGACTGCAGGTTCTGAGAGTCCCCGGGAATCTCGGCTCTGCCACCACTGTGCCAGCTTTTGAACGTTTCAGTGCGGGATTAATTGTCATTCACGCTGTCGTCGTTATGTAGGTCACTTTTTCTTTGGAGCAAGTTGATGGGATTTTATTATCTGTGGAAAGCAGTCATACCAGAATGGATAATACTTTTGATTGATGATTTAGCCTAAAAATAGTTTCCTATTTTAATAAGCCTCATCAGAAACAGATGACCCTGGAAGGGAACTGCATGCTTATCTCGTAGCCTGTGTACTTTGTAGAAATTCCTGTATTTTGAAGAAAAGGGGAGAGGCTGTGGCTATTGGGTCTTGGAGGCCGGGCCTGGAAGCCATGTGTTGGCTGTCCCTGTCTGACTGACTTCCCCTGCTCAGGGGCCCGCGGTCTCCCTCATGTCGAGGAGGGGCCTGCTCATAAGCTGGATTCGTGCTGCCACAAAATTAGCTTCCATAAGTAGGTATTTGGTTCTCGCTGTGTGCCAGGCAAAACGTGCTGCATACTTTCACTTCTATTATCTGGGGACTACAGAGGCAAAGATAAGGGAAGCTCGCCTGTAAAAATGAAATACTTTGCCAAGTCAGGTTTCTTTGTAAAAAGCCAGTTAGCGGGGTGGCAGTCTTTGGAACAATGAGGTAGGTCCTTTAGTGCACTTCAGATGGAGACTCAAAAAGAAAATCTGAATTGTAGAAGACTGTTTACTCTATTCTAAGGAAATGTAAATGCAGATCTTCTGTGGTGGGTTAGGCTAGGAGAAAGACTGGATGGTGAGGAGCAGGAAGTCGGAGGGCCTGCATTCAAATCCAGTTCCACTCACCCCTGTGCCGCCCGGAGCACACAGCACTTAGTCTCTCTGAGCCTCAGCTTCTGCATCTGAGAAATGGGGGGAGTGACTGCCCCCCCACAAGGTTGCAATGAGGATTAAGCGATGTACCTACAGCCCCTCAGAAACATCAGTGAAGATCATGAGGTTGCAAGAAGAAACCTCAAATTTTTCTTCTAGGAAATGCCATGATTGAGATTGTTGCTCGAAGCCTTGTGAGGAAGATTCTGAAAACCGACTCATAGATCCTGGCAGGTGCTTCCCCAAACGCCCTGGGTGTGCTAACAGAAGTCCCCATCCGAGGCGGAGGAGGATGGGGAGGGGACATCAACGAGACGCGGTGGCAGGCTGTGCAGTGAACAGGAGACCCTCCCCACCATAGCCTTTCCCTAATGGTTCTAAAGTCAGAATAGCATTTATTCTATGTTACTTTAAACCACTGGTGAGTGCATCCCGGTTTGAGACCAGTGGGACCAAGACGGCCCGGCGGCCTCCAGAGGGCGCGCTCGAGTGGACCTTTAGTGTCTGGGTGGATGGAGGGGGGGTGGTCAGGCCACCCCCCAGACGGGAAGGAGGGGCCCGCGGATAGCAAAGCGCAGGGGCTTCTACGGAAACGCGCCCCTGCCCGGCTGTTTTCAGGGTTCTCAAGAGGGAGGGACAGGCAGCCCGCCAGCAGCTCCCCGCTCCCCTCTGCTTTTGCACTGTCTACAGATGCCTGTTCTCAGTGTCTTCTTGAACCTATGGAACGTCTGTGGGGGAACGAAAAGCAGCTCCCCCGGACTGTGAAGCGTGCCTGAGAATCAATGCCCATGTTTGTCACTAGTGCCCTCTCCGCAGTCCTGCCACCGTGGTGTGTGCGGGAATAATCCAATTCACAGAAGCGCCCGAGGGCATGGCAGTGCTGCGGCTGCAAGGAGGCTGGAGCTTTCGGCATAAAGCTCCCTCACCACAGAGGGATGAACAGAATGTACTTGGAGCACAGAGGGGAAGGTTCCCTCCATCTGTAGTAACCATGATGATGATGGCTCTAAGGAAAGAAAGGCTCTATGGAGGAGGTGGCTTTGGGGGTGCGCCATAGCTACTGTTTAAGGAAGGGGGTTCAGGCAGAAAATAGAGGCTGGTGGTCACAAGTGGAACCTGCAGAGCCTACCCCCCGCACTGTCCCACACCTCAGATTGGCACTTTAAAATTGGGAATACAGAGTAGAGAAGGTTGTTTCTCAGAATGTTAGATCACGGGCTGGAAGGAAGCCGTCACGTGCGTACAAATGAGGCAGCATGGCCCAGAGAGGTGAAGTGATTTGTCAGAGTCACACACAGCCAAGCGAGTGCCAGGTTGGGGTGGGGGGCGGCGCAGGAAGGCATGGTGGGTGTCTGGAAGGAAGAGGAGTGGCATGTAGACTCCCTGTCCCCCCTTTTTCCTCTGGCACTCAGCCTTTACTATGACATTCAGCATTAAGCATGGGTGATGGAGGATTGGTAACTCCAAGTGGTTGCTGAGGGCTTGGACTTGAAGTCTTTCAGGTGAGCTAGGGGAAAATGTCCTGTTTAGTTTCTGTGGTCCTGGAACTGAACTGGAGTTGAAGGACCTCAGCCCCTTGTTAGCAATAGATGATTTGCAGAAAGTGGGGCGGTTACTCTTGCTGGTTCCAGCAGGAGGCGTGTGTGTGTGTGTGTGTGTGTGTGTGTGTACTTATGTTTGGGAGCAGAGGGAATCTCCTTTGCAAAATGGGGTCAGAAAGATGCTCCTTTAATGTTAGAAAATAGCTGTCATTAACTTGCAATCCTCTCTAACCTGAATTTTCTTTTAAAGATATTTTAATTTTATTTGTAAGTTGTGAAGAGAGTATGAGAAGAGTTTGCATCTCATTATTTCTTTGATGTCTGAATTATTTCGGCTCTAGGGGGACTCACCCTGGATATGCTTCTGCCCAGAAAGTTCCAGGACAGTTCTAGCCCTCTGTCAGTGCTTCTTAGAGGAATCTGCTATGTCTACACCAGCCAAGGGAAGGGCTGAATTACAAAAGTACAGGATGTGAGCCCCACACCTTTCTAGGATAAACTTTGCAAAAGCATTTTGTAAAGATTGATTATTTGTTCCCCACTTCTGGATGCTTTATCTGGAGATTTTACTTCTGCATAGAACACCACAAGTCCGGGGGATAATGGAATCCTTATGTTATGAGTCCATCGGGAAAGCAGCAAGTGCTTACTGAGCACCAACTATGTGTGAGACGTGGCTGCTGACCTTTTCGGAGCTTCGGTCTATTCCAGGAATTAATAGACCAAATTCTCAATGTTATTAGAAAAGACAAGACAATAGATCAAGCACTGAATTATGCAACTTGTATAAACAAAGTCTGAATATATTGACAGGAATGAAATGAATACAGACCAGGATTATTAGGCAAGGCTTTGCTGGATAGGGAATTAAAGGTGGGGGAGGTTTAAATGGATGGCGGGGAGGGGAGGGGAAGCTGAGAACAACAGCGGGCCTGAGATTCGGAGGCACGGGTAAGAGTGATATGTTTATTGCTACCGCGAGGCTTGAAAAAATTCCAGGCTACAGACTATTATACATGGTATAAATCCAATTTTGAAAAAGTATGTTTTATTCATATGCAAAGAAAAGAGACTGTAAGGAAATGTATCAAAATCTAATGATGTTTATCACACGATGGAGGGATTTGGGATGATTTTTAGTTTCCTCTTTTTACTTGGTATTTTCTAACTGTTTACAAAGAAATGATTTATTCTCACAACCCAAAGAAAAACACACCCCACTGTTCCTTATTAAGAGAGGGACTTCCATCGAGTGGGTGTTGAAGGGCAGCCTCCCACCCCCACCACCAGAGCGCAGTAGGTGTGCCGGCAGTGAGTGTCCCAGCGAGTGTGATAAAAGTGCAGGTGGGACCCAGAGGCCAGTTCTGGAGGGCACCAAGGCTGGAGGAGTCTCACAACTTATCAAGACTGCAATCAAAGGTTAACAAAGCACCGATCACCTATATTCATGGAGGTATTTTTATTTACTTACTCCAAAGGACAAGGAACTTCACGGAGCAAAATAATCTTTTTTAGCCAGAACCCTGTATAACGGAAAACTAGAGTGGGCTGGAGTGTCACACTGAGTGACCCTGACGGTAGTTTGTGCAGTTTACCTCGCTTTCTTCTTCCACCCACTTGGGACCAGTGGAAGGTGAGAAGGTGGGCCTATGGGGTCTTCCCCTTTGAGTCAACACACAGCTGGAGCCTCTGAGAGGAAGACAGACCCTGGAGGCTAGTGGACCAGTCTGCAGCCAGCCCTCTGCACTGGCTGGCTGAGTGCAGATGGAGCTGGGAGGAGGAGGAGTCTCTTTGGCATAAAGTCTTATGCAGATGCCTCTGTAACTAAACTCCCTTGGACGGGATTCAGGAGAATCCCACTCTATTCTGAACTCTGCTGTCTAGAAAACCAGACTTGTGAAGGTGGGGGTGAACTCCCCGCCTTTCCTAGATATTCAGCCTGCTTTCTCTGGGGAGAACTCATTTAGACATTCATGCTGTATCCTTACGCCCGACTTCTTGAAGCACAGCCTCCGTCACTGCTCTGCCCAATAACGGAGTGGTGGGTTTTCTGTTGAAATAGGGAATGCAAGTAGTAAGAATTTGCAAAATCCAAAAATGATTTTGCAGAGGAATCATTTTTCATGTAGTTTGTGCTGACATCTTTCCAGGCCTGGAAAATGAAGAGATTTTTTAAAAATTATTATTACAATTAATCATGGCAAAAGAACATAGTAGGCACTTTATAAATCTGATGCATGAATGAGTTAATGAACCAAAGTGATAATAATAATGTAGTAACATATATCTAAGTTTAAAAATATATTAAAAATGATACTATATACTGCTTAGGGGTTCAGATGTATGTTATGAAGGTACATGGAAGGGCGTGGAGTGGTAGATACAAATTCATAATGTCAGATGGGAAGGAGGTGACAGAGAAAGTGGATTTAACTGTTTCCAGTGGTTTATGTCCTGAGCTGAGTTTTGGATACATAGCTATGTGTTATATTTTTCTTTGTCACTTTTGTGTGCTTTAAATTTTGCATGATACATTTTAAATACAAATAAAACTACATTTCAAAATATCTCTAATATAAAGATTGCTCCACTGGAGAAAAAAGTGGAGGGCGGTGACGCTGAGGAAATGGGCCTGTTTCTCCCCCAAGTTGGGCGCCTTTTTCTCCCGTTGCTCACGGCCTCCCACTTCCGTTCTTATCTACACCAACCACCTCTCTCCCTAGATTGCCCCTTCCAGCGTTTCTAAGTAATTATATCTTCAATTGGCGGCTAGGAGAAAAATAGTGCCTCGCACCAGTACGGAGAGCGGAGTGACTTCGTTCCTTATGGACACCGCCATCTACATGAGAAGCTCATGCCTTGTGCATGAGAGGAGACAGCCCTTGGCTGGGCGCCAGTTCTGTGCCCCTGTTACACATATTGCCTCCCTTAATCCTCCGAGGGGTCTGAGAGGTAGATATGAGCTTTCCTCCTTTATGGGTGAGTGATGATGACTTGGCGGTGCTCAGAGACTTGCCCAGGGTTAGGCGCCTAAGCAGGGGCTGACACCCAAACCACCCTCCGTGGCCCATGTTCTCACACCGTGTTCCCAGTTAAGGGATGGAGATCCAGCCCTGGCCTCTGACTCTCCATCCTGTGCCCAGTGGCACACATTTGGGAGGTGCCTGGAAGGTCAAGGATACAAGCTGGGCGATTCCAGAGGGCAGTGAATGGCTCTGGTCTGCGGGGGTGGTGCTGCTCATCACTCTGATGGTGACCTCGATGGTCCTAAGATTTCCAGAGTGGGGTCTGTGGACCCCAGCTGTGCACAAGAAAATGCAGGAAGAGGACATTTCATCCTTTTAAAATGTCCATCTTGCAGTGCATTTTATAATGCACATAATGTGTTGGTGCAGGAGCGCAGGTATAAGATTTACAGATTTATAAACACCCATATATGGCATGTATGTGCTCGAAGATATTTTTAGTGATAGGAGTGTGTGATTCTAAGTTTGGAGACTTTGCAAACTCTGCTCAACGGAACTGAGCTACGTTGCTTCCGGTCAGCCATCAGGTTAGTAGTTGAGAGTCAGGTGCACCCGCGGTTTCCAGCCCCATGCATGTCCTTCCTGGGGCCGAGTCAGCACGGACATGTGGTCCCAGAGACACTCTTGGTGGAATCCTGAAGGACTGGAGAGGAAAGCAGGAAGTGGGTAGCTATCTCACTTTTCATGAGAACAGATTTCGCAATGCCAAATTCCTGAGAAAGATTTAAAATGGATTATTAAGCAGATGGTTTATGACCAGTGAGGGGGAAACAGTGGTCTCTGGCAGCTCGCATGGGTTCATCAGGAATGAGTCACGCCCAACTAATCTCATTTCCTTTGTAATACTCGACAGTGGTTTATTGGGAGAAATCATTTGCTCACTCATTCTTTCATGCCTACATGCATTCACGGTCCGCTTGACAGGCAATTACTGAGCAGCTATTATGTTGAAAACCCCATGTGTGGATGACAGCTAGCAAGGAATGTACTGCAATATTTGCCACCAAAGAGCTTTCCTTTTAATAAGGGAGACAAACATGTACACGGATAACTATAATAAAATAAAGTAACTTCCTAAGTGCCACATGCTGGTTGTATCAGAAGCAACACAATTGCAACGCGTGGTGGATGTGTCCAGGATCCAGGGGAAGGAGAGTGCTGTAAGGACGGCGGCTCCTGGTGCATGGGAAGACCATCCAGTTCAGCAAGGAAAGGACCCTTAGAACCTCTCTCCATAGTTATTTTTTAAAGTTGTGTGACAGTTCTCTACTTTGCCTATGCTTTGTGTTGACAGAGTCTCACGATGTTTTCTTCGCGGACAGCATGAAGAAACAGCATTTAGGTTGGATGATAATAATTGACTTGAAGCCAGTGGAACAACTGTACTCAAAGTGGGTTACTTAACAGACCAGTGTCAGCCCAAAGAGGGGGCGTCAGTGACATGCTCGGGGCCCCAGCCTCAGCCCATGCTGTTTAAGGACCCAGTGCACAGCTTATAGGCAGGCGTAGCTGTGTAGTCATTCAGCACTGCGGACGGGGGGGCACTGCACATTTTCACATGAACGGAGATCATAACTGCTCTCCATCCTGTGTTTTGTCAGGGTCTCCAGATGCGAGACTTTGAGAAACGTGGTCACTAGAAGTCTGTCTGGAGAAAACAGTGACAACAGCTGCATTTGCTGAGAGTGCGCTGCGAGCAGCCTCCGTGGCGAGCACTCTGCACATGCGATCTTGTTCAGTCCTCACAGAAGCCCTGGGAGGCAGCCTCTGTCATTACTCCTGCTGGACAGTGGGCACGCTGAGGTTTCAGGAGGCTGCCTGGCCAGCGATGGAACTGGAACTCAAGCCCACGCCTGTCCAAGCACCCAAGGCAGCACCTGGGTGAGGCGGCCTGAGTGAGGTAGGACATCAGCCACCCAGTGTGAGCATCAAAGCTGAGAGGAAGGTGGTGGCAGGCGGAACTGGGACCAAGAGGAGGGAGTCACAAGGTGGCGGCCTCCGTGTGTGAGTCAGGACCTTCTGAACCTCAGGCGCACGTCGTCGTTTCGGAAGGTCCAGGGAAGGTGGCACTGCCCTCTGTGGGGAGAGGGGTTCTGGGGCCAGCTGACCTTTAAGGTCTGTTTCCACTTGGAGTTCCATGACCCTGTATGACGAGTACAGGACCTGCAGTCACTGTGCATAGACAGTGGGTTTGCTGGCCATTAAGTGAGACATTGACCTGGCTTTGGGCAGCCTCCTGGAGGGGCTGCAGATGGCTTCACTGCAGAAACCCAGGTCCTTTCCAGAGGGGCCAGGTCCACAGCTGAGGGGCGGAAGGAACAAGTCTGAGCTGCTAGTGCCTGAGATTTGCCTTTTTAGTGGAAATAAAAGATAACCTTCCCCCTCTAAACCTTTTAACATGAAACTTTGCATCCACTGAGTATTCAGCTGAATTCTGAAGATTCAGCATTTGTCAGTATGGTTGACTCTCCTCCCCAAACACTGCCTCAATTTAGGAAATGCCAGACCATAAAACATCAGACAAACTGCTCCACATCTGAGCGCATCAGCTGGAGATTTTAGAGGTCCAAATGCACCCCCAGGTTGGAGAATGATTCTTAAACAGCATATTCAGCACTTTCGATGTTACTGCCATTAGGTCAGGGGTAAATCGAGAGTTGGGGCGGACCTGAAGCAAAATGAATCCTCTTTCCCTCCCATTCCCTCTCTCCGTCTCTCTCTTTCCCTCCTCCTCATCCCTAATACACACCCCCATCCTGTAAAAGGATGGTGAGAGATCACCAGTGATAAATTAACCCTAAGCAACATGACTGATCTCCTCACAAAGTAGGAGAGGCAGTGTGGTGTGGGAGAGTCTGGGATTTTGTCAGAAGAATGGATTCTCGCCTCACTCACGCATTAGTTGGAAGACTATAGGTAACTAAGTTTTCTGAGTTTCAGTTCCTCACTTTGTAAAACAGAAGTAATAATTTTTAATAATAATGACGACTCCAGGATTGTTTCGAGTATATATACTGAAGTGTCTGTTGATATGTTTGCCAATGGCAAGCTGCTCTACAAATGTCCATCATGACCATGGTCATTGTAAGATGGAACCTCCCACTGGCCTGGAGTTCCTTCCAGAGGCACAGATCCGGTGTAAATGCAGTGTTTGTTTTACGGTTCCTTGTAGGATTGGGATGATTAGATAAATAAATCTCTGCTAAGCCAGCATGTGTAACTGCCAGATCAGATGGCCGTGCCCTTACCTTGCAACAAGCACAAGGAAGAGCGGTAAGGAACAGGGTCACAGTGGGGACTAAGACTGCTCCCCAGTGGAGGACAGTTCTCAAATGCATGCCACCAGGCAAGTGCAGTCCCTGGATGGAGCCACTTCTGAGCCGTCGGCAGAGTCTGGCTGTCTGGGTGCCGGAAAACAGACAGAAATCTCAGAAATCTTTATAACCGTTGACACCAGCCAGTCTTGAAAAGTATCTGGGAAAAATCTTAAGGAAATAATCACATTCAAGAATACAAGATACTCATTGTAATGTTGCTTAAATTGGTGAAAAAAATTGGGGAAGAACCTAAGTATTCAGCAATAGGGGTGGATTAAATGAAGTATGCAGTCTTTAGAGATGATGCACATGTATGTTTTTCCCATGTGAAAAAATATTTCAATATTGTTAATAAAAGCATGTTCTGAAATACCACAGATCTTATTTTTGGAACTATATATATGTTCATATGTATTATGTATGAATTCTTAAAAGTCTGCAGGGACAGTCACTAGAATAGTAACACCAGGTAACATTTTAAAAAATATATCTTTTAAAGATTTTATTTATTTAGTTTTATAGAGAAGGTGGAAGGAAGGGAAAAAGAGAGGGAGAGAAACATCATCCTGTGGTTGCCTCTCACACACCCTCAACTGGGAACCTGGCCTGCAACTCAGGCATGTGCCTTGACTGGAAATCGAACCGGTGAGTCTTTGGTTCATAGGCCGGTGCTCAATCCACTGAGCTATGCCAGCCAGGGCCAGGTGACATTTCTTGAGCACTCCCTGTGGGGCAGGCTCTGCACACGTATTGTCCCATTTAGTCCTTGCAATAGCCCTGGGAGAGAGCGTTCTTACTCCACCTCATGGTGGAGGTCCCTGAGGGACTGAGAGAAGTTAGTAAGGTGTCCAAGGTTGTGCACCTGCTAAGTGACAGAACCCAAGTCTGTCTGACACAGACTGTGTAGAAGCGTGAACATTGTTTCCATTTATAATAATAAAGTGCTTTTAGATCGAGCAATTGTTACGATCCTCGAAACAATCCTGTGAAGCAGAGAGGCGTGTTATATCCATTTTACAGATGAGGAGAAATGAGGCTCAGAGAGGCTAAGTGGCATGTCCTGGGCTCTGTAGCCTGGTAACAAGAGCTGATTAATAGCCACCTTAAAAAAAGACATTTTTAAAAGATTTTATTTATTTATTTTAGACAGAGGGGAAGGGAGGGAGAAAGAGAGGGAGAGAAACATCAGTGTGTGGTTGCCTCTTGTGCGCCCCCTACTGGGGACCTGGCCTGTAACCCAGGCATGTGCCTTGACTGGGAATTGAACTGGCGACCCTTTGATTCACAGGCTGGTGCTCAATCCACTGAGCCACACCAGCCAGGGCTAATAGCTACTTTTTGTAGTGAAAATTCATGGGACTGAGAAACACCAAATTCAGGTTACTTCTTACCTCTAGGACAGAGGGGGATGGGGTCGAGGTACATTGCGCAGGGGCTTCAACAGGATCAAGTATTTTATTTCTTTAAAAAATCTGACACACGTGGCAAAATTTAATGGAGCTGGGGAGTGGACATGGGAGTGTTTGTACAGATGTTTTCTGTGATTTTCTTTTTGTTTGGAATATGTCGTGATAAAAATGTGAAAGTAAGAGAAATGTGCATGGAAAGAGGCTGCAGGGAAACAATATCACAATGTTGGGGGTGCAGAGAGAGACTGAGATTATATGCAATGCCCTCCATTTTTCACATTTTCGTCAGTGAGGATGTCATTACTTTTATAGTAAAAATATCTAAAAACCTCTTCTAATGACTGATCTGTTATCTTCTAAACACTGAACACCGAGACAAGAGCACTGGGAACAGTCAGCGATCAGTTGTCAAACTCCGTACTGGTTAAGGAGAACGGACTGGCTGACTGAACTGAAGTGTCAGCCCCGAAGCACCACGGCCTCCAGACTCTCCATCCAGACGGCCTGGTTTGAAACTGGCTGCGCCTCTTCCCAAGCAGGTTTCTTGCTCTCTCCGTGCCTCAGTTTCCTCATCTGCAAACATCCTGATGATAATGAATACCCACGAATACTCAGGGAATTACGAGGATTGTGTGAGTGAACACTGCATGCCCAGGACAGTGCCTGGCACACAGTGAGCACCGTGGGTAAGCTTGGACACAAAGAAAGAAACGGAACGAAGAGGAGAGGGGCCTGCGAAGGACTGGGGTTGGGAGAGCTGAATTTTCAAGGGATCCTCACAAGTTGGGACAGCGTTTGTGGCTTCCTTTCAGAGATTAAGAAGAAAGGAAGATACAGGGCAGAGACCTTGGGAAAGCTCTTGGCAGCAATCTGCTGACGGTGAGTAACAGAGGTCACTTCGACCCAGGTCCGGGTGCTGGGCCCACCCACAGCCTGGCTGCCGAGGGAAACTGCCCCAGGGAGGATTTCAGGGCCTCAAGCCCGTGGTGAGTCCAGTGCTTTGAAATCAAGCTTGCGTGACCGGCCCAGTTCCCTTCAGACCGTTTTTTTCCCTTTTGATGTCTCCGTGGACAACAGTCTTGTGTTGCTTAGAGGGACCATCCTGGGATTAAATTTGGAGCTGCCTCGACTCCCGGGGATGTGAGCTGCTGCAGTTCCAGGGCCCAGGGAACTGACAGAGACCATCTTGCCACCAGAAGCACCACACGGGGACCTCGCAGAATCAAGCCCGTCCGCTCTTGCCAAAGATTGGAAATTACAGTTTGTCTGTACAGGGCATTTTCTAAATCCTTGTTACGCTCCATGATTCCTTGCTGGCATTTTCTGCTCAGAGCCTGAGAGCTCTGACAAGAAAGACACTGTTCCTCCTCTCCTCCCGGTGGTGAAAGGGCCCCTTGCTCTTATCACACAGCTGGTGGCCGCCGTGGAGCCGTGCCAGAGACCTGCGCAGAGCCCTTGCTGGGTATCTGCCCTGCCGCGGCTCCCAGCCCACCCCGCCCCTGAGCGTGCTGCCGCGAGGCCAGTCTTTGCTGCCAGGCAAGAAGGTTTGTCCTGCAGCAGGGCTGTGTGATGCCCACCGTGACCTGCTTCCTTGACCAACACCTGCGTGTTGTAACTTTTTGGCCCCCTAAGAAAAACAACACTGTTTTGAATTCCGTGCTTTCATAGGTGTCTGCTAAGGACTTGCGCTGTCATGATTATGGTGGTTATTTTTAGTCAAAATGTGGAACTGCTTTGCCCCGCCCTCTCCCCATACCACACCGGGGGCTGGCCTGCTCTGAGATGCCCCCAGCCGCTGCTGTGGGGCTTTCCAGCTGCTGTGGGAAACTGACGGTCATGGCGGCCCCGGGTGTATTTGCCTGAGGCTGTTTCCTCACCGCAGGGCCCGTTTGGGCCTTCAGGAAAGCTCTGAGGCCAGATGGCTGCCTCTCAGGGAACCTGGAGCAGCCCCAGCCCTGGGCTGAGCCTGGTGGTGTCAGCGCATCTCAAGAAACGTAAACACGGATGTATTCCATGTAAGCGGCAGCTCCCAGGTAGGTGAGGCTGGGAAACTGCCCTTCTCCAGGCCTCACGTTTCAGTCCCTTCGGGTCATCCCTTCCCTCTGCCAGCCACCAGCTGCTATTCCAGAGCACAGTGTTCTCACCGGGTGAAGCCACTCTGGGTGGATGCCACCTCATCTCATTGTGCGATGGCCGGATGCTGCAAAAGAAGCCTCCCCGGGCCAGGCCTGTGGGAGGGACCTAGCTCGGGTTCTTGGGGCAGTCCCAATGCCCAGGCCGAGGGGCTGTGGAGCTGCCTCAGCCCCCATTTGCTGCCGTTTGTGGTGACTCACCTCTGGTTCCCAGGCAGGTTGTTATTTTTGTTCCCAGTGTTGTTAAAGTTTTACCTAGATTCCCTGCAAACCAGCAGGTCAGGAACACAGGGGCCCCCAGTAAAGTATGTTAGAAAAATGCAGAGGACCAGAGCATGTGTCCTGAAGACCCAGGGCTGGTTACTCAGAGAAGGCCATTGGCTCCTGGAGGAGCCCTTTGGCCATGGAATGCTGCCCTCACCTGGGGGGCTTTGTCTCTCTGCCAGGAGCCTACTCCAGGCAGCCTGGCCACTGGAGGACCCCTGAATGCCAAACTCAGGAGCCAGTGGAGGGGGAGAGGCGGTGGGCACATGCTCCCTCTGCCTCTCTGCAGCACAGCTCTTGGAGGGGCTGCCCCTGCCTTGTACGTGCCCGAGGGTCCCTCGGCAGGGACTGCGCTGGCCCGGACTGCGCTGGCCCAGGCCTGGAGGCCTGGTGCGAGGGCCAGGTTGAGCGGGAGCAGATGAGGGCACCCCTGTAATCTGCATGCCCCAGGGAGGCACCTCCCCTCTGCCGGCGCCTCTGCTGTTGATAAGGCCTGCCTGAGGGCCACAGGTGTCCGAGGTTCTCGCAGAGCAGCGGTGCCATCCGCAGCCCCAGCTGCTCCAGCGGCAAAGCACAACCGACCCTCCTCCGAGGGACCCTGGCGAGGGACCAGCATGCCCCGCCGGATGGGCTTCTGCAAAGTGAGTCCCGGAGCCGCTGCTCTGAGGAGAGGGGAGGGGGAACATGAGGTGCTAGGGAGCTGCTGTGACAGAGTCTGTGTCACTGGGGCGGCTGTGGCTTTGTATTACATCAGCACTCACTCGCTTTGTCGCTGAAGGTAGCAGGTGGCCTCCGCTTGATGCGGTTAATCCAGCTCATGCCTTCACAGTAAGAGATTTGCTGTCACACTGAGTTCTACCCACCTGGGTCTCCGAATTATGTTCTCTCCGCATTAGAGGTTGGGCGGAACTATCTTTGGACAGTAGTCTTTCGGTCTCTATTGCAATTCTAGAAGTTTCCTTGGACTCTACCACTGAGCAATGTATTTTTCAGGTGTGTTGTCACTGGCCCTGCGGGAGATGAAGGGTGCCTGTGAGGGTGGGTTGCTCTGCTGGGGGACCTGGGTCACCCCTGTTTAGATGGAGGGTTGCTTGTTTTCTCAAAGACCCACTGAAGCCAGTCAGCTCGTCGTCACACCTCCTCTGTTCGTTCCTGAATCACTGAATTGGGGGTTCATGTTGCTAACCAACCAGAGGAAGAAAAGTCTAAGCAAGGCCAAAAAGCAGCTGAGCAGCTCTGGGAGATGGGGCTTCAGGGGCATTTTCATCGCGATAGTGAACATTGCAGAGGACTCCTCGTGCCGCCACCGCTTCCCCGTGACGATAGGGCGTATCACTGAGTAGCAGCCCGGCCGGCTGTGCTGGTTATAAGGTGCCCTGTGCCAGGGTGAGGCTCTTGGTTTTGGTGGTGGATTCAGAGGCCAGAGTTGGACCCCCGGTCACATGCTCAGAGGGACCTGAGTGCAGCGGCCAGAGTGGGGGTTTACCCTTCTCCTCGTCTCAAGTCTGTGGGGGCAATGAAGCAATGTTGAGTGGGAATTTCTTTTTAGTGGTTTGGCAGCTTTGCAATGTGCCTCCCTGATGACATTTTTTTTCCTCCCGGAAGGGGGAGGGTCTGTGGAGGAACCCAGGGACTCCTGCATTCAGTACCCAGGCAGCAGGAGTCAGGTTCAGCTCCTCTGAGTCTTTCCCTTCCGCAGGGCAACCCCAGGCCCCAGCTGCATAGGGAGTCCCGGAGGCTGCTTGTCGTATGCCTCAGAACGTGGGGAAGTGACCAAGTGGCACACGAGACCCAGAACTGTCTCCAGACCCAAACACAAGCCCAGCATGTTGCAGGAATAAGGAATGGCTTGTAAACAAAATACTCGGAATTACCATGACTGCTTTACCCACCAAATAGCTGGACAACCACTGTTTTCTGTGGCTATTTTTTTTTTTTTTTTTTTTGTAAATTTGGGAACTGGGTCTTCTGTGAGGATGAATCCCAAAGCATTAGAAAAGGAAACGGAAGCCTTGAGGGTTGATTTCATATACACTGAACTGACCCTGGACTTCAGGAGTCAGTAGTAATTAGCATTTAATCTTGGGTTGCCACCTCTTGCCCCAACATACTTTGGCCAGTGTCTCTGCAAAATCAGCTGACTTCTTTTGAGTTTAATCTAAGTGAAACATATTTAGAAAGGTGGGTTTTGCTGTTGTTGCTGAAAAAAAGAGGAAGTAAAAACGATAATAGAGTTCTTTGTAAAGGTAAAGTAACAAAAAATGTTTGCCCTCAAGGTCTGTTAACATTGAACAAACATTTATCACCCACCGGCTTGTGTCAGGTCCTGGTGTAGGCACTGGCAATACAGCAGCATGGACAAAGACACAGATCCCTGCCCTGTGGAGCCCACATTCCAGCAGGACAAGGAGACGGACTCAAAACAAAATAAGTGATGCCCTGGCTGGGTGGCTTAGTTTGCTGGAGCATCATCCTGTGTACCAAAACAGTCACAGGTTCAATCCCTGGTCAGGTGGGTGGGTCAGGGTGGGTGTGGGAGGCAGCGATCCATGTTCCTCCCCACCCCCTGCCTCCTCTCTCTCTAAAGTCAGTGGACATGTCCTTGGGTGGGGATAAATAAATACATAAATAAATAAATACTGGAAGATGAGAAGTGCTATGAGGTGGGGAGCTGGCTAGGGGGATAAGAAATGTGGGGAGGGTGTAATTTAAATAAGGCACTCCGAGAAACACTCAGGAGGACATAGCACATGCAAAGGTCCTGAGGCTGGTATCCATTGTGGGAAGAACCAGGAGGCCAGTGTGGCTGGAGCAGGGGTGGAGGGCTGGGTGGGAGGAGGTGAGGTCAGAGGGAGAGATTGGGAAGGGGGCAGGGGGCAGAACATGGACGGCCTTGTATGGTATTGTGAAGACATTACTTCTACCCTGAGTGAGACGAGAAGCAATAGACAGTCTTGGGATTAGACAGATGGTATGCTTCGACTTCTCCCTGTGCCTGTGACTTCCTAAGGCCTTTGAAACCACATGCCCAATAATAGACTACCAATTAGAACATCCTAACACAGTGTGGCAGGCGGAGTTACCCGCGTCCTCTAGTGCAGGGGCTCTCAGCCTTTTTTTCCCCGGGATGCACAGGCTAGCTGTTGACATGTCACCCTCGCTGCATTTCCTGGCCATACCCAGTTATTGCTAATCCCCTGCTCGCGTGCACGTTCCAATTTAATGAGAAAATACCCAGTGCCACAGATACTCTTTACTGAAAAAATTACCATGGGTAAAATTTAAAAGGCAGTGGATGCCACTATAAATTACAATTCACGCACGTACAGGTAGTTGTAATCACGGCTGCCGACGGTCCTTCGTCGTTTTCTTTGGACCTCCGCATAGAGCACAGTTCAGGAGCTGTGGTTCTGGAATGCCAGCTGTCGAGAAGGCTTCTCAGGTATAAGCATGAGAAAGCAGAGCTGCCACCGGGGGGAACCACTCATTTGCTCTTAGTTTTAAAAGGTAGTAGTAATGGTCTGTCTATAGATGGCCTGACTCCCTAGGATCTCCTCTTTACAGAAAACTAAAGTGATTTTGTAGAAAGGCACATCTCCCCCCGTCAGACCCCTACTTTGCATCTTCAGCGGCTTCACTGTGTTCTTGGGAAAGGGTCCAGACTGCTCACTGCGGCCCTCCTGCCCTGGCCTGCCCATCTCTCCCACCCTGCTCCCCAGGCCTGCTCCCACCAGAACTGCTCCAGCCGCACTGCACGCCTGCCAGTTCCTCCCAAAGGCCGAGGCTGGGAAGTTAGGTACTGGTAAGCTCCATAGCTAGGTGCTCGTGCTTGTCTTGTTCACTGGGCATGTAGCTTGGCACACAGTAGGTGCTCGTTAAATATCAGTTGCATTCATGAATAAACAACAGATGACTTGCAAAGCACCTTATGACTGACTACTGCTCACTAACTTGGTCACAAAATTGGAAATCAAGGCTCTTGTAGTTCATGAGTATGACTTTTTACATACTATGGTCTTGGGATTTTGTTTGTCCTTCTTCCGAACTCTCCCAGCCCTTTATTGGAACCTCCTCCGGAAGGCCCTCCTCATTTTCTACATCTATAAGTCATCTCCGGCAGGCTGGGGGTGGCAGCCCCGGCTGACTCATCTTTGAGTCACTTCTGTTTCCGTTTTGCATCGACCAAGGTCTTGAACATGTGGCTGAAAAAATATATTTGACAAATGAAATCATTTCAAAATAATGAATGAGCCTGAACTCTTGCTCCCCCTTTACTTGCCCAAACCTTGAGCATTGACTGAGTGTTAGAAATGTATTGGGTTCTTTATTTGGAGAATAAATCTCCAACATGCCCTGGGCAGAGGTTGGCGGTCAAAGCCTAATGCCTCAGCTGGCCAAGCACCCTGGTTTCTCTGACCTGCCCAGTCTGGGCGGAAGCTGGTGTGAACCTGCTCAGGCCAGGCTCCGAGTTTTGTCATTATTTTCCGACAGGCAGTGACAACCAATGACAGACCTAGTGAGAAATAGAACGATCTGCTGCCCGGCCTTCCGCTCACCCTTGACCAGCATTGCCCCCTGTGGCTTGCTCTCTGGGTAGAGGCTGATTTATCTCCTGAATTTACTGTCATGACAAGGAAAGGAAGAAAGGAAAACCCATTAACAGAGGAAGCGGCGGGGCCGTGGCTAATGGGCCCCACCAACCAGCTCTTGAAATCTATTAGCCTGGAGGGAAGGTGGTCTGGGAGCGCAGGCAGTGCAGGCAGGGTGGATTGCTTGGAGGGAAAACTTGCTTAGGGACAGATTAGAAAAAACAAAAAACAAAACACAAAGAAGTAGACTACCTCTGCCCCTAATCCTTCTCTCTTGCTTGGGGGCTGGAATGCGTGTTCCCTCCTGAGAAATCTGCAGGCACCAGCCGTCACCAGGAGAAGGCAGCGGGAAGCCAGTGTGACCCTCCCTGAGCCAATACTGGTCAGAACACGGTTCTGTCCTTTCCAGGGGCGGCTCGGGAAAGCAATCTTTCGTAAGAAAGAGCACCTGGTTTCAGTTTGCTTCCCAAAGCTCGTGCCTGTAAAAGCTGAAAGGAAGCTGGCTTGGGTCCAGTCCTTCTTGTCCTCTGGGGGCCCAGCCAATGGGCAAGGCTGCTGAGCTGCAAACAGCAGAGCAGGTTCCAGCAACTCCGCAAACCCGCTCTAGGCCCCACTCCTGTCCCACTCTGGCACCCTCACCTCCCAGTGGGGTGGGGTGGGTTGGGTTGGGGTGCAGTGGTACCTGGGCTTTTGGTTTTCTCCAAAGGGAGGGAATGGCTGGAGCTGTCCTATTTTAAGGGAGGGAATGGCTAGGGCTGTCATTTTTTACATGTCTGGGGTTGGTTAATATTTCTGTCTACACGGTGTGGTTTGAATGTACTAGCAGACACTCCTGGTCCTCCAGCACCTTCACCACTGATCTTCTGGGAAGCCTGCAGTTCTACGGGGTTTTGATCTCTAAAAATCCTCTATTAAATGCATATACTTAAGCCTTAATAATAGGATCTTGAATGATACAGATACAAAGAACTAATTTTTTTCCTACTAAAGTATACAATAGTATATTGGCTCCAGGTGCACAACATAGTGATTCAATGTCCATATACCAAATGAAGGGATCTCCACAATGAGTCCAGTGACCATCCTTCACTGTGCAGAGTTCTCACAATATCGTTGGCTCTATTCCCTGTGCTGTACACTACAGCCCCACGACTACTGATTTTATCACAGGAAATTTGTACCTCTTCTCCTTCACTTTCTTTATCCATTTCGCCGCCCACTGCCCCTCTGGTGGTTTGTTTCCTTTATCACTGAGTCTGTTTCTATTTTGTTTTGTTTTTTAGATTCCACATATAAGAAAAATCTGTTTCTATTTTGTTTTGTTTTTTAGATTCCACATATAAGAGAAACCATATGTATTTTTCTTTCACTATCTTATTTCACTTAGCATAACACCTTCTAGGTTCATCCATGTTGTTGCAAAAGGCAAGATTTCATTCTTTTTTATGATGGAGTAATATTTCATTGTACATGTACACCACATCTTCTTTATCCGTTTATTTATTGATGGGCACCTGTGTTGTTTCCGTGTCTTGGCTATTGGAAGTAATACTGCAATGAACATAAAGGTGTGAATGTTTTTTCGAATTAGTGTCTCTGTTTTCTTTAGATAGATACCCAGAAATGGAATTGCTGGGTCATGTGGTAACTGTGTTTTTAACACGTTGGGGGACCTCCCTAGTGCTTTCTGCAATGGCTGTACCACTTCACAGCCCCACCAACGGTGCACAAGGGCTCCCTTTTCTCCACATCCTTGCCAACATTTGTTATTTGACTTTTTGATAGTAGCTGTTCCAATGAGTGTGAGGTGATCTTTCACTATGGTTTTGATTTGTGTTTCCCTGATGATTAGCAAAGCTGAGCGTCTTTTGATATGTCTGTTGGCCTCGGTATGTCTTCTTTGAAGAAATATCTATTGAGGTGGTCTGCCAATTTTTAATTGGATTGCTTATCTTTCGATGCTCATAGGTATGTATCTTCCTTGCCTCACACACTGGTTGTACTGAAATTAATACTGTATATGCCCTTCTCCCCACTGGTCTGTACCCCCAAGGCCCAAACTGCATGGTGCAGGCGGACTCGCCCCAGCACCACAAGGACCAATGATCTGACTGCAGTGGTCCAGCTTCTGGGCTCTGTGGCCGGACCGCATGGGGTTGAGTTCCGCTCTACCACTTTCTAGATGGCACTGTCAACCCTGCCCATACCTTCACTTCCTCCTGCGTGACCTGGAGACAGTGTGGCTGTCCTGGAGTTGCTGTGAGGCAGGCACGCACGAAACCGGAGTCTGGCATGTTAGGGAACGTTGGTCATGACCATTTTCTTGAATTCCATGTTCTTCTCTGGGTCAAACTTTAAACAGAAGAAACTTAAAAAAATCTCTTCCTACCTTTAACATAGCTCCAGTTCAGGTAATCACTACATTAGCGGGAGGCCGGAGTGGGGAGGAATTAATTCTGCTTGTCAGTTGAACAAAAGAGCGTGTCAGGGAAGCGTCATAGAGGAAACGAACTCTGAATGGGCCTTGAAGAATCAGAGGAATTTCACGAAGCAGAGGCCAGGAAGGTGCTGGCAGCGGAAAAAGCGCGATCAGAAGGCTAGAGAGTGTAGAAGTGCCCGGTGTGTCTGGGAAAGGTGCCTGATCTAGGTGTTTGGAGACAGGTGGGTGACAGACGGTGAGGGAGACGAGGATGAAGAGGTAGGCAGGGGCTAGATTTAGAAAGTTTCTGAATGTCAGCCTGAGACTTCGGGCTTTATTCCACAGGTGTTGGGAAGCTGCGAAGGGTTCGGGGTAGGAAAGTGCCAAGATCAGAAAGCTCACTCTGGCAGGGTCGAGGAGGAGGGTTATTGCGGGGCGGGGCAGGGAGTGAAGACCAATCAGGAAGATTATTGCTCTCCAGGGCAGAGCAGATGAGGCCCTAGGTAAGCAGAGTGGCAGGCAATCAACATTATGGAGTAGCTACTGAGTACCAGCCGTGATGCTATGTGAGTCACGGACCTCACAGCAGCCCCCTGGGAATAACTGCGCATGGCACAGGTGAGGGGACTGAGTCTCGCTGCTGTCAGAAAGGGTGAGGAAGTCCAGTTGTTGTCTGAGGGTACTGACAGACCGTTGGTAACGGAGCCCCTTTGGTCTGGATCGGGGCCCCAGGTCGCAGTCCCCAAAACTTGATTTTGAGACACAACAGGACAGCGGCTTTGGGAACTGACCTAACTCGGGTCCAGTAGTCTGGTGCTGACTTCAACTTGCCAATTTTACAATGAGAAATTATGACTTCTCTGGTTTTCTGGGATTTTTAAAAAAAAACATCTTATTTCTTTATCTTTAGAGATGGGGAAGGGAGGGAGAAAGAGAGGGAGAGAAACATCAATGTGTGGTTGCCTCTCACACACCCCCACTGGGGACCTGGCCTGCGACCCAGGCATGTGCCCTGACTGGGGACCGAACCAGTGACCCTTTGGTTCACAGGCTGGTGCTCAATCTACTGAGCCACACCAGCCAGAGCCAGTTTTCTGGGATTTTTGTGTGTGTTCTTGTTCACTTGTGTTCCCTGGTCACTGAATTCTGTCCCATTAGGAAAATCTAAACGGCAAGTCAGTGATAACAGTGTCCTGGAAAACACGCAGAGAAACGGGGGGCGGAATTCTTGAAGAATATGTCATCAAGATGGTGGTAAGGCCCGCTGATGAACCATTCATGCCCTGCAGCCGAGAGCATCACATTTGTTACAAACTGCTGATTAAACAACACTGGAATAGAAAATGAACCTCATTGCCCGAGTCAGTGCCAGTCTGGTTGGTAGCAGCTGCCTGGGATGCTGTGATGAGAAACATTCTGAAGCCACTTTTAGTCCTGTGGGCAGGAGCGTGTGATGAAGAAGTCGCGTTGGCAGGCGCCAGTCTGAGCGTTGGTGTGTTAGTGGGAGTGTTACAATGGCCATTTCTGGGCCGTCGTTTCTCTTTTCTTTTGTCTCTCTTCTTCAGTCGAACCTCAATCAGATGAGCCAAATTCTTTCCAATTGGGATTTATTTGAGAGACATGCAATCTTTCAGGGAGACTTCTGCAGTTAACTGGTGGTGTGCTTTATATGTTGATTTTGCTGGGCACCTCTTAGAAGGTAATATTATTTCACATATTTCAAGTTCCTTATCTCTCCTAGCTACACTACCAGGTTCTGGGGAGTTAAATTCAGTTCAGACAGCGGGAAGTGGCAGTGTTCGCACTCAGCCATAGGCAGTGGCCGTGGAGGTCTTCATTGACAAATGCATGTGAGTTACACTCAGTATCACCTGTTAGAATGGAGCTTTCCAACCCAATTTCCTCAAGCTTTTGATACAATCAAAACAAACCATGACTGCTGGCCTTCAGGCCCAAACTTCCCCTCCATCTCCTTCTCTCAGTGGCAATCCAAACTCTGCCCATCCTTTGGGCCAGAGACGGTCCCACCATTTTCCTCAGCTCCCAGCTTTCTCCTTCTCTGGGCCCCTTAAAGCCATGGTTCTGTCCTGGCTGGGAGGCTCAGTTGGTTGGAGCGTCATCCTGTATACCAAAAGGTTTCCAGTTTGCTCCCCAGTCTGGGTACATGCGGGAGGCAACCAATTGATGTCTCTCTCTCTCTCTCTCTCCCCTTTCCTCTCTAAAACCAATAAATGTATCCTTGGGTGAGGACTTAAAAAGAAAGCACAAAAGCCATGGTCCTCATCTAGCAGTTGGTCCATCTCTACTTTGGGATGTCCCAGGCACTCAGTGCCTGCGTGGAGTTAAAGAAGTGAACAATCTTTGACCATCAGCTCTGACTCGCACGTGTGTGTGTGTGTGTAAAACACAAAAACGTGTCCAGGTCATCGCATCGAATGATCGAGGGGAGCCTGTTCCACCACTTCCTTTTTTTCTTCTCTTTGTAGATTCCTCTCAGGAACTGCCTCTTGTTAGAATTGCAGTCTTTCTCGGATTGGGGTGAAAAGCACTTGCAGAGGGAGTGATGCAGTGACAAGTTGGCAGGTTGGGATTTGTGGTCTCCATCTAAATTGTCTTCCTGGAGGATTTTGAAAAATCACTTAATTTTGAATGTCCCTGTGTCTCCATCTGAAAAATGCAAATATAATCGCACTCAGCACTGACAGCCCTAAAGAAACTGGGTGTCAAGTGCTGAGTTGGTATAAGCAGGTTGTTGTGAATGAGTCAAGCGCAATGCGATATTTAAATAGATGCTCCAGGATTAGGAGAACCAAAGGAGCCCTTCCTCTCTACTCCATTCATTCGCAACATGGCTGCTAGGAACTTTGTCTCTATATATTCCAAGCAAGGGGTGCATGGGACAGCATTAAGTTGTTGATTAAGGGTCTTTGCTTGTTTGCATCTAATTTTATTTGTTTGCATAACAATAAAGGTGCACCCTGCTTAGAGACATTGCTAATAACTGAACTGGGGTGTCTATCCTCTGGGTCTCCTGTGGGTCAGGATGTTCCTCTCAAGGCAGCTTGTGCAAAGGCCCCAGGGCAGCATGCAGGGCTGCCTGGAGCCTCCCTCCTGTTGTGCCTTACACACATGGAGGCCTTCACCCAAAATGTTGCCAAATCCCTAACCCCCATCATGACCTGCCTGCTGTCGTGCTCCTTCAGAATCTTGCTCTGGAGAATTTTCCAAGAGGACAGGTCATTATGGAGCATCTGAGATGGGTGGCAGGTGTGAACTGGCTAGGGTGGCCGCTTTTAAAGCACTTTCGGGCTGGAAGGTGGGTGAGGCACGTGTGCAAACCGCTCTAACCCCGACAAAGAAAGGAAGCTACTGCAGGGGATAAAATGCTTTGGAAATTCTGAAGAGACCAAGAGTATTGCAAGCAGAGGAAATCAAGGGAGGTCCCACAAAGATGGTACCTCAAGGTGGGGTAAGGGACAGATTGGGTGCAGACAGTCAAGCATGGAGGGAGAGGGGAAGACAGGAGGGTGCCCCAGAGGGAGGGAGAGCAAGAGGAAAGACCCTGACTGGGCAGCAGGCTTCCAGATTGGTTCAAGGCAGGAGAAGGAGTGAGGAACAAGATCGCGTTGGAAACACAGATGGAAAGTGGGCCAGGAAGGATCTGGAAGGACCTGCCAGGCTGTTCAAAGGACCCTGAAATCAGTGAGGAGCAAGGGAAGGGCTCTGCGCAGGGGAAGAGCAGGGCCCTGGCCGTGGTACAGGAAGCCGACTCTTGTACCAGTGTTGACAGTTGGTGAGAGGGGAGCCTGGAGGTGAAGAAGGTTCGGAGGTGGCTGCGGAATGGTCCAGGGGAAAAGAGATGAAGATCCAACCTACGGCATTGGCGTTTGAATGGAAAGCAGTGGGTGTGAGAGATCGGGCAGAGAAATGGGAAATGTGAGGGCCCTCGTGAACACTACCCGCTCCCTGTGCCAGGCCCTGGGTTAACAGCCATGCAGGTGCTCGCTCATGCACTCCCGGTAATGGCCCCGTGAGGTCACTGAGTAATGCAGATAAGGAAACTGAGGCACAGAGAGATTTTTTTTTTTAATTGGCTCAAGGCTCCCTAGACAGTGAGTGGTAGCTCTGGGATATGAAGCCTGGAGAGCTATCTCCCGAGCCAGTACCTGTTCTGCTTTCCCACGAGTGGCAGAAACAGAAGGCTCAGGAAGAGAAGCAGGGGCTGGCGAGGGCTGGCATCGCTCCTGGTCACACGGTGCCTTTTCACACAGACTCCTGGAAGCCCTCTCCCCAAATGCTTGATGCCAGGGGTGCAAGTGCTCGTCCCTGTGGCACTGTCCTGGCAGGCCACCTTTGGCCCTTCATATTGCCCACTGTGCCCACACCCTCAGCAAAGTCTTATTGGACCCACTGTGCATGGGGCTCTCCCTTGTGGTTTAAAAGCCCAAAGCAGAACACCCTCCATGAGTGTAAGTGCCTCCGAACCCACACAGATGCGTGAGAGGATGTTGACTCAATTTGCTAAAGCTTCGCCATGGGGCCTACTTTCAGTAGTTAGTTCTCAAGTGCCTAAGAACATTATTAAACATAAAATCTTTCGTGGAAGGCAAAAAAATGCTTTAACTGAATAGATGAGGATACACTGTACATGCTAAAAGTAACCCAAAATATGCCCAGTTTTCTCCTTGTCTTTCATATCTGTTATTGAATTTAATGACAAACATCAATTGCCTAAAAATATCCCTGTAGCAGGTGATAGCATCACATTAATTTCATTACAGGACTCACTGAAGAGATGAAAATGTAGTATACAAAAATTTGCATGTATGAAACAGGGATTATGGAAATGTTTAATTAGATCCCACAAAGATGTGTTGCTTTAAGAAGGAATTCACTAAATACAGCTGGCTATTGCACCAGAGTTCTCTGTTTTAATGTTATCGGGTCCTGGATGTCGAGGAGGCAGTGGCAGGGTAGGTAAGGGGACAGAGAGCGTGGTGAAGTACAGTGCAGTGTTACGGGGCTTAGCTAGCTGGAGATGTCAGAGGGAAAGCCACCAGCCTTCCCTGAAACTGTGTTACGTGGTGGGAAATAGAGTCTTAGAGTCAACTGATGCACCCTGGCTTAAACTCCACTGGCAGGTTTTCTTCACGACTGCTCAGAGCTCTGACGCACTCCCTTGTTCTGAGACTTTCTATGGATAGCATTTGTACTTCCCACGTTTGCTTGCCCAGGGCACCCTGTGGGGTGGCATTGCACAGGGCTGGTGTTCCTGGGAACACACTCTGGGAAATGTAGTATCAGGCTACATTGAGAGGATGATGTTCAGATTTTCCTTTCAGGAGAGATCTTAGTAATTGGAGCACTTAGGGAGGCAGGAATCATCAAGGAAAAGGGTCTGGAACCGTGGCTGGGAGAAGCCTTGAAGGAACAAGCAAGAGAGCCACGCTAAAGAGGCTGAAAGAGCCCTGGCTGGTGTGGGTCAGTGGACTGAGTGCCAGCCTGTGAACCAAAGGGTCAACGGATGGATTCTCAGTCAGGGCGCATGCCTGGGTTGTGGGCCAGGTCCCCTGTATGGAGTGTGTGAGAGGCAACCACACATTGATGTTTCTCTCCCTCTCTTTCTCCCTTCCTTCCCCTGTGTCTAAAAATAAATAAATAAATAAATAAATAAATAAATAAATAAATAAATAAAATCTTTATAAAAAAGAGGCTGAAATTCCTGAACTGTCACCAGGGTGCCACTGGCAAGCACAGAGACTTACCCCCTGCTGTCTCCAAGGTCAGCACCCGGTGAAGAGTCAGGGAGACATCATAGGAAATCAGATTTTGATTTTATTTTATATGAGAAAGAACTTGCCAATGATTAGACTTCTCCAAAGAGGAAAGTACCTGATCAGAGGCCTGTCAAGAACTTCCAAGGAAGGACAGTTGCATGGACTAAGAGTAGGACTTCCATGACCTTGGAAATGACAACTTGAACGACATGATTTTAAGGTGTACAACTCCAAGAGGAGAGGGGGTTGGTTAGCACAAACCGCACGGGCCAGCTGCACTCTGGTGCAGTTACTTTGCTAAGGGTTGACTTATCTAAATGTTTTCTAATTTCTTTCTCTCCCTGGGTCTGTAAGGACTGGACAGTTTGCATGGTTGGTTTAATAGCTTTGTGGGAAAATGAGAAAATCATTTAATCAGGGGAAATAGATTTGGATGAGCAAAAAAGCTTTTTCTGATGTGGGTATTTTAGGAATGCCTATTCCATTTAGCATTTAAAAATCTTGCGACTCTCTGATCAGCTGGTGTCTAATGATGGAGTCAATGAAATATTTGAAATTTTATCATCTGAATAGGGTAGAATTCTTTCATCTAATTCAGGATCCAGGTTTGTACCTTATTTACTTAGATTTGCAGAGGTGATTAGAGAGGTCCTAACCCAAATGTGTAAGGTGAAGTAAAAATTAATTTATGCAATGTACTATATACTGATTCATGTAAAATGCTCAGTGTTTAATTCACCCAGAATCCTAGACACCTGAAACGGCTCTCAACAAGAGCTACCTCTCTGCCCACCCCCACACCTCCCACCCCGTGAGTGTTAGGAAATACTGGGGAAGGGAGGCCGGGGAGATGGCCTTAATGGTATTTAGGGACAGGCCTGCAGGATGCAGAACTGACTCACTCAGTCTGATTCGCCCACCGGGAAATGAGATCTCATTTTGTGGAGGGGGAGACTGGGCCGAGGAATGGTTCGGTGACTAGCTTGCAGTCACTCACCGGTCAGTGGCAAACAGAAAAAGGGAGACATGTGGAGGCGTGACATTCGGAGGCCTGAAGGACAGCAGCTGTGCCCTCCCAGAGTGAAATACCTGCCCAGTAAGTTCGGGGCACATCCCCACGCGACACAGATGGGCTTTCTGTACAACACGCCAGCTTCTCATTGGCGCTGTGTCCTGGACTTGAGATGTTCATGTTTGGTTTAGCAGCTCTCTGTGGAGATATTTCTTCTTCCTTCAGCTGCCCCCCAACAATGGCAGACTTCTCCAAAACTGGGGTTGACTTGGGGGCATAGAAATAGAGGGAGAAGGGAGGTTGGGAATGTGGTGAGATCAGAGCTGCAGCACCCAGGGCTCAGGGACCCTGGGAAGGAGGCTCCACTCCATGAGCCTCGGGGGCGGCACCCAAGCAGAAGGCAAGTGGCACAACCACTGGGGGGCATGGCTCATGTGGCGCCTGCGTATATGTTTTTTTCCAATTGCACGACATGCTGCCCCTGCAAGCAGGGGAGAGCTCCTAGGCAGGGCCTCACTGTGGGTTTGTGGGGCCTTGCTGTGGGTTTGTGCGCAGTCCGAAGCTTGCTGACTGACTGGGGAAGCTGGGGGCCGAGGTGCAAGGCCACAGGTGATCCCACCTCTGCCACCAACAAAACCCCCAGCTGGTTTCCATCCCTCCCTCTAGCCTTCTAAATGGAAGCCTCAGTTAAAACAGAAATGGTGACGTTTTATCCCAGGGAGGGAGACTTCCCACAAATACAGAAGAACAGGGCAAAGATGCTTCTCTTTAGCATCTCCTGTTAGGGATTTCACCAACTTCTTAGTGCAGTGCTGTGAGAAGTTCAACGCCAAATCACTTTTGATTTTTGTGTGTGTGTGTTATAATCTCTCCCCACCCACAATCCCCCTTCTCCCAACTGCCTGTATCCTCTTTAAGTAATCTGGTAAATTATAGTACATTTACCTGCAGGAAAGACAGTGAATCCAGCAGCCTCTGTCTTCCTCACCATCCTCCCTCCTCACCCAGCTCCCTGGAGTCTAACACCCTTGACCCACTGTTGGTCTCCATGTCTGAAGTTGCCTTCACAGTGACAGCACCCCCCAGACATACACACACATGCGCACACAGACACACACACAGACATGCACACACATACAGACATGCACACACACAGACATGCACACATGCACACAGAGAGACACACATACAGGCACACATATATACACACAGACATGCATGCACACACACACACAGAGACAAGCACACACATACCTACACAAGCACACACAATCCCTCAGAGTGGCCTGGGTAATGACTGGAGCCACCCAGGCCGCAGGCTCCAGGAAATTCAGTACTTTGTGGACCCAAGAAGCAAATGCCCACTTGGGTGGGAAGAATTTAGTAAAAGAAAGGAGTCTGCTCCTCTGCCCTCCCCTGGAGGGTGTAGGAGGGTGTCTCATCTCCGGGAGGAGAGGAGAATAAGCTGATGCTCTAATAATGAGTCACTCAGGTTAACTCAACAAACTCCTACAGGCATTTGAGAAGTGTTCATGCTGTTTATAAGTTCAATGAGAGTCCAAGAGGAAACAGTTGAAGGTTACTGGTTCGAAATTGAGAGGTACGCATGGGCCTCCCGCCTGGTCTGCTTGGCCAGCCGCCTTCAGGCGAGGCCTGGGAAGGACTCCGGAGCCCTGTGTCTGCAGTCTGGGACGTCAGCCGCCCTGACTGGCCTCAGGACAAGGCAGGCACTTAGCAAATGCTAACTAATAATTAGAATAAGTGGCCTGGACGGAGCCCTGCTGTGGAACCACCGTGAGCTCTTAGAGAAGAGACCTGCCCAGGCTTTCTCTCATCTCTCTCTCCGAGCCAGACCTGATGTCTCTTTTATTTATTGCTTCCTCAGGGTTCCTGGGCTTTCCATCCTACTGTCCTGTTGTCCTCTAGAGCAGAATGCTTATAGGAGCAGGCTGGGCTCCAGATTGCTGAGTGCAAATGTGGACTCTACTGCTTATATGCTGTGGGAACTTGGGCAAGTTTCTTAACCTTCGTGCACCTCTGCTTCCCACTCATAAATGCGGACAAGCAGAGCATCTACCCGGCTAATGCTGCTGTGAGGATTAAATGAGTTGCTACTTGTAAGATGCTTAAAACAGTGCCTTGCACATAATAAGCACCCACAAAAATGTTACCTATTATTATAGTCTTTCGTTCTTTTTATGGTTCCTCTACAAGAGCCTCTAATTTCTTGTCGCATGGCACAGAACCTGTAGGTATAGAGGAGGGCCTTCCAGGCATACCCTGGTGATGGGGGGGGGGAGGGCGGGACAGTGTCCTGGAGCGGTCCTGGGCTGTCCAGCTGACCTCTCACAACCTGTGCGAATCCAGACACCACAAGGTCCGTCCCTCCCACATTCAGGCCTCTGCCCCAGTGTCGTGTCCTCAGAGAGGTCTCCTGTACCGACACGACACCCGCATCGCTCTCTGTCCCCGTCCCCAGTACATTTTCCTTTGTGGCACTTATCGCCTCCCTTATCTTATTGCGCCTCTGTCCACAGCTCCTCTGTGCACATCCCTGTCCCCATTCGAATGCAGGCTCCAGGAGAGCAGGATTGTTGTCTGTCTGTCCCGTGCTGGACCCTAAACTGTGTCCGCCGCCTAAGAGGCACATGCAGTTCTTAAACGAATGAACGAATCGAATGACCATCATCCCACCTTCCTCCGTGTGGGGTGTCTTTGTGAGGGATGGAAACTGCCTTCAGTCTCACGACAGGAGACATTTAAAACTTTCAAAGCTGTGCTGTCGTTGGGGATGAGTTATTCTTTTGCATAATATTCACACAACCCTAGAATAGGCGCATTTATTTTGTTGCCTAACATACGTACATTTCATTGGCAAGGGTTTGTCTCGGGATCCTTGCGTTCTGCCGGAGGCAAGTGTTCTTTTTGATGGTCTTCTGTCAGCAAACACCTGGAACACAGGTGGCTCCCAATAAGCTTCAGTGGTGTTGGAACTGATGCCTACAACTCCCTAAAATCTGGCAGTCCTTAAGGTTTGGTTGAAACCTCATCGAAGGCTCCCCCTCTGGTCCCAACCCCTCCTTTGAACTGCCAGCACTTCTTGTTTGGTTTTCATCATATGCTGCCATGGGGCATCTCTTGAGATGCTATTGTCTCATCAAATCTTTCATGAGTTCACTGTTCTTTTTTATATTCAGTAGAGCTATGTCTTTCATCTTGCTAGTGTGCAGTCTCCCCCAGGTTTGAAACCATAGAATATACCTTTTTGTGTCTGCCACTGGTTTTTCAGATTGCACAGGGCAATTCAACAAGTTCATCTCTGAGGGGAAGAATAAATGTATGAGGAGATGCAGAGCTAATTTGTATCAGTAAGTCTTGTATTGATACTTTATCTGTTACTCTCACCCTAAAACCCCTTGAGGACTACAAGTGATGTGGATATTGGCAATGATTTTCCAATCGACCTTTGGAAAGGTCGATTAGCATCTGTGTATCTTATTTCAGAAATCCTGGAAATGTCTGTCTCTGGAGGCTAAGAACCAGCGCAGTCATTATCAAAATGATAATGGTTTTTCAGTGATACTTGGTTCACTGCCCATTTCTCTCATCCATTCTCCAATACATACCCTTCCTTTACGTAGGAGTTCAAGGCTGGGGTGCTGAGAAAGGTGATGCTGAAAAGCAGCTTTTGGAAGTGGACTGCACGGTTGATGCTGGAGTAGAAATAAGGCCTTCACTTCATAAAGTCATAACATTTTAGAGTTGCAAAGAACATCAATGTGTCCAAAACATTCAATTTCTTAAAAAAGATATGAGGCCAAGGTTTTTGAAAGGGGCCATCTAGACGCGCTTCATCATTGTGCAGATTAGAAATGTCCAAATGAGTGACATACCTGGGAGTTCCCCCAGTGTATGGGGGGACTAATCTTCTGCAGATTAGTAGGACGAAGAACAACGTAGAGGTGGCTGATGATTTATCGCTTGCTGCCTTGCCTGTTTTATTTAAACAGTTATCAAAGGGGTGATACAAATACTGTATGAAAAGATATTTGAAAGAGAATCCAGCCAGAATTCACAAGACAATTAAATAGAAACATATGGTCTCTATTCATTTATCAAGGGTAATATTAATATCATTAATAATATCATTAATCATTAATGATATTAATATTATCCTTATTTAAGGATACTAGTACGTGTGGCACCTGCTCCTGTTGCCTTGGTAGTAAAGAGAAAACAGAACTAGGGAACAGGAGACGGATGGCCAGGTGTTCTTCAGTGAGGCTGCTAAACATCCCATTGAAAGGAGCTTAACAGGATTTTTTTCAGTTGAATGTATTGGGGTGACATTGGTTAATGCAATTCCATAGGTTCTAGGTCTACGGTTCTATAACATCCTCTGTGCATTGTATTGTGTGCTCACCACCCCATGTTTAGGTTCCTTCCGTTACCATTTATCCGCCCTATTCCGTCTTCTACCTCCCCCGCCACCCTGTCCCCTCTAATAATCACCACGCTGTTGTTGGTGTCTGTGAGGGTTTGTTTTTTTGGCTGAGTCCCTTCATCTTTTTTACCCAGCCCCCTACCCCACCTCCAGTCCCCTCTGACAGCCATCAGTCTGTGCTGTATCTTGAAAGAGTCTGACTTCCTGTGGTCAAATTTTGAGGAATGGCAAAATTCAGGAGGTGGTAGGTAGGCTGGGCAGCAATGTAATTGGTTAATTGCTTTGAACTGTTTTGGCTCCAGGAAGAGAAAGGAAACTTCCTCAGTCAGCAGTTGGCCAGCTGGGTCTGCCCCTGACCATCAGGGCCCGAATGAAGGGGAACAAGCTGGTTCCACAGCAGCCAGTCCCTAAGGACTCCAGGTCTCATTACCCCTCCCTGGGGCTGAGGACCCAGGGCCAGCTGGGAAAGCTTAGCACCTGCTTCCTGGAGCCGCTTTCGCCTGGTGAGAAGAGGGTGTTACCGAAGTTACTGTTACAATTCTAGGGAAGTCAACTGGAGTAGACTGGGATTAAAATCACCTGTCGTTTCAAAACTCCATTTCCCCAACCCTCTGGGAAGGGGCAGTCCCAGCTCAATCACCTCTCATTAAACCCTTTGGAAAGGGCCTGGGTTCATTTAACCATGTCCTGACATTTCTGCATCCATTGTGCCTTGGGTCAGTGGCTGGGGTCTTTTCTGACAAGAGAATGGCCAAATTAATACAGAGATCTTAGTTGCACTCAGATATCCAAGACTAGTTTTTCCTGGGTAATGCTGGGTTTCACTTTTCTCACCTACCCTAAAAAATACTGTAGGCTCCTCAAATCAAGCAAAACCCACTCCCTTTACTCTGCTTCATACACCACCTAAAGCATCATAGTGCTCTTGGGTGATGCTGGGCAAATTAATGTTTTTATGCCTTGGCTTTGTCTTTTGTCAGATGGGGATGTTAATAGTAGTTACCTTGTAGGGCAATTGTGACGATTAAATATGTAAAGATATTTAAGATGCTTAGAACAATACCTGGCTTGTAAATTTTAACTATTATTTCCAATCCTTTCCCCTTCCTGCTCTTTCATTTGTATGTCATTGTCACTACCATGAGGTATTATGGACTAGAGGACATGGGAGTGTCACCCAGTATGATTTTCCCAGGCCCCAGGTCCTAGTGGATGTTCCAAGGCCACCGCCCCTAAACTGGGACTGCCTAGCTCCAAAAGCTGGACAAACTTTGGGGAGCCCAGACCCCTCTGGAATTCTTCAGGCAGGTCAGGCTGGCCATGGGTCACCCATCCTGGCTGTGTCACTTCAGGGAGAATTGTTGAAGTGACGGAAAAGCCTGAGCGGGTTTGTTGGGCAGCCACGCAGGGCTGTCTGAACTGATGCTGGGCATCCTTCAGAAGCCCTGGAACCCTGAGCTTCACTGCCGATGCTCAAGTCCATTTGCCCGTCAGAAAGACAAAACGTCTTCCACAGTAGCGCGTCCCAGTGAGGAGTGAGTTGGAGTGTGCAGTTTCTTCCCGTTGCCAGCAGGCTGCAGAGGCGGGTTTCCATACCGTGGGAAGCAGTGGCCCTCGTGTAGTAAATGGGACCGTTCTGGCAGTGTGTCTCACACACATTTCCCAGAATGTGTGTCATCTCCACTCTGCTTTTGGGCTCTGCCGGCAGCCGCCAGGCAATATGTTCTGAAGCGTCACTTCTGAATGTAGCCAGTGCCTCGCACGGTGGGGAGATGTGGGGAGATGAGGCGTGGCGACACCGTGCGGGCCAGCCCGCTCGATGATGGGGGATGCTGTTAGGATTCTATGTACGCACCTCGTGACGTCCTGACATCTTTTCACCCTCAGCAGAGAGAGGTGAGCTGCTAAAGACTGTCTGCCTCATTGCCTTGGCAGTTGGGCCTGGATGGCAATTTAGTGCTAATGGAGACCGTGGAGGACATGCTGGAGGTGTGGATGGCGTGCGGGGTCCATTCCTGCAGCACGGCCCGGGGCGCTGGGGTGGGCAGCGCCTGTAACTTCCCCACCCAGGAAGCGGCAGTGTTTCCAGAGCTGTTTCCACAGGGGCCGTGATAGCTTTTGGGGAAATGAAGAGTTTGGTCAGCCAGCCCCGAACATCTGATTTCCCCCCGACTGATGTGACTCGTTTTAAAATCGGAATTGATTGGATTCCGTCGGATTCCAATTCAGCTGACATTTGTGGAGCCTCTGGTGTGTGGCCGGCATCACACTAACACTCACGCATGTTGTTTTGACTTAGCCTGGTGGAAGCTCCGGTTTGGTGGACTTGGAGAATGGAATCCTGTTCTCCAACTCAAGAGACACATAGTGGGAGCTTCTTTGGTGCTGGGCGTGGGATTCCAGATGAGTGGCTGCGAGAAGATGCCTCATCTCAAGCTCAGTTCCCTGCCCAGGTCGTCCCAGGTGGTTCCAGAGCTGCTCAGAAAAAGCATTTGCTTTTTTTCAAGGCATCTAGTTCTGTAGGAATTCTGGTTTAATTTCTTATCCAAAAAGAGAAATGGATACTAAAGCTGAAATTCGTCATTGTACATAAAACATTCTGTTCTCTTCATCTGGTTATTTGATGAGAAACTGGTGTTGGGATGCCTGTTTGCTTCTCACTATTGGCAAAATAATCCTGTCCCCTGCTGACTTGCCACTCCCCACCCTTCTCTCCAGCACAAAGGCAGGATTCTGGGGTGCTACGCGCAGAGACCATTGGGAGGTTAGGCATTGCTTGGCTCCTCCTCCCACCCGCAAAGTCTTGGCCATGGGCTCTGCCGTGTTGAGGGGACGACCAAGGGTCGGGGAGAAGGGGAGGTTCAGAACATAGAATTTGAAAATCAGAAGACAGGGAGATGAGAGACATATTTAAAAAGCACATTACTTTTTCACAGTGGGAGTGGGGATATAAAAAACCAAAATCTTAATACTGAAAAACTGACCCAGAGGGCAAAACCCTTTTCCAACTCAAGGTCATGAGAGGAATGAAATTCCACCAAGGTCATGTCAGAGTGAGCCTGCAACTGAAGAGATCCCTTTGGAAGGACAGTCAAAATCTGGTCCCAGGAACAAGGGGAACCCCTGTGTGTAAGTGCCGAGAAAATTCTAGATTTAGCTTCGCTCTCTCCCACCTCCCCCGCAGTGATCTCGGGTTCACTGTCGGCCCTCTCTGGAATCCGTGTAACACCTTTCTCATGGGTTTAAAAATAGACTCCAGGCTGGCCAACCCTCTTAAAAGGAACATGATAGAGATCAGTGCCAGCACCGTGGGACCTGATACCCGGCTCTGATCACCTCCCTAAATAGACCCGCTCTCAGGATCCCTTGCTCCCGCGAGGCGGAGTGCCCTAACTGGCCACTGGGAGCTCACCACGTGGAGTTAGACAGAAAAACAACCAAGACTCTCTCCTTTTCCTCTCCCTTTCTTTTCTCACTACTGAAAAGCTTAAAAAAGGAATTATACGGTCTGAAGGGAGTCAGGCTAGATTTCATAGTCTACTCCATATGACATTGGTAGTATGTGTTCTATGTGAAGTTCTTTCCTAAGTATCTGGGGAGGGGGCTGGTGGAGGAAGGGGCCATGGTGTCTGTCAGAAGAATAACATTTTCCCAGTAGTGATGCTCTTGATGGTTTTCAAATGCCTGGGTGGTAGGTAGCTGGCTCCCAGTGGTGATAACCCAGCCTGCCTTTCTCGGTAAAGGGTGGAGTTCCTGGTACCCACCCTTATCGGCTGTGCCCAGAGACTCTAGGAGCTGGGGCCACTCCCTTTGTGGGTGAGGGGCAGGACAGATAGAAGAACGGTGGAGAGAAAAGCCGTACTTGTCAGCAGACCACGCTGCAGCATTCCTGCAAGAGGAGCTGTCAGACTCAGGGCTCTCGGGAGCAGGGCTTCAGCTGTAACACCACTGGAGAGTTGTTTTCTCACTGCAGAGAAAACAGAGATGGAAAATGGTGCATCACAAACCCGAGAGGTCTAGTCGTTACATCAGAGCACTGGGGATTCTTGGGGTCCTGTTTTCAGGCATGGATGTTTGACCTTGGATGAGCAGTGACTAGGCCCTAATTTTCCAGGGCAGAAACAAGAATGGTATCACCCCATACATCTGGGGGTGGGGAGGTATTAACCTTTGACAAATGCTTTGGTTGAAAAGAAAGAAGGGAGGTGAAGGAGGGAAAAAGAGTGTCCACTGTCATTTATGGAGAACCTACTATGCACCCGAAGTGGCACCAGGCATCTTTACATTATTCTCACAATACCTGGAGAGATGGGCCAAGTTATTTTCATTCTACTGATGAGGAAATCAACGCTCAGAAAATGTATTTCCCTTATCACAAGTTATGCAGCTCAACTACAGTGGGCTTATTAACATCGAGTAATTCAAGGATGCCAGGAAAAGCCAGTAGCGCTGTTGTTATTAAGTCGGATCCAAGTCTGAGTAGATAGAGAAGAGGGTTAAAGCAGGAGCAGCAGGCGGGGCACATCTGTCCTCCAGTGAACTGCAGGGGAGGGTGGTGGCGCAGCGCTGATGCTCCTTCGGAGAGGAGCCAGCTGTGTCCACACTGGCCGCCACCGGAAGCCTGTTCCCCTAGCGTGTCCCAGGAGGCAGAGTCATCTGAGAATCCCACGCACCTGGGGTTCTTTGCTTTAGGCTTTTGACCAAAATAGAAGTGTTCTCCCAGTTTCTGGAAGAGCTGAAGATTCACAGGAGAATTCATGGCAGGGGACCCATCAACTGTCCCAGGCTCCCACTCTACCCAAGAATTTTATAGTTGCGCAGTGAATTTCCTTCCCTCGTTCTCTCTGCACTGTCCCCTCCAGGTATAGCATCACGTGGCCTGAGGACAGAGAACTTCAAAGACGCAGCCTCCAGCGCTTCATTATGCTTGTCTGCCGAGGGAACTGCAGAGACAGTGGGTAAAATATTTAGCAAGATTGGAAAAAACCTGCACATGCCATGAACCTGTAGGGTAGACAAGTGGTCCAGCATCCTCTCTGAGAATCCCTAGTTTTTCGTTTAGCCCATCCATCCCTTTCTGTTCCTTTGCTTTAGTTTCAGTAACTGTCACTGGGTTCAGTAACTGTTACTGTCCTGGGTACACCAAACACCTGCAATAAAAAGTGCAGCCTTGAGGTATGAAGAAAAGTAGGAAACAGGCATGGCACAGGATAATTATTTATTCATTGCCTTAGGCAAGGATGGAGGTTTGAGGAGGGACAGTTAATTAATGGGGAAAAATAATGGCTTATCTTTTGAATCCCGGAACCCCAGAGAGACCCCTACAAGTTAATGTGTTTATTCTATGCTTCTATACACCACATCAAATGGTGAGTTATCTTTTTCTGCTATCCTGAAGGATCCCCAGCAATGATCCAGCCCTTTCGGAATAATGAGTTCTGTTAAGTTGCATCCCTTAGAGCTGGAAATTTCTTTCTGTCTAATCTAAATCTTCTCTACATCAATTTAACCTGTGACTTATAATTTCCTCATGACGAATGGAATCGGTGGGTGTGTCATCTGCAAACATTGGTCATCAAGCATTTATTTGGCACCACTGCTCAGCACTGTGCCAATCACATAGGGAGCTGGTGGGAAAAGTGAGGAGCAGGGATTGGGCACACTGAACATTTGCATTAAGTTGCCTCTGCCTCTGAGAAGCTTATAACTGAGTCGTAGAGACCAGGCCTCCACACCTGGGAAAGGGCACCGTGTAGGTAGCTCCCTGCTGGGGATCCAAGCTCTAGTGTTGGAGGAAGTTACATCTTAAGGGCTGTATCCTTTAGTTTTCTCTCCTTCACGTATGTCTATCCTCTCAGTTCCTTTAACCTTGGGCCTTACGGAGCCAAATGTCTGTAATCATTCTCTTTCTTCTCCTCTTGGGCCTTGCCTCACTCTTTGCATGTCTGAGTTGCAAAGCTTTAATCCTAATGAAGTCATGGCTGTTGTCAAAAATTCCTTAAAGTACAGTATGGGGAATACAGGCAATACTATTGTAATAACTATGTATGATACTAGACATATCGGTTATATAAATGTCTAACTACTGTACACCTGGAACTAATATAAGATAATATTGGATGTCAACTGTAATTAAAACATTTTAAAAAAGAGAAAAAAGATAAAGCAAGTACAATTAAGATTGTCATCTTGACAGTTTGTAAAATGAAGACCATTAAAAAGACTTTACCAGTAAAAAAAAGATTTCTTGGCAGTCCTGAGTACTCAAGTCCTCTGGTAACACCTCAGCGTCTTTCCCAGTTCTCTCACAGTGCTGTGGATCGTTCTCAGCTTCCAGCCCACTGTGACCGTCTCCTCTTTTTCTCTGTGATCGTACATAACCCATGACATTGTACGGTAGAGACAGCACTGGGCTTAGGAGCACAGTACACGAGACCTGTGTGCTGATTTTCGACTTGGAATTTTTTGTTACTTAACTTTGAACGTTTCATTTTACTTGCTAGATCTCAGTTCATCTCATGTTTAAAACAAACATTCTCAAAACTCAATAACAGGAAAACAAACAACCCAATTAAAAAATGGACAAGATATTCAAACAGATACATTACCAAAAAACCTCCCCAAAACAAAAACCAAAACAACAAATCTAAATACATATGTGGATGGCAAGCAAGCCCCTGAAAAGATGTTTGACGTCATTAGTTCTTAGGGAAATGCAAATTAAAACCACACTGAAATACTAGTACACATCTATAAGAATGTCTAAATTAAGATTGACCATAGCAAGTGTTGACAAGGATGTGGACCAACTGGCAGGAGGGAGGGATCACTGAGGGGCAGGAGGAAACTTTTGGAGGTTCATTATCTTGATTGTAGTGATACTTTCGTGGGGTAGGGCTACATTATATCAAAACTTACCAAATTATATATTTAAATATGTGATTTATAGTGTGTCAATTATACGTCAATATAGCTATTAAAATAGTCTTTCAGCTTATTGAGTGAATCAATTATATCAGTGTTTTGACAGTATTATGCATATTATTCATCCTTCATCTGAGTAGGGCATTTGCTCTCTCTCTAAATATTAATGTTGGAATGGCGCTTTAGAATCCCTTGAGATATTCCACTGGGCTATGATCAGGGCTTTTCCAGTAACCATAATTTATTCATTGAAGTTCTCAGTGTAGAGGATTGAGCAGATTTGAGAGGCAGTTTTAAGAGGCGTGGGGTAAGAGACCTGTAGGGTGCCCTGAGTTTTAAAAATGTGTGCGTGGGAAGAGAAAGGGTGCAGTGGCTTCCTGCACCCAGACACCCTGCCCTTCGGTGCATCGGTGTGGGTGTTTCCCAGACAACTTCCAGGAGTTGCCTGCCCTGAAGTCCATCCTCCGATGGACTGAGGGTCTCAGGCCTGGAGAATGCCAATGCTGCTCTCTTTAAACACCAGTTGTTTCACCCAAACAGGGAGGGTTAGTTGCACCATGCACTTCGGATCACTGTTTTTTGGCAACATCCTGACCTTTCTCTTGATCTTTGTTTATCCCACTCACTCAGGACTTTTTCCTAATTGTGGAATGGCGTCTTACTTTGGAAAACACTCTCAGAGTTTTTTCTTCCCTTCGGGAACATCCTCCACATCATTTCTCCCCTGCCCTGAGCACATATATATTCGTTAGGAATCTTGGATGTGCTATTCACGGACAGGCTGTGAGCCAGTTGGACCCTGTATTTATCAGTGAACTTGGTCCTGACTCTTAACCTCTCTGGGCTCAGCTTCTCTGTCCATGCGACTGTCATAGCGCTGTCTACCTCAGGGGTGGCTGTGAGGGTTGAATGAGGTAATGATCTGTCCATCACCTCAGGTGCTCAGTGTTCATCCCTCTGCAGCATACAGCTCTACTCTCCCGTGAGGCAGGGCAGGAGGGATGGAAAGAAGGTGCTGGTATTGCATTTAGACTGCTGCTTGAATAGAGCAGGAAGCCAGGCCCACAATACAGAACAGCCATGGTCCCAACGAGCAGTATTGGCAGGGGCCCAGGGACCCGGCCTGGCTTTGCTGACTATTTGTCATGAGTCGGTGTTGAGTCTGCTCTTGGCAATTCCTGATGTCATCCCCCAAGACTTGGCTAGTCCTGACATCTGCCCCTGAAATAATCTCAGGAAAAGGTGAGGATGGTCCTGGAGCAGAAAACTGGGAGCTGACTCCAGCCCTGGGTTATATTTCATTAACACCAGCAGACTTGAGGGATGAAGGAGATGGTAGTAACAGATATGCGTCCTGCCTCTCGGCTTCATTTCCCGTCTCCACTCTTCTCTTCGGCAGAATCTGGAAGAGGCTGATTAGCTAGGATCTCGGGACACGATGCAAGAGCTCAAAACATGCAAATTGGTTACTGGGCATAAATAGACTTTGCTGAGCTCACCCTGGCGGCCTTCGCAGGCTCCGGGGCCCATTCATTAGGGCAGTGGTGGCGGAAGGCCCGGCGGGAGCGCCATGCAGCTTGGAGCTCCTCACCTCCATTGGACGTGTGTGCCTCCTTCTGCAGCGGCAGGGCGCTGGCTCCCCGCCCCGGACCCGCACCTACAGCTCCGGCCGCACCCCACCCCACCGCGTCCTCCACGCACCCCCTCCTCTGGGCTTGGCAGCAGGTGCCTTCCCTCCGGAGATCGCTTCGCATTAACTTTCTCATCTGACATGATAATGGAGAGAAAATGAAGAGATCCCATTAGTGGCTGGCTGGAGGGCGGGCGGGCGCAGAGTCCGTGCCGGAGCCGGCGCCCAGCGCAGGGAGCCTGTATTTTTAGCCAGATGCCGCGTAACTTGCTGGCGCTCCCTGCGCCGCCGTGCAGATAACGGGGGCGGGGGAGCAGGGAGCCGGGCTCGGATTGCAGCGCGGGTGCCGGACGATGGCAGCGAGACAGGGCAGGTCCCGTCCAGACCCTGCGGTGAGTGACGACCGGCCTCGGCCGCTGGGTCGGGAAGCTCGGCGCGCGAGGGGCTGCCGTGCGCGGTGCGGGCCCCGGGGCCCCTTGCTGCGGGCTCCGCGAGCGCCAACTTTCGAGAGGGTGCGGGGACGCACTCCGGGCTGCCGCCGAGGCTTCAGGCAGAATCCAGAGGAAAATTCCTTTGGCTCTCAGGCTGCCGCGGCGGAGGCGGCCCAGACGGGCCAGCGACGCTCGGAGGAGCACAGAGTCTCCGCACAGTTCCCAGAGGGGACCCGAGACGCGCGGGGCCCTAGCAGAGGCCACGTCCCCCTCACTCCGGGAGGAGAGTTCCACCGACTGGATTCTGCTGTGGAGCCTCGCGGCTGCCCCTCACAGGGACCCAGCTGGACCAGAGGGGATGCCCCGGCCTTGGCCTTGGCCAGAGAAAGGTCTGCCTCGCCCACCGCCTTCCACCGCCTTCCTGACCCCCCTAAACCTTAGCAGCGCGGTGGCGCGGAGGTCCAGAGGTAGCAGGCAATGAATGGGGCGAAAGGAAGGCAGACCTGTTGTGTGCCCAGGAGCCTGGTGCTTTTCCTGTACCTTGTCATCCTCACAGCCCCCGCCCCCCAGCAAGCCGTGTATCATCCCATTTTAGCAAAATGGGGAAATTGAGGTTTGGGAACTTGTATAGGGCACAGCATCAAGTGGCAGAGCAGGATTCACACCAGGTCTTCCCAACATCAGGGTCCACTCTGGCTTTCCCACGTCCCTGCATCTCCCAGCCTCTAAGGCCCCGGCAGGAACAGCACAAGGCATGGCCAGGGGTTCCCAGGCCTCGCAGTTGTGTTGGGAAATGATAAGGGAACCCAGGACCCCCTGCATACATATCGTTTCCTCAGTGACACCTTTAACGTGTTCGTTTTTATCTTTGCTGGTATTGGGGGGCTGAGGACAATTTGTGAATCTTTAAAGAACAACTTCTGGGGTGGGGGAAGGAAAGAAACCTAATGAAACACACACAACCTGGCCCAGGGCTCAATCCTGTTTCTCTGTAGTCAATGGGATAAAGGCACACCACACAGGTGTGCCAGCTGGCAGGCGCTGCCTGCTCTTTCTGGGAGGCCTGCTGTGGGCTCGGGGGACTCCAGCCCGAGTCTGGAGGAGCGCTCAGATGTGGAGGGCAGCCCCTGTCACCAAGCCGGCCACTGCACACCCTGCTGTACCACTGAATGCTGCCTGCTGTACTTAGTCTTCTGAATGTGCTGCAGTGCCCACAGCAAAAGGGTCTAGAACCTCTTCCTGCGAATTCTGACAATGACTTTGTTAAAGGAACTGCATTTTATCCAGACGAGATCCTTTGGGAAAGAGATACTGCCTTATCGCTGTTTACAGAAATTGATAATAGCTCAGTTCCCATTCATCTTTTGAGATGAGAATGTGGCACCAAAAGACCTTGAAAAAGTCAGTCATGATCTGTCCTGGGAAAACTTGGGCTATCTCAAGCCCCAGAGAGGGTGTGAGGAGGCCCTGGGACTCTCTGAGCCGGCCTGAGAGTGAACTTCGCCCGGCAGTTGCCCAGAGGGGACCCGGGACATGCTTCCGAAGCCTTCAGTGCTCCTGTGTCACAGGCACACTGACATTTAGCAGCGTGCTTCCGGCCTGTGCCCCCCCCCCCAGGATACTGGGGCCCCTCCACCACTTCTGTATTGCTGTACTCATGTCACCCCACTCAGGAAGTGCAAGTTTAATAATAGTCTGGGCGTCTCAGGTAACCAAGGCTTCACCTCCCTTTTCCTGAGCAGCCCTTCCTCCTGGTACTCCAATATGACAACTGGAACACCAGAAGGAACTCCGTTCCCTTCCTTTCCCCTCCCCTTGCTTCCTCCTGAAGTGGGCACAGCCTCTCCGTTCAGGGGGAAGGCTTCCTCCAGCTGGAGCAGAACTGGAGAGGAATCTTCTGGGCACTAGAAAGCGACTGGCCCGGGAGGCAGGGCAGCACTGGGGTGAAGAGACAGACTTCGGAGGTAGGCTACCTAGATTCCAGTCCTGGCCAAGCAAGGTATTAGTTGTGTGACTTTGGACAAGTTTCTTAATTTCGTTATGGCTCATTTACCCCATCTGGACAAAGGAGACAATAAAAGTACCTGCCTCACAATACTATTAGGGGGATCGAATGAATTAAGTAGAGTGCTTAAAACACAGTCAGAGCTTTATAAAACTCACCGGGTGGGGCAAAAGTAGGTTTACAGTTGTTCATATGGAAAATAATACAACAATAAATAATAACACAAGAATAAACTATTGTTTTGCATGCTCACAACAGTAAACCTACTTTCGTCCCACCCTGCATTTTGGGTATGAAAGGAAGTTCAGGGAAATCACATGGATTAACCAGCAGGGGATACAACCAAAGGTGTGCACCCCTCCTCTCCTCAATGCAGGTACAAGCCGTTTTCTCACAGGTAAAATTAGATGAAAATGAAGCTCAAGATGAGGAAGGGGCAGAGATACAAGTGGGCAGCCTTGGTGGCCTGGGATGCTCAGAGGGCGTGACGGCTCCTTGGTGGTGACACAGGGTGTCGGGCCATTGTGGACCGATTTTCTGCACACAGGGAGACCCTCCTGTATGTCCTCTAGTCTTCATTCATGGAGAGCCCTCTCTGAGGCTGCCCTGCCTCAGAGCAGACAGTGGGGCTCCAAGAGGGCCAGGGAGACTGCTCCGATTTATCACAGCCCAGAGATACTCCAGTTCATGTTTTATTATTGCTGCCACCGGTGTTTTCTTGGTTAGTATTTACTCAGCTAAATATTCTAAAAGGAACATACTGGATTCTTTGGACTGTCTTTCTGCTCTATTGAATCATACAGACTGTTCCTAGAAGCATCAGGAAATTGCGCCTAGGAAAGGTCATTGAACTGGAGGTAGTCAAACTAAATGGATGGATAGTATGGGCTTGGAAGAGCAAGATGGTGAAAATGGGTTTCATATTCCTATGAAGGCCATTTGCTCTGGAGCTTAACTATTCCCGGCACTTCAGTGGGGCTCACTGAGTGCGTGCAGAGTGAATCCATGGGTGCCACCTGCACCACGGACCCCTTTATAATGGAGTCACTTTGTTTGTCAAAGCATAGGGGCAGGGACCAACATGCTGATTTATCTTTTCTCTCCCCTTGCCCTAGCAGGATCCTGAACTTGAAACAGAGCCTTGGTCAATATAGTGTAGAATTAAACTGAGCAAGGCACGGTGAGAGTAACATCATTACCCACAATTCACCTGGCAGATGCCAAGAGGATCCTGCTGGTGCCCTGACCACTCTAGGCCTAGAGGAGACCAAAAGGAAAACGAAAAAGCCTTAAGCACGGAACTCCACTTCTTACTATCTAGGTGGCCTTCACTGTCTCGTTATTTTTGCCACCAGTTTTATCATCAGTGAAGGAAGGACTGGGACAAGACGATTCCTTTTCAGGGGCCTATCTCAGCCTTAACACAGGGCTCAGGGGTCAGAGCTAGGATCTGTCAGGGACCCTTTCTCTGCCCTGGATCAACTGTTTGGCAAAGGCATGTGGTCCATCCTAAGCTCTACAATCTGTCATGGTTGTCCAGACACCCTCAGGTTTGAAATCTTTGAGAATGCACCCCAGAGTCAAGGGCAGGGGAAAGGTGTAGACTTTAGTTCAGGAGTCCTGGGCAGATTTCCTTGACTGGTGACTAACTGCAGAACTTGGGCAAGTTGTTAACCTCTCCAGGCCTCTGTTTCGTCACCCCTAAGATGGGGGCATCAGTTAAACTTACCTGACGAGCTGTGGTGAGGGTTAAAAGATGTTACGCCGTAAATACACTTGCTCAGTGACTGGGAATGGTGTTATAGTTTCCCGATATCGTCCACAAACTGCAGAAACTCTTTAGCCCTCTGTAGCTAGTCTGGACCGGGCTTCCCTTGCCCTCTATCTATGTGCTTGCCTGTCTGTTAGAAACACAGTGCGCTCCTTCCCTTCCTGGGTTCAGGGCGTCGAACAGTTTCACAGTCTCATTAACAGATATTGCATCTATTTTTACTCTCAGGCCTCAGGATCCCAAAGGATCCCAAAGGATCCCCTAGGATCCCAAATCCTCTTATTGTGCTACAGAAGATAGTTTGGGTAGGTGGGATCAGTGGGATATGTCTCTCTAACTCTCATTCTCAGGGAATAATGTAGTATTTTTCCTAATAGTTGGATATAAGAAAAATATGTACAGGAATATATACACACACACAATTGTGGACAGGATTTCTGAATCAGCAGGCACAGATAGACACTTCTCTGAGGGAATAAACCTTTCATCTGATTCCTCTAGGAATCCAACAGATTGATCCTCATTTATGATGTGCTTCCTCCCTCACAGATACCTTGCTGAGGAACCTGGGGACATTAGGTGCCCTGTGTTTTGGACCAAGGGGGGTCTTGGCCTAGTAGATACTTCATGCTTGGAAGGACTCAAAAGAGAGAGAAGATTTGGTCCCCAAGAACAAATAATTTGGCTGGGGAGACAAGATATGCATAAATCAAATAACTTGAGAAAGATGTATCTAAAATACATTTTAAAAATCAAAAATCAAACTCCCATTTCTAGATTTCGAGATGGTAAACACTGAGCATCCGAGGACATCACAGAGGAGGTGGGCACTGAGCGCACCTGGAAGAAAGGAAAGGTTGGGGTTGGCAAAGGAGAGTGGCGGAGGGCTTCAGGGTCAGGGAATGGCCGGGGTGTGGCCCTGGAGGCGGACAGCGGTGGGAATGCCACGGCGGAGGGGCGGTGGAGGTGCAGAAGGGGCTCCCCTGTTGTGTTGGGGGCAGTGAGAGCCCCATGTGCCTATGTTGTGAACAGGCAGATGCAGAACTTTCTGGAAGGGGTGGGGAGGCAGAGAAAGGAAGAGGCTCTTCTAGAACACTGTGGAGGCCAGAGATGGCGGGTGGGGAGGGCCGGGCTGCCCTCACTATGAAGGAATGTCTGTAAGTCTGGAGAATCTTCTGTGCCCCAGATTAACTGTTTAATTGGCAAAGGCATGCACCCCCCCGGTTTAGGGAGGAGCTCGGAGTTTCATTTGTAGACTACTGAGACTATTGGCTGTAGATTTCGAGTTTTCCATGTCTAGGGATGATCATTATTAACATGCGTATGAGTTATGGCTACTGTCATAAATTACCACAAAATTCATGGCTTGAAACAACGGAAATTTATGCCGTCCTGGTCTGGGGGTTGCAAGTCTGAATCAAGGCACGGGCAGGGCTGTGCTCCGTCTGGGTGCACTCGGGTGGAGTCTGTTCTTTGCCTCTTCCAGCTTCTGCTGGTTGCTGGCTTCCTGCGCTTGCGGCCGCATCGCGTCCATCGCTGCCTCGTCTTTACATCACCTTCTCCTCCGTGCGCCTTCTTTTCTGTCTTCAATAAGGGTACCTGCCACTGGATTTAGGGCCAACCTGAGTCATCTAGGGTGATCTCATCCCAAGACACATAACTCAAGTACATCTGCAAAAACTCTTCTTCCAAGTAAGTGACACACAGTTTCTAGGGATTAGGACATAGACATGTCTTTCGGGGGCCACCATTCAGCGCCCCCTTGGATGTTCTCCAAGGACAGTGCATGAAGGAGGAGACCTTGTCCCCAACGGGAGAAGAAACTACGAGGCATGGATGGGTCTTCCGGTGGAATGGCATCACATATTTCACCTGTGGCCTGTCCGGCAACAGCTCTTACCTGTCAGACTCCACCGGAGTAGGCACGTGTGCTGAGCATGGTGCTCAGCCTTTGTGCTGATATCATATGCAATAATTATAATAACATATATTACTTCCTTTTAGCTTTACAGCAAGGGTATGCAAAAGGCCCTACCCTGCCTGGCTTACAGATCAGGAGACAGGAGCTGAGGTGCCTGATAATGCAGGGCTATCAGCGGCACGCAGGGGAGCTGCTCAGAGCCACCTGCCACCTGCCCCCCCCCCGCCCAGTCAAGTGCCCTCCCACTACACTTGTCTGCACTCCTCGACTTTATTTTATTGTCCCAGCACTCACGCTCTCTGGCTGTCACTCATCCTTTTCTTTTAATAGACTATTTATTTTAGAGGGAGGCAAAGGGAGGGAGAAAGAGAGGGAGAGAAACATCCATGTACCAGATAAACATCCATTGCTTGCCTCTTGCACACCCCCAGCTGGGGACCTGGCTGGCAACCCAGGCATGTGCCCTGACCAGGAATCAAACTGGCGACCTCCTGGTTCATGGGTTGATGCGCGACCCACTGAGCCACACCAGCCAGGGCTGCCACTCATCCTTAATACAGACAAATGTTTGATAGGCTGGTGTGGTGGGCTGAGCGACAACCGTGGAACCAGAGTGCTTTGCCCTCATTCCGGATGAGGGCACCTGTGAGTTAAAGTGCATGTTAAGCTGGCATCTGAGCAGGGAGGTTAAGTTCACTGACTTCAGAGACAGACAGCCTGCTTCGGACTCCTGGCCGTGCCTCTCACCTACGGTGTGACCCTGCATGAGCCACTCCAACTCTCCGTGCCTTGGCTCCCACATCCGTAAAATGGGGACCACCATAGTACTTACCCCGTGTGTTGTTAATGAGTCTTGAATGTGTGTCTGCGCATGTGTGAACATATGGTGCTGACAACAGTTCTTTGTGCGCAGTAAGCACTATGTGCTATTTACTTAAAAAACAAAACCATAAAATAGCAGCAGGAACACGTGTTTGGTTCCTGTGGTGTCTGCATCCGTGGCTCATGGGGGCCACGGTCTAGTGATATGGGCCCCTTATAAGAACACAGAGCCCCTGGAGACATCCAAACCTGGCAAGACACCTGGCCGTGCTGGACGTTCACCCTTTGAATGGAGTCCCCTCTCTCAAAAGCTGGCATCTCCTGGGTCCCAGCCAAGAATGTTTGCTCATAAAAATACCAAAAGGCAGGGAGGCTGGGCTTGAGGGCAGCCTGGCATTATGGACCCCAGAGCGGTTGGGCCAGGGACTCTGGGCCCACACCACACTTGGGCACTGTGGTGGGCACCGGGGTGTCATAACCCGAGGGTGGGAGGCTGCCACGTTGATCCCGGCCCTGTTTGGCAGCCCTGGTCTTGAATGGAACCGTGAGGTGCTTACCACCCGGAACACACTCACAGCCTGCTGTTTCTCCCCACAGGCCGATGCTGCTACCAGCTTTCTCAGGGCGGCAAGATCAGGTAACTTGGACAAGGCTTTGGATCACCTGCGGAATGGGGTAGACATTAACACCTGTAACCAGGTAAGTGGGATGGGGACAGTGTGTGGTCTCTGAAGAGTGGCTCTTGCCTGATGCCACTCCCTGAGAGTGTCAGTCCACTTCTATTAACCTTTTCCCAGTGGCCTCAAAAGTCCCCAACAGCTTCTGCCTGCTAAAGGCCCCAACCCAGGTGCTCACATCCCTGCCCCGGTCCAGGGCCCCACAGAGAAGGGCTGATGCCTGAACAGTGTGGGCTGGCCCGGGCTCCATCCCCTGCGGCTTCTTCCCTTAGAAGTTGTCACTGGTCCCTGCTGTGGTCTTAGACTATGTGGTCTTTGAAAGGGGGCAGGAGGAAGGGCTTTGAAGTATGTTGTGTCAGTGGTGACATTAAATCTCCTTTGTCAGTCAGCAGTCTTTGAGGATTCTCTGCAGGCAGAGCAGGAAACAGTGATGAGGACTGGCTCACGGGGGTTGACAAAGGCAAGGCTGGCTCAGGTGCAGAACCAATGTGGCTGAAGCGGCTTCTCTGGAGGTTTCTGCTGCCGAGTCACAGGGGCTTGGTTTCTGGAGGGGTGGTAAGGAAACGGAATGTATGCCGGACTGATTGGAGGGCGGAGTCAGACCCGAGATTGGGAATTGACCCAACAGAGAGGAAATCACCCCCTAGAAAGAGAAGAGGGACGTGGCTTGGGCTTCTGGATAGGATGACTTCCGTTTGCTTTTGCTGGCCCATTAAGTTGTTCCGGTGCACATGCTAATTCAGTTTCCAATGTAGAATAAATTTACTGTGACTTTTTTTTTTTTTTTTTTACCATTTAACCATTTTAAAATTGTTTTAAGTTGTGGTGAAATACACATAACATAGAATCTAGCATCTTAACCATTTTTAAGCGTACAATTTACTGGTATTAAGTACATTCATATCGTGGTGAAACCGTCACTGCCCTCCATCCACAGAACTCTTTCCATCCTACAAAACTGACACTCTGCACCCACTAAGCAATATCAGCCCAGTCCTGCTCCCTGCCCGCTGCCGGCCCCAGCCCCTGGCAATCACCCCACTTTCCTTTATGAATCCAACTACTACCCTAAGCGCCTGTGTAAGTGGAAGCATGCAGTTTTTGTCCTTTTGCAATTGGCTTACTTCATGTAGCATGATACCCTCCCGGTTCATCCATGTTGCAGGGACTGCATGACTTTTACAGACCAGCAGGGTCAAATTCTGGGAGTGCAGGTTAACTTTCCCACTGGTAATGTGTCTCTGTCCCTCTGCCCACTGCTTAAAATGCAAAATACCACTTGCTGTCTCTCCCAGGGCCAAAACCCTATTTGGATTCAGTTGGTCTTCTGTGGAGTAAATTCACTGCTAAAAGATCAGAGGGGAAGGAGCAGGTGGTATGTGATGGGCAACCGAAGTAGGTGTGTGATATGAGGCAGGTGCCCGTGGCAGTGAACTTCAGAGGGAGGTGAAGCATGTGGTCTGGACTCCAGGTTGCAAACTGGATGTGGAGGGGCAAGCCTTCCTCCTCTGCCTTTGTCCTCTGCCCAAATATACCAACAGGGACCTAGGACATTTCCCCCAAACATGCAGAGCTGAAGGTTGGCGTTTGGATAGCAGATTGAAACTGCAAACCCATTTCTTTCACGGGAAGAGGTGATCAGAGCTAAGTATGGGTGCAGAGTGAGAGTCCTGGAGGCTCAGGAGAGGGGGCCCAGGGACCCCCTGAACTACACCCCAGAAACAGCTGTAGGTCAAGTTGTTCACCGCCCCCCACCATCAGGTGAGGGAATTGTTCTCACTCCCCACTGGGGATGCCTTGCTGGCAGGCGAGGCCCGCCCTGAGGCTCCCTTTGTTCAGACAGGGCCTGCAGAAATCCAGATGCGTGCTTCTCCGCAGTGCAGTTTCCAACTGGGGAGCGCCAAACCTCGGGAGGCCTCCCAAGGGTTAAGATGCCAGCTCTCAAAGGAATGCATTTAGCAGAAATGGGGACAATTGAACGTTCATAAGCCTTAAGCCCGGGCTCATTTTCGGTGTGAAATTGGAAGTATTGGTGACACCTGGGGACCGGCTTTGTCCTGATTGGCCTCCTGTCGGTGAGGCCCTGGGGGTACCTGGCTTGTCCCTCTGCTATCTCTCCTCAGAGCCCTTCCAGGGTTCATCTCAGGCCTAGAGAGCAGCAGGCAGCCAGGCCTTGTTTGCGCTTCATTGACACCAGTGCCAATCGATTGCTCCTCGGCTCAGTGCCAGTGGCAGGTCGCGCTTAGCCCCACTAGAGACTGAGGGGAGGCTCTGACCTCAGGCTGGGGACTGCAGTCCTGGCTGGGACCAGCTCTTTCTTTCAAAGAGCGAACTGCTGCTAGCAAGGCAGTGAGTATCTGAGGGGAGTAAAAGTAAGGATTCGCTGCAGCACAAGGCCCCCTGATGCCGGGTGAGTCCTGGCTCCCCACATCTTAGGCCCTGTTGGTCTTTGTCTCATGTTCCGTGCAGGAAGCTGGCTGCAGATGGGCTGCCTCTGGGGCTCCAGTGTTGCCCAAGCCTCATTCTGGTTTTACAGGGCTTTATAGCTTTTGCTCTTGAGTGAAAAGTGTGGGTAATGGGGGAAGGACTAGCGTAGCTGAATGTGCATCCTCATTAAACACATTAGTGTGCCCACTGGGACAATGGTGCTGTTTGATAATGTTCACAAGGCTAGCCTGTAATGGCCCCCGAGACTTCCTCTCTCTAAAAGCATTCATTCATTGTTTTGAGAAGATAAAAACAGGCTCTTGTCCTGGGGTCATGGCTTGAAGATGTGTTTTGGCTCGAATCTTTTGAGCTGGTGGACTGTGATAGCAGTAATACAGCCAATGCTGATACTTATATAAGTAACACACTTTCAAGTAGTATGTTTTGTGGAAAGAATATGTGCTGCTTGCCTTAATAGGAAGTAATTACTCTAAGTAGTGTGAAAAGAGGAGCTCTTGGCTTATGTAAGAGACATCTGAATATCCAGGGCAGTTTCCTTAGTGCACAGATTATGTCTACTCATTTTTATCATCTTCATCATCATTATTATGTTTAAAGAAAAGCACAGATGCGCACACAGGGACACACATCTGCACCTGCAAGCAGCAATATCTTTCTATGCATGCCAGAGTCTTTCATTGATTCAGGAGTTGTTCATGCTTCAGACCCATTGTCTTTTGCCCATGTCAGCCTGTATGTCTCCACATGTATGTGCAGTGCTAAGCTTTAGAGGTTTCATAGTAAAAGAAAAAATCCTAGTCCTCAACTTCTCTGCGATGTAGTCCACTGCTAATGAGAGCTGTTGATCAAATAGCCACATAAATAGATCTTTAAACCAACCTATGTTAGGCACTGTGAAGGAGAGGCAGAGAATTTTATGGTAATGCACAAGAGATGCTTGACCTAGAGTTGGAGGTCAGGGAAGGCTATTGTGTGGAAGAGATAGTTGAGCTAAGGGATGAGTAGGGGTGAATGAGGTGAAGGAAGGGAAAGATATTCCAATCACAGGGAACAGCCCGTGCAAAGTCCCTGAGGCAGGGAAAGCACAGAGAGTTTAAGGAAGGCCAGGGTGGCTGCAGTGCCGGGAGCAAGAAGGACCAGATAAAGCTGGAGAGGTGAAGTTGGGGTTGAGCTGGACCTTATATCATAGGCAGGGGCAATAGTCACAATAGTCTACAACTGGGACAGCGAGCCCAAGGCCCAAGTAGTGTGCATGTGCGTGTTTGTGCACAGTGCATGCACAAGGGTGTGTCCACCTGCTGCTCCATGTGTTAATCCTATAGTTGCTGACTGGAGGAAAGATCTGGGTGAGGGGACAGAGTGGCCAGAAGCAGCAGCAGTTGGCCAGGGGTGTGGGGGGAGGTGGGAGGAGGTACTTCAGAGCTCCAAGAGGAATGGAGGTATTTCTGCATTTAACAACCTGTGCAGCATGTCTTGGTAGAATATCCATGCTGCTTACAGAAGCCATGTTCACAATTCTGGTCTTTATCCTGAGAGCAGAGGAAAGGGGACCGAAGATTCAGGCACAGGCATGACGTGGTCAGAGGTGTGCTGCGAAGAGTCGCACTGGCCAGTGTGCAGAAGACACCTGGGAGGGCCCAGAGGTGGATATGGGGGGCCAGTGTTAAGACTGTTACAGTGGTCCAGGGAGAAACGTTAGTCACTTGGGCAAAGATTGTGGGTGTGGAGATGGAGCGAGGTGCACAGGCTCAGTGTTGAATTGGACCGGGGGGAGCCCTGAAGTAAGAATGACTTCAGGTCCAGCTTACTCCAGAGGTGGAAGCACCATTCACTGCAACCAGGAATGTGAGGGGGACACAGTGTGTGGATACGGGGTGAGGAGAAAAGAACAAGGTTGTGTGAGATCCTCCTAAGGTCTTTGAGGAATTGAAGTGAAGATATATATCAAAGAAATTGGATATTTGAGCCAGGAACTTAGATAAGAGGTCCAACCCAAAGATAGATATTTGGAAGTCATTCAGCATTCGAGGAAGGCAGATGCTGGCACTGGCTGATGAAAGCTGGGATGAGAGGCATGTTGCATATTATCCCACCAGTGCCTCTGTGAGATCACTCCACATGTATTTATTAAGCACCTACTTTGTGCCAGGTACTTTTCCAGGCACTGAGCAAGACAGACAAAATAGACAGAGGCTGTGCTCTTGTGCCAGCTATGTGCAGTAAGGAAGGCAGACATAACCGAGAAAATGAAATACATAATGTCAGCTAATGAGAAGTACCGTGGATAAGAACGGTATTTTAATGGGGCGGCTAAGGAAGACCTCTCCAAGGACATGACTTATGAGAGGCCTGAGAGAAGTAAATGAGACCATGTGGTTTCTGGGGAAGAGCAGTCCTGGAAGAGCGGGAAAACATCTGAAAGGCCCAGGGGGCAGCAGTAAGCTGGGTTTTCTGGGGAGCAGCAAGGAGAACAGCGTGGTTGCAGTGGGATGGGAAAAGGGGAACTGGTGGGCATGGGGGCTGGGGTGGGGGAGAAACTTCCAGGGCCAAACTGTGAAGGGCTCCCAGGCCATGACGCACGCAGACTTGGATTTTACTGTAGGGGTGATGGAGAGCCGATGGAAGGTGTTACACAACAGATGCTCAATCTGAGGTAGATTTTTTTAAAGATTTTATTTTATTTTTTAGATATTGGGGAAGGTGGGGAGAAAGAGAGAGAGAGAGAAACATCGATGTGTGGAGAAACATTGATTGGTTGCCTCTCACTAACCCCCAACCAGAGACCTGGCCCACAGCCCAGGCATGTGCCCTGACTGGGAATCAAACCAGCAACCTTTTGGTTTGTGGGACGGCGCCCAATCCACTGAACCACACCAGTCAGGGCTCTGATGTAGATTTTTAAATGATCACCTGGGTGCTGTGTGGAGAGTAGAGTTGGGGCCCAGGGACAGAAGCAGGGAGATGGGTCAGGTGGCTGAAGCCATGGACCAGGTAGGTCCCAGCGGTGGCTCTGAATGGGGGGGCCAGTGGAGGTGGTGCAGCAGAGGACTTGGCTCCCTGGGTTTGCTGTGTTGTCACCCTGGCCACAGTGGTCTCAGCATACACAGCACAGGGACATGCAGGGACCAGGGGCTCTTTAGTCAGCCCGGGGCTGTGTCTTTCTCACCACTGGAAGAACCACATGGCAGTGGGATGATTATTTCTAATCTCAGCTCAAAAGCCATTGTGAAGACATTCCTGACCCCAGAGCCTGAAGTCATGTCTGCCTTTGCAATTCACTGATCATCAGCCCTCTCTTGCAGCTCGATCGTGTCCTGCCATGTAACATGGTGATGTTGAATAATTACATGCATTCCAGTATCAGCTTCATATATTCCATTTCCAGAATGACTGCTGGATTACTAAATCAAATAAAAATATTTTATTACAGATGCCATAGCAATTAAAAAAACACTTTCAGCAGTGAACTAACTGACCTTACACATTTACCAGTTAGCCAAGTAAAAAGGGAACAGCAGAGAAGGCTCACAGCCTCTGCTCTCCCAAACTCTACCATTGTTGGGTCAACTGGGATGCTCCCCTGGGCACCGCGAGCTGTGACGCCGGGGGCCAAAAACCTCATTACTTCAGTATCTGTTCTCTTCCTGTAACGTTAGCAAACACTGGCTCACTTGCCTTCCTCATGAGAAAGGTACTTGAGACTCCAGGAGAAGGGTTCACACCAAAGGGAGAAGCCTCGTTGTCTGCAGTGCTGGCATGAGGCAGGGAGTCAGCAGATGCTCCTCGGGACCGTCCCAGGCGCCCTCTGCCCCCATAGCCTGCCTCACTCTCTCCATAGCACTTTCTACTGCCTGACTTAAGATGCACCCGTGTTCCTCTTATGTTTCTGTCTTTTCCACTAAAATGTAGGCACCTCAGGGGAGAGGACTTGGTTTTATTCAATGCTCTTTTTCAGGATTCTACCTGGCACGCAATAGGTGCTCATCAATTCCGTCGGTGGATGTTAAGCTGTAACCACTAATGATGAGAGCTCACAAACTTGACACTTAGGCCCTGGAGGAACTTGATCTAAGCACTATCATTTTTAAAGAGCATTTGCAGTATAATGACTGTGGTTCGAATTCCGGCAACTGGCCCCACCCCTCAAGTATGTGGTGATATTGGCTGCAGTATCCAGAAGCCCAACCACCTGAATATTCACAAAAACATAAACGACTTCTGGTCCTAAAGCACAGCCAGCAAAGGCGTGTGAGGCCGTGCTGGTCCTGCTGATAGTTCCCACCTATCACTGCTGGGTCCTTGTTTATCTTAAAAGTAAAGGGTTTGGGGCATTTCAAATAAATGGGGTATCCGTAACAATAGTTCCTGCTGCAGAGTAATCTTTTCTACAGAAACCAAATGCCAAGTCTTTTGATCAGGATTTCTTGGGCTCTGGCGATTGTGATAGTTGCTACCTTTCCAAATTATAGAATCTTAGAGCTTAGTGGTCATGGCATTCAGTGCCCTCACTGCGCCTCAGCAGGCTGAGGTCTAGAGCTTTCTTCCGAGTGTCTTCTGAGCTTTATGACTTTGGATCTGATGAGATACGCTTAAGAAGACCACTTAAACTTTCTCTGCTCATTTATTTATTCCACAAACAGGTATTGAGCACTTACAAGGACCCAAGCACCTTGCTGGAGACTAAATTCATTTATCCCCTGATCTCAAAGAACTCAGAGACAGGTAAAGAAGTCCAGCGTGTACATAGAAGGATAGAAACTCTGTGACATCCAGAACAAGCACAGAGGATGTTTTATTCATTAATTCTTTGATTCAGCAAGTATTTATTAAGCTGCTTGAATATGCCATGTGCTGGCTACTCAAAGCTGAATAACTCCCAGTGCCTACTCTCACACTGTTTCTGGTCTGGGGTGGTGGCTGAAATGCTGATGACTCGGAGAAGAGCTTTGAAGGAAAGTAGCAGTTTGCCAGGTAGAGTACTGGGGAAAGGAAAACCAGCAGCAGAAGGAAGAGACTGGGAAGGCCGGAGCAGTGAAAGCCACAGGCAGCCAGGAGTTCAGTGAGGTAGGGGTAAACGGAAAAGAGTAAGGAGGTCAGGCTGCAGAGGTCATGTCTAGGTCAGTGTAGATAGAGAACCTGTTACTTTTCTGTGTCATCTTCTTTTTCTTAGGAACTATGACAAGCATAGAAATGGCATTCAACCACATAGTTTCTTAATTTTACCTGTGCCCCCAAACTCACACAGAAAGCCTCCTTAACATGACAGTATGTTAATATTAAGCCTTCTGGAAACTTGCTGCCCTGTGGAGGCTCTGGAATAGCAATGAAGGAGAGGAAGAGTATATTACTGCAGCCCCCCACGTCAGAAAGTCCTGGTCTGTGGTGGGCAGTTAAACAAGAGGCGCGACTAGATGCCCCATGTCTGGTGCCGTGGGTTCTTCTGAAGTTCTTACTAGAAAGGTATTAGGGAAAAAGATGGAACTTTAAAACCTCTATCTCTGAGTTACTTTAAACAGGTAAACTGCTTCTGCATTTCAGCAGAAACAAGCTGTCTGACACTCATCCTGCTAATGGGAGTGACCAGTCTACAGTTTTAAAGTAAGCTGATTCCACGTCACGGGTCAGAGTGACCCACAGTGTTTAATAATCACAGATCCCAGTCCTACAGTGTCTCTGCTTTCCTGAGCCCTTCCCCAGGCACGGCCACTTTTAGTGCTCACATCCTCTGTGAGGTGGACACACAGGACAGGTGAAGTCAGTGAGACTCAGAGAAGTGAAGAGATGAAGAGTCTTCCTGAACCCGAGTCTGGGTCTCCCAACTCACAGCCGAAGTCTCTACACTGCACCCTACAGGTGGACTTGAGACTTGCAGCAAAGCCCTTTCCTCCTCTGGGCAACCTTCCTTGTACTGGTCTCATTTCCCCTCCCTTCTTGAAGAAGGAAGAGTTAACTGACTGTTTCAGTTACATAAAGATGTCAATTTGTAGCGACAATGGGGACATCTCTGGGATCCCAGGGATGGGAAAAAGTGTGAAGGGCATCTCCAGAATGATCTGGAACCCGTTGCAAGGAAAGCGCACCCTCTACACTCCCCTTTGTGGTTGATTGCTGTGGTCCATGCGTAGACCAGCTGTGATAGTCCTACTCTTGGGAGACTAAGAAAAAAGGTAGTGCTGCGTGGGCCGGGTGGCACGAACGTGCATTAGTTCTGCAGAATCTGGGGAGCACACGCTGTGTGCCAGTCCCCATGCCAGCATCTGAGACGCAAAGGTGAGGAAAACACAGAACCTGAGAAAGTCCTCTCTGTTGAAAGACACAGACACACACAAGAGCAGATAGGTGCCATTCCATCTGATGAAGGGCCTTGCTAGAGCTGTTGCTGAGTGCCGTGGGAATGTGGCTGAAAGCAGTTTCCTTTTGGGGGCCGGAAACAGGGTATGGTGTGCTGAAGAGAGACAGGAAAAGACACAGAGAAAAATGACATTTGATGTCATTTTGAAAATTGCCTCTCTGGTTATTAGAGGAAATGCTAAACCCAGTTTGCACGCTTTCTGATTGGAATAGACCATGCATGTAAATTTGCCTGGGATTATTTACATTTGATTGCGAATTCTTTGATATAAACTTTTTTGGTCATTTTTGACAAGCATGTCCATGATTTTAATTGTTTCATCATTTTTAATTTAACAATACAATTAATACATGGTATCTATTTAAGAATTCATACTATACAGAAATACTTGTGTATAGTCCTCTGTAAGTCTTCCTCTAGGCCCCAAATCTCAGTGAATAGGTTGGTATGAATCTTGTCTTACCTTTTTCTGTACATCTCTACATGCATATCTTAATCGTTCTCTGAGAGCTGTTACATTGTTTTATTCTGGAATTGCGGAATGAAGAGGAAGTGAGGCGACAGAGCAGTTATAACATTTTGAAGATGCAAAGATTGAGGCCCTGCCCTGACCGGTGTGACTCCATTGGTGGGGCGTCCTGCAAAGCGAAAGGTCACCGCTTCTACTCCTGGTCAGGGCGCACGTCTGGGTTACTGGTTCAGTCCCTGGTCTGGGTGCATTCAATTGGGACACAAAGGCAACCAATCCATGTTTCTCTCCCTCTCTTTCTCCCTCCCTTCCCCTCTCTCTAAAAAAAAGAAAAGAAAAAGATGGAGGCCCAGGGAGGTGAGGTGATGGGTCAGGAGAACAGTTGAGAGGCCTCAATTCCTCATCTACTGTTACTTGCTCTGAACCCCACTGCCCTGCTCCCAAAGGTCTGGCTCTTCTTCTCTTTTTAAAGAAATGCCAAGATCTCGGACATAGAAACTGTTTCTAGTCCATAGGAGATATTCTTAGCCGCTGAGCTGAATCTCAGAGTCCCATTCTCTCATTAACTCGAGCTCACGCTTCCTCCAGGCTCCCAGAGGGCCTCACTGCCGGGAGCTGATCCGTTCTGAGCCAGAAACTTCGCTGAGCATGGAGGCTGTGCAGGGTTTTTACCGAGAGTAGAGAGGTTATCTGGGGCTGAATCATCTCCTCGCATAGCTCTGAAACAGTTGTGGGTTTCTTTCTTTTCTTTTAAAGATAATGAAAAGGATTAGCGTGTTCTTCCTCCTCATGAATATCTAGTAAACTATGAGTCTTAAGAGCTACCTGGGTAGGAGCAGTACATTTAGATTGCAATAGAACAGAGAGAGAGTGCTTAAAGCTGGTCTTGTTCTTTTCCACCTGCGTCACCTCTTTCTTTCTCTCTGAGTTTGTCCTTCCTTCCCTGTTTCTGCTCTTAATCTACTTTCTCCATCCCTGGGTAAAGGGACAGGTTGGCGAGGGAGATAAGGTATGCTTTTCTGCCAGGCCTATGGCAGTTGCTTCAGGTCTGTCTGACTCCTGATCCGTTAGGTTCCAGGATCATATATTTTTAACAGACCTAGCCCACCACGCAGTGTCTGGGGAGCCCTGTGAGATCTGGGTCAGAAGGAGGCAGAACTCGACACCTGCCCTCTGAAAGAGGCTTCCCCATCTTCCGGTTCCCACGTGTGCCTGGGGGCTGCTCTCCGGTCATCAGTCGTCGTTGGGTGGCACTCTGGGGTTTTTACCCTGGAATAATCTCTGAAGTCTGGAAGGCTTGCGCCTCCCCTCATCAGATACGAGGGCTGTGCACACTCAGCCCCTCACACTGGCTCTGAGTGCTCAGACACCCATCCTCTGCTCCCGCAGCCGGAGCCCCGAGGCTCAGCCCTGCTTCTGCTTCTCCAGCAGCCTCTTCCACCACCACTCACTCTGACCTCCACTTTCTTTTTCAAAACTTTAAGGAGTTTTGAACCTATAAAAACATTGCAAGGACAGTAAAAGAATTCTCACATCTGCTTCAGATTCTCTAGTTCTTTATTACCATTTTACTGCATTTGCTCTATCTGTCTATCGGTCATATGTACTATATATAACATAATTCCCCAACATCCCTAAGCATTTCAGTGTGCACCACCCGAAAGTAAGGACACTTTCCTACATAACCACCCTCAAAGCCTCCCCAGTCAGGAAATCAACAGTGATGTATCACAACCATGCACAGACTCCATTAACATTTTGCCAACTGTCCCCACAATGAGAAAGCGTTCTCTCCTTCTTTCTTTCCCCCTCCATCCTTTAACGCTTCTTTCCTGCCCCTCCCACCCTGTATTCCTTCTCCATGTCCAACTCCATCCGCTCTGCCTCCATCACCACCGTCCCCATCTGCATCTGCATCTCCATCATCTCGAATCATCTCTGTCTCAAGAGTCTACCCAGAACACACTTTGTATTTAGTTGTCTGTCTCATTAGTCTCCTTCAACATGAAACATTTCCTCTGTCTTTCCCTGTCTCTTGTGTTTTTGACAGTCTCCCATTCTGTAATCTGAACCTCAACTGTGCCTGCTGATGTTTTCTTATGACTGGACTAAGTGCATTTTTGTCGGAATACCACAGAAACCACACTCCTGGCGATATTAACCCCGATCACCTGGTGAAGTTGGCGTCTACCAGGATTTTCTACTGTAAAATCACCAATTTTTCCCTTTGTAGTTTATCAGTGTTTTGTTGGGGTGAGGGAATATTCTGATGTCATGCTGATACCCTGTTTCCTCATCAGACTTCCGGTCGCCAGCATTGGCACAGGTTTATGTCTTCCACCTGTATTAACTACCACGGTGAGGTTCCAAAGAGGGATTCCCCTTCCCCATCTTTTCCTGCACATTTATTAGCTGGCGTTCTACTGAAGGATAAGCTTTTCCTCCTCCCTCAAGATTTATTTTGTTCATATTTATTTATACCCATACAGACTTACGGAATTTTACCTTATTTGATTGGTAGTAATCTCCTGTTCTCATGATTTATTTTGATGTTCAAAGCTAACTTAGGCCAATACGGGCCCTTTCAATAATCTGGCTTCTTTGTTCTTTGGCCTGTCCTCATCATTCTTTGAGCTTTCTTGCCTTTTGTACCAAAAGGCACAAGTTGCCCCAGGGTCATTTTGTGCTTTCCCTGACCCAGCCCTGGATCAGCCACTTTTCCTAGGATGGTATTTAGACACCAAAATCTTGTCACTTGATGTGCCCATTGCTACTGGTTGCTGTATGCCCCTATGTGTCTGCACACATCTGTAACTATTTCTACATCTATCTATGCACATATATACTTTAAAAATCCATGGCAGCATGCCAGTATTTCCAATTCTAGTCCAACACCTCCAGGTTATTTCTAGCTTTTTCTCTTTCCAGGTTTGTAAATCCCTACTTGCAGTGAGAAGGCTGACTCCCACTGATTTGTGCAATCCTCTGCAGACTTACTTATGTGCTTGGCGTGACAATCTCCTGACCTCGCCAGAGTAGCCCTCCTCTTCCTCACACACCAGACGCGCTCCGCCCGACAAAGCCTCTGCAGGGCACTGCTTCTGGTTCACTGCCCCGCTTCCTCGGATGCCTCCGTCTCCGAGCTGGGAAGGGAGAGGAGGAAAGGGATTGGAGGAGAAGAGAAGGTGGGAAAACTCCCATTCACTTTCGGTGTCATTTCTTTGGGGCCTGAAAATTTAATGCAGGCAATTTGGGGAAAGAAACCAGAGTTTATGTTGTTGTAGTGGCGTTTTTGAAGGCTGCATAATTCATTTCCTCATGTAGTCGCTCGCTGTGACGGTGTCTCCCCCTTTCCCTTCCCATCATCTCCTGTTTGGACATCACCTCCTCTGCCTTCCTTGGTGTCCGTGGTCTGCATTTGTTTTTCCTTCCCTCACTGTTTCTCTCTTTCCCATGAATTTCAGGATTTGGAATAGGAATGGCAATCATTTCAATCCTTTTTTTCCTCTCTCTCTCCATAAGCTCTGCTTAGTTCTTATTTGCTGCTCTGTTTCAGGGCTATAGACTTGCAAATGCATAATGTCAGTGATCTTGCTCCACACATATGAACCAATAATAGAGCAAAGCTAGAGGCCACGAAAGTACAGGCTGGTTGTACCTCAGGGAATTAAACTTCCGTAACCTAGAGTATACAATACTTATCTTCTCTTGACAGAGCAAACTAAAAGAGAATCCTGACTGAATAGGAAATGGGAAATTGTATGTAAAAACGTAGGTATATAACCCTCTACATGTACATCCTTGTCCTTTTATCATGGGCAAGATCTTCTGATTGGTTCCTTACCGACCACACGGGCGAAGCGGAGTGTTGCATGAAGGCAAAATTACCTAGAAGTCCTTCTCCTGGACTGCTCTTTTTGTTTACTCTTGGGTCCTTAGACCTCTTGGCCTTCTCTGCCACTGCCCTTGGCTTATTCTTCCCGGGACTCTAGTCCTTTCCTTCCACATGAAAACTGCATGGCCAGCACTCCACTGCTCAGGAGCCTGGCACAGTGGCAGCCAGCTAATCTGATAAACTGAACCCAGAACATGGTAGTAGGTGTTTATGAATAAAAAGATCATACTTTCTGGATACTGCATTAGCACATTAGCTTAATCCTCTGGAAATGCAGGGCTTAACTTGAAGGAAGGGGCAGAGGACCGAAATAGTGAGTTTCGGGGTGTGGGGTGGGAAGGGGCCGGTGAGCCACGAGGCCCTCAGGACCCAGCTCAGGGCTGCCAGGCCCGTGCAGCCGCGTCTGCAGGTAAAACGAGTGGCTGTGAGAAAAGGAACAGAAGGGTCGTGTGTCTGCCCAAGAATGTGAGCACTAGCATCTGTATCCTTGCCATTTCCAAAGACATAGGATTTTAGGGTCGTACATCCTTTCTGTTTGAAACCATCCTTCACTCTGGACGGGATGAGAGTTACATTCCCTATGCATGCCTACTGTATTTGTACATTTAGTAATCAATCAGTGTAATTGGGGCGACTGGAGATGCTAAACAGAGGAATGATTTCCCGAGAACAAATGTCTGGAGTTGTGTACTTTGCCAATGGAATTTCTCACAGTTGGTACAAGAAAATACTCCAAATTAAATCATTCAGGCTGAATATGACTTTTTTTCCTTCTTTTTAAAAATGTTGAAACAAACGCAGCCTGGCTGCGATCTCCTCCTCTCAGACAGATTGTCTCTAAGAAAAATCCTCTAAATTGACATTTTACCTGAAAAGGAGCAAAAGCAAATGACAGGCTCCAGGTGCATGCTTGACAATAATATTTTTGCCCTCCCAAAAAAAGTGCCTAAAAGGGTTGTCTGCTGTACTTGAACCATGTGGAACTCGATTACATGGGGCTGGCGGGCCGCAGAGGCTCAGTATAAGGAGTGTGTCGAATATAGAAAACTTCCAAGGACCTTGCTCCCACCATGACATGGGAAAGGCTGGAAGTCCTACAAAATTCTAAGTTTTCCTCATCCTGTCAGAGGGCTAAGGTGGTACAGCCATCCAGTTAACTGGATTCCAAGGAGAGGGCGGCAGCCTCTGCTGTGGCAGAGCACGGCAGGCAGAGGTGGTGCCGCGAAAGCCAAAATCAAAACAAGTTCTCAGAGGCCAGTATGGGCCCGTGTGTCTGCGACGAGCGTCCACCGGGGGCTCCTGAGAAACATTGGGGCAGGTCAGGGGACCCAGGAGAGCCTCCCTTGGTGGCTGTGGAGTTGGGGAAAGAATAGATGGAGCTGTGCCTGCTGCCCCAGACTCTTCCCTCGTGAGAAGTGACAGTAAGCCCTTTCACCTTCAGGCCACTGGCGAAAATTCATTCTGCGTGGGGAGAAATAGAAACAAATTGCCTGTGCGCCCAGGGAGGGGTAGGAAACCGTCCTGCCCGCAGACACCACAGAGATCCGGTGATGCTGCAGGAAAGGTAGAGGCAACACCATCTAGTCCCGGGCAAGGGCAGGATCCCACCAAAATAAGGAGGACTTGTTCCTCTGCTACTGCTGGAGGAAGGTGAGAACCTTCCACCCCAGACCAAGTGTAGAGACAAGGCAGGCTTAGCTGCCACTGAGGAGAGGGGAAGGAATGCAAAAACAAACAAAAACAACCCAAAATCTTACTTTTGAAGTCCAGGCAACAGCCTGCCGAAGACTGAAGCTGGGCCATGACAAAAAGAACTGTACTCCCTAACCTGCTCAGCGCCTTGTAGCAAGGAAGAGCACACTGCTGCTGGGAGAGGGGCGAGAGCGTGGAGAAAGACCCCATTGGAGGCACAGCCATGCAGGGGTGGCTGAAAGCTGAGGGGAGGTTGAGAACTCAGACAAACCCTCAGTTACCCGGCTCCTATTCCAAGCCCAAGGTAACAGCAGCCTACCTCCAGAGGAATCTGACGGCTGTGGTGCATTGAAGATTACAACAAAACCAGACCTAGGTCAACTCATGATTGGATTGACTCAGCTCTGCTCATCCCAGCCATGCTCAACTTCACAAAAGAAGAGGCATGTCCATTTCTGTGCATAAATGCTCTCTACTTCAGTCTCTGTTGCTCTTCTACACATAATGTCTGGCATTCGATTAAAAATCACAGCACACACATAAGAAAACAAATTATTGTCAAGAGGCAAAGCAATCAACAGAACCAAACTCAGAGATGACCTGGATGTTGGAATTATCAGATGGACTTTAAAATTACCGTGATTAATATGTTAAAGGATCTACTGGGAATAGTGGATGGCATTCATGAACAGATGGGGAATTTCAGAAGAGAAATGGAAATTATAAGAAAGAGTCAGGCAAATTGCTAGAAATAAAAAAAAGAAAACGTGCCCTGGCTGGTGTAGCTCAGTGGATTGAGCGCGGGCCTGCGAACCAAAGGATCGCGGTTCGATTCCCAGTCAGGGCACATGCCTGGGTTGCCAGGCTAGTTCCCGGCAGGGGACATACGAGAGGCAACCGCACATTGATGTTTCTCTCCCTCTCTCCTTCCCTTCCCCTCTAAAGATAGATAAATAAATAAATAATATAAATAAATAAATAAAATATTTAAAAAAAGTTAAAAAAAAAAAAACGCTTCCTTGGTGACGAAAAATTTCTTCAACGGGCTCATCGGTAGACAGGGGAGGATCAAAGAAGTTGAAGATAAGTCAGTGGAATTGGTCAAAACTGAAATAAAACAGAAAAAAAAGAGTGGGGAAAGAAAAGCAGAACAGAACAGCCAAGAGCGGTAGGGTACTATCAGCTAGTCTAATGTAAGTGGAGTTGGAGACCCAGAAGGGGGTGTGTTCAGGAAGAGGAATCCGGTGAGCTGGTGTTTTTCTGAGAAAGGCATGTGGTTATGAAATGGCCACAACTAGTTATTGCTTTGCTCCCCTGCTTCCAAGTTAGCTGAAGTGTTAACTCTCATATTCCTCTACTGCCTTCTTGCTTATTTTCTACATCCATTTATTTGCGGGGAGAGATGTGTAATTCCCTGTCCCCATGGTCCCCCTCAGCAGTCTGGCTGCCATTCAGCTGTGAAGGTTACATGAAATAGATGAAAAGATACAAAACAAGATTCAGCAGCCTGCCTTTTAGCAAACAACTTAATTTAACTAAAGCAAAACACACAGATCTTAGCTTTGAAGGGGTGATCTATTATATAGTTCATCTCTGTTTATAGTTATAGCCAAGAACAAATAGCTCACAGAGCTTACACCCCTTGCCCCCTTCTTATTTTATCAATAAAACCTGCTTTAAAAGAGAAAGTATGAAATACGGCATTTGTTTACAAAACAGTCCTTTTGGTCCCATAAGTGGTCTCCTGTATAGACCAGCTATGCATCTGCTAGGATGACTGTACCAGCTCCTCGGTGGGCGTGTGCACTGCATCAGTTTCCTGGCAGTCAGTGGTGCTGGCTGCTGGATGGGGACCAGCCATCCTCCCGCTGAGGCCGGTTGCTGGAGAAAGCTTGCTGCAGTGGGTTTAGATGCTGTGTATCTCTTGAGTTCAGAGGCTTCCTAGAAGAAAGAGAGGAAGGTACTTGATGAGGATATCTGGGAGCACAGTTTCTAACATTTTGCCTCATGGGTTTAGAATTTAAACGCAGACACTGGCTACTCACGTTGCCATTGGTAATGACCTTATGGTGATGGCTGTGCACAGGCTGCCTTGTGAAAGCTTTCGTGAACCTTCCCTGACCTTGACAGAGCAACTTCTTTCTCCTCTGTGCTACTTCTAGTCTGATGCATGCCATTTAGGGCATTTTCACGTGATTTTGTGTTTATTTTTAATGCATCTGTTTTCTCTACTAAAGTGAGTTCTTTAAGGCTGAGAGTATGCCTTTGATTCAGCTCCAGCCTGGCACAGAACAGGTTCTCAGTAAACATTAGCTCAGATTAAGTAAACCCTCAGTGTGAGGTGACTGCAATTGTAGTCATATTGAGACAAATGGTTGTCATCATACATGTTCCTGTGCGACTCTGTCTGTGTTAAATTCCTGGGCCTTCGCCCACACAGCTGTCATCGCTGTGCCAAAGTGGGCTTGCTCTGTGGATGTGGTGAGGGCCTTAGGTTCAGATCTCCACCGTAGGAGACTTGTCAGTATTAATAACTTGGGGCGACTATATTGAAAACAAACAAATTAAAAACAAAATGAGAAAAATAAAAGATCATTAAAAAGGAAGAGATCCTTGAACCAGGATTGGGATGGGAGCTGAGTGAAATTGTTAGAAGCAGATCTGTTTAGATGGTTCCTTTTATGCTAAAAAACGTCACCTTCTGCCAAGTGTGTGGCTTTGAGAGGGAGGCATGTGACACAGGGAAAGGAGGAGAAGGGTTTTCTGGGGACCAGAACTGTGATCCCGGAGAGCAACTCCAGCAGCAGAGGCCAGACTCCTACAGATGACGATTGTGACAGAGCATCAGCTCTAAGCTGCCTGGTAATAAACAAGGAGAAATGTGCTTTCGCCGCCAGGCGAAAAGAAACGCACTAGTTCCTAGGGGGGAAACACCCCCTTTTGCTGGGAAATCCAGGTCAGTTCTATATGTGGCTGTGCCCTAGAAAGGCTCTGTGAGCTTAGCTTATCACTTGACTACTCTGGCCCCTGATTTCCTCAGCATTCAGGGTCTCTAATACTGCTCTCGACTCCGGCATTCCCTGCGCAGACAGTATGTCTTGAATCCCCTCTGGACTGATTCTAACACTGGCTCCAAGTAGCAGGGCCAGCCACCCAGAGCAGTAGCAGTAAACCGGAGGCACTCACCCTCTAGACTTGCCAATTTCCCCACTTTGAGGCATTCGGGGCCGACAAATGCTCATGGAGGGTGATTGTGCAGCTCATGTGAGCATGAATACCCGCCGCCAGCACCCGCCACACTTGCTGCTGCCACAGCTGAGTCCCCAGCGATAAGCCCACCGTAGCAGCTGCTGCGGCTCCCACAGTCACCCCAATTCCCGAGTGATCACAGGGTGCCTGTGCTCAGCGCCAGGCCCTCCAGATAAGGTGCCTTACAGCTCTCAGCATAGACCTGCTGTGGGGGGAATGGGGATAGGGGGGTGGGGGAGGTGTGGAGCTAAGGACGCAGAGCGGGAAAGAGTGGCTCCCAGAGTACAGTCACATGACAAATTGCTTTTCAGTGAATTTGTGTTTTGCAAATTGATTTGAGGGAACTGGTTTCCTTCAGGCCACCACTCTCCCCCCTCCCGGAGACTCCTGTTCTAACAGACCATTGTCCTGCCTTCAATCACTTTCTCCCTTTCTGTTATCAAAACTGGTTCTGACCCAGGCTTTATCTGATAAGCTCATTCACACTGGGGTGTGAATGATTTACAGTGCTTTGGACCCTACATTTAGTGGTGTTCAAAATCTGCAAGAGGAGGAAATCCAATGGAGATTTTCAGGCATTTGCATGGGGAAACATTGGTGAAGAGACCCTCTCATCTACCACCCCCCTCACCCTTCTCCCCTCACCCCCACACACCTTGGTGAAGCTGGCTGTGCTGATATGCAAACATTTGGCCAATTGAACTCTGCATGTTTGGGGTGGGGGCAGGTGCTGATCTAAATAGGAAGTAGGTGAAGTTTCCTTGGGAGCCCACTCTTTTCTTTGGTATCCAGGGCACCTGTTATATTTACTCTGTCCGAGTATCCTAGGCAAAGAGTCGTATACACCTCCCATTCTCCCACCGTGGATGGGGTACCTGCCCTGCATCTCTAATTTAGTAATTACTCGTTGCTTTCCTCTGCTGGTTTCGGTTAAGCAATGGGACTAATCTGTTGAGGGTCAGTGCATTTCCATTCCCAGTAGAATGTTCGGGTTTAACAGGAGTCTCCTGGAAATGATGCCCTGACACAAAGGGAGAGCAGGAATTCCAGGAACCCATACTGGGGCTGTGGAGACACTTGAGGGCAGGTGAGTCAGGGACCCTCAAATCACACCATCAGGAGCCAAGCCCCTCCACCTTGGTGGCCAGGGTTCATTCTTTCTTTCTTTCTCTCTCTCTCTTTTCTTTCTTTTTTATTTTTTACTTTTCATTGAATTTATTGGGGTGACATTGGTTGATAAAATTATACAGGCTTCAGGTACACAATTCTATACACATCATCTGTATTTTCTATCATGTGTTCACCCCAAGTCAAGTCTTCTTCCGTCACCATTTATCCCCCTTACCCTCTTCTCCCTCCCCCAACTCTCCCCTTTCCGTCTGGCAATCACCACGCCATGGTCTGTGTGGCCAGGGTGTTTCTCCTTAGCCAGAGCCTGTGGTGGCCTTGGGCTACCCCCTGGGGAGGGGGGAAGGGAGAATGGGTGAGATTCACCCATGGGGAAGAAGGAGGAGAAAAACAGGGTGCAAATGTCGGGGATGGAGACTGCTTAGTGACTAAAACCATTTTCTATGTGGAGCCAAGACCTACTCATCCTCTGGAAATGAAATTTAGTTCATTGAAATTAGTTCCGTCATGTTGTCAGAGTAATTTGTGGCTCTAAGTAGCACTCTCTGAAGTCAGCCTTTGCCAGAAAGTTTGAAAGTGTTTACGTGTGTGGGCCAGAAGGCCAGGAGGGAGAGAGTGATAAGGAAATCACCAGCCCGGCTGCCTTCTCCAGGGCACAGCCGCAGCAGGGCCGGCCGGAGTGGGAACTTTCATTGGGGAGTGAGAGTTCTACTTTTGCGGACTGGTGATTGGGCACAGAAAATGTTTGTTCCATTTTTTTCCTCTTCCTAAAATGTAACTGTCAGTTTTTGGTCACATTTGAAATGGCAAGGTGGCAGAGAAGCTATTTTTGTACAAATTCTTCCAATGAGGAAATCTTAGCTGGGGGTTGGTGGTATTTAGTTTTTATATGCTTTTATTTCAAAATGTATTATTTTACTAGATATACATCTAGCCCTACAAATGTTCGGGATGCACTGGTATTGTCTCTTTACTTTTCCTGGTTGCTGCTATGAAAATGAACCAGGGGCTTGAAACTATGCGGTTTCAATTTAGTGGATGCTGAAAGCCCAGGCAAGATCTGAATTTCAAGGTTTCCCATTGGCTTTGTGAGAGCTTCCCACACTCAATTCATGTCTAGGGGGTGGTGGTCTTGTTATCACCCCCTTTCCCTGCTCTCCTGTTACCTGATGCTCCCACGGAAGAGCTGCCCGAGAGGCTGGGCTGCCTCTGCTCTGTGCTTGTGCTGATGCTGCCCAGGGCCCCTCCGGCTCTGCCCTTCCGGCCCTTTGCAAGGAAGGGACCCTATTGCAGCCAGTGGGAACAGCAGGATGTGCGGTCCCACTAACCACAGCTTCCTGCCTCTCTGCTCCTTACAGAATGGGCTGAACGGCCTGCACCTGGCCTCTAAAGAAGGCCATGTGAAGATGGTGGTTGAACTTCTGCACAAAGAAATCATCCTAGAAACGACAACCAAGGTACGTCCCTTAGGGATGGGGAAGCTTTACATTAAAATTCAAGTATGTGGGTCCATCGCATATTGTCCCAAACCCTGGCACAGAAAACGGCCCTTCCTTGGTGCACTGTGTCTGCGTGCTTCTGAATTTCTGTTGTCTCTACAATCATTTCCTAGTTCTGGCAGTTCCTGAAGTCACCTGAAAACACAGGACCCTGTTTCTACAAAGCTTCAGTAGACCTTTGCCTTATCCTTATCATGAGACTATAAATCTAAAAACAAACCCCTTTTTCTGGTGGCCTCATGCTTCCTCGGGGTCCTTGACTCAAAAACAGGGACTAGGAGCGCTGTGAGCTCCAATCAGGTGCCTTGGGTCCAAATCCCATGATACTTTGTACTCTGTGGCCTTAAGCAACAATCTAGCCAGTGAGGAGCCTCCACTTCCTCATCTGTGAAAGGGAGATTATAATACTTAGTGGCAGGAATGGCGTGAAATGAAATGAGACAGTGCAGTGTATGGAATGCCTGGCACCCAGGAAGGGATGAGTGCATACTGGTGACTGTGTTGTTACTGAGGGCTGTGGAAGCGTCCAGGTCCCTCTCACTTGCCCTTCTCCTCCAGCAAGCCTTTCGCAGTCAGCCCCAGCCCTGCCTCCTCTGCGGGCTGATCGCCGTGAACAGCCTTCCCTTTCACCAGGAGGCGCTGGGCAGAGGCTGAGCTGCACCTCTCACCGCAGTCTATCTCTCCCCACCACAGCGGATTGCAAACACCAGTGGCCTGCATCCAGAACCAGAGCCATGAAACAAACGTACCTACAGGCTGCAAAATCCGTGTTATTTCTTACATACATGCATCTTATTTGTTCACTAAGCAGGAGACAGCTGTCATTGAAACACAAAACTAAGCCAAAAAAAAATTGCCTCTGTTTATTAACTCGACTCCTGTTTCCTCTTCCTTCCTCTGTCGCTTCCTGTGGTTTTCCTCTCGGGCTTGTCCCTCCAGCCTCTTATTTTCTGCTTGCTGTTTACTAAACTTGGCCTCACGTCAGCCTCAATCTCAGTTCCAGGCAGCAAACATTTTGCCGCCTCTGAAGCACAGAACCGGGGAGAACACTACACAGAGAACAGATATAATTTATGGTTATGAAGTGAACTACCAAAATATTATGAAGGTAGAATCATCTCTTGAGGTAAAATTCTGTAATTTTCATGTCATTTCCCGAAGGTGAAAAGATCTCACAGGTAAAACAGACGGAGCTGCATTTTCTGAATGTCTGTGGGCATTTTCCTCTAACGCCACAACAAACACCAGCTGTTCCTACCCTGCCCCTTCCGCTGGTGAAGGGATGCAATGACGCTGCCTCCTGACACTCGTTCACCTGCCCGGCTGCAAGCAGCGCGCCATCTGACGAGCACTGCGTGGGCCCGGGTGGCGTTCCTCCCCCTGGCCTTCCCCCAGGAGCTGCACAAACATTCCGCTGCAGCACTTTCACTCCTTCCGAATTTTCCCCTTCGACTGTTATTTTGCAAGCAAATGCTTGGTGCATCTTTGTTATTTATAGAAATGTTGTATGCCAGCGTGGTTTCTGAATGCACTCCGGGGGAGGGGAGTAAAGGTGAAACTGAAACCGTGGGCCAAGGAGCAGTCAGAACAGATTGGGGAGTTGTAGCAGGGCTGGCAAGTCTGAGAAAGATTTTAAAAAAGAATAAAAAGCCCAAACTGATGTAGTTTTCTAAACGGTGCTTAGAAATTTTAAAAGCGCAAAACAAATGCGCTCTCTTCCCGTTCAGCCCTCTCCATCCCTTAGAGGCTAGAGCTCAGTATCCAAACTGAGGGTGAGATAAAGCTTTAATCCCTCCACCCACATTCACCCGGCACCCACTGCAACCATCCTCCCTTCCATGAGCTCTGGGATCCCTGGGAATGGAGACATTGGGTCTGGGTGGGTCAAACAGAGCAAAGAAGTTTTTCCTGCTTCTTCAAGGCTGTGTTCCTTCATGCTGAGGGAGGGGCAAAGAAAACAGAGGGCCACAGCCCCTCTCCCTGTGACTGCTGACCTTCTTGAGGCTTACCTCATGTGTGTGGATGGGGAGGGGACTCTGCTTCCCATGCTTCCCAGGGTCTTCCTTCGGCTTTCATTCATCACTAGTGCTGCCCTCAGGCCTGACCCAGCAGATGGCCTGGCCAGGATCCACAGGCAGGGCGGGCTCCACATCTGACTGGCTTCCCTTCACAAGGTTTAGATGGGGAGAGCTCTGGCGTAGAGTGAATTTAGGCAGGAAGGAACAAGTGAATGGACCCGTGCTCCTCCTTCCAGATGGAGGGCCTTGGAGTTCTGAGTCCTGATTACCAAGGTTCTGGTGCCAGCGGCCCTGTTCCACTTTGTACAGCGAGTGAGTTGGACCCACATGCCAAGGCCTCTAAATGTAGGCTCTTTGGACTTCTATGAAAAGTGATTAATTAGCATCTGAACGTTTATTTCTGGCACTTAATCTTGATGGAGATTTGAGGAGAACCCTTTTGTTTATCAAGGGAGACTTGAGGAGATACCAAAAAGGCTCAGGAGGCCGCAGGCCACGCTTCAGATGTGAAGACCCGAGCCCCTTCCGGCCCCCAGGGCACCTTCGGTGGGGCCGCCTCACTCACCTGTGGGCGCTTGGGGCAGTGGTGACTGGGTGGCCACAGAGCTTGGGCCCCGAGCTGCTCAGTTCCACCTGGCGTCCACTAGGGACCCTTTTCTCCCAGGCGTCAGAGGGCCAAAACACATACAGTGGGTTTGAAGTCCCTTTTAAAACTATACACTATCTGAACTAGAAAGAAATGAGGGTGTTTGAAATCTTGGCTCTTCCAGTAACAGAGGGACAGATGGGTCCAGCTGTGATCCCATTTTCTCCCACCTGGCCCCTCCTGCCTGCCTCTCACTGAGCATGGGTCTGGTGGGGTCGAGTAGGTGAGTCATCCTTGGGGACCTGGCCTTCCAGCCCCAGGACATCCAGGAAGCAGGGAGGAGCCAGGTAAGGAGGCTTCTGGAACAGAAGAGGCCCTCTAGACCTGAACCCTGCTGAGGAATTATTGTTAAATTCCTGAATGAATCTAGATAAGAAAGCCTGAACGTGACATTCACCTTCTCAGAACCTGCCTGGTTTCTTAGTCTCTGTTGTCGGCTCTCAGCTTTTAAAAAGTTTACTGTAAAACAAGTTTGTCTCTCATTTTCTTCTACTGTTTATTCTTTCTGACTTTTCTCTCTTATTTGGTGAACCCTTGATCATAAGATTTACTTATTAATATTTCAAATATTTTCTTTGTATTTTCCTTTGCCAGATTTTATTCTATTAATTTCCCCTCCTATACTTTCATATTTTTCTTCTTTTCCTTGCATGCATTATATAGTTCATTTTATTATCTCTGAACTCCTTTATAATTTCTGCCCTCTTTTTTCTGTTTGACACTTTTCTCACTCTCTTCCTCTCTCAATCCTTCTGCCCACTTTGGTCCAGCTTTTGCTCAGTGGGTGTCACTGTAACAGCATGCGGGGTGCTGAGCTCGTACCATCTTCTGGCCTCCTTGTCTGCAGAGCTCCAGGCCCCATGGGGGCTCTGCGTGGTCCTGCAGAGTTACAGGTTGGGAGATGCTGGAAGTCCAAAGAAGGCGGGTTTGCCTGGCCAACCTTTACTGTGGGTCCTGAGCAACGCTATCTGTTAGCAGGTGACAAGATCTTGCGCCTTCTAGCAGCAGATTAGTGTCTTTGACGTAGTTTTTCACGGAGAACAGGAAGAAGTTCCCTCTTGAGCTTTCAGCACTATCTCAAGATGTACGGTGGGTCATGTGTGCTGTCCACCCTCATTGACCGTGAAGAAAGTCACTGCACACCCCAAACACCATCCCTGCTCCTGTACCTTCACCAGTTGCCCACGCAGGCCCAGTGGGAAACGTCCTGTCCTTCCTCCCCTGTGTGTTTCAGAAAGGGAACACGGCTCTGCACATCGCTGCCCTCGCCGGCCAGGACGAGGTGGTCCGGGAGCTGGTCAACTATGGCGCCAACGTGAACGCCCAGTCGCAGGTGATGCTCTGTCTGGTGCCTGCACTCGAGGGCTCTGCCTTTCCTCCTCACCCATGCGTCTGTCACACCGGGGGCACGTTGGCTGCTGGGCAGCACGCACGCTGTGTAGCTGAGTCTAGAGTTATCAGTGATGTGTCTCCAAGCAATGAAGAAGCCATCTTTGTTATTTTTTCACACTTCTGCACATCCTAAGCGTGATGTGGTTAGTTGTATGGGCCTCGTCCCTGTTCAGTAAACCAGCCAAATAATATATTTGGTTTTGGCTAAACTGGGGAGAGAAGCTGTATATGGTTGCTGGGACATGGGGAGTGAAAACAGAGGAGAAGTGGGTGGGTGGGGCTGACCTGTGTCGGGGAGGGGCAGGAACAGACTTCGGTGGGGTGTTGCCCCCCCTCCCCAGTGGCGTTTTGTAATAATCCCGCTGCACCATTTGAAGGGGCAATGTGGTTTTTATACCTGGAGTTGTGGGTGGGGTATTGGCCCGTGGGCTAGGAGAAAACAGGATGAGAAGAGAGCCTCACGCCCTTGAGTTGAGAGGATTGTGCACCGGTTTTAGCATCTGTCACTATTGGGGGTGAATTGCAATGCCTTTTTCTCTTGGTTTACAGAAAGGTTTCACACCCTTATACATGGCAGCACAAGAGAATCACTTAGAAGTGGTTAAGTTTTTACTGGAGAATGGAGCTAATCAGAATGTAGCCACAGAAGTAAGTACCTTGGGAAATGGCCTCCCTGCCGGAAGTCTCCAGGGGCAGGACAAGATTGTGGGGGCACGTGTTCCTGGGACTTGGCCTGAGGCACATCCTATGTCACAATTCATGTAAAGTTGCATCGAGCACTCTTGGCCTTCAGGTCACTGCACTCATCCTGACTGCTGTCAGCTCTGCAAGGCAGTGACAGACAGAGTCATGGGCCTTGAGAAATGCCCAGACACGTAGCAGGGAAATGACATCAGAGTCTAACATGTCAATCCCCCCGCCCCCGATAACCAACACTGATGGCTGGACCGGGGGCAGGGAGGGGGGTGGCTCTGTGTGGTTGGCAAGTCTGCATTGGGCCTTAGTGACAAAGGCTTTTGACATGAACCCACTCTGTACCTCGGACAGGTCACTTGGATCCTGAGTTTCGTCACTGCTGAAGTGATAAAGCTGAGTTCAAGCTAAGGCTTCTTTTGAGCTTCAACATTATAAGACAATGATTACATGATTCTGTTATTCTGCTTAGCCAGTTCATGGGGTTCCGGTATACAACTGAGGGAATTCATAGCAGTAGTTCACAGTCGAGTTCTCAGTGTCTGACATGGTTTCGAGCTTTTGGCAGGTGTTCAGTAATATTCGTGAAATGAATAAATGAACACTCGTTTGCCATGTTTCAGGCACTGTCCTGGCCCCAGCAGATGGGGTGAGAGGAGGGTAGGAATAGAAACACGAGGAAGTAAAATGCTTCCCCTGGCACTCAGTCAGGCTGGGAACACATTCTCAAGGAAAGTTAAATAAGCGCTCAGGAAAAATTACTGTAGGTTCTGTGAGGTGGCAGAGAAGGAGAGCGGGGCCAAGAAAGGCTGCGGGGAGGAGGGGCGCTGAAGCGGAGCTTGAGGACAGCAGGGACTTGAAGTGCAGAGAACTGGACGCCAAGGGCCTGTCAAGAGCGAGAGCCCTGAGGTGCGAAGGTGGGTGTCCTGGCTTGAGGACAGCCAGCGGTCAGTTGCGGTCAGTTACGGTCAGAGCACATTGACCTTTCCTCCTCCCTTCTGGCCAGGACGGCTTCACTCCTCTGGCCGTGGCTCTGCAGCAGGGCCACGAGAACGTGGTGGCCCACCTCATCAACTACGGGACGAAAGGGAAGGTGCGCCTCCCTGCCCTGCACATCGCGGCTCGCAACGACGACACCCGGACAGCCGCGGTGCTCCTGCAGAACGACCCCAACCCAGACGTGCTTTCCAAGGTGAGGGCAGCCCGACGGAGAATCCTCTGGACCACAGGACCTACGGGTCACACAGGCACCATCAGTTCCCAGTAACTTCCCCGAGACCTGGCCCAGACCGGAGATGGTGCCGGCCATGCACGCGCGGTGCCGGCCCCACAGTGCCCGCAGATCCCCACTGGGAAATAAATGGAAGGGCCCCACTTTGAGTCCTGGTGCACGCCTAGAACACTGTGCCTGGCATGGAGCAGGGAAGACTCTTGTTGCTGCAGGCCACCCAGGAGAGTGTCCAGGAGGGCAGGACCGCTCTCTGGCTAGAGTGAAACCTTGGAATCCCAGTAGGTGGTGGTGTTCCAGAATTTTATCCCGCTCTTCTTTCCTGGCTGCCCTCTGGTGGAGGGACATCCCAGAGGCCTGAATAGCTAGCACTCTGAACTTGCTGTCTAATGTTTTGAGTCACTGCTGATCCACACTCTCTAAGTTTAGGCTGTTCATTTGTTGTCTTACAGTGGGAATGGACTCGCACTGGGTTATTCTCTTATTCTCAGAGTCCCTCCATTCCAGGGTCACTGGGTTTGGTCTGGAAGGTGCTGACTTGGTTACATACGGCCTGAGGTTATGGAACAGAAAGATGAACATGCACCCGCCAGTGGGCCGGGTATCGGCCTCTGACTGAACAGCTGAGTCAGGGGCCCCTGACTCACTCTTTTAGGGGGATGAATTAAGGTCAGGGGTCCCCTCCCCTTGCCAGTGTGGCTCAGTTGGTTGGGCGTTGTCCCTCAAGGCAGAAGGTCACCTGTTCGACTCCTGCTCAGAGCACATGTGAGCACTCAGATGAAGGGCCCTGCAGAGTGGGGGCGAGGCCGGTCCGTGGTTTGTCCACAGGAACCATGGAACAAAGAGTGTGGGTCACTCGGAAGCAGTACTTAGCTTTTTTTTTTTTTTTTTTTTTTGGTAGGTTTTGTATGGAGATAAGTTTTCTCCTTTTGTTGTTATTTTTTAAAATTAAATTTATTGGGATGGCATTGGTTGATAACATTATGTAGGTTTCAAGTGTGCATTTCTGTGGTAGATGATCTTCATCTCGCATTGTGCGGCCACCATGCAAAGTCCAGTCATCTTCCGTCACCATGTTTTTGACCTGCTTACCCTTTACTGCTGCCCCACCCCCTTCCCTCTGGTAACCACCATGCCGTCATCTGTGTCTATGAGATTTTGCCGTCATCTGTGTCTATGAGATTTTGCCATCATCTGTGTCTATGAGATTTTGTCTGTTTGTTTTTCTTGTTTGTTCATATTACTTTCAGTTTTATATCCCAACTATGAGTGAAATCACATGGTTCCAAATGTTTTTCTGGCTGACTTATTTCACTTAGCGTGATATTCTCAATGTCCATCCCTGTTGTCTCGAATGGCAGTGTTTCATCTTTCCTTATGGCTGAGTCTTGTTCCACGGTACACATGTACCACATCTTTATCCAGTCATCTGTCAGAGGACACTTTGGTTGTTTCCTTGTCTTGGCCGCTGTGAATAATGCCTCCATGAATGTAGGAGAGTGTGTAGCTTTGCAGACAAATGTCTCACCTAGCTTTTGAATGTAGCTCGTCGTAGACTCTCATGATACTTCCGGCAGATGTTCTCATCAGTCCAAATCTGCTGCATGTATAGGGTCCTCTGGATCTGCCAATGTTTTCACAATCCCTGGGCTGATTCTGAGATGCAAATGCAGTACATGGCATGTGACAAGTTGTTCCCCCTCTGTTGTGCCCCAGACAGGATTTACCCCCCTCCACATCGCAGCTCACTACGAGAACCTCAACGTGGCCCAGCTGCTCCTCAACAGGGGAGCCAGTGTCAACTTCACGCCACAGGTAAGGCTCTCCGACAAGCCCGGGGCTCAGGGGTGTGCAGAATTGGGGTGCGCCTGCCTCTCCCATGGCAGCCTGATCCCCCCGGACTACAGAAGTGCCTGTGGGTGAGGCAGCCCTGGGCTCTATGAAGGCTTCTCATTGGTGGGCTTCCGATCACACATCCCTCGGTCTCCATTTGCCCCTTGCAGAGGAGGGACCCCTGGAGGGCTGGGGACTGGCTTTTTCTTAGCTCAGTCTATTGACCCTGGGAGACTTGGGCTTGGGCAGCTTACTGTGATTTACAACGTTGCTATCGTGTCCTTACAGGTTTTGACATCTTTCTTGGGCGAGAAATGTCCTAGCGATAGGCTCAATGTGGCTGTTAGTGCTGCCATGGTTGCAGCGTGGGGGGCAGTGCGGGGAGGGGGGTAGTGCGGTTGGAGCCGCGCTGTCCTTAGGAGGATGCCACGCCCTGACCAGCCCTGTTCCTCCCCTCCAGAACGGCATCACGCCACTGCACATCGCCTCCCGCCGGGGGAACGTGATCATGGTGCGGCTCCTGCTGGACCGAGGGGCCCAGATAGAAACAAGGACCAAGGTGGGTGCCGTGAGCTCCATGGTAAGGCCAGGGGAGGGAGTTCTGCCTTCCACTCTAAGTGGGGTGGGTGGGGGCGGCTCTCAGTGCCCAGCTGGTGATGGGCCTGCAGCCTCCAGAAGCAGCCCACAACGGAGCCAGGGAGCAGCAGCAGACAGTAGCCAGACAGTGGTGGAGTGGAGCTGGTCCTTAAGGAAGCATCGTGCTTCTGCAGCTGTAACGAGGCTGGGGGCAGTCTTCTCTCCAACAGCCTCTGATAGGTGCCTTTGGGTCTTTCTCTTTGTGACTCTGTTTTTTAAAGGATGAATTGACACCTCTCCACTGTGCAGCTCGGAATGGGCACGTGCGAATCTCAGAGATCCTGCTGGACCACGGGGCACCCATCCAAGCCAAAACCAAGGTGTGTGCTTCCTTTCCATGAACAGCATCTTTTACGCAGGGCCCCAGGTCAGGCCAGCCTGGGAGCAAATCCCATTTCTGAGAAACAGTGACCCTAATACCACTAACTGAGCCAGTGTGTGTGTGATTACCCCAATGCCTGTCACATAGGAGCCCTAATTATTATCTAGATCAGGGTCAGCAAAATTTCTCTAAGGGCCAGACGGTAAATATTTTTAGGCTTTGCAGGCCATGGTCTCTGTCTCAGTGATTCAACTTTGCCATTGGATAGCAGGAAAGCAACCGTGGATGATATGCAAACTAGTGGACGTATTCCAATAAAACTCTATATACAAACACAGGCAGCAGGCCAGATTTGACCCTTGGGCTGTCATTGCCCATAACTTTAGATCAACCCTTGTCTATTTCATTCTGACTCCGGAAAAGACAGGAGCTAAGCCCTTGGAAAAGTCTTCATAGCCTGGGCCAGACTGGAGTAAAGTTAAAAAGAAAACAAAACAATTCTTTTGAGTGACCATTAGCAAGCAGAGCGAAGGTCCGGCCTTCAGTTCTGGGAATCAGGTCTTCCCAGAGCTACAGGGGTCAGACCACCCCGGTGCTGCCTACAGGGTCTCCAGGCCCTTGCTTCCTTCTTTGGGGTGAGTTTAGAGGACATTGAGTTTAGAAAAGCAAAGCAGAAACCAGGCTCATTCTTGGCCACTCTGGAGGTTTTCTGTGAGAAGTTCCCTGTCATAAAATGGTAGCAGAGTTCCAACACGAAAGCCACTTTATTCCCTGACAAATTTTCATGCATTCTGCAGAGCTGTCTGTACTTTGGGGCGTGATGTACGGCACCGGGCGGGGGGCGGGGGGCGGGGGGCGGGGGGAGGGGAGGTTTACATCTCCTGTAATCCTCCGTCCGTCCGCGGCTGATTTGCTCTGTGCCTTTGAGAGTGTCTCTCACGCTCTGTGCCTCTGTCTCCTCACCTGGAGAGCTCCACTCCTCCCTCTCAGGACTGCTGGGATGAGCATGTGAGATGACATCTTTGAAAGTACATATAAAAGCAAAAAGCCTCAGATAAGTGGAGGTCTAATTGCTCCTACCTGTTACATTATAAGGTCAGGAAATTCTCAGCACCTTCCCACAGAGGCCTTGGGTGCAGACTGACAAGTGTCCCAAGCTAGAAATGATTTTACATTACCCAGATTATTGGAATGGGGCTAAAAAGGGTGCTTCTGAACATTCTTTGCCAAGAACTTTCTTCTTTTCCACTGGGAAATATGCTGCGACCTTTTTAAAGTGCAGTGAGTGTCGGAACTGGGTTGGCGTGCTGGGGCGGCAGTCCCTGAGTCCCACCCACCAGGTGGCTTCGGCCACGGTAGGCTGCTGTCTGGCAGCTCTGGAGGCTGGAAGTGTGTAATTGGTGCCCGCAGGGCTGGTTCCTTCTGGGGGCTGAGCGGGAGGATCTGTTTCTGGCGGTTTGCTAGAAATCGTTGGCGTTTCTTGGCTTGTAAAAGCATCAGTCACCCAGCTCTCTTCCACACCTGCACACGGCGTTTTCCCTGTGTGTGCCCGTGTCCAAATTTCTCCTTGTTATAAGACAGCAGTCATTTTGGAAGAGGCCCCACACTAATGACCTCCTCTTGACTAACTACATCCTCATGACCCTGTTTCCAAATGAGGTCACCTTTTGAGGTCCTGGAGGTTAGAACTTCACCATGTGTATTTTGAGGGATCACAGTTCAACCCATAATGTGAATATCAGCTCTTGTGCAGCCCAACTGTGTTTCTCTCTTGCTGAAAACCCTCTTTCAATCATCCCTTTCTGAAAGCCAAAGTCCCAGTTCCTTAGCTCATAGTCTTCTCATAGTGCAGCTCCCACCTGCCACTCCAGCCCCGTGCCAGGCCCCGCTCTGCGCCCCCATCACACTTGCCTCTCCTGCGTGTTTAACAGCACACAGGTCCTCGAGTTCCCCTAGGACCGCTGTCTCTGGCACTGCACACACTGTTTCCTTTGCTGGGAGAGTCTTCCCCTTTTGGTTTCTTGGTGCAGTCCTTGCTCAAGGATCACCACCTCCTGGAAGCCTTCACTCCCTGTGTTCCTCTCCTCATTCTGAATCCACCCTCCTACGAACCTCTGTGCTTTGACTGTGCTTTCCTTGATGCCATCCTACTGAATAGCAACAATGTATCTGTTACTATGTCCTTTACCTACTAGTCCACCAGCTTCCTTAGGCCAGGGATTGTCTGTTCTCTTCTGTTTCCCCAGAGCTTTACGCATACCTGGTATACGTTAATCATTTAATTAATCTTTTTTGAATGAATGAGTCTCCTCTATCTTTAATTCTTAATTATTTTTAAAAGATTTTATTTATTTTTAGAGAGAGGGGAAGAGAAGGGGAAAGAGGGGGAAACATCAATGTGTGGTTGCCTCTTGAGCACCCCCTACTGGGGACCTGGCCTACAACCCAGGCATGTGCCCTGATGGGGAATTGAACCAGCAACCCTTTGGTTCACAGTCCAGTGCTAAATCCACTGAACCACACCAGCCATGGTTGTCTTTAATTTTTAAAAAATAAATTGCTATCTAAGAAACAGTGAGGATCCTTAATAAAATTTATTTTATCCTCCCCTAAGGGCATGGTTTTGACTTTAGAGAGAGGGGAAGGGAAAGAGAGAGGAAGAGAAACATCAATGTGAGCGAGACACATTGAGCAGGCACCTCTCATACGTGCCTTTACTGGGGACCAAACCTGCAATCTAGATATGTGCCCTGACTAGGAATTGAACCCACAACCTTCTGTTTTACGGGATAACACTCCAACCACCTGAGCCATACTGGCCAGGGCCCCTTAACAAAATTTTTAAGTGGTATGTATTTGTTAGGAGCCAAGAACAGAGGGATTCCAAGTTGCATTTTATCATCACTCATTCATTCCAACCACAGTAATCAGGACCATGCTACATGCATTACATGCACCGTACAGGGCACTGTGGGCACATGGGAGACACCAGGGGTGGTCCCTGAGCTTAAGAAGCTTGTGGGTAAGGAGAGAAGATACACACACCTGAAAGGTTTCCTATGAATACAGTTCAGCAAGTATATGAATAAGGTCCAAGTGAGGGGTCCAGAAAAGAAAAGTCTAGGGTGGTCGGGAAAAGGTGGACCTGGCTGGAGCTGGCTGCGAGGCTGGGGCGAGGTGGGGAGGAAGAGCGCAGTCAGAGCCCAGTGTGAGCACGGAGGCCAGCGCGAGCTTGGCAGCCACGCCGAGCACCATGTAGGGAAGATGCAGAGAGCGCGGTGGGGGTCATCGCCCCGAATCACTGTGTTCTGTTTCCAAAAGCCTTTGTGACTACTTGTTTTTCTCTTCTTCACCCAGAACGGCTTGTCCCCAATTCACATGGCGGCTCAGGGAGACCACCTCGACTGTGTCCGACTTCTGCTTCAGTACAACGCGGAGATAGATGACATCACCCTGGACCACCTGACCCCACTCCACGTGGCAGCCCACTGTGGCCATCACAGAGTGGCCAAGGTCCTTTTGGATAAAGGGGCCAAACCAAACTCCAGAGCCCTGGTGAGTGGGAGCCTATTGGAGAAAGTGCCAGAGAGGCAAGGGCCGACATGGGACAGGACCAGGGCTGCACCGCTGAGCCTTGTGCGAGGGGCGCCAGCCAGCACCTGGCTCTACTTCCGAGACACAGGAAGGTGTCAGTGTGTGCGAAGGCTTCTGAGGCATGGCATTGCACAGGCAGGACCGGAACCCCTAAAGACTATGGCCCCCAGCAACAGGCTAAGGTCAGGGGAAGGTTTGGGCCCAGGAGACCTGGGTCTGGAAGCAGCAATTGTGGTGTGCACCTGGGGTGGGGGTGCCACTCCATCCGAGCCAGGCCCAGAGCTGAGGGACAGTGGGTTCCTAGAGATTGCCTCGCTCTTTTATCTGCTTTGCGGCCAAGTGAAATGGCCTGAGCTAAGCATCCTTCCTTTGCTGGGGGGCTTACAGTGTTCGTACTGCTCGTGTAGAGGTGAGTTCAGGCCTAAAGCCAGTCCCCTTGTGTGCGGGTCAGGGACGTGGTGGGGCCGGAGCTCTGCACAGAGCCTGACCGTGACCACCCTCTCCCTCTGCCCCTTCCCAGGGGAAGAGAATTTAGCAGCAAAATAGCCCCAGGGACTGCAAGGGTGGCTCTGTTCACCCAGAAAGCTGCTGTGGAGCTCTTGCCACATGCCAGGCACTGTGCTAGAGCAGTCAGAGCTCCCAGACTCAGCACTGTTGACATGTCGAGTCTGGAATTTTTCTGTCGTAGGGGCCTGGCCTGTGCCTGTAGAATATTCAGCAGCATCCCTGGCCTCTACCTGCCAGGTGCTGATGGTGTTCCTCCTTGAGTTGTGACCATCAAAAATACCTCCAGACATTGCCAGAGGACCCTGATCTGGGGTGAGGGGACAAAAATCTTTGAGTCACTGCTTTGGGGGCATAAAGCACTGGAAAAATAAGCAGGCAGTTTGAAACAAGTACACAAACACCCCTGCCCTTGTGGGGTTCGAATTCTAGCATGCCACTTTAGAGCGGAGCTGATGTACAGAAATCCATTTTACTGAAAGTGATCATCAGTTTCCTGGAAGAGGGAACATGATTTGCTTCACAAAAGTACTCTTTATTGTAAATTTCCCCTGGAGGAAACTTTAAACAGCAGGCTCTTTTTGCGCATCCAAAAATACGATTAAATTTTTAAAGCGGGTTTATAGACAACATGCTCAGGAGCGTGCCTGGTGCACATGGTGAGAGCCACCTGCCTCTTCAGTGGTTTGCAGTAATTGACTTTCTGGTCTGCGGGAAATCGCTGACAGGCTTGGGCAGAGGCTGCCGTTTAATCAGCAAGGCGGTCTGGGTGTTCCGTGGGCTAGTCTGTGAGCGCTTGTGTGTCTGTCTCCTTTGTGCGGGGCTGCAGAATGGCTTCACCCCCTTACACATCGCCTGCAAGAAGAACCATATCCGTGTCATGGAGCTGCTGCTGAAGACAGGAGCCTCCATCGACGCTGTCACCGAGGTAGGAGAGACTCTGCAGATGGGCAGGTGGTCACCCTCATGGTCTTCCTCCAGTGGCCTCCTGGGGAGTAGCTCTTTGTAGCTGTGTGTGGCTGCAGGGGGGTGTGTGCATGTGCCAGCCTCACCTGCTCCAAGGAGCAAATCAGGGGTGATTAAGACAAGGACATATGTGTCAAGTGTCAGGGCGCTTTGCAAAATCAGATACAATTTTTTGAGTTGTAAAAGTGGGCAGAATTGCCCTGTAGTGATTTTTTTCCCCTCTAACCCTTCTCCTGGAAATGAACCCCTCTCATTTAACTCCCTTCTCTTGGAAAACCATTCTGGAGCAGTTAGAAATAAGAAAGCCTTAACTGCACCTGGGTGTCTCTTCCTTGGAGGAGCGGGAAAGTCTCCCCTCTTCTCATCCCTCCCTTGTCTGTTCCAGTCTGGCCTGACCCCTCTCCATGTGGCCTCCTTCATGGGGCACCTGCCCATCGTGAAGAACCTCCTACAGCGGGGGGCATCGCCCAATGTCTCCAATGTGGTAAGTGTGGGCACAGCAAGGGCTCGTTCTCAGCACCAGGAGCTCAGAGGGGAGCTTTAGCCAGTGATCCCTGGATCTGTCTGCGGGTAGAAGTACAATTCCCAGAATAGCAGAGGCTTCAGACTTGGGGAGACCATCCTTATGTACTGATGCTTTTCCAGTAAAACTTGTCACACGTCTGTAAGTCTCAGGGGGTTATTTTGAACAATAATTTTGGGACTTCTATAAGTGTTATCTGGGAATACATTTGCATTTTTAAACATTCATGAGCTCAGGGGTTTGCTTGCAAGTATACTTGGACACCCCCCCCACACACATACATGCACACGCCCCAGACATCAGCAGGCACACGGCTGCAGGAGCTGCGTGCTGGGGCAGCTCCACCTCTTGGACGGAAACCAGCCAAGCTTCTCGAGGCTCACACTCCAGAGCCCTGCGTGTGTCCTTTTGGAAACCCAGCATGTATTAACACATCTATAATTTTGTTATTTTACAGAAAGTGGAGACCCCGCTACACATGGCAGCCAGGGCAGGGCACACAGAAGTTGCCAAATATTTGCTCCAGAACAAAGCCAAAGTCAATGCCAAGGCCAAGGTGCGTGCTGGAGGCGGGAAGAATCCCGGGATGCAAGCAGTCCAAGCTCAGTGAGGAGGAATCTGTCCTAATTAGTGGCCTGGCTGCATCGCCGGTGGCACAGAGGCCCCCGGTCCGATGCGCTGAACACGCAGACTCTGCTCTGCAGGGGTTCTGTTCCGACGAGACCAGAGGCAGTTTTGCATCAGGGCTCTGTTCCTTTAGGATGAGGGAAGTCCAAGCAGCACGGCCGGCCTGCAGTGTGTATGGGTCTGAAAGGGTTTCATAGTGGTTAAAGTCTTAGTATAAGAAGAAAAGCAACTTTTTAAAGAAAGGGTGGCTGGTGAAAATCAGTCAGGAATGACTTGATCTGAAAACAGATGCTTCCCACTTGTTGTAAAAAGCATTTTGTGGGATTGGGTGAGTGAAGGGTAAGAATGGCTGCTGAGTTTGCAGGCTGAAGGGCTTTGGCCAAGAGCAGGCTTTCCCTAGCCATCCGGTGACAGCGGCTCTGTCTGGAGTTAGGACTCTGATTTCCATTGGGGCCATGTGAGGGAGCCCCCAGCAGGGCCCCCTAACACAAAGACCTCACCCTTCAGCATCAGGCATAAACGGGAAGGGGCAGGATGGGGTGAGAAGTCCCCTTGCCCCTTCAGCGTTTTAGACTCTCTAAGGACCTCAAAGCAGTGTCAAAGGGAAAGACAAGTGTCCACTGAGGAGTGACTCGGGAGACGGTCATCTCCTCTACAACTTATTGAGCGCCTATCACATACCAAACACTGTGTGGAACTTCTTATACATACCATCCGCTTGATCTGAACCATAGTCCTAAGAGTTCGATATTATTATTCCCCTTTCACAGATGGGAAGGCTGAGCCTTTGGACAACTGAATCGAAATAACGACTAACTTGAGGGGTTGTCGTAACAGACAGCATATGGGCTCCTATAACTCAGAGTTGTGATTTGAATTCCATCTCTTCATCGTATTAGCTGTGTGCCCTTGAGAAAGTCACTTAACCTTTCTGGGCATCATCTTCCTCCTCTGTAAAATGAAGCTTTGGATTAGGTAACCTTACCATTATCCCATTCTTTTTCTCTTCCCTTTGGGTTCCAGGATGACCAGACCCCACTTCACTGTGCAGCTCGCATTGGCCACACGAACATGGTGAAGCTCCTGCTGGAAAACAATGCCAACCCCAACCTGGCCACCACCGCCGGGCACACCCCCCTGCACATTGCAGCCCGAGAGGGCCACGTGGAAACGGCCCTGGCCCTTCTGGAAAAGGAAGCCTCCCAGGCATGCATGACCAAGGTACAGCCTTTCTCCTCTTGTTTTCCAGGTGACTGGCACAGGCCGGTCACTGTGGGACCAGGGGCACAGGGAGTGCATTCCCACCTGCTCCTCTGTGCATCTCAGTTGTGCTGGAAGCAGCAGGGAGGGCCAGCACGCACAGGACTGGCCACCATCTGTGAGCCTAATGGGCCATCGTTCCGCCCCAGCAAGGCGGTGAGCTGTAGCTTCTCACTCACCCACCCAGCCTTCATCTACGCATTTTGGAATCACTGTTTGCTCAGAACCAGCTCTAGACAAATCAGACAGGTTCTGAGATACAAGGAGGAGTAAGGCTCAACCCCTGCCCTCAACAGGCTAGTGATCTAATCAAAACAAAAGACAGTTTTATGCTCGTCAGGAGGTGCAGGTGGCGGGTGGGAGGGGAAGCCTGATGATGGCCGAGGCCGAGGCCTCTGGAGGGGTCAGAGATGCTGTGCCCTGTACGTGACTGGCGCCTCCCTGCCAGCGAACGTGGGATAGGGACGCCTCCTTTGCCGTGGGCCCTTGCCCCAGGGCGGACAGCTAAGGCTCCCCATGGTTCTGACAGCCTGTGTTTCTCCTCAGAAAGGATTTACCCCTCTCCATGTGGCGGCCAAGTATGGGAAGGCTCGGGTGGCAGAGGTGCTATTGGAACGGGACGCACATCCAAATGCTGCTGGGAAGGTGAGCTTGAACTTCCCTCCCTCTCTCAGGTCAGAAGCCAGAACAAAAGATAAACTCTACTACTTGTGAAGAGCAACTATTGCCTAAGCCCACTTTGTCCATCTTTTGAATGGGCAGCTATCTTGAGAGAATGACCTTTAGGAAGACTGGTCTTTCTGACAAAGGCCTTGACCTTCTAGAAAGACCTGATGGCCAACTCTGAGCGAGTGTGCTGATACCACTGCCCCATCGGGCCCAGCAAGGTCAAGGAGGTGGCCCTGGGTCCAGCTGGTGTGCTCTTAGTGACTTCTGTCAAGATTGGGGCTGGAATGGTTTTTAACCAGATTTTACCTCTATAAAACAAGTGATGTGGATTCCAGAATGGTGCGGCCTATAGCTAAAGAAGTCACTCAGGAGAAAGTCACCTGAGTGAAAGCTGTTCTCTTTGTCGGTCTCACCCCCCTGCAGAATGGCTTGACTCCCCTGCACGTGGCCGTCCATCACAACCATCTGGACATCGTCAAGCTGCTGCTTCCCCGGGGTGGCTCCCCACACAGTCCTGCTTGGGTAAGCCTGCCCTGGCCCGCACAGCAGGAGAGCTGACCGCATGGAGGCATCTTGTAGCCTCCATCCCCTACCCCCCAGCAGGCTGCCTGCCTCTCCTTCTGGGAGGGCTGTTCCAGAAGCAGCCAAAGGGCTTTGGTGTTTTGCTTTTATTTTTACCTCAGAAATCTTGCCTCACGTTCACAAATGTTACCTGCAGTATAATCACCACTATTTGAGGACCAGGAGTGGGGTGGGAAGTGGGTAACACTTCTTAGCAACAGGTTACCTCGCAGACATGGATTCTTTTTATGCAACCAACATGTTCCCCAAAGCGGCGAGTGTCCACTGAGTTTTGCACATGGGCTGTCCAAGGTCAGCACCTACGGGAATCTCCATGCACAGTCAGGCTTGTTCTTCGATTCCAGCACAGTGGCCACACAGGAAATATTCAGGGCTGGGGGAGAACTTGCTGGAACCTTGAAGCAAGGGCCCCCCGAATCCATATTTCTTATGAGTTCAGACTGTTAGATCGTGGCGTTTTTTGACGAGGCACATCCTGTACGTCACATGGTGGATGTGTGTCCAGGGTGCTGGCTTCACGCAGCACTGAACTGCACCGCTCAGAGCAGCAGATTCATTGCCTCTCAAGGGAACCTGGGTGAAGGGAGCTGCCGGGCTTGCTTGTTATGTAATACCAGACTGGTGGCAGGTGGGGGTGGGGCAATACAAGCTGGACAGAGGATCGTTTATTTGGGGGATTAGGCTGCCCCCTGTGGGATGAAAGGTGTGCAGTGTTTGGGAGGAGAGGGTCGCTGTGGGGCTGGTTGCCACGCATGGGAGGAGGGGTGAGGAGGGGGAGCAGGGCTTGCATAAGAAGGGCACAGCGTTCAGGAGCTCGCCAGCCATGCGGTAGGGCAGCCCAGACTCAGATGCATACTTTCTGGGAGTGCAAACCTCAGTGCTCAGCCAGGCAGGAGTCCACCTGAGTGCTGTCTCCGAGGAGGGAGTTGTGAGGGTGGGCTGGTCTGGGGGGGCAGGTTCCAGCTGACACCTGCTGACTTCCTGGGGACACAGCAGAGACAGGGAAAACCCGTGTGGGCCTTCAGTTTGTTTTGCCTCCTCAGGATGGAGGCTCGTCCAAGGTGTACAGCCTCGCTCTCCTGCAGACAGTGCCTCCCAGATGCCCCATCTCCTTGGGCTCCTGTCCCTGCTGCTGTCGTAGCAAAGCCCACGTCACTGTGTAGACAGAGCCCGAGGCCCTGCTAAGAAGTGACTTACTCCTGCATCTAAAAATAAAGAGCTGGACTCCCCCTCCTCGCACTCCTCCTTGCACAGAAGAAATCAGAGCCAGGTCCATGGTATTTAAAGAGAGATTTATCCAAGCACACACGCTGTACAGATGGGGTTTGTTTCCACGGCAAAAATAGTTTACCGAGTCGTCTGGCAATTTTGTAGAATTTCACATGCAAATCTCTCTGCACCCAAACCAAACCCTCCCCTTTCTAATTTTGATGCTAATGTTGTTTTAACATTCAGGCAGATCTCTCTGGAGCGTGCCCATGCCGTGTGTGCCTTTGGATGAGCTCACCTCCTCAGGGAAAGCAGAGCCTCTTACTGGCACCTGGCCCTCCCTAACCTCTCCCTGACTCTCATGCCGCCTCACACTCCTTGTCCTTGTCACCCCCGGGGCCTGGTTTGAGGGAAGCTCAGAGAGGCGGTCACTTTCCTGAGACGGACAGTTGTAGCCCAGCTTTCCCAGGCCGCCCAGCTTTCCCCGGGGCCGCCCAGCAGCAGGAGCCACCTCCAGGCTCAGCCTGCCCTTCAGCAGAAGTGAGTGCTGTTCCTGCCACTGTGTCTTCCCTCCTCAGAATGGACACTCCTCTTAATTTTAGAGGATCTTGGGCCTGCCTAGACCTTCTGAATCAGAATCTGCATTTTAACAGTGTGGACATCCCCAGCTGCCCTAGAGGCCTGGGTCTCCGATTTCTCTTCCGCGAATACTCTTGGAGTTGTCCGAGCTGCTCCTTTGTACGTGAAGGGAAGTCCTAATAAGCGTTGCCTGTGTGCAGGGAATGTGTGCTGTGAGCCAGGCAGCAGCGAGGGCTTTGGCGGCCTCACCCCAGGTCATCCGCCAGCTGTGCAGAGTAGACGCTCTCCGATGCTCAGAGAGCGGGATCTCCCCTGAGGGATGGCTCCCAAGCTCAGGTTGATCTGCTGAACCACACCCCTTTTCTTTGCTCCTTTTGATGTAGTACAAAATTCATTTTGTTTAATTAACTTTGTTATAATCCAAATGCCGATCCTGTTATGGGAAAACAACCTGCAAAGAAGAATTTACTGTTTTCTCATACCATAATCAACTTTAAAAGGAGAAGAACACTCAAATGGATTATCTTACATAATTGTTTAAATGGAAAGATTTTTTAATTCAATTTAATTCTTTGGGTAAATTACACCTTTTCATTTCTCCATAAAACCCACTTTGCAGCTGGGTCTCTCCCTGTGCCGCAGCGCTATAAAACCGGGCTTTGCTATTTTGGTTGGCCCCTTTTCTCTTTTGCCTGTTTCCAATCAGTGCTCCTGGCAGAATCAGAAATGTGGGTTTCTAGTTTTCCCAGGGAGACCATGGCTGGCAGGGAGGCTCAGTTCTCTGGGACAGCTCGCAGAATACTGGCCAGGGTGGGGGACCATATGCCTTATGCTGTCTGCTCTGGGGCTGGTTGGGCTTACGCTTAGAAGGTCACGGGTCCTGCTCAGAGGTCCCAGGGCCTGGCACCCCCATTAGCCCTGAGTGCTTTGGGACCTGGATACTCAAAGGGTGGCTCTTGGACCATCAGCATCTGCATTACCTGGGAGCTTGTTAGAAATGCAGAATCTTGGGTCTTCCCAGACCTTCTGAGTTGGCACCTGCATTTTAACGAGAGCCCCAAGTGACTTTAGACACATGGAGGCTTGAGAAGGACAGCTCCCGCTGAAAGGAGCTGGAATCTGGAGTCAGAAGGGCAGGCTCGGGGCACCTGCTGCCCCATTTACTATGTGACATCAGATAAGGCGCTTAGCCAGCCTCTCGGAGAACTGGCATATGTATCTACAAAGTGGGGAAATAATAAAAACACCCACCTTATGTGATGTGAAAGCAGTTTTGAGCGGTGATGACCACTGTCGCTGTCATCTGTCTGCCGTGGGGTAAGGAGCCCAGGCCAGAATGCAGACCCACACGCTGCTCCCTTCACTCAGAACACCCTACTGCCAAAAGTAAAAGAAACGAGGAAAGCCAGCCTGATAAGCAGAGCACAGTGACACATCTGGTTTACTTTGGGGGCTGACAGTATCTCCTGACCCATGCACCAAGGTTTATTACTTTTATGTCTTAAGTTTGGAAAGCACCTTCACACACTATTGCATTTGATCTAATCAACACCTTTAAGAACAAGGTAGGTATTATTATCTAGCTTCAGTGCCTTAAAAAAATACAAAAGAAAGTCTAGAAGTTGCTGAATAGCTTGTCCCCATTGCACAGCTAGTTAGGGTGGAACAGGACCGGCTCCGCCTCCCCAGGCCCCTTGCCAGGCACATGTCCTCTTGCCCACCTGCCTGAGGTCGGCAAGGCCAGGCGAGCACTCGGCCCGGCGGCACAGGGAGAGAGGTGCTCTGCCCTTTTCCTCTATGAAATGTTGGGGGTCGGTTCTTAAAGCAGGAAGGAGGAAGTGGGAACCTTTTATTTTCTTACACGCCTAGTCTCCTAGGGGTGCCATAGGTGGCCTCGTTGCATCTTAGCATCTGTTGGTGAAGTGCTCTCTGCACAGCAGTTTGTCAGACAGGGGCACAGAAAACGGGCAGTGAGAGAAGTGCAGGGCGTTTGCAGGCTTGCAGGAGCCTCTCCAGATCACAAAGACCTGGTTGGTGCATTGGTTTCTTAAAGTGGACCTTCTGGGCAACACCTGTCCTGCTCGGTGGGTGTCCAGCAGGCCAAAAGCTAGGCCTGGCCCTCCCTCGGAGGAGCACATTCAAGGCATGTGCTCATGTTGTCGACTCAGCCGTCGTGGAACCATTCTCCTGTTTCAGAACGGCTATACCCCTTTGCACATCGCTGCCAAGCAGAACCAGATAGAGGTGGCCCGCAGTCTGCTGCAGTACGGGGCATCAGCTAACGCGGAGTCGGTGCAAGGTGTGACGCCCCTTCACCTGGCTGCCCAGGAGGGCCACGCAGAGATGGTGGCTCTGCTCCTCTCCAAACAAGCCAATGGCAACCTGGGGAACAAGGTAAGCATGGCACCTTCGGATCGGCCCTGTGGGCTCAGGGACAGTTTTGTGTTAGCTGGCTACATATTATGTCTGAATATTGAGCACCCACCGTGTGCCCAGGTTCTGAATTAGGTGTGTGTGTCTGTATGTGCAGTTCTTACAACAGCCCTTTGGAGATTCTATCTTAGTTTTATAAGTTTGAAAAACAGATTCAGAGAGGTTGCTTGTTCCCAAGATTGGAAGACCCTGGGCCTGTTAGATGCCAAAGCCTTTGCAGAGTCTTTCTAAGTAGGTTGGTTCAAGAGTCTGTGAAATAGTCAATTTTAAAATCCACAGGACACTTTCCCAAAGCTAGACCAGTGTTACATTCAGGAAGATATTAAGTAATTTGGTGCTAAATATTCTTTTTCAGTGGGGAAGATATTTTTAAAATGCCAACCTATCCAGTAAACGGGGAGTTCTCAATCCAGGGACTGTTAGCACGCGTGTCTGAAGCCTTCTGGATGTGCACACACATTTTGGCAGAATGGGCACATGAGCGTTTTTCTGGGTGAAGTCTTCACAGCCTCCACCAGCCTCTCAAAGAGATGCACAACCCAGGAAAGACTGAGAATCTCTTCTCAATAAAAACAGTGTTATCGAAATATAATTCATGTACTATACAATCCACCCTTTTGCTTTGGACCGTCCAGTGGGTTTTGGTGTCTTTGTGGAAATGGACAGCTGTCCCCACTATCTGATTTCAAAACATTTGCATCACCCAAAAAGAAACCTCGTACCCATTAGCTGCCACTTCCCATGTCTACCAAAGTCCCCAGTCCCTGGCCACCACTTATCTACTTTCTGTCACCATGAATTTGCCTCTTCTGGACATTTCATAAAAGTGGACTCATTCAATATGATGAGCCACTTCTTCAGATGATATGTGAACATAATACAATTTCAGAAAGGCAAGCATTTTAAGGATAACTAAAGATTTCTTAAAAAGCTGTAGCTCCATCGGCTCTTAACACAGGTGGGAACAGGTGACCCCCAGCAGGGAAGTGTCACGGCAGGACCACCCTAGTGGGTGGGGTTCTTGGTTTCTTCTTCACGCCATTTGCACTGGAGATGCCCTCACTCATCCACACACCGCCTTTATGAGGCGGATTACTGTGTTATCCTGAGGATCAGGCAAGGTGCCCAGAGGCTCAGGACTGACCGAGGGGACTTTCTTGGGCCAGCCTGTGGGAGATGGCCTGCCTGCTCAGGCTTCAGTTGCAGAGAGGCACTGCTCATGGGCGTCTGGTGAGGACAGAAGACAGAGGAGGACAGGGAGAGTCCCTGGAGAAAGGACAGGCCCCACCCGCTGCCTCTGATTGCAGAGGGATTGCAGTTTCCCTTGCCCACAGTTAGCGAGGCGGGTTGAGGTCCATGGGGGACACAGGGGAGAGAGGACTTCTCTGACGTTTTGTGGGAGTGTGTGCAAATCAACAAGCTCTCCTGGGCATTACTCTTCTCGTGAGAAAGCTGTGAGGGGAACACCAAGAACATGGTGTTTTTTGCCCCAGCAAGATCCCCCATCCTTTTCACAGGGCAATGCTGCCTGTGCTCTAACCGCTCAGCACATCTAAACGGCACGCTGGGCTTTTCGATGAGTTTTCATCTGTTTTCTCAAGTGATCTGTACTTTGCCCTTGAAATAGATGAGTGATAATCCCTATTTTCTAGATAAGGAGACCAAAGCTCTGAAGCTCATCTTGAATCTTGGAAGTGGGGAGTGTCACAATTGGAAAATACATAAAGTGTATCTGGTTCAGAAGTCAGCAAACTATGACTTATTGGCAAAATGTGGCCCACTGCTTATTTGTGTGTGTAAAGTTTTATTGGAGCACAGCCACACGCCATTTGTTTCTGTGTCGGCCATGGCTGCTTTCTCACTATTACTGGCACAGTTGGGTAGTTTCCAGAGACACATGCCTACAATATTGACGGTCTGGCCCTGAACAGAAAATGTCCCTGACCTCTGGTTCACTTCAACTGCCTCATGTTATAAATAAGGATATGCAGGCTCAGAGCTGGAAGAGCCTTGCTCAAGGTCAGATGGCTGGTTGGCACCCCAACCAGGGGCTGAACCCGCCACCCAGGGATGTACCCCAACCAGGAACTGAGCTGGCGACCTCTCCGTTTGCGTGATGATGCCCAACCAGCTGAGCCTCACGGCCAGGCAGTGCTCTTTTGTTGTGGCCTGGAGTTCTTTACTGGCTATCAGATGATGGACTTCTTTTTCTTTCCAGAGTGGACTCACACCCCTCCATCTGGTAGCACAAGAAGGCCACGTTCCAGTAGCAGATGTGCTGATCAAACACGGCGTCACCGTGGATGCCACCACTCGAGTAAGCCTTCCCCGCCGCTCCTCGCATGCCCATAGCCCTGCCCATTGCCTGTCTCCCTTGTGCTTCAGAAGAGACTCCTGCTCAGAGTTAGGGAACTCCAAGGACCCAGTGACGTACTCTCCTCTGCCCCTTCCTGGGGCGGCAGTGAAGACACCAATCCTCACTTTGCAGTTGGGAATTTTGAAGTTTGCTAGACCACTGAGCCTATGTAGTAAGAAGCCACGAGGAATGTTTAATCATGATTCCAAGATCTGTCTTACATGAGCAGGGTGTCAAAACATCAGGCTTCCCAGCATTTGCTAGAAAACTCAGCCCCTTTTGTTCCAGCGTTCAGTTAAATTTAGGTCAACTTTCTACAAACCTCTCTGTGTGCAAGGAGCTCCGTGAGGCCCAGGCAGTGCATCTGCCTCGAGGATTTGCAGTGTAGTGTGGAGGTGACTGTCAGGGGCTGGAAGGGACAACTTAACATGATGTCCCAGTGAGAGAGGTGCTGGAGAGCCCCCGAAGCACAAAGGGAGGAGGCTGGTTCCGTCTGGTAGAGAAGGAGGCTTCCTGGGAGAAGTGGCATCTTGTTCCTTCTCACCACGAGGCAACTGTATTAAAAGGAAGGGACACGTGATATGCCCCCAGCTCCAACTCCCTCTGGAGTTTCACAGGGAGACCAGCCACCAGCATGATGTTGAAGTCTCCCTGAGAAAAATCTAGAAATGGTATTTTATTCCCAACTGCTTACAGCTTCAACAGGAATCTACTTGAAAACCAAGACAATTCTAGATCTCTGAGGCTCCTTTTGTGGGCTTAGGTTAATCTTTTGGGGTTCTTTCCTGGGAGACCTTGTACTGGGGGTTAGAATGTGGGGCCCCAAAGTCCTATCATTACTGGGGGGTCCAGCCTGCAGGGCGTGTATCTAGACAGCATCTGAAAGGGGGCCCCAGCCCTCCAGGGGCTCTTACAACCAAAGAGTTGAGGGCCTTGGGTTGTTGACCTCTAGAGGGAGCTCAAAAATATTCAGCAGAGAAGATTCCTTGAAAATTAGCTCCTTTGCAGCCAAAACACAAATGAATGAAATAAATACCCAAAGCCCAGTCCTTTCAAACAATGACCAGTTCTTACAAAATCCATCACACTACTACTCAGTGACTCAGACTGCCTTTGGGGGTACTTACAATGGGATTCCACCTCTCTGGTGGGAGCATGATCTGCTCCCGTCCAGATTGGCGGTGACCTCCGTGCCACCAGCTGTCCTCATCTGAGCCCCCTTCGAGGCAAAGGCCTGAGGGCTGGTCCCCCCTCGGAAGGACCTGTCTTGGCCTCTATAACACGGGTCTCCTGGGTTTCCTCCTGCCTCACGGCCAGTCCCTCACAGTCCTCTTTTCTGATCTCCCTCTCAGCACTGCCTGGGTAGATGGGGCCCCCTTTTTCTCTCTACGCTAACCCTAAATGACCTTGCTCATCTCCAAGTCTTTACACGCTGCCTAGGCATCTTCTTACCTAGAGCTCTTCACCATGTTCACATCGGTTTTCCAGTCACCTGCTCTACAGCTCACCTGGATCTTACTTACCTGCGCATCTCAAACTCCACTTGTCCAACCCTGAGCCCTGTTCTTCCCCAGGCCAATGGTATGTGACTGGCCACAGCAGCACAGCGTGCACCTTGTAGCAGTTGTCAGCCTTCCAAAGGGTCTCCCCATCCACTCTCTCTTAGCCAGCTGTTGTAAGGAGTTCATAGTGCACAGCTCATAGTGGCTCTTGGTGTATGCAGAAGGCTGCTGGTCCCCCATTCTCATCTCTTGCACTTTTCAGATGGGTTACACTCCCCTCCATGTGGCCAGTCATTATGGAAATATCAAGCTGGTGAAGTTTCTGCTACAGCACCAGGCAGATGTCAATGCCAAGACTAAGGTATGGGGACGCCCGAGACCTGACTCCTGTACTGACACTTCCTAGGTGCCAAATTAGGATGCAGCCAGAGTGGCCCTGGGCACACTTGGGGCTCTGCCACAGTTTTAGGCTTTGACCCTGAAGGAGGAAATGGGGAAAATGCATTTTTCATGCTGTACGTAGAAGATGGATAGACTTGGTAGTATATGGGCAGTTCTCCCCCTGAGAGTAGCTAATCCTACCAAACTGTCTACCTCGCTTTACAGCTAGGATACAGCCCCTTGCACCAGGCAGCCCAGCAGGGACACACAGACATCGTGACACTGCTTCTCAAAAATGGTGCTTCCCCAAACGAGGTCAGCTCGGTGAGTACCCGCCCTGCTCCTGATTTTGGAGATCCGCTCTCCTGGGCAGCCCTGTGAGATGTCGCTGAACCACAGGGCCTCATCTGTCCTCACTGCCTGTTGGGGGCTGCATGGGCTGCAGGGCCATACCGTCGTCGCTGTCTGGGTGCCCCGGCCCTGGGGTGCTGTGGTTAGTTTCTCTGGTAAGCTGAAGGTTACCCTTTTGAGCATCGTTTACCCTCCCCTTTTTATTTTTGTTTAAACAGGGTTGTTGAGACCCTTTCTAAAATGGGTGGAGCTGCTTTCATTATGGTACAAGGAACAAAACCAAGTGTCTTGGGTAGTTCGTGATGTTTCAGGGCTTCGGGGTTGTCCTTAGCAACGTCAGTGGTGCTCGTTGGGTACAAACTCCCTCCTCTGACAACCCACAGGTTTTACTGGGTTATCTCCATGGCTGCTTCCAGCTTGGAAAGTGTGTGCCCCATGGGTTATTGATGTGGTTGCAGAAATTATAACCATGGATGGGGCTGACTGTGTGGGGGGCCAGAACACACCCTGGAACTAGAGAACTTAAAAGGAGAATAAAGCCTCAATATCAATTTACTCTCACTTCGCTCTTTCTCTGAAAATCAGAGTAGAAACTACGTCCCTCCCCTGTCTCTGGTAAGGTGTGATTTCTGAAGGAGTTCGCTGAAGTCTGTGGGTTCCCTTAGCCATGGTCGTGCTCAGTTATAGTCACCGAAGGCCTGGCATTGAGAGCAGCAAGCAGCGTCGCCCTACGCCCTCACAGCCCCAGAATTGCATATGGTGTCTTCCTGATGCATTTCTTCCCAGTTGGTTCCCTCTTGGAAGTTTCTGGCTTGTCCCAGCAAGACTTCCCTGCTCTCGTTTCAAGGTTCTCACCGTTAGCACTGCAGGTTGAAAGTTCCCCTGCCCTCCCCTCTCTCGTACTCTGGCTAACATCTAGGGCCTGTCTGAGCTCGCAGAGGTGCAGGGGTCTTGCTTGTGGCTCCAAGGTGCAGCCTGTCCTCCTAAAACCCTGACTAACAAATAGAATGTGAGCTTGGTCTCTGGAAAGGGAGCAGACTTCCCTCCCAGGCTCCATTCCTTCATCTGATCTCACCCTCTCTCTGCCATTTTCCCCAGAATGGAACCACGCCTCTGGCGATAGCCAAGCGCCTGGGCTACATTTCTGTAACAGACGTGCTCAAGGTTGTCACGGATGAACCCAGTGTTGTGGTATGTCTGCTTCTTCCTTGCACCCCCACCCCCGCGCCAAACACACACAGCCTGTGGACAAGGTGCCTCCATGCGTTACTCTCAGAAGTAGAGCTCTTCTGGGGTTCTAGGATACCTGGTAGAACCAAGCCAAAAGGCCGGAGGGGTGGGGCGGGGCGGTTTGTCTCCCCTATCAAATAGAGTTGTACTGCCACCTAGTGGACGGAGGAATTAGGATTGTGACCAGACCTAAGAAGGCAGTAGTAGCAAGACAGGGTCCTTGGGGCAGGGGCTAGGCAATGGGAACCTGGCAAGCTCGCACATGGTTTCTGTCAGACTGTCAGAAATCAGCTTCCAAGCTGAGAGCTTGGAATTTTCTTTATTTGGGACAAACTTTTCCCACCTCCTTCCTGTCTCCACAGTCACGACCAGGTGACTGCTAGATCGGTGAACTGGCCCACTGTTCTGTTTGAGTTGAATTCTCTGCTTTTTCTTTTTTAGCTAGTCAGCGATAAGCACCGGATGAGTTTCCCTGAGACAGTAGATGAGATCCTGGATGTCTCTGAAGATGAAGGTAAAGTCTGGGATTTGACAAAAGCCTGGGTAGAGTCGGGGGCACCTGGGTAGAGTCAGGGGGCACAAGGGCACTTCCTGTCACATGCAGATGTCCTTACAGCACATCCAAGTTCTGTGGCTCTGGACTGAAACCAGAGAGAACGGCTTCTTAAAGATGCCCTCTGTTATCAAGAAGACTACTTTAATGTAATTGTAGAAAAAAGCAACTAGATCTCGGAGATTACAGTACAAAATCCCTTGAAGTGTCATAAATATGTGTGTGCATATATTATGCACAGAATATGATTCTACTTGGATCAATCGCCAGAGCTGTAAAGAATCGTCGTAAAAGTCTGCCAGGTGCTTGCCTCGTGCTTTGAGCGAAGGACAAGCCGTTCCTTCTGACCGCAGAGCCAGTCAGTGAGTTTCGGGGTATATCCGTTCTCATGCAGTCACTGTAGTTTCAAGTCCGATGAATCACAGTGTTGTAGCATGTTACTGCGCAAGATAAACCTATCTCCTCGCTTAAGTCTGAAAGGAACCCTTGGTATGCAAATGGTGGGATTGGACTGGGTTATCTCTCTGGCCCTCAAATTAATGATTTTGCAAGTAGATGATGAAAGCTGACCCTGTGTCCCCTGTGGTCCTGTGCCTCTCACTTTAACTGACTTCAATCCTGTCCTTTCTTAAACTTGGCTCTTCTTTGCTTTCCAGGAACTGCTCATATAACTATAATGGGTATGAAACACTTTCTGTTCCCTGTGGTCCTTTCTCACAAGTGCATTTCACCCTAAGCAATCCAAGCTCTCACTAATCCATTCCCGCTTTCCACCTCCTCTGACGGCTAACAGTCTGGAGCTGGGAGCTCCGCTAAAACAGGAAACTCACGCCCATGAGATCCACGCCCTGGCGGGCGCCCCAGCCTATCCATGCCCGTGTCTGTGCCCATGCCACCGTGTCTGTGGTCATGACTGCATGAGCTGTTGTGGTTATTTCATTCTGTCAGCTCCAGATCACAAAGTTGGGATACTCGCTGCTCAGAGGCAGCAGATGACCCTGCAGGGTTGAGGGCTCCAACCCCAGTTTGAGCCAGGGGAGAGGAACAAAGGCAGTCTGGGTTGCAGACGTTGTTTGAACCTCTTGCTTACAAAAATCTCACAGCCCTTCTAAACGGACGGGTTCAGTCCCGTTGTAGCTTATTCTTCTGTAGCGTGTGGTGTGGGAGGAACAGAGACAGCCCTTTCTTTGGTGTCACTGCACACTCCACAAGGGCTCTTTGGAAGTGGAATTTGCCAAGCAAAAACAAAAAAGTTCTTTCTGGTTGTAGTTTTTGTTTTTTTTTTTCTTCTACAAAGCCTGGGACAGACTAAGATGTCAGGAGCGGGCTGCCCTGCTCTGGGTACCAGGACTGGAGGAACAAGACTGGTCGAGGACATCGCTCACGATGCCTTTGAGCACCAGAGGCCTTCCTCCACTCCTCGGCACTGGGGGTCAGGCAAAGCACTTTTTGAAGAGAAAGAGGACATCTGCATTCTGTCGCTCACTCAAACTTCTGTGGTTTCAGGAGAAGATCTCGTTGGCTCCAAGGCTGAGAGGCAAGACTCCAGGGATGTAGATGAGGAGAAAGAGCTGCTGGATTTCGTGCCGAAGCTAGACCAAGTGTAAGCAGTGCTCATGCCGTGGATGGCGGAGGTCCGGCCCTGGGTGTCAGAGTAGAAGGATCCAGAGCAGGGAAAAGTCACGAGAAGGCCAGGCCCTGGGTGTGCCACTAACAGGGATTGGGTGCTGGTCTGTTGGACTGTGGGTCCAGCACCTTAGGATAAACTAGCTCTGTACCTGGAGCAGCAAGTGGGGACAAGGAGGCGCCCTCACAGCATGCTGGCCCAGAGCATCTCCCCTCCTCTTTGGTACCTCTGCCTCCTATCTCACCCCCCCCCACTCTCAGTCTCACCCACACCCTGCCCCCTCTCACACACTCAGCTTCTCACCAGAAAAATCCACTGAGTAAAATTCACATTAGAAACTGGTGGCAGCTAAGCTGAAACACTGACCACGTCCTCTGTACATTAGGGGAACCCCCCAGAGAGTCTGCTTCTGCCCAGAACACATTTCTCATTCCTCCCTGTGACCTGTGAGTTATTTTGCTGTGGGTACATTAGCACACAGGGATATCGTGCAAATCAATCTAAAAGTGACAATGGCGTAGAAACACTGGGCCCTTGGTGTTTTCTGAAAAGACAGGCATGGCCAGCTCAGTTCCATGGCTTATGCAAAGCAGAGCCGTGGGAAAAGCAGGCAGCGAGACAACAAGGATGTGTAATCAGTTAGTAGTTATTGAACATCGGTTAGAAAAAAGTACAAGACTCAGCCCCTGTCCATAAAGGAGCTACAGGTTTATTTTGTAGGATCGAAACACACCCCAAGAGGTCGTATAGCAATGCAGAATAAGACGTGAAGGCCAGAGCAAGGATTCTGTCAGCAAGGGCTCTAAGGCTGAGAATTGGGGTGCTGAGTGCAGGGAAGATTCGTGGAGGAGGCAGGTGCTTCAGTGAGATCTGAGGACAGTGGGCCCTGGGAGAGACTTTGAGGTGAAGGGAGGAGGCTGTTTGGTGGTGGAGGCCGAGTTGCGTTGCACGTGAGAATGCAGCAGTCCCGGCTGTGGTGGGGGGCAGACCAGGTCGGTCGTTATGAAGGAAGGGCTGCACTTGGAAGGGTCATCACTTTGATTTTCCACCATGCTTGGCGCACAGGGTGGAATCTCCAGCCATCCCGAGGATTCCTTGTGTCACACCCGAGACAGTGGTGATCAGATCTGAAGAGGCAGAACAGGTAAGAAGCATCGTCTCTCCAACTTTCCATTTTGTGGAGAACGGGGACCCCGGAATGATGATTGCTTTGAGCTGACCTGCAGTGTGATAGGAACTACTTGTAGCATTTACCAAGCCCTGCAGATCGGGGACTCCACGTGTCTTCGAAGCCCCTGGGCTGTCAGTGTTCTCACTGTCCCGGACACGACCGATAGGCGTCTCGAAGAGCCCGCTGGCATGTCAAGCATCATTATGTTGGTCCAGTCATGAGAGAGGCTGAGAACTGATGCCAGAAGTCCTTGCTCCAAAGCCCATGTTCTCCAGGACACAGCCCTGATGCGCATGCACTCTACACCCAGGGGACAGCAGGTCAAGGTGCTGGAGGGGAAGCCCGAGGCTACAGTCCACACGTACCATGAAGGCGGGCAAGTCATGGACTCTGCACCCCTTTTCTTTGACATCCCCAGAAAAGGGAGTGCTTTCTGTCTCAGCTTCCTTTAGGGATGATTGGGAGCATAAAATACCAATACGAGTAAAAAGAGGATGGCAGAGAGATTGTTCCCACCTCAGACTGCTATGCATTGTAGTATCCTATTCTGTGGCTTCCCTGGATGCCATTTGAATTTGTCCCCACAAAGGGCAGGATGGTTTAAAACAATTTAATTTCCCCTTAGTTAATTTTATGCCACTGGCACTCCTCCCTCCCCCCAGAACAAGAGGGTTTTCTAGAATAAAGAGAAAGCAGTGTGGTGTTCGGAGGTTGGAAATGACCGCCTGACAGCTGAGCCAGGCCGGCCCATGTCCCAGTGAAGGCTGGTCTGGTCCCTCCCGCTGCCACTGAGGGGGTGTGAGTCCGCATAGAGTGGCCGTAGCCCTGGGCCCACGTGGCTGTGAGGCTGTGCAACTGGGTATACCATGGTGACAGGGGCCGGTCAGATGTGGCCCTGGTGCTGCTGGGGTGCGCTCCCTGGGTGCTGCCAGAAGCAGTGACACATGAGCAGCCGAGGGGACCTGTGTCCTGCTCAGGATACAGTGTGTTCCTTGACCAACCCATTCTCTCCGACTCCTCACTTAAGTCAGGAATCAAGTCAGTAGGTGTTACTGGAGTCCTACTATGTATCCTATATAGGGCTGGATGGCAGACTCTGAGCCCTATCCCTGCCTCCTGGGAGCCAGCTGATGGTCCAGCCAGCGAGGGGTGGACTCAGCTACTTGAAATTAGTCAGCACAGGGTGCAGGAAGCATAACCACCCAAGTGCTCAATTGGGTGGTGTGTTTTCCCAGATCAGAATCAATGGGGAAGATTCATGGTGGGGGTGAGATGTGAAAAATGAACAGGATTGGACCAGAGAAGGGGAGGAACAAGGGCATCTGCACCTGTGAGGAGCGTGAGTGAGAGCAGAGTGGAGAGTAGACCTGAGGGAGCGGAGACGCCCTGGAGGGTCATGCAGACCCTGCTGGCTCTCATGAGTCCTTGTGATGCGCAAGGCCCTGTGTGAGGCAGCCCCATGCCCCCGTAGCTGCTGTGAGGCAGGGGACTGTCCCATTTGCAGATGAGGAAACAGGAGCCCCCTCCTCCACCACCACCAAGGGCAAGAGTCTGTTCTAGCCACCTCACGTACCTCAGGTGCCTGCAGGGCGGAGAGCGCGCCGAGAGCTAATGAGCTAGAAGATGAAGGTGCAGAGTTTACTGCCAACCTGATGTGAAAACCAAGCCCCCTGGAGCAGAGGCTGCACGTTGGGGTGCAGCTGGAGAACAGGGGGGAAGGTCAGTGGTGGGTGCAGGACCTAAGACTAAACCAGACTGGAGTGAAGTCTCGCTGCGTCTGTTCTGAAGCTCTGTCCCAGGGCCTTGAGCTAAGGGGTGGCCATGACCGTAGGAAGAAGCCCGTGCTTCCTTTTAGACTCCAGCAATGCCTTGTGCCCAAAGGGTCAGTGGTGAGCGTGTGGGAGCACCTGCTCCACAGGTCCCCCTGGTTTCTGGCAAGGAGGTGCTCCCAAGCCTCCCCAGCTGGGCACAACATCGGCTGTCCTGAGACCATCACTTATAGCCTGGGAGGTGATGAAACAGTTGGCTTTTCTCTCCCCCTCAGCCATTTAAAGAGTATGATGAAGACTCGCTCATCCCCAGCAGCCCGGCCACAGAGACCTCAGACAACATCAGCCCAGTAGCCAGCCCCGTCCACACAGGGTGAGTGACCCCCATGAAAGGATTCTGGTTCCCCATGCCACCAGTCTCAGAGGGAGCACCCAGATGCCCAACATGGATCTGCCTGTGCCCCAGGTTTCTGGTGAGCTTCATGGTGGACGCCCGGGGAGGCTCCATGAGGGGGAGTCGCCACAACGGCCTGAGGGTGGTGATCCCGCCTCGGACATGCACAGCGCCCACTCGCATCACCTGCCGCCTGGTCAAGCCGCAGAAGCTGAGCACGCCGCCCCCGCTGGCCGAGGAGGAGGGCCTGGCCAGCAGGATCATCGCACTGGGGCCCACTGGGGCCCAGTTCTTGAGGTGAGAGGGCTCCCTCCCTTGGATGTACGAAGTGTCCCTAACCTGTCTCCACCCTGCGGATCCATCACCGCCACCTGGCCCGCAACCACCCAGGTCCACCCAGCCACAGGGCAGAGAGAGGTGAGCCCTGGAGCCCCACGTCACCCCATTTCTCCACTGTCCTGACAGGAACAGAATCTGGGGCCCTTGTCCCCATGTAACTCCTTTCCTAGGTGCACTGAGGAGCCCGTAGGCCAGGTGGAGCTTACACTCTCAAACCTGTGTGATGCTAGAGCAGGGATGGGGAGGTCAGGGCTACACTGGGGACCCCCGAGGGGTTAAGTATTTCAGCTCTGGAACGGTCTTACTAGGAGACAGCTTTACAGCCTTGCCCCTGAGGATGGCAAGATTGATGGGCTTCAGAGGCCTGTTGCTCACCTGTCTGGGGTGGACCGGGCTCCTGCTGAGCTCGGAGCTCCTCACTCCTCAGGCCCGCAGCTGTCCAGTCGGAGCAGGCCTCGCCCAGGAGGCCTGCCTCTCATCTCTGTCCACTTCCTGTCCCCACCTTTGAGCTTTCCTCCGCCGTTTGTAAAGTGGCCTGCGGAAGCCTCCTGTGTCAATTTTCCCTCTTAAATGTACTTCTGAAGGCCTCCCTGCAAAAGACATGTCGTTATCACGGTTGGTAGAGGCTCAGAGAGGTTTGGCTCCCAGTGCAGAGATGTCGGGTGGGTTCTCAGGACTCAGTCCAAGGGCAGGGAGTGAGATGGGGGCCTGGTGTAAGTGAGGGGGGCCTGGTGTAAGTGGTGGGGGCCTGGTGTGGCTCAGGAACCTCAGGCAGGTCTGTGCCACTGTCAGAACTGCCCCAGGCGGGGCCCCTGCTGTGGCTCCAGGACCCCTTCTCCCTCCAGGCAGGAATCACCCACCCTCCCACACACCTCCCCTTCCCTCACTTTGCTGCAAGGCACGCACCCACCCGAATCCACGCACTTCCCCACAATCGCTGTGTCTCCTCAGCCCTGTGATTGTGGAGATCCCCCACTTTGCCTCCCATGGCCGCGGGGACCGTGAGCTCGTGGTGCTGCGGAGTGAGAATGGCTCTGTGTGGAAGGAACACAAGAGCCGCTACGGAGAAAGCTACCTGGATCAGATCCTCAATGGAATGGACGAAGGTACAGAGCCCCCGGGGTCCCAGAGCAGGTGTCTTCCCTCTGGAAGATGGGACTTGAGGTCGCACTTTTGGGGTGGGCTGTTGGGCCGCCTGGAGCTTGGAGAACCCTGAGACACGAGAGATGGCCCGTTAAGTCCGGTTCCGGATCCCTGGGACATCTGAGGGAGCACCTGGCTCCATCTGCCACCTGCATCTCCTTCTGCTAGACCTTCTGGACCCAGGGGTTTCTCCCTCAGGCAGCTCGGCTTGGCCTCCAGCCCCTGGGGTGGGGGCATGGCCCAGGAGCTGGGGTTTAGGGTGCTCTGGGAGCCGGTGGTGGCTGAGCTGGGCTCAGCATGACCAGGGATGGCGGCACCGCGCCGTGTGATTCCAGAGCTGGGGAGTCTGGAAGAGCTGGAGAAGAAGAGGGTCTGCCGCATCATCACCACGGACTTCCCCTTGTACTTCGTGATCATGTCTCGGCTCTGCCAGGACTATGACACCATCGGCCCTGAGGGAGGCTCTCTGAGGAGCAAGCTGGTGCCCCTGGTGCAGGCGACGTTTCCAGAAAATGCCGTCACCAAGAGAGTGAAGCTGGCTCTGCAGGTGACACAGCCCTCACCAGTCGGGGCACCACCCCACCCCCCGCCGCCCCCTGCACTCAGACAGAGTCCATGAAAGGGAGAGGGCACTCGGGGCCCTCGGGCGACCCTCATCCCCAAGACATCCCCCGCACTGCTGTCCAGCACCTGAAAATTTGGTTAGAGATTTCACCTGGAAGCCCAAAGGAAAATCGGTGGGTGGGGTCAGGCAGCAGCTCCCTGCTAAGTTGCTGCAGGTCCCAGGTCAGGTGCTTATCCACGTGGCCTCCTAGAGGGGCATGTGTTGCTGAGCAAAGATGGCACCATCCCAGGAACGAGGAGCCACAGGGCAACAGGGAGAAAGGGCTCGGAAAGGAGAGGGGAGCCGTGACGTCAGACCTGGGGCAGGCCCTGTGGTCCAGCAGTAGTGGGACCCCTGCCCCCCTTTGCACTCTGCATGGGCAGTTTGCTCTCCCCTTGGGGGCTGCGCTATTTCCTGTCCACAAGCCCCTCCAATGCTCTGGGGCTGAGTGTCCCCTCTTTGGCCCCTCACAGGCGCAGCCTGTACCGGATGACCTAGTCACCAAACTTCTGGGCAACCAGGCCACGTTCAGCCCCATTGTCACCGTGGAGCCGAGGCGCCGGAAGTTCCACCGCCCCATTGGGCTTCGGATCCCACTCCCTCCTTCCTGGACAGATAACCCCCGGGACAGCGGGGAGGGAGACACCACCAGCCTGCGCCTGCTCTGCAGTGTCATTGGTGAGAGGTGGCCCCCTGCCTCTGGCCTGTATTCTGTCCTCCTTCCGGCCATGCTAGGGGAAGATGGGAGAAGGCGAAGCTAGTGATCATTTTGCCCTTTGCTGGCTTCTCCTGGTGATGCTCTCTTTGAAGGGATGGAGGGGTGATACAACAGAAAGGCATCCATGCCCTGGGTGGAAGCTTCCTCTGACCACAAAGGAAGGGTGCTGTGGGTTGCTAGGAGGAGGGGGAGAGCCTGGGAGGATGGGTGTGCTCAGGGCTTTGCCCAGATGTGCCTGTCTCCGCCCTGGCACTCCAGCCCTTACTGCTGTGGCAAGCTCTGTGTCTCTGTGCTGAAGACTGTCTGCCAGCCCACTGTCTGCTCCTGTTGCAGGAGGGACAGACCAAGCCCAGTGGGAAGACATAACAGGAACAACCAAGCTGGTGTATGCCAACGAGTGTGCTACCTTCACCACCAATGTCTCTGCCAGGTGAGAAGTGTTTCAGCTCAGCCCAGGGGGCTCCTGGGCCCTGCACGGAGGGGTCAGCACTGCCTCTGCAGGTGACCCTCCTCACACCCCAACCTGCCCGTCCCAGGCATGAAGCTCAGTGTCCTCACATGAAGCCCTGCCATGACCAACAGGAGTGTTGAGTGGCCGTCGCACGGCTCACGGGCTGCCCCTCCCTGGGTGGACATGGAGTTCCCCATCGGGCATGTAGAAGCATGCTTATAATTAGCCTTCCCTGTTTAGGTTTTGGCTGTCGGACTGTCCTCGCACTGCTGAGGCCGTGAACTTCGCCACTCTGCTGTACAAGGAGCTTACTGCGGTGCCCTACATGGCCAAGTTTGTCATTTTTGCTAAGATGAATGACCCCCGAGAAGGGCGGCTGCGCTGCTACTGTATGACGGATGACAAAGTGGACAAGACCCTGGAGCAGCACGAGAACTTCATTGAGGTGGCCCGGAGCAGGGACATAGAGGTACAGCCCCCGGCCCCCTTTATTGTTGGGCGTGCATGGGTCTCCTGAGCTCCTCACAACGAGACAAAGCTTCTGGAGCTAGGACAGGGCACGTGAGGGCTGTTTTCTCCAGGACACTGGGACCCAGAGCGGTTGGGGAATTCTCCCTTGGGCGATGGGGCGAGGCTTCCTAGGCGTCTCTCTGATGCCCCTCTTGGGAAGCATCCTAGAGAAGCTTCACCAAAGGTGAGGAACGTCATTGATTGCCCCATAATTTGTGATGACAAGTCAAGGGCTTAGTTACCAGGTAGTAGGGAAAGTACTCAACTAGCACAATCTCACCTAATTCTCATAACTGCGTACACTTTATTTGTCCCCAATTTACAGGTGAGGAGACTGAGGCTGAGAGAGGTTAAGTAGCCAGTCTAAGATTATACAACAGAGTAAATGGTAGAGAAAGGATTGGTCTGCGTAGTCTGACCCCAGAGCCCACACTTCGATCTGCTTTGCCAGGGTGTCAGTAGCATCCAGATGAGACAGTAGGGGAGAGGGCTGGACAAATGATGTGAGGGGTGAAGGACTGGACTGGAACCTGCCCTTGACCCCAGGGTGCTCACTCATGTTAAGATGTGTAATGAGCCAGAACCCTTCCAAAGGTCTGGCCTCGGAGTCTGTGCTGAGCCTTTGTGGGTGGCTGAGGGCCCAGAAGGAAGAACTGGCTAGGCGGAGCATTCCTTTTGCTTGGGTCTCAATTTCTTCAACTGTCAAATGGGTCAGTTGAAAGCATTTTATACACAGTAGGGACCCTTATGTTAGGGGGTGAGATTAAAATATCCTGTGGTCTTTCTAGTGCTTTGCATCAGCTGACCATGTTTGGACAGGTGTGAAAACCAGGCTTTTTTCAGAAGTCACTGTATGATTGCCTCCTGGAGTTTTAGTGCTCTGGCAGCGTCCCGATCAGCCACACAGGGACATACGGAGGTTCCTGCTTATAATAAAACCCTTGTCAGCCCTGACCAGTGGTGCTCAGTTGGTTGGGCATCGTCCCAAAAGGCGAAGTGTTACTGGTTTGATTTCCAGTCTGGGCGCATGCCTGGGTTGTGGGTTCAGTCCACGGTCAGGGTGCATGCAAGAGGTGGCTGATTGATGTTTCTCTCCCTCTCTTTGTCCCTCCCTTCCCCGCTCTCTATAAATAAATAAATAAATAAATAATCATGTTTTAAAAAATCCTTTTCAGTAAGGAAGAGTAACCTGGAAAAAAACCTTTTCCCAAACAAATAGTGGGATTTTGGGGGAGCATACCAACTGTACCTCATGCGGTAGAAAGGGTGTGCTGTGGGGAAGGAATGACCAAAGCTGAAAGGCAGGACAGGACGTCTGGGTACTTCTACGACACAGGCTGTATGTTTTCCCTTCCCTACAGGTGCTGGAAGGGACGCCTCTGTTCGCAGAGCTCTCCGGGAACCTGGTGCCCATCAAAAAAGCTGCGCAGCAGCGGAGTTTCCAATTCCAGTCATTTCGGGAGAACCGTTTGGCCATCCCTGTAAAGGTGCTGGCCTCTCTTCTGGGTCTAGAAAGTTTGGGAGGCAGAAATCTCTCAGCCAACTTCGTGACCTACGGAACGGCCCCCTGAGTCTTTTTTGTGTGATTGAGTTTAGGTGAGGGACAGCAGTCGGGAACCAGGAGGGTCCTTGTCATTTCTGCGCAAGGCGATGAAGTATGAGGACACCCAGCACATTCTCTGCCACTTGAACATCACCATGCCCCCCTGCACCAAGGTGAGCTGCCCCCTGAGGAGGACCCTCTGCCAGAGGTAGGGTCCCCGAGGAGGTCCCCAAACAGACCCCAGATTGAGCACTTCCAAAGGGCTTCATCCTGCCGAAAAGCTGCCTTTGAATTCCCGGAGGCACAGGAAGGCCCTTCAGTCCCTGCTGACAGTTGGCTGTGGGCTGGCGGGGAAAGCATGCTCGGGCCCTTTCTGCAGAGCTTGGGAACGGGAACATCACAGTCAGAGCGTATGCACGCTCGGCCGGGGACTCCGAGCTCTCCAGTATATTCCTTCTGGGAGGCTTGCAGGCACCTGGAAAGCGTCTACCCGGCACCCTTCAACTGAGGCCTTTGAGGCTTAGAACTGTGCATTGAGTTGCTCCGAGTTGCTCAAGGTCACCCAGCCATTTGATAGTTTTTTGGGGGGTTTCTTTGAGCCTCTTTTTCATGGTCTTGCTTATCTTCCCCAGGGAGCCAGGCCTTCTGGGGAGGGAGCCCTGAGGGAGTCACTGCAAATGCCTGGGTTTGGGGCTCAGCAAAGGCCTCTTGACCAAGGACGGTCCTTTATCGATACCCATAAGAACAGGGGAGTCAGCACATCTCACAGGGACTTTGGGGAGAATGTATGGCTCCATGTTTTTGCTGCTGTTGCTTTAATAATCAGCATTCCTGCCAAACTAGAAAAGAAGCAAGGTTACATTCCTACATCTACGGCTGAGTTTCTCTTTCCTATCTGGGGACCAGGGTGAACCAACTTCTCTTTCAAGATGGGATTTCCTGCAGCTTTGAGTAAGCACCCAGCTGCTTCCACAGGGTGTTAAGCCTGGCACCACTATCACAAATGGGTCTTTAGAACAGAAAGGAATCTAGAGAGAGAAACTCATTTTTTTAAGTTCAAACCCCAGCTCCACCAGCTGCTGGCTGAGTGACCTTACGCAAGTTATTTCACCCCACTGTGCCTCAGTTTCCTCATAGATGACACGGGGATAATGATAGTCACTCCTCATAGGTTGTTGTGGGCATTAAACAGGGCCTAGAACATGGTAAGGGCCTCATGGGTTTGCTGTTGTGGTTATTATTATTAATAAGGTGTGTGGGCCTCATCAGCTCCCTCTCACTCCCACACTTCTGCGTGTTCAGGCTTCAAAAAGTGGAGAACTTACTGTTAAGTTCTCCCAGGACTGGCATCCTCTCCATCCCGTGGCCCATGGGCTTGAATCACCTTCTCCAAGAAGGGGGGCCCGCCTAAAACCCCAAGCACCTTTTCGTTGTCTTCCATCCGCAGGGGAGTGGAACCGATGAGAGGAGAAGGACTTTGACACCGCTGGCCCTGAGATACAGCATTCTCAGCGAGTCAACACTGGGTATGAGCCTCTTTGTGATGCTCTGTGCCCACTGCCTCTTCTAAGGAGGTGGTGATGAGCTCCTTTCTCGCCCTGACCACAGCGCCGTGTCGATAAGAATCGCTCAGCGCATTACCAACACTGCAGGTGCAGGTGGAACCTTTGGCTTGAGCCCCCAGCTCCCTCTTAGAGGATTAGCAATCAGTCCAGTGTACTCAGAGGTCCGCCACCTGACCTTGAGCATCCATCTGTGGTCATTCACTCACCCCTGTCGATTCTGTGTCCCATTGAGGCCACTAAATGAACTCCATTGCTTCTCCCCAGGTTTTCTCAGTGGGACAGACCGAGCAGATATGAAGATGGCTATTATAGCAGAGCACCTTGGTCTCAGCTGGGCAGGTGAGTCCAGGAATTTGAGGTAGGAAAGCACTTGGCCTGTGTACATCTACCCCTGCACCTCCTCCCTCTAATGAGCGACTGATGAAAGCATGTCTAATCCTCTTTTTACTATCAGTTGAGTCATGATCATCTTAACCTTCGGGGCCAATAGAAAGGCAGGCGCTCCCTCTTTCCCCCATGTCTGTATGGTTTTCCTTTGCACAAAAGAAAAGTTCAAAATTATAGGAAGCCTTAGAAATGATCTAGTTCACCTCATTTTACAGGTGGGAAGACTGAGATCCCGCTAAATAGGGTGACTTTAATTATGTGGCTAGCTAGTGACAGTGCCCAGAAAATCCAGCAAACAAATAACTAACATTCAAAGAAAAGATCCACCGCCTGGCAGCACATCCGCCGCCCCCTGCACGCTTCTCGCTGCCTTTCCTCAAAGCTGGCGTTGCTGAGGGAAAAGGGGCGTTAAAGGCCACGCCTCAACATTCTCCACTCACAATCTCCAGCAGTAGCTCAAGTCTACCAGATGTCTTGTCAACAGTAACAGGTGATCTTGTTTGAAGTGAGGCAGTGGGCAAGATAAAGTAAAAGCTCAAAATGTGCTTGACTCAGTCACCGGCCCTGTACCTTAATTCCCACCCCGCCTTTTTGTTAGCTTTTATATGAACGGACTCTCCTCACTCGGAGAGGGCTTCAGACGACTCAGAAACCTGAGCAGTAACTTGCTGAAGGGCAGGGTGACAAAGATCCACCGCAGAAATTCAGAGACTGTCCATTGTTGAGGCTAAAAAAGAATGTCTGCTGCTGCTTCTGAGGGGGAGCATGTGTGTGAGTTATACACATTCTGATCCTCACTATTACTTTTCCTCCGGTCTTTCTCAACCTTGAAATTAGACTCTGATGCTGTTCTCCCTTCCGAAACACCTGTGAGAAATAACAATAAAAATAATGGGAGGGAAAATAAGTGAACATTCTGTGTTATTGCCTTGCATTTAGATGGGAACTTTTATTTTCCTTTAAAATGTAAATAACGCCTCTCCCTGAAGAAATGTGAACACAGAAATGCATTTCCATCACAAGTGCTTCTCGGTGGAATGTCAGTGGCATCCTGGTGTAGCACAGACAGCAGGGGTGGGGGGTATGGGGGGCGTCAGCTGTCTCAGCTGGTTCTGTGACCGTGGCTAAGTTGCTCACCCTCCTGAGAGGCTGTCTCATTTTCTATTTGAAGTGATGCAAGGAAGAAAAGGTGTTCGTCCATTCACTCATTCAATGCCCATTTACTGAGCACCCCTACTCCTGCCCCATTTTCCAGGGCTACAAAAGTGTAGGTGTCTGCATTTCACTTAGTGTTTCTTGTTAGCAAGGAATACCGAATCCAAAGGTGCTCCCCACTGGATGCTCGAGTCCACAGGGCCCCGTTTGAGAGCCAGAGCTGAGCTCCCGCTTCGCTCACACCTGGCCTTGGTTCTTTGCTTGCAGAGCTGGCCCGGGAGCTGCAGTTCAGTGTGGAAGACATCAACAGGATCCGTGTAGAAAACCCCAACTCTCTGTTGGAGCAGAGTGCAGCCTTGTTGAACCTCTGGGTCCTCCGTGAAGGCACCAACGCAAAGAGTCAGTACCGCTAAGCTGAGGACGCCACTCTTCCCATAGCCTGTGCCTTGTCCACAGTGGTTCCTCCTTCAAGTTCCATTTGTGCTGCCCACCTTCGGGACCGTGTGCTTTGCCCTCTCTGTCCTTCTCTCTCACACACACCTCTCAGGGTCACTAGGGCTTCTAGGCAATCCGGCCGGAAGAGAGTACCAGAGATCTTAGCCTCCACCTTCTTCCCACCCTCAGAATGAGATAGCGGTTGCCCTGGCACCCCACATGGCAGCACATGTGAAGGGTATGGGGCGTCCTGTTGAATTGCTCAAACAGATGAGGACTGTCCTCTCCAGACAGAGCGTGGGTGAGCGATGGATGCCTGACCTTCTTCTCCCAGAAACGTGTTTTTCTCCGACCTGGAGGGAAGATTTGTCTCACTCGTTGCTGCTCCCACTCAACCAAATCCCCACAGTCAGAAACACTAAGAGGAAACTAAGTGTTTCCATTCACATCTCAAATCAACTGGGAAGGACCAAGAATTTCCAAAGGACAGACTCCAGTCATCCTCACTCTCCTCTCTTGCAGTATTCCTAGATGACAAAAGTTGTCCCATGCTTTGAAATTGGCCACTGTTAGGGACTGGAAAAGATCTGTTGAAGGGTAATGGCATCTTCTCCAAAGAGGCTGTTTGGATTCTGACCAAAGGAGAACGCCTCTACGTTCGGAAAAATATAAACCATCAACCCCCTTCTCCCTTTCCCCCCTGGGTGGAGCCTGGTGACACTCCACACTGCCCCACGATAGAATTCCCTCAGCAAGCGCCTTCTTTCTTCTCCCCGACAGTGGAGAACCTGTACGCCGCGCTGCGGAACATTGACCGGGGCGAGATCGTGAACATGCTGGAAGGCTCAGGCAGACAAAGCCGCAATCTGAAACCGGAACGGCGGCACACGGAGCGGGACTACTCCTCCTCACCCTCCCAGATGAATGGTGAGTGTCTCCCGGAAGGGGGCGGGGCTGAGCCAGGAGCCAAGCCCGGCCCTTCCGCCTCCCCTACCAGACACTGCCTGAAACCGTCTCCCTGGTTGGTGGGAGGTCTGTCTCAACAAACACCCTCCCCAGTGGCGGTGAGAACAGGGGTGAGCAACAGACAGGCCTGCACCTCTCTGCACAGAGGCTCCCTGAGAGAAGTCTCAGGGACAGGCTGCCAGGGGCACCTGGTGTCATAGTGGGAAGAGCTGGAGTCCGGAGCAGCTGCTAGGCTCCTGCCCCTATGAGTCACAGATGCTCTGTGTAGCTCTGCACCAGGCAGGGCGCTCTTCAGGCTCTGGGGTCCCCACCTGTACAACACTCAGTGACTGAAGAGCAGAGGGCATGGAGCTTGTGGCCCAAGGTCTGATGCAGATCAGCTGGGGGCTATTTTAAACGTCCTATTGCAGCCCCTTCTGTGAGGCTAAGCAGGTTTCTTTGCTTTGAGTCCAGTCTCTCCTTTCCCTCTCTCCCTTTTTTGTCACCCCATCTCTTTCCCCTCACTCTTTTTGATGTGGTTCAGTGTGGCACAGGAGTCCCCAGTGGGACCAGCTCCCTGGGGGGTGTTGGCCTTTGCCCTCAGCACCCCCACTGCAGTCTCTGGAGGACCACGTTCCTTTCCGCAGCCCTGGAAGGGGCCAGCCACCTGAAGGAGCAGGCTGTGGACGCCCACCCCCCACCCCCACCCTGCACCAGCCCTGCATCTGCCCCCTCTAGCCAGTGGGCACAGAAACAGAGCGGAGCCCTGCTCTGTGGTGGGAGCCAGGAGGCTGGGCTCTGGTCCCTTTTTCCTCCCGACTCCATGTGCAGCCGAGACATCTTCTTTTCCTTAAAATCAGCAAGTTGGGTTAGATTCCTAAGATTCCTTACAGACCTGAAAAACTATTTTTAATTTTGTGAACTATCTTCCTCTGGCGCCTAACACGTCAGCCTGGACAGCTGCATCGTGCTGTTTATGCTCTCAAGCTCCTAGTTTAACGGTCGTCCAGGCCACGCACACGTGTGCTCCCGTGCGGGCACCTGTGGCCCCGGGCATGAGCTGCGAGTGGGTAAGTTCTAGGCTGGGCTGGGCACAGGACCCTCTCTGCCAGGTGGAGCCTGCTCAGGCCAGGCCCCTCGCACCTCTCTTTCTCCATGTCCCGTGTCTTCTGAAACATGTCAGCCAGCACCCCTGGGTGCAGGGCTCCTCTGTTGGTCACTCCCTGTCACCTCTCTCTTCTGCCTCTGACCTCATCTGGACCTGGAGTCCGCTCATTCTCTTCCACCGCCTGTCTCCACTGTCTCCGCCTCAGCTAGGCGTTCAGGAGCCCGCCGCCTCCACAGATGCATGTCGCGGGGGACTCCTCGCCCTCCCCACCCTGTGTCTCATGGCTGTGTGCGAGGGCATGTGTGTGCGTGCGTGGGGGCTGCACGCTAGGCACTGCTCACTCCTCACATCCAGCATAAAGGGCGTCAAGACAGTGGTCCACCCCCGAGTTCCTCTGGGGGCCCGGTTGGAGTGCTGCGGGGACCACTAGGTAGACCCACTTGCTCCCACAGGGGAAAGAAGGGAGGGTGGTGGAGGACTGCCACCAACTTCAGGAAGTCCAGCTGACCAAGCACTTCTTGTCTGTGTGACAACCCATCACCCGGTTGGGTTTCTTACAGTCCCCAGGCTGTGTCAGTGGGACCAGACCACAAGGTTCGGGGTTTATTGTGCCCCAGTTGTATACCTACAAGACGGTGGGCCCATACAATGAGGTGCCTGTAAACGAGGCATTACAATTAAAAATCTGTTAAGCAGGTAGATCCCATAAGTGTTAAGTGTTCTTACCATAATAAATTTTTTGAAAAAGAGTAAGAAACCCAGGCATTAACGAGTGCCTCTCCGTGGCTGTGGGCCCGGCAGCCCCATCTGGCCCAGAGACCCACATGCCAAAACAGAACTCTCAGCCCCGTGTGAGGCTGGGTCTCTATGCGCCCTGCGCAAAGGTCTCTTTTTCAGTTGGTCAGCTCATCTGACAAAATTTTTTAAAATACCGCCCTGGCTGGTGTGGCTCAGTGGATTGAGCGCGGGCCTGTGAACCAAACAATCGCGGTTCGATTCCCAGTCAGGGCACATGCCTGGGTTGCAGGTCAGTTCCCAGCAAGGGACACACGAGAGGCAACTGCACATTGATATTTCTCTCCCTCTCTCCTACCCTTCCTCTCTAAAGATAAATAAATAAAAAATCTTAAAAAATAAAAAAAAATAAAATGCTTGATATTTAAAAAAAAATAAAATAAAATAAAATAAAATACCTATCACGTGCCAGGTGCTCTTCTAGACAGAAGAAAAATCAGTCCTCAAACAGAACCCGCCAACCCCCCCCCAAAAAAACTCTGCCTTATAGAGTTTACTTTCTATTTGGAGAGTCAAACAATAACCTAATATGTAAGTGAATTATATAATATGTTAGCAGGTTCAGTAATTGTTGTGGAAAAAACAGACTGTAGTAAGGGGGATGGGAGGGTTGGGGTGGGGGATAAATCAGTGGTGGAAGTGGGCAGCATCTGAACTGTTCCTAGAGCAGGGAGGGGCCGGAGGGGCCGGGCAGAGGGAGGGAGAAAGGACAGGTGCGAAGATCAGAGGGCCATAGGAGGCTAGCTCTTACAGATTCCTCGGGGTATTGGGTTTTACTTGGAATGAGATGGAGGGCTGCGGGAGGCTTTGGAGTAGAAGCGTAACATGATCTAACGTAAGGTTTAAAGGACCCCTCTCCCTGCTTTGTTGATGGTAGATGGTCACAAGCTTCCTGGCTCCTTTGTCCAACCTCGTCAGCCCCTCTGCACCCCCTCCTCCAGCGGGTCTCCTGACAGGCCCAGGCAGTGTGCCCTGTGTGCGTACTGCCCACCGCAGCCTGGCACACACTCAGCAGCAGACCCCAGGCTTGGTCCCTTCTGCCTTTCTGGGCACCAGAATTGGCCTTTGTTTGTTTTTCCTGCCCTTTTCCCTGTCCCAGGAAGACCTCCCCAAGTCTGGGTGCCCTCCTGGCCTGGACGGATGGGGCAGGAGGGGTCAGAGGTAGAAGGCTGGGAGACAGTGGCCTCCTGCATCTCTCTGGCTTTCTCCTGGGCGGGAGCAGTGGTGGCTTGTCCTGGGGCCAGCCCGGCCCTGTGCACTGGTGGTCACCGTTGCGCCTCGCCTCCTTTGTATTTTACCTCATTTCTCTGCTTGTCTGAGCCTCCTTATGAAGCCCAGGAACTAAGGGCAGGGATTGGTTGCTCCATGGTGTCAGGGAAACAGAAGCCCGAGGTCTCTTCCTTCCTTCCCGGCTCCTGTTGCCATAGGCACCCGGACCGGCTCGACCAGAAGGGGCTTAAGTCAAAAGGCCACTTTGCTTCTTCTACACAAGAGGAGACTACCCCGGGCCCTTGGTTAATGAATATGTAGGAAAAAATTGCCTAAAAGCAGAAAAAAATAGCATGTTCCTAAAAATAAAATAGATTTCTCCTATGAAAAAAAATGGGCATCTCATACCCACACTTGTCAGCTCCATTTGCTTTGATAAATTGAACCTATATGAATGTCTTTGTCCACTTAGAAATAAAATGAATACAAGTACTGAATGTGGCTCTAGTCTGAGGCCAGGTTGTCTGTCCACTCTTCGTCTAGCTTGCTACTGACATTAAACTGATAGGATAATCATCACATCTGGATCAGCAGAGACCCACTGTGATAACCCAAGATGAGGAGAGACCTGGGAGGGGCCACTGGACTGTGTTCTGCTCCCAAAGCATTATGTATGCTCGCCTCCCACCTGATTTCCCCAACATGCAATTCCAGAGGGGAGACCTCCCTGAAGGATGTGCTGGGGACTAAGTTACGGCAGGGTCACATGAGATGCCTAGAGAGACAGATCCTTCTGAAATGCAACCCAGGGAACTCAGCAGACCCTATGGTCTGGTCCCCCACTTGTGAGATGTTCCTTATGAGGACATGCTTGGCTATTAATGAATGTTGCTCTGACTTCATAGAAATCCCCACCAGCACTGGTTTGGCCACGTACAGCCTCCGATGCAAGCTTGTAGGGGTGTGGGTGGATCAGTGGGGTCCTCTGGAGACTTGAGAGGGAGCAGTGAGGCCTCGCCCCTAAATATTATCCCCAGGGGAGGGACTCCAGGATAAACACAAGGCATGAGAGCGTGTGTGTGAGTTCTCTTCATGGACATATTTTCATTGCAGTGAAAGGTCATTAAAGTGAACACCACAGAAGTTTCAAGGTGGGAAAGTCACAAAGAGTACCCAAGAAAGAATACTCAGGCATACTGTGGCCAGCAGAGCTACCATCTCCCACCCCTTAGCAAGGCTCACCGAGATTCTTGGGAGTGACAGGATGTTCATCTGGCCATACTTGAGGGGCTGTTTAAGACGAATTTCACTTCTGGCCAAAATGAAGTAACAGGGACTGTATACACCCTCCTGTTTAAAACAGCCACAAAATGGACAAAATATATGAAACATGAGTGTTCAAGACATTGGACATCTGGCAGCAAAGGACAATGGTCCACGAGACATGGAAATACACAAAGTGAGCCCTATCGCTAGTTTCTAGGTCATGGTCTAGGGCAGAGAAGTCCGAGAGGACTCCCTGGACTGAGAAGTTGCTGAGAGTCCAGGGAGACTGGGGCAGCCGATGGTCCCAAGATAGATAACCAGAGAAGAGGGCTCTGGAGATCTTCAGAGGCTCCCCTGCAGGTTTTGGTTGAATGTTCATCAGCTATTCCCAACAGTCAGGCTGATTTCTCACGGATATTGCACAGAGAACAAAGAAAGATTCTGTCTCAGAAACAGAATGACTGGCCCTGAGCTGATCAATGTGCCAGCCCTGCCTACTCAACCTTAAAAGTGAAATTCAAAAGGCTCAAACTGTTTCCAGGTAACCTAACTGCATAACAAAACAAAGCTCAAGAATAATTATTAGAATACAGAAATATGCAGCACCAAATAAGAAAAAATTGACATGTCTGACATCCAATTAAAGATTACCAGACATACGAAGAGGGAGAAAAACATGACCCATGATGAGGAGAAAAATCAATTAATTGAAACTAACCCAAAACTGACTCAGATGTCAGAATTAGCAGACCACAGTGGTGAAACAGTTATAACTGAATTTCAGATGTCCCAAAAGTTAAGTAGAGACCTGGAAGATAAACCTAACCAATCTTCCAGAGATAAAACTACAATATGTAGGGTTAAAAATAGGCTGGATAAGATTAGACATTGCGAATTATAGAAGAAAAATTAGTGAATTTGACTATATAGTAATAGAAACTCTCCAAAATTGGACACAGAAAGAAAATTTTAAAAAGTATCAGTGAGCTATATGACAATTTCAAGGGACCTTATATTTGTGAAATTAAAGTTCCCAACAGAGAACAGAGTGATAAACAGAAGAACGGAAGAATTTCTTCAACCCGATAAAGGGTATCTACAAAAACCCTAAAGCTAACATTACACTTACTGGTGAAAGACGGAATGCGTTCCTTCCAAGTTCAGTGACAAGACAATGATATCTCCTCCTGCTGTATCTGTTCGATATTGTGTTAAGTAAGGGTGCCGGTGCAATAGGGCAAGGAAGGGAAATAAAAGGCAACCACACTGGAAAGGAAGAAGTAAACTCGACTTAGCCGCAGATGACAGGGCTGCTTGTATAAAAACTCCAGTGGAATCTACAAAAAGTTATGAACAAATGAGTTTAATTAAGGTTGCAAGATACAATTTCAAAGTATAAAAATCAATTGAATTTTATATACTAGCAATGAATGATTGTAAACTGAAATTACAAAAGGATAACATTTACAATAACATTGAAGTACCTGGAGATATATCTGACCAATGATGTGAAATACTTACACATTGAAAACTACAGAACATTTCTGAGAGGTGTTAAAGAAGACCAAAATAAAGATAGAGATATACCTTGTTGATGGGCCAGAAGAGTTGATATTGTTGTCAGTGCCCTTTAAATGATCTACCATATATTTGATGTAATCTCAGTCAAAATCCCAGTATGCTTTTTCTATAGAAGTTAACAAAGAAATTCTGCAATTCATATGGAAAGGACCTAGAAAATGAACAAAGTCGGATGATTACACTAACTGACTCTGAGATCTGTTACAAAGCTGCAGTGGGGTATTGTCATGAAGGTAAATACATCCATGGAACACAATGGAGTCCAGAAATAGAACCACGTACGTGCGAACAACTGCTCTTTGACCAAAGTGCCAAGGCAGTTCTGCGGTGAAAGGGCAGCATTTACAGCGTGAGGTCCTGGAGCAACTGGGTGTCCGTGTGCAAACATGGACTCGGATTCCTCCTTTGCACCGTATATGAAAATTAGCTCAAAACAGATTATAAATTAAGTCTAAAACTTAATATAGAAACTCATAGAAATAAAACTTCTAGATGAAAACATAAAAGAAAACCTTAAAGATCTTGGATAAGGCAAAGATTTCTTAGATACAACACCAAAAGCACAGTCCACAAAAGAACAAATTGATAATACGAGTTCCATCTAAACTTCTACTCTTCAAATTACACCACGAAGAAAATGAAAAGACAAGCCACAGATTAGGAGAAAATATTGGCAAATCTGCTATAGGACTTGTATGCAGAAATATATAAAGAACTCTCAAAACTCACTAATAAAAGAACACACACCCCAAGTTTTAGAATGGGCAAATGACTTGAACAGACAGTTAACCAGTAAGATGTTCAGATGGCAAATAAGTGCATGAAAAGATGCTCAACATCATTAGTCGTTAGGGAAATACAAAGTAAAACCACAAGGAGATACCACTACACAACAGAACAAAGTGGAAAAGACTGGCCATTCCAAGTGTGGACGAGGTTATGGAGGAACTGGGACTTGCACACACTGCTGGTGGGAGTGTAAAATGGGACAACCGCTCTGGGAAACACTTTACTTGTAATAGCCCCACATGGGAACCCAAATGCCCATTAGCAGGTAAATGGATAAACAAACTATAGTCTGTCCACCCAGTGGAATACAGCTCAGCCATAAAAATGCAAAAATTATTAACGCATGCAACAGTATGGATGATGCCCAACTAATTAAGCTGAGTAAAAGAAGCCAGACAAAAAGAGTGCACACTATATAATTCCATTTACACAAAGTTCAAGGAAATGCAAACTAATGTATTGTGACATTGAGCAGATCAGTGGTGACCTGGGGATGGGCTGGCAAAAGATGGAATTACGAAGAAGCATGAGGAAACCTTCAAGGATGATGGGTGTCCCTCTGTTCATTGTGGTGGTGCTTTCATGGATATGTGCCTATGTCAGAACCTGTCAATCACATTATCTACTTTAAACACATGCACTGATTGTATGCCCGCTATTCCTCAGTAAATCTATCTTTAAAAGATTATCAGTGGTGGAATCTAGTGAAGAGACCACTCTGAATAACTGTGATCGCCTTAAGCAAGTTGCTGAACCTCTAGTTTCTTAATCTATAAAGTAGGTAATATTACTTTCCTTGTGGGGTTGTTGTGATCATTTAAAATAACATGTTAGATATGTTTTATACAAAATAGGTGCTCAATTAGTAATGGAAATGATATAATAATGATTTCAAAATAACTAGAAGAAAAACAATCACTGGACTCTCAAGGTCCTGCTTGCGCATATCTGGAGAGATTTCTTTGGAGGGACTGAAGGCCATTGCCCCTGGTTTCCCAGTTGCTCAGGTCATGGTTTCACATACAGTGACATGGAGTTCATGTCGAGGTGTGATTTGACCCGTCTATTTCTCCTACTCTCCCACCTCTTTGTTCCCTGTTTGGTCAAACGCGAAAGGGGATCCCCTTAGTCTCTGCCACTGCAAAACCCTACCTGCCAGCCACCCCACCACCTCATGGTCTCTTCCTCCTCCTCCTAATTTGGGCACATGGAACCACGTAGACTTGTAGAGATCAGGCAGGAAGAACACCCTCCTGGGAAGATTAAAGGAAGCTATACTAGCATGTCGATTGCATAGCATGGTCCTTGGCTCATTGAAATGTGTAAATGTTAGCAATTGTGGCTTTACTAAATATGGATGAGGTCACCTGTTCTTGCTCCTGTGTCCCCTTCACACACCTGGAGAGCTCTGCAGTAGTCATCGGGGCCAGTGAATTCCCCACCTGTTCTAGGCAAGTGGAAGGGAAAGGTAGACACCATCCCTGCCCTCAAAAAGAGTATACAGTTCATGAGCAGGTTCAAAGATGGAGCAGATCAAGCTGAGTGGAAGTCGTTGGGAAAACATCACGAAAAAAGAGGCCAAAGAGAACCTGTCTGTTCCATGTGCGCTGTGTGTTTATAATCCCCAACGGTACCAGGCATGTGATTGGATCTCAACGAATACTTTGTGGTTGAACAAGTAAATGAGGATAGCCGGAGATGGTATTGTCAAAAGTAGAGAAGCAATGGGGGAGCAGCAGCTGAGGCTAGAGTTGGGCGTGAGGAGGGCCCCTTAGGCTAGAGAAAGGCCAAGCCCAGGAAAGCCGGATGCAGGGGGTGGGGTATGGGTGCGGGGTGAATGGCAGAAGGAAGAGCCTGGGCACTAGGTTAAGGGCCTCTGTGGACACCGGAAGATTGATAGAGGATCTGCAGGGGGCAGCCGCACCCACACCCAGGGTCCTCCTTTGACTCTGCTGGGTCTTCAGAGGTTACAGTCACACATCTGCTCCCTAGTTCCCCAGACCAGCTGAGCCAACTAGAGAATCTTGGCTTCTAGTTCCTCCTCCCACCCACAGATTGGCACCTGCTCTGAAGGGGAGCCAGAGGCTCTCTCTCTTTTTCATAGGGACCCCCACTTCTGGCTGGAGGAGAGTGGAAGAGCCACCTGACCGCACAGTGCCCATTCAGCTGGCACACAGGTTCCTCACACTTTTACACATGCCACTCACTCAGGTTCCTAGTCACTTCTGAACACCAGGGAACCAGTACCAGAGGCAACCAGAAAACTTAGCAGGGACTCCTGTCATAGCCTTTCAGCAAGGAACCGACACGTGGACAGGCTGTGCTGCCCAGGGGGCCATGCGCAGCATCCTGGGCTGGCCGGCTCCAATCCCACCTGCTCACTGCTGATGGGGAGCTGGCGTGAAGCTCAGGGCCGTCTAGGGAGGGGCTTTCGGGCAGAGCACCCAGGCGGCAGCCGATACGCCTGGTGCCTCCTGGTGTCCTCTGACCTGGCCCCTGTTTTGATCCCTTAGAGCTCTCACTTGTGCCTCTTGAGATCACTCCAGTGTCTAGAACCAGTCTGCAACTTGAGGAAAAGTTATGTCATCCCAGACCAAATGGTTTCCTATTTGATCCCCGCGCCAAGGTCTCTGGGTGTTCGGTGTACCCTCCAAGGCAGCTCGGTTACTGAGTTTGGCTCCGGGTGGGCTGTTCCCTCCCTTAAGATACATTCCTGGCAGATGCTCTAAGACTGTGCTAATGGGAAGTTTTGAGCAAAGAAAGAACAGCGTTTCTTTTTGCCCAGCCGTGGAGAAGTGGGGTTTTCCTCTGACTGGAGACAGATTGGAGCTCGAGTCCTTTGGATCAAGGCTTCTTGATCTAGTCCTCTAAATTGGAAAAGACTTCCAATCTCTTCTCTTTGCCATGCAGCAAAGGTGCCCTCCTCTCCGCCCCTCTCCCTGGCTGCCCCCCACCCAACCCAGAGCCTTGTTTCTCTTGCCCAGGTTCCCTGGGCAGCAGCCACAAGGCCTGAGCAAAGGAGTTTGAGCTTGGAAAGCCTCTCGCCCGGAATGTGCATGCCTGTCTGTGGCTGTGCCATTGTGTGCGTGTGCGTGGTCTTGCACGTAAGCGTGTGTGACAGAAATCGCTTCTGGAGCATGTTGCCCTCTGTCTGCCCATCCAGGTTACTCCTCGCTGCAGGACGAGCTGCTGTCCCCCGCCTCCCTGCACTACGCGCTTCCCTCTCCGCTGCGTGCAGACCAGTACTGGAACGAGGTGGCCGTCATAGACGCCATCCCCTTGGCGGCCACGGAGCATGACGCCATGCTGGAGATGTCTGACATGCAGGTGTGGTCCGCGGGCCTCACACCTTCCTTGGTCACTGCTGAGGACTCCTCTCTGGAGTGCAGCAAGGCCGAGGACTCTGATGCCACCGGCCACGAGTGGAAGCTGGAGGGCACACTCTCCGAGGGACCCCAGGGCCCCACACTGGGCTCTCTGGACCTTGTGGAGGACGACACAGTGGATTCAGATGCCACAAATGGCCTTATCGATTTGCTTGACCAGGAGGAAGGTCAGAGGTCAGAAGAGAAGCTGCCAGGTCATAAGAGGCAGGAGGACTCGACAGGTGCAGGGCGGGACTCAGAGAATGAAGTGTCTCTTGTTTCAGGCCAGCAGAAGGTGCAAGCCCGCATCACAGAATCTCCCACTGTGAGTCGGGTGATGGAGACCAGCCAGGAAAGGTAAGGGCGGGGCTGCCGTGGTGGAATACCTTTCCTATTCCTGGGCTTCCGGGAGAGACTCTGCCTGCCAGTGAGTTCAGAGGGAATCCTTAGGAGCTGCGGCTAACCCTGACTCTGTTCTAAACACCCTAGGACAAATCCATTCTGTAGGTACCAGCTTGCTCTGAAGCTCCCCAGACCTCACTCAGGCCTTTGTCCTGTAAGAATGGAGCTGTGATCTGCAAAGGCCAGTCCCTCCCAAGACACCTGCTGCGAGTGGCCAGCAGGAAAGAGGCTTCGGTGTTTGGGGTGGGGATGTGTAGTGTACTTAGGAGACAGAGTATAAGGCCTGGAGAAACTGTGTATCCAGAGTGCAGCTGGGACTGGGTGCCCTGGGCCCCTATCGCTGCTGGGTGCTTATCGTTGAAGACCATATTTAGAAACCTAAAAGCACCAGGGCCCAGATAGTCCTTTGTATGGTCACACAGCCTGTGTGTGACAGGGCTGATAATGGTGCCCTTCACGCTTTACCCTTTTGAAGGAGTGAGGCTGGTGGACTTATTAAGGACAGAACAGAGCTTTCGACTTTTAAGAGATGGTTGTTCTTGTGGTAACTCCTCGCCAAGCTCCCCGTGGCAAGAAGGCTGGTACTGTGCCAGCAGCAGGGAAGCATGGGTGGCAGTTTTGGCAGAAGGGCCTTCCACACCTCTGCAGACACCAGGAGCTCTCAGGCCCGGCCCGACTTGCTGCCATGCCGCGGACTCCACACTCCTGGTGCTATGCCGAGGGCAGGGTGGGCCTTGGGGTGAGAGAGAGAGGAGACAGACAGGTTGGTGGGTATTGCTCTCGCCTTCCTGGGCTGGCACAGGAAACAAGGGACAGCAGCTCTGTCTTTCATGTTGCTATACTTTCCAAATTTTTTCTAAAGCAAGGATACAGTTGATGTGTCCTCACAAGGCTGTGGCCACCCAAGGAGCTCAGGTCTGGCCAGGCCGTGGGAAATCTGTTCTCACTTCCTCTTCCCACCTGCGCCGCTCCACTCAAAAGCCCGTGCTGATCGGACATTTCCCAGGGTCCACTCAGTGTGGCCCAAATACCGTAGTAGGAGAAACAGGAGAAGGAAGGTTGTTTAGAAGGTGAGACAGCGAAGGTTTATTTAGTTCCCGAATGAATCCTCTGAGCAGGAGGCAGAAGTGGGCGGACTGAGCCTTTGAGGGTTCAAACCGAAATACTGGCTTTCCTGCGAAAGGGGCCGTCACCCAACAACCCGTGATGGCCGTTCACTCAACAAGCAGTGACTGAGCACCTGCCTGTGTGCTGGCCGCTGCACCGCTGTGACAGTGAGGTCACCGGACGGGGAACCGGAAGGCCTGAGTGCTCGGCCTCAGTATTACCGTCTGGCTCTGTGACCTTGGTCAGCCTTCCAATGAGGACAGACAGATTCTGTTCACTCACCCAGCAATACGAATTGAGTGCCTACTGTGTGCCAGGCACTTACAAAAGTGCCTAGGTACTGGGGATATGGCGTTGAACAAAATAGTCCAGAAGTCTCTACCTGTAAGAAGATTACATTCTAGTGGGGAGACTGAGAGTAAACAAGATAAATGAAATTCAAAGTAATTAAAAGAGAAATGCTAGTAGTTAGTGATAAAATGAAAAGTAAAGCAGGGAACAGGAGCAGGAGGTGCATATGTATGGAGAGAGGGTGGTTGAAATTGCAGACAGGGTGGCCAGGGAAGCCTGGGAGAGTGGCGTTGGAATAAAGACGTAAAGGAGTTAGGCGTGAGCCATGCGAATACCTGAGAGGAGACAGCCAGCCAAAGGCTGAGCTAGTACAGTGGCCTTGAAGTAGAGCGTGCCTGGCCCAGACAAGGGACAGTGAGGACATCACTGCACCTACAGCAGAGTGACCAAGGAAGACGAGGTTAGGGAGGGAATGGGGCCAGAGGTGTCAGGCCTTGAGACTCACAGAAAGACGTGGGCCTTTACTGGGCAGATTGGGGAGCCCCTGGAGGGCTCCGAGCAGACTTGTGAGATGACCTGACAAGTGCCGTGTCGGTGGCCTGACCCGGCTGGGGTAGGAGCAGGGAGCCGAGCTGGGAGGCCTACGTTGGCCGTGGCATGGGCTGGAACTGCGGTGGCAGTGGTGGCAAGAAGTGGCCGTGGTCAGGCTATTTCGTGAGAGTGGAACGAAGGTGCCATCCACTGCAGTGGGGAGACTGAGTGGAACAGGTCTGGGGAGAAGGTCGCAAGTGTGGCTTTGACCACACTGTTCTTGAGACGCCTGTTAGAAACCCAGAGCAGAGATGTGGGGGAGGCAGTCACGCATCTGCGATCCAAGGAAGAGGTGCTGGAGACGGACCTCTGGGTGTGAGGAGCACACGGATGGGGTGAAAAGCCATGGACTGCGTGACTCCCTGAGGAAGTGGATGCAGATAGAGCTGAGGCCTGAGAACTGAGCCCTGGGGTGCTCCAGAAGTCAGGGAGGTTAGGAGGAACTAACAAAGGACACTGGAAAAGAGTGACCAGAGAGGGAGCAGGAGCCAGGCAAATGCGGTGTCCCAGAAGCCCTGGAGGAGCCTTTCCCAGGGGAGAGCGTGATTACAGTGCCACTTGAGCACTGAGAGGAGGACTGTGGTGTGCGGTGGCCTGGAGGGCCGGAGGGGAGGGGCTGAGCTGATGGGCGTGGAGACCCCCTGACTGCATCTTCAGTGTGAGCTTAAGGCCTTGGGGGCCCACAGTGGGGCTGCGCATGCAAAGGGAGGGGACCAGCAGCACTGGCACCTGTAGCTCCTGGGCAGGACAGATGGCCCCTTTGTACCTCTCCGGGCAGGGCAGTCAGCTGTGTGGTTTGCACACACTCTGCCAACCCTTGGGTGGGCTGTACAGGCTGTGTCCTGGGTGAGCCAGGGCTCTGGAGGGGCGGATGTCTAAAGAGCAGAGACCAAAGGGTGACCAGGTGTCCTGTCTCTCTTCCTGGGCCCCAGACTGCAGGACTGGGAGGGGGAAGGCTCCATCGTCTCGTACCTGCAAGATGCTGCACAAGGTTCCTGGCAAGAAGAGGTCACTCGAGGCCCACACTCATTCCAGAGAACAGTCACCACCGTCAAGGTGCTGGAGCCCAGCGGGGCGAGGGAGTACGAGAAGGTCCTGGTGGCTGCCACTGAGCACGCGCAGCCAGCGCAGCCCGAGGCCGAGACCCCGCAGTCTGGTCAGGAACGGAGGCGACCAGACCCCCGAGAGTGGGCACAGGAAGCGGAGCGCACCTTCTCCGAGGTGATAAAGGTGAGGACCCTGCACCAGCGCCAGAAGATGCCTGAGGCCTAGGTGACCTCCCGTTCACTCAGTCCAGAGCAGAGCAGGTTCATTTTCTTTAGAAATTGTGGTGGTGACTTTCCTTTCCCTACCAGCTTCCTTGGCCTTAGTCTACTGCCCTGACCCCCGCTGAGGGAGGGACGGGCTGACCTGAGTGGGGCCTGAGTGTCTAGGCACAGCCAGCGCTGTCACCATCCTCACAATGGCCCTGGCTCTCAGAGGTCATTCCCATTCAGCTGCTGATGGTCAAGTAACTTGCCCAAGGTCACGGGGTCAGTGGGCTTTGAGTCAGGCCTGGCTGGTCCAAGGCTATGGTTCTTGTTGGGTTCCTTTTTCCATCACTCTTTAGAAAGGGTTCAGAGCTGAGAGAACTGGGTGTTGGGTCCACTTTGGTCCTTCCATGGCCTGCGTGGCTGTGGACAAGCCACTGTCTTCTTGGCACCTTGATTTCTCACTGGTAGACGAGTTGCCGATGGATTGTTGAGGGGTGAATGGATTATCACCGGGGTTCACCCGGGGGGGACCTCTGCGATTCTGCCAGTGGGCTCACCGAAGGGGAGCAGGAGGAGGGTGGGAAGAACGTCCCCAACACAGGCTCGCTCTCCTCTCCTCTGGGTTCCCAGCCTCTCCCTTCATTGCCCTCCCTCCATCCCTTTCAGTTTGTCCCACTGAACTGTTTTTATTTATTCACTTTTATCTTCATGCCCCATTCTTACTCTCTTGCTCCTCCCCATTCCCATAGACATCCATTTTAATGTGGTTTTTGGAAAAAGTTTTATTATGAAAAATTGCAAATAAATACAAAACAGACAGAACATCACATTGACTTTCTGCGCACACTTCACCAGGCCAGTCTTGTCTGATCTGTGTCAGACAAGATACAGATCGCCTGTATCTGTATCTGCACCCCCTCCACTCCCTCCCTCCTCCCTGTATGATGTGGAAGCAAATCCCAGACATCCTACTAATGTGTCTTTTTAATTTATGGGTTCTTATAAAATCTGCGTTGCTGTTCTGTGCCTTTGTATTCTTCATTTGTGTGTAAACGGTATGTTCTGTGCCTCCTTTGGTTTCCCACTTTCGGCCTGCGCCGTTTCCTCGTCCGGGAAGGGCTTTCTTCCTCCCTTTCCGTCGGCCTCTTTCTTCTGTTCTCTCCCCATGCCCCTGTCTGAAATCGGTCCTAGCAGGCACCTCTGGGGACCGCAGGACTCAGCTGCCTCTGCAACGGTCCTATGCTGCTGACTGTCAAAGCTGCTAGGAATTAAATTGGGTTTTATTTAGAATGTGTCCTTGCCAAGTATGTGCCTCGGACAGGACAGGCGGCTGTGTCCATTTTTAACCCCAGCCCACCCCTGTGCATTTTTTTGCCATCAAGCTGTTCTTGGTACCCGCTTCTGCTGCTCCTGTAGCAAGAGCTTGGCCCAGAGCACCGGAGCTCTTAACCAGGTTTGGACTCCTGACTGCCCGGGAAAAAGGAAGATACCGCTCCTCTGCAGTCAGCCTCGGGGAGGGGAGACCTGGTGAGAAAACAGGTCCAGACCACCCCGGAGGGTCAAGGGAGAAACCTGCTGGCTCATTTGGTCCCACTGCCTCATTTATAAGTGAGGAAACTGAGGCCCAAGGTGGCTGAAGGCGTCTGTCTCCAGGGTCACACGGGGAACCAGTGTCAGAGCCGGGACAGTCCAGATCTCCTTTCCCCCACCGTGGGAGTGTGTGCATGTGTGGCAGAGTCGGGGGGAGGGGCACCATACCTAACGCCTCCCCAGCCTAGGGCAAGAGTGGATGGTGTGGATGAGCTGCTGACCTAATCACCTGACAGGACCCCAGTGGGGGACAATGAGGTCCATTTAAGGTGCTGGTTGCAAAGTATCCATTTGCTGGTATTTCCGGTGAATTTCTGAAAATAGTGACAGAGAGATAGAGAGATGCCCAGTAATCTGGGATGTGGGAGGCGGGCCTGAAATGACTGTAAGGCAGCCAGTCCTTCCCTGAGGACCCGAGGGAAAGACCTGAAGTTGGACTCTGTGGCTGGGCCAGAACTGAACACGCTGTGGCTTCTGTTTTTCCAGGGCTTTCTTGTTGAAAGGAGGCAGTGACATCTGATTCTTTATTTACTTACTCTTTGGCTAGGCAAGTTGCCTAACCTCTCGGTGCCTCCTTTTCCTTTGTGCAAAGTGATAGAATCTGCATGGTAGGATCCTTGCAAGGCTGGCCTGAGTTAGTGGGTGAAGTACACGTGGAACGGTGCCTGCAGAGCAGTGGGCGCTATAGTAAGTGTTTGCTGTTACTATTCATAGTGTTGGCACTTACCAGCCCTATGATTGGCACAGCACTCTCGAGAACAGGGTAGGGAGAGCACTTGAATCCACCCTGCTTGGTGGACGAGGAAACTGAGGCCCAGAGGAGGTACCCAGCTACAAGGGCTGTGTAGGGTCACTGCGTTGTGTCCCAGGTCTTTGTTCTCTCTGCCACACGGGCTCCTACTCAAGGAGGAACAGCCTGATCCCAAAAGTGGAATTCCTTTCGCCACAGCTGCTGCGGCTGCATTTGTGAATCAGCTCTGGAAAGGCGAGTTTCATGTGCGTCGTTCCTGTTCCTCGCGGGCAGGCTCTGACAGCCAGCCTGGGAAGAGCCTTTGAGGACAGGCCTGAAATAGACACACCCGTTACACGCTTACGCTCAGGGCTGCGTGCCCAATAAAGGGGCTGATGGGAAGGAATGGCACAGACCCTGCCACCTGTGCTGGACCCTGCTGTGCTGGGCCCGAGCACATCACTCATCCCAGGGCTATTTTTGAAGTGAACCCTTCACTCTCCAGGGCATCAGCTGGTTCCCCACGAGAGGGGGTGAACGTCATTTTGATCACGGGCAGGAGCAGCCCAGGGAAACACACAAGTAGCTGCATTCCCCGGATGCTTTATTTTCTGGAGTCCCTGAATGGGAAAGTTTCCCTGGGCCCAACTGCCTCTAGTTCGCATGGGTGCAGGCAGGCAGGAAATGTGAGGGGCCGTGGCCCTCTTCAAGCTCTCCAGTGGGGTGGAGCGAGGTATCTCACCGTGACTTTGACGTGAGCTTTCAGTGCCCGGGACATGCACACCTGCCGGCTTCCTTCTAGCCCAGTTGGACAACCCCAGCAGCTGGTTTGGAAGCTAAAATTATCGGATGCTGACGTCACCCAGGCATGAGGGCAGAGCCTGGGGCTGCTCAGCAGGAGGACACTCCTGCAGGCAGTTCTAGCAAGAGGCCAGTCAGTCTCCTGCCTAGAGACCTCGGAGTAAGAATGGAAGGAGTCCCACGGGGACTTGGGGGTGCAAGAAGAGAATGAGAGGTTGGACCCCTGCAGCAGCCAGGGTCCTGGCTCCCCTGGTTCCCGGAGGGCCGGCCTGGTGAGGATGTGGACTTTTATCACCCAGCTCCTGGTCACCTTAGTGCTGCTGGGCTTCTTCCTGGTCAGCTGCCAGAATGTGATGCACATTTTTAAGGGCTCGCTGTGCTTTGTGCTAAAGCACATCCACCAGGAACTGGACAAGGAGCTGGGGGAGGACGAGGCCCTGAGTGATGACGAGGAGACCATCTCCACCAGGGTAATCCGGCGTCGGGTCCTCTTGAAGGTAACAGCCAGACAGGAGGCAGGGCTGGAGCTGGAGGTGGGAGCGCTGGAGGCCAGGGCTCCGGGACAGAGGGCACCGTGCTGTGATGTGTGTAGGGGGTCTGGGCCAAGGCGCTGGACTCCAGGTCAGGAGACATGTTGGAATCGAAGGGACAGGAGGGCCTCAGGGGACAGGCCCTGTCTGACGGCTGAGGAAGCTCAGCTCTGGGACTTGGTGGGCCTGTTCTCATCCTGCTTCAGTCCTCAAGTTATACCAGTGTGATGGTGTCTGTGGAAGGGCATTCTTCACTGTAAAGTGCTGTAGGAATATAAATTAGGTACCTCCCTTATTCCCTCAGGGTCTCCTCCATGAAACTTGCATAATTGCCCCTGTTTTGCCTGCTCCCTGGTACTGTTGTCAGGACAAGAACACACAGCTCTTGCAAGCTCAGGGCTCCATCCTATCCTTGGTCCCCATGGTCCCACTGGGTGCCTCACACTCGGAGAGGCTGCCTGTGCATGCTGAGTTGGAGTTTCCTGCTGGGGTGGGGATTGTCAGACCGTGACTCTTGCTGCTGCTGCTGCTGCTGCTGCTGCTGTTCTCTTTCTGCATCCTCTGATCCTGTTCCTAAACTCCCAAGTATCAATCTTGAGTTTTCTCCCTTTCTCTAATTGCAGGGGAATGAGCTTCAGAATATTCCAGGGGAGCAGGTGACTGAAGAGCAATTCACAGATGAGCAGGGAAACATTGTCACTAAGAAGGTGGGTGCAGAGAGTCCCCTGAGCTGGGGGGAGGCAGGAGAAGCAAAGGCTAAAAAGGCAGGCAGCACACTTGCCTCCCTGGTCGCTGCCCTAACCAAGGGGTAAACACAGCTCAGACTGGTCAGTTCAGGTGCCAGGAGCTCTTGTCTTCTGTGATCTGCACATGACAGTCCTCGCAGCCACTTTACCTGATGCAGCCTGAACTGAGTTCCTGCTACATGGTTCCAGAAGAACTCATCCCCAAGGAGTAGCCCAAACTTGGTCCTGTGATGCCCAGCCCAGAAAAGTGCTGTAAGACAGCAGTGTGGTGGTCCCTGGCCTGTCGCTGGCCTCTTAAATTTAAAAGGATGCAGAAATGCATTGAATTGGTAGCAGATTTTAATTCACTAGACATGACATTACCTGTCATGGGTTGGGCACCATGCTAGGTGCGGGCAGAAAAGAGAAGGAGCAAAAAGAAGACCTTGCATGTGCCCACCTACGACACAGCTCGCCCCACATTGGAGCAGCCCCCTCATGTCTGTCTTTCCTTCTGCGTGTGAGCTTCCTGCCAGGATCGTGTCTTGTTTATGTTGTCGTGCCCCACTCCTAGCACATGGTAGGGGCAGAGTAAACAGTCATTAGAATAGTTGGATGAATGAATAAGGGAGAGGTGGATTGAATCAAATTACTATAGATGGAAAAGCAACATCCTCTGCCCTCAGGAGCTGACAGGCACAGGAGGAAGACAGACAGCGTAAACTTCCATCGCTAGCAAAAAGCAGAGGAAATGCTGTGGGCTGGACGGAAGTTATACGTGGACCAACCTTGGTCATTAAAAACCTGCTGAGACGCCTCTGCAAATTCTAATCCCCCTGAGGCTGTCCAGGACGAGTGTTTCCACACAGTGATGGGCTGAGAGACCTGTCCCTGTTCTTGCCACTTTGGGACAAAGGCTGCCTCCCCGTCAACACCATCCCCAGGGACTTGGTCTTTTCAAGCTGTCTTTATGGCTTCACCAGCCCCTTCTCCCTTCCTTCTCTTCCAGATCATTCGTAAAGTTGTTCGGCAGATAGACTCATCTGGTGCCGATGACACCCAGGAGCACGAGGAGGTGATTGTTGAGGGGCCCCCGGAAGACCCTAGGGAGTTGGAAGCTGATATTGATTACTTTATGAAACACATCAAGGTACTGCGGTGGCCGTGGCCTCTGAGGCCCTCACTCTTCTGAGTGGCCTGGCGCCTGTACCTGCTGCTCACCTCTGCACCAGACCACTCTGGATTTCAGTCTGCACTGTGCTGACCTCCCCGGGCTCCCCCTCGAGCCTTCCTCTCTCCCCGGGGGGCAGTGTTTCCACTGCCTCCAAATGATGCCTTTCATGCTCTTACCTACTTGTTGCCCATCTCTCCATGCGATCTGTCCTGTGTTCTGTCTCTGCTGCTGTCTCCAGGTGGAGCTGAGAGGGAGCAGCCTGCAGCCAGACCTCCTAGAGGGCAGGAAGGGGGCTCAGATAGTGAAGCGGGCAAGCCTGAAAAGGGGGAAACAGTGATCTCGAGCACCCCCCTTAATGGCCTCTTTGGAGGTAACAGTCTTTCTGCATCCTTTCTGCATGGCTTGGTCTTCGTGGAGTGGCTGGTTCTGGCAATGGCTGCTCCCATCCTCACCCCACCCCTCTGCTCAGCATGATGCAGGATGAACAGCTGTGGTCCCAAGGCATAGATTCTCATCTCCCCACCTTCTAACTGTGCCTCTGAGTCTCGATTTCCTCTTCAAGAAAACAGAGTCATCAATATCCCCTGACCTACCTCTTAGGAAGTGCAAAAATACGGAGTTGAACAATGTGTGCATGAGTGAAAGTGCTTGGTAATCTCCATAGTAATATTATCTTGGAAGCCAAGCAACGGGATCTGGAAGACGAGGACAGGGCATCAGAGAGGGGACCTGAGTCTGTCTAGGCTGTGCTATTCCAACCCCTGTGCCTAGGAAGAGCTCCAACAGTGACAGACTTAGAACTGTACTGTCCCTTGAACCTGGAACCCTTTGGAAGTCCCCACCAACAGAAGGCTTCCATTCTCCTTGGTGTTTCTTAAAACCTGTCGCTGCCCCGCTTTCTAGGAAGGGGCAAAGTTAACAGGTCCAGGGGTGCATGGTGTTTTCCCCACAAGTCAGGAGGGCTGTGTGGGAGCATGTGTGAGTATGCATGGGGTGGTGAGGCTGAGAAGCCGGGGCGTGCGGTGATGTGTAGCGAAGGAGACTCAGCGGCGAAGGCTGTCCAGCGGGCCACGTGGTGCTGGGGGCTTCGGCGGCCAGCTCTGACCTCATCCTCCCTGAGGGATCCTGTACTGAGCTGCCCCGAGGCTCTTCACTGCGCCCAGCTCGGGGCAGCTCAGTACAGGATGCATCGGGGTGGGAGTCGGCAGGAAGCGAGGAAGCACTGTGGTCCCAGCGCAGCACTGACCAGGTTGTTGTCGTTTTTAAACCCCCAGGGCCTGGCTCTGGGCTGAGCAACAAGCCAGCTCCTGCTTTCTGCACTGGGCACAAAGCAGGGCTGCCGCCTCCGCTCCCCAGCCACCAGAAGTGCTGACTCTGGGCTTCCCAACATACCTCAGCACTTGGGCAAAAGAGAGGACTGGCAGATCCAGTTATAGGATAAAATTAGACCTGACTCCTCAGCAGCTTAAGGAGGTCACAGTGTTAACCCTAGGACTGCCAGGGGGTCCCACCAGGCTGCTGGTTTAGGAGATTAGCTGTGACCAGTCCTGGAAATAATCCAAAGGTGCACATAATTAGAAAAAGCAGAGAGTGGACGCAAAAGTACACCCTTCAGCCCTATGTTCCTATGGTAGCAGCAGCAGCAGCAGCAGCAGCGGGGGCTTTAAATTTCAGCTTCTGTTTGCCTGGGCTTCTCCTGGCATTCCCGAACAGGGGAAAAACAGCCCAGAAGCCAGCCTGGGCAGAAGGGCAGAACCGAGGGACTTTTATTTTTTTAGTTTTCTGTAGATGATCTCACTGCACCACCCACATAGCATGTGGGTCCAGACCACTGAGCTTGGGTGTCAGGAATACAGGCCTGCCTGGCTCTGGCACAGTGCTGGGGCTTCTGCCAAGAAAAGGCCAGGGAAGTGTGAGGTGGGGACAGCAGTGAGGGAGCCAGTGATGAGGCAGACACCGGCCTGGGTCGCAAAGAACCTGGCCTGCAGCCTGCCAGACCACCTCCCACCCCACCCCACCCCCTACCGCCCCGCTACCGGAAAGGCAGGCTGCAGAGAAGATGATGAAGGGGTGGAAATACTACAATGCACTCAGCCTTCATGATTTGTGAGTTTCATACTTGCAGACTCATCTACTAACTCAGATTTATTGTAACCCTCGAACCAGCACAGCATGTCCGTGGTCACTCACAGACGCATGCGCAGTGGTGAGAACTGGAGCCGCCCTGTGTGCAGGTTCCCAGCCGAGGTCAAACAAGGCGCCAGCCCCCCCTTTCAGCTCTCAGACTGCAAACAAGGGTCCCTCTGTGGTCTCTATGGTGCCAAGGATGGATTTTTTTTTTTCATTTTTGGGCTGTCTGTAGGTGATTTCACTGTTTTGGCCTCCCAGGTTAGCGCTGGAAGAGCAGTCTTGGGTTCCTAAGTGCAGAAAGGCTATGATGTGCCTTGGGGAGAAACCACAAGTGTTCAGTAAGCTTGATTCAGGCATGAATTAGAGCACTGTTGGCTGTGCACTCAGGGTTAACGAGGCAATGATATGTATTAAAGAAGGTGCCTTTAAACAGAAGGCATGGCTAACAAAACGCTGTGAACAGAGGCTGGCAGGAACCTGACGCTGTGTTTTCCTTAGGAGCAAAGGCTCGGTATTGGTTAATCCAGTGTTCGTGGTGGCTTTTTAGAACACTGCTGCAGGTAACGAGAATCAACTGTATGTATTTCAAAAAGGGTGAAAGCTGGGGCTTGGGAGTCTAGATGGAAGACCCGGCTCCTCTGACTTGCAGGTTGTATTACCTTACGCAAGTCATTTAGCAGCCCTGAGCTTCCTCTTCCTGGAGGGAGGCTGAAAATAGTCCCTTCCGAGCGTGTGCTATGTCCCAATAGGAAGGTTTGAAGAGTCCTGGTAGCCTTGAGAACCGTTGTGAAGGGTAGAGAACGCATGTATCCTGGTGCTCAGTCAATTGCAGATCTTATTTGTAGTGTGACCGCGCCAAGGCGGCTGACCTCTGAAGCCTTGGGTTCCTTGGCCAGAAAATAGCAATGACAGGGGTATTCCCCTTACAGGGTGGTTATGGTGATTGATGAGTTTATGTTTGTAAAGGGCTTGGTAAATTGTCAAATTCTAATCCACTGTTGCTCAGGGTGCTTTCCGCATCCCCGTAACTCAGTCTTCTAAGAGTCTGGTTAAAATGCACATTCCTGGGCCTTGCCCCAGACCTACTGAATTAAAATTCCGGAACTCTGCCTTCTGCATCAGTTCCTCGATTGGTTTTTATGCGTATGGAAGAGTTATGATGACTGATCGTGGTTTTCCCTTCCGAGCCTCCTAGAGGTGGTGTGGCACAGTTGCAGGCTTTGAAAGGTGAGCTGAAATGAACGACAGTTATAGTTCCTTCAGAGATGTAGAACGCCCCCCAAAGGGTGGAACACCCCCATCCCCGGTGAGGACAGAATAGACCCCAACCACGCCTTCTGCTGCCCCCACAATCTCTCCCTCTTGGGGAAGAATTGGGCCCCTGAGGCCTGGCAGATGTGGAAGGGGTGCTGTCTGGTAGTTTTTAAGAAGCTAGATAATTGCTGTTTGGGCAAGGCCTGGTTGTTGGAGGCGGACAGTAACAGCTGGTGAGTTCTGCTTTGTGCCCGAGTATTTGGGTCCAAGAACAAGCGTGTCCGTGCTGTCAGAGTGACAGCACAGCGCAGGGCGGCTGGAGGGCTGTGGGCAGCAGCTGGGACCGCCGTGGTTCTTGGCAGCCCTCCGCCATCTATTGGGCTCCGCCTCCTGGGGACTCCCCAAAAGCTGCAGCATGAAAAGGCTGCTGGGATTTTTGTTTTGTTTTGTTTTCCTATTTAACACTTTCCATTCAGACATGGTGGCTGCAAGTCTTGTGTTACTTCTGATCATAGAATGTTTTATTAAGGTTAGAACTTAACGATCTCAACAGGAAGGGGCCGGGAGGCAAGGGGTTGCGTTTTATTTGGCTGTTGGAAGTTGCAGTGCACCCTCACTCCCAGACATGGCAGGTGTATTGGAGTCTGGTGCTGGGGAGAGGAAAGAGCCAGAGACACAGGACAGAGGTAGGAACAGGTGGGAAGGCACTGACAGGTGAATTGAGGAAAACAACCTGCCCGGTGCAGCCATGAGGAGCGGCAGGGGCATTTTCTAGGCTCTCTGTGGGGTGAGACCTCCCTCAAGGGGCGCCTGGGCAAAGAGCTGCAGGGCTGGGAGGGAGGCTGGACGCAGCCGGGAGACCGGCGCTCCTGTCCTGCCCCTGCTGCTGCTCCGATGCCCCGACTGTGCCTGCCACTGCTCCTCTTGGAGTCTCAGTTCACCCAAAGAGGAAATGAGCAGTTACCACAGAACGGTCTCTTAGCCTTGAACTCTCCCCCCTGCTCCCTGCCTGGGCAGAACAGTGGGTGAGAGATAGTAGCCCATCTTCCCCCGCCTCACGATTTTAGAAGGCCTCTCATTTGAGGCGTGCTCCGCACTGGGGCAGGCAGCGTGGGGACCACCTGGAGGGGTGAGGCCCACTCTTGTCCTCAGAAAACTCACCCTGCCGCTGGGGGAAGAGTGCAGACACAGAACAGGAGAGATGGGTCGTGGACAGCAGTACTCCCAGAGGGCCCATTTAGAGTTACATCCGTATACCGCTCACTGTTCAGAGCACTTTATATGTCTTTAGCTCCTTTATTTTTAAAAAATATTTATTTACTTATTAAGAAGAGGAGAAGGAAGGGAGGAAGAGAGGAAGAGAAACACTGATGTGAGAAAGAAACATTGATTGGTTGCCTCTCACACCTGCCCCTGACTGGGGACCGAACCCAAAACCTAGGCATGTGCCCCGACCAGGAATTGAACTGGAGACCCTTTGCACCTTTTGCTTTGTGGGATGACACCCAACCACACCCAGCCACACCAGCCCCGGTTCTTTAGCTCTTTTAAACATCACCACAATCTAAAGAGCTGCTCTCCTTTTATAGCAGTGGAAACCGAGTCACAGAGACAATCCCAAACGTGACCATGGGCACACGGCAGGAGACTGGCAGAGACGGGATATGAACTCAGGCAGTCTGGCTTCAGAGTTCACGTTCTTAACTTTACACCATGTAACTGCTCTATATGAAAGGTAGTGACAGGAGGGAAGAGCTATGAGGAGGGAAACAAGAGTGAGCCGGAGTTATCAGGAAGGCTTTGTGGAGGAGAAGGCTAGAGGGTGGTGGGCAGAACTTCAGCGGGGAGGAGAACCATGGCGTCCCAGCCGGGAGGGCCGTGATCACAGGCAGGGAGCTAGAGAGCTGTGGACCCGAGCCGAAGAGGCACTGTGAGCCTTTGAAGCCATGAGCTCCTGAGGCCATGAGCTTGTCGGCCCCATCTCTGGGACCCCGGGGCTGGCACACAGCAGACTCCAGGGCATGCTGGCTGAACTGAACTGAGAAGGTGGAGGGTGCTGCTGCCTAGCCTAGCCCTTCTCTTGGCACAAGCCTGGCTCTTGATCATGCCCCCTTTCGTAGGTGCAAGATCTACTCATGGGGATTTCTTCCCAGGTGTCAGAGCCTCCTGCCTTCTCCCTGAGACGTAGAGCACCCACACAGGAGGGTTTTCTTGGGGGTTATCCACTTGGTAAGGAGCTAGTCCAGGCCAGGTCAGCCACCTCTGAGAGGCAGCCTCGGGGTTGGGAAGGGGGCAAGGATGGCTGGTACTTCAGGAAGGTCAGGGGCTCCGCGCTCAACACCTTTCTGCTCATCACCTTGCTTGCAGAAGCTGCTTTTCCTGAATCAGATCCTACCTGAGCAACCAGCACAAAACTCGGTATTTGGGTTTTTTGCTGGGAGCTGCACCTTTAAATTCTAAGTGTCTCCTTCTCTCTTTGTGTCCCTCAGGATCACACCTCGACACCCAACCCTTGAACTCCACACACTCCGCCATGCACACAGGAGGAGAGCTGGACGGGAGGGCCGCACGGTGGCTCGATGTTCCTCTAGGCTGACACGGCCTGACCTCCGGAAGGGACTTCCTTTAGTCTCACAATCGCATGAACGACTGACTGCAGACGCATGACCTACAGTGCTCGATCCTGCCTCTAGCGACAGCTGACAGCGGATCTCTGTCGGGAATCAGGACAAAAGCAGCGAGAAGGGGGGAGAGAGAGAGAGGGAAAGAAAGCAAGCTCGAGAGAGCGCACGAACACAGAAGTGAACAAGGGCTCTTTGTGGCTGGGGATGATATATTTTTTAAAATCATTTTAATTTTGACTTGTTACAGGGTACTTATTTTTTTTAACCTCATCTGTAAGAAATCCATGTGGGCTTTCTGGAAAGAAAAAAAAATGAGAACTAGGTGTGAAATCAGTTCAGCACCTTAATCCCATGTCCTCGCCTGCCAGCCTTCCCTACCCACACATACCTCCATTCCATTGGTGACAGTCTCCTCCACTCCCCAGTGGGTGCCCCCCAACTCTACACCACATTGAGGACACACACACAGGCACCTCTCCCCTCTACTCAGTATACACACAGATTTTACTGTGATGTCCGAAGCTGTATAGAATCTCCTGTGGATAAACTGGATTTTTTTTATGTTGTCTCCCTCTCTCTCCCTCTCTCCCTTTCTCTCTCTCTCTCTCTCTCTCCCTCTCTTTCTCTCTCTCTCTCTCTGCCAGTTTCAGTATTAATCATCTTCCAATGGAAAAATCATTACCTTTAGAGTGCATTCGGGGTTCCTTGTGTTAGGGACTTAAGAATCTGAAGTGAGGACCCCAGGCTTAGCTGTAGGGCTCAGAGGGAGCCAGTGCCCCATCTGAAGGGTCTTCTCTCTCAGTTGGTGGCGGTCCCAGGGTTGCACCAGCATGTTCAATAGAGAAGAGGTTTTTCTATACCTTCAAGCACTTCTATCATAGTCTGTGTTCAAAGTGTAAACTGTACAGTAATCAGCCTTGTGTATATGAAAAATAATAAATACTATGCAAACCAATAGAAACACTTTAGCAGTATGTGCAAAGCACTAACAGCTCAGCTCCTGAGGACTTCTCCAAGCTGCGGGAGAAGGAGCTACAGCCTGTCTTTCAGTGAAAGAGGAAGGGAGTAGAGATGGTGAGTGTACCTGCGGTTTCTCAGAAGTCAGCCACAACCCCCGAGGTCTCCCAGAGCGAACTTGGTGCTCTAAGTCCAGGCAGCCCGCAGGATGGCGGGGCCTAGGCTGGGCAGCCTCCCGGCTCTGACCAAGCCCCTCCGCCCGCCCAGGAGAGGCGGGGGAAGGGCCACTCCTGACAAGCCCAGGGGAGGGAAAGCCGGAGGAGGAGAGAGCAGCTGACCACCAGGAGGCGGAGGCTAGGAAGGAGACCCCCACCCCCAGGCCAGGCCCCCCCCCCCCCCCCCCCCCGGATCAGAGCAGGAAGGAAACAGACAGCTGGCTGGTCCTCGCCTCGGTGCCACCAGGGAAGAGCCTTAAAGTTACACTAGAGCCTCCGGCAGAGGGAGGCCCGAATCAGCACAATCCGGCCCCGCCCTGAGCGGCGGGCGCCCTCCAGGGCCAGAGAGAGACTGGCAGGCTCTGCTGGCTGTCACAGAGCCACTGTTCGTGGGTGTCCAGTCACCTTCCTCCCTGCCACTCTTCTGACGTGTCCTCAGAACACATTCACACCTTCCAAGTAGCACAGAAGCTCCCTCAGTGTCATAGCACCCACGGCCCTGTGCCTGTCGCTGGCTGCACAGGTCCCGGAGGAGCGGGGCATGTGGACCGCCCAGCCCAGGGGGGAATCTGGGCGCTGCGGAGTCCCCTCCCGGCCTAGAGGCTCCTGTTGGTCTGGGCGGATTCACTTTTGCTTTCGGAGGGGCCAGCCCGGCAGGCGAAGGCCAAGCTGGCGGCCTCAGGCCCCCAGGGCTGTGCCTGAGCAAGTGCGGGCCCCCGAACCCTCCCTGCGGGGCAGGAGCGCGGGGTTGCTCCACTGCTGGCCGTGAGGCTTGGCTAGAGCGCGCGCCGGTCCCGGGCACCCCCGGCCCGGCCCCGTGGCCCCAGGAAGACAGGCGCAGGGCCCGCCCCCCGCCCGGATCCTGTACCTTCCTGCCCCAGGCCGCCGCTGCAGCCGCCCCAGTAGCCCCTCGCAGAGCCCCACGCGACCCGCGGCCCCAGCCTATGCTTTGGCACCTTCCGCTCCGTACGGCATGGCTGCTTGGCCCCGCCGCCCGGGCCCCCGGCGGCATGGCTGCCCGCTGCGGTTGCTAGTAGGAGCTGTTAGGGGAGGAGTTTGGGGTCTCCACACGATGCCTAGAGAATGCTGCAGTCTGCACATTAGACGCTTTTTAGACGTTTTGGAATTACATTGATTTTTCTAATTGTTATGAAAATAAATCTTTTCTTGACTCTCTCCCACATGCTCTGTAATCGGGAGAGAATTCCCCTTGCCCACTCTGATGTATAGACCATTCTCCCTACACCAGCTGAACAAATGTCAAAATTAATAAAGAAACTGACCCATGGCACAGGGCTCCATCTGTACTTTTTGGCTCGTCCTTGGGGGGTTTGAGGTGCTGAGGCAGGAGTGAAACCTGGGGTTGGGACCAGTCGGAAGGGTGCCCTGCTCTCCAGGGAGGTGCCCACCTCCGGGAAATCTGGACAGTCCCCCTTCATCAGGACCACCCACGCAGGGAGAAGCTCCCCAGCCCCTGAGATGGTAAAGCAGATTTCTGTCCCACCTATGATCACCATGAGATGGGGGCGAGTCCAAGGTGGAAGGGGACACCACAAACCACCAGGGAACACAGCCGATATGCTCCCTCCGACCCCCTAGCGCTCGCTGTGAAGGCAGCTGGCCTTGGCACTCAATGCCATGCAAAGCTGAAGAACTTTCGAGAAAATCACCCTGTTCCTAGCAATTAGTTCCTAACACTGCATGCAGGGCTGGCCATCAAACTGGCCTCGGTTTCCTCATGTGTTAAATGAAGGAATAGATTCAGCCTTTGTTAAAATTTCTTCAGTGTGTTATCCCGGTATCCCAAAACATGAGTGCCTTTGTCGAGCATGGCATTAAATAAGAAGAAATCATTTGCTGCTGCTTTTCTTCCTCAGAAGTTCCCATCACTGTTGGGTGACAAAGTCACAGTTGCAGGGTCCTGGGAATACTCCCAGCCCTTGCTCTGAAGCTCCTCTCTCAGTTTCAGAAAAGCCACCAGACCGAGGGGCCAGCCTGGGCTGTGCAACCGCACGGCCCAGAGGGTTTTCAAAAGTACAGGTTCAGAATTGCAGCAGCCCGGGTGGGGCTGGGGGGACAACTCTGGGATTCAAAATTAGGATTCTCCAAATAGCAGCTTGGTAGCACAGCCAACTCAGATGGATGAGAACCTTTTTACTTGTTTTTAATCCAAACTTCTAGAAAAACAATGTCCACACGCAGCCTTTGTGAAGTCTTTCTTGCATTAAACTACATTTGCACTACAGAGAACATGGCTCAGAGAGCCAAGAAGCTCACAGCCTGGTCAGGAAAGGTGTTGGCACTGCTGGCAGAGGAGGGACAAAAGTCCACCTTTCTGGCTCTCACTATTTTTCCTGCCATTTTGCCTGTTCAGACAGTGGCATGCTGATTATCATTAAAAAAACAAAAACAAAAACTTCAAGAAAGGATGCTGCCCCATACAGAAATGGCCCAAGTTACTTACCACTATTTCACTCTTTATAAAATGAAAGCCCCTAGAAAAGCCTTGTATGCTGTAAAAATTTAGTAGAAAAAAAGGCACGTGGGCGCTCTGCAATTCAATCTAGTTTCATCCATCAAAAATTCACTGAGCACCAACTAAGTGCTCAGGATGAGGAACCACTGCTGAATCAACAGCCATCGAAGATTTGCAAGCCAGACAGAATACAGCAATTGCCCCAGTAAAGGCACAAAGGTTTCCTTGGTGGAGGAGGATGGGAGGACCGAGGGGAGCAGGGCAGGCTGCCCAGAGGCAGAGGCAGGAAGAGCACACGCCCAGTGTGCCCAGAGCTGCCCCAGTGTGCCTGGTAGGCTCCCAACCCCAGGCTCTCAGGCCAGTCACAGGCATGTGCATTCCCCCTCCCCAAAGCCCAGCCCCCCAACTTACCCATCCCGGCGTGGAGGAGGGAGGGAGGGAGGCATCCACACTCAGATTGCACACTCCCACGGAGGCTTGGACATCTCTACACCAGGCCCTGACTGAGCACCTCAGGACAGCAACCCCTGAGTGGGGTCTCCTTGCCTTCAGGGGAGCAGCTGCAAGCACTGTGACTGACTGCCAGCAGCTGCCTCAGGAACCTCCAGGACCCCTCACCCACCCACCTTTTCCTTAGATGCTGGACTGAAGGGACCAGGAGCAGGTGGCCCCTCTGAGAATGAACAGAGCTTCCAGAGTGTGTTCTCTCTCTCTCTCTCTCTCTCTCTCTCTCTCTCTCTCTCTCTCTCTCTCACACACACACACACACACACACACACACTGGCTGATTTTACAGTCAATCTTTCAAAGTGCAATTTGTCTAGGAAAAGCCAATGTGAGGCCCATGTGGATTTCAACCAATGGGGATGCAGCTGGTGCCTCTCAGCCAGTCTCTGGTCTGTATTCTAATGGGCCCTATCTTTATCAGGGAAATGTTGCTTCTCTGAACTTAAAACTTCTTATGAAGGGTCCCCAGACTCAGAGGCAGAGGAGGGGTCTGAGCTGAGGCGCAAGGGACCACCTTTCTCCAGGCCAGCAGGGAGAGAGGGAGGGGTGCCGGGGAGGCCTCTCACCTCTCCCGGAGCACCTGACTTCTGAGCAGCTGACGTGGGTGCCAGTTCCTGGGCAGGGGCTGGGCTGATGCCTTAGGTGGGAGGGCGGTCTTGGGCTCGGGCAGCTTTCGACCTTCCAAACCTGCCATGGGATTCTGGGCCAGAGCGCAGGGTCTTGGGATTTAGGGGCCTGCCTTTGGGCTTCCTGCCTTCCCTCAGTCGTCCTGACCCAAGAAACATGGAGTCCAACCTGCAAGGGACATTCCTGCTGAACAACGCGCCGCTGGCTCAGTTCTCAGAGATGAAGGCACCTGTGTGCCAGTACTCCATGCAGAACTCCTTCTACAAGCTCAGCTCCCCGGGGCTGGGCCCCCAGCTGGCCGCCGGGACCCCCCACGGCATCACAGACATCCTGAGCAGGCCCGTGGCCACGCCGAACAGCAGCCTGCTCTCCAGCTACCCCCACGTGGCAGGCTTTGGTGGACTGGGCTCCCAGGGAGTCTACTATGGCCCCCAGGTGGGGAATTTTTCCAAGACCGGGAACGACTACCCCACCCGGACCCGGAACTGCTGGGCAGACACGGGCCAGGACTGGCGAGGTGGGCGGCAGTGCGGCAACAGTGAGTACAGGGAACCCCCGATCAGGGAGGAGGAGGGTCTAAGGGGACACTCACATGGGCCCACCTCTCCTCAGCCTCTGTCAGACAGCCGGAAGCTCAGACCCCGGGCCCATCTCTCCGCTGGGCTCAGAGCAGGAGGCTTCCTTCCATATACCACCCCGTCTTGCTTGGACAGGGCACCTTCCCCCAACTTTTCACCCCTTACCAGCCACCACATCAGCTGCCCTTTCAGGAAACCTGGGCATCTCTAAGTCTGGGGAAGACCACGTTCCCCGCTGGTGGAGAGTCCAGCTGGTAGCTCACCTTACTTCTCCCCCCAGAAACCATGTCTTCATCCAAAGTGGGTAAATGCTGTCCCCAGGGAGCAGAAGTTGCCACCGTTTCACCTTCCCAGAGAGCCCACTCACGCCCTGGCACCTCTGAAGGACACAGAATGCACACTGACTCCATTGTGCCCCACCTGCCATCAAGGAGGCCTCCTTCCGTCCTCCTCAAGGTTGATGTTATAGTAGCAGCGACAACTGCTTAGCCCCCAGGAGCAGCTAGCTACTTGGCTGTAGCTGTGGTGGTGGCTCCCCTCACCTTCCCCATCCCCAAACCTGTTTACAGAGAACTGGCCCATATGCTGGTTCTGGGGGGCTGGAGGAGGGGTGGGACATGCACAGAGAGGTGAGGCTCCCCTGGGAGGCAGGGAGAGTGACAGTGGTTGCAGTGGACATTGACCTCTGCCACGAAGGCCCTGCCTAGCTCAGGCGAGGGCAGGGGCAGGGGGAGCCTCGACTCCGGTCTGAACACAGGGCTGCCCATGGCAACGGGGCCTCCATCTCTGCACCACTCCAAGTGGTCCCACTGCCTCTCACCCCCACCCAGCCTGAAACACAGAGAGTTCCCCGAGTTCCCCGGGAATGACCCTTCTTTCTCTTGGAATTTATTTTATGACCTAATTTGGGGGTGATTTGGGCCTCAGGCAGTCTCTCCCTCTCACCTTGCTCCCCCTCTTCTCCTCCCCTCCCACCAAATACACACCTTCTCCACACCCCTGCTCTTCAATCCTGGTGCCCATTACACACAGGAAAATGTCTAAGCAAGTCGGTGGCTGAATTGACATAGGGAGAGAGGACTGAGGGTGACGGTCTCTCCGGAGGTCTCTTTCCCTTTCTGTGCCCCGGTGCCCTCATCTGTAACACAAGGGGACAGGGCATAGGCCATCAGGATGCTCTGAACACGGCCCGATAGGTGGGCATTCTGCTTACCCTGATCCCCGCCACCTTCTTCCTAACAGGCTGCCTCAGCTGGGCACAGGGCCAGGTCTTGAGCCTTGGTGACTATATTCTACCGTGCAGATGACTCCCAGGCCTGGTGATTGGCCAGACAGTAGCTTGGGGCTTAAGGCTCTGGTTTCTGGAGACCTGGGAAGTGAGATCCCAAAAACAAGGAAATCAGGAGGGAAGAATTCTCTGGCCCCTCGGATCCTGATGGTTGGTGGAAGGGTCCTAATCCATTTTGTGCTGTCCCTGAGACCAAGGGGAAAGTCCTCTCGCCCCTGTGGGGAAGGCAGCATGGCTGAGTAGAAAAATTACTCAAAGAGGCATGGGTCCCAGGTGGCTCTTCAGCTCCCTCTGTCTCTAAGCAGCTGTAACCTGGGGCAGGTGCCTTCTCAGCAGGTGTCTGCCCACCTAGACAGAGGTCAGCATCGCTATTATCAGATTGTCAGGAATGCTGCTCATTTGAGAGATGTCCTGACCCACCCACCCCTAACCTCAGTGGCTTCTCTGTGGGAGGAAGCTCGCCCTGGGGAAGAGGAAGGGCAGGGCTTGCACCCCACTCACCCTGCTAACTGCACTTGTCCTTCCTCCTGCCAGCCCCGGACCCCCTGAGTGACAGCATCCACAAGAAAAAGCACACTCGGCCCACCTTCACGGGGCACCAGATATTTGCCCTGGAGAAGACCTTTGAGCAGACCAAGTACTTGGCCGGCCCTGAGAGGGCAAGGCTGGCATACTCCCTGGGGATGACCGAGTCGCAGGTCAAGGTGAGTACAAGAGGGAGCAGGTGCCTACCAGCAGTGCGGAGCCTGAGGACAGGATGCCACCATGTGGGAGAGAGGCAGCCCTGCTCTCCTGGTGAGAGGCCTCCTGCGGCTTGGGCACTGCCTGTCCGCTCAAACCCAGAGACTGTGACGGTTACCTTAGGCCAAAGATGACTGTCAAGAATAAGCCCTAGTTTGAGGTTTGCACCTCATTTAACCCTTGCAGCACCCTTAAGGTGGGTTTTACAGGTGAAAGGGCAGTCTCAGCTGGGCCTCTAGCTCACGGTCACTGGGTGGTAAGTGCAAAGCTGGGAATCAAACCCAGATCTGTGGACCTCCAGCCTCATGCTTCCCCCGCCTCTGCACAGTATGGGCCAGAAATTTCAGGAGCTGATGGCAGCCTCCGACCCATATCAGGAGTCAGCCACTGGGCCAGGTTAGGACTGGCTTCGGGCTTGTTCCAGTAGCTGGCTGAGGGAGCTGGCCTTCGTTCACCGAACTTTAAAGTGAAGTTCATCAAACTTTAACACCTTCTCTTCCCCACGCCCATCTGAATGAAGTTCGGATGGGCTACTGGATGTAGGAAGCCTTGGAGATCCACGCAAACATCACCCTCCCACTGCTGCACACTGCGGAGCCTGAACTCAGTAACCGGCTTCCACCTCCTCAGGCTCCTGGGGACAACTTCGGCAACTTTGACGCTAGATCTCTCCAGAGGGCCTTTGGGTGCTGGGGCACCAGAGAAGAAGCCTTGAGCTATACTGGAACTGCCCGGCTCTGTGACTCGGTGCCAGGTTTAAGAAGAAAGGAAAGTGCATGGGGAAGGTTGGGACTCAGGTCTGGGCTCAGCTCGGGGTCCTGAATCCCCAGCCCCTGATGTCTGCAGCCTCCTCGTCTGCTGGAGAAAGAGCTGCAGAATCCGAGTGGAAGGAAACAATGTGGCTCTTCTACATGTTTTTCTGCGTTAGGTACTTTTCCGTGCTCTTCAACTATCTCAAGCATTGAAAACATATTATTTTACAGTTAAGGGAAAATTTCTAATGAAGTTCAGTGAGGGACTGTGGAGCTAAAAGTGGGCGACTCTTGAGCACCTGCTGCTGGGCCCTTTCCACCCGCGGAGTCTCAGCGTCTTCCACCCAAGTGCCCAGATGGCCAAGTGGAAGGAAGATAGACCCCAGGAGGGTTGCGGCTCAGCCCAAAGGGCTGCACACTCACAACGTTTATGTTTTTATTGCCCCTCCCCTAAAGAAGGGTCGCGCGAATATCACAGCCTACTCTATTATTGAGCCACTTATTTACTATAAAAGTAAGGGTTGGGTGTCCTTGCCACGGAGGGAGTCTCCCTTCTCAAAAGGGGCCCTGTGTGTGCTGTGTGTGCCTGACCCTCAGAGTCCCTGTCATTCCAGGTGTGGTTCCAGAACCGAAGGACCAAGTGGCGAAAGAAGAGCGCCCTGGAGCCCTCGTCCTCCACGCCCCGGGCCCCTGGCGGCGCGGGCGCGGGCGGGGACCGCGCGGCCTCGGAGAACGAGGATGACGAGTACAACAAGCCGCTGGACCCCGACTCGGACGACGAGAAGATCCGGCTGCTGCTCCGCAAGCACCGCGCCGCCTTCTCGGTGCTCAGCCTGGGTGCGCACAGCGTCTGACGCCCGGCCCGCCCGGCCCGTCACCTGCATCTCCGGGGGACGCCTGCAGCCCCCTTCCCTCCCCGCTGCTGGGCGGACTCGGGGCACAGCGCTAACCTGAGGGCTGCGGAGGAGGAAGAGGAGAAGGGAGGGGAGGGGAGTGGGAGGAGGAGGAGGATACAGAAGTGGTGGTGGAGAAGGCCAGCCTGGCTAAGGCAGAAGGGAGCAAAGAGGGAGCCCAAAATTGGTCCCGAGACCTGGGACCCTCTCTGCCATCTTGCACCTCTGGGGGCCAGGCCTTGCCCTGCCAGCTCCGCAGATCGCTAAGTGCACAGGTAGATGAAAACGACCAGACTTTGCAGCCAGGAAACTGGCTGTGGGGTCCCGGATATGCGGCTGTGATCCGGCAGTGGGGGCTTCCCCAAGGAGGCAGCTGGCCTGGGCAAGGGACTCCCTTCTGCTCTGAGAGCTGGGAAACCAAGGCCCGGGCCCAGGCCGCTTCTGGCTGAAGAAACGATGGCATGCCGGGACTTTGGCATGGGGAGGATCCCACTTGAGGGGCCAGAGCCAAATATATAACCCAGGCTGGAGGAAAACCACCTCAGGGAGGGCAGGTGGGTCCCAGGCAAGAAGAAACACCTGTGACACCCAAACTCAAGGATCACACCCCTGGAGGGAACAGTCCTCCTGGCCTCCTTTCTTCTTTTCGCCCTGCGTGGGAATCCCCCAGACAATGAAAGACAAGAAGCCCCCAGTGCTGGGAAAGACGAGATTATAGGCAGAGGCAGAGAAAAGATGAGACTCCTAGTGGCTGATGTTGCACCCCAGAGCCACCCACCTGGGCTTTCCTGGGTGCAAATGCAAGGACCACCCGGAGAGAGGGGAAGGACAGTGGGGCTGGGAGGAACCTCGGAGTTCCTGCTCCTCCAACTCCGGTGCCCACGCAGGAAGGGCGAGGCCTCTGCAGCGGGCAGCTGGGCCCGGGCTTGCTCGGGGCCCCAGCCTTTCCTTTCCTCGGACCCCCGGCGGCACTGGAGCTGGAGCTTCCCAGCAGGTGGGGCGTTTCTTCCAAGGAGATTTGGAACTACCGGCTGGTGGGAGGGCTGGGGGAGGAGGGTGGGGCTGACCAGATAAATGCAGCCCTAAAGGGACCAAGCGTTTGCCCATCTTTACTGGCTTTAAAAAAATAAAAAGTAAAAATAAAAGTCCAGAGATGTCCTCATGGCTCCCGTGCTTCTGTGAAACTGGCTGCGGAGTCCCAGCTGTGCCAGCTGTGAGGGGCTGTCCCTGAGGGCAGGTCTCGGCCCCCGGGGGGATACCCATGCTCTGGGCGTCCCGGAGCTCTGCGTGATGCTGGTCAGCTGAAACCTCATCGGTGTATGCAGGCACTGCGACAGGTGCTGAGAGACTGAGAAGAGGTATTGGGGTCCCTGACCTCCAGGAAGTCATAGCCCAGTGGAGGGAATTATCTGTTTGGGGAACTAGATACCACAGGAAAAAGAGAATGGGGGAGGAGAGAAAAACACCAACATTAACTGAACACCTACTCACTGCTCCCATGGTGAAGGCTATCAAGCCCACTTGACCCCACAAGAAACCTAGGAAGTAGGTACTGTCCTCGCTGTATACATGAGAAAACTGAGGCTCACAGAGAACCTAAACCAAGTCACAGAAAAGGGATGAGGCCACCTGAGGGCTGATTCCAAGGCCCTCTCATCTATCTGCCGCTAGGGGCAGCCCCTCGGAGCCTTCTCTGTAAAATAAAAGGCTAGCATGGGATACACTCTCAGGGCTCTTCCACCTCTAATGATCTTCGCAAACACCAGCAAGGCTGAAGGAGGGTAAGCATCCTGCCCTCTTCGCTGTCCCAACTAGTCCTTCAGCCTGTCCCTTGGCTCCCAGGGCAGGAGAATCTGGTCACCAAGTGGAAATGGGGGTGGGAGGAAGACCCCAGCAAGGAAACTGAGGCACCAGCCTTTCATAACAACCCTAGTGAACCCAGAAGCAATGTGGACTGCTTTTAAGCCCTACCCCTCAATTCACAACGATGCCCACATGTGGTCTCTCTCCACGTAAAAGGGGAAGGGTATAAGGAAGCAGCTTCTAAGAATTGAGCCCCAAACCTCTGTGCTCCTGGTCCTAAGCTGCAGTGAGGAGCCCTCCGCTGACAGGGGCCGCACTGCAGCAGACGGACAGCAGCCTGGGAGGACCCGAGAGCACGTTCAACACAGCCACAAAGACTAAAAGCCCCTGGGACCTCAGGGAGCCAGGCGTTCGAAGTCATCAAGCAGGTATGCAGGGAAAAGCCGGTAACCAAAAAATTGTGTTCGTTTGCTTTTATTGTGAGCACGGTGTAACCCTAACGGCTGTAATCCTCGCACGTCTGATTCAAGTCATTTGGGGTTGTATTAAATCAAGCCTGGGAAAAGTTTTGTCCTGGGAGATGTTTGCTGAGCTAAACAAAACCTCCTCCAGTCAAAGTTCTGGGACACCTACCACTGCACCCTGTGGTCAAGGACCCCAGCCTTCCCAGCGCCCCCTCTCTCTCCTGTCCTCAGCACAGGCACCAGCTAGAACAGACACTGCCTCCCGTGCGCTCGGTATCCTGCCTAGGCCTCGTCAGGAGACGAGAGTCGGAGTGTGAAGGAAGAAAAGAGCCCAAGGCAAATGGCCCGGATTCCTGAGGGTAATTTGGAGTAAGACTTGCCCTCTCACGGATGGGCACATACGTGCATGCGTGCACGTGTGTGGATGAGTGAATGTAGGTGTGTGTTGCTACAGAGAAAGGGCATCTCCCTTCATCCATCATAAAGAAATCGTAAGCCACAGACCCATCCACCCCTTGTTTATGTCTGGTCATAAAAGGGACGCCTTGTATATGTGTCAAACAAAACATTTTCGATATCATGCTTCTTGCACCTTCTGTCCTATCACACCACAGATTTTTCAGGGATGAGCCAAAGGGGAAAGAAATTAAGTCCTGTGCTCCCAGAAACCATCCAGTTCTGCTCTGACAGGCAGGCACAGAACCTGCCACACCCACAGCCCCCACATTGGTGGCTGCCAGTGTTAGAAGGACTCAGGACACATCCCCAGCAGGACAGGTGTGAAGTTAGAAAATGGCAGTGTCACACCTGGTTCAGAATGCCCATGTCCTGATGACAACAATTCAACAGGGAGGGGGCCACTGAAACGCCACTTCTGGCAACCCCTCCTCATGCTCAAGCTGCCCCTAGGGCTTGAGCCTGAACACCAGCTAACCTGAGGCTTGGCCTGCAGCGGGCACAGGGGATGCCCCAGTTGGGGCAGAGCTGGGACCCTGGCTCCACCACGCAGCGTCCTTGGGTGAGTATTTAACCTCCCAGCCTCAGTATACTCAACCGTACAACAGGAATAATCACGCATACTTGGCAGGGTCCCTGGCAGGTTAGAACTAATGAGTGTGCCTGGCATATACAGTGGCTGTTACATTATATCCAAAGAGGGCTTTGGAGGCTGAGAGTCCCGAGTTGGAGTTTCCACCTCCCCGAGGAGTAGCTGGGTCATTGTCACCAAGTTAGTTAACCTCTTGAAACCCAGTTTTCTCATCTGTAAAATGAGGCCGATGGCCAACTGTGCAAGACTGAGAAGATTCAATGGAATCACATACAGTACGAGAACAGCATGGGGACTCACACATGTGTGCACTCATGTTCTCTCCTTCCTCCTCAAATTCCTGCCACTAGGAAGTGGCAGATCCAGTTCTAAACAGGTCTTCTCAACAACGGACAAGCCACCTACGCCTGTAGGTGTTCAGGCCCCGCAGGCAATTGCTCTCTGGGAGGTTACGGAAGGACCCGGGTATGACCAGATTAGTTTACCTGCAAAATGCCTGAGATTTTGTGTTCTCCAGCAAGGAGCTAAACCAGATGTGGAAGGCTGAATTAGGCTTGCAGGCGTGCTTCTTCAGGGGCAGAACAACTTTCATAGTGACTTTAGCAGGCCTCTAGGCAGGGCAAGCCGGCTCCAGGGAGCAATCCCCACCATTTCCCTGACACTCTCACGTGCCTGGGCTCTGCACGGTAAGTCACCTGCCTGGCCCCTAAAAACATTTGGGTCTGCACATCCTGCTAAAGCCTTGCTGCTCCAACACACAGACCACAGCACCAGCAGCAGTGGCCTCACCTGGGAACTTGTCAGAGATGCAGATTCTCGGGCCCCACCTGAGACCTCCTGAATCAGAAGCTGCATTTTAGCAGGATGCCCAGCACGTGATGCATGTAGCCGTGTGAGAGGCTCTCAAGGGGGCACGACCATGCGAATGTGTCTGGATGGCATTCCTCTTCTCAGAGCACAGAGCCTGGCCCAAGTCAGGTGCTCAGTGAAAACTTCCCAGACAGTGTCAGATGCGTGGAAGTAGATTTCTAGCCTTTGTGGCCTTGGATAACACAGCTGGAACCCAACTGTGAGAAAAAAGTCTCTGAGGACAAGATGGTAACTGCCACAGGGCACGTATACCCTGTTTTCCCAGGTGAGGCCAGAGCTGCCTCGGGGACAAGAGTAGATTCAGAGAGGCCCAGAGCCAAGGCACAGAGAGGCAACTGCTAGGCAGGAACATGCAGAAAGAGGAGCTTCAGAAGCACAGCCCTTGGCGGCATTTGGTAACAGGACTGAAAACCCAGCTTGGGTCAGAGGTCTTTGAGGACAGCACTGTGGTTCATGTTCATAAGGATGTCCCACAGCCTTCAAAAATACTAAACTGTGTCTCGTGCCTTCTCCATAAGATGGCCAGAAGAGCATATTTTAGAAGGCTTTTCACTGAGGAAGTATTTTACTTAGAACAAATCCACCGTCTGATAATGCTCAGATAAACAAAATAGCACCAAATAAAAAGTCTGCTATTCTCATTGTTGCATCGTGTCATTCTATTTGGTCAGAGGTTGGGTTGGGAGTTTACGGAGGAAACTCCTACAAACCTGAGGTGGAAAGGATTTCCATCACTTGTGGGGGCAGAGGTCATGGGAAAGAGGCCAGGGGATTTCCTGTGGTCGCTTTATCCCCAGGGTCCAGAGCTCCAACAGGATCCACCTGGCATCAGGTCAGGGTGTCAGGGAGGCATTTGTTTGCTCCCTGTGACGCAGGAGGTCCATGGGCAGGGAAGACTATCCTTTCCCTTTCTAAGAAAGGGACCCCTTCCAAATGCTCTGTTCACACCCATCCATTTGTCTTCTAAAAGCTACGTGTGATTTGGTAGCCCCACTTTGCAGCCGAAGAAGCTGAGGCAGAGAAGTGAGCTGCCGTGCCCAGGTCCAGGGACAGTCGGCAGTGACTCCGCTCGGTTTCACAGTCCACACTCTGTCCCGCACCGCTCACTGTTGCGATGACCAAATCTCCCGCCACTCCTGCTGTGCTCTAGGGACTTTACTTAGCTCATTTAATTAAGAAAGAAAGAAAAGCCACATGAAATAAACACTATTATTATACCCGTTGTATAGCCTGGGACACAGAGAGGCTAAGTAATTTGCCTTAGGTCACACAGCTTAACCCAGTCAGACGGATTCTGGAGCTTCTACTCTTAATTGCCATGAAAGGGGAAAGGGAAAAGGCCCACTTGAAGTAAGTCTGGGCTGTTCCAAGGGCTGTGTCTACTCCCTGGGTGTATAAAGGCCTGAAAGCTCCAGAGGGCAAAAGAGCAGCAGATGAAGTTCTCTAATCAAAGACATTCTGACTGGGTTTGAAATGTGGCGGATGACATGGACCAGCAGCAAACTACTAACACTGCAAAGGAGCCCCTGGATCGTAGCAGGCTCAGCCCAGATGAAGAAATTTATGTGAAAATGAGGAATGACAGAGAGCTTCAAGGTAGATTCCATGCTTATGATCAACACTTAAATATGATATTAAGAGATGTGGAAGAAAATGTGACTACTGTAGAAACTGATGAACAAACATATAAGGAGACATATAAATCAACAAGACAAACTACTGCATGCTTTTTGTCTGGGGAGGTGGTGTACTAGTTGTCCCTCCATTGAGATTTGGCTGAAACAAGGAATTTACTTTGTGTGGAAATGAGGAGACTTTGTATGATCGCATCTTTGAATGTAGGAGATATTCAAAAAAGAAATGTGCATAAATTTTGATATTAAGAAATGACCAAGGATTCTCCCACTCCTGAAATGAGTTGATTTGCACACAAGTACCAAATTCTTAAGCTAAATGGCATTTTATCTTTCTTCAGTGCTTTCAATAAATGTGATCAAGATGCTGCCCTCTTTTTTAAGAATTGATTTGCTCTGATTTTTTCCAGACAATTTCTGATGTTTTTAATTTAAATTAAATTTCATGTTTTCTTTTTTGATTTTTTGAAGACACATGATCAATTTTTCTTGGTGTGGTTGCTGCGGCTTTGTGACTGCAGGTCAGTGTCCCTGGGTGGAGCTGACATGCCGCAGCCAGAGACACTCTTTTAAGCCGTTCCCCAAGCAGGCGTGAGGACCCCACGGAGACACACAGATTCCCAGCGCCATTCCCGGATATTCCCATTCAGTTGGGCAGCGTGAGGCCCGGAAGGTGTCTGGTTAGTCAGTGCCCCAGAGCACTGGGAGTGGACAGATTTGCCAAACAGTGATTTTTAGAAGCCTAGCTCAATGTAAATCCTAGAGCTGTTCCTAAAGACATTCATCGGGTTCTGCAGCTTTTCCTTCTTCCCCAAGTGACAAAGGTCCCAAAGTCAGGGGACACAGGCTGCAAGGATGGAACAAAGCAGCAAAGGTCTGGATCTTCCTCCAGTGAAGGAGGGAGTGAGGGCGAGCCCTTCAGGGTTCCCACTGCCACCGGCTTTAGTCTGGGGCTGTGGCACCTGTGGGCAAGCCTAATATAATCACACCTCCAGGGGCTTTTGGGAGAGATCCTGCTCTGAAGAGTTTGCTAAATCACTGCCACTAGGCCCTGCAAAAGAAAGCAACGTTGGGCTTGTGGGTCTTGTACTAGGACCGTTTGGCTGGGACCATCACATGCCAAGGTGGAGACAGCCAGGGCAGGCGGCCGTGCCCGCCCTGCAGGATGACTGCAAAGCACAGTGCACTGCTCCGTCCGTGGCAGCTTCCACCCTGAGGGAGGCTGCAGTGTGCTTCCGTGGGTTGGGCTTGCCTGGCACCGGTCCTTGCCTTCCTCTGGTAATGCCACCGGACTTCTCTGAAAAGAAACAACCCTTTTGCCATGTTTGATGGCTCTAGAGTGGGACAGCTGACCCCACCACCAGATCCAGATCTACCCCTAGATGAGTGACAATAGTCCTAGGCTGATCAGTGAATGCCACCTCTCTGGTCGTATGATACATTCATTTGGGGACGGGACCAGGCTCAATTCCAGCTGGTGAGCCAAGGATCCGAGTTGTTCTTACTCAGTAGCGCCTGTCTCACCTCTCTACCTGGAGCTCTTTCTGGCTGCTGCAGCCACCTTGCCACTGTGAGGAGCACCTGCCGGGAAAGGAAGCCAATGAGAGGAAAAGTAGATCTGAGGGAGGCAGGGAGAGCAGAGTTGAATGGGTAGCATTGTTTCAGGTCCAATCTCAGCCAGGCCTCATCTACCCCAGCCTTTTCAGAAGACAATAATACCTTTTTTGTCTTGAGTCTGATTGAGTTGGGTTTCTATAATTTATAATAGAAAGAACACAAATAAAGTAAAAAATATATACCTTGTATATCTGAGTTTGGAAAAAAAAAAAACCACTTTGTTGTTTGCTTATAAACAAACTGGCCCTGCCAGGGAGCCCACAACAGGGGGACCCCTGGGGGAGGGGAGCTCCCTTAGGTTCGAATTTCCCAGTGTTCTTCCCCTAGCCTTGCATCCATGACCTGAGAACTGGGTCCTACCCTTCTCTCTCTTCATTCCCAGCTCTCCACTCTCAGCTCAGGTGGACAGGTTATAGTGGACCACCCTTCGTGACAGATGGGGACTGGATTAAATGATTCCTCCTATCCCCAGTGTTTATTACTGTATTTTGCCTTGTATGATACACATCCAATGTTTTTGTGTGCACTATACACTGGACTATTATACCCATTATTATACCCATGGTATATAATCATTGTACCCATGCATAATTTACACCTTTATTTTTCCCTAAAAAATTTGGGCAAAAGTGTGCCTTATGCATGGTGAAAACAGTAGTCCTGATTCTTGCTCAAGTTCCTGATGTGAGCAGTACCTGGCTCTCGGGGGGAGTGATGTCGCAGCTCCTTGGAGGGTCCGGAACCCAGGCTGCCTTACAGGAGATTGCCTGGTCCATCCGCCCCACTCCGAGGGGTGAGGAAAGCCTCAAGAGTCCACAGACCTGGAAGAGCCTTGGACTGGAGCGACTTCACCCCTGGCACCTCTGTCAGTTGGCTGTGCTGTTCTGAGAAGAGCCTGGCTCGAGACTGGATCCTTCATGCCATTTAAGCCGTGCTGAGCCTACAGAGGCCCAAAGCAGTAGCTGCTCTGATCTGATCTGGTTACCACCTACAGGTCTAGGAGATTCCTACCCTAAGGTCTTGCTTGGGGCATCCTCACTTGTCCCGAAGCTCCTCTGCCAGAGCCCCTGGCCTCAGAAGCCCTGGCCTGTCCCCTCCAATGCTATTTGTCATTCTTTAGAGCAATAAGCCAAAGACCGGCCCTTCCTTACGAGATGACAGCCTTGGGTGCAAATGGGCAGAGACCCTGACTGCACAGGAGTCAGGGAAGACAGCTTCCGGTGAGAAGCAAGGGTGGGGAGCGGCTGACCTCCAGACCCTGGTGTGCAGGTGTACTGAGGTGTCCTTGTCAGTAGTAACCTGGGCCAGGACACAAATGGATCGCATTCTTTTAGATATTTCTTTGCTGCTGTTTCTTCTAGGGGGAAGGCACCTGATCCTGAAGAGGGACAATGACATTGGAAGTGGTGGGGGAGGCTGGTCTTCCCACATGTAGAACATTCGCCTGCCTCCCCCACCGCCTGCTGCCAACCCAGAGGGCATGCATTCAAAAGCCCCTCATTAGGCCTCTCTTTGCAGGCAAACAAATATCATTAATCTTGGTAAAGTGAGTGAAAGCACATTCACCTGTCCAAGCAAGAGAATTAATGTTGTGTCAATAGGAAATTAGTGTTTACCTCTGGCCTTTACATCTCCCCTTTGCTACGGAAAGCCCAGGGCAGACCAGCCCAAATGTACAACCATACTCAGAGGAGAGAAAAATACCCACTCCTCCAATACAGGTGCAGCCCTGGGGGTGGGGAACTGGGGGTGGGGTGCCAGGGGACAGGGGTGGCCCTGGTGCAGGGAGAGGACAGGAGCCATCCCAGGCCTCAGACAAGGCAAGTGATGACGGCAGAGCCTCGGGTCAGAGATACTCACTGGACCGTGAGCCTCAGGAAGACATGCACCTCCACCCCACATGGTCACACAAAGGTGACAGGAGACTCCCTTTTCTTTTGGGACGTGTGGCCACGACCTCTCACGCCAGGCCAGCAGTGCACGCACAGAGCTGCACAGGCTGAAGGCGACGACGTCACTGACACGGGCTGCTGTTGTTCATCGAGCACCCGCTAAGTGCCAGGCGCCATGTGTGACGACAGACAAACCCTACAGGGCAAGTATTCTACCTTTTTCTCAGATAAAGGAGACACTGCAATGCAGAAAAATTCAATAGGTTAGCTCACGGCCATACACAGGGAGGAGGTGGATTTGAACCCAGTCTGGCTCCACAGCCATATACTTCCACACGAGGAAGGATCAGCATGTGAGGTCAAGTGTAAAGACAGGAAGTCTCTGAGAAAGCCCTTCTGAGTCATTCTCCGCTCCCTCTACCCACCCGGAATGACTCCCGGGGGAAGGTCAGGGAGAGGCAGGGCTGGGCCAGCTAACTCAGAATGTGAGGGTGTGTGCGTGCCTGTGTGTCCCAGGAAAAGAAACCAAATAGGCCGATAAGATCTCGTTTCCAGAGCAAAGCACCAATTAAACACACGGCAGATGTGAGCAAATAAAGTTGTGGCGTCCAGAGAGAAAATCAATACTAGATTATATGTCCTAGCCCAATCATATACCAATTAATACAGAGCGGGTGGGGCTGAAGCCTGGGGGCAGGTGAGTCTGGCCTGAGAGCAGGAGCTGACCTGCCTGCCCTCAGCTTCCCCACAACTCGGGCCCTCCTCCTGTTGGGGGCTGCAGGCCCTGCTTTAAAGGGCCGGTGCCTGAGCTCTCTGGGGGAAACCTGTGTGAACAGCGAAGCATGGGGAAGGAGGATAAAAGGAGCTTCACCTCAGTCATGTTGGCAGCTGGGAGCTGAAGGAAGAAGGGCGAGGTGGGTGAGAAATGCTTTGGGAGGCTGGTAGTCACCGGAAAGGAACAGACAACTCAGGCCAGACAAACAGGCTGCTTGATATATAATTTGCTGCAGAGGAAAAAAAAAAAAAAAGCAAGGAGCTCGCTTTTAGAAAGTGACAAAAAATTAGGCAAAAATGGGAAAACTGGGAAAAAAAAAAATTCTACCCCTGAGAAATGATATGGAAGCCTTTGGTTATTCTATTCATGTCTTATTTAATTCAGAAAGTACAGCCAAGAAGTTAATAACTAATTTTCAAGAGGAGTGATAACACAGCACAGGACTGGGTGGCCATGGGGATGGAGTGGCCCAGAACCTTCCATGTTAGGGCTGCAGCCTCATCACTCAGGTGGCAAGGACGAGGCGCTCGGGCACACAGCCGCCTGCCAACAGTTACCAGGTCGAGCAGGCCTGTGACCCAGGGAGGTGGCTCTGCATCAGCAGGATTAGTCGAAAGCGCCTTTGTCCAGGGAGAGGAAGCCTGGCTGTGGGAGTGAGGGCCCACAAGGTCCAGGCCAAGCACTCCCTTCCTCCAGAATTCCCAATACTCTCGGGAAAAGGAGACGCAATGTTGTTCAGGAAGCAGTGAACAAAAGTGGAAGGAAAGGTGGCAAATCAGTGACCACAAGGGCACCTGCTTCCATGTTTTTCCCATGGGAAGCCCCTCTGGCCAGAGTCCCTCCTGTCCCGTCTGCGCCTGGACGCATGCCCCTGGTGCAGAGGCCCTTTTTAAGCAGGAGCTCTGTGGGCCAAGGACTGTTGCATGCCAAAGAAAAACGAAATTTGCTAGCCGAATATTTTTTAGACATTTTGCAAGATGCACGGCCTCCCTGACAATTTTTAATGTACTAACTGCCTGGTCCAGTGAGCTGATTAATTGGTGCTGGAGAGATCAATAAAAAACAGAAAATTAAAACAATTTTAAAGTGATTAAGTAGTTTAACACCTGTCTCCCGTCACGTCAGCGCAGGAAGAAAAATAAAGCAGGTGTCGAAGGGGCCTCCTGAAGCAAGAGAAAACAGCGCCTGCCTTGGAGAAATGACAAATCACAGCTGGTGGATCAATCTGAGTGCGAGCAGCCCTTCCCCGGGCCCACTGCTGGAGCAGCAGGAAGCAGGGACCCAGAGATGCTGGGCACTCCTGTAGAGCTGCTCCTCAAGCCAGGGAGGCAAGTGTGTGTCCAGACCCTGAAAACAGGGTGGGAGGGAGCAAGGTGAACGGAAGAACATCTTGGCCTAGAATTCTGGATGGGATCAGATGGGAAAGCATCAGCTAACCTTCTTCTGACCTCATCTGCAGCCATTTGGAGCTGAGTCTGCAATATGTGGAGAGGTTCAAATGCAATGAAAATGCACTTTGGGGGCTGTGGGGCCAATAGAAGGAAATAGTCATAGCTCTCTAGAATCATCGAGTCTTCCTTTCTGGAAGCTTCAGGTCTACACCCTTACTCTCAAGGGAGCCAGAGCCTCTCAGCCTCCACCTTCCCTCAGCCTCCTGCAGCCTGGGTATACCTTGGGGGTGTTGCAGGCACCAGCTGGATGATGGCCCAGATGCCCTTTGTGACTCTCTTGTGCCAGCCCAACTCCCCTTGCCCCACCCCTCCACCAGCAGCTACCATGAAAGCTGCACAGCCAGTCACTCCTTTCCCATAGTTTCACGTACTTGACTTAAAATCACTGGAAGTGAACTGAGTGCAAGAAACTCCAAGATGATTCCAACTTCTCTGCCAAAGTGCTAACAAAGCAGAACAAACAGCGGGAGGGGAAGTGACATGAGAGAGAATTAACAAAGGCTAGAGGTAAAGCCCCACGTGAACGAGTCTCCCCTTTAACCTTGTAAGTGGACTTGAATTTTGCATATGTAAAGTGCAGATCTATTTAACGTGACTCATGTTTTAGAAAGCTGTCCTGTCCTGTGGCTTCCCTGCCTGGGCACACCACTGTACCACGCTGGAGTTGCGGCGGGGTTCGAGCCTTAGGTGCAAGCCTCAGATCTCTGTGGGGGAAAAAGCTGGTCCTTGACCCACGCCATGCACACTGGGACAGAGTGGACCGAGCTCCAGAAAACCCGTTAACACTCACCTGCTGAGCAGGCAATCGTGCATTTGTTTTCGGCTCTCCAGCTTCCTGTTGCCCTTCCAGGCCCCCTGATGCAGCAGCTTTCACCCCCAAGATGGGGATCGAAAAGGAACTCCAAGCAACGGCACAGACACCTTGCAGCAGGTCTAAAACATTACATTTTAAAATGCAATTTAAACATTTAATAACATGAAATGTTGGACATCAAAAGCCTCAGGTGAACTTACTAGCAGTCCCCACTTGGAAAGCCCTCCTGTCACCCTCGATATGAATGGAAGTCACCGGCAGTGGCCTGAAAAAGGGCAGGGCCAAGGAGAAGGGGTTCCAATTTGTGTTGGCTTGCATAAATATTTTAATAGCCAGAGTTTTCCCTTTCTCAGACTTCCCTCTGGGAGTTCTGCTTCTGTAGCTACTGCTGGGCCACTCTGTATTCAGGCTTGGGGCCCTATTAGTCTCAATGAAAAGGTGTCAAAACCTTTACAGCCAATCTTGTGCCAATGACAGTCTCACAAAAAAGATTTCCAATCGGAGGCTGTTGGCTTGCTTCTTAAAATAATCCATACGGCCGAATTTCCACATGACAAAACACAGTCCATCTCCTGGCATTTCCTGCCACTGGATGTCACCTTGGTGATTTGGTCAGGAAGGTTAAAGGCCCTGCAGTCCCACCTGTCTCACGGATCTCAAACGTCTGTCTGCCAAAGGCTCCATCACCAGGGTGCACCTCTCAGCAGGGGAGGGCTGGCCGGTGGACCCATCTACTGTCCAGGTAAGGCAGGCACTACCCAGAAGGCAACTGACGAGGCAGAGGTGGAGGGGCAGCCTGGGAACCTCACCACTCTCAGAAGCAAACACAAAAGTTCTTGACACGGCGCCCTCGGGCCTGCTGCTGCTCCCCGTAGAGTGCGCCCCAGACTGACGGAGATAAAGTTTCCCGGGGTCCAAGTTCCAAACTCGGCTGTTTTGTTTCTGTTAAAATGCAATTGTTTTTCTCTGGAGTGTGCAGTGACTGCTCGGCGTCAGGAAGATGTATGAAAACCTCCACTTCAATTCAGCATCCCTTTTCTCCCAGACAAACACGGTCGGATTTTAATAAATCAAAGAGCCACACTGTTTAATAAAAATTTATTGACTTACAAGTGATTATTTATCAAAAGACCATTAATAGCCGGTACTGAAATGATGTGTTACTGGGTGGTGCTGGGAGACTAATAGGAAATCAATGCAGCCGGCCAGCCAGAATGCATATGAGAAGCCCACCCCCCGACAGCTAGCGCAATTTCACCAGCAAAATACACCAGACGCTACCCCTGGTGCAATGAAAAGTTCCCCTTTTTTATTTATCGTTTACAAATGAAATGATCAATACTTTTAATCTAGAGCAAAATTTATTAACTTTCCCATCGGAGAGAGACATATTGACTGGGTGAGAGGGGTGTTAGTGCAACGGAAGATGGATGGCTGGATGGTCGTCTCTTAGCCTGTCCAGGAGTCAGTGTGTGCACAGCTGCCCTTTTGGTCCCACGGGGCAAGTGCAACTGGAGAAACCGAGTCTGGCCACTCTAGACGCACAACAGGCAGATGGGGGCCTCCGACACAGGGGGCTCTCATGCATCAGGAACCGTGGGAAGCACAATTCCTCAGACCATTGAGTTTTTTGGTCAATTCCAGGAAGGAAATGGCTGGATCTTTAGTCCCAGAAGACTTCCACAGGGCCACAGAGCTCACCACAGTAGAGTGCTGCTGGGCAGGGCCGATGCCAGGGGTGCCCGAGCACTCGTCTCTGGTCCAGCCTGGGGGTTCAGGGATCTGTGGAGCACTGCCGACAGCCTCACATCAAGGCAATTTTAATCTGGGAAGGGCAGCAGCAGGGAATGGGGACTGACACGGTGGAGAGCCAACTTCCAAAGTTGTTTGTACTGTGTCACAAGGATATCATCTCAAACTGCTTCATCAAGCTTAGTGTGCTGAGCACTGGCCTGGCCGACAGCCTTCTATTGAGCTTCCACTGGCCGGGGAATTTTACTAGCTTTTTTAAAGTGCCTTCTCTCACTGGTTGGGAAAAAAACCCCTCATGTTTGAGTGGGAAAAATCTTTCCAAGATCCACAATCAAACCCACCCCTGCCGACAGTCACCTAGAACTCCGGGGACTCTGCTTCACATGCAGGACACCCTCTTGTGGAACTGAGTTTCACTAGCCCCATTGTTTTGAAGGCAGCAAATTGTTTTAAACTCACTTCTCTTATTTCTGAACCCTGATGACTGGAGAGCTTAAAGCCAAAGTTTGAATTACGGGTTTAAAACACACAGAAATTGCAGAGATGAGAAGGGCTCAGTTCTGGATGAAGGAAGAGTCACAGAGAAATGAAGTCAAAACAACAAAGGAGATGTGTAGCAAGTTTGGAAGTGGCATTAGAAGCTTGCCAGTGTAATACCACTAACCACTGTCACTTGGCTTTACTCTGAGAGCATCCTCGTTGCTGCTGGGATCACAAGAGTGAATGTATTTTGTATCTTACATGCTTCTGTTGCTACCCCCTAAGTGCCTTGAAGTTTTATCCCACACAAGGTATTCTGACTCAGGGGTAACCCGGGGCCTGCAGGGTCCCCATTAAAGTGGTGGTGCAGTCTGGTGCATCTGCAAGCTTGTGCCAAGCACTATATTAAAATTTATAGAGATTTTTTGCGGAGGCTGTCACTCATGTCCCCTCCCCTCTCCTCTCCTAGCGAAGGAGGAAAACCACCACTGCTTCCTTCTTTACAGAGCAGTGATTCTAAACCAGGAGGTTGTAATACTTTGTTACGTCATTGGCAGAAAGGTTTGTTGAAAAGAATATGAGAAACCTAAAAATATTAAATACCTATGAAAATCATAAAATAAATGTACTAATCAGTAGAAGGCTTTTTTTTTTTTAAAGGGAAGTATAAAAAGAGACATTGGTCTTCAAAATCAATTTTTAAAGATCATCCCAGACAGCTTTAAAACACTGTAGACACTACCTCTTATACAGGCTGGTGATCCCTGTTTAGTCTTGAATACTTTGTAAACAGTTCATAAGAGGCTGTCCTTACTGTCACAATAGTGTTTTTACTTGAGAGGAAAACGTTTTCACTGGTTAGCAGGCCAGAGGACATGCAAGCTATGGGTGGGGGGAGGCGGAACGGCAGGCAGGCAGTGAGGGCAAACGGTACGCAGAGGTCAGGCAGGACAAAGCACTGCCCACGCGGCAGCCTCGGGCTGGGCTTCGTTCCCACACTCCCTAGTTGCGGCCCAGAGAGTGGCCTTGTTGAGGTGACACCACAGCTGGTGCCGAGTCCTGGAAGGTGTGCTGACTGTGCCATGCGGACTGAGGGGAGGGATGGGGGAGGAGAGACGGACAAATGGTAGAGGTGAGGCAACTCTCTTCTGAGGAATCTGGAATCGGGGGACCCTAGGAGCAAGAAACTGTGAGTGGCTTGGCTTCAGACCTGCCTTCAGTGACTGTAGGTAGGCACAGGAGGCCACGAGATCCGCGGTTTGCCCTGGCTGCGTGGGGCCCTGGTGCACCACACGCCCGCAGCCAATCCTGCCCCTCGCCCACCCTTCCAGGGCCTCGGCTGCTGCCTTGCCCGTGTTTCCTCATGGGTTTTTACTGTCTTTCAGATGGCCCCTGCCACCTAGACTCTCTCCCCAACTTCAAAGAACGGTGCTCCCACCACGCACCTCTCGTCCACAGCCCCCATCCGTGTAGAAATCCATGTCTCCATCCACGCTGGGGATTCCAAATAAATGTACCAGGTAAGCAAGCAAACATTTGATATGAGTGCTTTACCTTCTCCTGAACGATACTATTCCTCATAACAGAAGTCAAGCAGACGCCTTCCAGCCCCGGGGTTACTTTCTGTAACTGGTAAGAAATACGTTGCTTTGGACCACATCTAGGGGAGACAGTGAAGGGAAAACCCCTCTAGTCATTCACCATCAAAGACAACTTTATTACTCACAAAGCCACTCCGACCCCGGGCAGCAGTGCGGAGCTCAGGCCCTGTCCTGCTGCAGCAGCTCAGGGCCTGCACTGAGAACGTCGAGCTCTGCTGTCCTTCACTAGGGTAGCGCTTCGATCCCCACAACAACCCTGTGAGGTAGGTATCGCCGCCTTCCCCTCCTGATCCAGGTCACAGATGGGGAAACTGAGGCACATGTTAATGAAGAGCAAGTCACATGGGAGTCTGAGGTGAACACCGGAGTTGGAACAGGAAAAGACTTGGTTCCCACCATACACTAGTCACAGGTCCATCCTGCCTCTTGCCCTCCCCTTTGGTGACTGCATGAGAAGTCAGAACTTCACTTGGCTAAAAGCCCCTGCAGACAAGTTTCTCTGTATCGAGTCTGCAGAGCTCCAAAGCTGGGGTGATGCTCAGGCCGGCAGGCCACACTGCCTTGCGGTGCTTCTCCTCACGAGCAGGTGGCCCTCCCCCAGCCAAGTCCCTGGCACGTGGGCATCTGTAACAGACTAATGTCCTATTGGCTGGAGCATGGACCATGACCGATTCTTCCCAACCATGCAGCTCCATCTGCGCACAGGTGGAGAGCTGACTTTAATGGCATTCCTCCAACGGACTTATTGTGAAAGAAACGAGAAGTCATCTCGTCCGGGGCGGCAACACCCCAAAGCGCCCACTTCTGACGGCAAGCCCAGGGATCCGGGCAGCTCTGCAGAAGCTGGCGTCCTGGGACCCAGAGCAGCCTGCAGGCCGGAGTCTGGAAAGAGTGCAGCAGTGGGGGGCGGCGGCGAGGACTCCAGCTGGCCCCGTGGCAGGATTCGGGCACAGTGGCTCCAGCAGCATGAGGCATGGGCTCAGGACCAGCTCAGGACCGGCTCCTGTCCTCATGGTTCCCAACAATCATCTTGCTGTACAGCTTCTGCTGCTCCTCTTTGAATGCGTCCTTCACCTTCTCCCTCTTTAGGCCACCATCCCTGTGAGAGAAAGGCTGCGTGTAACAGCGAAGACAACTTCCTGTCTACCCCCACATCACAGCCAGACGCTCCCTGCAGCTCAAACCCAAGAAAAACTGGCCAGAAACAGAGGTCCTCCATGGCTCTCCCATCAGGATGAGCCAGGGACCCGGCCCTGGACTCCGGGAACCCACCCTTCCTATCTCAAACTCTCACTCTGGCCCTGGGTCAGAATACACTGCTCGTATTCAAGGTCCTCTGTGATTGCTTAGACCTGCCAAGGAGTTTAAAATTCTTTCTTCTCCAACATTTGTCCTCACCTTACAAAAAATAAAGGAGGTATTCTGGCATTATGAAAAGCTTTAAGAAATACTGAGACTTATAATAATTGGTAAAATGGACCTGTGAAAGAAAATCTGTAAAATTCAGACCCCAGGATTTTCCAAATTCATGCAAACAATAAACACAAGGGGAAACACATGTTCTTCCTTGAATCCTGGCACCTCCCTCCAGCTCCCCAAATAAATCCTCTACACTTGTATTTGCTCCCACCCACCTATTACCCCAATTATTTGCCTACATCCTAGAATTATCACCATCTTCAATGACTAATGAAAATCCACTCCTACTTTCCATCTTTCACACCCCCGCCTTCTGTGTTACGGAGGTGTTAGTGGTGGGAAAGTCCGTGATGAAGCCCCTTTGCTGGGTGGACCTTACACTGAAAGACCCGACATCTGCTACGCCCTTCCAAATCCACAGCAAAGGCACCCTTGCAAAACAGCTCCCTGGGTGTCATGAGGCCTCAGGGAGAGGGAAGGTGTAGCAGTGGATAGACATGCTAATTCCACAAGCCTGTCAGACCTGAGTTCAAAATCTGACCCCGGTGTTTATTCCGTGACTTTGAAAAGCAGTTACCTCGCCTCTCTTGAGTTTCAGTCTGCCACCTGAAAACTGGGAGTAAAAACGTTCAAACTTCATGGACTCACTCTGAGGATGAAATAAGATCACCACACAGAGCACCAGTATAGCACAGTGTCATTGTGACTGAGGGCCATGCTATGACCTAAGAAGCCACAGGTCAGTTTACAATGTGAATTTCCACACCTTCTCCACAACGCCCACTTCAGTCTAACGTCCTCCAGAGCTGACTGTTGTGCTTAACCCTAAGAGACCCGAAGATGCTGGAACCATGTCTCCGAGCTGGCATCCATCCCACCCCTCTCCTGTAACTGGACTGTAACTGTCCCCCTCTAGCATGAAGGTCTGCAAGCTATGACCATGGGCCAAATGGTCCGTCCGACACCCGTCTCTGTAAATGAAGTTTTCCTGGAACACATGCACCCATCTGTCTACACGCTAGCTCTGTATTTGCCTTCATGCTACAACAGCAGAGTTAAGCAGCTACAAGAGATGCCACATGGTCCACAGTGTCTAGAACATTTACTAATTCTACAGAAAATGTTTGCCATTCCTGCTCCAGTAGGTAGTACTCTAAATGCAAACACAGAAACTGTGGTCTTTCTAAAGATGATTCAGTTCTGCCAAATACATGCGATCAGAGAGCCCAGTACCCCTGTGAGGTTTCCAGCCCAGCATCAGGGCTCCCTACCTAAAGAGACAAGGATGGCTTGGATGCCCTGGCAGACTGGTCCAAACCCCAGAGAGGTTTAGTTAAGCATCCTGGGCTCCGTGTTCCCCGAGATCAAGCTAACAGCAGGCACTTCTGAGCTGGAACTAGGATAGAGCCGTCAAACTGCTCACTCTCCAGGGTTGGTGAGCTTCATTCTCTACACCGGGGAGAGGAGGAGTCTCTGTAACTGGGGTCAACAATTTAGCACTTCCTTCAGAAATTCACATTCTCCTAGACTCAGCTGATCAGATCCGGCTTTGACTCACCACAGCAGGTCCACGAGTCCTCCCTGTCTGGCAATGGCGGATTTCACTCTATTTGCAAACTGGACGGCATCTTCGCCTGTCTGTCAGAAAGTGAATGAGACCACTTAACCAAGGCTCGTGGTCAAATAGAGCCAAGGGAAGACTTCTGTGAGCTGGGGTACCTACCTCTCTGGTCATGGGAGGCAGGTACCAGACACTGCAGACAATGGCCCAGCTGGTCATCATTCGCAGCAGGTACGTCACCATCCCATATTTGCTGCTGTTAAAGAAGGCATCACCGAATTGAGGGTCATACTGAAAAACAGTGGAAAGCTGATGGTAAGAAGTCAGTAGCTCTAACAATGAATGCACCCCCTGGGGCAGTATCAATAACAGAAAGAGCCCCCTCTGGGAACACTTCGAAAGTAACCTACACTCGGGCAGTTCTGGCCTCCGGAAACATTAACCTCCCCTGACCGACCCAAGATACCACTGCAGATCCTTGGGGAGGGCGGCCTTCCTCAAACAGGTGTCCCCCCTTTGATTAATTTCCTATCTTGCTCACTTATCGGTACATACATGCTATTATTTAAGTTTTCATGCACATCCAAAAACAGAGAATAGGCTAATATACTCCCATGAACCCATTCCCCAGATTCCACAATTACCAACATTTCAATTCACCACACTTACCTCATCTATCCCCTTCCCCTCTTACAAACCCTACTGCTTCATGCTATTTACTCATAAATACACGTACCTCCACCAAATAAAAGACATTTTCCTACCTAACTACCAACCTTTAAGTATCATTTCTAGTGCCTCAGACCAAAGAGGAAACAATCAGAAAGCTTACGCTATGCTTCTGTAATTATGCTTCTGACAAAACTAACCACCTGTTTAAGCAGGAGGCTTTGCTTTGATTAAACACAGTGCGAGTTACTGAGTGGACACACAGCCGGTGCGGCATTTCCGGCCGAGAACAGGCTTATCAGATATTCTGTTTTGCTAATGACTCTAAAGGATGCAAGAGCTGTACTTCAATGGCACTTTGTGGGAATTGTGGCCAAAGCTGTGACCCTCATTCTCACAAAACAGAATAATAAATTAAGTGGCAGGTAAGCATGGATGGGGAGGCCCTGGCCAAAGTGTCATGAAACTGTTATCAGATGTCTGAAAGGTTATCACAAGCCACTGGACTGACTTTGCATGATTATAAAACCTAGCTAGGACCAGAGGAAAAAAATCAAAGGTGACGGAATTTCAAGAGCTGTGCCACAGAAGCCAGCGGTACCAGCATGGACAGGGCCCTGGCCCGGGGGAGCTGCAGAGCAGCACAGGCGGGAGGCTGTGTGGGTGCCCCTCACACTTGAGGCAGCAGGAAGTCTGACCTGTGTGATCTTGTTGGCTTTTCAAGCCTGAATTTTCTAATTCTCAGAACAGGAACTGGATCTTTATGCCTAGCGGAGAAACTGACTACTGAAATGAAGACATTTAGACTTAATAACAGAAACTAAGAAACTTAGATGTAACTATAGAAGGCTTAATGACCTCACATTATAACACCAAAAGGAAATAAGAGAGAAGAATGAGTTTTAAACAGAAAATAATATGTATGATTTGAACTAAGTGTTGTTCTATTTGGTAAAGCACTATGTAGATTAAAAAATGTAGTATGTGTCAGAGAGTGAGAGTCCTTTGTTTAGGGCTAATTCTGTACTCCATGCTGGGCAGACCCTACAGACAGAAAAACAAGGCAAAAAGCTCAAAGCATCAATAAATTGCTCAAAATCAGATGACAATTTGGGTGGAAATATAGTAAGAGTCATGAAATTGCTAAAGTCATCCAAGGTTCGTTACCAAGAATATCATAAAAACTAGAAAGTATCTGTGGAGCAGTTCTTAATCTTACGTGGGCTTTCATTTATGAATGGAAAGAAATTACATGTAAAATGTACATGCCTTTTCCTCTGCAGAGGAGTCAACACTGCCCAAGGGCCTCGGTTCCTAAACTGGTGAAGACCACTGCTGCACAGCAGGGTTCACACCGTGCAGCTCCTGCCGGCAGCATCAGCGGCACGCCGAAGCGGGTCAGAAACGCAAGCCCAGGCACCCACATTTTCATAACCCGTCCAGGGGATGCTGACGTAGCTAAGATCCAAGAGCCAGTGTTGTGGAGTGAGCAAGATGGCTTCTCTCGGTAGTTTGTTTTAGATAAGCACATGTGGGGACGCACTGGACTCTCAGTACATAAAAATGCAAGATGGTGTGCATGCGGCAGAAACGCCACTCCCCATTCCTGCACCCACAGTGACACAGCTCACAGACTGTTTACTTTCTTGCTGTTCCCAGACAAGGCATCAGAGCATCCCCTACAAATCTCTCGAGCAGCCCTGACCCATGGGTTAGTTACCCTGCATCCACTACTTGCTGGCCATCCCTGCCCTGGTGCTCTGCCCACCTGGTAAAAGGGGAGGGGCTGGTAAGCCTTTGCTCAACCAAGAGGAGCACTGCCCCCTCCCACCCTCCCGCTGTACCGGCTGTGCTGGCAAAATGAAAATACGAAATATTTCTAGACTGCTCTGCAGATAACAAACAGATCCTTGCCTAAGTATGGTGACTAAATTCTAAGCACAGCTCAAAAAAATTACTTACTGTTTTACCCTCATTTCAACCTAAATACATACTGACCGTAGCCTATGTTTTTTAGAAGTAATAATGTAGCTATGTATTTATAAAACAGATGAATGTGAAGGGAGAGGAAGGAGAGAAAAAAAGCGAAACTGACTGGCTAACTGAATCCATCTCTCTAGGTGAGTTTGAACAGTTAGAAGTACAATTTCCTAAAAGATAGAGGGGTACACCAGACAAGCTCATAAAATCCATTTCACTTTTATAGGGGGTCCTCAGCACACAGATGAGACCACGGCCCAAATCAGCAGAGCTGTTTCTTCCTTTGGTCCTAAGGACACATCTGCACCCATCCACCAAATACACAAATCCGGCTGGGCAGCCATACACCCCACTCCCTGCACAGGCCACCTCTCCAGGCAGAACACCTTGTGTTCCAGCTAGGTTTATGAAGACAGAGGAAATAAGTGGGGGGAACTGTGCAAAGCTCAAAAGTGTTCTCCACTTCCTGAATCTGGTTGGGCGGGGAGGTGTGGGTTGGAACCTGACTATTCCATGTCCCAATATTCCCAGTTCTTTCTAACAGGTTACGAAAAATGTCATATTCTCCTAAGCACTCAACCCAGCCCAGCCCTAGGCTGCTCTGCTGGAGAGGATCCACCCGCTGATGGTGATACCAGCTCCTTCCTCCATCTTCTCTTGCCACATCCATTTCGTGGCAGCAGCCACAACGACCAATGTTCCCTCAGAGGTCTTGTACCTTGATAGCAACTGGGTAAACCGTGGCTCCAATTTCAAAGCTTCCCTTTTTGAACATCATCACTGATGTATTATTGATGCAGGTTCCTAAAATGCAGGAGAGAATAAAATGCTGTTTCTTTTGGCCCTTTACCCCAGAGACTAGGAGTTTAAGGACTGAATATAATAATTCTAATGATTCATCGAACAGGATAAATCTGTCATCTCCCTAGCTTATGAATGAACACTTATGAGAGATGAGCAAAATACTCATCTACTTCCTATTCTCTTATTACAGGACCACATTCCTGATTAACATGCACCAGCCTAGACACAAGGCCAGAGACACCCAGCAGACTTAGCAGGGTCCAGCAGGAACGCTACAAGAAGCTGAAAGAGCCTTTCAACAACACTAGGAAAGGGATTCCTGTGTTGAGGAACTTCACACTATGGCATTTAGTCCAAATTCTAAATTTCTATGAGTTTTAGTCCCACAACCAATCTAAAGGGACCTAACATTATCCAGTGAAAACAGACAACCCCAACAAAGGCTGAGGAACTTGGCTGAGGCCACACCAGAGCCCCCATCCCGCATGGCCTCCTCCTCAGAAGATCTGTGGTGACCAACGCCTTCTTACCCTCTGGGAAGATGAGGATAGGTAGCTTGCTTTTATCCTGCACGTGCTCACTCAGTCTTCAGAAGAGAAAAACAAAACAAAGGGTCAGATAGCATTATGTCCATCAGCACCAAAATACATTTATAAATAACCTACATAGATGTGATGTTAGGTGTTGCATAAAAACAAGTGAACAAATATGGCCCTGTCTTTTATAACCCCAGAAATCAAATCTCACAAAGATAAAACTTAAAAGGACAGGGAAAATCAGCTGACTACTCGTTAATTCGCACAGTTACCCAATCAAGTAATAATGTTTGTGGACAGAAGACACTGCTCAGACTTGGAACTATCCACAGGACACACTTGCCCCAGGGCCTTGCTAAGAGCACCCATAATAAACACCTGCTACCAAACTTCCTAACAGCCTTGCTGGGCTGCGTGTAAAGTCGACTCGTTCACACTCTGTCCCTGAGAGATGCAGCAAACGGCCTTTGACAGCAGGTGCCTTTGTTCCTATGGAAGATGGCCTCAGCTGGATCTGGATTCCTCTCCATAATACTGCAAAGCTTATGCCATTACCTGCACGATTTATCCCTTTCTTCAGGCTTGAAAACAGAGCAGCACTTTGTTACACTGCCCTAAGTTTGTTTGTGTTTGTGGTATGAATTGATTTGAGTTTTCGAATAGCATTAAAAGTGCACATGTTGTTTGTTACAATGGGTATGAGAAACAAAGATTTAGAAACACTAACTTGGTAAATATTAGTGTTTCTATACCTTTCATGTTCCATGTTTTAGAAAAAATATCTTTATTATGAAATCAGTACAGGCTCAGTGTACAAGACGCTGTAATTTCTCTGTAGAGGGATAACTACCTCTAAAATGCATGCTTTCCCTGTAATTGGTCAAATAGAAGAGCATTGTGTCAATTTACCTTTTAGCCACCAGGTGGCGATCTTTCACCTCAGAGCGCTCGAACCAGATGTGAGGGCAGGCCTTCACCATGGCTCTCTGAATCACACCCATGAGTCCCCCGTGTGCTTGACCCACCTAATCTCAGACAAAGGAGTAACTGGTAGTGAAGCCACCCTCACACAAATCCCCCACGCTGTGCAGAAAGGCCCAGCTCCCATAAGATAAGCACCCCAATCTCTCACACTATCGCTAACCACAGGTTTCTCACTATTAAGAAACCATGAATCTTAAATTTATCTTTTTAATTGGTGATACCAGAGATGTACAATTAAAAACATGGTTGAAAATCCTAAAACAAAATAATGAAGCTGAACAGTACCGTGTGTAAAAATGTCCTCCCCGCTGCCCAGCCCTGGGCAGATTCTCCAATGCCCTTGAACACAATCCTTTCAAATCCTCCCTCCTTATCTTCACCCCTTTTCATGCCACCTAAATATCCAAAGTCTAATCTCCAACCATACTTTGTCACTCTGCTCAGAATATTTGCTATTAAAGTCCCATGAAGTTCTCAAATGCAACATAAACAAAGGCAAAAATCTAGGTTGGAGACCACACATAAAAACATGTTTATCTGTTTACACCCTTAAGAAAGAGCTCAGCAAAGGGCCCAGAAGCCTCTCAGCCCTGACCAGTCTCTAAAGTAAGAAGTCTTGCCCCAAGAAAGCAACAGAAAGATGTCTTACCATGGCATAATAGCCATCACTGGCCAAAATGATGACGTCAATGGGAGAGGTATGATTGGCCACGCAGATGCCACCGTTTCTAGGCCTGTTTTTCCTGTTTAGGACGTATGCAAAGCAACAAAAATTCATGTGAAACAATTCGTTTGAACTCATCCCTCACCTCAGCTTCATCGACTCTAGCTGAAAGCTCCGAGCCTGGTTGACCAGCTGTAGTTGGGTCATGTTTTGCCAGCGCCACTTCCCTCTGTATCGTACCAAGTGGCCTCACCTGTCGTGGTAGGTAATGATGGCTGTCAGGGCGCGCACGCAGATCCGGTAACACATTAGGTGAACATGTTTACTCATGAACTCCTTAAACCTGCAACGACAGGACAAAGATTTTTGGTTTTATTTTACGTATAGGAAGAAAGGAAAAGTTGCTGACTCCAACAATTTAACAATCACAGCCTACAGTCCTTTATGTCTGCAAAGTATTTTAATAAATATTAGTGTATATGGTAAAACCTTGGAATTTATTAGCATTTTTATGCCCACATGAGGAAACAAAGCAATGAGAACTGCTTACATTCACATAACTAAATGGGTTTAAACTTCATAGCTTTGGAATTTCCTGCACAGCTGAGTCTACTAGATTCCTTTCCTTTCTAGTCTACACCTACAGGCAAGGTGAAGGCCAGAGTCCAATCTCCTAACTAGCCCGGGCAGAAAAGATGTTGGCCTGCTCCAGAATTTCCCAGAAGATTTCTCCTTCATAGAACACACAAAGAAGCCCTACCTACATTTCTTATTCTCTTACCAACTTATCAACACAGCAGAATGCTCAACACTGAACAACATGCTGTAAAATCTGCTAGCCTTGGACTGTCCAGTTTTGTGGTTTCTCCCTTTTGTCTTTAAAACAGGAAAAGTGTGAGGGTTGGAGGCCAAAATGAATAGTCATAGATCAAGATTGGTAAAAAAAACGAAAGACTTTAGTATCGATGCCACTGTAATCATTGGGTTAATTTATCACTGGGTTAAGATTCTGTGGTTTGGCTGCACCCCGAGAAGTGGCCTGGCCTTCAATATCAGAGCCACCACTGCAGAACCCTTCAGACATGACACTCCCCCACTACTCACCTCCCGTTGGGCAAGTATCCCACCAGGGTTGTGCCCACCACCAGAAGGCTAATCCCTGTGAAAGCGAGAGCTATCCTGTAATAAGAAGACAAGTTAAAACACAGCAAACAAATCCTTGCACCAGGTATAGAACTGACTGTGCGAAAATAAAAATGGGCATCATGAAACCACTCCCAAGACCTGATCACCTAGAACCCAGAGTTCCAGCTAGAAATGCATGCAGGCCTATCAGAACCAGAGATCATTTTGATTACAAACTAACAGCCACTATGGATCTGGCTCTCAGCTGACACTATCTCCTCAGGCACCAGGCAGCCAGGATGGAAAATCCTAAAGCTTCTTGGTTGTCCTGCCCTCAGGCACCTGCTGTCCTACCCTGCCCCTTGGCTTTAAACCCTGGCAGAAGCACAGCTTCTCTGTGAAACAACAGGAAATAGAGCCTGAAGGAAACAGAGCATCTGGCAAGGCATACTGAGAAAGCGATTGGTACAGCAAGACCCAGAGATCAATACTGCCTCTGTACTGGAGTAGGAGAGAATTAGCCCTGCCCAGGAAGGAGTGGCTGGAAAGTACACGTCTCCTGTCCCTGTTTAGTCCATCTAGACAAGCAATTTGTCTACAGAAACCTATCTCTGTCCAATATACAGAGAAGCCAGGGCCTTTACAGGACAACCCCCAGTGTGCTCTTTCAAGGGTCAGAGGGACTGGTTGATGAAAGAATCATACTCTCCCTCCTAAAATGGGAAAACACAGCAGGGAGACATAGGTAGGCGGATCATGCAAGGGGCTCAGGCAGCAGCAGCTCAAGTCCTTTGTCCCCTTGGGCCCTGCCCTCACCTGAGAGGCAGCAGGAAGCAATACCTAATCAGCACTCCTAAGCCCCATAAGACAGTGAGCCGGAGGCTGATGTACTGGAAGTTGTAATTGGTCCTGCTCAGCAGGTTCCAGGACTCCAGTTCCTCTGCTGAGAATCTTTTTGTCACCTCATCATCCATAATGGTTTCCATTCCTTTCCGGCAAAAGTAGAAAATGTCAGAGAGCTCAAACTCTGGAGTATTATCCAGAGCCTTACTGCTGCCACTCCGGCGGATTTCTTTGATCTCTTCTTCTAGTGAAGTGGGATCTTTTGCAATAATTCCTGTAAAAGAGAACACCCTATCTGGAAAAAAACATGTTAAACATACTCAGAGCACACAGCCCACCTTTTATATAGAGAAGAGTCTGTGTGTAATTAAAAGCATTCAGAAACATATTTCAAACGAACCTTTTAGGATAAGGATCAAGACCTAGGCTTACCATTGGTATAGGGCTTGTAGAGTTGGTGGTTCTTCTCTTTGGCTCCTCTCTCCATTCTCAAGGTCGCCCACTGCGGGGGAGGGGGGGAACAGTAAGAGTTAAGAATGAACACCTCCATTTCCATCCTGTGAAAGCCTCAAGCCCTATCACCTGAGGTCAGACTGTAGCCAAGCAGGCACCCATTCTAAAAGTGAACTCAGAGCTCCTCCTAGAGCAGTCCCCCTCCTTAATAACTAAGACCAAGAGTTAAGTTGTCTACAGTCATCAGCTGGAAACTAAGGAGCACAGGCAAGCTTCTAGTTTGTCACTATCTAACTGTCTCCAGTTCCTTAAGGAACTGCCTAGCTGACATTATGTGGACCTCACGCGCAGTTACTACCAAACAGCAGCAATTCATGAACAGTAAAATCAAGCTTCCTTTCAGCTACCACCTGCCACCTGATGCCACCTACCTCCCAAATTAGTCCAAGAAAGAGACAATTTTTAGTAAAGGATTTAAATAATATATATATCTGGACTTTCCAATTACCTCTGAGTAACTTTTTAACAGGAGAACTCTAGTTGATACAGAAAGACCTGAGTGGCTCAGTGTTAGGGGGGAAAAAAGTGTTAGGGAAAAAAGAGAACTATATGCGAGATTTAAAAAAGTCTGGTTCAAATCCCAAGTTTGATACTTATGTCCCTTAAGTAACTCATGCCAACACTCTGAATGTTAGTCTTTTCTATCTACAAAGTAAAATGATAACGTGTTAACCTCCTACGTCACAAGGTCACTTAGAATCATATGAAATTTTGTGTGACAGAACTTGGGCAACTGCATAAAACTCTAACTGTAGTCCTGGCTGGTGTGGCTCAGTGGATTGAGTGCTGGCCTGTGAACTGAAAGGTTTGATTCCTGGTCAGGACACGTCTGGGTTGTGAGTTCAGTCTCCAGCTGGGCATGTGCGAGAGGCAACCAATCAAACCCTCTCTTTCTTCCTCCCTTAACCTCTCTCTAAAAAATAAATAAAACTTTTAAGGAAAAAGAGAAGCTCTAGAGCCTCCCTTCTTTCATTAAAATCCTTCTAATTAGAGTCAGAGGCTGGGTCTCGCCCACTATTAAACAGTGAGAGGTGAAAGCATAAGCTCATTTACTAGATACTGGAATATGTTATCACTGAACAGAAAGTTGTGTCCATGGTGATCAAAGAAATAGAACAGGTATCTTAAAAGGTGTCTTTGCAAACTTCTGTTTCATTATGCAAGGTGGGAAAGAACCCTATCATTCATGACATAGCAAAATTCACATGGCCCAAAGCATTTGGTGTGGACTTTTCTGGCAGAGCCTGAAGTATGAGCAAGACTGTTTTGCATGGTCTAGCAGAGCCAAAAGCAGGACACAGGTTTAACCAGTAATCTGATCTCATCTGGAAATTTCTCCAAACTCCACTGTCTAAAAAAACAAAACCAGAAGGCTTACAGAGTCACCCACTCAAAGAAAGGTCTATGGCAAGAAAACTCATATATACCCATTTTCTGTATGTCAGATATTTAGCCACTGATGTCTTCTGGCTCTATGCATGGATGACCTTCTTTAGAAGAAAATGTAAATATAACTCCTAAAATGGAGGAAGATGAATTTCATCTGGGAATTTGTCTAGGGAAGGGGTGAATAAGGGGCTAGAGAGCTCACAAGAAGCCTGGCATACAGACAGGTCACTCAACCAGAGTTCGGGGCTTTCCATTTTGGCCAAGACTCAGCATTAGTATTACAAGTGTAGTCAGAATCAGAAAACAACACACAATCAGAACTGGTTCTGCACTGATAATTGTGATGCTTGGATTACAGAGCAACAGGCAGGTAACGTATGCCATCAGGCCTCGCAAGTGCTAGAATTTATGTCTGTGAGGGTGGGTTCCCTGTGCAAAATTTCCAATGGCTGTGGTTTTTTGTTTTCACTGGAAAGGTACTGCTTAAATAAGGTTCTACATCTCCTAGCTCTGTGAGTGACATAGCTCTGTCACAAACATCCCCTTGCCCTCCGGCTTTGTACTTCTAGCTTTACCTTTTGAATTTCAGGTACATTACAAAATGCTTCTGTGTTTAGGAAAGAACTGTCCAGTCACAAGAGTAGGAGAAAAGAGGGCAGGGTTGGAGGGCCCTGGCTGTGAGCTGGGAACAGCCTGTGAAGGCATGGCTGGGCTGCTTCCTCCTGGTCAGAGGACTGAGTGACAGGGTGCTGCACATTAGCAACATCTGGCAACTACACGAGTGGTTCTCTGCACTGTCACTTTAAGTACAGTGCTCCGATATCCAGAATAAAACTGAGAATCCAAGGTTCAGCGTTAATATCCTATAACCCTCTTCTCACATACCCTGTGAGATGCCATTTACTACACTGTCAGTATGATTACGAAATTATTCCCTTTTCAGCTTCTACCAAAGAACTAATCACGTGATTAAGGTCTAACAATCTGAGCAACACTAAATCTCAGCACAAATGTCTTTGCAATTGACTTCCATTGCATTTTCCCATGGACTAACTAGATATACCCCAAGAAGCAGACCTTTAAAAAAACTCCAGTTCCCATCAACCACAATCTTCTATGACCCAGGAAAAAGCTGCATCTTTTAACAACTCTCTTTTCTCTCCCTGCTTCAGCTATAATCTCTAAGTAGTTACTGCCAAATCCACAAATCCTGACTTCACTGATGAACCAATCTTACATTCCTGTCACTGGCTAACCATCTCCACACCATCTAACCAGCCCTCACCACCCAGAAGGTTGAGATTTAAAGGAAGCGTATCTTCTTCCAACCTGCAGTGAGCACCTCCCCCTCTGGCCCTCCTAGTCTGGTGCTGGGATCACTATCACGCTGCCATCCAAGCTTTCAGACTTCCCATCTGTCAGCAACTCCTATCAATCTCCCCCTGAGTAGACTGTCTTTTACAGCGGCCTCGCCTGTCATGCCCCTACCTTCGTTCACTGGCTGCTTCTCTTGCCTATACTAATGCAACAGCTCTAAAGAGAGCTGTAATTTGCTTCCTCCAATCAGTCCAAACATACATGCTGCCAGTCTGACCATGTCACTTATTTGCTCAAAAACCTTCCATGGAACATTTTCAAAGATAGACCACATGATAGGACACAAAACAAGCCTCAACAAATTCAAGAAAATTGAAATCATACCAAGCATTTTCTCCGACCACAAGGGACTGAAACTAGAAACCGACTTGATGGGGAAAATCCCCAAACCATCAAAATCATGGAGATTGAATAGCATGCTATTAAACAATGAATGGGTAAAGAATGAAATTAGAGAGGAAATCAAAAATTTTCTGGAAACAAATGAAAATGAACTCACAACAACCCAAAACTTATGGGACACAATGAAGGCAGTCCTCAGAGGGAAGTTCATAGCAATACAGGCCTACCTAAAGAAGATAGAAAGATTTCTAACAAATGACTTAACCCTACACCTACAAGAACTCGAGGAACAACAAAGACAGCCCAGGGCAAGTAGAAGGAAGGAAATAACCAAGATCAGAGCAGAATTAAATGACATAGAGTCTAAAAGCACAATCCTAAGGATCAATGAATCCAGGAGCTGGTTCTTTGAAAAGATCAACAATATCGACAAGCCTTTAAGCAGGCTCATCAAGAAAAAAAGAGGACTCAAATAAACACAATCAGAAATGAAAGAGGAGAGATTATGACTGACACCACAGAAATACAAAGGATTGTAAGAAATTACTACAAAGAACTGTATGCCAAGAAATTTGAAAACCTAGGTGAAATGGACAAGTTTCTAGAAAAATATAATCTCCCAAAACTCAAAGAAAAAGAAACAGAAAGCCCGAACAGACCAATAACAGCTGATGAAATTGAAGCAGTAATCAAAAAACTCCCGACACACAAAAGCCCTGGACCAGATGGTTTCACAGGAGAATTCTACAAAACATTTAAGGAAGAGCTAACCCCTATCTTTCACAGACTATTCGAAAAAATCCAAAATGATGGAAGACTCCCAAACTCTTTTTATGAAGCCAGCCTCATCCTAATCCCAAAATCAGATAAAGACACAAGAAAGAAAGAAAACTTCAGGCCAATATCACTGATGAACATAGACGCTAAAATCCTCAACAAAATATTGGCAAACCGCATCCAACAATACATTAAAAAGATCATACACCATGACCAAGTGGGATTCATCCCAGGGATGCAAGGATGGTTCAACATTCGCAAATCAATAAATGTAATACATCACATAAACAAAAGCAAAGACAAAAATAACATGTTCATATCGATAGATGCGGAAAAAGCTTTTGATAAAATACAACACCCATTTATGATAAAAACACTCAGCAAAGTGGGAATAGAGGGACTATTCCTCAAAATAATAAAGGCCATATATGAGAGACCTACAGCCAACATCATACTCAATGGGCAAAAACTGAAATCTTTCCCACTAAGATCAGGAACAAGACAAGGCTGTCCACTTTCACCACTTCTATTCAATATAGTATTGGAAGTCTTAGGCACAGCAATTAGACAAGAAAAGGAAATAAAAGGCATCCAAATTGGAAAGGAGGAAACAAAACTATCATTGTTTGCAGATGACATGATAGTGTACATAGAAAATCCTATAGACTCGGCCAAAAAGCTACTCGACATAATAAATGAATTTCGCCAAACAGCCGGATACAAAGTCAATATCCAGAAATCAAAGGCATTTTTGTATACCAACAATGAAACAACAGAAGCAGAAATCAAGAAAAAAATACCATTCGATATAGCAAAAAGAAAAATAAAATACCTAGGAATAAACCTAACCAAGGAGGTAAAAGACCTGTATGCAGAATACTACACAACACTGAAGAAAGAAATCAAGGAAGACACAAACAAATGGAAGCATATACCATGTTCATGGATCGGAAGAATTAGTATCATCAAAATGTCCATACTACCCAAAGCAATTTACAGATTCAATGCAATACCTATTAAAGTTCCAATGGCATATTTCACAGACATAGAACAAACACTTCAAAAATTTATATGGAATCATAAACGACCCCAAATAGCTGTAGCAATTTTGAGAAAGAAGAGCAAAGTAGGAGGGATCACAATACCTGATACCAAACTGTATTACAAAGCCACTGTAATCAAAACAGCCTGGTACTGGCACAAGAACAGACACGTGGACCAGTGGAATGGAACAAAGAGCCCAGAAATAAACCCAAGTCTCTACAGTCAATTAATATTCGACAAAGGGGGCAGCAACATAAAATGGAGCAAAAATAGCCTCTTCAACAAGTGGTGCTGGGAAAACTGGACAGCTACCTGCAAAAAAATGAAACTCGAGCACCAACTTACACCATACACAAAAATAAATTCAAGGTGGATAAAAGATTTAAATATAAGCCGTGACACCATTAAAATCCTAGAGGACAACATAGGCAGGAAAATCTCAGATATTTCACGCAGCAATATTTTTACTGATATGTCCCCTAGAGCAAGGGACATAAAGGAAAGAAGAAACAAATGGGATCTCATCAAAATAAAAAGCTCTGCACAGCTAAAGAAAACAGTATTAAAATAAAAAGAGAACCAACTGTATGGGAAAACATATTTGACAATGATACCTCAGACAAGGGATTAATCTCCAAAATATGTAAAGAACTTACAAGACTCTACTCTAAGAAGACAAGCAACCCAATTAAAAAAATGGGCAAAGGATTTGAACAGACACTTCTCCAAGGAGGACATACAGAGGATCCAGAGACACATGAAAAGATGCTCGATATCTCTAGCTATCAGAGAGATGCAAATTAAAACCACAATGAGATACCATTTGACACCAGTCAGAATGGCCTTCATAAACAAATCAACAAACAGCAAGTGTTGGAGAGGTTGTGGAGAAAAGGGGACCCTAGTGCACTGTTGGTGGGATTGCAGACTGGTACAACCACTATGGAAAACAGTATGGAATTTTCTAAGAAAACTAAAAATGGACATACCTTTTGACCCAGCAATTCCACTGCTTGGATTACATCCTAAGAACCCTGAAACACCAATCCAAAAGAACCTATGCACCCCTATGTTCATAGCAGCACAATTTTCAATAGCCAAGTGCTGGAAGCAACCTAGGTGCCCATCAGTTAATGAATGGATCAAAAAACTGTGGTACATTTACACAATGGAATTCTATGCAGCAGAAAGAAAGAAGGAGCTCCTACCCTTTGCAACAGCATGGATGGAATTGGAGAGCATCATGCTAAGTGAAATAAGCCAGGCAGTGAAAGACAAATACCATATGATCTCACCTTTAACAGGAACCTAATCAACAAAACAAATAAGCATAATATAAACAAAGACACTGAATTTGAGAACAGTCTGACAGCGACCAGAGGGGGACGGGAGGGAATTTCAGGGGAAAAGGGGAACAGTTTAAAGCAACAAGTATAGAGGACACATGGACAAAAACTATGGGGGGTGGAAATGGGAGGAAGGTGGGGAGGCCTGGGGTGGTGGGCTGGGGGCAGGGTAAAAGACAGAAAACTGTACAATATCAACAATTAAAAAAATACCGATTAAAAAAAACCTTCCACGGTTTCTCAATGCCTAAGGAAATATTTGGCTTTATAGTCTACCTCATTACCTCCATGCACCCAATGTTTTTGCTCTACAGAACTATGTACTTCCTCTAAACAAGACTGTATTTTCTCATATGCATTTCTAGAGTGATTTTTGCTTTTTAAGATCTAGTTCAAATGCCAACTCTTACATGAAATGGTATGTGCTTAATTCCTGCAGTCGGAATTAATCTTTGTCTATTTTAACCAGCACCACGTCGTGAGTCAGTTATGGAAACGTGTATCTGTCATTCCAACTAGACTATAAATATCTTGAGGGGTGGTAGCCAGAACCTATCCATTTAATTAACCACACAAGGTCCATATGAAAAGATAACCCCAAAATAATAAAACCTAAAACTACTTCCAATCACCTTCTCTGTCACAACCACATTCTCATCTTCTTGATTTTATGCTGTAAGCTACTCAAAGGTATGTTAAAATCACCCTTCTCATGGGGGCAGGAAGGACATGTCTGATTAAAATTACATCTTTCACTTATAATCATATGATGTCAGTATTACTATTCCCATCCTCTAGATGAGGAAGCAGATTGGAAAGTCTGATGACTCAGGTCGAGCTTTGGAGCTGGCAGGAAAAACCCTGGATTTAAAGCTACGAGCCACGTTGACTCAGAAACTCATGCCTACCCCACCACACTGCCACTACCTGTACAGTCTCCTCCTCAGTTTCCTCATGGTGTCAGTGACTCTCCACCCGTCGATTCTGCTTTGGAGTTTAATGTCAGTCAGATTACAACTCTCCCATGTTCTCTGACCTGACCTGATCAACTCTTCACATCAGGCAAGAAAACTCACAGGCCATTTATTTTCACATTCGTCCTTTATAACCAGTCTTTCTTCTTTCTGTCTTCCAAAATCATTCTCAACTCAGAGTCAAGTCCACACCTAGGAATTCTACCCCAAATAATACCACGATTACTGTCTTGAGGGTAAATCTGAAGCACAAACATTATGAAAACTAAAACATTTTAAATAACACGCTGTCCGATGCACAGAAAGATTTTCCATGACTCAGCATTAATAGGATCTGCACTGAGTTAAGCCTTCCAGGAGAGGGAACAGAAAAGGCACTGGCCCACCCATATTCCCTTTACAGTCCCTCCTTGGCAGGTATTATACCCAGGTTCTTTTGCACAGAAAAAGGAACTAATCATGGGAAACTAGCTGTTAAGCCAGGGCTTACTCAGGTCTACCAAAAGCACTGGGATATGGACTATAAGCTATCCAGTTTTAAAAGTCTTTATGAAGATTATCTAGTATAATGCAAAAATGGCTGATAAAAAGAAAATGTAGATACAACGTTGTATGTGCACACTATTAACACAACCAGAAAATATGAATGTGTTTTGTTGAAGACTGAAAGGTAATGCAAAAAAATTTTAAGGTGTTGTAAACTGGAGGACATGAATGAATGTTTAAAATTCTTTAATATTATATTGTCTAATTTTCTTTTGCTATTTAACAAACCACTCCGTAACTCAGCTTAAAATATTACCACCATTTGTTTTGCTCAGGATTCTGCAAATTGCAGAGTTGGCATCAGCTGGGTGGCTCAAAGGCTGGGGGCTAGACCCCTCCAAAGGGTTGCTCATCCCTGCATGCGGTGTTGATGCTGGCTGTCAGAGCCTCCCCGGGGCTGTGAGCTGGAACACCTACAGGTGGCTTGGGCTTCCTCACAACATGGCATCTGGGTTCCAGGGACAAGCATCCCAGGAGTCAGACAGCAGTTATATTGTCTTTTTAAACCTAATCTCACATGTCACACAGCATCACATATACCACATTCTATTTGTGAGAAACAAGTCATAAGGCAGGTCCCCCCGTTCAAGAGGAAGTCAATCAGACTCCATTTTTTGATGGCAGACATAGGAATCACTTGGGAGTTTCTAAAAGTGCTGATCCAGATCAATTAAATCAGAATCTCTGAGGAGAATCTAGTGTTCCTAAATAAGCACTTTTAAAATGCTTTCTCAGGTGATTCCAATTGTGTAGTTGGGGGAGAGAGAGCCACAGAATTAAGATAATTTCTGAGCTTTCTTCCAGCTGCAAAATTATATACATCAACCCAATTTGGCAGGGGATGAAAAGGCTTAAAAAAAGTCAAAATAAAGATGTCTTCTATTAAAAAACATCCACAAATATAGGTGTATTTTAGATGTATACATGGATATACAGCTGTGTGCTTTCCAAGTTCTAAAACCAGATTGGCCAAATCCAACTTATATCTAATACTAGTACTGATAAAAAACAGCATTTAGTTCTTACTGCCCGTTAAGATCTACTCGGAGCAGTAACCCTTTATTAGGGGGTGAGAAGAGACGGAGACAATCTTTGCCTTTGCTGGTACGCATCAGTTCTTCCTAGCCTACCCCTTACTCTAGCTTGTCACCAAGAAGTAATTATCCATAATGCTCAACAGGACAGAAGTCATAGGGCCCGTTGAATGCCTGATACACACCTCTAGGAAATAAGACGTGCAAATCTAGTTCCCGAAATTCTAAATCTTGAGGTCAAAATGAGTACATACACATATAGACATTAATTCCATTATTACTTCTAAACCACTGTGCCCCAAACCAGTGATTTTTCAAGGTGTGGTCAGCAGAGTCTCTGAAGGCTTAAGATTACCTGTCCTGTGGATTGGCCCAACAATATATATTTAATGAAGTTTCCACTGTTGATTATAATCTACCCTAAAAGTCACAACAATGTACATTTAAAACTACAGTCACAGTAAGAAGGATTTACCTGGCTATGAACTTTAAAACATTAATTTTGGGGGATATTTTCAAAATGGAGTAGGGAATATATATGAATTCCAGGCCTGTGCCCCACCCAAAGAGATCCAAGTTAAAAAATTTTAGCTACTATAGAAGAACCCTAGGTTGATAACTCCTATTTCTATGGTTTAAAAAATGAGGATTTCCACCCTGACACATGTGGCTCAGTGGATTGAGCACTTGCCTGTAATCCCAAAGGCCACCAATGCAATTCCCAGTCAGGGCACATGCCTGGGTTGCTGGCCAGGTCCCCAGTTGGGGGCAACCAATCAATGCTTCTTTCTCACGTCAATGTTTCTCTCCCTCCTATTCTCCCTCCCTTCCCCCGTCTCTAAAAATAAATAAATAAAATTTTTTTAAAAAACAAGAATTTCCGTAGGTCTATGAATTAATCACTTGCTTATAAACTTGAATAAAAGCTAGACATCACTCACTGCTGTCTCCTAAAAGTTTATCAGCTGTTCTACTCATTCTATACCAGTGTGCGTTTTTTTTTCACAATGGCAAAAGGACATGGGCAGTAAGGTACAATTCACAGGAATCCCGGGCTCTACTGAAGATTTTCTTGGACTGAAATTTTAGAAGATTAGATTTCCTGATTAATTAAAATAAACACTATACAGGAGCAAAGTAACTATTCCAAAAACTGATTAGATGAACACTTCTCAAACTTTAATGTGCCTATGAATCACTCGGATCTCGTCAAAATGCAAATTAGAATTCAGAAGATCTGGAGTGGGCCTGAAACCTCCATTTTTAAGCACCTCTTAGGAGCACCCCTGCTGCTGGTCTCCAGACTTCCCCCTGAGTAGCAAGGAGCTAGATAACCCAGGAGACCATCAGCTGTGCTCAAAAACCACATCACTGCAAACAGGTACTCACACAAGTGCATGTGTACAGAGCAGCACTACTGACAACAGCCAGAAGGTAAAAACAATCCATCAACAGATAGGCAAATTATGGCACAGACATACAATAAAATATTACCCAGCTATTAAAAAAAGGTGCTGAAACATGTTACAATGTGGATGAATCTCAAAAACTTTATGCTAAATGAATGAAGCCAGTCAGGCACAAAAAAGCATATTTTATGATTCTGTTTATATGAAATATCCAGAATAGGTAAATCTAGAGACAGAACAGCCTCCTTCCTGCTTGCAAGGAGTTGAGGGAGGAGAAAATGGGGGCCAACTGCTTAATACATTTAGAGTTTCCTTCTGGAGTGATGATAAATGGTGTAGAAGTAGGTAGCGTTGATGGCTGTGTAACACTGTAAATACAGTAAATGCCACTAAATTTTTTACCTTAAAATGGTTAATTTTATGTCAAGTTCACCTTAATTTTTAAAAATGTAAAATAACGATTTTTATAGAAATATTAAATAGCAAAATATTCAATGACATACATAAAAAAATTTCCCGCTGTAATGTAACATTTCATATAGCTCATTTCATACATCCTTCTGAGTCTTTATTTCTTCATGGATAAAATGTAGGTAATTTTATGCTGTCCTGTCCACTGCAGAATTATAAGGAACCAAAGGAAAATGAATAAAATTATTCTGTGAGCCATTAGATACTATATGAACAATACTACAATGTTTCAAAAATACCTGAAGATTTGGTGATGATGAAAAGATATTTTTAACAAATTACCAAATCTTTAGATAGGTATTGAAAGCCTTGGGGCATGGAACAGCTTCCAGAAAATACCCTTCTCACCCATTTCTTTGACATTATGACCAGTTTGGTCCAGCAGTATAATTAATCAGGTTCTGACATATGTTAAGAAATTTATTACCCATCTCCTCTATCTTTAAAAAAATAAAACAATTCATTGAATGCCCCTTTTCTGCTAATTATTTTTGTCTGAAATGCAAGAACCTATTCAAGATAAATGTCTGAAGGAGAGAAAAACTCTCCCATACTTATCAGAAAGGGACTATTTTAGCAGCAGCTTTGGATCTCAGTATCTAGTATACAGAAGGTGGGATCTGGTGGTTATTTTTTCCCTATAATTTTAAGCTCCTCTCTTTGAAATAAAGATGAAAGGTATGGAGCCATAGAATAGGTTCCTTCGCTGAGGTGAATCAAACATAAAAGTACCTCAGCTGAAAAGAAAGACTGCTGAAGGCTTTCATAAGTACACATTTAGTTATTCTTTTTACTCAAAATGCCATTTCCCATTCTCCCAACTTTCGCCATATCCGATAAAGAAGTAACCACCAACCAGAGCAGAACAACTCTTTCCCACCTCTGTGAAGCAACCATTTGTAAACACCACAACTCACCGCAAAAATTTTTAACAAAGTTTTCATGTAGAGCTTTCGAATACCAAAAGAGACTCCAAAAATAGCGGGGACTATGATGAAAACAAGGAGGAGGGTGAAGAGGACAGTCAGGGAGATGCCCAGAAGGTTGACAATCAGGCTATCAAAAGGCAGCAGCAGGAACATGGTGGAGGATCCAGGCCAGGCCGATGCCTCCTCCCCAAGAACAAAGCACAGCCTTCAGACGGCCCTCTTAAGACACTAACAGCCTGGGGAAGGAAGCGAGTCCCCAGCAGTAAGCAGACTCCATTCCGAAGTTCATATCATTCAATGGCTTGGGAGGAGGATGATAACAAAAAAGTCACACACAGCAGGCAGCCCGAAAACACCAGATATCCTGGAATAGATGGGCTTTGGAGGCGAGTGAGGCAGGATCAATCTTCACTATGAGCATCTGAGTCAGGGCTGCCTTTCTGTGACTAAGCAGCAAGGGAGGGATCTCTGCTCTGCCACCCTTATATGGCTTCCGGAAGTTTTGCTTTATTTTCCTGCCCAAGAGCATTTAGCAGATAAATCTGTCTTCAAGATCTGTCATCGCCAGAAGTACCAAGAAGAGTTCAACTTGATGCCAGAAAAATCCTGATTAACTCCTGTGGTTGGGGGAGGGTGTGTGTGTGAGTGCTGGCACTTCACACAGAAGGCTACTGAACCTGAATATATGGAAATTAAATAATTGTTTTACTTAAAATTCCTTCATAAGCTGAAAATTGTGTTCATTGTAGAGAGTTCATATCTGGCCCCATTCTTCCTCTAGAAAGGCTTCCTGGTGCACGCTGCTTCCAGGACCCTCCTACCTGGAGAGCTACAGTCTTTGCCAGTAGGACACAGATGCTGGCACAGAATCTCTCATGCTGCCCGTGGTGAGTGTAATTTCAGACGCTCCTGGCATTGGTTTCCTCTGGATATTCTTCTCCCTAAGGTCCCCTTTCTCAGCGGTGACCCAAGTTCTTGGCAAGAAGTTGCTTACACGCTGCCAAAGCTAGAGGTGGAAACAGAAACACCGTCAGTCAAAGAAATCAAGAGGACAAACATCAATATGTTTTGGGGGTAGGGGACTGTTTTAGGGTAAGCCCAGAAGTCCGTGCCAGCTTCTCAAGGCATCGAGGTCAAAGAGACTAGGCAGAGCAACAGGTAGCAGACACAAATGTGGGAGGAAAACACACAGAGATTTCATATAGTTTTCAACTCCAATGGTAGGACCTGTGGCCACTCAGGCTACAGAAACAGAAATCTATGGATAGAAGACACACTTGAAAAGATAAAGAGGGTGTACTGTGAAAAGTAAATTTCTCTTACGTGTCCCCCAGAGTTCTTGTCTAGATACAGTCATTATTACCGGCTGCATATTCTTCCCACTACCCTATACTTATACAAGTAAATCATAATGGATCTTTTCTATCCCCAACCCCCCAAGCTGGCAACAATAATGATGGCATACTATGAACGTTGTTCTTCACCTTGCTTTGTGTTTTGTTCTTAGCTTAACATATCATGGCAGAGTGTTTAATCAGCACATACCTTGCCCCCTCACTTTTTACAGGTACACAGTTTTTAACTGTAAGAATGTACCATGATTTAGTTAACTGGTTTTCTGAAGTTGGACACCAAAGTTTCCATTTTTGTGTTGCTATAGATAATGTAATAAATAATCAGATGCATACATGATTTATCACACAAAATGAACAAGCAAATATATTTTCAGGATAAAGTCCTAGAAAGGGAATTGCAGGGAAAAAGGAAATACATAGTTTTAATTTTATAAGATATTGTCACATTTCTAGAGATTAAACTCCTCTTGCCTATCTCCCCACGCGGGCGACTCTTTTTTTTAAGACTACTTTTTGGAGCAGTTTTGGGTTCACAACAAAATTAAGAAGGAGGTACAGAGATTTCTTTTATATCACTTTATGCTAAACTTTATGCTAAATGAATGAAGGCAATCAGGCACAAAAAAGCGTATTTTATGATTCTATTTATATGAAATATCCAGAGTAGGTAAATCTAGAGAAAGAACAGCCTCCTTCCTGCTGCAAAGAGTTGAGGGAGGGGAAAATGGGGGCCAATTGCTTAATACATTTGGGGTTTCCTTCTGGAGTGATGACAATGGTTATGGAAGGAAGTAGGTAGCGTTGGTGGCTGTGTAACATTGTAAATACAGTAAATGCTACTAAATTTTTCACCTTAAAATGGTTAATTTTATGTCAAGTTCACCTTAATTTTTAAAAATGTAAAGTAATGATTTTTATATATGAGACATATATAAAAAATATACATACGTAACATGACATAGATGCTCCCATGCCTATGTCATGAGCCTTATAAAAAGACCATTGCTGGATTTGGCCCAGAGGTCATGATGGTTTGCCCACCCCTGAACTAGGTGAAGACATTAGTTGATTGCTTAAACATGTTTGCTTTAGTTGATTGTTGATGGTTTGCTTTAGTTGATTAGTTGATTGTTTAAAAGTGCTTGCGCCCCACATATGTAACAAGCTCCTCCACCATCGATATCCCCACCAGAGAAGTACATTTGTTACAATTTATGAATCTACATTAACACATCATAATCACCCAAAGTCCACAGTTTACATTATGATTCACTCTTGGTGTACATTCTATGGGTTTGGACAAAGGTATGATGATGCAGACACTGGCCTGCAGTGTCCACGTCATTATGGATCAAATGAGACACACACATGGACTCCCGAGTCGGGTGGAAGAAAAAGGACAACATGGCTTTTCTCTCAAAGGGAGCAAAAGCACACGGCCTCCGCCCTCACAGGCCTTTAGTTTCTGGTCACATTACCTGATGGTCCTCATTCACTATGCACAGGTTCGCTTCAGATGGTTACCTTTTACAGAAAACAAAGGAGCCAATGCCGCTAGTCACATCACAGAAGAAGGATATTAGCAAATGAAAAGGGAAAGGTGGTTGAGCCGGTTATGCTCCATACTGGGGAGTTTTAGCATGGATTTTAGGAAGTTACAGTAAGCACTTGCTACCTCAATTCAGGGTGAGGCAGTTTTAGCAAAAGCAAGACTCAAAGCAGCTTAGGCACATTGCAAACCTAATTTCCCAGGAGAGAACTTATCTGTGGGTGTGGGTCCTGTGCATCTCTGAGTGGGGGCTGGGCCCACACCACACAGAAGGGTCTCCCACGGTATGATGATATGTGTATCCATCATTACAGTACTGTACATAATATTTTCACTGTCCTAAAAATCCTGTGTTCTGATTATTCACCCTTCTCTGGTAATCAATAATCTTTTCACTGTCTCCATATTTTAGCCTTTCCAGAATATAGATGGAATCATATAGTATGTAGCCTTTTTACAATGGCTTCTTTCACTTAATATACTCGCTCCCTTTTAAAATTCCACTATTTCAAATATCTTACAAAAGGATTCCAGCTTTGTATTACTCATCCCTAACCACAACTTACTAATGCAAGTCCTGAACTTGGGAGCATCCTAACAAGTCCCCCTGACAAACACTTTGGCTTCACACATATCAACTTCTGGCTCTATTCCAATACATTAAGAAGGTCAAGAATAAAGAAAAGGTTACTAACTTTACCTAAAATTTGTGCAATGCTTTATAGAACTCAAAGCCCTTTCACATGCAATGTTGCACCCTGTCAACACATATTATTTCCAGTTTACCACTAGGAAATCAAGCAAGGTAGACACACACCCAGTTCTCTGACTCCTAACCCATCACTGTTCCCATGATATTCCCAAACATCAAATGATTAAAAGACATGATAGTTCAGTGGCACCAAGTCACAAATACTACTTCCTGTATTTGACCCTCGACACCTTCCACGTTCACATCACCATTATTGTTGCCAACATTTACCAAATACTAACAACATAATGGATACTGAGCTAATATAATAAGCATTTTATATATATCCCCACTTAATTCTCCCAATACTCCTGTGGTGGAGTTCCCATCATCACTGCTATTTACTGGTGAGGAAACTAAGGCTTAGAGGATGAAGTAAGTTACCCAGGATCACACAGCTAGGAAGTGGTGGAGCAGGAATTTGGACACACATGTCTGTCTGAGAGCCCGGCTCTCCACCCACTGTGCTCTCCATCTCCCAGACTACCCTGAAACCCACGAACACTTCCTCCATGCCAGTCCTGCTCTACAGAACTTCTTGTAAATGTAAGCCACGAGGCAAATCTGGACTCATGTACCAGAATTTGGTGTTCTTCTCAGAATCCAAGGTACAAACCTGCTTTCATTTTTATAAACTAGCCAAACTGATTATACATACCAGATTTCTAACTGCATCCCAACAGAGATTCAGGAAATTAGATGTATTTCTGAGACAACTTAATTTGCTATGAGTCACCGTATTCCTTAAACCTGTCTAATTCCAGCTGAACTCTTAGGCCACACAGCTCGGTTCCCTTCCCCCATCCCACACACCCTTGGCCAGCACTCCCAAGGGAAAGATGCAGCGTGATCCCTCTGCCCCACTAGACACCTGCTGTCACACGGGCCGAAGTTTCCTGAAGGTCCACAGAACCAAGGTGACTGACAGTAGGGTCACTTTGACTTCCCATGCCAGAGTTTCGTTGGATCACAATCATCTGAGAATTTCTAAAATTATGCTGGCTTCATGTCCCAAAAATATTAAAGCAAACACTTTTAAGCAATCAATTAATGTCTTCACCTAGTTCAGGGGTTGGCAAACCATCATGACCTCTGGGCCAAATCCAGCAACAGTCTGTTTTTATAAGGCTCATGACACAGGCATGGTTTTCACATTTTTAAAGAGTTGTAAAAACAAAGAATATGTGACAGATCAGGACCCGCAAAGCCTAAAATATTTACTATCTGATCCTCTACAAGAGTTTGTTGACCCATGATCCAGCTGCTATTCCTCCTCAGAAAGGTAGCGAACTTCCCCTTGACCCACCCCATCCTGCTTTCTTGTTTACCAGTGCCAGACTCCAGAACAGAGAACAGTAAAACCAGCCAAACAAGTTATCTTGCTAACACTAAACAATCCTCATATTAATTCTTAGGAGTAGAGAAAACAGAGGCAGCTTTAAGGTATAATCGTACCTTAAAGCCCCCTTAACACAGGCTTTGATCTCTGGATATATCAGAAAGTTGCTCATATCAGAACTCAATCACATCACATTTCTAGATAACTGCTCATTCAGAAAGAACATCACTTTGTCCCAAGTAAATATAACTATTATTCCTTAAGTATGAGATAGAGGAAGACATTAATCAATGTCTCCAAGGAATATATATATACATTCCCTTCTGTAGCTTCCAGCCAAACTCAACGAGTCATTTGGACCAAAGTTTCCCCAACAGCCCAAATGGTCCAGAGAAAAACGTAAGAACCAGCTAGCTCTGACCCTTTTTAGGAGGGAAGATGGCTTTACTCTAGGGATGTCACAGGGCCCATTGCTAAGGTCTTCAACCCTCTGGTTAATTCTGTGCTTTTAGGGCCCCAAATAATCCAATTTCCAGTGTACCTCAGTTTTCAGACTGACCAGTTCATTCATTTAACAGATTATTTACTGGGCACATACTGTGTACCACATATTAAGTTAGGTGTTAGATACTTTATGAAGAACAAGCATGCCTAGAGACAAGTATTAAGCAAATAAGCATGCATGAAGTCAATTTCATACAGTGATGATTAACAAGGAAGAGAGTCCGGGGAAAGTAAATTACAGAGGGAACTTACAAATTTAAATTGGGGAATCTAAACCAATTCTGACCAAATCACAAGGCTGGACAATTATGATTCCTAACTGCAGAACCAAATATTTCTTCTCAGTTAGCTTTCTGTGACACATTCTACTTCAAGAGACCATGACTACCAAACTATGTCCAGAGATGTTACACACCAACTCAAAACGAGAAAGATCTGGCATTTTATTACAAATAAATACTTAGGTTACACAGAGATAATGCATTTTTAAAGTATACAAAGCAGAATGTCTCTCATATATGACATCTCAATAAGTGGTGTGGGTTATCATTTTGTTATGACCAGAAGAAACCCAGAGTACTGTCTTCAGTTCTAGGTACCAAACTTTAAGAGGGCTAGATGGAAAGGAAATCATTTCAAAGTATGTCACAAAACACACAAGCGAAGAAATACTACGTGCCTAGCAAGAACTAAGTGTTCAATAAAAAGGTTAGCTGTAAAGTACAAAAATATGAATTAAAACTACTGTAAGATGGCAGGAAAAAATATCTTATAAACAACAGTATCAGCAAAAATGAGAAAATATCAATTACTGCTTGTTAGAGTATAAAATGGTATGACCTTTACATTAACAGGGAAGAATTTAGCAATCACCATTAAAATTTTAAAAGCACATACATAACCTCAGTTGCAGCAATTCTACTTCTAAAAATTTATCCTAAAGATAAATTAGAACAGTGGTTCTCAACCAGGGCTGATTTTTCCATTCCTCGTGGAACATTTGGTAGTGCCTGCAGACAGTTTTGGTTGTCACAGCTTGGGATAGGGGTGCTACTGGTATGCAGGGCAGAGGGCAGAGATGTGACAAATATCCTGTCATGCCCAGGCCAGCTCCTGCAACAAAGAATTATCCAGCCCCTTGCCCTCACTGTTATGACTCAGTTTGTTGGGCATCATGCCTGGGTTGTGGGTTTGGTTCCTGGTTGGGGAGCATCCGAGAGGCAACCGCTCACACTGATGTTTCTCTCCCTCTTTCTCCCTCCCTTCCCCTCACTCCAAAATAAATAATCAAATGAATGAATGAATAAATATATATATTTTTAAAAAGAATTACCCAGCCACAAATGTCAATGGTGCTGAGTATGAGAAACACTGTATGGAAGCATGTGCAAAATGGTATCTGTGCCAGGTTACTGACTGAAGCATTGTTTGTAATACCAAAAGCAACATTAATGTCCATGAACAGAGGATACAACCGAATACTATTCATCTGTTAAAAACGAAATACACATATACATATGCACTAAGAAACAATCTCCCACTTACATACAGAACTATGTGCACATAAATACCAATTGTGAGGAAGTGCAGTTCGTATGTATTCACAGAGATATGTGTCTGGAAAGACAGTTAAGTGACTGGCTACAGCAGCCATGTCTTGGAGTGGAAGGGAGAGGTCACTACTTACTTTTTTGGTATCTTTATATTTATCATTTTGAAAGGTAAAAGTCTTGTGGTTCAAAAAATAAAACACAACAGTGTTTGAATTCTGACTTTATCACTTAACTAATAGTGTGACTTTAGGTAAATTAATCTCTTGAAGCTTCTGTTCAACAAGAGCTACTAAAAGTAATGTTCAAAAGATTACAAGATAACAAAGGAAAACACTTTTACAGTGCCTAGAGCAAGGCAAATGTTCAAAACATATTAACTATTGCTATTACTGTTCTAAGCTCCTGCTACTAGGAAGGAGGGGCATTTGAAGGTATTTCCCAAGAAGCCATGACATTACACTAATGAGGGACCAGTTTCAACTTCTGCCTGCCTAAAGGTACTTATAATCCCCTATAACAGCTGGACAGTGCTGATCTCATTCAGGAACTGCATGTGGCCCAACAGAAAGCCAAACAGCCACAGCCAATACCACCGAACCACACACTAAAGGGAAACAAGACTTCTGCAGAAATCAGGAAAAATGTTTCATGCTTACAGACAGCACCTGGGTGAGTGCTCCAGCAAAGACTAAGACTGTCACAGCAATTTAAAAAAAAAAAAAAGATTTATTTATTTTTAGGGAGGGGAAAGAAGGGAGAGAAACATCAATGGGTGGTGGTTGCCTCTCAAGTGCCCCCTACCGTGTACCTGGCCCGAAACCCAGGCATGTGTCCTGACTGGGAATCAAACCAGCTACCCTTTGGTTCACAGGTCAGCACTCAATCCACTGAGCCACACCAGCCAGGGCTGTCACAGTAATTCCAAGTCAATAAAATAGATATTGATGCCCAGATGGCTGGGATGTGAACAGTGTGGGCCCTCAGACCAGCGTAGGTCTCAGCCCAGATGAAGTAAATCAGAGTCTCTACGGGTAGGACCTAAATTTGCTTTTAAGAGACTTGGGTGGTTATAAGGATAGCAAGAGTTGCAAACTACTAGGTTAAGCGTTTTTACCAGTTAACTCAGCAAACAACTGGAAGTTGAGAAAACAACTTACTATCTTTTATCTTTGGTTACAATTATCCTTAAGTAATACAGTGTATCTAGTCCTCTAACTTAAAAAACAGAACATAAGCAAATGAAGTTCATTTGTAAGAGAGTTGGTGAGGAGATCTAACTACATCACAGGACTGGTAGAAGCCATTTAGTATGACGGCGCACTCAGAAGATCAAGCTAGCTGTCTAGAAAAAGCAGGTCTGCTCGGGGCACCCTGAAGCAAGAGAACTGGTATTATGGTTGGCAGTTACAGAAGTGCACATTTTAGTTTATTAAGAATCTAACCCTCACACTGCTGGTAGCAGTATGATGGTACTACCACCTTAGAAAAGTCTGGTAGCTCCTCAAATGGTTAAACATAGTTACCATACATGGCCCAACAGTTTCCCCTCCTAGGTATATATTTAAGAGGGAGGAAAAAAAAAAAAACCCAACTGTCCACTCTCAAAAAAATGTACCAATGTTTCATTATTCAGAATTGTCAAAAGGTAGAAACAACCCAATGTCCATCAACTGAATGAACAAAATGTGCCTTAACCATACAAGGTGTGGATGAAAAAAGGGGTTCTATAGAAAGTAACCTCAAAAGGTGATCTGATCATGTCCTCACTGGGCCAGTCATGGTGAGTAGTCATGTCCCAGGATATAACTTTACTATTTTTTCAATCCTCACCTGTTGCAGACCGTTCAGCCTGGTTTCAGGAGTTGTAACCCTCACCCCATGGTGGGCTAAGTAAGAGCCTAGGGACCCACTTCATCTGGGTCTGTTCTGTCAAGAGGACCTGAGCCACTAAGGAGACAAAGCTTATCTCCCTGGCAGGAGCGCTGCTTCTGCTCCATCCATCTCTGGCCCCAACGCTTGGTTGGTTACTCAATGATGGGTAAGACTCCTCATGGGAGGGGCAACCTAAGCCAGACACCACCACTTGGGAGGCCCTCATGGAAGGACTCGAGGGGCTGCAGCGAAGATGGGGTGATGGACCCTTGCCCCCCGGCTATTCTGACATAGCCCGAGTCCCCATTTCCGTCTGGGAGATGTCTTCTGCTTCCTGAGCCTAATCAATCAGCTTAAAGCCTGAAACTCCGACAGCAAGCGGTGCAGCCCTGTGCTGGCCAGAGCGGCTCCCTGGGTTATCGGGCATAAGAAAGAATTCATAAAGTCCTGTGAAACCTGCTTTGCTAAGAGTGCTCTCATTTAAATGATAAGGGTCCGAGGAGGAAATGAGTATGTCTCCCAAACTTTTGCAACCCCCTTCCTGACAGACACTGACTCAGATGAAGCCCTCAGATTTCTTTGACATGTTAAACCTGTATTCCTGGGTATTTGAACCCAGTAAAAGCCTAGTGAGGAAGGGGCTCTGGGTCATTCTCCTCTGAGAGTTGGTCTACCTCTCCTCCCCAAGCAGATCATGTCTTGGTAGTTTTATTTTCATCCGTGATGGAGGGATGGGGCTCTGTGGGCGGAGCCCCCCAACACTCACCCAAGGATATGGGAATTGGGGGAGGGAGAAAAGAGAAGGGGGGGGAGAGAGAGAAAGAGAAATATTGATGTGAGAAACATCGATCAGTTGCCTCCTGAAACTAGGAATTGACCAGCAGCCTAGGTAAGTGCCCTGACTGGGAATGGAACCTGCAACCTTTTGGTGTATGGGACTAATAGGGAAACTCAAGAGTTAAAAGATTTTAACTTCAGTTACAGTTGACAGGCTTAAGTGACTGATGCATGTGGAAAGCTGTTATTCCAGGAACTGGAATGCATGACCTACTCCACTCCAGAAAAGTCAACAAGCAATTCAACCTTTTACCCCAGGGGTCTGCAAGCCTTCAAGATGGTATCTGAGCCACTGTGTTCCAGGCCCAGTGACGCAGATGAAGAATAGCTGATCAGTAGATAAAGAAATACTAGGAAAATCATCCCTGCAGGACTGTAACTCTTAATCTGATTAACCTTTTTCCAAACCCCTTACCTACCCTTTTCTTTTTATATATAAAAAGGTCGGTGAGGTGAGATTGTTGAGGTGGTTTTTAGGGCGCACAACCTGCCTTCTTCTCAGATCACCAGCATCTGAATAAAATGCCCATAAAGATTCAATCTTTGTCTCTACTTACTGGTTTTGGTAGTGACAGGCAGCATGAACACCGACTTCTTCCAGTTTCAGGACTATGTCCAACTAAGCAAGCCACCTGGCCAGGGCAGGCATACCCCCTTTTGTAAAAGGCTTATCTTTGCCTTAAGCAAGCCCTGTCTATTGTTTCTATGCATGCAAGTTAACACATCTTTGAAATACCCCCTTTAAGAGAACACATTCTTAACTATCCCATAATCTGAACCCCCCTTGCTTTCTTTCACGTAATCTATTTTACTATCCCCTTAATCTCAAAGGCACAAAAGAAACTACAAAATGTTATTCTCTGAGGCATTTTTCTCAGTCTGTTGAGGTCTTGCTTCCAGGAATATCCTTTGTTTGACTCAAATAAGTTTTAATAAAAATTGAGGGGAACAGTGGAGTGTAAGAAATTTGCTTGAGTAGATTTTTATGTTCTTACATGGACAAATGTAATATTATTTGGCCATAAAAAGGAATGAAGTATCAATAACTGCTACAATATGGATAAACCTTAAAAATATCATGTTAAGTGAAAGAAGCCAGTCACAAAAGACCACATACTATATGATTGTACAATATGAATTTAAATTAGAGACGGAAGGTAGATTAGTGATTACTCAGGGCTGGGAAACAGAGGAGTAACAGCTATGAGATTGCTTTTTGAATTAATGAAAATATTCCAAAATTGACTGTGGTGATGGTTACATGTATCTGTGACTATAATAAAAATCTAAATTGTATACTTTAAATTAGTGTATTACATAGTATGTGAGTTGTATCTTGATTAAGCTGTTTAAAAAAAAACCTCTCAGATAACGTGGTCCAAAAAGAATAGACTCTTCAGGAAGATATTCATCCATATACGGATTCTGCAGGGTGGTGGATACGTTATGGTGGTCAGACTAGATGTTTAAAATTCCTTTCCAATCCAAGGTTTTTGGGTGTGTCTTTACTTAAAATAGCAAAATGTCAGAGAAGCAGTAAAGCAAGATGGCTCAACATACAGGGAATCAGACAAGCTGTATTCAAAACCAGCCTCCATTACTTGCTAGCTGTGTGACCTCAGGAAAATAAATCAACTTTCCATGCTTCAGTTTTCTCATTGGTAAAATGGAAATATGTATCCTGTGGTATTGCTGTGAAGACTGAATAGAATGCATATCAACTGATCAGTATAGTGCTTGACACTAAGTACTCAATAAACACAAGTTACTACTAAGTAATCATCACTACAAAGCTGGAAGCAATAATATTAAAATAATAAACTGCAACTTTATTAGTCAACTATTAAGAATCTAGTCCAACCTCTTTTTTATGGCTCAAATAACTGAACCTTGGAAGGGTTAAATAACTGGAACAATTTAAAGAATTCACCAGTAACAGAGGTAGCACTAGAACTCAGATCTGCTGCCCAGGCTGACCTCTAATTTGCTTTGGGGTGCGTTATACTTCAGAGGACAGCCACCCATTTTTCCTAGTGTACTGTGAGGACAAAGACCCACTGAATGCCCCAATTCTGATGTGATGGTTAACAAACAAACATGTACACAAACACAACAGAAATATGTGTGGTGGTATATTTAACACATCAAGTGTATCAGAGTAGTGGAATATAAGAAATTTTCTTGAACGTGCTGCTGCTGCCTAGGAGGAAAAGTGTGTTTCCAAGGAGACAGGGCAGCACTTGGATCTACTAGGTTAAAGTGAAGCTGAAGTGATGAAAAACCAAGAATATGGATATAGGCAACATTAATCCTGGATAAAATAAACAGTTCAAGACAAAGCCAGGATAGGATAGGCTAAAGGATAACTCAACTCAGTAGGGAAAAAAAAAAACAGGAATATGGTCAGCTTCAGGGTCCTGATCTTAACTAAGGTCACTCTGAACTAACCCTCGCCTAGAAAGGCCTAACATGAGTTGCACTGGGTAATAAGTAACATGGTACCAAGTTCACCCCAAAGCAACATAAATCTTCAAAAGCTGGAAAAGAAAAAAGGACAAAGGATATAGGATATTTTGATTATTCCGGGCCATCAGTTTAAGAAAGAACAATCAATTTGCTGGCACTGTAAGACCCAAGACATTTCACTACCAAACCTGAACACTGCTCTGAAAGCTCAACTTCAAAGTTGTTGCTTTTATAGTTGAATACTGTATATATGTAATTGGGAGCAGCTTTCTGGCCCTTTTTTCTTTAAAAATCTTTTTTTTTCTGATTTCACTCAGCATAATCATTCTGAGAATCATTCAAGTTGCTGCATGTGTCAATAGTTCATTCCTTTTAATTGCTGAGCTGGATTCCATTGTATGGATATACCACGATGCTTATCCATTCACCTACTGATGGACATCTGGGTTGTTCCAGCTTGGGACTGTTACAAATAAAGCTGCTATCTACAAGGCCTTGTATGGACATATGCTTTCATTTCCTTGGGTAGACACCAAGGAGTGGAATGACTGAGACTAAGGTAGGTGTATGTTTAGATTTTTATGAGACTGCTAACTGCTTTCTAAACTAGATGTACCATTTTGTAGTCTCACTAGCAGTGCATGAAAGTTCTACAACTTCACCAACATTAGACAAAAATCACTATTTTCATTTTAGACATACTAATGGATGTGAGGTGGTATCACATAGTTTTAATTTGCATTTCCTTAATGATCAATGATATTGGGCATCTTTTCAGATGCTAATTTTTCATTGCATATCTTCTTTGGTGAACTGTTCAGATCTTTTGACTTTTTTAAATTTTGTTACTAGCCATTTTTTAAAACTCAAGCTTTTCCCCCCATGTCTAAGCAGTCTTATTTAAAATGAAAAAGCAATACTACTGGACTGTACTTAAAAATGGTTAAGACGCAAAATAATGAGGACACTACTCCCACCAAAAAAAAAAAAAAAAAAAAAGGATGAGAAAGCATTTTGCCGCTACGGCACAAAATTTATGAAACAGATTTCTTTGTTCGACTCACCATAAACTTGAAACAACCCTAATTGTGCAAAGAAAAATCACTAGAACATGAAAGAAAAAAACCAATGACCACAACCACAACCCTAACCTCAGAACTGAATGTCAGCAACATAAAGCACTCAAGCTTTCTGCACAGCCAACAGTGATTTTGTGCTGTCCAACACAGCAGCCAATAACCACATGTCATTCCTGAGCACTTGAAATGTGGCTAGTCTGAACTGAAATGTACTGTAAAAGTGCACCCTGGATTTCAGCAACTTAGGGTGAAAAAAATGAATGTATACACATTGAAGTGATATTCTGAATAATGTGAGTTCAGTAAAATGTATTTTTTAAAAACTATTATCTGTATATTATATTGTATATTCTTAAAACTGTTTTCACCTGTTTCTTTTTACCTTTTTTAAAAGTGGCTATTATTTTATACTTGGCTTCTATTTCTACTGTCTAGCACTGATAAAACACTTTTAAAGCAGACCCTGAAAATAATATACCTCCAACTGGTAAGAAAAATATATACACATATAATACCTTTTTCCCTCCCCATGTTTCCAAGGTGTGACTGAATTGGTGCAATGGAAGAGACTGCCACCTGGAACTCAGGAGTTGTCTTAGGTTTGAGCCACAGCTGTTACTATCTGGTCTATGAGTCATTCGGCTTCCCTAGATTTAAGTTTTCTCATCAGTTTTTGTTTCTCCATTCAAGAAGTCAACAAAAATGTATTATGCTCCTACTTTTTACACAGAATTTTTCTAGTAGTGTAATCTTGAGCTTAGTTTAATAAGAGGTACAATCCAGACACACTAACAACTATTATACAAGACAAAATTTAAAAAGATCCCCCCGAAATGGAGACAGGCCTGTGATTATGTGGCATGGGCATATACGCATGTATATGTTTTAAAAGAGAAAGAGTACCTTAAAGGAGTTAGGAAACATTCCAATAACTTGTAACTTTCCTAACTCTAAAATTCTGCGCTCTTACAAAGCATTCATCATGCTATAGTAAGCATTACTGCACATGGAATTGATGATCTTTGGTTAAGTCCTCCCCTTAAGCATAATGAAACAGCAAGATGTAAATGACATACCACGATGAGGCTTTTTTACTTGAAGAGACAATTCTGCAGTACAGTTCAACCTTAAATCTCCAGCTTCTATCTCCAGAAAGTAAGAGATTTTTCAAGTAATAGGTAAACATTTGTGATGTGCATACAGATGAGAGAAATGGTTTTCTTTAGCAAAAAACAGCAAGTTAGGCCAGAATCCTGACAGACTAACCACAGCACTCTTTCCATAAACACAAAAACAACCCACAACACACAACCTTCCCCCACCCCTTTGTCTTCAGGGGTGATGACTGCCCAAGACAACCAGATGCTGCTATTTCAGTGCTACTGCCATAAACTGGATGTGTGTGATAAGTACTGTTACTTAGATTATCAACTCACAAAAGTCCACCCTGAAAAAAATTTATAAATAATTATGTCATGTTATATAAACTGAACTCAAAGAGCTCTGTATACAAATATTCCCTTGGTCGCAGCATTCCTTGGAGGTAAAATATCACCATATTAAGGGTAAGAAAACTGAGACACAAGAACAAATACTGAATTTACCTTTCTTTAGATAAATTTCATAGGGTAATTGTGCTAAGAAATGTATACCATGGTTTTGTTTAAAAACGGGGGGCGGGGAGCCTAACCCTCAATTGATCCACCCCAGGATTCTTATCTGTTAATGGCAAGAAAGAATGTTTTACGGGAGAGTGCTATCGTTCTCCTTGCTATCAAAAGCAAAACCTCTGGCGGTATACTCCGAATCATTCTGGTTTCCCTTCGCAACTATTCAATAGTTGTGAATGGTATCTAAATCGTTTAAAAGTTTGTTCTTATTCTCAGTCAGGTATTCTAGTACTAGGGTTACAATTTTCCTGTGTTTCCAAAAAATTATGATTAGACATTTGTTCCAAATGTAGTTTAAGAAATAACTTAAGGCACAGCCCCTACAGTATTCCAGAATTTGGTGGAAAAGTTTTTCATATTTACCCGTCCAATCCTTCACTGTGAGAGCTTTCAGTCACAGCCCTTCCACTCAGTTCTCTTTCCTGAAGACGACCTGAAGGCAAGCAGTATGGTACAGTGGAAAATGTGAGTGTGATGTTGGGAGATGTCTCCCCAGCCTCAGTATATCTTCTTATTCTCTGCAGATCTAGCAAAGTCACTAAACCTCTCTGGACTCACCAAAAATGAAAAAGTTAGACAAGATGACCTGGAAGTTCTTCTTTTTTTTTTTTTTAAGATTTTTTTTTTTTTAAGATTTTTTTTTTCCTTTTTTAGATTTTATTTATTTATCCTTAGAGGGGAAGGGAAGGAGAGAGGGAGGGAAACATCAATGTGCGGTTGCCTCTTGTATGTCCCCTGACAGGAACTGGCCTGGCAACCCAGGCATGTGCCCTGACTGGGAATCGAACCGCGATCTTTCGGTTCGCAGGCCCGCGCTCAATCCACTGAGCTACACCAGCCAGGGCGACCTGGAAGTTCTCATCCAGATCTCAAAGACTTTGTTTTAATCTGCCCCCAGCAGCTTGATTGTTCTATATACCTTTTTCTAGTCCTCCTCCAATGCTACATGTGTTTCTTAGCTGAAGGACTTATAATAGTAGATTGTGTCCCAATAAAAGTACTTTATGACTTGATTTGATAGCAAGATTTTTCTTTTGGATCTCAAGCTACTTTTGACAGCAAGGGTTTATCCCAGAGATAAAGGGGAGCGGGGAATGGATGGGGACATGGATGGGACAAGCTTAGCCACACTGTGAGCTGTTGAGGCTGGATGATGGGTACCTGCTGATTCACTATTCATTCTATCTACTGTTGTATATCTGAAATTCTCCATACTACCAAGCTGGAAAGATCTGTCAAAGAGAGAAAAGAATACCAAACTGGCATTATTAGAGGATTCTTTTCTACAGTCTTTGGCAGAAGAATAATTGCTTTTCACACCATTTCCCTTGGGTTGAGATAGAATCTACAAGACATGAAACTAAGCAGAGCTACTCAAAATCCAGCCAAAATTAAGGAAAAGGAACCAGAAAGGAAATTGTTCAACTGATCTCAAGGTTATCAATGAGAAGATCCATGACACGGAGGACATGGGCAGTAACAAACACTAATACATGTAACAGTATGGAACTCACTTCCACAGAGCTATTATGTTTCGGATGGTCCATGTTCCCTAACTTTTCAACTGAGAAAATGGAATGGAAAGTGAGGAAATAAACAAGACCCTCTGGTAGGAGGATGCCACGCAGGGTGTGAAGTCAAAACAGGAAGGCAAGGAATTCCGGGGGGGAGGGGTAAAAAAAGAAAAACTGGGGCTCCTTTGAGAACAAGAAGGGAGAACACATCCCAGGGAAGCCGAAGGACACAGGAAAAGAAGTGTGGGGGAAGGCTCGTCCTCGTGATGTCTAACGCCCCCTTCAGCCTCACTAGCTACACTCCTCAGCGCTAGGGGAGGGAGCACGGCGGGCCCGGGATTCACGTGGACCGAGGACTCCACCTCGAGAGGCTGGTGGGAACCAGGGGAGACCGGGAGGAGGGCGCCACGCCGAAGGGCCTGGCTGCCAGCGCAAAGGCCGCGGAAGGGGCGCGGACTGTTCCACTGCGGCTGAGGGGGCGGAACGCTGCGACCTGCCGGGCAACCCCAGGAAGCGGCAATGGTATCTCCTGACGGCGGCGCGGGGGACGGCATCCCCGCAGGCCCCTCTCGGGGCACCTGCCCCAAATCCCACGGTCCGCTGTCGGCTCCCTTGAGCCAAGTGACCTTCCAGAAGGAGCCGGCTCGGTCATACTCACCAACCTCGAGAATCCAAGACTCCAAATCCCTACGGCGCTGGTCCCACCCGCCCTGGCCTGCCGCCGCTGGCCGAGGCGTGCGTAAGGACGTGCGCGTGCCCGCCCTTTGTCTACGCCGCTTTGACGTGACCCCTCGCGTCCATCCCCACCCTCTCACCGTCTAATCTCACGCCCCTCATCCTCACGCCGGGCACGCGCCGGGCTGTGTTGGGCGGGGGCTTCTTGGGGCGGGGCTTTCTTGAGGTCGGGCGGGGCGGCACTGCCGCGTCATCTGGCATGGGTGGGCGCGCCCCAGAACCGTCGAGTCGCCCCCTGGCGAGTGCTGCCCGGGGAGACCAGGTGCTACCGAGGTCAGGACTGTACCCCCTAGGCCCTGGTTGCCTGCCCCTCGCCTTGGCGCGTGCCCCGTAATTCCTACCGTGATAAGCGGAGCGCTCTCTAAACAGGGGTCTTCGCGTTTTAGAGCTACACCAGGGTCCGAGTACTGGCTGCTTCCGCAAAGTTCCGTAGCATAAATTCTGGGGAGAGTATTATCAGCCCTGATTAACGAGAGGAGGCTTGAGTCGCTAAATTACCTTGTCGTCATGTGAGATACAGGTCTGTATGTAAAAAAGTTAGCTCACGGTCTGGCACTCTCAAGAAATGTTAACTGCCGTCATCATCATTACCACCACCATCCCACCATCATTGCTGAGTCTGATCTGCCTTACTAGTGAATCCAAGGAGTTCAAGGGGTTGGTGTACAAGATCCCTCGCTGCCGCAACCTTCCAAGGTCTCCCTAAATTTGGAACTGTTCTCTCTACTAAATCTAGCTGGTGCCTCTGGAGTTTGCTGGTGAATTTCTCACCAACTCTTCAGACTTCAAATGTCTAACCCAATCTTATCATCTCCTCTAAAAATTGCCCCCCTTAAAAAGATTAGCCCTTCTTCCTGTTCTTGAAAGACGTTTTTTTGCCTCCAGTACCAAGCCTCCCTCCCTCCCACACTGTTTGTTCTACATACTCTTGTCATATTGTTATTCCATGATAATAAATCTTGAGGGTAAAGTCCACCACATTCTTGGACCTCAAAGTCTAGCTATAAGTTTGATGACTGTTCCAAAACACTGGACCACTCATCCTCACACTAACTGTTATCACATCTATTTGGAATTTACCACATATTCAAGAACTCAATCATTTATCAATTCATTTAACAAACCTTCATTGAGCCCTCATTAGATGGCCATTTTTTGCCAGCCTCTCAATGATACAAAGTTGAATAATGAATGCATTTCCATGTCTAACCTTCAACTAGATTAAGAAGAAACTGGATGTCATACGTCTTTGTGTCCTTCCCAAAGCTAGGGAGAGGGTTTTAAAAGTGGCCACCACTGTCTTAAATATGCTTTAGGTTCTTATATCTGGTTTTTTTCTCCTGCCCCAGAACCAGTCAAAACTTGCAAGTAGTCCACCATCTGCTCTGCTCTCTTGTGTATTCATGTTTACGTTTTTCACAATCTTTACCATTGCATATAGTTCTTTGTATACAACAGTTTTGATGTTAAAAATATTTCACGCATGTTAGAGACTCAACAAAAATAGTGTTGATTGATTCTTTGCTTAACCAAATAGTTATAGGGTACACACCCCCCACACACATATACACAAGAGTATGCAAACATTCACTGGCATATTCTCTACACTTCTTTAGCACAGGAAGTCAATGAAACTTCCCTCTGAAGTGAAAACCAACAAGAACTGACTTGACTTCTGGCCAAGATGGAGGTATAGGTAGTCACACTGTGCCTCCTCGGACAACCAAAAGAAGGACAATAACAAATTTAAAACAAAAAATAATCAGAACTTATAGAAAATGAACTGTATGGAAATCTGACAACCAAGGAGTTAAAGTAGACACGTTCATCCAGACAGAAAGGAGGGGTGAAAATGGGCAGCCAGGTGGAAAGGACTTGCAGAAATGTGGTGGATTGCAGACTGGGCAGCCCGACATTCACATGCAGCTAAACCGGAAGGAACAACTGCGGAGGGAGCTAAATCCCGCAACCTAGGGCTCCAGTGCAGGGAAATAAAGCCCCAAAGCCTCTGATTGAAAACACCTTTGGAGGTTGAGGCAGCGGGAGAAACTCCCAGCCTCACACGAGAGTTCATTGGAGAGACCCATAGGGTCCTAGAACGTATACAAACCCACCCACCCAGGAATTAGTACCAGAAGGGCCCAGTTTGATTGTGGGTAGTGGGAAAGTGACTGAAAACCGGCAGAGAGTGGAGCAAAAGGCACTGTCCCCTCTCGGATCCCTCCCCCACACACAGCGTCACAACACGGAGGTGGGTTGCCTTGCCCTGGTGAATACCTAAGGCTCCACCCCTCACTACTTAACAGGCAAGGTGGGACTAAAAAAAAAAAAAAAGGCCCAAGCGAAAGAACAGATCAAAGCTCCAGAAAAAATACAACTAAGCAACAAAGAGATAGCCAACCTATCAGATGCAGAGTTCAAAACACTGCTAATCAGGATGCTCACAGAATGGGGTGAATATGGTCACAAAATAGAAGAAAAAGTGAAGGCTATGCAAAGTGAAATAAAGGAAAATGCACAGGGAACCAACAGGGACAGAAAAGTAACTGTGACTCAATGGTTTGGACCAGAAGGAAGAAAGAAACATTCAACCAGAATAGAATGAAGAAATAATTCAAAAAAATGAGAGGCTTAGGAACATCCAGGACTTCTTTAAATGTTCCAATATCTGAATCACAGGGGTGCCAGAAGGAGAAGAGGAAGACCAAGAAATTGAAAACTTATTTGAACAAATAATGAAGGAGAACTTCCCCAATCTGGCAAAGGAAATAGTCTTCCAGGAAGTCCAGGAAGCTCAGAGAGTCCCAAAGAAGTTGGACCCAAGGAGGAACACACCAAGGCACATCATAATTACATTACCCAAGATTAAAATGAAGGAGACAATTCTAGAAGCAGCAAGAGATAAGGGCACAGTCACCTACAAAGGAGTTCCCATCAGACTGTCAGCTGATTTCTTAAAAGAAATCTTACAGGCAAGAAGGGGCTGGAAAGAAGTGCTCCAAGTCATGAAAGGCAAGGACCTGCATTCAAGATTACTCTATCCAGCAAAGCTTTCATTTAGAATGGAAGGGAAGATAAAGTGCTTCCCAGATAAGGTCAAGTTAAAGGAGTTCATCATCACCAAGCCCTTACTATATGAAATATTAAAGGGACTCACCTAAGAAAAAGATGATACAAAATATGAACAGTAAAATGACAACAAACTCACAGTTGTTAACAACCAAACCTAAAACAAAAACAAAAGCAAGCTAAGCAAACGACTAGAACAGGAACAGAATCACAGGAATGGAGATCACGTGGAGGGTTATCAGTGGGGGAGTGGGAAGGGGAGAGAAGGGGAAAAGGTACAGAGAGTAAGTGGCATAAATGGTAGGTAGAAAATGGACAGGGGGAGGTTTAGAATAATATAGGAAATGTAGAAGCCAAAGAACTTATATGTATGACCCATGGACATGAACTAAAGCAGGGAAATGTGGGTGGAAGGGGGTGTGCAGGGTGGAGTGGAATAAAGGGGGAAAGTGAGACAACTGTAATAGCATAATCAATAAAATATATTTAATTTTAAAAAAGAACTGGCTTAATATAGTTTCCTTAGGCTTCAAAGTTTTGTTTGCAAAAGTCAATGATCAGGGCAGATCTCTGTCATATTTATTTCTAGGCACAAGTAATACAAGTGGGAAAGATAATATGAACAAGTAATGCTTGAAAAGTTAGACACAAAGCAGGTTTGTCTACATAGAAGGTCTAATGGCTATAGCATGACCAGGCTCATTCACATACAAAAAGTATGTGAATATTTTTTTTAAACCTGATATAGGATAGCCTATTCAAACAAGGGGATCACAGTGTTTAAGGTCTGAATGAGAGGTGTGACACCCCCCATCCCATTTTTACTCTGAGCTCATTTCCCAAAGTGTGCCTCTGCAATCATTGTGTTTGCCATGCGTGTGGCACACAGTGCTTTTAACCTGTGAAAGTACTCCTTTTGTAAGACACTCCACCCCCAGTACAGACAGTATTACCGTAAGTGTGCTGTATACCTTCTCTCCCTTCCACAGTCACCTTTCACACGTGCAAAGGCTTTGACATTCATTAAGAGGTAAATCCACAATTCTTTACTACACAACCAGCAACACCAATGCTCATTTCCAAGCACCAAGAAAAAAAAAAAAGCCAATTTAACCAAAGGTGTGTTAATTACATTTTAAAATTGTGGTAAAGTACACATAAAATTTACCATCTTACTCATTTCTAGGTGTGCAGTTAAGCATATTCACATTGTTTTGCAACCAATCTCTAGAAATTTTTCATCTTGGAAAATGAAAACTATACTCATTTATTAAAAACTCTCCATTCCCCCTCCTTCCAGCCCCAGGAAACCACTGTTCTTACTTTCTGTTTTTATGAGTTTGATTACTACATATTTTGCTGTGTATAATGCACACATTTTCTCCCAAAATTTTTGAGGAAAAAATAGGGTGTGCATTATACATGGGTAGTGCTAATTCTCTATATAAGTGTATTTTGTGATTATTTGTTACATAAAATTTCTTGTACCATTTGTTTGAAAATAAATGCTACAGCTCCTTTATAATACAAAAAACAAGTATCTAAATATAAATAAGTACATAATTGAAGTAAAAAATTTAAACAAAAGATTTTTTCCCCTGAAAGTTTGGGCCAAAAACATGGGTGCACATTATACATAGCAAAATGCAGTAGATACTCATACTCGTAGTCATATATAAGTGAAATCATGCAATATTTGTCTTTTTGTGATTGGCTTATTTTACTTAGCCTAATGTCCTTTAGGTTCATCCCATGTTGTAGCATGTATCAGAATTTCCTTCCTTTTTAAGGCTGAATAATATTCCATTATATGCATATACCACATTTTCTTTATCCATTCATCCTTGATGGGCATTTGAGTCATTTCTGCCTTTTGGCTATTGTAAATAACACTGCTCTGAATGTGAATATACAAGTATGTGAATCCTGTATTTAATTCTTTTGGATATATACCCCAAAGTGAGGTTGCTGGATCATGTGGTAATTCCATTTTCAGCATTCTGGGGAACTGCCATTCGAAATGCTATTCTTTGATATATGAGCCTGGAGTTGGGAGGAGAGAATCAGGCTAGTGATATAAATTTGAGATTCATCAGAATATGGGTGATATATATATATATATATACACATACATATATGTGTGTGTGTGTGTGTGTGTGTGTGTGTATGGACTCATACATATGAGTCAGATATGCTTGTATGAGATTCATCCAAATATGCTCAGACTTAAGAAGTAGGGACTCTGCAGTTAAGAAAAACATGAAGACAATTTTCAGTCCATTCCCACACTGTGGTCCTCAATTTGAAAATACACAGACTCAATTTTGCCAATTCCCAGCAAGCAGATCTGCTTCTGAGGATTGATTTGCAGTAATCAAACCTACAGGAGACACTGATAAAAAGAGAGGGCTTAGTTTCTAATTCAGGCAAAAGATGGAAAATGCAAGATTAACTATAATAATAAAATCCATAGGTCAGTTTATACCCTTAATAGTAGGAAAGTCTACTTAGGAAGCCAAGTCAATATCTATAGGTTTTTTGTTGACTATAAAGTTTTTTTTTTAGAAAAGAAAAAAGGAAATGTATACTCTAAGGGCTCTGGCAATTTTATATACCCCCCAAAGTTCTACTTGTACAGTATTCTACCCGACAAACAGCACATAAATAAATAAATAAATAAAACCAAACAAACCAGAACATCCTCTTGGATTAATATGGTAAACTACTTCCCCTTGCCCAGCTATTTTCTAAAATTCACTTCCACCATCCTGGGATTCTCAAGGAAAGAAAAGGGGAACTTCCAACTACTTTAATAGTAATTCACAGTCTACAGTGGAAATCACATATATTAAAAAGGCCACTTAAGCTAACCAAAATGCAATTTCTTTTTTCTTTTTTGTTGAAGTAACATTGGTTTCACACTATATAAGTTTCAGGTGTACAGCATTGTAATTTGACGTCTGTATACGCTACAGTTTCCATCTGTCACCAACAGCTGACTCCCTTTACCCATTTCATCCACCCCCATCCACTTCTCTGATGACCCCAATCTGTTGTCTGCACCTATGAGTGTGCTTTCATTTTGTTTGTTCTTTTTAAATATATATATAATATATATGTGTGTATACATATACATATATATATTCTGCATGTGAGTGAAGTCATATGGTATTTGTCTTTATCCATCTGACTTATAAACTGTAATTTTCGGCAAATATTCACTCATGTTATAGAAACTCACTTCAGGGCTTAACTCCATCAGGAAGTTTTCTCTGATTTCCCCTTAGGGGCTTATTCTTCATGTTTCCCTAACACTCTCTGTGTCTGTCTAACATTATTTATTTTTAGGGATAACCTGTTTGTATGTTTGGCTCCCCTCACTGGACTGTTTTGTTTTATTTATCTTTCTGTCACCAATAGTGAATGTAACATCTGGCACATAGCGGTGGCTCAATAAATGTTTGTTGAATGAGTGAAAACTCATGATGACCACCAGAAACTTGACAAATTATGTGTGTTCAATAAAACTATGAAATGAACTAATACTTAATGCATGAAATTTGGTAGACCAACACATGGGGTGTGTGGGAAAATTAGTAAAAGTGTTCTAAAGAGCAAAAACTGATATTTATTGGAGCTCACTGAATGAAAACATTACCCAGACAGGATAAAATGTCATAAATTAGACCAGTTTATCATAGCCTGGATGTTTTAGAGGCCAAGGAAGTACTGGGACACTTTTGTCTTTTTGAGATAATCGCAAGTAAAAAAAAAAAAAAAGAATTACAGGATTATAGTTGTGGCATACAGTACATGTGTGTATTTCCAAAATTAACAATTTTAACAAAAAAGGGCAATAAATGCAGTGTGGTATTTACAAAATAAGGCTTTATAAAATATTAAATATTACTTTAAGGTGTACTGTAAGCAATGCGACACAAATGTGAAATTCAAAGATGACTAATGAACAGCATCCTTTGCAATCCTGTTAGCTAGCTCTGTGGTTGTACATGTACCAGTTGAGTAGCTCTGTTGGTTAGAGTGTCATCCCAATACACCAAGGTTGTGGGTGCTATCCCTGGTCAGTACACATTCAAGAATCAACCAATGGAGGTATAAATAAGTAGAACAACAAATTGATGTCTCTCTCTAAAAATGAATGAAAAAAAGAAAAAAAGTCTAGCCCTAGTTGGTGTGGCTCAGTGGATTGAGCGCTGGCCTGCGAACCAAAGGGTTGCCAGTTCAATTCCCAGTCAGGGCACATGCCTGGGTTGCAGGTCAGATCCCCAGTAGGGGGCACGTGAGAGGCAACCATGCATTGATGTTTCTCTCTCTTTCTCCCTCCCTTCCCCTCTCTAAAAATAAATAAATAAAATCTTTTTAAAAAAGTCTAGACTCGAGGTCCACTGTAACCATGAGACCTGACCCATAAGGTCTTCCAGGTCTTTCCCTCCCCAGTGGCAGTCCCTGACCAGAGCTGCATTTTTCTCCCAGAGGCTCATGGATGAAATTTCAGAAAGCCTGTTTCATTATAATTACATTACAACACATTCCGGGGGTAAATTCACCTTCATAGCTGGCTACTCATGCTTTCTATTGATTCCTACAAGCTTTAATTTCAGAGAACAACCCTCAATGCTGGCAGCATACCCAGTGTGGACTGCCCACCCTATTCATGATCATCCTTTAATGGAGTCAGGACTACAAGGCTGGACAGGGAGTGGAAGGAAACAGGGGTGGCTTCAATAACATCCCTTATCAATAAGGAAGGTGCCCTGTGTTCATATCGTCCCTAGAAGCAGGCGTGTTTGGCTTCTTCTGTCATATTTGTGAGAACTTCTCTATGACAGACATTTATAATGAGGACCAATATTTAGAATGTTCAAAGGGTATGCACATTTAAAATTCTGATGGGTACATATAATAAGAGACCTTTGGGAGGTTTAATGCCAGTGGATGACAGCTGAATTTCCTCTAATTTCAACCTTTTATTTTATTTTTTATTTCTTTATTTTTAGAGATGGGGAAGGGAGGGAGAAAGAGAGGGAGAGAAATATCAATGTGTGGTTGCCTCTTGTGGGCCCCTAAATGGGGACCTGGCCTGCAACCCAGGCATGTGCCCTGACTGGGAAGCGAATTGGCAACCCTTTGGTTCGCAGGTCAGCACTCAATCCACTGAGCCAAACCAGCCAGGGCTAATTTCAACTTTTTAAAAAATCAAAGGGTTCAGAGCCCTTTGATTTCCCATCTGAAAAATATGTGGGGACAAGTTTTCAGGTGCGTTAGACTCCACATCAGAGCAATAGGGCAGACAGGGAACCCCCTATAGGGCTGGCATTGTCCTCTCGATCAGCTGGTACCTCCCAGGAGGCAGCAGACCCTGGGGACAGGGACTGACCTGGTGGGTGGGGTCTCTGAGCCTCCCTGAGACCCTAGGCCAGTGATTCTGCTTCAGGAATCAGTTTCCGTAAATGTCAGACCCTGGATTGAGTCAAATCAGAGTGTTTTTTCAACTGTTTCCTTTATCATAATGGATCTCGTTGACACACTGAAACCAACACTGCAAAGAGGATCCGCTCAGTAGAAATGGGAATAGAGAACCCAGGTGACAACTCGAGAGTCCCCCTCCCTAGTCTCACGGAGTCCTCAGGGCTCGGGGAATCTAGTGAAAGCTCTTACCAGGCTGTTCGGATCTTTTGGGTTCTCAAATAAAAGGGATTGCACATGATATGTTCCCCAATTTTCCTCCTCTTTCCCCTCCTCTCAGGAAGAGCTCCAAAAATTAACAAAGCTGAGCACAAAAGACCAGTGGCTGAGCAGAAGCCTGGAAGGAGAGGAGGGAAGAGGGGGGTGGGGCAGGTAGGATGTGGTTTGGCTAGTTTCTCACTTAAAGTTTCTCTGAAAAGTTCCAGTCTATCTTGTCATAAGTGACAGGAAGAGTAAGGTAGTTGATACACAGGCAGGTGGGGGTAGTTTTGGCGGGGGGGGGGCAGGAGGACCTGGTCATGGGATGAAGGGTTGTTGCTAGGCTGTTCCAGGAGGATGAGGAGCTGCCAGAACGGGCGGGTCATGGTTTCCATGCTGGTCCGTCATCCTCCAGGCTGTTGGGGGAACTGGGTGTGTGAGGTCCCAGTGTTCCCTAAATCAGACAGGATGTCATGCCCATCTTAGTGATGAGCAAATGGGGACCCTGTGTGAACCACCTCTCTGACTCCCTGGGCTGATGCAGCTCAGGGCTGCCTGACCACAGAGCTGACGAGGCTGTGTCTGAGCTGGACTCAGGCCCTGTCTTCCAAGTCAGGAAGCACGCCTATCGGTAAGCAGTTCTTCCTGCCATCAGAGAGGATTGGACTAGAGGGTGTCTGGCCTCAGCTCCATGTACCCCCTCTGCTGGAGCCCAGAGCCTGGGGAGTCAGACAGCCGGTGCTGGGATCCCAACTCCTGCCAGTGGGATCCCACTACCTACCAGTCCTGTGACTGGTGATTCATCTCACCTTTCTGGGACTGTTTCCTCTTCTGTGAAATGGGTGATGCTAAGTGACCATTCCCCTTTCAGGGACAAATGAGGTACTGTTGATTGTGCTCTCAGCCCAGGGCCTGGATCAGAGCATGGTAAAGGTGGGAAGACCGTGATTCCTGGGGAGGCCCCCAAGACAATCTGACTCTTCTGTTCAGCCGCCAGGCCCCTGATACAAATCCCAGCATCAGTGCTGGTCCCACTCCTGAGACTAGCTCAAGAGCAGTGCTTTCCTCAGCAACAAGGCACAGTGGGGACACTTGGGGTGCACTGGGTCAGCTCCTCCCAACTCTCCTGGGAAGGATATTATGAACCTCCTAGGATTCCCTGAAGCTTGAGAGGGAGGAGTTGACCTTACCCCATCTCCCTGATGTGTCTAAGTATTGGGGAGGGGCGATCTTTATTTGTTGTAAATAGTAAATGTTGGATTTGAGTATTATATTAGAATCCCGTTTCTTTTACATTCTCGGTGTTGAGGTATGGTTCTTTTACTCCCTGTGCCCACTGAAATGAAATTCAGAATCTCACATTCCTCTTGGAGTTAAGAAATCTTGCAAGGTCATCAGCTTACTGTATATGGGAGAAGGGAGAAGGGAGAAGAGCCAGCCCCCCTCCCTGGCTCTTGACAGCCCCAAGTATGCCCTACTCAGAGGGCAGGTTCATTTCAGCATCCTTACCCTGGACAAGGGGCAGAGACAGCCCCTCAGCACCCCTGCGATTTAGAGCTTGAGAGCGCTTCACAGGCATTGACATACCCCCGGAAATGGAGGTCTCTAAAAATAACAATTACCAGGAGCCCTTCCTGCCCCAGAACTGTGGCTGCAGCTCTGGAGGTGGAGGGAACATTTTCTCCTTCCCTGGTTGAGATTTCTTTTAACCAAATATAAGGAACTTGGGGTTTTCTAGGTCAGTGTCTGAAAGTGCATCAGCACTTTTTACAATGTAAAAAGACCAACATGTGCGTGTGGAGAGGACAAGGCCAGAGGACGGTCACTGGCAAATGGACTGAGGGCAGGCAGGACTTTATCCATCCTCAAGCCCCCTCTCATGGCTCTGTGATTATCCTTTACTTGAATCCTCCTCGGACCCTTGGCCATGATCTCTGGATTCCTCTCCCGCTTGTTTCTTATTAGGGAAATGATTTGTGATACAACTTTTAAGGCCACCACTGGGCCTTGTTCCATAAACACTGCTCCCTGTGACCTAGAATTTCCACAAGTCCTGCAATTCCTTAGACAACTGTTTTTCAAGGCAGAAATTTCCTAGAAGGCAGCCAGCCTCTCTATCAGGTACATGGTGGCCATTCCTCCTTGGCTGGGCCTGATGGATCATGGGGGAGCTCTGGGTGTCCAGGATGAGATCATGATCCTGGCCTTGAATGACCCCACACGCTTCCTTGCTGCTCAGGGTAACTTCTGGGCCTGTGTGGTTCTGAGGTCCATGGTCTCAAACAATCGCCAGCTTATACACTCAGTTGTGCTGTTACCAAGACCTGTAGGGGCAGCTTAACCAGAGCCAGTAGAGACCATAGCCCCTGGGATGGCTGTGTTTTTTGCCTCAGTCTTGTGCTGTGGGTATGTTATGGGGGCAGGAGGAGGGTGGGATGAGGAGTATTAGTATTCATTGAAATACTGAACATTATCAGTGTAGGTGAAAAGCAGACACTGGTCTGAGTTCACTCCCAGTTCCCAGCCCATGATCAGGAGTGAAAGGTTTACCACCTGCATTTGAACATCATCTCTAGGAAATATCCTGTATGAGCAAGGGCCAGATGAATTGCTTTGCACTTCTGAGTGACCTCCCACTTCTCTGATGGCTGCAAATGTCACCCAGACACTCAGTAGGTAGATTGTGCCAGGAAGCCTTTTCAGGACAGCCAGAAGCTGAAGATAAAGCCTAGTTCCTGGCAGCCCAGGACCTTCCTGATGTAGCACAGCCATTTAGGAGAGTGATTAATGAAAGTAAAGACAGATAAGGCTGTACTTTGCCTACCAAGAGAAAGAGAAGTGCCGGTCCCCAGGCCTAGTCCAGGGCTGGGAGGAAGGCATGGGTGTCTGATGGGCTTGTCCTGCCAGACTGTGAGGCTCCTGAGAGCCAACCCCACATGTAGGAATACTGAATAAGTCTTGTGCCCACCATGTGGCCAGGAGGGATAATTTATCATATCTTTGGGTTTCCAGTGGCCAAAATGCACTGACAGTCAACAAGAAGGGACCCACATTTGCAGCAACAGTGTACTCAGCAGTCTTTACTTTTACTTTTTACATGATATCTATCTATATACATACTGCACTCAAACTTTTTCATAACAGAATAAATAAGGAATGCTCATAACTATCAAATGTTTTTGCCACTGATCACCTTTTCATATCTATATTGGCAGCTACCTTCTTCCATTTCCCATTTCATGTTCCCTTTGTCCTTGTCCAGCACCTCTGCACTTTGTGGTTCTCTGCCTGGTTGGGGGGCCCTGAAAGGTTATTAGTCATACTACCTGAATTGTTTTTTGTAGTTTTCCACTGACATTATCACAGGGCATGGTGATACTAAGAAACACACCGGAGAACCTCCTGAATTCCAGACATAGTCTTCCTAATCTCCATGGCAGAGTAGCAGAAGGAAGCCTGAGTCCTCAAGTGACACCAAGGCTATAAAGACAGTGTCTGCTTTGAATGTAGAGATGAATAAAATGCAGGGGGGGCGGGAACCTTTGGGAAAAACAATTCAGTTTTTCCCTCTTTCTCTGCATTGACTCCAACTAGACAGTTCTGGCAAAGGCTCCTCAATAAGCAGCCCAAAGTGTTGCAGGCGTGAGCAAGCTGTGCTGTGCTGCTTTGGGTTTGTGGGAGTGGTCCGCATGATCTCTACACAGCAGACCACAGATGAAGATACTCAAGGGCTAAGAATTAAAATTACATAATGCTACCCACTCACACATTTTTGGTGGGAGCTTCACACCCTCGGTCATTCTCCAAGAATGCTCTCTCTAAAGATTATAATAACAATAACAATTAACTTTCCTTTTTGACTGCTTAATATCTGCTAAGCAACATGATTGGCAAGCCTTCCATGCATTATCTCAGTTGTACTCATCATCTTTGAGGGCTTTATTCCCATTTTGTAGCTAAAAATAAGAGGCTCAGAAATATTAAATAACAAGAAAAAAATTACTAAGAACCTAATTTAAATACCTAGCCAAACTACCTGTCAAAGAAAGAGATAAAAACAATTTTAGACAGTCTCAAAGCGACCTCCCACAGGCCTTCAGTAAGAGAACCAATAAAGAATGTAAATAGGAAGGAGACATGTAAACCTAGAAAAATATTACAGCAATAATGAGGAAAAGAAGAAAATTAGTGTATCTAAGTTAGTATTAATTTTTTTTTTTAAGATTTTTTTTATTTGTCTTTAGAGGGGTAGGGGAGAGGGAGAGAAACATCAATGTACGGTTGCCTCTTGTGTGTCCCCTGCTGGGAACTGGCCTGCAACCCAGGCATGTGCCCTGACTGGGAATCGAACCGCGATCCTCTGGTTCGCAGGCCCGCGCTCAATCCACTGAGCTACACCAGCCAGGGCCCTAAGTTAGTATTAATTTTAACATAAGATATTAAAAAACATTCTAACTAAAATTCCAGATGGTTACCTCATGGGAGAACAGGGGAGAGAAGATTAAATTAAAAAATAATTCAGCCCAGTCCAGGTGGATCAGTTGGTTGGACTGTCATCCCATGGACCAAAAGGTTGTGGGTTCCATCCTGGTCAGGGCACAAGCCTAGGTTGTGGATTTCATCCTTGGTTGTGGTGCATATGGGGGGCAACTGATTGATGTCTCACATTGATGTTTCTCTCTCTTCTTTCCTGTCTCTCTAAACTTAATAAAAACATATCCTCAAGAAATAATTCATTTTTAGGGAAGATAAAAATACCATAGATACTGTATTATTGTTTAACGCATTACTCTCAGAAGCTGATAGATATGCCACACAAATTTAGTATGGTGAAGAGGATTTGATAATACAGCACACTTGATCAGGTAAACAGACAAGGAAATCCCAACAAGCAGTGGCTGATTGTTAGAGCAGCGATGCTGAAAAAGTCTCTCTTGATGTTCTGATACTCCAAATGGCATGTCAACCTTCAGGAATCAAATTTCAAATGCACATAAATCTAAAAAATGAAGGAAAGTCTGGTATTTCATTATATACAGCTCTGAATTAACATGCAACAAAGGGCAGAAAAGTAAAAACCTAGAAGTAGATATCTTATTTTAAAACATAGATATGAAAAAGTTCTTTAATAAAACATTATTTTGGAATCTATTGGAACATTACACAAAAAGAATATTCATTCTGACTAGGTAAGTTTTATTCCATGACTGTGAAAGAAAAACACTAAATAATCCCATGGCTTTGATAACTCTCTGTTGAATTTAAAAAACAAATAACACACAGAGCAAAGAAAAATAAGAGTATATCATGAAAAGGAAAGATCTCTTCTCACCTGAAACCAAATCTCTCAATCCAAAAAGATCACTGTGTATATATTCTATGTCACATGAAGAAGTTTAATAAAGAAAAGTGTTGGTACATTAAAAAAAAACTCAAAGCAAGAAGACATTATGGACACTGCAAAGAGATGTTAATTAAATGCTGTGCTCCATTTTATCTGTACCGTCTCTTCTTTTTTTCCTAGCATTTTTCAGGATGTCCTTCTTGGTCCCTCTTTTTCTCTGCCTCGCTAGCCAGTCTGTCTGCGATCAATGCTATTGCTAGCCTCTCTCTTGCCATCTTCATTTTCCTTTCTTGTTTCCTGATATCTTTCTCAGTCACTAGGAATTGTTCGCAGTGGAGCTGTGGGTTACCCAGACCAGCTCCTGGAATCTTCTCTGCCAAATGTGAGGACCCGGTGGGGTTGGACGAGGAGCTGCCATGAGGACTACCTGCGAGAACACCTGGCAGGGCCTCACCTGTGTGGTTAGGCATAAGTCTTTGCAAGGATTTGGTAAGATCGAAGGGACTTAACAGTTGTCCTGTGCTGCTGCAGGCCTGGAGTCCTTGAAGTCTCTTCTGCCAGCACAGCTGTTGGGGCTTGTCCAAGGTTTCCTCCCAGTGATGGAATCTGACCTCATTGCCTGGGTGGGATGTGATTTTTGTAACTGGCCTCTTGAATATATAATTGGACATCCTCAAAGGAATGGAGATGCTTAAATCAGGCTTTGGCTTGGATTGGTTTACCCACTCACGATGCTTCCTCTGTGAAGTCTTGACCATCATATTTCTTTTCCATTTACTCTATAAAAAGTAAATTGTGAAATTGGGTCTACATGATAAATGAAGATTGACTTCTTAGGATAATTACTTGCAGAGCTGTCTTGTACTCTCGCCCTCCCTCTGGGGATAGATCTGACCAGCATCCTGCAACATCATCGAGCGTATTTGTGTCAAAATCCAGAACCTACTCCAGATGATCTCTCCTCCGACATCTTATAAGACCCTCTCCTTTATGAGTATAATTATTCTTTTTTTTGTCCTTGTCACTCTCAACTGCACCTGACTGAGTCATGGTACTCTCTCTGGACCCACAGTCCCCAGTTTTTTTTCTGTCCCAAATCCTACCATTCTTTTGTGTTATGTGACTATTCATTTGGTTAATCCATTGATCACTTGTGTTTTAGAGCTAAAATCATTAGTCACATCACCAACCAACACCCATTTAGTGACTCACTCCCATGTCCCAGAAGTTTGGTCATGTTCAAAAATAAATAATTCAGAAAACATACTCACTACAAATTTCTGAATTGCAATATTTTAAAAACACTCATATAACAGCTACCTATTATTCTAGATTGCAAGTTATGCAAGATCACCATATTTTTGTATTAATTTCTCCACTCCTATTCTTATCAACAAGAAGGCACAGTTCTTTGGAAAATATAGTAATGCTAGGGAAAGTAGAAGACAGCAGGAAAAAAAGAACAAATAAGAGATGGACTGACTCCATAAAAGAAGCCAGAGGCATGAGCGTAGAGGAGCTGAGCAGAGCTGTTGAGGACAGGACATTGGGACATCACTCATTCCTAGGGTTGCCGAGTCTAAGCTGAGCCAACGGCGTGTAACGCCCACATTCCAGTCAATCCTGGATTCTGTGGACTATGATCTCAACAATTCCCTGGAATAGTCCAAAATTCCTTACACTCATCATATCTGCCTTGTAAAACTTCAAATCTGAAGGTCCTGATTATCTGCCATGCCATAGCTACTGATGGTCTTAAGATAACTGTGTGACATTTTGTACCACTGAACATAAATACCACTGTAAACACAAAATCATCTGGATCCATCGGGAAGCATATTTAATGCCTGAAAATGTTACTTTCTTTTTATGTGTTGGCATATTCACTCCTCAATTTTGCCTAAAGCCTGTTTCAAATTTTCTCTACTTTTTTCTTTCACATATATTCACTATCCCTTAATTTGTCTGCTATTTCATGGAAAAATTGTTAAATACTACTAAATTGAAATGTTACTGCTATAGTTGAGAAATCTGCAGCTATCTCTGATAAGCTTCCATTGCTTCCCAATTTCCTCTAATTATATTTAAGGAAATTTCTATAATCCTCCAATGGTGATCTGGATCTCATTCTTTCTTCCTTTCTATTAAGCTCATCCCCCTCAATATTCCCATCTTGCCCCTGTACTTTTAACCTTTCTTTATGGACTGAATCCCTCCCTGTGTATTTGTATAGCTGCAAGTCTTCCCTAACTACACAGAAATCTCTCACCTGGTCTTCCTGGACCCCTCTTCAACCACTGCTCTTTCTACTCCCACCCCTTAGCTGTGAACCTTTGAGAAAGGTCATCTGCGTCAGGTGTCTCTGAGGTCTCACCTTCGAGCATCTCCTTAGACTGTCCCACACGCTGCCACCTGCCGTCACCATTCTAGGGTAAGATCACAATGACTCCTTTGTTACTGGACGTGATCTTTGGTCATTGTTCATCTGACATGATCTTCAGGTGGAAAGCTTTTAACCATATCTGGACAACTTATTTACGAGAATATTATTTTGCAGCTGTGTGAATTTTTTCAGGGAGGGTTATTTTGCACATCACTTTACCTTTATTATGAAAAATATGTAAAGAATAATTACTCCAGCCCAAAAATGAAAAGGAGATCGTGGAACATTAATATCATTATTACTAAATCACTACTGGATTAGTGTGTCAGTCAGGGAACAGATGATATTGGGTTAATTAGAATCAGCCTCGTTAGGCTGATTCTAATTAGAATACCATGATACTAATTGTGGTATGCTAGGACTTCTGAAACATGCCAGCCCCACCTACTATTTAACTACCAAGGCTCCTCAAACAGACAAGTCCTTGTTGACAAATCCTCTGGCTCCACCCCTTCTGACAACAACTGGAGGATTTTCCTAAATCCCAGTTTGTCACAACACTTTTCTACCTGCCACAGGCCAGGGAAGCATTTTCTCCAGCGTTCATGCACTGCAATGCCCAGCTCTGGGGCTGACACTTCTCTCTAAGGGGCAGGAAAGACCAGGGTGCAAACCCAGTGAGTTGCAGGAATTAGCACAAAAACTGAGGTTTGCTGACAGAGAAGAGAACCTTTAGTGTGCACAGCTACCAGGGTCCACAGAACCCCAGCGATTCCTGGATAGTGTCAAAGAAGCAGGGCAGAACAGAGCAGGGACGTTTGGGTGTGACTGTTCGAGGCAATGCCTGTAGCATGATCTATGTGATACTGGTGATGCATTCAACAATGTTGTTCATTGATTTATTAATCTTATGTTATGGAGTGCTATTAACATACACTCAGGCACTAGTACCTTTAGAGCTTAGAGTGGCAGAAGAATTCTTGCATTTTGTTTATAATATCTAGATATAGCACCTGTGGGAGTGCCCAGCCAACAGACAGAAAGAAACTCAGACTCTTAGTCCAAACTGAAGTCTCTAGAGAGCAAATATCATGGTTAAGAGCACAGAACATGTAGCTTACAGCTGATGTTCCAATTCCTTTTCAACCACTTACTACACATTTGACCTTGGGCAAGTTATTTCCCCTTTTAGTGTTTCAACTTCTCCATCTGTCAATTGACAATAGTAACAAGTGTACCTGAGCTGTAAAGTTATGGAGGGTGTTAAAGGAGCTTGCGTTTGAAAGATGCTTGGAACGCTTGACGTATCACGGGTGCTGGATGCATAGTGTGCATGGGGTTCAGTACTATTTGAGGTTTCAGGCATCCACTGGGGGTCTTAGAGTGTATCCTCTGTGGCTAAGGTGGGACAACAGTACTGCCAAATTGTCTCCAAAAGGGTCAGATAAATTTATAATTCTACTAGTAAACTTTAAGATTTGTCCTTTTCCCATACTTTTACTATCACTAAAAATGGATCAAACTTGAAAATATTTGCCAATAAGATAGGTGAAAAACAGTATCTCATGATTATTTTGATTTTATTTTTAAACAAAAAATGGTAATATTTAAAAATATATTTATTGACCATTTTCATTTCCTTTTCAGTGAAATGTATGTTAAAATCTTCTGCTAAATTTTAAAGTAAGCCATTTGCATACTTTTTTTAATGAAACAGTAGTAGCTCTTAGGTTAATAAATGATGTTGGCACAGTGGGCTATCTACCTGGAAGAAAATAAAGGTAGTCTCCTACCTGATACCAAAAATAACTGCAGAATTTAATTAAAAACTATAAATTGTAAGGAAGAATTATAAGAAAATATTTGGGGACTTCAGCCAAGATGGAGGCGTAGGTGGATGCACTGTGTCATCTCTCACAACCAAAATTAAGGACAAAAAAATATTTAGAAACAAGAAAACAACCAGAACTTATAAAAAATTGAACTGTATGGAAGTCCAACAACCATTCATCCAGACCAGTAAGAGGGGTGGAGTCGAGGCAGGAAAAAGTGGAGGTGCGGACCCGGGAATGCAGGCAGCAGCGGCTGGCAGTTCCCAGGTGCACAGGTGGTGGCTGGCGGTCCCCGGGCACAGGGGGGCAACTGTGCAGACCCAGTGAGGCCGCACAAGGCAGCTGGCTGACCAGGTGGTCCCACATTCGAGCGCACAGACGGTCTGTTACAGATAACAGCACTCTCGCGTGCACAGATAATCCAGGGGAAGGGGAAGTGGCGGAAGGGACCGGAGTCCAGGAGAGAGCGGAACAGGTGCCATTCTTCCCTCTCGGACCCCGCCCCCACATACAGCGTCACAACCCAGCGACTGGGCTGCCCCGCCCTGAGGAATACCTAAGGCTCCACCCCTCACTACATAATAGCTGCGACCAGACTAAAACCAAACCAAAACAAAACAAAACAAAAAACCACCAAAAATGGCTCAAACCGGAGAACAAATAAAATCCCCAGAGCCAATTCCTCTAAGCTGTGAAGAGATAGCCAACCTATCAGATACACAGTTCAAAGCACTGGTCATCAAGATGCTCACAGAATTGGTTGATTTTGCTCACAAATTAGATTAAAAAATGCAAGCTACAATATGTGAAATGAAGGAAGATGCATGGGGAACTGATAGAGATGGAAGGAAACCTGGGACTCAAATCAATGGAGTGGACCAGAAGGAAGAAATTAACAACCAAACAGAAAACGAGGAAGAAACAAGAATTCAAAAAAATGAGGAGAGGATTAGGAACCTCTGGGACATCGTTAAATGTCCCAACATCCGAATTATAGGGGTCCCAGAAGGGGAAGAAGAAGAGCAACAAGTGGAAAACTTATTTGAACAAATAATAAAGGAGAACTTCCCCAATCTGGCAAAGGAAATAGACTACCAGGATGGCCAGGAAGCTCAGAGAGTCCCAAAGAACTTGGACCCAAGGAGGAACACACCAAGGCACATCGTAATTACATTAGCCAAGATGAAAATGAAGCAGAGAATTCTAGAAGCAGCAAGGGATAAGGGGACAGTCACCTACAAAGGAGTTCCCATCAGACTGTCAGCTGATTTCTCAAAAGAGACCTTCCAGGCAAGAAGGGGCTGGAAAGAAATATTTGAAATCTTGAAAAACAGGGACCTACATCCAAAATTGCTCTATCCAGCAAAGCTGTCATTTAGAATGGAGGGGCAGATAAAGTGCTTCTCAGATAAGGTCAGATTCAAGGAGTTCATCATCACCAAGCCCTTATTATATGAAATGTTAAAAGGACTTATCTAAGAAAAAGAAGATAAAAAATATGACAGTGGAAAGACAGCAAACTCACAGCTATTAAGAACCACACCTAAAACAAAAGCAAACTAAGCCAACAGCTAGAACAGGAACAGAACCACAGAAATGGAGATCATATGGAGGGTTAGCAACAGGGGCATGGGAGGAGGAGAGAGGGGGAAAAGGTACAGAGAATGAGTAGCATAGATAGTAGGTAGAAAATAGATAGGGGGAGGGCAAGAATAGTGTGGGAAATGTAGAAGGTAAAGAAATTATGACACATGGACATGAACTAAAGGGGGGAATGTGGGTGGGAGGGGGTATGAAGGGTGGAGGGGAATGATGGGGGAGAAATGGGACAACTGTAATAGCATAATCAATAAAATATTAAAAAAAGAAAATATTTGTATGACTTCAAGGTGGAAGAAATTTTGTATGGCTAAGGACACTAAAACAAAACCAGCCAACACAAGACTAGGAAATGTGTTTGTGAATGTTGGACCAGCCCAGGTGAGTTGCTTCTTCCTGAGTTAGTTTTGATCCTTTGAATTATCTTTAAAAGATAAGACATTTCTCTTAAACTTTAAATTTAAGGATATGAAGTTAAGCATAGTGTTTTGTTCAGTTTGAGAAAGCTCTGTGTTAGCTCTTGTCTTTTTATTATTCTTAATATTTTTACTTGTCTTTTCCTCCTTTTCATGGTCAAACTTGAGGTTTTCTTTTTCATAAGATTTTATTCATTTATTTCCAGAGAAGGGAAGGGAGGGAGAGAGGGAGAGAAACATCAATGTGTGGTTGCCTCTCATGTGCCCCCAACTGGGAATCTGTCCCACAACCCAGGCATGTGCCCTGACTGGAAAATGAACTGGCAACCCTTTGGTTGGCAGGCCCGCATTCAAACCACTGAGCCACACTAGCCAGGGCCAAACTTGAGATTTTCTTATTTGTTAGGTACAGTGATTTTCCTGTTGTTTAGTTTATTATTTCTGTTTTCATTTTAGGATTTCCCCTTTGACTTTTCTACTTTCTGTTTCTACCTTCTTTGGTGGAATACGTTATCTCATTTATTTTCAGTCTCTTATATTTTCAAGAAATGCATTTAAGATCGTAATTTTTCCACAAAGAAAACTTGTACACTTATATACACATTGCTCTTTTGCCATTTATTTCTAAATAGGTTCTAATTTCCCTTTGACACAGGAATTATTTTTTAAGAGTGTAATTCAAATTTCTAAGGGATTACATTGGGGAGGAGGATATATTTTTCATGATGCTTTTGAATTGTACTGTGGGTCACCCTTTCTTTCCTCCTTCCTCTCTATATAACAAATACTTGTGGATCCCTACAATATGCTAAACTTGTTAGGTGCACAGATGCAAAGGTCAACAAAACTGGTAAGGTTGCTGATCACAAGGGGTTGAACTTCTAGCATTCAGAAAATGTGGTCTTTATGACTTCTATTTTAGGGAATTTATTGAAATTTTCTTGATTGGCTCGTATGCAAACAAATTTTCTTTACAAAGGAAGTGTTTTCTTCACTTGAAGTTCTCTCACTTGATCTTCAAATTCTGAGAAAGTAGTGTTCAAGTCTCCTATGATGACTGTTTTCCCAAATTTGTAAATTCTCTAACAGTTTATGATTTATATTACTGTGACACTCTCTTATTTGGTGTGTGAAGGCTGAGTGCTATTATATTTTCTTGGTGATTTTATCTTATATCAATGGATGGTAAACATCTTTATCTTATTTATATTTTTTGCCTTGAATCCCATGTTGATAATTTTATTGATACCCCTATTTTGCTTTGTTGATATCATATTTTAAGTGTGAAGTTACCTTCAGTGAAGAGAAAGCAGCTGGATTGTGCTTTTCTAGATTTACCTTCTTTTCCTCTTGCTCTTTGTATTTTCAATTAGCTCTAGAATTTCAGTTGACCTACATTGCATAAGCGTATGTTTTTCTCTATTTGTATTGGCTAAGGCCAAGCATCTGGACCAGCGTGATCCCAGCACTGCAATCAAAGCTAATGTAAGACTGAAAAAGCAATTTCTCGGGCAATTGTTCAGACCTTTTATGAGGATCGTGTGCATTTATCCTGCACACCTAAACCTCCCAGATCTGTTAAGTGCAGAAACACACAGGTGCATGCACACATATGCAAAAGTCTCAAAGATTCCAGAAACTTTTCACCCACAAAGAGATCTTGAGTCAGAAGAACATGCTCACCCAAAGTTAGAACTAGGAAAGATCTCATACCTACTAAACCTTACCACTTAACACAGCTGGAAACTGGGCAGTTGGGCAGGGATTGCGCGTGTAAGCGCCATCTGAAGGGTGCAAGGCCAGAACATATTTCTGCTTGACAAGCAGTGGGAGGTCAGGGAAAGATGACCGATTTTCTGAGACAGAAGCGATAGGCTCCAATCTTGGCCAAATCACTTCCTGGAGATTTTGGAAAAGCTGTGACACACCTCCAGTGGGACAGTGGCCTCAGTCTACATCAATGTATTGTAGAAGAAGGCAAAATGAATTAACCATTTATATATGTGAAATATTTTAGAATTCCCCATATCCTTGCATACCTCATCTCACTTCCTTGCAACAAGCCTGTTAAATTGGCATTATTATCTCTACTTTACAGAAAATAATTTATACAAGGTTCCTGAGTTAATAAAAATACAGATTCAGGACTTGAGCCTGGTTTTCTGACTCCAAACCCCAGGATCATTTTATTGAATGCTGCTCCTTGTTAACACATTTGAAAAATGAAAAGCACATCACAAATGGGAGGAACTGGTGTTCACTTTCTGAAAGAGGCATGTGTGGGACTGTGCATCAATCTGCAAAAGACTGCTGGGTTCAGGCAGATTGAAAACTGGAAGAAAGTTCAAGGGATTTTCTGATCCAGTCCTTTGCATGTGTGAGGCAAGCAAGTGTTTAAACCTTTCAGGGCAGAAAAATATCTATTACTTTTTTGGCATTTCTAAGACCATAGCTTCTACAATCTTCTTTGGAGGACCATTCCAGGGTTTCGTTATCTGGATGGCAAAAAAAAAGCCTTTTCTTCATGATATGATATAGGTCTCTTTCCCCTTCACAAAAAGTTCTAGGTTTGGCCCTGGCTGATGTGGTTCAGTGGACAGAGGGCCAGCCTGAGAACAGAAAGGTAGTTGGTTCAATTCCCAGTCAGGGCTCATGCTTGGGTTGTGGGCCAGGTCTCCAGTTGGGGGCATGCAAGAGGCAACCGATCTATGTATCTCTTGCACATGGATGTTTCTCTTCCTCTCTCCCTCTCTCCCCCTCTCTCTGAAAATAAATAAATAAAATTTTTAAATGTTCTAGGTTTGGCCTTTTTTGTAACTTGTCACCTTTCTGAGTTTTGTTCTCTCTACATGTTCTGGAGAGTGCCAATTTCTGCTTTAGAAAAGCAGCTTGATGAGATTCCCAGTTTCTTTTCCATTGCTTTCTTCCTACTAATCATAATATTAGCAAATTTTGGGCTTTTAACATTCATTCATTAAAAAATACTTAATTCCTTCCTTCTTCCTTTCAATTAAATAATTTCCTATCCATTTCCACCTGAATTCTTTATCCCACAAAACTGATTTATCCCTTAAAAAGCAGGACCAAATCGAGTTATCAGATCTAGTGTGTCTCCAATGACCACCTACAAACTGATGGTTTCCTCACTGACCATCATGTCCAGACTCCTGGATGTCATGGCTAATTTGCCAAAATTAGGCAGCTCCACCTTAAAGGTCACTGGAGTCTAAAGCATCTTGGTTGGCCATGAATGACAAGCAGTGAGGGAGGCCCAGCTTCTCTCTGATCGAGGGCAGAGCCACACCTTTGCCAGAATCTCCCAGGGAAGGAAATTCCAAGCATCCCTTGATTGCTGTCACAGTTCAGACCACTTTCACAAAATACCATTGACTCAGCGACTTAAACAACAGACACTGATTCATTTCTCACAGTACTGGAGGCTGGAAGTCCGAGGTCAGGATGCCAGCACAAGGGGCTCAGGTGTGAGCTGTCTTCCTGGCTGTACATGGCTGCCTTCTTGCTGTGTCCTCACACAGAGGAGAGATGGCTTTGGTCACTTTCCCTTCTTAAAGAAGAGGGCACTAACCATATCATATTATTGAGGTCTTACCCTCACGCCCTCATCTAAACCTAATTACCTCCCAAGACCTTACCTCCAAATACTTTCAACATGGGGGTTAGGGTTTCAACACATGAATTTGGGGAGGGGATATGAACAATCTGTCTGTAGCTCATTGGCTCTTTGTCTCTTGGGTGGTCCAGAGGCTTGCTTCATGCACAGAGCACATGAAGCAATTGTATTCTTGACAGAATACAATTTTTGTATTTTTGACAGAAGCAGTTGTATTCTTGCTAGGCCTTTTTAAAAAATGAACTATTATTTAACATTATTCTAAAAATTCTTTATTCTTAAGAACATATTTTTTTTCTGTGCTCCCCTATTTAAGCTAAAGAATTCCTTTTCTCATTAGGCCTGTTTTCTATACTTTTTATCATTTTGCACAGTCATTTAACTGTAGCATCAAAAAGGAAGCATACACACCAATATTTTATGGGTGGTTATTTTAGAATAGTGAGATTTTAGGTGATTTTTATTTTTTCTCAGCTTTTTTTCCCAAACTATTCACGATAACATATATTTTAGTGATTTAAACAAAGTTAAAAGTAAAAGACATTGCAATGAGAACAGTGTGATTTTAGAACCAGACCAAATTAATAGACTAAGGAGGAAAAGAAAGGACTGTTCAATGAATGATACTGAGACAGTTGGCTATCCACACGGGAAGAAGTTTCAATTCCTACATTACACCATATCCCCAAATTAATTTTAGGTGGCTTACATACCTAAGCATGAAAAACTAAACTTTAGAGTTTTCGAAGAAAATATTAGAAAATATTTATTGGGATGAGAAAAGCTGTTAAAGTAACACAAACCATAAAGAAAATTGACTATGTATTCAACTGACTACTTCTCATGATAAAGGTCACAATAGGAAAAGTCGTAAGACACAGCACAGACTGGGAGAACATGCCCGTATGTAAGTCTTGTAGGTTTCCTAGACAGTTTATAAGAGACAGGAAGTGCCTCCCCTCTCACACCCCAACTCTGATCCTATGCTGTTGCCACACCCAACTCCTTGGAGTGCCCAGAACGCTGTATGCGCCCTACAGCTTCAGTGCCTTTACACATGACATCTCTGCCCCAAATGGCCATCCCCTCGTCCCTCCTTTGGACTGGCTGATTCCCTCAGTGTTTCAAGTCTTGGCTCAGGCACCATCCCTACTGGGAAGCTTTTGTGATTTCTCATCTTTGCAGTCCTTCCTAGATTCTTTCGTAATATCCTATGCCTGGTCCTACTATTAGAAAAGCATTATTCTGCACTTTGGGTTCTTGTTGGTCTTCCTCATTAGACAATACGCTGCTTCAGGTCAGGGCTTGCTTCCTCTGAATGCACAGCACATACCACAATGTCTGACCCTCTGGTTGTTTACCAGACGGAATGGCGTTATACTCAGAACACCACCTTTTATGGTGATTTACTTGGCCCATTTACTCTTTCTTAAATGCTAGTGATAAGACACTACAACCCTTGCCTTCACTACCACTTTTGCTTACGTTCCTCACATAGGGATTTGTATTCTGTGAAATGGCTCATTCCTGTGCATGATTTTAAAACTAGGAACTTGAGATTACATGTGCCCAAATTATGCCTTTACCTAACTCTTCCCAAAATTTGGGGAAGCCTTTTAAATTAAGTCAAAATAAAATAATAAAGTTGTAGGTGTAAAAAGGAGATCAGAGACTATTTAAGGAAAGACCCAGGGCAATGTGACAGGAAGCTGGGGTGAGGCAGTGAGCATCGTAATTGGCCCTGAGCTTCCTCGTAGGAGCTAAACAGGGGGACCAATAGGATTCCTCTGAGAAAATGAATCACAGAAGTTTGAAAAGACAAACTTTTACTTGCACTAAATTCTGAGAAAAGTTTATTACATGGATCCTCACAAAGAAAACATTAGGTAATGCAATTGATAGTTTTCAACTGTGATTTTTGGAAGACATGAAGATGTCATTCCCATGGCTATTGTTTTTGCTAAAAGCAAGGAGCTAATATATTTGTCCAGGGATACTGCTCTCTGGGATCAAGTTTTTTTTTTTTAATATATTTTATTGATTATGCTATTACAGTTGTCCCATTTCTCCCCCACCCTGCACACCCTCTCCCACCCACATTCCCCCCTTTAGTTCATGTCCATGTGTCATAAGTTCTTTTTTTTTCCCACCTCCCTCCCATTTCCACCCCCCCCATAGTTTTTGTCCATGTGTCCTTTATACTTGTTCCTGATGTCATAAGTTCTTTAACTTCTACATTTCCCATACTATTCTTCCCCTGCCCCTGTCTATTTTCTACCCACTATCTATGCTACTCATTCTCTGTACCTTCCCCCCCTCTCCTCCTCCCACGCCCCTGTTGCTAACCCTCCATATGATCTCCATTTCTGTGGTTCTGTTCCTGTTCTAGCTGTTTGCTTAGTTTGCTTTTGTTTTAGGTGTGGTTCTTAATAGCTGTGATTTTGCTGTCTTTTCATTGTCATATTTTTGATCTTCTTTTTCTTAGATAAGTCCCTTTAACATTTCATATAATAAGAGCTTGGTGATGATGAACTCCTTGAACTTGACCTTATCTGAGAAGCGCTTTATCTGTCCATCCATTCTAAATGACAGCTTTGCTGGAAAGAGCAATTTTGGATGTAGGTCTCTGCTTTTCAAGATTTCAAATATTTCTTTCCAGCCCCTTCTTGCCTGGAAGGTCTCTTTTGAGAAATCAGCTGACAGTCTGATGGGAACTCCCTTGTAGGTGACTGTCCCCTTATCCCTTGCTGCTTCTAGAATTCTCTCCTTCATTTTAATCTTGGCTAATGTAATTACGATGTGCCTTGGTGTGTTCCTCCTTGGGTCCAAGTTCTTTGGGACTCTCTGAGCTTCCTGGCCATCCTGGTAGTCTATTTCCTTTGCCATATTGGGGAAATTCTCCTTTATTATTTGTTCAAATAAGTTTTCTACTTGTTGCTCTTCTTCTTCCCCTTCTGGGGCCCCTATAATTCGGATGTTGGGACGTTTAACGATGTCCCGGAGGTTCCTAAGCCTCTCCTCATTTTTTTGAATTCTTGTTTCTTCCTCGTTTTCTGTTTGGTTGTTAATTTCTTCCTTCTGGTCCACTCCATTGATCTGAGTCCCAGTTTTCCTTCCATCTCTATCGGTTCCCCATGCATCTTCCTTCATTTCACGTATTGTAGCCTGCATTTTCTCATCTAATTTATGAGCAAAATCAACCAATTCTGTGAGCATTTTGATGACCAGTGCTTTGAACTGTGCATCTGATAGGTTGGCTATCTCTTCGTTGCTTAGAGGAATTGACTCCGGGGTTTTCATTTTTCCTCCGGTTTGAGCCATTTTTGGTGGGGTTTTTGTTTTGGTTTTGGTTTGGTTTTAGTCTGGTCGCAGCTATTACGTAATGAGGGGTGGAGCCTTAGGTGTTCCTCAGGGCGGGGCAGCCCAGTCGCTGGGTTGTGACGCTTTAGGTGGGGGCGGGGTCTGAGAGGGAAGAATGGCACCTGCTCCGCTCTCTCCTGGATTCAGTCCCTTCCGCCACTTCCCCTCTGCCTGGACCGTCTGCGTGCGCGAATGTGGGACCCCCTGGTCAGCTAGCTGCCTTGTGCGTCCTCACTGGGTCTGCACAGTTGCCCCCCTGTGCCTGGGGTCCGCCAGCTGCTGCCTGTGGGCCCGGGGACCGCCAGCCACCGCCCGTGCACCTGGGAACTGCGAGCCGCTGCTACTTGCGTTCCTGGGTCGCACCTCCACTTTTTCCTACCGCAACTCCGCCCCTCTTACCGGTCTGGATGAATGGTTGTTGGACTTCCGTACAGTTCAATTTTCTATAAGTTCCGGTTGTTTTCTTGTTTCTAAATATTTGTTGTCCTTAATTTTGGTTGTGAGAGGAGGCACAGTGTGTCCGCCTAAGCCTCCATCTTGGCCGGAAGTCTGGGATCAAGTTTGATACAGAAGTAAAACTTGGGGAGACAAGATAAATGGTCTGGTGATACACCTTAGTTTCTCTCTTGTTTTCATTTATGAAATTGTTGACATGCTGTGGTTAGAAGGCTATTCGGGACTGAGTTCACTAGAGTGTGGACATGTGGTATTGTTGATTGGAGATTAGAAAACTTTAGATACAAGAGGGCAAAGTTGATGACTTGTTATAAAAATGAGGAAGGCAGAGGTTGAGGGAGGCCCCACACCTGCGAACATAGCTGAGTGAGCAGCACACATCTGTGTTTGTTAACAAATGAAGATAGATAAGGCCTATGCCATTTCTCATTGTTACTTTTATGATCTGTTTTGGAAGCCAGATTGTGGGCATGCCCAAATCATCTAGTTTGTCCCAGTGTTACAAGTATGAAATTATGTCCACCTTACTTCACTACCCAAATCATTTTGGTGGGATTTTAATGAGGAAAAGATAATAAAACTGTAACTATAAAAAGGAGATGAAAAACCACTTAGGGAAAGAGAAAGGTCAGTTTGACTGGGAAGCTGGCGTAAATGGTGAGGCTTACCTCACAGGGTTATGAGGATTAAAAAGGTAATTCGTGGAGAGCAATCTGCCCACTGTCTAGGACACTGATGCTTAACGAATATCAATCTCCTTTACTCCTTGCCTTTTCTGTAGGTAATGGGTAGCCACCGAAGATTTTTAAGAGAGGCAATTAAAAGGTCAGAATTATATCTGAAGAAAATTTTATGTTCAGAGAGAACAGGAGCACCAATTTGAAGTTTTAAAAATTTATGCTTGAGTTGGAACAACTTGGGTCCCATGAAGGACCCCATTTAAGAAGCTTAAAACTTTCTCTCATCTACAGCATTTGAACCCAAGAAAATCATTTCCTTTTAACCTTCTTAGTTCTGACTGTTAAAAGACAATTTTTTTTTTCTGAGCCAATCTCCTATTTTTAGATTTACACTTAGGGAATCTACTTAGAATTTTGTAAATTTCTTGGGGGCAGAAATAGTTTTACTTTTGTTCTTCTTCTCACAGAACCTAATAGAACTAGACAAGAAGGGAGAAAGTGATTGTGAGCTGAATCTATTTTGAATGGTTTTCCTTGTATTAACAGGTTAGGTAACATCTATAAGAACTGTGGTATGTAGAACACAATTTGCTTAAAGCAGAAAATACTGCTGTGTTAAGAAAAATGCCACTTTCTCAGAAGTAATGTGAATGGTAGTGGTTACTTCCTCTAAGAAGTCTTTAAGAGACTGAACCTCACTCTGTGAAGCTATCATTGCATAAAACATATTTGGAACATCTTTCCTTTTGTGGTATTTACTTGCAGGATACTTCAAGGTAATCAAGAGAAGGAACTCCGAAGCTCTGGTCTCGCTGGAGTTTGAATCCCATCTCCTCTCCCTAGTAAGCTATGTGGCCTTGGGTTCCTTAGTCTGTTTTCTCCTCTATAAAATGTGGATACCAATATTACCTACCTTACAAATGTATGAAGATTAAAATTTATTTGTAAACACTTGTATAGTAGGAACTGTTGACTCTCATGCAAATATAAAATGAATGTGTACCAAAAATTTTATTTAACTTACTATTTCATGAGAGAACAAGGAAAATGTTAAAAAGAGGTTCAACTGAGGATTTGATTTTATTATTATCTACAGGACAAAGTTCATTTGCACTCCCACAGACAGCAATAATTTACATAGCAACAACAGTGAGGAAATATTCTATTATCAGTTTTCTATAAATTAACTTCTACCTCTACAGTTGTAAAATAGCCCATTCAAAGGCATGAGCATGTACCCTACAAGGATCAAGCACCCCACTGAGAGGATAATCCAGTGATCTTTTTCACTCACTCTAAGTCTGTAGATTTTCCTTACACAGGGTTGTTGTGAAGATTTACAAGTTTACTTAAAGTGCAGAAGAAAAGCCTGATTCATAGTAAATACCCATAAACATTAGACATTATTGTTATTGCTTTCAGAATTTACAGTACATTGCTTTGAATACCTGTAGTAGTCGTTTCTCAGGCATGGAAGCATACTTGATTTTTTGGAAACATCTAAGTTATTTGAAATGAAGTGTGTTAAATAAGTAAAGAGTACTGATTTTGCTTTTTAAGAAAACTTTTTTTTTACAAGTTGAGAACACTTTCAGAGTTAGTTGATTCGATGCATTTTAAAAAATCAGTTTTTATGAACAATAAAATAATTAAAAAAATCATTTAGAGGATTATGGGAAGATGGTAGAGGAGCAAGCACCAGGGATCTGTCTCTGCACCTGCGCAAGTGCACTGGCAGAGTCTGTCTGAAATGACTGTTTTGGAACTCTGGAGTCTGCTGAGGGCTTGCAACTTCCAGGGGAAGATCTGCATGGTAAACTGCAGCTAATTTTGGTCAATTTCAGCTCTTAGCACAGTAGCAGCTACACATTCTCCACCACCTGCCATATGGCAAGTGTCCCTGGAACAGCTTGCACACAGCTTGTGGGAGCCAGGGTGGGCAAAAAGAAACCTGCCCTCCAAATATCGAGGGTCTGCGCTCGGACTGCTGCTTCTAATCATAGAGATGAAGACATAGAGGTCGGCTGCCATTGCTGTTGTGCCTCCCGCCATTGTGAGTCCCTTCCCCTCTGGTTGAAGTGACTTCAAGGGATTTGAGGAGCTGGTGCCTGTTTCTCTCACCTTTATTTTTGGCCTTTTTCCCATTCAGGAGTCAGACTTGAAGACTAGGACATTAAAAAACAACTGCATACAGATAAAATTAGAATGTGACACATGTGCTTTGAGAAAGGCTCAGGAAAGGCCTAAGAAGATGTTAAGTTTATATCTAAGGTTGACCTTGGCTCTGAGCCTACAACAATCAAATGAACAAAAACAATATCAAAAACAGTAAACCCTGAAGAGCAGGGGAGAATTTGATGTCCAGAGTTACTATATTATTAGATTCAAATGACCAGTGTTCAACACAGAATCACAAGGCATATAGACAGGAAAGTGCAACCCTTTCAAAAGAAAAAATCAACAGAAGCTGTCCTTGAGAAAGACCTGACAGTAGATATATGAGACAAAGACTTTAAAAGGACTATCTTAAAAATGCTCAAAGAGGTAAAGGAAGATGTGGAGAAAGTCAAGAAATGATGGTGGACAAAATGGAAATAACAATAAAGACACATAAAACATAAAGAAAAACCCAACAAGAAATCCTGGAGCTGAAAAATTTAATAAATGAAATGAAAATAATTCACTAGAGGAATTCAGAGGCCTATTTCAACAGGCAGAAACTAGATTCAGTGAATTTGAAGATACAGCAATGGAAGTTATCAAGGCTAAGTAAGTGAAAGAAAAAGGTTGAAGAAAAGTGAACAGAGCCTTAGGGACTTGTGGGACACAACCATCCAGAGGACCAAAATATGTATCATGGGAGTCCCAGAAAAAGAAGAGACAGAAAGGGGCGAAGAGAATATTTGAAGAAATAATGGCTAAAAACTTCCTTAATTTGATGAAAGACAAAGATCCAAGAAACTCAACAAACCCTGAGTGAGATGAGTCCAGAGACCCATACTGAGACATATTATGATCACACTTTCAAAAGGCAGAGTGTTGAAGGCAGGAAAACAGGAATCATTATATGCCAGGGATCCTCAATAAGATTACCAGATTTCTCATCAGAAAGATTGGAGGTCACAAGACAGAAGATTGATATATGCAAACTGCTAAAAGAAAAAACTGTCAACCAAGAATTGCATATCCAGCAAAACTGCCCATCAAAGGTGAGGAAGAAATTAAGATTTTCCAGATAAATAAAAGTTGAGGAGTTCATGACCACTAGACCTGCCCTGCAAGAAATGTTCAAGGGGCTATTGCAAGGTAAAAGAAAGGACACTACACTGTATCTCTATCCATGAACAATATGAAAAAGGAACTTACAAAATTTCATTTATAATGAATTTTCATTTCATTATATAAATTTCATTTTCATTGAAAAGAATACTTAGGAATTAATTTAGCTAAGGAGGTGAAAGACTTATACAATGAGAACTATGAAGCACTGCTGAAAGACATTACAAAAAAACCTAAATAAATAAAACACACCCCATGTTTATAGATCAAAAGATTTGAAGTTGTTAAAATGTCAATACTACCTAAAATCTATAGATCCAATGCAATCAAAATCCGAATGACTTTTTTTCAGAAATAGGAAAAATCCCCTCGTCATATGGAATTTCAAGGGACCCTGAATAACCAAAACCATCTTGAAAAAGAACAAAACTGAGGACTCACACTGCCTGACTTCAAAACCTAATACAAAATGACAGTAATCAGAACAGTGATAAAGTGATACAGACAGACATATACATCAATGAAACAGAATAGAGAACTCAGAAATAAACTCTCACATGTATGATCAAATAATTTTTGACAGATGGCCAAGACCATTTAATGGGTAAAAGAACGGTCTTTTCAACAAATGGTACTGGGAAAACCGGTAGTCATATGCAGAAGAATGAAGTTGTACCCTTACCTAACACCATCTACAAAAATTTACTCAAAATGGGTCAAAAATCTAAATTTAAGACCTAAAACCATAAAATTCTTAGAAGAAAACACACCACAAAAGCTTCACAACATTAGATTTGGTGATGATTTCTTGACTATGACACCAAAGACACAGGTGACAAAAGAAATTGACAAACTTATGAAAATTTAAAATTTTATGCATTGAAAAATACTATTCATGGAGTAAAAAGACAACCCACAGAATGGGAGAAAATATTTGAAAATCATTTACCTGAGAAGGGATTAATGCCTAGAATATATAGAAAAACTCCTAAAACTCAAGAACAAAAAACCCAATTAAAAAATGGGCGAAAGCTGGCTGGTGTGGCTCAGTGGATTGAGTGCTAGACTGAGAACCAAAGGGTCACCGGTTTGATTCCCAGTCAGGGCACATGCCTGGGTTGTGGGCCAGGTCCCCAGTAAGGGGTACATGAGAGACAAACACACATTGATGCTTCTCTCCCTCTCTTTTCCTCTCTAAAAATAAATTAATAAAAACTTTAAAAATAAATGGGCAAAGGACTTCAATAGATATTTCTCCAAAGAAGATATAAGAAGAGCCAATACACACATGAAGAGATGCTCAAAATTACTAATCAGCCCTGGCTGGTGTGGCTCAGAGGATTAAGGGCCGACCTGCAAACCAAAAGGTCACTGGCTCGATTTCCAGTCAGCGCACACGCCTGGGTTGTGGGCCAGGTCCCCAGTTGGGGGTGTCTGAAAGCCATCCAATCAATGTATCTTGCACACTTCAATGTTTCTCTCCCTTTCTTTCTCCCTCCTTTCCTTGCTCTCTAAAAATAAATGAATCTTTAAAAAAAGTCACTAATCAGCCCTGGCTGGTGTAGCTCAGTGGATTGAGTGTGGGCTGTGAACCAAAGGGTCGCTGGTTCGATTCCCAGCCAGGGCAATGCCTGGGTTGAGGGCCACGTCCCCAGTGGGGGTGTGTGAGAGGCAACCACACATTAATGTTTCTCTCTCTCTTTCTCCCTCCTTTCCCCTCTCTCTAAAAATAAATAAATAAAATCTTTAAAAAAACAACTCACTAATCATTAGGGAAGTGCAAATCAACAGTACAATGACATAACATCTTACACCCAAAAATAATACAGAACAAGTAAAGGTGAGGATGTAGAGAAACTGGAACCTGTGTGCCACTGTTGGTGAAAATGTAAAATGGCATAGTTTCTGTGAAAACCAGTAGGGCAGTTCCTCAAAAAATTAAAACTAGGAATACCATAGGATATGGAGATTCCACTTCCAGGTGTGTATATGTAGAAGAATTGAAAACAGTTTTGAAAAGATATTTGTATACCCACATTTATAGCGCCATTATTCACAATAGGAAAAAGGGGAAAGCAACCCACTGCCATTGACAGGTGACTGGATACACAGAGTGTGGTACACTATACACACCATGGAATATTATTCAGACTTAAAAAGTGCAGGGGGCCCCTGTCCTGGGCGTCAGATGTTGGGGGGGGGGCTCTGCCCGCAGAGCCTCATCCCTCCGTCATGGATGAAAATAAAACTACCAAGTCATCTTCTGCTTGGGGAGGAAAGGGGTCAAACTCTCAGAGGAGAATGACCCAGAGTCCCTTCCTCACTAGGCTTTTATTGGGCTCCAATACACAGGAATACAGGTTTAACATTTCAAAGAAATCTGAGGGCTTAATCTGAGTCAGTGTCTGTCAGGAAAGGGGGTTGCAAAACTTTGGGAGACATACCCATTTCCTCCTGGGACCCTTATCATTTAAATGAGAGCACTCTTAGCAAACAAAGCAGGTTTCACAGGACTTCATGAATTCTTTTCTTATGCCTGTTACCCAGGGGAACCATTCTGGCTGGCACAGGGCTGCACCTGGCCCTGATAGTTTCAGGCTTTAAGCTGATTAGGCTCAGGAAGCAGAAGATATCTTCCAGACGGAAATGGGGAGTTATGTCAGAATAGCCAGGGGGCGAGGGTCCATCACCCCCTCTTTGCTGCAGCCCCCTGCCAGTCCTTCCAGGAGGGCCTCCCAAGTGGTCATGTCTGGCTTAGGTTGCCCCTCCCATGAGGAGTCTTACCCGTCATTGACTAACCAACCAAGCGCTGGGGCCAGAGATGGATGAGGCAGAAGCAGTGCTCCTGCCAGGGAGATAAGCTTTGTCTCCTTAGTGGCTCAGGTCCTCTTGACAGAACAGACCCAGATGAAGTGGGTCCCGTGGCTCTTACACAGCCCACTATGGGGTGAGGGTTACAACTCCTGAGACCAGGCTGAACGGTTCACAACAAAAAAGGAGGGAAATTCTGACAGACGCTGCAACACGGATGGACCTTGAGGACATTATGCTAAGGGAAATAAACCAGTCACAAAAAGAGAAATACTACCTGATTCCACTTGTATGAGGTATTTGGAGTTGTCAAAATCATAGAAACAGAAAGTAGAATGGTGGTCTCCAGGGGCTGTGGGGAGTGTTGTATTCAAGTAGCGAGTGAAAAGAATCTCCGAACACTGAGAGCAGTTTGGTGATAAATTTATTGGCCAAGTTTAACCTGCGCAGGGGCGTACTTCCCAAATGAGACCGTAGTCTCGCAGCTACGCAGAGCTGCCAAATGGAAGTCGCGCCCGGCTTACAGACTACAGGGGTCTTTATAGAGCGCAGCAAGCAAGCAGGGGATACAGAAGCAGATGCAGCAGTTAGCTATTGGCTCGATCAAACAAAGCAGAAGTTCCTGATTGGTGGGGGCTTTTACATTCCCTCCTTCTCTTTCTCATTAGTCAAACCTTTGACTCATGTTCCTCTTGGGGAAGAATTGTATAGGGCTGAGACAAAACCATGAGTTTTACCGTCTCTACTCTATTTTTGATAAAAGTTAAAAGCTTGTTTAGAATTATTGGTCCTATGGCTAGAGCTAAGAGGAGGAGAATTAGAGGTCCAGCTAAGGCGGATATCAGCGTAGTTAGCCAAGGGGAAGTCTTATATAGGGAAGAATACCAGGAGGACGACTCTGTCTCCTGCTCTCTGTCTTTAAGGCGTTTGGTGAGCTCTTTTATACTTTCCCTAATTATTCCTGAGTGGTTGGCATAGAAGCAACAATCTTCCCCTAAAGCTGCGCATACTCCTCCTTGTTGTAGGAAAACTAGGTCTATCCCCCTTCGATTCTGGAGCGCCACTTCTGCTAGAGAATCTACTTGACGTTCTAAATATTCTACTTGCTCTTGCAGCAAGGAGAGGTCCTTAGAGAAGGTTTGTGATAAAGCTTTGAGACTATTTTCTCCATGGATTAATGCTCCCGCCCCTACCGCAGCTGACCCTATGATACCGATAGTGGCGAGGATAGGAATTAGCAATGGGTCTCTCTTAACTCGGTTAGGGACTTGCATCAGAAAATCTGGGTTTCCTCCATATAGATATACCTGGGGAATGATATAAGCACTAATACAAAGCTCGGGGTTAATTGGTACTAGACATTTAAAGATACCTTGAGTACAAATAAACCATAATCCTTCTGGAGCTATTGTAACAGTCAAGTTTCTAGGATCTCTTGGCACATATTTATGGTTAAGACAATAATCACTATAATTTGAGGTGGCAAGGGTGTAGTTCGCCAGCAAATAACAAGTTCCTTGTCCATGGAATTCTGCTAATGTAAGGGTACTTCCAAATGCACACTGTTGCAGGCCTCCTGCTTGGCTATCTGTGGGAAGGGGTTTTGTTTCTGGCATGTCCTCTCCAGTGGTATTGACCCCTAAACCTACATAAAATGGGGGTCTAGGGCTGAGGCATAGCCAGCAGGACTCAGTTATGTTAGGCTGGGTGCTATTGAAGTATGGAAACACTTGTTCTAACAAACTTAATATTGATTCTCCTCGGTGGTGTGGTTTCCCTATCAAGGGCTCGGGATCTCCAAGGGGAGGCCTTAATTGGCTCTCGACCTCCAATTGTGGAGGTCCTATGGTCTCACTTTGGTTGGTGCTTATTCCTGTAGGTGCTATAGGCGTTGGGGAAGTCCTATCCTGACTTGCTGGTCTAGTGGTAGGTTTAGGTGGGCGTGGTGGTAGCTTTCCCGTTCCCCCTCTTAATAATGGCCTTCCCTGAGTGGGCAACCTTCTTACTGTGAAGAAGGTCCCCGGGTCTGTGCCACTGATATAGAGTCTGAGACCCCACGTGCGACCCTTCAGCCACCCTGGGTCTCCCGGGTTCAAGACCGTCACGGAGGCAGGGTTACACCTGTCCGCTGCACAGTCTGCATCCCATCCGTTACTTGGTTCCTCGCGTCTATCCCGGGTGAGGAGAATGTGTTTGTCAGTTCCCCCTCCGGGGCTCCAACCACCATTAGTTAAGGTCTCACAGCCCCAACTTTTACAATGAAAATCATTGTGTGATCCACATGTATATCGCCGTCCTGGAGGGGGCTCTGGACACCCATAATGGGGTGCACTCCTAAGAGCATAATTTTTGGGTGCACTGCCACATTGGTCACCCCATGAGGGTCGGTAAGCATAGCCCCCTAGAGTTAGAGAATTCAAAGCCGGGATCGCCGCCGCAGAGGCGCAGTACGGATCATCAAAAAATTTAGAAAAGTCTGTCTTTAGCATGACGGAGCTCGCTCCGCCCCAAGTATAGTTAGTGGCAATTACTGTCCCATCAGCAGTTCTTATAAGCACCCACTCTTGCTGTTCTAGGTTCTGGCTTTGGGCTCTACCGAGGATTAGGAGCCCTAAGTATGCGAAAAAGTAAGCTTCAAGGGTTTGTCTGGATCTTGGCGGACCCGCCATGCTCGTGGTTCCTCCTCTGGTGGTTGGGCCGCCTTAATGTGGGACAGGTGGATCCAGTAGGGCTTCTCCGCTACCCGTATAGCGGAGGGTGTGCTTAACAATACCTGGTATGGTCCCGTCCAACGTGGTTCCAAGTTTCCCTTCCGATGGTTAAGGATCCATACCCACTGTCCAGGCTCCAGCTGTTCAGGCTTTTCTTCTTTTCTTTGTTCAAGTCCCTGATGTCGGGTCTGCTGGAAAGCGCGCACTTCACTCTGGATTTCTTGCAGCGCCTGTAAGGACTTGAGGAAGTTACAGTTAGATGTCTCTATTTCCTCGGTGGACAACTTGGGAATTAAGGGTACCGGTTGTCCATATAATATTTCAAAAGGTGCCCAACCTTTAATGTATGGGGTGCACCTTACCCGGAAGAGGGCGAAAGGGAGCAGCTCTACCCAATTTTCGCCGGTCTCCTCTTTTAATTTTATTAAAGTTTCTTTCAGTGTTCTATTCATTCTCTCTACTTGTCCTGAACTCTGCGGTCTATAAATACAGTGTAGCTTCCAATTAATACCTAATTTATTTGCCAATTCCTGTGAGATTTTGGAAATGAATGCTGGTCCATTGTCAGAACCTATAGCTATGGGTATCCCATATCTAGGTATAACTTCTCTTATTAAGGTCTTACAAACTGTGGAAGCGGTCTCTCCCCTTGTGGGAAAGGCCTCTACCCACCCAGAGTAAGTATCCACTAGGACTAGCAGGTACCTGTATCCTGATTTCCCTTTAGGCATTTCAGTAAAATCAATTTCCCATAGTTCTCCCGGGGCATTGCCTCGATGCCTCACGAAGCGAGGTAATTTCTGATTCTGGGCGTTCACTTTCGCGCAAGTCTTGCATCGCGAGGTGATGGAGTGAATTATTTCCCTTAGGTGTGGTCCCAGGTAATATTTCCTGATTAACAGTTCTAGTTTGTTCTGTCCCAAATGGGTGCTAGTATGAATGTCCTGGACAATTTTTGTTAGTACCCCTTCTGGCAAGTATAGCTTGGCGTTTGGAAGTACTATCCATCTATTTTCATTCTTTGTTCCCCCTAGCCTTGCTCCCTCTTGCTCTTCTTCTTTAGAATACGTGGGGTTTGGGGGCAACTCCGGCTGGGGTACTAGGGGGAGCAGGTTACTCTCTGTCCTCATAGCGGCTTCCTTGGCGGCAGCATCGGCCAGACTATTCCCTCTTATGACAGGAGTATCTCCCTTCTGGTGGCCCTTACAATGGATAATGGCAACTTTCTTGGGTAACCATATAGCCTTTAGGAGAGAGAGAATCTCTTCACGGTTTTTAATGTCTTTTCCTCCTGCAGTTAGGAGACCTCTCTCTCTGTAGATGGCTCCATGAATATGGGCGGTAGCAAAAGCATAGCGGCTGTCAGTGTAGATATTGGCAATCTTTCCTTCAGCTATCTCTAGGGCCCTGGTCAGCCCTATCAGTTCCGCCCTCTGTGCAGAGGTTCCTGCAGGCAATGCCCTTTGCCACAGGACCCTATCTTCTGAGGTCACTGCTGCCCCTGCGTACCGCTGTCCGTCCTTGATAAAACTGCTCCCATCAGTAAAGAGGGTCAGGTCTACTTTCTCATATGCCTGATCTTTTAAGTCCGGGCGGGAGCCAGTCACTGTGTCAAGGATCTGCTTGCAACTGTGGATCACAGTGGAGTCTGGTACTGGCAGCAGAGTGGCTGGATTCAGGGCAGTGCTCTTAAGGAACTGCACCGCTGGAGGGTTCAGCAGCTGTGCCTGGTACTGCGTCAGCCGCGCATTAGACAGCCATCGGTCTGGGGGGGACCGTAGGACCTGTTCGATATAGTGCTCTCCTATGACCTGTATGTCCTGCCCCAGGGTCAACTTGCCTGCTTCTTTAACTAGTAGTGACGTGGCTGCGATAGCCCTTAAACAGGCCGGCCATCCCGATGCCACAGGATCGAGTTTCTTTGACAAGTAGGCCACAGGCCTCTTCCACGGGCCGAGGGTCTGGCTCAGAACACCTAGGGCCGTACCCTCCTTTTCAGCAACATATAGCTGGAAGGGTTTGGTCAAATCAGGTAGGGCTAGGGCTGGGGCTGAGACTAAGGCTTCCTTCAAAGCCAGGAATGCTTGCTTCCCTTCCTCAGTCCACGTAAAGGAGTCCTCCTTGCCTCTGGTGAGATCATGCAAGGGTTTTGCTATGCTTGCAAAACCTAATATCCACAGTCTGCAGTAGCCTACGGCCCCTAGGAACTCCCGTACCTGTCTCTTGGTAGTTGGCTCTGGAATCTGTAGGACTGCCTGGATCCGCTGGTTTGACAAAGCCCTCAGCCCTCCTTTCAGGTCGTACCCCAGGTAACTTACAGTTTGCGTCGCAATCTGAGCTTTCTTGGCTGACACTCGGTAGCCCATCCTCTCAAGGTCCCGGAGCAGGTCTAGTGTGGCAGATTCACATTCCTCCTGTGTCCGGGCTGCTACCAGGATGTCATCTACGTATTGGAGGAGAACTATTGATGGATGGGTTCTCCTGAACTCCTGGAGATCCTTACTCAAGGCCTCATTGAATATAGTTGGTGAATTCTTGAAACCCTGGGGCAGTCTGGTCCATGTAAACTGCCCTACTAGTCCATTTTCGGGGTCACTCCACTCAAAGGCAAACATTTCCTGACTTTGGGGAGCCAGGGGTATACAAAAGAAGGCATCTTTTAAATCCAAAACAGAATAATAGGTATGAGTTGGTGGCAGCGAACTCAAGAGGGTATACGGGTTTGGTACCGTGGGGTGTATGGTTTCAACTCGGGCGTTTACTTCCCGCAAGTCCTGCACTGGCCGGTAATCCTGGGTCCCAGGTTTTTGGACAGGGAGAAGGGGGGTGTTCCATGCAGACTGGCATTTTCTCAGAATGCCCGCCTCTAATAGGCGTTTCAAGTGCCCCGCAATCCCCTGTCTGGCCCGTGCTGGGACAGGGTACTGCCTGATCCGGACCGGCCGGGCCGTGCTGGCCAGCTGGACCAGCACCGGCGGTTGGTGAACGGCCAACCCTGGCGGGTTTGCCTCTGCCCACACCCCTGGTACTTGCGTTTGCAGTTCTTCTAGGACTGTATCCTCCTTTTTCTCACCGTCTGGGAGTATCGCCAGCAAGTATTCTTCCGACAGGGGGACCGTCACCTCCAAACTGGTCCCTTCAGGTGCTTCTGCTGATTTGAAGCTTATGGTAGCATGGAGCTTCTGTAACAAATCTCTCCCGAGTAACGGGTATGGACAGTCTGGAATGACTAGAAAGGAGTGAGTAATAGTCCCTTTTCCTAAGTTGGTAACTCTGGCCGCTGTCCAGGGATACGCTTCGGCCTTACCCGTTGCTCCTATAATTTTGGTGGTTGCTTTTTGGAGTTGTCCCTGAGGTTGCTTTAGAACAGAAAATGTGGCTCCCGTGTCGACCAGGAAGTCTACTGGTTTCCCTTCGACATTCAAGGTGACCATGGGCTCCTGGGAGCCAACAGGTATGGAGCCCTGGCCCCGTCAATCTAAGGTTTGAAGCAGCACCGCAGGACGAGCCTCCTTTGCCTGTAATTTGGGGCAGTCCTTCTTCCAGTGTCCCTTTTCTTTGCAGAATGCACATTGGTCCTTGTCTACCCTGGGCCACTGGCCTCTTGGCTTCCCTTTCTTCCCTTCTTTCTTCGGGCCTGCCTGGGCTGCAATTAGGATTTTTGCTACCTCTTTTGCCCTTCCTACTTCTGGGTCATCTCTGTTCACATATACTTTCTGAGCAATTTCTACAAGCTTGCTGATATTTTCTCCTTCAAATCCTTCAATCTTTTGTAACTTCTTTCTAACATCAGGAGCTGCCTGGGTCACAAAGGCTATGTTCAAAAGCCGCCTGTTCTCAGGAGCCTGAGGGTCTAATGGGGTGTACACTCGGTAGGCTTCTATCAGTCTTTCTAGAAAACTAGCAGGGGACTCTTCTCTCCCCTGTACTACCTCACTGACCTTACTAAAATTTGTTGGCTTCTTAGCTGCTATCTTCAACCCTCTTAACAGAGCCCGGCGGTATTGGAGGAGCGCATCCCTTCCCCCACTCGTATTGGGGTCCCAATTAGGGGGTTGTTCTGGTAGTATATCTTGTACCTCCCTCCTCCCCACTGCGGTTTCTCCCTCCTCTCCCATAACCGCTTTGACAGCTTCTCTCATTATTCTATCTCTTTCCTCTGAGGTGAACAATGTTTGCAATATCTGCTGACAATCATCCCACGTGGGCTGGTGGGTTCTAAATATAGTCTCTAATAGGGAGATTAATCCCTGCGGCTTTTCAGAAAACGGAGGATTTTGCAATTTCCAATTATATAGATCACTAGTTGAGAAGGGGACATAGATTAGCCGCGGCGGTGCATGTAATGGGGCGTCTGGAGCCGGTGGCACCTCCCTGAGTGGCAAAATGGCGGCGCCACCTGAGTGTGGTGCCGAACTTAAAATGGCGGCGCCATCCTGTTTTGGCGCCAAACCTTCCCCATATTGAGTACCGCTGCGGGTATGAGGAGGACTCTGGATCCTCTCCGCCCTCCCACTAGAGGAATCAGGCAAGGGTTGATGATACGGGGGAGGAACGGAGGGAGCCAACAGCGGGTCCTCGGGTACTTCGGGCAAAACAGGGTATAACCTCCTCCCTCCCTCGTTCTCCTGGCTCTGCTGAGGTCGGCGCCCTTTGTCTGCCTGTAAGCGGGGAGTCTGCCTTGGCGCCGTCGCCACGCAGAGGGCCCTTCCCTTCCTCTGACCATTCGACTGGCATCGGCGTATGTACCCGGGGCGATCAGTGGCTATGTCTACCCACACATCTATATAGACCATCTGATCTGGATGGGGGGTCTCATAAACAATCCGCCGAACCGCGAAAAGGAGGGACAAGTCGAAAGTTCCCTCCGTGGGCCATCCTACGTCAAAGGTCGGCCACTCAAGCTCACTGAAAGTTCGCAGGACCTCCCGGTCGGGCGGCGGTCCCCCATAGCCCCGAGCGCGATTCTGAAAGTCAGAAAAATTGTTTAATAAACATTCTAGGGCAGTGCTCGAGGTGGAGCCTCCTTGTCCCATCGCGGATGCCTTTTGCCCGATTTCCACGGCACCTAGGATTAGGAATATGAGGGACACTAAAATTCCACACAAAAACACACAACTAGCTCCTCTCCACTCAGTCCATTCACGCACAAACAGGCCGCGGCGCACTTCAGCCTCTCCACACATTCAAACTTCGCTAGCGCGTTTGGTCGCGGCGCAAAACGAAACTAAATACCAAATGCGACCTAGTCGCAATCACTGTGCACAACGAAACCAAATTTCAAATGCGGGAGCAGAAGCTCCGGTTCTCGAGAGCGTCCTCTCCTTGAGAACCCCGCGGGCGGGCTACCGGCAACGTCTCGCCTACCGCCTCGCGGCTCCAATGAGTCTAGACTCCCAAACCAAATTCCGCGGCAAACTTACCCGGGTTCCACTTTCTCAGTCTCCGAAGACTTCCCTTGATCTCGCTGGGGCCTCCAAATGTTGTATTCAAGTAGCGAGTGAAAAGAATCTCCGAACACTGAGAGCAGTTTGGTGATAAATTTATTGGCCAAGTTTAACCTGCGCAGGGGCGTACTTCCCAAATGAGACCGTAGTCTCGCAGCTACGCAGAGCTGCCAAATGGAAGTCGCGCCCGGCTTACAGACTACAGGGGTCTTTATAGAGCGCAGCAAGCAAGCAGGGGATACAGAAGCAGATGCAGCAGTTAGCTATTGGCTCGATCAAACAAAGCAGAAGTTCCTGATTGGTGGGGGCTTTTACAGGGAGGGGGTCATGTGGGTTATTGTTTGATAAGTGTAGAATTTCAGATTCACAAGATGAAGAGTTACAAAGATGGATGGTGGTGATGGTTGCACAAGGTGAATGTATTTAATAACATTGAACTATACACTTAAAAGTGGCTAAGATGGGCCCTGGCTAGTGTGGCTCAGTGGATTGAGCACTGGCCTGCGAACCAAAGGGTTGCCAATTTGATTCCTGGTCAGGGCACATGCCTGGGTTGTGCGTGGATCTCCAGTCGGGGGCGTGTGAGAGGCAAACAATCAATATTCCTCTGGAACACCGATGTTTCTTTCCCCCTCGTTCTCCTTCTGTTCTCCCCTCTCTAAATGTAAATAAATAACATTAAAAAAAAAACAACTTGAAGAATTCCAAATGTTTGGGATGTTTAGCCTCCCATGATAAATTATTTTAAAAAACATTACATGAAGAACTGAAAAATAATGTGCTTGCTTAACAATTCATTCTGAAAGGTTTATGGTTAACTTCATAGAGTTCACAGAAGGGAGTTTGATGCATGTGAGGATGGGACTGCCAGGACCGAGGCACAGAGTAAACACAGCTGGGGTCCTCCTGCATGGTCTTAGCTGATACAGAATCCCTGTGGCTGAGAAAACCCAGATAGGGACCTGCAAGCACTTCTGAGGAATAGCAACCTTGCTGGTGACAAGCTCATGATAATAAAGTATGATGTAATTATTTGAAGGAAATGTTCTGCCATGCTTCCAGTGATGAGTTTTTAACAATAAAGCAAAACACCACAGACTGAAAAAGCCAAAGTCAGTCGACATCACATTAAGACACATCATTTCCCTTTTTACCTGGTTATGGAACTCAACTTCCCCTTTATTTTAAAACCAGTCTTCCTTTGAAGAAGTGACTAGGAAGTGGAGCAATTTACTCTGCTGCTCTAGTAGAGACCCTAATCAACTCCATGCATCCCAGGTTGCACAGGACAGGAACCGGAGACATAAAAACATGGAGTCCTGCCACTGGGAGTGTGGTCCCTGGGTCAGCAGCAACTGCACAGCCTAGGATTCCTCAGAGCCCTGGGCCTCACCCCAGAACTCCTGATTCAGAATCTGCACCTGAATAAGATCTCCGGGCAACTGGAATGTATATGAAGGCTTAGGATGCACTTGCAACAGCAAAATAGCCCACATTCCTCCTTGCTGCTTAGCACAATGGAGGCATTGGTGAGTGGGTATGCATATTCATGCCTGGGAAGAAGATTTAGGTTCTAGTCTCAGACTTATCACTGAACATATGCTTTGCTTCTCACCTATTACACACCACCAGCCCTGCCTACTTCTCAGGACTGCTCTAAGGACCAAATGGGATCTCTGCTAACTAACCCATAAGAGTTCTGCGCCAAGGCTGCCTCTGAGGCCTTATCCTGCATTCTAGCCACCATTCTTCATGTTGCACACTGCATTCTAGCCACAGTCTACAGACAGAGTTCATTTCCACTTCAGGGCCTTTGCACAAGCTGCCTTCTCTGCCCGGAGTGGACGTCCTTTTGATCTCTGTGTGTCTGGCACTTTCTTTGTTATTCAGATCTTGGCCAATTTCAGTGAGATTCACTGAATTCAGTGAGAACCTCTCAGACCACCCAATCCAGTCAAACTCTCCAGGGGGTCACTCTGTTCTAATTCTCTGCATGCCATTTATCACAACATGAGCAGGGACAGTTCCTGTCTAACTCTGGGTTAAATACTCAGCGCCCTGAACTGTTCCTGTCACACTAAATGCTCAATACATATTTGTTAAATGAATGGCTAGAGAAGGTAAAAACAGTCTGGAAAAAACAAGCTACTACATGAAATATAGAATGCTTTTATTCATAAAATCTTCCTTGCTTTCACGTGGAGCCTTCTCTTGAAAATCATAGCAATATTACCTCGATTACTCAGACAGCCTATATCACATATGTAAAAATCTCCTGCCTTTTCAGGAAGCAAGAAAGACTGGAATGCAGGCTGCTTTTCATCATTTTGCAAGGAAAGATGATTCATTCACTGCTCACATTCCTCTTTCAGGTATCATTCCTCCTCCTTCATGGCGATAGTCTCCATTCATTGGTTTAATTTCATCCATTTTCCTTGAGAAAGTAAAGAGCTTAAAAAAGAAAAGCTGCTTCTGAGGTCACAGTATAGGATATTAATATCACTCTGCTAACAGAGCCTTGGCCAAAGTTGAGCAGATGGCCTGGAGGTGGCTTGGCGAAGCTGCCCGAGATTCAGAAAAGGCTGCATGCAGGTCAGCAGCAGGGAGAACATACTGTGTGAGACCACAGGCTGAGACCTGTGTTGAGGCTCCTTCTGCCGCAAAACTGACACTTGATAATGATTTGCTGGTTTAGTTTTGATTCTCAGTGAAGCATGACAGAGATTGGCTTTAAGTCCAACGTTAGAGGTTCCAAAAAGTTTTTACAATTTAAAGACAGATCAGAGAAGGCCACAGCTGTTTTCTTTAACCTATCTACACTCTTTCTACCAAGAAGGTTAAATGAACGCTCCTGCCACTACCAGGTCAGTGCTGACTACCGTCCCCCAATTACAGGCAGTGATGCCTTTTCACGAATTACCTTTGCCTCCCTTTCCTTAGTCCAAAAAACACCATAATGGGAAAAGGTGCACAAAGTGAAAGTCGAATACTTGCCCACTGTGCAGGCTGAACAGAGCGATGGCCCCATCTGCTGATTCCAGTTGAAACAGCAGAGAGTCAGGATGCATGGCAAGTTAGGAGTCCTGCCCTGAGTGCCTTCTGGCGCCCAGGTGACCCACAGCGCTGCTGAGAAAAGTCCGCCGTCCTTAGGCACAAAGTGGTATGTGGAGTTCCTAAATATTCTCTCTGAGGTTCCATGTCTTCATTGTTTATTTATTTTTCGGTTTTAAATGAGCTGTACAGCTCCAGAAGCAACTAGAGGTGCAATGGTTTTATATCGGATCAAGTGCTGCGAGCCTTCTTCCAAGTCAATCACATAGTCCCTGAAAAAAGGAGGAAAAAAGCATACGTGGAGAGCTTAGCAGGTGCTCTACCGGGAAAAGTATTTCCCACTGTCAAAATCACACATCACTCACCTCTGCTCATCTGTTTCTGGTTCTACCAGAATGTTTTCTTGTCGCTCTTTCACTCTCAGAAACACATATGAATCTAGATCTGGTTTGGGAACTGCCAAAAAATAATAATGTGATCAGAAAATGCTTAGCTAACAAAATCAGTAGGGGAAAAGTTGCTGGGATTAATTGTATCGACCACTGAGGGACCTGTGACGTAAAAGCATTTTGGGTTAGGATGGTTTGAGGAGAGATCTGGCTCCTTCTAGAAACAGCTGCATACTTCCCAGCCATGCTTCCCCAGAGCGCTGTCACTGAACAAATGACAAGTATTTCAGATGTGCAGGGAGCTCGCTACACCTCGTGGACGATACAAGCAAGCAGAAGGCATGGTCCTGGACAAGGCGGTAATAGCAGCATTTGAGGAAGCCTCACATGAGGGGCCCGTTCCCTCAACACTGTGGGGAGAAAGGAGTCGATGTGTGCTTTGAAGGACAGAGTAGGATTTAAAGAGGAAGCATGAGCCTGGTGGGTAATGGCAAGGGCCACAGCAGAAGTGTGCATGGCCTTTTGGGAGGACAGAGTGTATACATCTGGCTAGAAAATATTTCTACATAAAGGAGTAACAGGAGAGAGTACAGTTGGCACTCACTTAATGTCGTTGATAGGTTCTGTGACTAAGTGAAACAATGTGTAACAAAACCAATTTTACCATAGGCTAATTGATATAAACAAGAACTGAGTTTTCATAGCATTTCATCAATGTTATAATGAGAGGACATGGAAAGAAATGTCATTCAAGGACCTACTACATTAGAAAGACTCAACCGTATGGTGATAAGTCTTGGATGCTAGACTAGGGGGGTCCCTCAATGGTTGATTACAGGTCAGGTAAGTTGCTGTCGTCCCTCCTCCTCTTCAACCACCAGCCAACATTTCGAGCTAAGTGAGTGCCCAAGCCAGGCTGTCCTTTGAAAGGTCTTTGCTTCCTGGTGCTCCATTTGCATCCGGAGACTCCACCAACTGTAGGGGCCAGAACCTATGGATGAACTGCTCTAACAGCCTACTTCAGATTTCATGTTGCCCTCGATCCCCTCATTTATAGAAGGGGGTTCAGGATAATGGGCTCCAAAGGTCTAAGGAGGGCCCCCCTGGCTGCTCCAGGGTTCTGGGCTTGCCAAGGAGACTCCAACTTCAGGGTCAGCTGACTCACTGGGAAGCTGATTCCAGGAAACCCAGCTTAGCTTAGACTTCAACATGCCTTCCCCCACCCTGCCAGCGGGGTCTCCAGTGCTCTAGAGGCCTGAGGGGACTCACCGCACCTGGGCTAACCAAGCAAGACTCCAGTTCCACAAGGGCAGGCTGTTCCCTCCTCCCTCCACCCCATTCCAGCTTCCCATTCCAAGAGACTGGCTCTAGTCCTTGTATGGAATCCAGGACAGCAACACATGTTTTAGGAGGTGTCCGCCGGCATCAAGTAGAAGCTCTGGGACAACCCCGCTTAGCTCCAGTCCCAGGGATTCAGATGCATACCCATCATTAGTCCATGGCTGCTTTAACCAACTGGTTGTGACAGCAAAGGTTAACGGTTAGGTATGTGTTCCTTGCTCCATCCCCGTTCTTCTAAGGTGCAGACAAAAGTAGCTGAACTGGATACAAACTGGGCCTTCTGTTTCCCTCAGGCAGGTTCACCAAAATGACCAGTCTGGTATGGGTGTGGCTTGCTCCTGTGTCCCCCACAGTCTGCACTGTATCCCCCATCACATTCATGGTGAAGTCCAAATCCCCTAGTATGTCAGAATGGGAATGTGTTTGGTATAGGGCCTTAAAAAGGTAACTTAGTTAAAATGAGGTCAGTAGGGTGAGGACTAATCTAATCTGACTGGTGTTGTTGTAAGAAGAGGAAGGCGCTGGGGTATGTGTGCACAGAGGGGCGGCCATGTGAAGAGGCAGAAAGAGAGTTGCCATCTGCCAGCCAGGAACAGAGGGCTTGGAAGAAACAGCCCTGCCGGCACCTTGATCGTGGACTCTGGCCTCCGGATCTGTGGGAAAATCAGTGTCTGCTGTGTGAGCCCCCCAGTGTGTGGTGCTGGTTATTGTAGCCTGGGCCGGCTGAGACATCTGGTGCGCCAGGTCCCCACCCACCCTGTTCTAGTTCTCCACCTGCCACAGGGGTCCGTGTGGTCCCAGCACGGGTAGGATAAGAGATACACTTCCATGGCTCAGTTGTACTTGAACTTCTGGCTTCAGCACACTAAGCTTAGTTTGTGAACAATGTGGTCTCCAGGCTCTGGAGCATTATTGGATTTCGCTTGGCAGTTATGCCTGACAAAGGTCCTGCTCAGATATGGCAAGCTGTGAAAGACAGAGGGATACGGACTTTAACCTAAATGCGAGGGGGTCCCCAATTAGTTGATCCAAGGGTAGGAGCCATTACTGTGAGTCCCTCCCCTCAGCTCAGCAGAATTTTAGGGGCACTCTGTGAAGATGGGGCGAGGTGGAGGCGCTGGCTATGCTCTACTTCCCCAGCTGCCTCTTCCCCCTTTCCTCACTCAGTCCTGCTCTCCCATTCCATAATGAGAAATTCCTCATCGAGAAAACATGAGGAGCCTTTACTATGGGTAACGAGGAATCACTGAAGGTTTCCTTAGCTTCCTTTAAGTCCTCCTTGGTAGCTAGAGAGTCCCTGCACAGTTTGGAATCTGTGAGGACAAGACTGCTAGCTCTTGGAGAGCAGAGACCTTGTACCCTCAGTGCTCAGAGGAGCCCAGTGCTGTGCAGATGCCCACCGGAAGGAACACATGACTGCGGGCAAGAATGAGCCCACATTTGTAACACCAGTCACAAGAATGTCAGCCTGACCTGAAGAACACTTGGCTTCCCTTATACCTGCTCTAAATAATCTTTTGTTTTTAACTCAACCCTTCTCTTTTCTTTCCTGTTTATCTACATACTTATTTTTCCATGTTTGAGAGAAAAAGGGTAAAGGTAAAGACCTTATTCTAAAGCATCTGAAGGTACTTGGAATGTGATACTCAAGGTGACTATAAAGTGAGTGTTCTTACCTGACCTCAAGAGGTCTACTTTCTGTAAATTAGGAGGCATGTGCTTTAGGGCAACATTCTTTAGATAGGTCTCTGTGTTAGCCATGTACCTGAAATACACAAATTAAAATCACCATGACAACCTGGCTGGTGGAAGCCACCAGAACTATCAGACAGAGAACAATGGCTCTGAGATCAGCTTCGTGGATATAACCAGCAAAACTCATGCTCACCAGCCAGGGAGAGAAAGGCAGGTCCCACACTCCCTGCCTACTCACTCTTTGGCAAAGGTAAGCTCTGCTGGAGAAAGGATAGAAGGCTCCTCCTCACGGCGTGTTTTCTCCTTTTCAAGGACATGAGGGAAAAACTTCTCTATCTGCGAGTATAAACAAAAATCATCACGAAAACATCTGTCAAGAGTTAAATGTCAAACATACTACTTTTCTGAAATAGAGGGAGGTTAGTATAGGAATTGACTTCAACAATGGCAAATCTTCGTGGTCAAGACTGTTCTTAATAATAAGGCCTATACTCTGGATTTCAAGAAAACAGGTTTCAAACAATTCAGAGGAAAGTTAATGGCTCTAAAAAGAATGACACACTTCTGTAAAAGATGGTCTAAAGCCCTGGCCAGTATATCTCAGTTGGTTGGAGTGTCGTCCTGTAAATCAAAAGGTTGCAGGTTTGATTCCAAGTTGGGCACATGCCTAGATTGCGGGTTAGGTCCCCAGTGCGGGTGTGTGGGAGAAGCAACCCATCAGTGTTTCTCTCTCACATCAGTGTTTCTCTGCCTCCCTTCCTCCCTCCCTTCCCCCGTCTCTAAAATCAATAAGCATGTCCTTGGGTGAGGATAAGAAAAAAAGATAATCTGAATACAACTGTAAATGATATTTAAGAGGAAGAGAAGGGGATATTACTTAACATATTTGTGTAATTGTACAGGGTATTCTTCTATGAGATGAAACATACCCAGAAGCTAGAAAGATGCATACAGAATACAGAAGCAGACAGAAGAGTGATACTTATAAGAATATAAACAGCAAGGATAAAGCCTACAAGTGAGGTGAGGCTTATAAAAAATGCTAAGAACTGCCAGGAAAAAAAAAAGATGTGTGGCCAGGAACCTGGAAGGGATCAGTCTGCTGTTTAAAAGCAATGATGTTCTGGTTACCTCTGTCAAGGAAATGTTCCTTCTAACAGTGGTCAGGAACAAGTGAAGGCCAAGATAAAGGAGCAGTTATTTTATTTAAAGGAGTGTAAGACTTTCAGTTTGGATCAATTATGTTCCAGGATAAATTAAACTAACATTTATATGGGGTTTAAATAGACAAAGCACTTTCTCCTATTATATGTAAATTATATTTTATCATTTATTAAAAATATACGTAGTTTCCTAATCTCAGAAGAATTAGTTCAAAAGAAGTATGAAAGATCAGAGATAGGCAAACTTCCCAATTTAAAAAAATACAGCAGGTAGAGAATCTTCAAGTACAGATAGTGTCCATAACATTGACATGTGGCATTATATTAGAACAGATAATTTAAAAGATGGTTTGTGAATTCAAAGAAAAGTAAGTAGTAAACAGGAAGAGGTTTTATCCAGAAAAGCAAGCGGCCTGGTAGTGGAAGGTGGAGTGAAGAGGTGCACTGTGCATGTCAGTATTTTCAGGACATGATAATGTCTCTGTGACACCTTTGAGGACAAGCTGTAAGCTGGGGCAGGGTAACAGTGTACAGTGGGAGACTTACGGACAGTTAAATGAAGACTGCTGACTCAACGGAGAGCTGTCAGTCTGCAGGGAAGCCTGTGGTGGAATGTTCTGTCAGTGGCCCTGTCCCATGAAGGAATCAGAGTAGACCCTTGATGACACAAGTACCAAATTTGCTGGTGACGTAAAGTATTAAGAGATAACTAATGTATTAGGTGACAAGATCAGGATCCAGAAACCAGGGAGATGGCCAAATTTAATAAAACAAAGCTAAAGAGGGATACGCATCAAGCCCTACACTCAGGAGTCAAAAATCCAGCCATACAAATACCAGATGGTGACAGGATGGGGTAACGTGACTCAAACATTTCAGATAAGGCTCAGGTGAACAATGAGCACAGAATGAGCTCAGTGTGACGTGCTTGTCAAACATGCCAATGTAATACTAGGTGGCATCACTACCATTTTAATGACCAGAATATGGGAAGTGACCATCCTGCTTTAACAGACATGACCGAACTACAACTGGAACAGTGTATTCAGCTGAGGTGGTATAATTAAAGATGGCTATCAACAAACTAGAACTTTGTAGGAAAGAGACCAGGAGAGTAAATGGAAATAAATGGTTGAAATGTTCAGCTGAGAGGATTTCAATAAGACTCATGAGCTGTCTTTAGATATCTAAAGCATTCTCACGTAGGAGAATGTATCTGTTTTGTAATAACTAAGGGGACAAGCAGAGCTATGAGAAGAAGCTTAAAGGAAGTAAGAACTTTCCAGGGTTAAAATAGGTATCGCACAAATTAAGAATGTTTTGCAATTTCATTTTTATAAGTTAGAGCTACAGTATAGTTGAATGTCAAGTCAGCACTGCCATGCTTTAACACCAGGGGGCACCATTCACAGCAAATAAATAGGTTAAAAATGTCTGTCCCCAAGAATGTGCCATGGTCCATAGAAGCATGGTCTATGCTTCTCCAGAACACTCTCTTGCCCTCCTTACTCTTTAGCTCCCCTGATATTGGGCCTCAGCAGCATCTTCAGGGCCTGGACTCTCCCAGGCCCCAGCCTAACTTCTTTCTGAAATACTCAGTCTACGTTATACACTATACTGCCTTAATGCCTACAGGTATCTTTATCACTTCTATCTCTAGTAAAAGCCATAAAAATTCAGCTGGTTTAACCACCAGCTGTTGTGTATATATAGATGTGTGACTGATGAATACCCTACAGGTAACATTACATAGATTAAAAAGGAAACAATTTGCATATCTACAGATACATCTGTCACTTTCATCAAACCTTCATGAGCCGACACCGCAAGTAGCTGCTGAGGACATAGCGGATCCTCTCCATCTCCATCCGATGGACACTGACCTTCAGGTCCCCCTTCTTTGCTCTCCTGAGATTTTCTTCCTGTTGAAGGGACGATAAAGTTTATAAAAAACATGATATGCAGAAACAAAGAACCTTCTTTGTTTAATCTACACACAGCCAACAAGGACCACCACCACTGGCAACGCTGAGGACTCAAGCACTACATTTAGGTCAAAGGAGAAGAAAACACTCATAAGAGTTCTCATTTTCTTTTAATTCCTTAGTTACAATACTCATTTATAGGCGTACTTCGCATATATTGCGGGCTTTGTTCCAGACACTGCAATAAAGCGAGTCACCATCTTTTCGCTGGTGGAAAGATCTTGACTTCAATTTGTAAAAAAAACCCATGAAGTGCACTGTGAAGCACAACAAAGTGCAATGCAATGGAACAAGGTGACTGCACTTCTGGAAAATGACTATTTAAATAGAATCTGAAGTGACTGGTCAGAAGGGCCCACGAGAGCTCCAACCCGGTGGTGAAGGAGATAACAAAGCAGACAGAAGAAGTGTCCAAAGGGTCTTAAAAGTAGTGTTAAAACACCGGTTGAAAAACTGTAAAGTATCAATGTTTTAAAGCTACTCTGAGGCTGATAATGACTTGAGCCAAGCTCATCTAACACCAGAGCCACAAACCGGGGCTGGCAGGTAAGATATATAGAAGGGTGAGCAGTTAGGGACTATGGGGAACAGAGAACACACTGGAAGGAGAGGCCCTAACCTCGCTTAGGTCAGCTGTTGTCGTGTAAACATGTGGGGCTGGAGGTGACAGGTGTTGAGACTTTCCTCGGGAAGACAATATCCTGATATTCTCAGGGACTCTCATGCTTAGTACGTATATGTAGGTAACTAATTCAATATTTAAAAAAACTAAGCTGGGCCAAACAAAATAGATTTGCCAACAGACCTCTCACTACACTGACAAACCCTTTTAATGCTCTCTTCCTTGGTGCCCCTGGGATAAGCAACTCTTACCATGTGATCTAGCTGTTCCATGACACATTCTACAATTTCAGGTTTGCTTTCCAGCAGGTCAGGGGCAAACTTTTCATTCATCCAAGCCTAAAAAACAAAGCAAAAAAAAATTACACACACATGCATACCACTCACAATGTAGCAAAAAACCCTGTAAGTCAGCGCATACCTCATACCTCATGAAAATCACAGCCATCTCCAGTATTTCTGACTAGTAGGCAGTTGTCCTATATACTGGCTTTCAATACTGGAGATGTGTTGAAGGTAAGCTGTTTAATAATGGCTTTCCCATTTCTTTTAGTATGAAATTGTGTTTACAACCTTATATTTAACCAACATTACAAAGAAATCACTGCTCATTTCAAAAATGTCAGTATACCTGTTGCTGAGAGTAACATCACCTGGTGTTCAAACAGTACCTTTCACTAAGTAGCATCAGCACATTTCCTTCATCTGCTATTATTCCCCACCAGGAGGCACCGGCACCTTCCTATCTGGGGAGATGAAGTAACACTACATAAATTTCTCCATTCCTGAAGCTCAGAGCACTTTACGAATACTTTTTCACTCATCATTATAATATCTGAGAAGAAATGAATAGAGTTATTCTCATCTTGTTGGTGAGAAAACACAAATTAAGTTATTTACTAACTGCCCAAAAGTATAAAGAAGTGGATATTCATCTATTAAACAGTTTTGGAACAAGACTTTTAAATCCCTAATTTACAACTCAAGCCCAGATGCTTCATACATTTCAGAAATTACCAAGGCTTAGAAAACTGAAATAGCCACAGGTGATTGAGGAAAGGTATACCTATCTTTAAATTACAGGAAATTTAGTTTTAGCATAGCTCAGAATTACACGCCAGTTAGGCTCAATTTATTCCTTCTGACGTCCTTGAGTCTCTGCTTCTCCAAATATCACCATCACAACACATTATCAAATACTAGGTATTGCTACTGTCATAAATTTTTTCAGGTGCTCAAGCTTCTTTATTAGTGTTACAGAAGTGAACCAGAAAGAAAATCTGTATTTTCAAGAAGCATAATGAATGAGAAAAGAGCAAACTGTCATAGAGAACTTACAAAGCAGTTTTTCTTTTTAACTGATTTTATTAAATATTAATACCTACAAAAATAATTATAACATACAAATAAACATGAAGAATAGTGATACAAATATCTGTGTGCATATAACTTCCTTAACAAATATTATCATTATTTTAAAAGTCTCTGTTCCTCCCTCCTCAGTGGTAATCATTAGCCTGAATTTAGTGTTTAATATCCTTAGAAACAGTTTCACAACACTTGTTTCTATCTCTATATAGTACTTTCCAACCTTCACATGACAGAGCATTTAAAGAAAATGATAGCATTTGTATGGTGCGCCAGGGTAGAATGGAGTAGATTGCAGGGGGAGAGTTCTTATTTACAGTGCACTATGAAATTTAATGAAATATAAAACAGGAGAGAACATTAGTATAAAACTTTAAAATATTTTCAAAATGTGTGTTGAGGAACTTATGTTTAATCGATGTTTTGTTTTTTTTAAATAATCAGGTTCTTTGTTTAAAGTGTCTACATCTTGTTCCTAATCAAACATTTTAATGACAATCTTTTCAACATGTTATGGACTAAGCTGTTTCTCCCTCCACCCTGCACTCAAACGTCTAAGTCCTAACTCCCAGCACCTTAGAACGTGACTGTACTTCGAGACTGGGTCTTTAAAGAGGTGATTAAGTTAAAATGAGGTATTTTAGGTGGACCCAGACCCAATATGGCTGGTGTCCTTTTAATAGGGGTAAATCTGAACATGGACGCACGGAGGCAAGACTGTGTGAAGACACAGGGAGCAGACAACCATCTACACACCCAGGAGACAGGCCAGAGAAGAAACCAGCTGGGCCAGCACCTTGATTTTAGACTTCCAGCCTCCAGAGTTGAGAAAATACATCTGTTCTTTAAGCCCCCAGTCCGTGGTAGTTTGATGTGCATGCAGCCTTAGCAAACTAACACGATCATTAAAATCAGAAACTATGCACTGTAGGCAATACCTTTTAAGTCATTTTTTCACAGACATTCAAGAATAGCCCAGGCATACTCCTGCAGCTGCGTTTATTGGTGGTCCTTGTCAGGTTGCTCCTTAGGCCATGCTTTGTAGCCCAAGTCTGCCAACTGCAACAGCTACCCAGGTGGCGGACCAACCCCCTGGCTGCACTCGGGGACAAGGGGCAACTCCTGCTCACCCACCGCCAAGCTGAGGCTGTGCTGTCAGACGCAACTGTCCTTGGGCTGCCTTCCAAGGAGCCCTGATGACATACAGGAGTCAACCAGCCTGGAGGCTCTGTGCCCCAGGGGCGAAGGGTCAACATCACTGAGACATCTGCAGCATATGGAGGGGAGCACCCCATCCAAGCTGACAAGCTCTTCCTTCAACAATAGTTTTGCAAGTGTTTGACTTTTATATAAGTAGTTTCTTCAGCAACTTATTTTTTGTTGTTCTACATTATGCTCCTAACAGTTATCCATGCTGTTGCATGAGCTATCTTTTAGTCATTTTGCTGTTGTTTTTTTCTCATTGTGCGTATATGCCATAATTTCTTATCCATTCTTATGGTGAAGGATATCTGGGTCAATTCTATGAACATTTTGTGCATGTCTCCTAGAGTACACACGAATGTTTCTCTAGGGCACAGGTGGCAAACACGAGGCTGGTCTTCCAACTTGTTTTATCTGGCCCGGCACCTTATTTCCACTGCTAAGGAGTAGTTACATTTATACAGTCCTAAAATTACATCCGGCCCTTTGAAGGCAATGTGAGGCTGACGTGGCCCCTGGTGAAAATGAGTTTGATACCCCAGCTCTAGGGTATTCACTGAGGAGTAGAATGACTGGGTAACAGCATATGTGTGCCTTCAGCTTATGTAGACAATAAATTATTTCCAAAATGATTGGATCAATTTACATGCTCCTTGTAGTATATAAGTGCAAACTGCTCTAGATCCTTCCCAATACTTTACATGGTTCACTTTTTTCATTTTTGTCAATCTGATGGGTATGAGTGATATTTCATTGGGGTTTAAATTTTCATTTTCTTGTTTACTAAAAAGGTTGAATGTTGTGGACCGTTCAGCCTGGTTTCAGGAGTTGTAACCCTCACCCCATGGTATGAAGTAAGAGCCCAAGGGACCCACTTCATCTGGGTCTGTTCTGTCACAAGGACATGAGCTACTAAGGAGACAAAGCTTATCTCCCTGGCAGGAGCACTGCTTCTGCCTCATCCATCTCTGGCCCCATTGCTTGGTTGGCAATCAATGACGGGTAAGACTCCTCATGGGAGGGGCAACCTAAGCCAGACACAACCACTTGGGAGGCCTCATGAAAGGACTCTGGGGGCTGCAGCAAAGAGGATGTGATGGACCCTTGCCCCTCGGCTATTCTGACATAGCCCGAGTCCTCATTTCCATCTGGGAGATGTCTCCTGCTTCCTGATAGGCTTAAAGCCTGAAACTGTGAGGGCGAGTGGTGCAGCCCTGTACCGGCCAGGACGGCTCCCTGGGTGATCGGGCATAAGAAAGAATTCCTAAAGTCCTGTGAAACCTGCTTTACTAAGAGTGCTCTCCCTTAGGTGATAAGTGTCCCAGGAGGAAATGAGGATGTCTCCCAAAGTTTGGCAACCCCCTTTCCTAACAAACACTGGCTCAGATTAAGCCCTCAGATTTCTTTGACATGTTAAACCTGTATTCTGGTATAGTGGAACCCAATAAAAGCCTAGTGAGGAAGGGGCTCTGGGTCATCCTCCTCTGAGAGTTTGACCCCTTTCCTCCCCAAGCAGTCATGTCTTGGTAGTTTTTATTTTCATCCGTGATGAATGGGGGGTTCTACGGGCGGAGCCCCCCGCAGTTGAACACCTTTTTATGTAATTGTTTGGCATCCTGGTTTCTGCTTCTAGGAGATGCCTGTTAGGACTTCAGTTTTCTACCGGTTAGTGTGTAAAGTTTATTTATGTATTGTGGATACTAATCTTTTGTCATTTATATATGTTACAAATATTTTCTCCCAGTTTTGTGGCATGTCTTTTTACTCTCATTGAGGCGTAAAAACAGAATATCAGTTTTTTCCATTATACTTTGTGTCTTTTGGTTTTTGGTTAATGAACCCTCTCCTAATAAAGCAGTAGCTCTTAAACTGGGGTCCACAAACCAGGTAGGCAGATTTCAGGATGTCTGTGAACCTTCTGAAATTATATGCGAAATTCTACATTTAGTATATACATGTATTATTTTGGGAAGAAGGGCCAGAGTTTTCCCCGGATTTTCAAAAAGGTCTGTGATAGAAAAACAAATTAAGAATCACTGCTATTGCCCTGGACAGGTAGCTCAGTTGGTTAGAACGTCATCCTGATATGCCAAGGTTGTGGCTTTGATCCCCAGTGAGGACACATACAAGAATCAACCAATGAATACATAGTTAAGTGGAATAACAAATCAATATCTCTCTCTCTTCCTTCCTATTATCTGTCTAAAATCAATAAATACAAAATTAAAAAAAAAAGAATCACTACTATAAAGTTAGGATTAACATATAAGATATAATTTTAAAATTATGGGTCCTTTGGTTTTGTCTCTCAGGATGGCATGTATGGCAGGAAAGAACACTAAAGTAACACACATAAATGAGTTCTTGAAAGGGACAGATAAAGAAAGGCAGTAGACAAAAATAATGTAGCAGGTGTAGTGGATTAAGAGCATGCATTTTGAAGTAAAAAAGAGATCTGGCTCATATCCTGGCTCTGCTGCCATTGTGTGACCTTGGGCAAGTTAATTTACATCTCTAAGCTTCAGTTTCCTCATCTGTACAATGGAGATAATAATACCTGCCTTATTGGGTTGTTTTAAGAATTATTACTACTCACAGCTGACATTCAGTGAGTGCTTATCACGTGTCAGATAATAAGAGGAGCACTGTATGTGTGTACTACCTCATTTAACCCTCACCACTCTCCGAGGTAGCCACTATTATTAAGTCCATTGTACAGAGAAGAAAGTGCTGGAGACAAGCTATATAACTTGCCTAAGGGTCACAGAACGGACTTAGTGGAATGGAGGGATTTAAATACAGATAGTCTAAGCTCCTAACTGCCACAGCCTGGCAAGACAGTAATTGTAAATAACAGTTACTGGCACACAGGAAATACTCCAACTATAGCTACTATGGCTAAAAGGAGAAGGAGCTTAGAAATGATTTTAGATAAGCCCTGAAAATATAAAGAACAGCTGAAAAAAGAAAGTATGAGGGGGGAGCCCCCAAAACCCAGAATTTATTTATAAAAAATTGTCTATTTATTCTCACATGTTTAAACTTCAGTAACCTTCAAAGTGCTCTCCCTTTGATGCAACACACCTACCAAAACTCCTTTTAGTGCTTCTGCTGTTTTTTGTTTCACCTCTTCCATATTGACAAAAAGTTTGCCTTTGAGGACTTTTTTTCACCCAGGGAAACAAAAAAAAAAAAAGTCAGGAGATCAAGTGAATAGGGAGGGTGGGGTATAGGGGTCACAGAATTTTTGCTCAAAAATTGCTGAACACCAGTGCAGTGTGGATGTGCTCATAAATTCCACATCATAAAGTAGGCAAACACACTGAAAGTGTCTTTAAAAAAATAATTCATTGAAGCAGAATTCAGCCTCTCACAACATCACCAGTTGGCGCACTGATACAGATGGGTTCCTAGAACACTCACCTAGATGGGGAAGCCTGTATACTACAAGGAGCCCTCCCTCCAGAAGATAATTCCAGGGGGTTTTTGCCTCCCCTCATCTATGGGAGGAAAAAGAAGAATTAAAACTAGTTTTCTTCCAAAAAAAAGGGTGTTTCAGCACTTTCTTGCTAACCCAGGCATTCCACAGGGAAGCAGCAAATGTTTCAAGGGACTAAGGCATAAAACTTACAAGTCATCACAACACTTCTATAGTCTGTGCAAATACCAAGTTGCAAATCCTTGCTCTGTGTACTGTTCTGGTAGATGTACCCAAAGCCATCCCTTACTGGCCTCACTTGAGGCTTTTGTGTTTGACATGATGAGGTCTCTAACAGAAGCTGGCCCTCTACTTTTTTATTACTGTACAGACGATAAGATCCCTCTTCTCTTGAAATAAGCCTTGAATTCCCTCTCTTCCTTTTCTGATTCCTGACATTTGCGAAGTTGGACTGAAAAGAAAAAAAAAAGGCTAAGATTGGAGCAAGGGGATTCTATCTGGGAAACTTACCTGCTCCAGCCTTTCAATGAGCTCTGCAGGAGTTAGGACCACCTCCTCACTACCCCCATCAGAGTCCTGCCCCATGAGATCCAGTTCCTCTGTCATCTTCTCTGAAACCTGGTACCTATTAAGAAAAGAAGAACCAATATGCTTCTGCATGTTTTCCATTTATTTGCAAGAATAGGTAACTACATATCTACAACTGGGGTTGTAGAAGCTCATTGGCAGTGGCTAGAGAATTCATAAAGGTTGATTTTTCAACTTTTTGCCTCTTCCTTCACACCTTAGATCAGGTATCATTTTCCCAAAGAGGAGGCCCCTTGTATCTGGAATTGAGCACCTATCATACCATGCAATAATTATTTGTCTTCCCGGTAGGAGGTTCTCTCCTCAGTGGCTGTGTTCATTTCAGTTCGAATATGAATCACGCATCCTCTCTGTGCCTGCCACTTCTAAGTCCCGGGAACATAATAACCTATGTTGTCCCAGCGCTTAGCATAGTTCTTAACTCATAGCAGGCACTTAAAATTGTTGGGAGAACGAATCAATGCCTAATTTCCTAGGGTCGCAAGGCCCAGAGACATCAGACCACTGATCCTAAAGGCTTTTAAGAAGGTGGGTGGTGGGGACGAGGGGAAGTCCCCAGAGCCTTAGAGAAACTGAGAGGATATTTCTCTCGCCCCTGTCCTCTCTCGGTGCCACGAGCACAGGGTAACCACCTCCTGCAACACACACGCACACACAGACTACCAGAGGTCCCACTCGGATGCTCACCTGGCACTCGGGAGGCAGAGAGGCCCTACGAGGTAGCAGGCGGCTAGGACGGGAAGGTCGTGGGGAAGGAGCCCGGACTCTTCCAAGTAGTACCTGCCAGTGGAACACTCTTTTCTGGGCCTTTACAACCCACCAGACCCTACACTTTTCAGTTCCCGCGCTCCTCTTAGAAACGTCCCACCCGAGAACAACGTCATCGCGCACGGGGGGCGCTGACCAATCACAGCCAGGTAGCTCTCTGGCCCCGCCCCAAGAGGGTGGGGACTTGAATCACGCGGCTGTTACCCCCAACCTCCTCTAAGAAGGCGGTGGGAAGTTTGTCAGGCATAGCCCCGCCCACCTCGGCAGAGAACACTTGTGTCAGGTCCCGGCTGGCACCACCCAAGAATGGTCGGGAGGGGGCGCCTTGCCACCGCGGCTGAGGAGACGCAACAGTGCCTTCCCGACACTGGGGCGTAATCTCCCGAGGATGTCCTTGCCGGTAGGGGGTCCAGAGAGAAATGGACTTTGTTAAGACGAGGCCACTTTATCTCTTGGGTCTTCTCCACCCACCGCTTTTGCGTCCTCTGGTTCCTTCCTCTTTGCCGGGGCTTCAGCAATGGCTGCTATTTTCAGGCCTGGGAACCCCTGAGAAATGCAGATTCTCGGGCCCCACCCGGAACTGCTGAGTCAGAGACTCTGGGGTTGGTGGTTCAACAGACTCTCAAGGGGAGAGTCTGATGCAGGGGAGTTGGAGAACCACTGGTTTAGGGAATGCTTCTATCTCAGCTGCTTGACGCTCCAGGTTGTTTGGACATTCACTGCTTATGCCTTATACCTTTAATGTAGGGCAAAAATATGTATATATATATATATATATATATTTTGGAGAACACAGGCTGCCCCACCCTCCACCAAAAATATGTGTGTGTGTATATATATATACACACACACATATATATATTTTGTGTGTGTGTGATGTCAGTCTTTTTTTTCTCCGAATTGCAGATGCTTTTTTCTCTGCTCTATGTTTTCTGTGCAAAGTGACACTTCTGGCTTCCATAGAAATGTGTCTTTTCCATCAGTCTGAAGACTCTTCTTTGTGATGTTTCCTATGCCATATTGATTGATTAGGAAATAAAAGTTTGGCTAATTGACAGGTTGATAGTACCTGTCTGATCGCAATCATGTTATAAAAATATTTACAGTTCTGGATGGTGCGGCTCAATGGATTAAGTGCCGGCCTGGGAAACAAAGGGTGGCTGGTTTGATTCCCAGTCAGGGCACATGCCTGGGTTGCAGGCCAAGTCACCAGTAGGGGGCATGTGAGAGGCAACCACACATTGATATTTCTCTCCCTCTCTTTCTCCCACCTTTCCACTCTCTCTAAAAAGTAATAATAAATAAAATCTTTAAAAAATAATTACATTAGAATATATGGAGTGGGAAAGTGGGCATTTTTACAAAGGGCTATGGAAGCTGAAGGACTGCAAAGATGGATTCCCAAAGGAATGGACATTTGAGTTGCACCTTGCAGAATGAGTTTTGCTAGTAACAGATAGATGGCCTTTTCAAGGTCTATTTCAACTATGGGTTTCAGTAGCTTGGTAATCCAGTGGTTTTTAGTTGTGGCATATTTCATTCCCAAAGATAGCTGCTCTAATATAGATCCTACCCTACCTCTCCTTCTTACAACAGAATACTGACACTTCTCCATCAAGAGGTGGTGGGGGTGGGGCAGCCTGTGTTCTCACCTCTTAAATCTGAGAAGACCTTTGTAACTGCCTCGACCAAGAAAATGTGGCTAAAGTGATGATGCTGTATGATTTCCCGAGCTACGTCATAAAAAGGTGGTGCGGCTTCCACTTTGCTCTTCCCTGGGCCACGTCCCTTGGAAGCAATGAGCTGGTATGTAGGAAGTCTGGCTACCCTGTAGCTGCCATGCTGAAGGGTCCATGTGGAAAGGTCAGATAGAGATAGGGAGCGATGTCTGAGGAACCCCAGCAGCCCTAGCTGTTCTGTCCCACGGGTGCCTGAATTGTGGGCCTTCAGATGATTCTAGCTCAGGCTTTGAGTAATCCCAGCTAACATGAAGTAGAGCTATCCCTGCAGAACTCTACCCAGGCTACAGATTTGTGAGCAAAATATTGTTTTAAGCCCCTGAGTTTAGGGTGGTTTGTTATGTAGCATTAGGAGAATAGAATATTAGATCACTGGACTATGTTTGAGCGCAGTCCCATTCTTCTATAATCTCATTACTACCTAGCTTCTCAATGGTCTTTATTAATATTCCTTAAGTTGTATAGATTTGCGTCCAAGCACCAATAACTTCTCCACACGATTACCAAATAGTTTACTTATTCAGAAACTTCCCTTCTCTGGAGCTAACTGCAGTCTCCCACTGCAACTCTCTTGGGAAGGTGGAGTCCATCTTTTGCTTCCTTACTTAATAGAGGTGTGACCTTAAACAAGTCACTTCTCTGGGCTTCAGTTGCTCTACCTGATAGTTGAGAACAACATGTGTCTTCCTGAAGACAAAGGGCTAGAACAAAAATTGGGGGAGGGGCTTTCATTTCTAAGATCTTTGATTTCAACTAACACTCATCAGATGAAACCACTTCAGAGTAAAATGAGTTTGCAGAGAAAGATTTCTGCTATGTAAAGAAGGAGAATTTAAGGAGATGTCTCGAAAGAGTGTATTGAGTTTGCTGGAGGTAGCGGCACAAACTTGTGGCAAAATGGTCATATGGCATTATAAAGTTCGGAAACGTGGGAGTAAAGACAGGTCATAAGTTACACTATGTTAGAATGAACAGAAAAATCAGGAACACCTGATTAATGTGCATCCATAGTTAAAAAGTTTTAAAAATAACTAAATAACTGCCTTGGCAGGGTGGCTCAGTTGGTTGGAACATCTTTCTGTACACCAAAGGGTTGTGGGGTTCGATTCCCAGTCAGGGCACATACCTAGGTTGCAGGTTTGATCCCCGATCAGGTGTGTTTGGGAGGCAGCTGATTGATGTTCCTATCTCTTTCTCTGAAATCCATAAACATATCCTCAGGTGAGGATTTTAAAAAGTTATCCTAACATGGATTCAGACAAGTTAAAGATAAAAGTACTAACATAGCAAGAGGAAAATGCTACTGCTTAAAGCTGAAGAGGACACAGAAAGTAGAAACCTAGGAAACTGAAAAAAGTGAAAAGTCAGTGCAACTTCCAGATATTGCTCAGTGAAGAAATTAAGTGCAGTTCAAGTCGAAGCTAAAATATTTGTGGATAGCTATAAAAGTATGCATTAATAAGCATGAAACTAATTTTTTTCAGTCAACAAGGAGAAAAGATAAAATATACAGATCCACACAATATTGTGAGCTCTTTTTGCAGAAGGATGCTTTTGAAATACAAGGTAATATCATCAGTATTGTTTTCATATCATCACTGCCCTTGCTCATTTGGCCAACAGCTGTTTCTCACTGTTCCCTTCCTTTGAATGTCATCACATTTTTGGTCTCACCATCCTAAGAACCAAAGCATTAAGTTTTGGGGAGTGTACAATTTAAGTGAAGTTTAACCCCCAGGTGTTCTGAATAAATGAAGATTTGGAGTAAAGATAAGAAAGTAAGAGGGCAACTTGATTTTTAAAGAAGGCAGAAAAGTACTCTTAGAATATTTTCTTTTAGCCTCACAAGGAATCTATTGACTGGTGAGTGAGTTAGCAAGTATTTTTCTGGCCCATGGTAAAACCTCTTCCTTGCTTGTATGGCAGAGATGCTGAAAAACTCCAGAGGCCAGAGCCAGGCTTGGATCTCCCTGACAGGGGTAGAGTCTGAGCTATTCATGATATTCCTAATTCCTTTCCCCCCATAAACTTCAGCTCCTTGTCCCATCCTCAAATCCCATCTTGATTTCAAGCACATTAAATTCGCCCGCATATGTCCCCAGTAAAGAGGTAAACTTTTCAAGTCGAAGTTTTGATATCACAATTTCAAGAGTTTTAACAGATAAAGATGAAATGTATGAATTTTAACTAAAAGAAAAGCATGTCTAAAGTGTTGATGCTGTGTTCTCTACTGTCTCCACCGGCCCCCTCATGGGACATGGTATAACACTCCTCCCCTTTATTTGGTTGTAATGGGTTCCCAGTTTCTGGCAGGGACGCGTAAACCCTAGCCCCACCTCTGTATTTCAGCTTCTCATGCTTAATAGGAGGATGCTTTTTTTCCCCTTTTTCTCTCTCATGGCTACAGAATCAGTGTTAGGAATGACAGAAAAAGGGTCAGTTTGCTATGGAGGGGTACACCTATCTTCCGAAAAGAAAGCCGATCGGGACACCTGGCTTCACATTCAGCTCTAACAAAGACTTCCTAGGCCCGAAGGAAGACCTGTAGATGCCGTCTCTCCTCTTTGCCTCAACTTCGTCAATATGGAAGCAGAGGCACTGAGACCTGACAAAGGCTGCTGCCTTCTCAAGCAAAGAGTAAGATGATATTCTCTCATTCCAGTGTTACTGTTTTACCCCCCTGAGAGTTTCCTTGGCGAAGAGTAAACAGAACACCTGTGGGCCAGCACCTCATCGCCCTCAGGCTTGGACAGCTGCACTGGCGAGAAGGCTGTTGGAGGCTGGAGTCAAGTCCCTTGAGGGAGCCAGGGAGGCCATCGGGAGCTGGTGTGATGTCAGTGACTCTGAAAATAGTGCTGCTGATATTCTTGCAGTTTAGGGTCTCTTCCCTTAACACTTGGCTCCAGTTGTGTTGAACTACTTAAGGAGATGAGGTGTTTTGTCTCCTTTCTTTGCACATGCTATTCCCTCTTTCTAGGCTTCTCTCATTCCCTTGAACCACCTGCTGGACTCCTAGGCGTCCTTTAAGACTCAGCAAAGTAACTCTTTCTCTGTGAAATGGTCCCTAATATACTGCCCCTTAGTTAGGTCACCAGTACACCCTATACTCTTCTAGGAAACATTTATCATGCTATGTTGCAGTTTTGACATGCCTATTTCGCCTATTAGATTATGAATTCCTTGAAGGTGGCCCCCAAATCTATCACAGGGCTGATCATTCATGCACACATTTCTTTCTTCATTGAACAAACACTTCTTGAGCACCTAGTGATTTTTGAGTATCTTCTGCCAGGCCCTTGTAGGTGCTGAGGATAAAGCAGTGAACAGGAAACACAGACCCTGTGCTGGGAGACGGACAATAAGTGGATAACAGTTCTTTGTCAGGCGGTGGGAAAGTAAAGCTGGGTAACAGAACGTTGAGGTTGCGACAGGCAACTTAGTCCATTTGGGCTGCTGTAACAAAATGCCATAGACTAGGTGACTTACAAAGGACAGAAATTTATTCCTCACTGTTCTGGAGGCTGGGATGTCCAAGATCATGGTGCTGACAGAGTCAGTGCCTGGTGAGGGCACACGTCCCAGGTGGCGGTCTTCCCACTTTATCATCACATGAGGGACAGGGCAGGAGAGTTTTGGGGGCCACTTTTATAAGGGCACTAATCTCATTCCTGAGGGCCCTGCCCTTGTGAACTAATCACCTCCCAAAGGCCTCCCACCTGCTAATGCCATTACCTTGGGGGTTAGGATTTTAATACTATATGAATTTGGGGGAAACACAACCATTTGTCTTCCATGAGGTGACAGGGGACACAGTTTTCAGGAATACTGAAGAAGTTCCAGGAGCGATGGATGTGAAACACTGAGGAGAAACAAAACTGTGTTGCCGTTTGCTTGTCGCAGAATATTCGGCCATGAATTTGGTTTTATAAAAAAGGGAATTTTCTTCCGCCCAAGATGTAGGCGTAGGTGGACACGCTGTGCCTCCTCTCACAACCAAAATTAAGGACAACAAATATTTAGAAACAAGAAAAAAAATCAGAACTGATAGAAAATTGAACTGTACAGAAGTCCAACAACCATTCATCCAGACTGGTAAGAGGGGTGGGGTCACGGCAGGAAAAAGTAGAGGTCAGACCTGGGCACGCAGGCAGCAGCAGCTGGAAGTTCCCAGGTGTGCAGGTGGCGGCTAGCGAACCCCAGGTACAGGGTGGCAACTGTGTAGACCCAGTGAGGCCACTCAAGGTGGCTGGCTGACCAGGTGGTCCCACATTTGTGCACAGATAATCCAGGTGAAGGGGAAGCGGTGGAAGGGACTGGAATCCAAGAGAGAGTGCAGCAAGAGCCATTGTTCCCTCTCAGACCCTGCCCCCACATACAGCGTCACAACTCAGCAATTGGGCTGCCCTGCCCTGGGGAACACCTAAGGCTCCATCCCTCACCATGTAACAGCTGCAACCAGACCAAAAAAACCCAACTCCAAAATGGCTCAAACTGGAGAACAAATGAAAGCCCCAGAGCCAATTCCTCTAAGTAATAAAGAGATAGCCAACCTATCAAATGCACAGTTCAAAGCCCTGGTGATCAGGATGCTCACAGAATTGGTTGATTTTGCTCACAAATTAGATGAAAAAATGCAGGCTACAATACGTGAAATGAAGGAAAACGCATGGGGAACCAATAGAGATGGGAGGAAAACTGGGCCTCAACTCAATGGAGTGGACCAGAAGGAAGAAACTAACAACCAAACAGAAAACAAGAAAGAAACAAGAATTCAAAAAAATGAGGAGAGGCTTAGGAACCTCCAGGACATCTTTAAACGTCCCAACATCTGAATTATAGGGGTACCAGAAGGGGAGGAAGAACAGCAACAAGTGGAAAACTTACTTGAACAAATAATAAAGGAGAACTTCCCCAATCTGGCAAAGGAAATACACTTCCAGGAAGTCCAGGAAGCTCAGAGAGTCCCAAAGAAGTTGGACCCAAGGAGGAACACACCAAGGCACATCATCATTACATTAGCCAAGATTAAAATGAAGGAGAGAATTCTAGAAGCAGCAAGGGATAAGGGGACAGTCAGCTACAAAGGAGTTCCCATCAGACTGTCAGCTGATTTCTCAAAAGAGACCTTACAGGCAAGAAGGGGCTAGAAAGAAGTATTTGAAGTCTTGAAAGGCAGGGACCTACATCCAAAATTGCTCTATCCAGAAAAGCTGTCATGTAGAATGGAAGGGAGATAAAGTGCTTCTCAGATAAGGTCAAGTTCAAGGAGTTCATCATCACCAAGCCCTTATTATATGAAATGTTAAAGGGACTTAGCTAAGAAAAAGAATATAAAAAATAGGACAGTGAAAAGACAGCAAACTCACAGCTATTAACAACCACACCTAAAACAGAAGCAAACAACTAGAACAGGAACAGAACCACAGAAATGGAGATCACATGGAGGGTTAGCAACAGGGGCATGGGAGGAGGAGAGAAGGGGAAAAGGTACAGAGAATAAGTAGCATAGATGGTGGGTAGAAAATAGACAGGGGGAGGGCAAGAATAGTGTGGGAAATGTAGAAGCTAAAGAACTTATGACACATGGACATGAACTAAAGGGGGGAAATGTAGGTGGGAGGGGGTGTGCAGGGTGGAGGGGAGTGATGGGGGAGAAATGGGACAACTGTAATAGTATAATCAATAAAATATATTTAAAAAAAGTGAATTTGTCTTCTGAAATCTATGGCCACTACAGCATTTAACAAGTTAAGTAGAACAATTTTCTTAATGATTTTTCTGGATAAGAGTCAAACAGAAATGTGACCTTTCCATCAAGAAGTTCATCTGCCTTTATTTCATGGGCATCTGATGAAAAGCTCATGTCTAATTTCTGGGCAGGTCTTCATGTTTATTAGGGCCCATGTAATTTACTCTAGGGAACTGTCTCTGGGTCTAAATGAAAACCAGGCCAAACTGGGTATTTCTAAATGCTTACAGCTTAGGGCAATGCTCTTTTTTTGTTTTTAAATACATAGCCATAGGAAAAGGTTTGATTACAATCACAGGGAAAAGATAAAGGGCAGTCTTGCACAAGAGTGCATCGTGTATGAACATTCTACTCATGGTTTTTCATTTAATGTCTTAATGAATCATAGATATGGCACCATTTTGAGAATGTCACATAACTAATGAAACAGGTCATCCCACTTCAAACTGAAGATTATTGAAATAATTTTTCCATGTAGGGACAACTCTTTGAATATAATTGAGATTCATCTGTATATAGGTAATGGTTTTCTTGAGCTGATGATAATGGTAAGATTTATTTTAAAATTTTCTTAAGTTCCAAACTTTCTAATTGGTTACAGAGATGGAATTGCTTTATAATTGCTACCATTTTATTTTCACTTCTACATGAAGCATCTATAAATTATACAACTCTTGAGGCGTCAATACCTGAAACAGTAAAAGACCTGGATTAATATAAAAACGTGAAATTTAAAACTTTTTAACATCTTCAGAACTCTGGCATTATGTCCAGGTTTCCTCAAACACTTCTTACAGTGTCTCACTGGTGACACTAAGCATCTAACTGAATTGGATATCCACCCTCTATCTATCAGAAGGCTAAAGAAAGAATGGACTGATTATGTTCCATGTCACATAACATGATCTGGGCATTTTACTCTTCATAATAATTCCACCTACAGAGGATCCCAAAGTGATAGCAACTGTTCAGTTTCTCAGTTTATGTTCAGTTCAGTTATGAAAATATTTCCTGCTGAAAATACTGGGATCTGCTCACACAATAGTGTTACCTGTGGGTATTTTTTTCAAACAAGAACCAGAGGCCCTGGGCCATTGCGTGTATCACAGCTGATCTCGCTCTGAGCAGCTGTCATTCTGAGTCGCTAACTCATTAGAATCGGTAAGGTTTGGATGTGACCCATGGAGCTCCGTGAGGGCTGAAATTGCTTTGGACTTTCCCTTTGCTTGTGGGGAAGTGAGATCATGTTTTCCAGTCATCCTTTCTTTGTTTCATCTTAGACATGTTTACTCTAAGTGAGAAATGCAGCTTGACCCTGAACTTTACCCTTGGTTATATGCTGCTTCTAGGCTGGAAGTTTATTCATTTATTTTAGAGGCCTACTCACATACTTGTAAGCAGGAAAAAGCCATTTGTCCACATTTTCCACTTTTTTCCCCTTTTTCTTTTTTGTATTATGAGAACAAGCAGAGCTCAAAGGCTAGTAGTGACTCTTGATAATCAATGAGACCAAGTAGAACACTAGGCCTGAAGGCTTTGAAGAAATTGTAAATTGAGACCTGAGTGAAATCCCAGGGGATGGTGAGAATTGTGTCCAAATTATCAAAGCCCGTCATAATACTGATGATTTAAGTGGTATGCAATGGTATTTAGATATGGTCACTTATATTGACAAATACATGTGGTTGTTTTTATAAAAATTTGGGGTGCATTTGAAAAAGTATGGAAAATAATAAGTTTATTCACTGTAAGCTCTGCTCCCCTCTTTCTGACCCCACCCTTCTTCCCCTCTCTGTGCAGGCTGCGCCATAGCTTGCTGTTTGTTGTTCCCAGGCATATTTCCGTGTCTTGCCACATATGTGTGTGTGTGCCAATAATATGTGAACTGTGTATATATGTGTTTATGTCTATCAACTAGGATTACTCATGGAATGTAATCATAAAGCAACTTTACGTTTGTCTCCAATATTATTTTTGTCTCTTTCCATTTACTTACTGAGTATAATTCTTGCCCTGTCCCGGAATGAAAACTGAGCAAAGTCCATGATAACTTGTAATTCTTTGATTGAAAAAAAAATTCTATGTTCTCTTTAAGTCACAAAACACAGTCCCAATTCAGTAATTAAAATGTCCAGTTTTATAATCAAAACGGCCTCTGGAGAATGCTGCCATGTTGGTTGCCAATATGGTTGCTGTAGGGAATTATGGTGTCTTATAAGATATTTTCTACCCTGCAGTAATCCCTCAATATCATTCTCTATTAAGCTTTCTGCAACATTAAAAATGCCCAAAACATGCTGTTAGATGTTTCCCTTCCTAATTGTTTAACTGAAGCACTCTTCATTTTAAAATTAGATAGTAACATGTACACTAAGGTTGCTTTTGCAAGCACATCACCCTTCAAACATCTAAATTAGGAATTGTACAAAAGAAAACATTTGTACTTCATATGAGATGCACAAAGATGTGTAAAAGTTGTCACACTAACTCTTTAACTGGTAAGAAAAGGCTGCATTACATCCGTGTTTCTGAGTCCTTGTGTATCACAGAATCTGACCTTCTACAGTTAATGTTGTTTAGCGTTTGGTTGTTCCCAGAAGACTAACTGCTAAAACATTTTGGATAAAACATTATGTTCATTTCCTGGTAATAAACCAGTCTGTGAAAATATGAGGTAGGAGAACGTATACATGAACAGGAACATTAAGAATAAGAACAGATCTGGCAGCCAATGGACTGATCCCAAGCCCCACCCCCACTTTTCTTTTTAAAGAACTCTTTTTAAAGAACTCTTCGTAAGTAGAATAAAAAGAAGTTTTTCAAAGACAAGGTGGTTCAGTCATCTGAAGATTAAAGATCTTGGCAGCACGGCAGAATGTGACAGCACAAGGTTAACGCAGTTCTGACGAGGTCAATGCAGTGCTTGGATACTGGTTTTTAAAAAATAAAAAAATTCCGCTGGCATAGACTTGTTTTAACTTGACAATGACCCTTAGCATAAATCTTTGATTGTCCCTGAGTTATAAAACTATTTCTGTATGTGAAATGGAGGCTTGAAAAAATTAAAAAAAAAATTTTGAAGTCTTTTTTAAAAGTTGAATGTATCGGGGTGACATTGTTTAATAAAGCCACACAGGTTTCAAGTGTACAACTCTGTAACACATCATGGGCATACTGTGTTGTGAGCTTTACAGTAGGCACTGAGTTCTTATAGGGCTTCCTAGTTTTAGGCAGAATTTCTGCTCCATTTGAAGTATATGGAAAGAACTTAGGATACTATACAGAAGAGCCACAACCTTTATTTTGGTTATGTAATTTTGTTTATTAATTTTGTAGCAAAATACACATACCACTGTATTCCTAAACTCTCCTAGAACTTCGGTGGTTCAGAACCTACATTTTAGCATTCACAATTCATGGCAAATAAGACATTAATCAGATGTTTGCTATCTTCTCCACATTTCCAAGTTTTGAGAACTGTGGAATAATAAAACTTCACAGTTTTTACACATTTGCAGATTAAAGTTGATCACTGTGTAATGGGCATATTTAGTGATGTTTACCTTCCAACCAAGCACCAGTGAGGATGGGGATCACTATGGCTTATTTCAGCTATTATCTATACTATGAAATAGCCTGTGGTGATTAGATCACAAGAGTGATTCATTTTAGCTGCTAAATGTGACAAGCACATTTTTCGGTTTTTTGTAACTTTGTATGTAGAGAAACCTAGCAGTAAGGGCTTAAATGAATACAAAGTATCATTCATACTTTATTAGGTCCTAGAGAACTTTGAAAAGTGAAACTTTCTAAAAGTGAACTTTTACCTGTATTAAATCAAAGTTAAAAAGAATTAAGGAGAAACCTACTTTCAAATGTTTCCTAGCTTTAATCATAGCTAGATTTAACATCACATATTGGCAATGTCAATGATACACAGAATAATAAAAGGACAAAGTATGAGTAGGAGGCATATTTGTTATTTATATTGTATCTTTTCCTTTCCCTGGGAATTACTCAGAGAAGAAAGGTCATTTGAATTCTCAAAAAGTAGTTATCTTTAGGCAAAAATCCACTCCAGTGGAGTATGAGCCAGATCATCATCTTCCAGTCTTAAAATAAGACTTTAAAAGTCAGTATCTTATCAAGTGAAACATCTTACTAATCAAGATATAATAAAGTAACTGTTATTGACCTGTCAACTTGTATTTCATGCACTTAACAAATATGTGAGTGCTAAGTGTTTGTAGCAGTGTATGATAATGCTTGGAGGTAGTTAGGGATGAATGCAAGGATATGTAGAAACAACCTCTGTGCTTATGGAATTTACAACCTGCACTGAGGGAAGAGAGAAGGATGGCAAGGGGAAGGGGAGATAAGTATATAAATCAAACACAGTACTAATACTGTGACCTTTTTTACATGAAATCAAAATAAATTAAAACAAGAAAGCATAGTACTCTTGAGAAACTATGACTTCAGCTTATGCCAAGAGCCAGGGCCAAGTGGAATATGGAAGGAACTTGGCTACACATGAGTAATTATTTACTGTTTTATTCGGGTAGGAAAAGAGAATTGGAAAGTTTCACAAACAAAACAAAACAAAACAAAACACCTCACAAAAGAAAAAGTTGGATTATAGATAAAACTATATTTTACAAACTGTTAATCTCTACAAATGCATTTCACTTTTTAAAAAGGAAGTGAGTGATCAGATTACCCAAGAAAGTAACTGTGATAATTTTTTCCTAATGAAACATTCCAATCTCCTATTTTCTCAGCTGAACGCACTTGTGACTATTAGGGACTATTTGTTGGTTTTTACCTATTTAGCTAACATCTGCTCTTATGAGACACGGCATGTAAAAAAACTGAAGAGTGCAACAAACTATACAGACGTTAAGATCTCTGTTTAAAAGTACAGAGCCACATTGTGCCATGGTCTCTCTGCCGAATTTACTGTCGCATCATTCGCCATGTTCCCAGCTCACACCAAACATGACACACAGACAGTTTGTTTAAGAAAAGTTTTACTAATGTGTTAATATTTCAGCAAAATTATTGCAACGGGTTTAAAAGGCAGACAAACACATTATTATAGCCTATAAAATAACAAAGATGTTTTATACAATTAAAATATTACACAGACCTATGGGATTTATTGAATAAGTAACAGACCCATAAAAGAAATTAAATCTGAAAGATTAAATCCAATATTAGCACCTACAGTATCTCTGAAAGTAAAACTTACTGTTTCATTCTCTCCTAATATATGTAACTCTCTCCCAAATACGGTGCTCTCAGACCTCAAAGAGGAATGAAAAGCATAAGAAGCCCAATACTAAAAACATACAGCCAAAAGAACGAGGAATTTGACAGAGTTGAGAATTTTAGTTGGAAATCACTTAACTTACTGTACTTAACCAATCATGAAATTTCTGTGCAATGAATACTGTGTGTGTACACACACACACCCACACACACACACCCACACACACCCCCACACACACGCAAAGTCTATGAATTATAAGGTTTGCCAGTAGGGATAGTTAAAAATTAGCAATATACAGTATTATTCCTATCAAATTTTTCTCATAAGTTGTATTTATAACAAAACTATAACTAAAATATTTATTACACTTGCTCATTACACTGTCAGGGACACAGCAGGGGGCATTTATGTATTTGATGGTTTAGCATCCACTTTATTGTGCTTACTTATTTTATTAAGGAACAAGCAACACATACCACGTCTTCCTAACATTCAAGGTAATGCAATAACAGCAAACTTCTTCAAACAAAAATAACTGGAAATTGTATTAAATACTGCTTTATTAGAAATAATTTCTATAATAAAACAAATAACATCTTTCCAATGAACATCAGTTTGAGAAACTTAACAGCAGATCTTTAAGATTTGAGTCATGGCAAAACTGATAGTTCTTTGAAATCTGGGAGATGCATTAACAAAACCACAGACATAGCCTACTCTATACTAAAACCCTGAAGAAAAGCACTTTATTAATTTGGGAAAATTAGACTGAACACTGGCTAAGATACGACTTTGACATCTACAGCCACCTGGTAAGCTGGCCCAGGGAATGAAGAAAGCCATTGGTACTGGTGGCAGGTAAGAAATAAACTACGTTGGGCTGGCCAACTACGTATTTCATTAATGGCTTTGAATAAAAAAAGTGAAATGCTTCATTGTGTTTTCTCAGAAACTAACAAAAAGATTATAGAGTCCTACACAATTTGGAGACACAAAGTGGATGCTGAGCGACTAGAGGTCACTCCAGGTGTGGAATTTTAGAAAGTTAGTCCTTGGAGTAAATGGCACCGTGGCTCTGGCAGCAGATACAAAGGAATGATGCTCTGGAGAGGAGGTAGGGGACGCTCTGCAATTGGCCAGTGGATAGATGACTCCCAGCTGGAGCTAGGATCTATAATCAGAGGGGAAAAGTAAAGACTTTAGAAAAGGATGCTAAAATAACGCCTAAAACATCTCTTTTAGACCAACTGATATGTATACCCAATATACGGACTAGTACTTGAATCTGTACTAAGTGCCTAAGTACATAGCTCAATAGTCTATAAATCCAACCCCAGTATATTCCCACCTCTGACCAATCCTGTCTGAAGAGGCAGTATAGCTCAGGGTTAAGTGGCAAATCTGGGGCCAGGCTGCCTGGATACCTACCTACTAGTTTTTAACCTTGGACAACTGATTGAAGTTCCCTGTGCCTGAGTCCTCACCTGAAAAATTGGGATAACAGTATCCACCTCATAGGGTTGTTGTGATGATTAAAATTAAACATTACAATAGTGCAAGTACATAGTAAGTGCCAACAAATTTAGCTATTTTTATCATAAATTTATTGTGAAAAAATGATTTGTCCCATTAAAAAAATCTTAATCCAAACAGAGAAAACACTATTAGTACATTTAATAATAAAGATATATATGTATTTTTAAAGATTTTATTTATTTATCTTTAGAGGGGAAGGGAAGGAGAGAGGGAGACAAATATCAATGTATGGTTGCCTCTCCTGCCTCCCCTGCTGGGAACTGGCCAGCAACCCCGGCATGTGCCCTGACTGGGAATCGAACTGCTATCCTTTGGTTCGCAGGCCTGCGCTCAATCCACTGAGCTACACCAGTCAGGGCATAATAAAGATATTTTAAAAATTCAACTTAAAAAGAACAAATTACTCTTATTTAAAGATCTCTTTTAAATAAAGGCCATCCATGATTTGTGTATTCTCTTTGTTAAATCATTAATTTAATTCCCATATAATGCTTCATCTGCACACACCCTGTAGACTTAGAAATTAATTATTCTTATAGTTTATTCCCCCTCCTCCCAAACTTCAGCCTACACTGGATGCTGGACCTGAGGAACACATAGCTCTGAAAACTAAACTGTGCTTAACAAAAATATTTTCATTCATGAAACTATCCAGAAGTTCCTAATGTAAATCTTTCCCATTGCAAAATTTCACAGTTGTTTGAATATTGATAGATTAGTCTCTGGTGTGTAATTGCTTAAAACCCCACACCACTTCAGAAAAACATTATATTTAGCAATAATAGTTACAAAATGAGTCATGGCAAATGGGTTGTGCCAAGTTAACGCAGCTGCAATTGATAAAACAAACTTATTCCAATGGCACATAACAAAAACCACATATAAGGTTCCTGACTGCTCATTCAAGAAATATCAGTTTGGAACTGTTCATGAGAAAGTGTACGGGCAAGTAACACTAAGTGTTCCAAAACAAAGCCTTTTTAAAGAAATAAAAGATATGGCAGATGCTGCAATCATTTAGTCCTTTGACTTTCAAAGAATTCAAGTGACACATTCACTAGTGCTAAAAGAAGGCAGCCTTGGAATGCTGATTGGTCTGTAGGATTCAGTATATGGCATAAGAGTAGACAAAATGGACTTTTAAAAAGTACTGAAAAAGAAAAGAAGGGGATAAATACTTAGAATAATCTGATGAACTCTTTCTTTTCTCTATATTCTTGCTGCTACAAGTACTTACAGGAAGTATGTTGTGAAAAACAGGTTCATGGTCAATTAGTGTGACTCTGAGAACATCATTTAATCTATTTGTACCTTGGTGTGTGCATCTGTATAATGGAGAAATACTTGGCAGAATTCTTGTGAGAATTAGCAACACCATCTGTTTAGTATCTGGAACATAGACGATACCCTCAAAAGAGGGCATTAGTATTGTTGCCCTGGGAAGGAGTATGTTTGCTTTGTGGATTTTATCTCTGAGCTGCCTGTGAATTAGTGATAGGTATCTGTAAACAACGTCAATTAGGAAAGCAAAGCAACAGAACACTATCTGTTGAGAGTAAATGAGTAAAATTGGCAAAAACAATGTAATACAATTTTCTGTCACTTAGACAACTATGCTAATATACTATGACAGCTACATGATTTTGCCTATAAATTTCTACGGGTATTATCTAATTTGTTCATTTACTCAAGGTCATTTTACGGCTATATAAGAACACAAACATTCTAAACAAAAGAATTAAATTTATGTTTCTACCCACTAGAGGTAAGGTTTCTTTTACAAGGCTATGAAAGACTCATGGTCTCCCCACTCCACTTTCTTTAGTTTTTAAACCCACTTGTTATATAGGCAGGGAAATCTCAAAAAAACAAAATGAAACAAACAAACAAACAAACAAAACAGTCTGAAAACAATACTGGGGGTAAAAAAAATCAGGCTTAAATTCTGTATCGCCGAATAGAACTTGGGCTAAATACAAGTCTTAAATATCAAGCCAATACAGAAAATATGCCACTATATAACTATTTATTTACCATGCAGGGAGGAAAATTAATGCATCCTGCAAAATTACAAAACCACATATGAATCGTATTCCTTATTTACCTTTAATTCTATGGTTTATCTTCCACTGCTCATCCCTCTGTCTTCATAAATGGTAATTTCAATCTAAACAGCATGGCTGTTAAGAAAACACACTATAGAATATAACATTTGATAAAAAGGGATTATAGCAAGATTATATGTATGATTTGCACAACTTTTCTTTCAATTTGCTTTGCTTATTTTTAAATTATGAAAAATTTCTCCTACTTAAATGAGATACAATGCTTAGCCCATCTTCCTGGAAAAAATTTAAATGTAATTGCTTGTAATGCTTCACATGTAGTTCCTCCCCAAACACTGATTATTTGGGGGGAAAAAATCTGAAAAAGAATGCATTTTGTAGAACTAGGGGTTTCTTAACTGAGAGTCCATAGAGGTAATAAACTCAGGGGTTCAAAATTCCCTGAAATTATATGCAAACTTTTTCTTGGGAGAGGGTCCATGCCCTCTAAAAGTCAAAACTGCTGAAATTATTATCAGCAGGAAGGCCTGGGATTATCTGACCTAGGTTTTTAAAAAAAAATTATTTTATCCATTACTCTAGTTATCAAGCTATATTAGTTTTTTTTTTTTTTTGCAATTTCATCTACCAAATTCACTTAGTGATTTTCAAAGCTTACTGCCTCTAAAAATATGCACAGTATGTCAAAGGTAATGAAATTATACATCTGGCAGCTGCAACTGATTTCAACTAGTCAGATGAACCCAAGGAACTGCAATTCATTTGGATGACAAGTCTCACCACACATTATGAGTTTATGCATTTCAAAGGGGCTTTAGGTTCAGAGTTTCTGCAGCTGAAATGCATTACTCATACCACCCCCATTATTACTACAAGATGCCCTCAGAACCACCAAGAAAGACAGTAACCAGAATACTAAACAATCCAGAGACCTGCACAATGCAAAGGAAGGAGAAACATGCATTAAGAAAAAATGCTGGAGGTAAGAGACTTATGGTAGGTATGCAATTCACAAAGACAATTCTTAGGGCAAATACAAGAGGAGTTAAATTCTCTTTAGCCAATGCCAAATAGTACCATCAAAATTTTCATTTACAGACATTTAGATTTTATGATCTGGACTAAAAGGATACAACTCGAAGTCCTCTCTCAATGGGATCTGTCAGGAGGAGGCCTTGGGGAGCATATATCTTCTCATTCTGCTCTTGAATGTATTTGGAGATTTTCTTCAGAACCTGACAGAAAGAAACACCACAGCTTTTTACAAATTTCTTCAGATTTCTCTTTAATTAATCAGCAGGATCTCAACATCTTCAGGCAGTGTAATTAGTTTTCAAAGTTAGTCATGGATATTCACATGGAGGGACGCAGCTCAGATTACTTGTCTCACACCAGTTGCACACAACATATAGCACAGCATGACGGACTCTAAGTCATAAATACCTTCAGTGCAGTGTAAGCAGAAATGCACACAAGAGCCTGAGACCCAACCCCTCTCCTTTTACCTCCTATCACCTCAATCCTGGATGTAGAGAAGTAAGTGGAGGACTATACACACAACGGTAGTTGTGCTTTTCTCTGTCCCTACTCATCAAGTGTTGTTAATGTGACATCCTCTAACACCAAGGGTACTTCTTGGCTGTCCCCTTTAACACTTAAGAACTGCTTCTTCCCTCCTTTGTACATTTTCATCAATTTTAAGTAATAATACAAAGTTAGCCTATAACAAAAGGTAGCCCAGTTAGTTTAAAACTGAACAGTTTATTTCCTTTGTAAAGCATGTGGGCATTAGCTGCCATGAAGTTCCTGGGGACTACAAGTGTGTTATATCATCTCCATGACTGCATGTAGTGCTACCCTGTCCTAGATGGGACCCTCAATTTGTAAGTTAGTATTAAGGTTGTAAAAGTCAAAGCAAATGTAGACAAAAACCAGATAAGATACAAAGGAACTTCTGGAAACTGCCAAATCTCCAGCTTTAATAAAGGCAATTCTGAGACAGATAAGCTAAAAGAAAATAAATCTTATTAGCTATATACAAAATCAAAGAGCTACATGTTTTATTTCAGATTCAAAATCATCAGAACCCTTTTCTGGCTCTAATGTTCAAAGAGCCTTTGATCCAGTTCTTTAATTACTATATATTTTCTTAAATTCACACTATGGGCATATGATAAAGTCACAGATAAATGTAAGCATAACTTAAAGGGAAAAAAGAACTGTATGAAAATAAAATTGGAAATTAAGAAATGATTTAAGAGTGGGTCTATAATGTACCAGGCCAAACAATCGAAGATGTTACAATTCGGGTGCTTTAGTATAAACTGGTTTATAATGTAAAACTCTATGTGGTTTATATAACAAATTTTCTTATTGCAGGAAAAAACAATTTAAGTAGTTTATTCAGGTTACATCTTCGGAAATAATAGAATCTAATGTTTTGTGTTTTAAAAAAGAGCACGGTAGTATTAAAAGAACAACCTTATGTAGTAAATTAAGGATACTATTTCATTCTCCTATTTTCAAGTCTCAAAGAATTTGAGCAGTGTTTGGTCTTTATGGGGAAAAAAGCCCACAAAACTTAAGACACCCTCTATCAGTTTGTCAATCATGCTAAAACAATGAATAGAAGGAAGTAGCCCCTTAAGGTACCCAACTCAGGACTCTCAATCTTCTCTCCACTTCCTTCTGAGCTCACCTGACAGAATTAAAAACTGGAGAGTCAATCTCCCCTCACTGAGGTCCATTTACACTAAGAAGACACTCAGAAAAATGCCTGCATGGCTGGTTTCAAAGAAAGGATTCCTTCAGAACAGCCTTCTTCCCTCTCTCCCTGGACAGGTTACTAGCAAATAAATAGCATTTCTTTACTTGATTCAAGCACAACTTTGTTAGGCAGGTTTTTATCTAAACTTTAATAACATTCATGTGCACTTGAGTAACAGTTTAGAAAGAAAACAGTTTTCTTTTTGTATAAACTTCAAACCCTCTTAAACTATTTTGGTGAAGGCAGAACTGTCCTAAACAAGATACTTTTAAACTCTTAAGTCTCTTTAGCAATAGAAAAACATTAATATGAGTAAACTCATACTGCATTGCAGACAGGACAAAGCACCATTCTCACCCCCGAAACACCTTATGTTGATATGTTATTCCTACTTTAAATCTGTTGTCTTCAAACCCTCAACAAACCTCAACTTGTATAATATTTACAAAGCTAAACACAATCGAACCTGAGAAAAGACTATTATCCTCATCGAGAATATTAAACTGGAGAAACCCTCCTAGATCCTCGAGGAAAAATATCATCAGTGAGGCTAAGTGAGAACACCAGGATCACAGCTATTCTCAGAAAACATCGAAGTTTCTTCTAACTGTGCTCCTTTTACGGATGACAGCACACAGGCAGCAGGGATGTTTTACAGCTGATGAACAAGGCAGGCAGCTACTGAGAGGACCTCTACAGTCCCATTTGTTCCCTAATTATAATGGGCAGCAACAATAGAGAAATAACACTGAAGTCTTTATTTTCATTTTAAATCAATAAAAAGCACATTATAGGAAAAAAAATGCATGATTGTTCTAGTGAGTTTTAAAAGGCCTATTTACAATTTCAAAAAATTTAACCCACATGACAAAGTGTAAGCACTATTAGGTTTGGCTTACTGTTTGTAAATCAGAAACTTTAGTGTTTAAAACAATAAAGACTAAATGACTCAATCCTGTCTTTTCATAAGTAGGAAATTACAGCACAAAAATTCCTAAGGCACAAACTAGAAAGAGGGTAGTTGTTATACACATACACATTTAAAAAGTTTTCTTTTAAAAGTACAGGTACATTGTATCTTAATTATGAGCATTCCAGTTACTGGCTTTTCATGATCTAGTTGTTCATGTCCAGTTTCTAAGATGAAATCACCTATTTAAAAAATGTGGCTATTCCTTAACATTTTGGTTTCTTGACTAAGTCTATTTGGTTTTTACTGGCTTTGTAATAGTTATTCTGCAAAGAGACCTTGATTAGACTGATGATGTAGTACCTTATCTATTGCCAATGAAGCCAAGTTAAAACATATATTGGGATCGATTTCCACTGTATTTCTGATATTGAAAACTGCCTTCCAAGATTAATAATCAAAAGAATTTTAATTAAGAGCTGCTAAATAAGCTACCAGCCACTAAAAAGAGATTACTTGCACTTCAAATTAAAAAATCATCTATGTCACTTCACAAATAGCTGATTAAAACACACATATATGCTGACTTAATTCTTAAATCTACCTTAGAAAACACTCTTTTTAGGCATCTACCACATGTGAGGCAATTTATTAACGCTAAGACCCACTCTAGTTGAAAGCACTCTGACTCAGATTAATAGTAATCTCTCTTGTTCATGATCCCATAATTAGTAAATGACTTGGCTGTCATCCAATTACCAATTTCTTTTTACAATTAACATCAGAAGGAGTTACCTGTATCTATATCAGCAAATGCACATGGTTAAATAAGTTAATTGAAATATTATTGACAAATTTAAAAGCGACAGTGAAATGACAACTCAAGTACATGATACTCCACTAGGTATGAATAAAATTATCTGGAGAATGGATCTCTAACTTAAATTGGCAGTATATTATACTTCTTTAAATGACCATCCTGGAAAGTTTTTATGCACATGAATTCAGCTTGCCCTCCCCTTCTACATTCAGCTCTTCATCAAGTCTTGGTCCTCTCACCAACATATCCCTTGAATTTGTTCATGCCCTTCTACCTCAACTACTCTGTTCCTTGTCCAAGCTATCATTGCTTCCCTGGACTTCCACAGAACATCCTAACTGGTTTCCCTACTTTTATAACGCATTTTTTCACAGAGCAAAGAGATCTTTTTATGATGAAAATCTGGTTATATCCTTCTTGCTTAAAACCTTTGAGCAGCTTCCCTCTGCACTGAAAATAAAAGCTAAATTTCCTCCCATGGACTACACAGACTCCTGCACGATGCAGCTCCTCCTTACCGCTCCAGATTCATCTCTAGACACTGTTTCCCCCACTCCTCTCCTTCAATACCGGTCTTCTGTCAGTTCCCAGGGCTCAGGAAGCTCTCTGGGCCTTTGCACAGAGAACTTATCTCTCTGCCTGAATGGCTCCAAGCTTTTCATCCTTCGTGTAGCAGTTTAAATTCAACTTCTCAGAGGCTTTTTCTGACCATACAATCTAAATTAGGTCTCTCCTATCATTTTCTATCACAGGAAGAGTTTGTTTTCTTTTAAGCAATTATCACAATTTATAATTTTGTTGGTTTTGTTTCCTTAGTATCAGTTGTTACCACTAAATTATAAAGTCCACAAGGTCAGCAACCACATTTGCCCTATTCAGTTATACCTCCTGCATACTGGTTAGTACATAGTAGGCGTTGAACAAATATTTATCAAATGAACAAATCACGTCCCCTTCTCGAGTAAATGCATTATTACAGGGAAGCTGCTATGACAGAACAGACTGAAAGATGGCACTGATCCTTTATATCTTCGGATCTTGAAGGTTAAACAGGAATGAAAGCTAACTGCTTCTCTGTAATTTATTATTTAAATATACCCTTTGTAACACTAGCTTAAAATATTTTAGCTGCAACTGTATCTGCTCTCTACTATGTGGCGTACAAGACAATCGCAAGGACATTTCTATTAGGTGGGGTATAATATAGATATCAGTACAGCATTTCATTTTCTAAACACAGAATTTTAAGACATATTAGGGGGTTACTGTGATTAACTTAATCACATTCAGTGAGTGCCTAATATACCCAAGCCTTGGTATTAGGCATGAAGAGAGATACAAAGTAGTTAAGGTGCTGTCCTTGACCTCAAGAAAAATACAAACTTGAAGGGCAAGTAAGAAAATTACATTCTGATAATAGAGTGGTAACTGCCAGAAAATAGATACAAATAAAATGTGGGATACCAAGAAAAGACTATAATTAGAAGAATAAGGAAAAGCTAGATGAAAGTGGGACATAAGGGGCTGGTGAGATTTGAACATGGCAAGGGTGGCATTCTAGGTGGAGAAAAACCTTGGAGGCCACGTGCAGTGACCAGTGAGTAACTGAATTTGGCTGAAAGATAAAAGTGAGGACGGGGTTGGGGGTCGACCTGAAAAGGTAATCTGGAGGTTAGCTTGAGAAGGGGGCTTGAACTTTATGCAGTGGCAAGGATGGAAAGACAGGGAAGGTCTCTGACTCAGGAGTGTTAGGGAAATAAAGCTGTGTCTTTATGAAAATGGCAGCAGAAAGGCTGGAAAGGGAAAACATTCAAAGAAATGACTTGTCAGGAGACTATTTCAGCAGTCTAGGAGAGAGGTAACAAGGGCATAAATTAGGACAGATTAGAGGAAATCATGAAAAGTTAACGAATGGGAAAATGAAAGATATTTCAGTCCCTGACAACTGATAAATTTTTCTTTCTTCTTTATCCCCTTACCTAACGACAGTAGTGAAAAGGATAGGGTGATACTAAACACAATAGAGAGGGGTAAGGTTTGACTTTCGGAAATCTAAGATGAGAAGCCAGTAACTCGGGGTCTAGCAGGCAGTTGGAAAGAACTCAGGTGAAGGGACAGAACTTACGATAGAAATTTAGGAAAATAAAGTAAAAAGATTCTCAGAAAGCTGGATAGAATGAGAACATAGGTTTTTTTTACAGTCTTCTGAAGTGTGAGCCCATTTGAACACTGATACATTGATTCGAAGCTGACATATCAATTTTGATCTATCTCTGAAAGATGCAGGGCTCTTTTTCATGTGTTCTGAACATGGCAGCAATAACAAAATTCAAATCATTATTATAAACACCACTTTGGTAAGTGTCATCTAATAAACATGTGATTAACACACCTTATTCATGATTTTAAGAGGTTTTACGAAAACAAAGGTAGCCTTACCTTCTCGTAATGAGTTTCCATGCATAGGAAGATAGTGTATGCTGTTAAACAAGCCAAACAGCCTTCAAGATATGACTGACCCCCAAGTTTCTCCGCTTCCGCATAAAGGTTATTTAGAGTTCGAACTGTTTCTTCAAACTGCTGCCTATCAATCTGTACAGGAAAGAATTTAAAAATAAGTTTTGGAGAAAAAGATTGGCTACTCACTAATGCTTGCTATCACTAATTTATTTTGCTGTTTTATCAAAATTCTTATCTAATAATTGGCAAACAATTTTTAGATGATTAAATGTGGACCTAAGTTACTGAAGCTGCTTAGTGTTTAATTTTATCCCTATCATGAACACTGGATATCTTTAAGTTTCAATATGGTTTTTAAAAATTCTCTATACTGAATTTCACATAAATTAAATTAATACAATTCTTCAATCTTTCAATTCTATATTTATATTTACTGAGCATTTACCGTTACATATTATGACAGACCTTATAGAAGGACAGTCTCAGTCACATGGCCAGAACAAGTTTGTGAACATAAAAATGCAATAAATTGACAGAGTACCATAACACACACATATGAAAGTATGAAGTATGGTGGGGTGGGGTGGGGAGGAGACAGGAGACCTTCCCTTTATCTGGAAAGAGGAAGTAGTGTTAAACTGAGTACCTAAACAGGCATTCACAAGGCAAAAAAGGGAAGTAATGACATTTTAAGCAGAAGGATCAATGGGTACAAGTTCTATGAAAACAGCAGCATAAAGGCTGGAAAAGGAAAACAATCAAAGAAATGACTTGTCAGGAGACTATTTCAGCAGTCTAGGAGAGAGGCAACAAGGGCATAAATTAGGACAGTATTAAAGGAAATCATGAAAATCATCTTCTGTATATTGTTTATTTAACATACCATCCATCCATCCATCCATCATCCATTCATGCATTCATTCCTCACCCAAAGACGTTTCCCCCCAATTGCTTTAGAGAGAATGGAAAGGAGAGAAGGGGGGGGGGGAGAGGGAGAGAGAGAGAGGGAGAGGGAGAGAGAGAGAGAGAGAGAGAGAGAGAGAGAGAGAGAGAGAGAGAGAGAGAGAGAAACATCAATGAGCAAAACATTGATTGGCTGACGTTTCATATGTGCCTGGGGACTGAACCCGCAACATGAACACGTGCCCTGACTGGGAATCAAACTTGTGACCCTTCAGTTATGGGACAATGTTCTCACCAACTGAGCCACACTGGTCAGGGCTCCCACCAGTTTTAAAGTAACTATTTGGTACTGAAAGTTCACCATGACCTCAAAAATCTCAAACTACCGCACTACTCTTCCCAGTAAGTCCTTGCTATTACCTCTTTCTATCCAGTGACACCATTATCTTACATTTACATTAACACTACTGTTGTTCATTTTTCACTCTAATCATTTGCTTTTACTTTCTTCTGCCAATATCACTTTATTTTCTTCTAACAGTACTTTGTAGATTTTAAATCTCAGTACTTTACCCTAGGATTTTCAAGGCCTGTTAGTAGAGTTTTTCATCCAATACCATCATTTTTGGTAACAAAGCACAATTAATCCATCCTTACTATCTCTATCTCCCTTATATTAAAACTAATATTACTTACATATGAATCTCTTTTATAAAGTCTTTTTCTAGAAATAGATGCAGAAAGGTCAAAGGACCTCAATATACAGTTTGAGACAAAATATTCCCAAGAACATAATTTTTTAAAGTGTAAAACAATTTATGATCATCACCCTTATGCTATTAAAATTGTTTAGGTTAGAAGCAGCTGTAATCATGGTTTTGTCCTTCCTGTGAAAAACTGTGGGCATACAATCAGCCAATGGCACGACAAAATTTAATGTAAACTTGAAAGCATTTTTCAAAAGGAGCTACTCTTAACCTCCCAGACTATTAGAGTCTCTGACAAGGGCGGGATGGGTGACAACGGTTCCAAGAGCCAGGGCAGTCTTCCTTCCCTGAGCCACCACTGGAAGATGTGGTTTGTCAAGAATGGCCATCTGCGGAACCTGTCAGAATTCTCATTCCCTGAAAAGAGACTTAAGTGAACAAATATTAAAGGTAAACTACTCTTTTCACCTAATTAGCCTAAGTTAATGCCTTCAGTTTGTCTATTAGTAAATCTTCAAAAATCTAAATAATTTCAAACACTCACTTCTGTTTTACCTACAATGTTATGATCTGATAAAGTTCTTTGAATTATTTACATTTTTTTGGACACAGTATGATGTGAAACCGTTGAGATCCAACCCAGAAACACTTCTTTCAGGTCAGACTCACTGATCATACCAGCAACATTAAAAGTTATTCCAGGACTGCAATGCTTTTGCAGGTAGAGGTAAATCATAGATCATTAAAACAAACAAACAAACAAACAAACAATTAAGGTGAAGGACTTTTAAAAAAAGCATTAAGAAAAAAGAAATAAAGGCAAAAACCAGTCAAGCATTTCTTCAGAAGGTTATTTTTAAAAAGAGGAAAAAAGTAAAAAGCATGGTAGGCGGCAGTAAAGGCACAAGGTAACATGCAAGGGCCCAGCCGCACAAGTGTGGGCACTGCCCCCTCACTCTCTTCAGGCGCTACGAACAGCCACCAGCGCTCTCTCCCAGGTACTGGGACACTGATGTAGGAGTTGTATCAAAATCTGGAGATATGTGCCCTGGCTGGTGTAGCTCAGTGGATTGAGCACGGGCCTGTGAAGCAATGGGTCACTGGTTCGATTCCCAGTCAGGGCACATGCCTGGGTTGCAGGCCAGGTCCCCAGTGGGGGACACATGAGAGGCAACCACACATTGATGTTTCTCTCCCTCTCTTTCTCCCCTTCCCCTCTCTCTAAAAATAAATAAAATCTTAAAAAAAAAATCTGGAGATATGTGAAGGTGGAGCCAAATACAAATTCGGATCAATAAACATGGAAAGGCACAATGAAATTAGGACTTCAGGCTCTTTTTCCCAGAATTTGTGTTTCTTGAACGATGTGGCAGAAAGCATGGAACTGAACCTTAAAGTAATCAAAGGTAATTTCTACTGACCAGATGTAGAGACAGTTTTAAGGGTATATAGGGGGAAAAATGCCTCAATTATAATTTGCTCATTTCTCTTCTACCCTTGGTCTGGGTACAAGACCAAGGGTAGAAGAGAAATGTCTGTGTTTTGGGTAAAGTGAGAATAAAGCTTGCTTTAAAGAACTGTCCTGACAACAAAGCACTCAGGCATCAAAGTATTACATTTGAACAGGCAATGAAGAAAGTAAACTTGTTAACAGAGAGAATTTGTCCTCATCCTCAAATTAAAGGGCACAAATGTGTGTGTTTAATGCTTTAAAGTAACACAAAACACTTGTGCATTAGTTTCTTCCTCTATTAAGTTGCCAAGTGTGATGTCCTCACAAAAGGAAAATCAGCCTTAGTGGCACAGCAATCAGTACAATTTCAAGGGTTAGCTGAGAAACAAAGAGAGAAACCTTTCAATTTTCCATCAAACAAGCAAGGAAAATTTAAACCTGTAATTTAAATTTAATCTCAACACAGAAAAAAAAAAAATCAAAGCTTTCCCAAGCAGTTTAAAGTATAAGCTAGTGTTCTAACCCAAACATTTAAAAAGAAAAAAAAAATCAAAGGCACTATTGAATGGTGCCATATAACATTCTATACAGTACTCAGAATCACAAGCAGTTCTGGGCTCCACAAAGTCAAAGACGTGAATGGACTCCAGAATTTAGAAACATCAATTTTCTGTAAGAAACAGTGGAATACTGTGACTATATTGCGATTCTGTACTCCAACTATAAAATAAAGCCTTTACTACACACAGTGGAAGACTAATGCTTGATTGTGCAAATATATGTGTATATATCTCAAATTTGAGCTCAAAGTTTGACAAAGGAATCTTGTAACATCCAAATAAGGTGTGGTGAAAAATAGTTTACATTCTGATTTGAAAGTACATAAATAGTGCAAATCAGAGTTTCCAAAACAGGGTTAAAAATATTTGACCCATTTCACCTAAGTCCTAACATGTAAAACACGCTGACTGTGATGCTAAATTATTTTAGAAACAACATTCAGTAGCTTTAGACAGTAGGCAACTGGCTCAATTTCTAACTCTTCACACCACTGTGGAAATGTCCAACTAGTGTCAGGCGGAGTTAACTCATAACATCGTGACAACAAACTGCAGCATTCATGTGGCATTTCACAAGCAGGCTAATCTACAAACCATCTTTATGAGACATGTTTGATCTTTAATTTGCATTTAAAGAAACCTACTTGGGCCACTAACCTGCCCAAGGTTATAAATCAACCTGAAGGACCCTGTAATTGATCACTGTTGATTTTCCAACCTTGGCAGTCAGGTAGAACCTACCTTGCTACAAGCTGGTTTTAAATGACTGCTACACATTTTTCTAGTACAGACTCACCTACGCACCCATTATTCCACGACCAGCATTTCTTAACTCCACACCCACAGTGTCCCTAATCACTTCTCAGTCCCTCACCCAACTTGTCAAAGAAAACCAAAAACTTGCTCTCATCTGAGCGGAAATTGACTTCTAAAAAGTAAACAGTTGTGAAGTAACATGGCTCAAGTCCAAAGAGTTTTGCTTTGGCTTGGTGAACATATGTGGGCACAAGAAAACACCCCATTCAAACGGCTCACTTTGTTGTACCTTCAACATAAGATACAATGACTTTTTTTTTTTTTTTTTTTTTTTTTTTGCTAAGTATGAAGAAGGGGAAACATCCCATTCTTCCATTTCTGTATGCAGGGTTGCCCAAGGACCTATGTTCTGACAATTTTGATATGCAAGCCAGCGCACCAGTGTGGCTCCCAGGGATTCTAACTGGGAGTGACAAGGTTAAAGGCTTTGTTCTTAGCGTTTCCCTGTCCAGGCCCATCTAATGCTCCACGTTTTTCAGGTTCCAAGAAAGCCTGTCTGCAACGTCTGGCACAACACTTAATAAATCCCTTCCGCCCAAGAGCACGTCCAGCACAGTGGCTACAAACGCCAGTCACGAGAATGATGATTCCTCTTGCGTGGCGAGGTAGGAGGAATACATAGCTCACAACGCGATGAGTTAGACGGCCTGGAGCCTCAGGAATTAGTTCCTCCTCACTGCTGTCAGTAACCCGGCGTGGGGGTGGTTGACCGCAGGGGAAGACGACTGGTTACAGACCTCAGGCACTGGGCAGCACAGAGTTCTATAAGGTCATCACACCCGGAGGCTTGACCTTATTCCTCCTCCAAACACCAGGTCTTGCTTAGGGGCCCTCTTTGTACACCTGCGGCCAACGCCCCTTCCTTGACTGCCTCTACCCAGAGCCGCGAAACACTCTGCAGCCCAGGATTCTGTCTGTACCCCCTCCCTTCCATGGGTGGTCTCCTCCTCTCGCCTCAGCGCAGGTGCGGGGTGCCAGGATGCGTACCCGGTTCTCCAGCTCCGCGGGGAACTTGGTCTGGAACTGGCAGCGTGTGCCACTGCTGTAGTCTCGCTGAATGAATACCTTCCCGAACACCGGCGCCTGCTGCGGCCTCATGGCGAGGACAGGACCGGCCGCGCTGCGGGTTCGGGGAACACCAACCATGGTCAGATCCCCGGCCTGGACCCAAGACTCCAGCCCGCCAGCCCCTCAGACCCACCCGCCGCCCAAGGCAACCCAAGGCCTACCCCACCCCCCTCCCCTTCACCCATACTGTCACCACGGGGCTTTAGCTGCAGCCCCGGGTCAGGCCCCGCACCCCCCACAACCCGGTTCGGCCCGGGGAAACACGAACCCGCCTCCTCCGCCCTCCAGCTGCTGTCGCGCTACCTGCGCCGTCACTTACGACCTGCCCCAAAAGGCCTCTTTCCCCGCCCCTCAGCTCGGCCTCCTACCTCAAGGCTAGGACCCACCCTCTTCTCTGGCCGTAAAGCGACTCCTCCGCGGCTGCGCGCTGCGGCGCGGTGACGCGCACCGTGGGCGGGGCCCGGGCCTACAGCGCATCTCGTCCCGCCCCGGGGAGCCTATCGGGAAGGAAAAGACCCAGCGGCGCAGAGGGCGTGGCGTGGCGGGTCGGGGCGTGGAAGAACTGTGGACTCTGTGCAGGCTATGCTTCACAGGGGTTTGAGACTCGGGGTTTCCCTGTTGCGTCATTTCCTTGCTGATCGTGGCGAGGTAATTTCTGAGCACTGATTGTAAGAGGTTACTTTTACTATTGATTGAATGTCGCAGCTTACACGTGGGACACCACGCAGTACAAAACAAACTGCTCATACAAATTTAGGAATAGAGAGTCGGCTCCTGGGGGTCCGTAACAGGGCGGAAGTAAGGGAGGACGAAGAAACTGTCAGGGTTTCACTGTCAAGCATCTTTCCTCCAACTCTTCTCCGAGGTGCCGTCTTTTCTACCCCAAAGATTGTCATTCCGTACCCCAGCCTACACCCCTCATTCAGCCTGAGAAGACAAGCAGTTCTGCCCCTCTCCGTGGCTGGCGCCCTCACTTAGCATACCTTTGCAAGGCAGCCAAAGAACCCTTACCTTACCCTTGTTTGGTGTTCCTGGCTAATATAACTTGTTAGCACCTCTGCCTGACACTGCCTATTATGTATTTTAAAAATACTTATTGTATTTTAAAAACAGTTTTATGGAGGCATAAATAGCATAAAATAAACAACATATTTAAAGTGGAAAAATTGATAAGTCCTGACATAAGTATACAACCATGAAACCATCCCAATCAAGACAGTGAACATTTGTCACTTTCAAAAGTTTCTTCATGCTCCTTGTAATCTCTCCTTCCTGCGCCTCCACAGCCCCTTCCCCTAGGCACAGATCTGCGTTCTGTCACTATACATTAGTTTGAATTTCCCTGAATTTTATTAAAAAAAAAAAAAAAAGAACCACACAATGTCCTTTTTTATCTGGCTTCTTTCACATAGACTATTTTGAGATTCATATGTTATCAACAATGCATTCCTTTTTGTTGCTGGGTAGTATTTCATTATATCAGTATCCCACCATTTGCTTATTTGTTCACCTGTTAATGGACATTTGAGTTGCTTGTTGTTTGGGGCTATTGCAAATAAAGCTGCTGTTGAGTATTCATCTACAAGTCTTTGTATGGATGTGGTTTTATTTCTTTAGATCAATATCTAGGAATAGAATGGCTGGGTCATAAGGTAAGTATATGTTTATCTTTTTGGGAAACTGCCAAACTTTTCCATAGTGGTTGTGCCATTTTACATTCCCATCAGCAGTGCATGAGAGTTCCAGTTGCTTCACATTGTTGCCAACACTTGTGTTATATCTCCTTGGTTTTACCTTTCATTTTTCTATAAGTAATGATTTTGAACATCTTTTCATGTACTTATTTGTCATCTGTATATCTTTGGTGAAGTGTCTAAACCTTTTGTTTCCCTATTACTGAGTTTTCAAAGTTCTTTCTATATTCTAGAGAAAATTTCTGTATCAGATACATGATTTACAAACAAATTTTTCCTGGTCTGTGGCTGGTCTTTTCACTCTCTTAACGTATTCATGGGTTTTGGGGATGGTGTGATGACTTTGGGGATAGCGTTAGACTGCCTACCACAGGTATGGATTGAAGTTCATTTTTCCCCATATGGTTATCAGATTGTTCCAGCACCATTGAGTGAAAAGACTGCGCTTTCTCCACTGTATTGCCTTTTTGCCTGTGTCGAACATCAGCTGTTTATGTGTGTGTGTGGCTGTTTCTGGATTTTCTACTGATCTTGTTTTGCATTAAATGTCTACTAGTGCTTGTCTGTGAAGTTGATGCTTCCTTAATAAGATCTCCCAAGAGCTGTTCTCCTGCAAGATATATGCATTAAAAAAATTTTTTTATTGCTGTTCAAGTACAGTTGTCTCCATTTTCCCTCTTCTGATCTTGAGATGCCCTTTAGGCTGTTTATGTTGGTTCTCTGGATGCAATTGGGTTTTGATTTTTGTTGGGTCATTCTTTGGTGGGTTTTTCCCTCCAGCTGGTTGACTGAGGTTCACTCCACCCACCACATCTTGTTTGCTGTTGTGCCGGTGCTTCCAAAACAGAACCGCAAAACCCAGGAAACAAACCCACACCTGCAAAAAATAACTCCCTGCAGCAATCCCAGTATCAACAGCAAATGAACCAGTATTAATAAGGATGTAAAGAGATTAAGACTATCATAAGAACAGAGATAGACCAAATATGAGATGACTTACTCAAACAAAATGATGTTGAGAGGGTAGAGGGAGGAGTACTAATAAGAATTGGGAGTCAGAGCAATGTGAAGAGAGAAAGTAAAATTTACATCATGAATAAAAAGGGGAATGAAGAAGGTGGACTGGAGTATGAGAAGGGAAGCATGTAGTAGTATAACTTGGCATTTTAATTATGATATGTCTTGGTGTGGGCCTCTTTGGGTTCATCTTGTTTGGGACTCTGCACTTTTTGGACTTGTATGTCTATTTCCTTCACCAAGTTAAGTAAGTTTTCTGTCATTATTTTTTCAAATAGGTTTTCAATTTCTTTCTCTCTTCTTCTGGCAACCCCATGATATGAATGTTGGTACACTTGAAATTGTCCCAGAGGCTCCTTACATTATCCTCATTTTTTAAATTCTGTTTTCTTTTTGCTCTTTTGATTGGGCGTTTATTTCTTCCTTATATTCCAAATGTTGATTTGATTCTCTGCTTCATCCACTCTACTGTTGATTCCCTGTAAATTATTCTTCATTTCAATTACTGTATCCTTCACTTCTGACTGGTTCTTTTTTATGCTATTGAAGTTCTTGCTAGGTTCATTGAGCATCCTTATAACAAATGTTTTGAACTCTGCATCTAGTAGGTTACTTGTCTCCATTTTGTTTAGGTCTTTTCCTGGAGTTTTGTTATGTTCTTTCATTTGGGCTATGTTTCTTTGTCTCCTCATTTAGGCAGCCTCCCTGTGTTTGTTTCTATGTATTAGGCAGAGCTTCTATGTCTCCCAGGCTTGGTATAGTGGCCTAATGTAGTAGATGTCCTGTAGGACCCAGCCTCCCCTATCACTGAAGCTGGGTACTAAGTTGTGCCCACCATGTGGCCTGTGTATACCCTCCTCTTATAATTGAGCCTTGATTGTTGTTGGCAGATCAATGGGAGGGATTTACCCAAGCAAATCAATTGCAAGGATTGGCTGTGACCACTGACTATCGACCTCTGACCACAGTGGAGGATCAGATGTGCGGAGGCCCCTTCCACAGAGCAGGACTTCATTCAGCAGGCTCTGATGCCTGCTGAGTCCACCCCTTGAGTGTGTTGCTTTTAGAGATGGTTGGGTAGTGCTGCTTCAATGTGGACTGAAGTTGTACACTGAGTGCCCTGCCTTTGGGGCCTTCCAAGAGGAGCAGATCAAGGTCAACCACCACTTGTGTTCTGCCCAGGACCACCAGGCATAAGCTACAAAGTAATCTGCAGATGTCTGTTACTTCCATTGGGTCTGGAGGTGTCATGGGAAGGCCTAGTTTTAAACCAAGGTCAGCCGTTGCTACTGCTGAGGCTGGGTATGGGGTTGAGGCCAGATGCTGCTTGTTTGAGAGAATTCAGGAAAATCTGAAGCATGAGCCAAGATAAGCCATAGGTATGGAGGAGGCACTGGAAACAGCTTGGGTGGGCCTGAAAGTTGGGTAAGGCAGGGCCTCAGGGAATCCAGGCATGGGCAAACAGTATGAGACAGGTTGATGGAGTTTGGGATATGGTACCCAGCTGCGGGCTCTGTCGGAGGAGGGCTCAGCAAAGGAACAATGGCCTCTGCCAGCACTTCTGTCTGGGAGAAAGCTGTCCTTCCAGCTCTCACCCTGATGCCAAATGATTCATTTCCTCCCTATATGTCTGTGGTGCCTTTCAAGCTGCTGCCCCCATGCTGGAGCTCAGAGGGAGTGAGTGTGAATAAGTCTATGTGCAGGCCCTTTAAGAGGAACTGCCTGGGACTCCAGAAGTTTCCATCTTCCTCAGCCTCAATCCCTGCTGTTTTTTACAGCTAGAAGTTATGGGAACTTGTCTTCCTGGCACTGGAATCCTGTTCTGGGTGGCCTTGTGTGAGGTTCAAACCCCTTGGTCCTCTATGTGTTTCTCTGAAGCCAAGATATCGCCCTCAATTTTTATCTGCAACACATGGGTATTGGACCAGACTGTTCCTTGTCTCTGCCCCTCCTACAAGTTTGATGTTGCTGCTTCTTTAAATTCATAATTGTAGGACTTTCATTCAGCTTCATTTTGGTGGTGCCGAATGACGGTTGTTCTGTGGTTAGTTGTAATTTCGATGTGGTTGTAGGAGCAGTACTGTGTTTACCTATGCTACTATCATGACCAGAAATCCCCATTTGTTTTTGATGTCATACTTTTCATCTTTCTCTTTTGCGGAACCATGAACAAATTATTGTACCCACAGTTATTTTTAATACTCTGGTCCATTAATCTTTATACTTAAGTCAAGTGATTTTACATACCATGTTACAGTATTAGAGTATTCTTTGTTTAAAATACATTTTATTGATTATGCTATTACAGTTGTCCCATTTCTCCCCCATCATTCCCCTCCATCCTGCACACCCTCTCCCACCCACATTCCCCCCTTTAGTTCATGTCCATGTGTCATAAGTTCTTTAGCTTCTACATTTCCCACACTATTCTTGCCCTCCCCCTGTCTATTTTCTACCCACTATCTGTGCTACTCATTCTCTGTACCTTTTCCCCCTCTCTCCTCCTCCCACTCCCCTGTTGCTAACCCTCCATATGATCTCCATTTCTGTGGTTCTATTCCTGTTCTAGCTGTTTGCTTAGTTTGCTTCTGTTTTAGGTGTGGTTGTTAATAGCTGTGAGTTTGCTGTCTTTTCACTGTCATATTTTTTATCTTCTTTTTCTTAGATAAGTCCCTTTAACATTTCATATAATAAGGGCTTGGTGATGATGAACTCCTTGAACTTGACCTTATCTGAGAAGCACTTTATCTGCCCTTCCATTCTAAATGACAGCTTTGCTGGATAGAGCAATTTTGGATGTAGGTCCCTGTTTTTCAAGATTTCAAATATTTCTTTCCAGCCCCTTCTTGCCTGGAAGGTCTCTTTTGAGAAATCAGCTGACAGTCTGATGGGAACTCCTTTGTAGCTGACTGTCCCCTTATCCCTTGCTGCTTCTAGAATTCTCTGCTTCATTTTAATCTTGGCTAATGTAATTATGATGTGCCTTGGTGTATTTCTCCTTGGGTCCAACTTCTTTGGGACTCTGAGCTTCTTGGACTTCCTGGAAGTCTATTTCCTTTGCCAGATTGGGGAAGTTCTCCTTTAGTATTTGTTCAAATAAGTTTTCCACTTGTTGCTCTTCTTCTTCCCCTTCTGGGACCCCTATAATTCGGATGTTGGGATGTTTAATGATGTCCCGGAGGTTCCTAAGCCTCTCCCCATTTTTTTGAATTCTTGTTTCTTTCTTGTTTTCTGTTTGGTTGTTAGTTTCTTCCTTCTGGTCCACTCCATTGATTTGAGTCCCAGTTTTCCTTCCATCTCTATCGGTTCCCCATGCATCTTCCTTCATTTCATGTATTGTAGCCTGCATTTTTTCATCTAATTTGTGAGCAAAATCAACCAATTCTGTGAGCATCTTGATGACTAGTGCTTTGAACTGTGCATCTGATAGGTTGGCTATCTCTTCACGGCTTAGAGGAACTGGCTCTGCGGCTTTTATTTGTTCTCTGGTTTGAGCCATTTTTGGTGGGTTTTTTTGTTTTGTTTTGTTTTGGTTTTAGTCTGGTCCCAGCTATTACGTAGTAAGGGGTGGAGCCTTAGGTGTTCTTCAGGGTGGGGCAGCCCAGTCGCTGGGTTGTGACGCTGTTTGTGGGGGCGGGGTCCGAGAGGGAAGAATGGCACCTGTTCCGCTCTCTCATGGACTCCAGTCCCTTCCACCACTTCCCCTTCGCCTGGATTATCTGCGCACACGCGCGTGCTGTTACGTAGTGAGGAGTGGAGCCTCAGGTGCTCCCCAGTGTGGGGCAGCCCAGTCGCTGGGTTGTGACGCTGTATGTGGGGGCAGGGTCTGAGAGGGAACAATGGCGCCTGCTCTGCTCTCTCCTGGATTCAGTCCCTTCCGCCACTTCCCCTCCGCCTGGACCGTCTGCGTGTGCGAATGTGGGACCACCTGGTCAGCCAGCTGCCTTGTGTGGCCTCACTGGGTCTGCACAGTTGCCCCCCTGTGCCCGGGGTCCACCAGCTGCTGCCTGTGCACCTGGGAACTGCCAGCCGCTGCTGCTTGCGTTCCCAGGTCCGCACCTCCACTTTTTCCTGCCGCGACTCCGCCCCTCTTACCGGTCTGGATGAATGGTTGTTGGACTTCTGTACAGTTCAATTTTCTATCAGTTCTGGTTGTTTTCTTGTTTCTAAATATTTGTTGTCCTTAATTTTGGTTGTAAGAGGAGGCACAGTGTGTCCGCCTACGCCTCCATCTTGGCCGGAAGTGTATTAGAGTATTCTGAATTTGATTATATGTTTCCTTTTACCAGGGGGCTTTATATTTTAATATGATTTCAGGTTACTAATTTATATCCTTTTATTTTGGTTTGAAGAGCTCTTTTCAGCATTTCTTGTAAGGCAGATCTAGAAGTGATGAACTTCCTTAGCTTTCATTTGTTTGGAAAGGTCTTTATGTTTACTTCTGAACGATAGCTTTGCAGTGAAGAACATCAAAACCAAATTTCTATAAAAGTATGGGATAAGTACTACAAGCAGAAAACCTTCTGTAACTAAACCCTACCTTATCAAAAGCTTTCCTTCTTTCAAATTCCCCTGAGCACTTCTGAATACCATGTGTGCTACACGATTATGAGTGCTCCTTCATGACTGCTTGGGATTATTTTCTTTTAAAATATATGCATTTCTTAAGTATGGGATGAGCCCTGTTATAGAAATAATAAAATTCTAGAGTAAGAAAGATGTTAGAGGTTACCCGCCCACCTCCCACTCTGTGCAGAAATTTTTTCTACAACCTCTGCTCTAACACTAATTTTGGAGTCTATTAGTCTCCTTTATGTACAACTTTATGACCTGGAGCCCTTTTCTTTGTTAGAAAAATAACTTCTTACGGGCTGGAAATGTGCTTCCCTGTAACTTCTGTAATGCTATGTCAGAATGAAACTCCTTTCTCAGAATTCTGCAATAGCTGAAGCTGGTTGCTTGGCTGCCTGGGAGGATATACTCACTCCTCCTTGTAAAGTCTGTCCTGCATTAGCCCACCCCCTGTCTCTCTGCCAGCCTTGAGAACGACATTGCTCTACAGGATTGTTGGAGTGCTGTGGCATTCACCTTCAAAGCAAATGAGAAGGGATTCAAGAGACTATCCTGAGAGCTTCCAGTGTGTCCCTGGAGTTTGTGGCACTCATACTGAAATGTGTCAAGGCTGGAGGCTGTGCCTGTAGATGCTGTTCCTGGTAACCTAGTGAAGAGGCCGCTTTGGAAGGGAGTTGTCTTTCCCTGCTGCTTCAGCACGGGTGTGAGTTTTCCAGGGATCCAATGCTCATGCAGAAGGGAGCTAGTTGGGTCTTCTTAAAAGGAAGCCTATTTCCTGGAAAGGCAAAGGGATCCCAATAGACTAGCAGGTGGCCAGGGGAAAGCTTCTAAGCTTCGAATGGAGGAGAGATACTGGCTCAGTCAAAGGAGCCCTGGAGGAAGAAGCCGCCAGTTGTCCTTCTACCCTCAAGAGGAGACTACCACCTCATATAACCATACCTACCTCTTCGCTATTTTCTTCTAATATCCTCTCCCCTTGCGTCCGACCCTGAAAGAATCAAACATGGTGCCGACAATCTGGAGGAGGTGGAATGAGGAAGAGAGACTAAGCTAACCACGCCTTTCCCCCCATACTTTCCCTTTATTGGCTGCTGTGCTTGGGGAAGAGAGAAGCCTTAAATTTAAATGAGTTTGCGGTTTTCATGTTACACTGGAGGCATGTTTTAATTGCCGACATGAAACTGTTGATGAAAATGCCCATAAAACTATGGGGGTTGCTGGAGATTTCACTGAGGGATGAGAAAGAACAAGTCCAGAGAGCAGGCTGGGAGGGGCAATGGGAAAAAGACTTAAAGTATTTCTTCTTCTATCCAATAAAATTGTAACACTTCCAATCACTGATCCTGGTCTTCTCTCCAAAGTATCTCTTCAATGTCATTTTGACAATTCTGGAGGTATTTTAAGAGCTCACAGACTCTTGCCCCGCTCCTTCCTAGTCATATTAAACACGACATTGTTAAACTTTAGCTTATCGACATCCTTCTCATCATGCCATATGCGGCAGCCACTGGTGCTTCCTGGGGCTTGGACACCAGATCCTCGTTAATGCAGCATCCCATGGTCGATTCTTACTCAGTTTCATTTCTTTAAAATCCCTCTTATTACATGAGCTGCTTTTAAGTTAAGCCTGACTATTTTTTATTTGTGTATTTTTAAAAAATTCAGATGCAAGACTTTGTATATTTTTTTCCTATGAAGTTTTATCTTACAGATCAACACATTTTGGCTCATGCCTGTTGAGAGTATTCTGAATCTTGATTCTGTCATTTGTGGTAATTAGGCATCCTTCCTGGCTTGGTACCCTGTGCCAATCTTATAAGCAATCTCTCTGTGACTTTGTGGAAGTGATGGAGAGGCAGGATGTTGTTGTGATCGTGAGAATGGACTCTGTAATCTTTAAGTTGAGGTCCTGGCCCTGCTTTGCTAAAATGAACATATTAATACCAACAGCTATCATTGAGCTATTAATGTCAAAAGCTAGGCTAAGTGTTTTATATGTATTATCTCTTATAATCCCTACTCTATTAATTTAGTAACCCCAAACAATGACAGTATGAATCATATACATCTATGATCTGTGAACCTATGCTAGCTCCAAATATCATCTTATTCTTTCATATGTTTTCAAAAATGCTTTTATATTTTAAGAAACTTAAGTGAAGCTACTCATCTATAGACTTAAAATTCATTCTTTTCTCCTTTTTGAAAGTAGAATCCTTTGTGGCAGGTTTCTTTGAACCCTACATATTATCAATTATATTACTCCATCCATGATAGCTTCTCAAGAATTACTTTTAAAATGAATTCAATAAACATTTATTGACTTCTGGCTAAGATGGAGGTGTAGGTGGACACACTGTGCCTCTTCTCACAACCAAAATTAAGGACAACAAATATTTAGAAACAAGAAAAGAACCAGAACTGATAGAAAATTGAACTGTACGGAAGTCCAACAACCATTCATCCAGACCGGTAAGAGGGGCGGAGTCGAGGCAGGAAAAAGTGGACGTGCAGACCCGGGAACACAGGCAGCAGCGGCTGGCAGTTCCCAGGTGCACAGGCGGCAGCTGTCGGACTCCGGGCATGGGGGGCAACTGTGCAGACCCAGTGAGGCCACGCAAGGCACCTGGCTGGCCGAGTGGTCCCACATTCCCAAGCACAGACAATCCAGGTGGAGGGGAAGCGGCGGAAGGGACGGGAATCCAGGAGAGAGCGGAGTGGGCGCCATTGTTCCCTCTCAGACCCTGCCCTCACAAACAGCATCATAACTCAGCAACTCAGCTGCCCCACCCTGGGGAACACCTAAGGCTCCACCCCTCACTACGTAACAGCTGCGACCAGACCAAAACCAAAACCAACCAACCAAACAAAAAAACCACCAAAAATGGCTCAAACTGGAGAAAAAATGAAAACCCCAGAGCCAATTCCTCTACGCCGTGAAGAGATAGCCAACCTATCAGATGCACAGTTCAAAGCACTGGTGATCAGGATGCTCACAGAATTGGTTGATTTTGCTCACAAATTAGATGGAAAAATGCAGGCTACAATACATGATGAAGGAAGACGCATGGGGAACAAATAGAGATGGGAAGAAAACTGGGACTCAAATCAATGGAGTGGACCAGAAGGAAGAAACAAACAACCAAACAGAAGACAAGGAAGAAAGAAGAATTCAAAAAAATGAGAGGCTTAGGAACCTCCGGGACATCATTAAACATCCCCACATCCGAATTATAGGGGTCCCAGAAGGGGAAGAAGAAGAGCAACAAGTGGAAAACTTATTTGAACAAATACTAAAGGAGAACTTCCCCAATCTGGCAAAGGAAATAGACTTCCAGGAAGTCCAAGAAGCTCAGAGAGTCCCAAAGAAGTTGGACCCAAGGAGGAACACACCAAGGCACATCATAATTACATTAGCCAAGATTAAAATGAAGCAGAGAATTCTAGAAGCAGCAAGGGATAAGGGGACAGTCAGCTACAAAGGAGTTCCCATCAGACTGTCAGCTGATTTCTCAAAAGAGACCTTCCAGGCAAGAAGGGGCTGGAAAGAAATATTTGAAGTCTTGAAAAACAGGGACCTACATCCAAAATTGCTCTACTCAGCAAGCTGTCATTTAGAATGGAAGGGCAGATAAAGTGCTTCTCAGATAAGGTCAAGTTCAAGGAGTTCATCATCACCAAGCCCTTATTATATGAAATGTTAAAGGGACTTATCTAAGAAAAAGAAGATAAAAATATGACAGTGAAAAGACAGCAAACTCACAGCTATTAACAGCCACACCTAAAACAAAGGCAAACTAAGCCAACAGCTAGAACAGGAACAGAATCACAGACATGAAAATCACGTGGAGGGTTAGCAACAGGGGAGTGGGAGGAGGAGAGAGGGGGAAAAGGTACAGAGAATAAGTAGCATAAATGGTGGGTAGAAAATAGGGAGAGGGCAAGAATAGTGTGGGAAATGTAGAAGCTAAAGAACTTATGACACATGGACATGAACTAAAGTGGGCGAATGTGGGTAGGAGAGGGTTTGCAGGATGGAGGGGAATGATGGGGGAGAAATGGGACAACTGTAATAGCATAATCAAATATATTTTAAAAAATAAGCATTTATTGAGCACATACTCATAAGAGCTGGGAGTAGAGAGTAATAAAGCATGGGGTAGGTCTTATCAAACCTCACTGTCTTGTGAGGGCCAAGAGGGTAGGAAGAAAGAGATTATAGCAGATAGGTAAGCTTGAAGGAGAAAAGGGATTTTAATTCTTTTGTTTTTAATCCTCACCAAAGGACATATTTATTGAGTTTAGAGAGAGAGGAAGGGAGAGAGATGCATCAATATGTGAGAGAGAAGCATCAATATGTGAGAGAGAAGCATCGATCAGTTGCCTCCTGTGTGCACCCCAACCTGGCATCAAACCTGCAACCTAGATATGTGCCATGACCAGGAATTGAATGCTCAGTGTTTTGGTGCACAGAATGATGCTTCAACCAACTGCAGCACCTGGCCAGGGGGAGAAGAGGGATTTTAACAGATGGAGAGATAATTGAACATTCCAGGCCCTGTGTCCAGGGAATGATGAGTATACCTGCCCAGATAGCTGGTCAAACATTATTTCTGGTAATGTCTCTGAGGGTATTTCTGGAGAGATTAACATTTGAGTTGGTAGGCTGAGTACAGCAGACTGCCTTCCTCAGTGTGTGGGTGGGCAACACCCAAGTCATCGAGGGCCTGAATAGAACAAAAACCTGGAAGGTGGAATTTATTCTGCCTGACTGGTTGAGCTGGGACATTGATCTTGATCTATTCAGCACTCCTGGTTTTCAGGCTTCACACTCAGAATGGAATCTACATTATCAGCTCTCTGGCTATCAGGCTTTCAAACTATACCCCAGCTTTACTGGGTTGCTAGTTTGCAGTCATATATATTTGCAGATCCTAGACCTTCTCAGCCTCCATAATTGCATGAGTCAATACCTCATAATAAATCTGTTTGTGCATATATATATTTGTATGGAAAATAATGTGATAATTAATAAATAATAATACAAGAATAAACTGTGTTTTGCCTCACAACTATAAATCCACTTTTGCCACACCCTGTATATGGAAGCTTAACTACCTGTGTGTGTATATAGTATATATCTATACATATAGATATATGTGAAGATATATATGAATATATGTGTGTGTATGTGTATATATGTCTTTCCAGGTGGTATCCAGCTATATAATATGAAAAATAGAGACATTATTTGAAGCCGATACAAGGTATAAGAAACATTGTATATAGGACAATAGCGCCTCATTATTCTTCAAAGTACGCACCTTGGGACCTCACACAGTTCTCCCAATTGCCATCAGCTACCCCATCGTATTTTCCCAAATCTTATCGACGGTCTGAAATCTCTTCCCTTTCAAAGGTGATTTTAGTTTTGGGAAAAGCCAGAAGTCACAGGGCACCAAGTCTGGGTTGTAGGAGGGCTGAGTCACCCGAGTGATTTGATGTTTTGCCAAACAACTCTGCACAAGATGTGATGCATGAGCAGGCATGTTGTTGTGATGAAGCTGCCAGTTATAGATGTAGCCTTCTGAATCATCCAAATAGTTTCCATGGAGGAATATTCAAGCTTAATGCAAAATCTGATGCAGATTCATTGCTGTACTCACTCATTTTGAATGAGATGGCCACACAGTACACATGCTCACTCAACAGTGTCTACCACCCCACTGACTAGTACAGTGAAGTTTCCATTGTTCACACATGGGCATTCCAGTCCACTCTCTTTGGCTGCCAGGTTACACTGATGTTGCACAAACCATTCTTGATTTATTAACAATGGCTGGACTTTTTCCAGACAGACTTTGTATATGCTTTGTTTTTCTGGAGAACTCTGACGAATATACCTGGAGTGACCAGAGTTTGATAAATGCTTTGGTGAGGGTTGGAGTAAAAGATCTTTAATAGAAAAGAGAGATAATGATAAAAACCTTACATCCTTTTTCATGCACACCCCTTTATTATTTTTTCTTCACGGTAAATGAGCCAGTTCCTTTTGTCTTGTATGGTAGGATTTTCCCTCCCAAAACTTCAGTCTTTTTGTGTAGCCTTTAGAACCTTAGGGTGTTTAGAACTAGATGCAGAACTCCAATAAGAGCATCATTCTGTGCTGAATATTATCGGAGACTGGACTTCAGTCCTTTCCTTTTAAATTCTGTTTTTCTCCGAATCAGAACAAAGTGAGCATTTCAATACAGGATCCTGTTCTGTATCACTGAATTGTGTTCACTTTTTCACCCAGAGGTCCCTTTTGCCTGGCTTCCAAGCAAGTTTCAGTTTATTTCTTCTCTTCAGCTACTGTCTCTCCTGAGTTTTGTTCTATTTGTGTCCAATTGCTTCCTTCCAGGTCCTTCATAAAGATTTGAACTGAATTGAAAGATGTACTTGCACTGCAGACATTTTAAACTATTCTTCCTGGCCTAGCTTATGTTGCTCACCAGGCCCCCATTTCATCTGACATTGCTTTTTGTTGCTGTCTCCTTCTAAAGCCGAAGTAGATGGGTGGACCAGATCCATTTTCTTAGTTCTCATTTCTTGTTTCTTGGGTGTACTCGCACCATGGACAGAACTCCAAGAATCATTGTCTTTTTGTTTTCATGCACTTGTTGGCAATTTCAAGTGAACTGTTCCAGAAGCTTGTGTGTCTTTATTGCATTTTGAGATGAAATTATTAACATACCTGAGTTGACAGCATCTGTTCCTTCCCACTTAAAGCCCACCCTACAAAGCAACATGTGTCCCAGTTTTAGGAAACAGGCTGAACAGATGCCTAACAGTTGTACTGAACACTTTCCTCATGAAAGAGCTGCTCTTGTCTGCATTTTTGTTTCTTTCATTGTGGGGGAGAAGAATGGATTGAACAATGTCATTAATAGGGATCCTTTGCCTTTATTGTTTGGGCTAATATTGCAGACTTTTTCTATCTGAAGTGGCTGGTGGTAGCAGAGGGTTTGGAAATTTCAGATTCTCTCTCTTCACTGGCACAGTGCAGAATCATAAAGCTGGAAGCAAGGCTGGCTTTGTGGGCCTGGGGCCTGTGCATTCCTTAGTAGCTGTCAGATTAGTCTGTCACCAGGCGGGGCCTCGAAGTACAGGACAAAGGCCAGGTGAACCTGGACTAGGCAGAAGAAGAAGGAAGAGGTCTGATATAGGGACAGCTTTGGCGTGATGATCTCTAACAGGTAGATGGGGCATGGTGGGGCTAGGGAAGGGAAAGTAGTGGATGGGAGCCGTTAAGACAGATTTTTCCTACTTTTATTGGCACAGTAGAGCTATAATTGATAGGATTTCTTCAAAAAGAAAAAAAGAGTGAACTGTCAGACCACTGCTTCAGTTTAATGGAACTGAAGAGGTTGACCAGGTTTGCAGTGTTAAAACCAGGTATTCTCTGGTGTGTCATACATCCTGCCAGGTGAGATGTGTCTCTGAGGAGAATGGGCCGGGCCCTTCACTCAACACTTCTGGCTTCCGAGGATGAGGAGAGTGCTTCCTGTAGTCTGTCTCTAAGCTGTATCTCTCTTGAGACGTTTTGCTTTCTAATCCATCCAGCATGTTTCAATAGGCAAAAACACTATACTCTTATTTTCCTCCTGTGAAATCAATGACAATTAAATTGCTCATTGATTCTCATTTCACAGGTTGAACGAAGGTGAAATGAGATAACTCAGGTAAATTTACTCACTCAGCTTCTGGCCACACACTGGATGTTAGTGTACTTCTTCGTCTAATGTTAGTTTTTACATAGAGTCCTTTATTCTTTCACAAGTATTTGTTAAGTGGCTACTGTGTGCCAGACACTGTTCTGAATTTCTTTAAATAATTATTGCCTTAAAAAGACCCTGAAGTACTAAATTGCCTGTGAATTAATATTATATGTCAATATGAATATATAACCAATTATAACAGTTATTAATCATATTAATAGTATTAATAGTATGAGTGATAATTATACTATGGTTCTGTAAAATGGTAGCCTTTGAGAGACTAGGTGAAAGATATATGACTTTTTAAAAACAACTTTTTATATAATTATTTCAAAATAAAAAGCTAAAATATTCTAAGAAATACTAGGTTCTCTTTATTAAGTAGCAATCCATGTGTATTAATCCCTTTGGCATTAGATGATCCTGGATGAGGGTATTGTAACTTATCCTGGATTTTGTTGACTGGGTTGAGATCCAGAGAGACAGATACTGGAGTGAAAGATACCTCAAACCCTGCAAGCTGAATATTGAACTAATTTTTTTCTTCTTTTACCTGCTCCTGTTTCTGCAATTCTCTAAATTGGTAACAGGAATTCCCCTCTCCAATTAGTTACCATCAGTTAGTCATTATGTCTTTAAAAAATTATTTATTGATTTTGGAGAGGAAGTGGGGAGGGAAGGGGAGGAAAGGGGAGGGAAGGCGGGGGAGGGAAGGCGGGGGAGGAGAGGGGAGAAGAGGGAGTGGTTTGTTGTTCCATTTATTTATGTATTCCTTGGTCAATTCTCGCATGTGCCCTGATTAGAGATTGAACTCACAACCTTGGTGTGTCAGGATGATGCTTTAACCCACTGAGCTCCCTGGCCAGGGCTAGTCATTGTGTCTTTGCCTGTTGATGTCCAAAATCTCTCTGAAACTATTCTCTTTCCATTCCCAGTGCTCCTGCCTTTGTTTGGGGCTCACTACCTTTCTCCCCAGGACCTACCTCAGCTTCTTCCTTAGTCTTGAATGCTTCTATTTCACCTTTCACACCTTTCCAAAAACGTTCTCTCCAAAATGCAAATCTGCTTGTGTCACACTCTTGTTTAAAAGGCCCATCTGCCTACAGGATAAATGTCAAAGTCTCTACATGGGTGTTTTGGGTCAAATTGCATCCTTTCTCCATGAAAGATATTTTGGAGTCCTAACCCCAAGTGCCTCAGAATGTGTCCTTATTTGGAGATAGGGTCTTTACAAAAGTATTCAAGTTAAAATGAGGTCATTAGAGTAGCTCTAATCCAATTTGACTGATATCTTTATAAAAGGGGTATTAGACCCAGGAAACAGACAGACACACACCGTGGATGCCAAGTGAAGATTGGAGTTATGCTGCCACGAGCCATGAAACTACCAGAAGCTAGGGGAGCATCCCGGAGCAAATTCTTCCCTAGGTTCTTTAGCAGGAGCATGGTCCTGCTGACACTTTGATCTTAGACTTCCAGCTTTCAGAGCTGTGGGACAATACATTTTTGTTGTGTAAGCCTCCCAGTTTGTGGTACTTTGTTATGGCTGCCCTAGCAAACTAGTACCAGGAGTCTTTGTCTCATCTTCCAGGACTTACTTTATCTATTCATGCAACAAGTATTGTTGAGAGCTGATAATGTTTCAGGCACTGTACAAGATTTGGGAATGTAGCTGGAAATAAGGCAGGTGGCTCCTGCCTCATGGAACCTGTGTGCTATTGAGGGCTCTGACAAGTGTCTAGACTATCAGAATGAGGTGTGAGAAGTCTCTGATTAGCATGGTACAGAGTTCACAAAAACAGGGCATCTAATACTTGGAAGGCTAGATAAAGCTTCCTGGAAGAAGCAATGTTCAAATTCTGTGTAATAAGAGTTCCTCTTTTCCTCCTGTGAAATGTTTTGCATGAGTTATGAAAAGAATGAGGAGAAGAAGAAAGGAAAATAAGGCAAATGGTGCTAGCCATTACCAGCCATCCCTCTGAAACTTCTGTATACGCTCTGAAATATTTTCCTACGTGGTGTGAGAAAGCTGTTTCAGTACTTTTACCCACACCTGGGGTGTATATACTAGAACATTTATACTGAGACAGGGCTGTACTACACACTGCTCTCCGCTTCTTCCCCAACTGGCCACCCTTCCAATATGCTCCCTTCAGGGGGTATGCTTTGTGATTTATTTTCCCCTTCAGAGTTGACTTGTTCATTTTAACCAGATGTTGACTATTTTAAAAATATGATCAAGAGAATGAGAAGACAAGCTACAGACTGGGAGAAAATATTTGCAAAAGATGACTGTTATCCAAAATATACAAAAAATTCTTAAAACTCAACAGTAAGAAAATGAACAACCTGATTTAAAAACAGGCAAAAGATCTGAATAGATTCCTCTCTAAAGAAGACATATAGATGGCAAGTGAGCATATAAAAAGATGTTCAACATCATATATCATTAGGGAATGCTGAATTAAAACAACAAGATACTATTGTATCCCTATGAGAATGGCCAAAATCCAAAACAATGACAACACCAAATGCTGACAAGGATGTGGGGCAACAGGATTCTCATTCATTGCTGGTGGGAGTGCAAAATGGTATGGCCACTCTGAAGACAGTTTAGAAGTTTCCTATAAAACGAAACACACTCTTACCATATGATGCAACAATCACACTCCTTGATATTCACCCAAGTGAATTGAAAATTTATGTTTATACAAAAACTTGCACATGGATATTTATAGCAGCTTTATTCATAATTGCTAAAGTTTGGAAGCAACTAAGATGTCCTTCAGCAGGCCAATGGATAAGTCAACTGTGCTATATCCAGACAATGGAATACTATTTGGTGCTAAAAAGAAATGGGCTGTCAAGCCATGAAAAGACATGGAGAAAACTTAAGTGCACATTACTAAGTAAGATAAGCCCTTATGAAAAGGCCATATACTATATGATTCCAGTTCTGTGACATCCTGGAATGGTCAAACTATGGAAACAGTAAAAAGATCAGTGGTTGCCAGGGGTGAGTGGGGAGAGAGGGATGAACAGGCAGAACACAGGATTTTTAGGGCAGTGAAACAGTTTTGTATGAAACTACAATGGTGGTTACACATCATTATGTATTTTTCAAAAGCCCATCCAGTGTACATACTAGGAGTGGACCCTAATGTAACCTGTAGACTTTGGGTGGTAATGATGTGTCAGTGTAGGTTCATCATTTGTAACAGATGCACTCTTCTGGTACAGGATGTTGATGGTGGGGAAGCTGTGCTTGTGTGGGCACAGCGGGCAGATAGGAACTCTGTATTTTCTGTTCAGCTTTGCTATGAACCTAAAATTTCTCTAAAATAATACAGTTTAGTGATTAAAAAAAACCCAAATCAGAAAACAAAACCCATGGGTAAGTGTGAATTGTGGGTAGGAATTGTTACTTGCTTCAGGCTTTGTACCTCTTCCTCCCACTCCACACCCCTGTGGATGGTGTTCCCAGCCACTTCTCCTAGTTCACCTCTGACTTCTGTTTTCTTACTTTCTTTTACTATGTCAGAAGCCGTGGAATATCAGTTTCCTATTTGATGTTTCTGCTAACATCCAGTTTCCACTGAAAATACTCTCTTACTTTTTTGATGCCCAATAAAGTTTAACTCCCTCCCCAAATCTCTGAAAGTGTAGGCTTCCCAGTTCTCACCCGTCACTGGTTTAATTCTATTTAATTGTGTTTGTCCTTTATATATTGCCATATGGCTTCAATATGTATGTTCTCAGTATCTCCTAATATGTTATCTCCTAGACCCAGCGCATTTATAAAGATGTCTCAAATGGAATTTAATTAAAAACAGATGGATCCTCTTTGAACTGCTTCCTTATCAATTAACAAGACCAGCTGTCTCACTAATGCAATCCCAGAGAAGAGGGAAACCATCATCTATTCTAACTCCCTCCTTTTGTAGATGAGGAAACTGGGGTCCAGAGGTGCTTCTGTGACTTTGCAAAGGTTACACAACTCAATAGTGACATCACTGGGCTTTGGTTCAGAAGGCCTGTGTTCTAGTCCCGGTTCAGCTTAGGCTCTTCTTGTGGTTGATGTGTTTCCAGGGACCCCGTTGTCAAATGCTCCCCTCTTGGGGTGCTCCAGCTACAGAATGCTTGCATGAAGGACAGTTCATTCATTTCCTGCTGCTTTTCTCCTTCTTCTTCCTTCTTCATCTCTTCATTCTTCTGTTGGGAAGATAAGACAGAAGATAAGAAAAATGTATAAAAATACATTTTTCAAGATTTCATATCTTTTCCTTTTCAAAAATAAGAGTAAGTCATTGCAAAGTCTCAGTTTTACACATGAGACAACTCAGGCCCAGAGAGCTGAATCACAGAGAAGGTGATAAATCTGAAATTAGAGCCCACCTTTGCACACTGGACCTTCACCGTGTCCTAGCACAGCCCAGTCTTGCAGTGCGCCTTTATTAGCAAGCTCTGGGTAGGAGTAGGATTGGGAGCATCAGGGAAGGGTCACTCAGGGAAGATTTGAAAATACACCATTAATTAATTTTCTGTGAAGAGGATCCAATGCTTCTAAAATCATGCCCCAGGGTCAGAGATAGCACTGTTGCCCTGGACTACTCAGAAGATGAAAAGCAGAAGTTTGTATGGGCACAGTCATCTTCAGTCCCAAAAAGAAGGAAAAGTGTCTCTTTTTTTGGTGCAAAGACTATACAGATTGTCCATTTCATTGTGTTTTCTTAGGAATTTGAGACAATGAGAACAGATAGGCCTTTACTCACACATTATTTCTTAGTTTATTTTGCTGATAAATATGTTATCATTTTCAGGCCAATTAACTTCTGACTTCCAGAACTCTGCCTTCACAAGACACTAGCAAGGTCAAAGGTTATTTTGTTCAATGAAACGTTAAGATGGTTGTTATTCCATCAGCTAGCTGTTCCAAGATACGGTGTTTTATATACACTTTCCTACATCTATTTTTAGAGATTTTCTCTTAAAAATCAAAACTCATCAAGTTTTTATAAGGATAGGCAATATTAATTATTTGTGAATTGTAGCATTCTTTGATAATAAATTTGGATATAGATTTTAAACTCTTGGGTTTTAAAGTAGTATTTCTTAGAAGCTTCATTGTCTTAAAAATACAAAAGATATTTTGGACCTTAAAAACCATGAAAAAGAATTAATATTAAACTTGAGAGCTTAGTTTTTATTTCCTTATTACCTTGATTTTAGTTTAAATCAAGTAGCAGCTCAGTGCTTGGGAGTTTGGAGAGTGTTTTGGACTGAATTGTGTCTCCCCTCAAATTCTTTTTTTTTTTTTTTAAATTTTTAATCAGTATTTTTTAATTGTTGATATTGTACAGTTTTCTGTCTTTTACCCCGCCCCAGCCCACCACCCCAGCCCTCCCCACCTTCCTCCCATTTCCACCCCCCATAGTTTTTGTCCATGTGTCCTTTATACTTGTTGCTCTAACCCGTTCCCCTTTTCCCCTGAAATTCCCTCCCCTCCCACTCTGGACACTGTCAGACTGTTCTCAAATTCAGTGTCTTTGTTTATATTATGCTTGTTTGTTTGTTTTGTTGATTAGGTTCCTGTTAACGGTGAGATCATATGGTATTTGTCTTTCACTGCCTGTCTTATTTCGCTTAGCATGATACTCTCCAATTCCTTCCATGCTGTCGCAAAGGGTAGGAGCTCCTTCTTTCTTTCTGCTGCATAGAATTCCATTGTGTAAATGTACCACAGTTTTTTGATCCATTCATTAACTGATGGGCACCTAGGTTGCTTCCAGCACTTGGCTATTGTAAATTGTGCTGCTATGAACATAGGGGTGCATAGATTCTTTTGGATTGGTGTTTCAGGATTCTTAGGATATAATCCAAGCAGTGGAATTGCTGGGTCAAAAGGTATGTCCATTTTTAGTTTTCTTAGAAAATTCCATACTGTTTTCCATAGTGGTTGTACCAATCTGCAATCCCACCAACAGTGCACTAGGGTCCCCTTTTCTCCACAACCTCTCCAACACTTTTTGTTTGTTGCTTTGTTTATGAAGGCCATTCTGACTGGTGTCAAGTGGTATCTCATTGTAGTTTTAATTTGCATCTCTCTGATAGCTAGAGATATCGAGCATCTTTTCATGTGTTTCTGGATCCTCTGTATGTCCTCCTTGGAGAAGTATCTGTTCAAATCCTTTGCCCATTTTTTAATTGGGTTGCTTGTCTTCTTAGAGTAGAGTCTTGTAAGTTCTTTATATATTTTGGAGATTAATCCCTTGTCTGAGGTATCATTGCCAAATATGTTTTCCCATACAGTTGGCTCTCTTTTTATTTTAATACTGTTTTCTTTAGCTGTGCAGAAGCTTTTTATTTTGATGAGATCCCATTTGTTTATTCTTTCCTTTATGTTCCTTGCTCTAGGGGACGTATCAGTAAAAATATTGCTGCGTGAAATATCTGGATTTTCCTGCCTATATTATCCTCTAGAATTTTAATGGTGTCATGGCTTATATTTAAATCTTTTATCCACCTTGAATTTATTTTTGTGTATGGTGTAAGTTGGTGCTCAAGTTTCATTTTTTTGCATGTAGCTGTCCAGTTCTCCCAGCACCACTTGTTGAAGAGGCTATTTTTGCTCCATTTTATGTTGCTGCCCCCTTTGTCGAATATTAATTGACTATAGAGACTAGGGTTTATTTCTGGGCTCTCTATTCTATTCCACTGGTCCACGTGCCTGTTTTTATGCCAGTACCAGGCTGTTTTGATTATAGTGGCTTTGTAATACAGTTTGGTATCAGGTATTGTGATCCCTCCTACTTTGCTCTTCTTTCTCAAAATTGCTGCCGCTATCCGGGGTCGTTTATGATTCCATATAAATTTTTGAAGTGTTTGTTCTATGTCTGTGAAATATGCCATTGGAACTTTAATAGGTATTGCATTGAATCTGTAAATTGCTTTGGGTAATATGGACATTTTGATGATATTAATTCTTCTGATCCATGAACATGGTATATGCTTCCATTTGTTTGTGTCTTCCTTGATTTCTTTCTTCAGTTTTGTGTAGTTTTCTGCATACAGGTCTTTTACCTCCTTGGTTAGGTTTATTCCTAGGTATTTTATTTTTCTTTTTGCTATATCGAATGGGATTTTTTTCTTGATTTCTGCTTCCGCTGTTTCACTGTTGGTATACAAAAATGCCTTTGATTTTTGGATATTGACTTTGTATCCAGCTATTTGGCCAAATTCATTTATTACGTCGAGCAGCTTTTTGGCCGAGTCTATAGGATTTTCTATGTACACTATCATGTCATCTGCAAACAATGATAGTTTTGTTTCCTCCTTTCCAATTTGGATGCCTTTTATTTCCTTTTCTTGTCTAATTGCTGTGGCTAAGACTTCCAATACTATATTGAATAGAAGTGGTGAAAGTGGACAGCCTTGTCTTGTTCCTGATCTTAGTGGGAAAGATTTCAGTTTTTGCCCATTGAGTATGATGTTGGCTGTAGGTCTCTCATATATGGCTTTTATTATGTTGAGGAATGCTCCCTCTATTCCCACTTTGCTGAGTGTTTTTATCATAAATGGCTGTTGTACTTTATCAAAAGCTTTTTCCGCATCTATCGATATGATCATGTGATTTTTGTCTTTGCTTTTGTTTATGTGATGTATTACATTTATTGATTTGCGAATGTTGAACCATCCTTGCATCCCTGGGATGAATCCCACTTGGTCATGGTGTATGATCTTTTTAATGTATTGTTGGATGCGGTTTGCCAATATTTTGTTGAGGATTTTAGCGTCTATGTTCATCAGTGATATTGGCCTGAAGTTTTCTTTCTTTGTTATGTCTTTATCTGGTTTTGGGATTAGGATGATGCTGGCTTCATAAAAAGAGTTTGGGAGTCTTCCATCATTTTGGATTTTTTCGAATAGTCTGTGAAGGATAGGGGTTAGCTCTTCCTTAAATGTTTTGTAGAATTCTCCTGTGAAACCATCTGGTCCAGGGCTTTTGTGTGCCGGGAGTGTTTTGATTACTGATTCAATTTCACCAGCTGTTATTGGTCTGTTCAGGCTTTCTGTTTCTTTTTCATTGAGTTTTGGAAGGTTATATTTTTCTAGAAACTTGTCCATTTCACCTAGATTTTCAAATTTCTTGGCATACAGTTCTTCGTAGTAATTTCTTACAATCCTTTGTATTTCTGTAGTGTTAGTCGTAATCTCTCCTCTTTCATTTCTGATTGTGTTTATTTGAGTCCTCTCTCTTTTTTTCTTGATGAGCCTGCTTAACGGCTTGTCGATTTTGTTTATCTTTTCAAAGAACCAGCTCCTGGATTCATTGATCCTTAGGATTGTGCTTTTAGTCTCTATGTCATTTAATTCTGCTCTGATCTTGGTTATTTCCTTCCTTCTACTTGCCCTGGGCTGTCTTTGTTGTTGTTCCTCGAGTTCTTGTAGGCGTAGGGTTAAGTCGTTTGTTAGAAATGTTTCTGTCTTCTTTAGGTAGGCCTGTAGTGCTATGAACTTCCCTCTGAGCACTGCCTTCATTGTGTCCCATAAGTTTTGGGTTGTTGTGAGTTCATTTTCATTTGTTTCCAGAAACTTTTTGATTTCCTCCTTAATTTCATTCTTTACCCATTCATTGTTTAATAGCATGCTATTCAATCTCCATGATTTTGATGATTTGGGGATTTTCCCCATCAAGTCGGTTTCTAGTTTTAGTCCCTTGTGGTCGGAGAAAATGCTTGGTATGATATCAATTTTCTTGAATTTGTTGAGGCTTGTTTTGTGTCCTATCATGTGGTCTATCTTTGAAAATGTTCCATGTGCGTTTGAAAAAAATGTGTATTTAGTTTCTTTGGGATGAAGGGCTCTATATATATCAGCTAAGTCCAATTCGTCTAGAGTACTGTTCAATGCCACAATATCTTTGTTGATATTTTGTTTGGAAGATCTGTCCATTTTTGACAGTGGGGTGTTAAAATCTCCTACTATAATTGTGTTGCTGTCAATATCTTTCTTGAAGTCCTCTAAGATTTTCTTGATGTATTTAGGTGCTCCTATGTTGGGTGCATATATATTTACAATGTTTATGTCTTCTTGGTGGATTCTTCCCTTGAGTATTATGAAGTGACCTTCTGGGTCTCTCTTTATAGCTCTTCTTTTGAAGTCTATTTTGTCTGATATGAGTATTGCTACCCCGGCCTTTTTTCCTGTCCATTTGCTTGGAAAATTTGTTTCCAGCCTTTCACTTTGAGTCTGTGTAGGTCTTTTGTCCTGAGGTGGGTGTCTTGTAGGCAGCATATGTGTGGGTCATGCTTTCTTATCCAGTCAGCTACTGTATGTGTTTTGATTGGAGCATTTAATCCATTTACATTTAAGGTTACTATTGATAGGTACTGGTTCATTGCCATTTTCGTATCTGTGTTCCTCACTCTCTCTTTTCGTTTCTTTCCTTAAAGCAGTCCCTTTAGTATCTCTTTTAGTACTGGTTTGGTAGGGGTGTATTCTTTTAGACTTCTTTTGTCTGGGAAGCTCCTTATTTGTCCTTCTATCTTGATTGAAAGCCTTGCTGGATAAAGTAGTCTTGGTTGTAGGCCTTTGGTTCTCATTACTTGGAGTATTTCTTGCCATTCTCTTCTGGCTTGGAGTGTTTCCATTGAGAAGTCAGTTGCTAACCTTATCTCCCCTCAAATTCTTATGTTGAAGTCCTAATTCCCAGTCCCTTAGATGGGACTATGTTTGGAGAATGGGTCCTTAAAGTGGTAATTAAGTTAAAATGAGGTCCTGTGGGAGGGCCCTAATCCAATATAACTGGTGGGTGATAAGACAGCTGCACACAGAGAAAGGACCATGGGGGGATGCAGCAAGAAGTGGCCTTTCACAAGCCCAGGAGCGTGGTCCCATCAGGAACCAGCCTTGCCAACACCTTGACCTTCTAGCCTCCAGGACTGTGAGAGAATACATTTCTTTGTTTAAGCCGCCCAGTGTGTGGCACTTTGTTAGCTCTAGCAAACTAACATGAAGAGGTTGCTTAGAGTGCACAAAAGGCCCTTCTCCCTCTCCCAGAAAGAACAGGACATGCAGCTTCCCACTGACCTGATAGGGCTGGAAGAGGGCCCAGTGTTATAATATTGGTGATTTTGATTAGAAAGCTATAAATCACTGCCTAGCTGTGTGACCTTGGGCAAGTCACTGTTGTCTCTGGGAATCAGTCTCCTGTCCTGGAGAGTCCCTTGACGCTCCTACAATGGTGACTCCAAGCTGCTGCTGACTGCACTCCCTTCAGCTGGGTCCCAATGAAGCTTGGTAAAAATGGATTTGCAGTCTCACCTGAAGTACGACTGAATCCAAATCTCTCTAAGCGATGCACAGAAATTTTTATTTTTATTTTTTTACAGTGTAAAATGTTTTGTATTTAGGATTAGCCAGCTGGACTTAGTTTAGATGATCCCAATTTTGTTGGCAACACCCAAAGCATCATAGTCAGGAGCCAGTAGAACATATGCCTCCTTTTCTCCTTCAGGCTTGATCAGGGTGTTGACCTTGGCCGTGTCAGTGTCATAGAGCTTCTTTACAGCCTGTTGATCTGGTGCTTATTGGCCTTGACATCCACAATGAACACAAATGTATTCTTGTCTTTTATTTTTCATGGTTGACCGGGTAGGCGGGGGAACTTGATGATGATGGCATAGTGGTCAAGCTTGTTTCTCCTGGGGATGCTCTTCCTAAGATATTCAGGCTGCCTTCAGAGCTGCAGTGCCTTTTATTTGGGAAGGTAGGTGACATGCAGATTATTCATTCATTCATTTATATATTGTGGCTGTGGACATCTTTCAGCACTGCTTTCCTTGCCTTTAAAGCCTTTACTTTAGCTTTGGCTTTGGCTTTGGGAGGGGCAGGAGCTTCCTTCTTTGCTTTCAGCACCATCTTTGTGAAAAGGGGAGAATTTATTTTTTACAAACTTTTCAGCAGATTCCAATGGGAAGCTAGGTTTGGGTACCACTACATTAGATCATCTCCAAGCTTTCTGCTTGATCTACATTCTGTGCTTCCATGCAAAAGGTTTTGATCCCCATCCTCCAACAGGAGGCTGAGACCTGGAAGAAAAGGAGCAATAGCATCTTGTCATCTCTGTCACAAACTGACGATGGCTCCCCCACTTTTTTTTTTTTTTTTTTTTTTGGCCTGTGCATGTCCTGGCCAGTCTCCAGCAGTTGTGAAGCTTCACAGGACAGCCTGGGTCATGAGGGGAGCTGGTTGCACACTGAGTGGTGCAAAGAGTGGGCTCGGTTTGGGGTAGGTAGAGATCAGGACTAGGTGCGATGCTGGAAAGAAGGCACTGTGAGGCCCGGGGCTGTGGTGGCACACAGACTGAGGGACCGAGCTCTGCTCCCAGCTTTGTGATGTTCTAGTTATGTGTCCTTGGCGAGGGGAGGCTGAGCCTCTGTTTACTCACTTGCAAAATTCATTAATTTTCTGCTCTGCCTATTGGGACAATCAACTTAGATGATGATGATGAAAGTGCCTTGAAAAATAGAAACCCTTTATACTAGTCTCTGGTTCTGTAGTTATTATATAGCAGTAATAATGCACTAGGGCTGGGCAGAGGCAAAGCACATGTCTTTGGAAAGCTAGAAAGATGAACTGGTTAGTTTTAACCACATTTTCTGATATGTATTTAATTAAACTATACAGCTTTGGTTAATGCATAGCCCAGACTTGTGAAAAAAATGAAACGACTCTGAATCCAACACAGGGAAAATGGGTTACTCTATTCCAGATACTGGTTCAAAGGCTATAGGCCAAAAATGTGACAGTTAGAACATTCATCCAGGCCTCTTCCCCACAACACGTGGCCTCTCTCTGAGGGTAAATGTGCCACTGGCTGAGGTCTCTCTCTCCAGTCATGCCCTTGGAAAGGCAAGTTACAAAGAGAACCTCACAAGAACCACCACTTGTATTAAATCCTTTGAACATCCATGCCCTGACGTGTGGAAGGCCCATCTCGTTTCTCTGCATACCTCAGGCATGTGTTGATATGTGCACATCTGATTTTCATAATGGCTTTCAGCCTCTCAGTATTTACAGATGTTAACTAGTGAAGCCTCAGAGTTCCTCTGTGAGGCTGGCAGTTCTAATTTCAATTTTATGAAAAGGGCAGTTGAGAAATGACAGGACTTCCTCCAAGCTTCTGTTAGAAGGGAGACCCCATTCTAGAAAACTGATTATATTTCAGCTCAGACTACACCAACTCACGTTCTGGCATATCCCCTAGTCTCTTAGTCACCTCTCAGGTGGTTTTGGATTGATCAGAGAGATCAGTCAAAGTAGTTGGTTTATCTACTTTACATGATTTTCTCTCTCTCTCTCTCTGTGTATAGATATGTAGGATGGGGCAAAAGTAGGTATTTTACAGAATATCATACATTCTAGATTTGTCTATCTTTTCATGGTGTTTTAACCTGTTCTTCTATCCCCTACATTTGCTCTAAGATGAGAATTAGGACCAAGGCTCAATTGGGTTCAGGTTAAACATTTTTCCGAAAATAAATTACAGGTGATGCTCTGTTTCTCATTTTGCACCACATCAGGAGACACTGAGTAGCAGGTTGTCCTCTAGTAGTGATGTTGCGCGTGATCACTTGGTTGGAGGTGGTGACTGAAAGATCTTGCAATTGTGAGGTACACTTCCAGCCTTGCAATCTGAGGGGCGATGCTTTGGCACCCTGCACATCTCCTGCTCCCAACAGCATCTCACCGAATGGTTTGAACATCTTTTGGTGAGTCTTGCCTGATTCATTAATTATCTTGGAGATTGCAGAATGGTGATTTTTTAAGTATATTTCTTCAATCATTTCTTCATTATTATCTGGACTTCTGTAAAGAAGACCTTTCCTCTTGGGCCACCTTAGCCCCTCCTCTCTCTCCTTCTTTGAGGATCACTGTGGACTCATGCATTTTATTTATTTAATACGTATCAATAAATTACAGTCGCTTTTGATGCTTAAGTTTACTCAAATGTAGGCCGTGGGAGTGCCTCCAGGTCGGCTCCAGTGTCCTTCTGGTCTGACCTGAAGCATCTCGGAGTGCTTTCCGGCTTTCTGGCACATCGTGGTGCCTCCATCTCCCTTCTTCTTTCCTTGCCCCACGCCTGAAGTCAGCCATTTCTCTGGAGCCCTGACTTCTTTTAATGGGCAATGGTCCTAAAAACCAAGATCCGACTTAACAATGCTAAACTTTACACGTAAAAATGGTTAGGATGGTAAATGTTATGTGTATTTTACTACAGTTAAAATAAAAACCAGCCAAGATTCAGGTGTTAGGTAGGTATGTTCATTGTTACTGTCATAGTTTCTAGGCCTTTCAGTGGACAGAGCTAGGAAAGAATATTTTTAAAAAAGAGTTTATGTTGATATTTCCAAATCTAATCTAACTTTGTAGATTTTCTATATGGAGAAAAATATGTAGGTTTTCCCCTTAACTTCTTTTATGTAGATATTTCTGCACTCTTATTCTGAAAATCTTGGTATATATAATGACTTATTTATCTAGTAATATACACAAAATAGTTTCATGAATATAATCACAATATTGCTCTTAACAATACATTTACCAAATGAAGCTTAATATTTTGTTGCACAACTTTTTATCCTTGATTATAGTTGTACAAAGAGAATAGAGCCATTGAAGATGTACAGAGTATGATTTCAAAAGTTATTCAAAGTAATACAGACCTTATAATATAGTTATATTGGTAATTTGGTAACCACTTAGGTTAATTTGTTTTTGTTTGTATTCCATTTATGTTGTAAGCCTTTTTTTGTTTTCTTATTTAACACTAGCTTTTGAATATGTAAAGTACTTCTAAAGTTTAGAGGTCAAAATAATATAAAATTTATACTTGGAAAATCCTTTATCCTATCTCTGCCTCCCCATCCCACATTCCACCTCTTGACTCCCAGAGGAAGTAATTTTTATTTATTTTGGTTTATATTTCCTTTTTTTCTTTTTGAAACAACAAAAATACATATTCATCCCCCTTTATTTCACAAAAGGAAGTATATTTTACTTTTCCGCACATTTTTCTTTCACAAAAGGAAGTCTGTTTTATGTACTCAGTATAATATTTACATTATTCTTGCTTTTTTCCCCCTTCATAAACATCTTGGAAATCATTCCATATTGATTCATTAGAGATCTTCATTTCTTTAAGTTTGCATAAAACTATACTGGATAATTTACCATAGTTTATTTAACCAATCTCCTTTTGATGGACATTTTGATGATTTTTCAATCTTTTGCTATTACAGATGATTTCATAGTGAATAAATGCATGCATATATTACCTATGTATTTGTTGGCTGTATCTTTAGGGTCGATTCCCTCGGAGCCCCAACTTTCCTTCTTAAAGCCTTTTGCCATCCTTTAGCTAATAACTATCTGTTCCTTCTTTCAAGTGCTTAGTGTGTCAAAGTCAAAGTAAAAAGTAATATGGGATACAAAGTAAGAAGGTTTGGATAGTAATCAGTGCACACAGTAACTGAACCAAGAATTCTTAATGTTAAACCCTGTGTAAAAACTCACACTATCCAGCACTATCATTTTTAGATCTCATAATTTGTACTTCAAATTAACTTAGACTACATATAGAAATTATAATCCACTGCTGTTTTAATTTTTTTTTTTTTTTTGGTCTGTGTTCTCTCCCAAAGCTTAGGTTTTTGCTGTTCTGTGTTCCTGAATTCCAACCATATATTAGACACTGGGCTTTAATTTTGACAAAATTTGACTCATGGTGGTTATACTTCACATAAGCATAGTTCTACTGAGTGGAGTATGAATCTTTAATTGGGCAACTCCCTTATTGTCCAGGGTCACTGCTCAGGCATTTAATCATGTACTCACGCTAACTCCCTCACTTCTCCGTAACTGAAATCCCTCTGCTTAGATATGAGTTGATAATGTATACAATTGACTCTTGAGCAACCTGGGGTTAAGGATACTGACGCCTGTGCAGTTGAAAATCTTCATATAACTTCTGACTCCTCCAAAACTTAACTACTGTCAGCCCTTGGTATCCATGGGAGATTGGTTCCAGAACCCCTGGTGGGCATCCCTATGTGCAGAAGCTAAGTTCTCTTACATAAAATGGCATAGAACAGTACTTACAGTTGGCCTTCTTCACCCATGGATTCTCCACTGCGATGGAAAATATTGTTCTCAGTCCATGGTTGGTTGAATCCACAGATGTGAAATCCACAGATATGGAGGGCTGACTGTATTTATTGAAAAAAATCTGCATATAAATAGACACCCGCAGTTCAAACCGCTGTTGTTCAAGGGTCAACTACAATCCCTTTACTCACGTATATTAAGAATATTCATTATCCTAACCAAGACCAAGGTTAGAAACCATTGAACTATTGTGCAACTGTTACATTCTGAAATAAACTTGAATGCTATGCCACGTTACTAATCCAATCAATCTCTGAATTCATGTAATTCTTCTATAATTTTTTATATCTTCCACTTCCCTTCTGCCTGTGAACATTTGGTTTAGGGAAGAATGATGGATTCATCCATGAGGAACAAGTGAGTTGCTATTTCCTTTGTGCTTTCAAAGTGTTTTGTACGTATGATCTACACCTCTTTTATAGCATTTAGACATGTGGACACAGAATTGCGAAATGCAGTGTGAGGTTCCGCCACTAGACTGCAAGCTCTTCAAGTATACCCGGAGAATAAAGTCTGCTTCCTTATGCTGTCACAGGATGGGGGCATAAACAAATGAACAATAAATAATACCTTAAACTTATTCCTCCTGGGTCATTCATACTTATCCTCTGAAGCAAACTTGTAACACTTCAACAAGAATCCAGTATGCATATCTGTGAGGATGTTGGCATGGGGGGAAAACAGCAAACTATCATTTTGATAAATGTGGGCTAAAGAAAGCATCCTAACCCTAGTCATTAGGGAATACTATGGAACCACAAGAAGTGCAAATGTGAGCTAGCTGTTGCTATCCTATTTTCTGTATCTTTATAGTCTAGCTCACAGGTGACTACGAACGAATCATTTGCCCCAATGTCCCCAGTTATTTTAGCTTTTCAGGGTCACCTTTTCCTTTACTGCCCATTAAAGTGATGTGGCTAACAAAAAATTCTTAGGCTCCTACAGGAACCAAATGTACTAATTTAGCAAATGCCTTCTGTGAGGCTATGTAGGCCAATTTTCCTTTTGAAGTTTTTCAGAGATGGCGTGTCCATTCCAGGATCCAGATGCCCTCCGTCTGGTTTGGAGACACAGCGCTGGTGGTGGTGGAGCCTCATCTCTCACCTCACATGTCGGGTAGATTTGGGCTCTGTGCCCAGACCCCACCCTGTGGGGAGATTCCAGGTAGCCCTGGGATATGCAGGTAGATACTGAGGTTTCCTTGCATCCCAGAACTCAGACTTCACCAACAGAACGGTAGTGGAGAGAATAAGAAAGTGACTGGCCCGACTTGTATGGGGGCCTTGGGATTGCCATTTGGGGTGAGACTTTGGAATCATAGATCTGGGAGAGGCAGAAAAGAGAAGGAGACGGAGGTGCAGAGTGGGTCATGCCTAGGAGGTCTATTTCTCTCTTTTCCCAAGTGCTTGGAGATTTAGGGATGGTTCAGTTTAGGGGAGATGAATCTATAATAAGTTAATAGCAATATAAAGTAGAGAATTTTGCAAGAGAAAGCTGATTTCCTTCAGCTGGGATGGGGAAGGGTCAGGAAATACTATCTAAGCAGAACTGACCTTGAACTAGGTTTTGTGGAAAGCCAAACTTAGATAAGCAGAGAAGCCGAGTGCTGGCCTGAGGTGCGGATTAGAAGATGGGAGGCGTGCGGCACGCTCAGGGAGTGCGGAAGGGGAGGGCTCACGTGGGCGACAGGTGGGAGATGGGTTTGGAGAGAGAGGTTGAGGCTGGGTTGCAGTGTGTCTTGATCATTCAGCTAAGGCAGGGGCAGGTACAAGTTTTTAATTTTTTTGAAGCATATATGATTTGGGAGTCTAAGCATAAGAATACGAAATTATGAAAACAAAATTTCCGGGGCTCCTTGCAGGACCTATACAAATGACAGGCCTTGAAGCATTGGTTTCATATTATAGAAACATTAGGGAACTCTTGAGTGTTTTTGAGCCATGGATGTTCTCTGTGAAGGCATGCTAGGCAGGAACTGTTTGGTCGAGGGCTGGATGCAGACACAGTTTTCTGTCATGCCCATGTTGGTACTAGATGAGCTGGTAAGTTCGAGTGGGGCAGTGTTAGTTTCCTAAGGCTGCTGGCACAAATCACCACAAACTGAGTGGCTGAAAATGACAGGACTTGCCTCTCTCACAGTTCAGGAGGCCAGAATTCTGAAGTTGAGGTGTCTCAGGGTTGGGTCCTTCTGGAAGCTCTGAGGGAGACACTGACCCTGCCTCTCCCCTGGTGTCTGATGGCTGTTGGCAATCCTTGGTGTTCCTTGGCTCGTAAACATGTTACTCCAGTCTCTGCCTCCATCTTCACATTGGCTTCTTCTCCGTGCCTTCTCCTCATATAAGGATATTCATCACTGGGTTTAGGGCCCACTTGAAATCTAGGATGATCTCATTTTAAAATCTGTAAAGACCTATTTTCCAAACAAGGTCATGTACCAGCAGGTTAGGATTCGGACATATCTTTTTCGGGAGACACCATTCAACCCACTACAGACGCTAACAAAAAACATCTCACAATTTAGTGGGCGTGTCTCTGCCACATATCCTAGGTCTCCTGCTGCCCTGCGGTCAAATCCAATCTGAGTTTTGTTTTTTTTTTAATATATTTTATTGATTATGCTATTACAGTTGTCCCGTTTCTCCCCCATCATTCCCCCTACCCTGCACACCCTCTCCCACCCACATTCCCCCCTTTAGTTCATGTCCTTGTGTCATAACTTCTTTAGCTTCTACATTTCCCACACTATTCTTACCCTGCCCCTGTCTATTTTCTACCCACTATCTATGCTACTCATTCTCTGTACCTTCCCCCCCTCCTCCTCCCACGCCCCTGTTGCTAACCCTCCATATGATCTCCATTTCTGTGGTTCTGTTCCTGTTCTGTTTGCTTAGTTTGCTTTTGTTTTAGGTGTGGTTCTTAATAGCTGTGAGTTTGCTGTCTTTTCACTGTCATATTTTTTATCTTCTTTTTCTTAGATAAGTCCCTTTAACATTTCATATAATAAGAGCTTGGTGATGATGAACTCCTTGAACTTTACCTTATCTGAGAAGTGCTTTCTCTGTCCTTCCATTCTAAATGACAGCTTTGCTGGATAGAGCAATTTTGGATGTAGGTCCCTGTTTTTCAAGATTTCAAATATTTCTTTCCAGCCCCTTCTTGCCTGGAAGGTCTCTTTTGAGAAATCAGCTGACAGTCTGATGGGAACTCCTTTGTAGGTGACTGTCCCCTTATCCCTTGCTGCTTCTAGAATTCTCTGCTTCATTTGAATCTTGGCTAATGTAATTAGCCAAGTGTGCTTTGATGTGTTCCTCCTTGGGCCCAACTTCTTTGGGACTCTCTGAGCTTCCTGGACGTCCTGGTAGTCTATTTCCTTTGCCATATTGGGGAAGTTCTCCTTTATTATTTGTTCAAGTAAGTTTTCTACTTGTTGCTCTTCTTCCCCTTCTGGGGCCCCTATAATTCGGATGTTGGGACGTTTAACGATGTCCGGAAGTTCTTAAGCCTCTCCTCATTTTTTTGAACTCTTGTTTCTTCCTCGTTTTCTGTTTGGTTGTTAATTTCTTCCTTCTGGTCCACTCCATTGATTTGAGTCCCAGTTTTCCTTCCATCTCTATCGGTTCCCCATGCGTCTTCCTTCATTTCACGTATTGTAGCCTGCATTTTCTCATCTAATTTGTGAGCAAAATCAACCAATTCTGTGAGCATTTTGATGACCAGTGCTTTGAACTGTGCATCTGATAGGTTGGCTATCTCTTCGTTGCTTAGAGGAACTGACTCTGGGGTTTTCATTTTTTTCTCCGGTTTGAGCCATTTTTGGTGGGTTTTTTTGTTTTGTTTTGTTTTGGTTTTAGTCTGGTCGCAGCTATTACGTATGAGGGGTGGATCCTTAGGTGTTCCTCAGGGCGGGGCAGCCCAGTCGCTGGGTTGTGACGCTATAGGTGGGGGCGGGGTCTGAGAGGGAAGAATGGCGCCTGTTCCGCTCTCTTCTGGACTCCGGTCCCTTCCGCTGCTTCCCCTTCGCCTGGATTATCCGCGCGCGCGCGTGCGTGCGGTTACGCAGTGAGGGGTGGAGCCTCAGGCGCTCCCCAGTGTGGGGCAGCCCAGTCGCTGGGTTGTGACGCTGTATGTGGGGGCGGGGTCTGAGAGGGAACAATGGCACCTGCTCCGCTCTCTCCTGGATTTAGTCCCTCCGCCACTTCCCCTCTGCCTGGACCGTCTGCGTGCATGAATGTGGGACCCCCTGGTCAGCCAGCCACCTTGTGCGTCCTCACTGGGTCTGTACAGTTGCCCCCCTGTGCCCGGGGTCCGCCAGCCGCCGCCCGTGCACCTGGGAACTGCAAGCCGCTGCTACTTCCGTTCCTGGGTCCGCACCGCCACTTTTTCCTACTGCGACTCCGCCCTCTTACCTGTCTGGATGAATGGTTGTTGGACTTCCGTACAGTTCAATTTTCTATCAGTTCTGGTTCTTTTCTTGTTTCTAAATATTTGTTGTCCTTAATTTTGGTTGTGAGAGGAGGCACAGTGTGTCCGCCTACGCCTCCATCTTGGCCGGAAGTCCCCAATCTGAGTTTTGACTCAGACCTGGGATGAGTCACTTAATTCTCCAGGCTTCAGTTTGTTCAGTAGAAAAAGAGGTGATTGGCCTAGATCCTCACATTTTGCTTTACATTAGAATTTAAAAATCTTGTTGCACATCTCATTAGCAGTTAAACCATAATTGTTTGGGGTAGGGATTAGATATTAAAGTTAAAAAAAAAAAAAACCTCTTCAGATGATTCCAATGCACTGTGAGTTTAAGACCAGTGATTCCCAGCTATAAATGTGCACCTGCATCCCCAGAGGTATTTTATGAAAATGCAGATTCTAGCAGATGCCTGAGACTCTGTGTTTCTAATGAGTTCCCAGGCGATATCTATGCTGCTGGTCTGAGGACCGCACTGAGTGTTAAGGGCCTGCGTGACACCACAACGCCCTCCCGAGCTCACACGATCCTACTCACTTTCCTGCTGTGGTATGTTTCCAATGTTGTGGAGTGAGGTGGAAATAACATCTGTAACAGGAAATAGTTTTTGCTGAGAGATGGTTCAGTTTGGAGATGGTTTATAAACTGGGGAAATCCATATGCTACAGATAAATGGACTCTGAATCTAATGACATTATTACAAGTGTTAATATGGATTCCTTAGGATCACTGAAAAGGGACAACTGCTCTTTCAGCAAAGCAGAATGACAGAAAAACAGCAGGAAGGATGTGAACAGTCTCTGGCTTCAGATTTTCATCTATCAGGTGTTGGTACTGTGAAAGCAAACCTCTCCTCAGCCTGGTCCTAGGGCTTCGGCTGCTCCACATTGGTCATTAAGCATTGACACACATCACATACGGTGGGTGGGGAAGGAAGGAGAGGTGCGCTCAAGGCTCAGGCTTTCTGCTCTGCACTGAGTCCACTTGACCAGACCAGAGAGATGCTCACCTTCTCTGAGACTGGTCCTCAATTGTCAACAGTGATTCTCACCTATGGCAGCATCTTTGAATCACGTGGGGAAACTCAGCTGGTACCTATGCCCAGGCACTGGCCAGGTCAATGAAAAAAGTTTTTCTGGGGGTGAGGCTTGGGCAAGGGTATGTTTTAAAATCTCTTCAGAGGATTTCAGTGCTCAGATGGATGCTTCTGCATATGTTCTCTGGAGATCCAGGTTGTAATAGACTGTCCAATTTATTTGGCCCATATTTATAGAGTCCTAACTCTGTGAAAGGCACTGTGCTCAGCACAGGGCCTATGTCAGAGAGCAAGATGGCTTCTCTTCTAGCTGGGAGGGCAGATGGAAAACAAATTATGAAATTTATAAATATTAGTTATGATAAAGAACTATAGAGGTGAAGAATAGATTTCTACCAGAGCATATTATGGGAATCAAACCAGACCGAGAAGGAGTCCTTGAAGAAGACGCATCTGTGCAGAGTTCTGGAAAACAAGTCATCATTATCTAGGAAAAGAAGTGAGAGAGGGGGGGTTGGGAGGGATGTGCCAGGTCAAGGGAGCAGCATGTGCCGGAAGTCTGGCACACGGAGGATGGTGGGTTAGAGGAACTGAGAGGAGGCCAGGAGGACCCACTGGATTGTGGAGGGTCAGAGGTCTTGGAGGCCGTGTTGAGCATTCCGAGCTTACTAGTTTGTGAATGCTTAAATGACTTCCAAAGTTTCACTGTTCCTTCTTTCCCAAGAAAACTCCTCCAGGGCAGAGCACATGTGCCTTCCAATTTTTTTAAACCTTTTTTTCTTTACCATCTCTCACCACCTTTAAGTTGCACTGTGATGAAGTTTACAAATAGCCCTCACCTACATCTTGCTCATTTAATTTTTACAAGGTACAAAATAAAATCACTGTTTATAGGAGAGGTATCTTAGATTTAGAAAAGTTATGCTACTTGTCTAAGGTTGAAGGGTGAGTAGGGGCTCTTTTTCTGTTCCTCTCTCTGTCCCTTCGTGTCCCTCCTTCCCTCTCCTCCTCCTTGCCTCCCTCTCTTCTCTTTTCCCCCTTTCCTTTCCTTTTGTAAAAACAAATGGAATCTGAGTCTCTACACTCTTTAATAACCTGCCTTGTTCATGTAACATAATGTTTTTTCTCTGATTTTTCTAAATGTTCATTGTTGTCTGCAATGAAGATCTTTATACACAGATACTTAAGGACATTTTTGATCACTTTAAGAAAAACATTTATAGATGAAATTACTGGGTCAAAGGCTATGTAAAATTTAAAAATTTCTTATACACATTGCTAAATTGCCTTCCAGATGGATTGAACCAATCTGAATTCTCGTCAGCAGTCTATGAGATGGCCCAAGGGAAACATTTCACTTCAGCAAGGCCAATTGATTGGTAGCACTTTGGTTGCTGAGATTATTTCAATCAAAGCAAAACAACAAGAAAAACCAAATATTTCACAATGGAGCTCTTCATAACCTGGATCCATCAATTTCCCCTTTATTAATGCCCCTTTCTCCCCCATATCTACCTTGAGGGTCCGAGGTGGATTTGCTCATGTTTTTCTGTTCTACTTTCTTTCTTGCCCTTCCCCGATCAGTCCTTTTGATTTTTTCTAGATGATTTGGGTCTCATTTTTATATATTTGTAAGACACATGAACACAGGTTCACCATTGTCCCTCAAAAATCAGATTTGGTGGGCTGGGATGGGGATAAAGGGCAGAAAACTGTATTTGAACAACAATTAAAATTTAAAAAATGGAAAAAAATCAGATTTGTTATTGTAAATATTTTTCCAGTTTCAGAAATTCCAGTTTTATAGTCACAGAAATCAGGATTTTTAGTGTTGAAAGCGTCCTTGGGGGTCATCAGTCTGATCACTCTGTTCACAGTAATCAGCTAGTAATGGTCCAGTCTAGGTGCCCATCACCTGATAAGGTGGCTGGGGCCATTTTTAGTCCTTTGAGTGGGAATAATGAGAGCAAGTCTACTTTTGTTAGAGATTTTTTAAATTGTGAAATATTCCAAACACACATAAATGAAAAAAAAATTATACTCATGTTCCTACCACATATATTTACCAAATTATTAATAGTCTGTTATATTTATTCTAAAATCTCTTTAGAAAAGAAATAGAGTTCTAAGTACAGCTAATACAAACCACTCTCCTTCAACATTGTTATGATTATCATAGTTCCTCTCATTTCCATATAAATTATAGAACAAAATTGTCCTCTGGTTGTTTAAAGCTAATCCCTACTTTGGGACATTTTCTTCAGTATTTCCCTATTGTAATCATATTTTGATAAATATTTTGTATAAAATATTTATGCACAACTTAATTTCTTAGTATATATTTCTAGGAGTTGGTGTGAGTCAGTAAAACTCAAGCCTATTTAAAGTTTTTTCATACAAATTGTAAATTGCCCAGGTGAAATATATGAAATGTTGCATTCTTGACAACGCTGGATATTATCTTTAAATTTTTTTCAACAATAGGATAGATATAAAGTTTTATATCTATTGTAGTTTTAATTTGCATTTTACCGATTACTAAGGACACGGAAAATTTAGACATCTGTTTATTGATCCTTGGAAGTGTTTTGTGAATTGCCAGCTAATATCCTTTATTTATTTTGTATTGGAATGTTAATATTTTGTTTTTGATTTCTGAGTGCTCTTTATTGTTATACACATTGCAAATGTTAATTGCATTTACTTGTTTACCTCTCAATTTTAAGAACAGAAGTGTTAGCATTTTATTTAGTCAAATCTATTGGTCTTCCCCTTTGTGTTTTTTGCTTTTGGTTTAAGCTTAGAAAAATTTTTATTTTAAGATTATATAAATCTATTATATAGTATTGACATTATTTTATAGTAGATTATGTAAATCTATTTTCTTACGGTCATTTTTAAAAAGATTTTATTTGCTTACTTTTAGAGAGAGGGGAAAGGAGGGAGAAAGAGAAAGAAGCATCAATGTGAGAGGGAAACATTGATGGGTTGCCTCTTGTGCATGCCCCGACTGGGGACTGAACCCACAACCCAGGCGTGTGCCCTGACCAGGGATTGAACTGGCGACCCTTTGCTTCACAGATGATGCCCAACCAACTGAGCCACACTGTTTTCCTCCAATCATTAGTACATTTAACTTTTTAATATACTTGGAATTTTGGATGTTATAAAGCAGAGCTCTTTCTTTGTTTTCCCCTCAGGCTTTATGCAGCCATCCAGATATTATTGGTCATTTATTTTCCCAGATGACACCTTTGTTTCATACCAAATACTTACATATATTTTATAATTTTTTTTTCTTTTAGATTTTATTTATTTATCTTCAGAGGGGAAGGGAAGGAGAGAGGGAGAGAAACATCAATGTGCGGTTGCCTCTTGTATGTCCCCTGCCGGGAACTGGCCTGGCAACCCAGGCATGTGCCCTGACTGGGAATTGAACCGCGATCCTTCGGTTTGCAGGCCCGCGCTCAATCCACTGAGCTACACCAGCCAGGGCTTATATATTTTGATTTGTTTTGAGATTCACTGATCTGTCCATTTATAGCATATCACTTTATGAGCAAGTTATTATAAATTTTTGATTATTTTAACTTTGTTATATATTTTAATAAGTGATGATACACCAATAATGTCTTAATTTTTAAAATTCTTGTTGCATAATTTAAGTAGTTTTTATTTTAAAAACAATACATAAATATTTCATAATAAAAAATGAAAGCAATTACACGCTCATGGCCAACAGTTTCAATAAGAAAAAAGGGTGCAGGATGGAAAGGAAAAGTCCTACCTCTCTTCTCAGGTCTCCAGTGTTACTCCCAATGAGCAAATACTGTTAATAGTTTCTTCTGTGTGTTTAGAAAACATGTATTAAAAATTACATCTGGGTAGGCATATTTATATAAGTGCAATAATGTTATGTGGACTTCTTTATGATTAGTTTTTCATTTGAAAATTTATTTGAACATCTTTCCATATTACTACACGAAGTTCTAATTAATTTTAATTACTTAATGACAGTGAATTGAGTGGATGTAATTAATATGGCTAGTCCTTGATTAAAGGCTATTTATATTACTTTTAGTTTTTTTATCAACACAAATAATTGTTCATTTTTCCCTATTTTAAAATTTGGAGTTGCATAAAATATATGAAGTAATTTATAGAAGGATTGCTATTTGTTATTATTTTTGAATCTGTCCATTCAAGAACAAACTACATCTTTCCATTTATTTGAATATCTTTTATGTACCTCAGTAAAGTTTTATAAGCTTCCTAAAATAAAGCATTCACAATTTTGTTCCATTATTCCTTGGGCTTTTATTTTATCTTTTAAAAAGATTTTATAACATATAGTTTCCTATTATATTTTCTAACTAAATATCTCTGGCAAATTGGCAAATCACTGCTCCTTTTCATACATTTATTTTTACGATTGAATACATTACTCAATCCTATTTGTAATCATAATCTATCTATATAGATTATTTTTCTCTTTTCTGATAGTAATATTGATTTTATTTTTATATAGAAAAGTACACATTGAAATATAACAATTACTTATGTACCTTCTATGTAGAAATAACAATAAAGGTTTTATTACTTTTTTTCTTGTTATAAAGGTTAAAACATCTAGAACAATATGAATAATAGTGGCTAAATGGCTATATTTTTTGACTTAATTTTTTTTTAGTAGATCAGAACATGCAAAAATACTGGATTGTTCCATTACTGGATTGTTTGCATTTCTTAAAACATAATGCTTTTTGTTTGGAATAATTTTAAATTTACAGAAAAGCTGCAGAGACAGTATAGAGAGCTTCTGCACACCTCACACCAAGTTTCTTCTATTAATACCTTACATAACTATCAAAACTAAGAAACCAACATCAGGACCTTACTATTAGCTAAACTCTAGACTTTACTTGCATTTCACTAACTTTTCCATGAATATCCCTTTTCTATTTCCACATCTAGTCCAAGACATCACATTGCATTTAGTTGTCATGTCTCATTAGTCTCAATCTGATCTGTGACAATTTCTTAGTCTTCCCTTGTTTTTGGTGGGACATTAGTCAAGTATTGTGTGGAATACTCCCCAATTTGAACTCGTCTGATATTTCCTCATGATTAGACTCTGGTACTGCTTTTGGGAAGAAGACTAGAGAATTGAAGTTTCGTTTTCATCACATCGTATCAGGGGGTACATGCTACGTACTGGCGAAGTGAAATGTGGTCACCTGGCCAAGGCAATGTTAGCCAGGTTTCTACCCTATGAAGTTAGTTTTATCTCCCTTCACACTTCTTGGGAAGAAAGTCACTAAGTACCCGCCATGCGAAAGGGGGTGGTGGGGTTTGACTCTAATTAAATTAGAATGTTTCTGGTGTTTTGCTATTATGTCATCAATTCTTGGCTTGATATAGATATTCTTTATCATGTTAGAGAAGAATCTAAAATAAATGTATTTTTACATGAGTCATCAGCTACCTAAATTCTAATTTAGGGAAGCAAATGAAAATATTGAGTTTAGGGGAAAGAAAAGGGCTTTGAAGAAATGAAAACAAGATTCAATATAAAGAAGTCCCACTACCTACATTCATTCAGAAGTAGCTCATCTGAACTAGTGATAAGTCTGATCTATTTTATATATATTATACACATTAGTTACACTTTAATTCAAACCAGGAAAACAAACAGAGGTCTCCTAAGGGTAATCTCCATTCTCAGCCTTTACTCTCTGCATATCTCATGGCCTTTGGAATGAAATCTTATGGTTCAGTCTGTCTTGAGCATCCCTTATCAGTTAGTAAGTAGGTTGCAAGTTTCTCACGTTATTGGCTCACTTTTGAACTCTACAATTTTTTGCAGCCCTCTTGGAGGTATTAGGTTATTAACTTGTTTATTCATATTGCGTTATCCTTTTGGGCACCCTTTGTATCATGTTGCTGTTTGAATGGAACTGTCCTCTGCCTTGATTGAACTGTTAGAATAACTAATGAGATAAGGTTCTTGGAAGGTCCAGGCAACAGGTAGTTCTTCAGACTCTTATTCAACCCCAGTCCATACCTGGCTCCATGCCATGACTCTGCCAGCTCATCATCCCAGAGATTGCTGTCACAAAAATACATTTGACATGTTGATCCAAATTGCTTGCAATAGCTTGAAGGTTAGCCACACACCAGTGTGTCATAGTACACTGGCCCAGAACCACTGCGCGCCCCCCCCACACACACGTGCATACTCTGTAGAAATGATCAATTCTCTTCCGTCTTATATTGAAGCTGTATTTTTTTTCTCATAAGCAAACTGCACTTGAGTTTTTCAGCAAGTCTTTCTTCTTCACTGGACTTCAGCTTTCTTATCTTTAAAACATGAGGACTGAATCTCTGGGGTTTCTCTGCTCTCCGAGGTTATGATTTAAGATGAGAAAGTCTGGTCTAATAACAGTGTGAGCTCCTTGAGGTTAGAGATGCTAAATTATTCATTAAAGCTTTTTTCTTCTATAACACCTATAGTAGTGGTCTATTGTAGTTGAGTATGAGAGGAAGAAAGAGAATGTTTTCAAGCTACCTCCTACTTTCTAGAATTAAAGTGTGTATGTGTGTGGGGGGGGGAGTCTGGCACAAATAACGCTCCTTTTTATTACACAGTCATAAGCGTGTAATTCTGTAACATAACAATATCACACTCAAGCACACCATATGACATTTTAGGTGAAATGTTAAAAATAAAACTATAAATTATTGCACTCATATTATTACCCTGCCAACCACACTCAAGCAGGCATTATTTCTGCCAGACCCTGTATGTTTCTCTCCTGATTGAGAACCACTAATCCTGCTCTTCTCTGGGACCAAAGGAATTGGTCAATAAAGTAGCCATTGATTAATCGATCGCCAGCATTTTACTGTGTTGTACTCATATTATTTTGCGCTGTGTGTGACTCCAAAATTTTCTTTGATAACTTTTCGGATGTGAGCTTTGTCTTTCTTTCTAGTTTGCATCAGAAAAATGGAGATTCCTCTCCCTGCCAATTGCCATTCCTTATTCTCCTCTCTTTATCTTGGGACAGACTGAAATGCTGGCCGATACCTCCTTTGGCAGCTGAGAATCTGGGATCCACTTAGGACCCATTAGTGCACTGGCGGAAGAAAATGCTCTAGTCGGCTGGCCCCAGTGCATCTGTGTAATTGCATAGGTATCAGAGGGATCATGCTCCCTCTGGTAATTGCTGAGGAAGGGGTCAGCAGGGCAGACACTTCATTCTCCCTAAGCTCCCTCCCCGACTGAATTCCCTCTTGGTGAAGGTCAGTCAGCCAGTCCTATGACACCCCATCTGTCTGACTCATCCTCCCCTCCCTGCTCCCTTGCTGCTGCCCTATCCTGAGGGCATGGGCTCAATGAATCTCTCTTGACACTCAGGGCCAGGCAGAGAGTTGGAAATTAGACAGACAGACTAATGGCTTAGTTCCCTCAAGCACCTAGACTGCTTCCAGGGCTTTGGACACATCCCCTGGTAGGGCTGATCATCTCCTTCTGGGGTGCTTTTGCTAACCCAAACATTGGAGCAAGGAGAGTCCTTTTGCCTTCTGCAAAACACAGACTAGCTGGAGCACTCTTTCCCCAGTGCCACCTGTTAAGAGTTAGCTAGGAGCCAATCACCAAGGAAAGACCTGGGTGCATAGGTGGCAGCAGAGAAGGAATGAAGGAGGCCAGTATTCTTGGAAATCTACTCTGTGATGTCTGACACCCTGATGAATCAGTCAAAGCATTGAGAGAAAGCCTACTTTAGCCTCAAAACTGTCCCCCCAACTCCAAACATCCAATGTTTGCATGAGGCTCATTAAATATACATAACAAAGATACCACGCTTTGGGCATAGAGGGAGAGGATTTGGGGAAGAATAGAAGGAGGCAGGTGGAGCTTAGTGGAAAGAAGGGAACTTGTGGTCCTTTCCTGTGTCTCTTGACTGTGAGTCCTTGTCTGGGTACATCTTCTGATTGGGAGCCCTGAGTCAGGAGGGCAAATGCCGCTGTAGACTGTGCCCAGGAAGTGTGGGCTTCCTAGTGAGACCTCCCTGCCTTCCTGTTTCTTCCCCTGCAAAGTTTACTCTGGCTTTGGGGATATAAAACAAAGGACATATACCCTGTCCCTAAGGAACTCACACTCTGAAAGGAAACAGCACAGTTAATGGAAAAAAAAAACAAAACAACAAACCGTGGACTTTGGACTCAGAATACTTAGGTTCTGAGTCAAACTCTACCACTTACAAGCTCGGTGTCTTAGGGCATGTTTCTTAACACTGAACTTCCCTGTTCTCTGTCCTTAACTAAACATTAGAGAAGAAGAAATGATAGATGTACATATAATATAAGAGTTCCACAAATGATAGTTTTATCATCATCGTTATATAATAATTCAAATACAAGCCAGACATGTTAAAGGACATAAAGGAAGTACTGACCAAATGCTACATGGTCATACAGCTAGTGAATGGTGAAGGGCAGAATCCCAAATTAACTGATTGCCTTCTCAAGCTTGAGCGCTGGCCTTAGTTTTCAGACATCTGGGTCACTCTGATGGTTGTTCTTTGTTCCAAACAAGCCTCCTCCGTTTATCTCTGGGGAAGTTGCTTTCAGAGGATCTGTGGATCCATGAGTCTGTTCTTGTATTCCTGGCTAAATTCAAAGCTTCTTTGCTGAAGGAATTTGAAGCAAGACTTTTGTGTTAATGACTTGAAATGGGGCCCAAAGCAGGAAATCAAGGGCAAGGCTGTGTCATATGTTCTAGATGCACACTGGGGATTAGGAACCCCCTGTTTTAGAGGAGCACAGATACCCAGTGCTGACACCAGAACCAGGCATCAGGAGCCAAGGCTAAGCAGCCTGAACCTTGCGGACTGGGGGCCCAATGAGTTCTTGGTCAGAACAAACTTGGTGACTGAAAAAGGCCTATCAACCTGTACTAAGCAAGGGTGGAAAATGAAGGTGCTAAATTCCAGAGCTTTTCACACATTCTGACTCTAAATCAAATTATCTTGAGGTGTTGGATCCTTGAAACACCAAAAGCAAGGTTAAACCCAGTCCCTCTGGGCTGCAGCATTTGGTACAGCCAGATTCTAGGACACTGAGGAAACGTAGACAGTTCCTTGGGGTTTCTTACCATGATATCTTCTTACATTTGTGCGGTATTTAATAATTCATAGAGCACTGTCACTGTCCTTATCACCGAGTCCTTATCGTTGGCCCTGACTTTCCTGTGGGAGCAAAGTAGAGACAACACGATGTGGTAGAAATAGTCCAGGGATTGGTATCAAGTGGATATAGGGTTGAATCTTCCTCCTAGATTTAATAGCTGTAACCTTGAGTAAATTTTTGACTCTTCAAAGTCTCAGTTTCCTTATCTGTACAGTGGGGATTATCCCCAGGGTGGGATTAAGTGACATCTGAGACACCGGTGCCTGCACAGCACTTGGCATAGTGCAAAGACTCTCCTTCCTTTCTCTTCTGCCTACTTCGTTCCTGCTGTCTGCTCTTTCAGTCAATACAGCCTGGTACCTGAAGTGGGGGTGACCCATTGGTAGGGGTTTCTGCTTGTTCCCTTGTCTGTAAGGCTGGATGTGGACCTCTGAGCAAGGCAATAGCAGAGGCACTGGGGGGCGGCAGGTGAGCTTAGGTGGCAGCATCAGTCTCTGCTGCTGTGTGTCCCTCCATGGCACAATGAAGGGATACCTGCAGTGTCCTGTGTTATAGGGACATGAGGGTGGGCTGTGGAGACAAGCTGGGCATAGGGAGGTGGCAGTTACTCAGTGTGTCTCTTTATGGCTGGGACCTGCATCTCCGTTGCTTGGGTAAGGCGTGGAGGTGGCCAAGGACTTGACATGCATGGATGGTGGTGGAGAAAAACAGGGTGGGGCTCTTGTGAGCCTCTAGCCACAACATTTCTATCAACCAATCAATACATCACATTGTTTTATGTGCGTTTCTGTTTAAGGACAGCTTGTTTAACATATACCATTGATCCATTGACATTGAACTCATACCTGAGTGAAGCTTATCTAATACACGTCTTTTTCTCCATAACTCACATCATGGTCTTCTGGTGCTTAGGAACACTAGACAGCACTGTGCTTGGGAGCCACAGTGAGATCACCAGCAAAGACACAAAAAATGTGGCACTACAAGACATGTGAAACAAGTATGAAAGGAGAAGGCAGAGCGCTGCCCTGTTCAGTCTCACCTGGGAATGTGCACACAGGGCCCTGAGGTTTTTCACCCCCAGCACGAGCTCCTGAACAACCACAAATGCTCTGCGCCCTGGATTTGGGGTTGGTCACAATATGTTTTGGTGAGTTGGCTAATCCACAAATATGGGGTCTGTGAATAATGAGGATCAACCACTTTTCTTCTTCCACCACCTTACCCCTCCCCTACACCTTCAAATGCTATTCAGAGAGCCAGAATTTTAAAGGAAGATAATCACAGAAAGATAGGATTTTTTCTCTTTGGAACTTGGCTGGTGACTTAGCACTTATGTACCTCAACTTTAATTTTAAATTTGAATTGATGAATAACTTAAATCATCCTCTCCTGAAGGTCTAGGTACAAGGAGTATAAGGACCTTTAAGATCTCTCTGTCACCTTTCTTGTCTAATCTTCCCCTGGGCCCTTCACAGCTCCAGACAACCCGATCCACTCATCCAGCCTCTCTGGAGCAGGCACCCTTAACTAACCCTTAACGTTGGAGAAGGGAAGCTGTGCTCTCTCTCTGCCCAGCAAAGGGTGCCTGGGACCACCATTGATCTATTGGAATGTCTAGTGGAATGATGATTTTCCTCTTGATGTGTGCCTTGTTGACATTTTCATCAGCAGCCCAGGCCCTAAAAGCCACATTTTGGCAAGAGAATAGGTGAAATCTTTCTCGAGACTTTGCTCCAGGGGATCACTCTGGGATTCAGGGTTGAGTCTTTTCATCAGAGGCTTGTGGAAGCACTGGGTTAAAGGCACATAATTCTTTCCAGCTTCAGGGAAATGTTCTTTTGTTTTTTGTTTTTTCCTCTTTTCCCAGACCTTATGTATGCCCTAGCTGCTGACCCACAGAATTTTTAGAATTAGACTCTGGTGTCAGATCAAAAGCTTGATACAGTTTCCAGCCCCTCCTGCGAGAAAAATGGGATCAATGCAACCATCCTGAAAGCTGCCTTGGAGTCTGACCTCACCTGGTCAAACCGCTGTTAACGTTTTCAGGAGCTGAAGTTACAGAGACCAGTGGCGAGGTCCTCAGCCCAAACTGGTCAGTCTTAAAGGGGACAGTTAGACCAGCACAAAAGCTCCTCCCTGCAAAGGCAGAAAGATAAAGTGCATTCACAACAGCCCTTGAGCTGACAGGCATAGGTACCCCTTTCATTGCTTGCACATTTCTTTGGTTAATCAATAACTGTACAAGTGTTAATTGGGCGCCTGTTTTGTGCTGGAACCATGCTCAATGGGGAAAGATGAAGGGTGTGTGGTCTCTGCCGTGGGAGGTCCCATGGTTTAGTGGAATGGAAGGTCTTAGCTATCTGCAATGGAGACACTGATGAATTGTGAGCCCCAGACCACAGTGGGCATGGGGAAGAAGGCAGGGCATTTGCTTGGTGGAGAGTCACACTATCTCAAAGTTTTATTCTAAATTGGCACACCCTAGATGCCATCCCATCTCTAAAGGCAGGTTTGCCAAACTTTCCAGCAGGAATTTCAGTTTCAGGCGAACAGGGTCTCTGTTGGGACTGTGTCCAGTTTTGTGTCCAGTGAAATGCCTGAGGAGCAATAGACACTTGGTAAATATGGGCTAAGTGGAAAAATTAAGGGACACTGAGGTGGACACCAGTAAACACTCCCCTTCTTTCCCAGGGACTGTATTTGCTATTGTTGCTGAATGAGTTTTGGGGAGAGGATGACCTTTTCTCTGCCTTGTCTCCAGGAACTGGGTGAGGGTTCCAGGAATGAGTAAAATGTGTCCCAGCATCTGGGAACATACTGCCAGGCACTCTTCTCTCCATTGCTCATCAGAGGAGCCTTCTGAGGTCTTTCCAGAGAACTTATTAGACAATCCCAGCATCCGCTTATCTTTGGGAGGCATATGCATTCCCTTTTGCTGTCTCTAAAGGTTATTATCTGCAAACTGTCTAGACTTTAGATTCCAACTGGGTTAAGGAGAATGAGGATGAAATATTTCTTCACTCGGGGATGGGGGCGGACACAATGAAACATCCCATTCCTCCTGACCTCAGGGGCTGACACTCGGCCCAGCCAGCTAGCGGCCCCACAGCTTGGGGAATGGGATTTGTCAGTGTGTAAGTGCATCCCATCACAAGGAGACTATATGTTGCTTGGCTTGCACTAAGAGTTTTTGCAATAAACTTTTCCATTTGGGTGGAAAGGGAGCAAGAAAAGCCTTTAATCTTGTCTTTTGCATGTTATCTGTGATGGGGTTAGGTTGATTGCTCCCAACTGCTTAGAGAGTATTTTGATGGGATGGTGGGAGGAGGATTCCAGCCTCCTTTTTGGATTCATGTCTAACTTTCTTGAAAAAAAAAATCCCCTTTTATCCCGAAGCTCATCATGTTACCATCTAGCCAAAACTATCATGTTTTTTTTTTTTTTTTTGCAGTTTATTAAACATATTGCCTCTTAGATCTCATATTAAAATCTATTTCCTTTGTGTAGGGGACAAGTTGAAACCAGGAAGGTTGCCTTGTAGTTTTTCCACTTTGATTCTGTTGCTTGCAAAGGGTGCCTCCAGTTCTCCCGATGCAGTAAGGAGCTGCATTCTGGGGGAGGGATGGAGTTAACTCCAGATTTGCTGCCCCGCTGAGGGTTGGGGAGAGCTGAGGCTTCTCTCCACCACCTGTGTGGGCCAGGCCCCTCCTTGGCTTTAACTGCACATCAGCAGAGTGAGTTAGGGAGCAAGTCACTATGAAAATTGTGTTAAATCAAAGTTTTCCATAATCAAATAGAAGCTACAATTCTCTACTACTATTGACTTTTAGGGGATCTCCCCTTTCTTTGGGGTCTTCTAACCTTCAATATCTCCTATGATTTCTTGGAGCATTTGTCTGATAGGGGCTTAACGCCCTGCCTGAGCCTGGACACTCCTCTCCACTGAGAAAAGGACTCACTTTCTCCCAAGACAGCCCACTGCAGTGCAGGCCTCTCTCATTGTTAAGATGTTTTTTCTTATGTTGGACTGAAGTTCGTCCTGCACCCATGCCCTGGTCTCTGCTCTGACAGCTAAGAACCCTGTTTAATCTAAATCAGTCTCCCATGAGGAAGAGTGGGGACAAGGGTCTGAGACTCCAGGACAGGAACTGTGAGCTCAGAGGCTCTCCAGGGCCTGGGAGGAGCCCTAAATGGGTGGAGTAAGGTGGGCGGAGGGTAAGTGGCCATGACAGATTTAGAGCTGAGGAGACAAGATAGTGATATGCTCCATTTCCAAAGGGATGGCCACTTCTGCTAATCATTGCTGTGAGGAAATGTGGGCCCAGTGTGGCCACAGCTTGCAATTTTTCAAGAGAAGCTTAAAATTAAGGGGTGTGTGTGTGTGTGTGTGTGTGTGTGTGTGTGTGTGATCTCTCACTTTCTAAATCCTGGCAACTAATTAAAGAAAATTAGCATAGCACAGCAAAACCAAACAAATCAAGCCCTTGGATCTTCACTTTGTGATGGAAAAATAAAGATCAGAGACTGCAGCATGAGAACTGTGCACTTCTGAAATTATGGGACCACCCTCCCCCGCCCCCAACAGTGTTGCTTTTACTATTCTCTGTCTCCCAGGAATGATTAGAGTGCAGTCCTTAAGTGCTCACATTCAGGGATGGCAAGGGAGGGCAGAGAGACTATGTCCCATCCTAAACTGGTGGTGGGGAGGCGGCTCCCAGCCAGTGTGGATGGCAGGGGCAGTAGCGGGAAAGAAAGCAGGCAGAGAGCCAGAGCCTGGAGAAGAGAGTGGCTGTGACATTCCTGATGCCAAGACTCCTGACTTCCTCCCAAAGCTCATGAAAATAGCTTAACTTGTTGGGATGAGCAGACAGGAGCTAACTGGGCAGAGATCTGGGAGGGAGGCTTCTTGGACAGGAGATGAGGGCCTAATGAGTGGAGAGGGGAGGTGGGAGGGAGCTAATACAACTGGCTTCTGTGAAGTCAGAACTGAAGCAGCTGGCTATGTAAAAGGGGCTTGGTACCTTGGTAAAATTTCTCTTTTTTCTTTATTGCTCTCTATTACATGGGTGTATGGGCCTTTTACTCTACCTCTATATATCCTGCACTAATAAGCCCTTAATGAATGCTTGATAAATGGATACACTGTGTATGTATTTATGTGCAAAATGTGCAGCATTGGTCACAGAAGAGGTCTGCACACCTGCATCAGGAAATTAGGGACATCAACTCAGGCTCCCAGGAGTTCAGCTTTCCTGGGGTGCATGGACCCCCTGGGAAGCAGTCTGAGCTATCAGTTTGGCCTGGGGTCCTGGGCTTAACAAGTACGCACCCAGGAGAACCTTTGGCCTTCCTGCGCTTTAGCAGGGAGAAAGTAGACAGGTGGGAGAGAGTTACTGGGAAGTCAGACAATGTGTGTTACCTTTGGAGAGGGCTGAAAGGCATGGTGGACGCCAAGGCCATAGTGGGGACAGGGTGAAGTTCGCCCAATCCCTGGGCAATATTCTGAAGTTCTTAAAGGGAGTGGAGAAGTGAAGAGAAAGGCCTGACTGTCCCAGGGGCTGAAAGACTTGTGATCACACAGAAAGGCTCTAATGGTCTTCAGAGCAGTGGCAGAGGTGGAGAGGAGGAGAACAGCAGTAAGAGGGGAGGCAAGAATGACAGCCACTGCTGGGAGCAGATGGCCACTCCGCTGCCCAGGCAGCCGGCTGTAGAGTTCCCAGGGCCTTGCTGCCTGGGGGCTGAGCCCAAAGGCTCAGATTATGCCCAAAGCTCTTACAAGTGGAGGAAACAAACAAGTACATTACTATCCAACTCTGTCTATTTGTCTGTCTATCTATCTATCTATCTATCTATCTATCTATCTATCTATCATCTATCTACCTACCTACCTACCACCTATCTATGCATACATATATATTTATGTGTCAATATTTATTACATGTATGAAATGAATATATTCAAAATTCAACATGGTCATGCCTATTTGCACTCCTATATTCAAAAGTGATTTCAGTGCTTCCCAGAAAATCCTGAAATGGTGAGGCCTAGGTGGAAAAATCTACATTTTTCACTGACTTTGGGGATCCTCTTTGGATCTTCTTCACTTCTGCTTCCCATTCTCTTATCAGTCTCCTTCCTTCTGAGAAAAGGATTACTAAAGATGCAGTGCATTCTTAAACTGTTTTAATTTCAAAGAAGATGGTGTTTAAAAAAGGAGAAGGAGGAGCCTTTCATCACAGAAGTTGTCTCTTTCAAGGACATCTGAAATTCCAGGTGTCGACATGGAAATGTCGCTGTGGGTCCATGCTGTAGGAGGGAGGCACGACTTCAGAACCGACAGCACGGTCTTAGCTGAATCAGTGGCCCACCCTTTGTGTCCATCTTCAGTGCATGCCCATCTGGGCCACTGAACAGGCAGCTGCTTGGACAGGGACAGAACCTGGGGACACGAGTCCTTCTTCTCAAGACAGCTGGCTGTGAGCACATCAGATCAACCATGTCTGCTTTCTTAGGAAGGGAAAAGGAAATTCCCGTGGGTAGAAGCCTTGGAAATTGTTCAAAAGACTCTGGTCACAAAGGACCAGTGGAGCAGAGCTGAGTAACAAAATATGGGTCTGGAAAGAAGGAAAACCCTTAAACAATGAAGTTTAAAGAATGCGATTTTCCAGCAACCCCAGAAATTCCATAATTGTGTCTCCTCCCTAAGGCAAGACATAGACACCTTGGGATGAATGAGTGGTTTGCAGCCTTCTTGGACAAATTGGCACCTGCTGGTCTCGTGCCCATAGCAGACAGTAGTCATCCATCCTCTCCACATACTCTGTCTGGCATTTAATTCTACGGTTTCAAATTATTTTCTGGTTGTTTCAGGCTTCATTGTCTCATCTTTCCAAATAGCCTGGTGTCAGTTCTACTTCAGTGTTGTCACTGAAGGGTTCTTTCTGAAATCCTGCCCCAGATCCAAGGAGAACTCCAGGCTATGGCCCTCTAGCTGGTGTCTGGGGAACACTGGAGGTCCTGGGAGCCCCTGTGAGCTCTCTGGTCATGGCCAGGCTGGTTGCCTGGTTCTTCCTGGCTCTGTGTTTCTTGCATTGTGGTGGGGGCTGTCCCTGAGACCTGCCTGGTCACCTAGGTCACCGCCCCACCATCTCATCTCTGCCAGCCCCTTGCTGTGTCTGCTTCCTCACTCTAGCCTCTTGTGTTGACCACAACCTTCATGTCCACATTTCTGCTTCTTGCCCAAGGCTGAGAAGCACAGCTGCTTCTGAGATGCTGCCACATCACTCTGCCTCGCTGTCTAAGATCCAGGACGTGGGCATCCACTCAGCTCAGATCTAACTGGAGCTGACAATACTCCATGGACTTGGTGGTTCTTACTCCAGTCCCACCTTGGCAAGGGCCAGACCTCTTGTTCTGGTTAATTTTCTCCTTCAGCTCCAACCCCCCTCCCACACCCATCCAGGATTGCTCCTGCTCAGAAAAGTTGGGGCAGAAAGCAACAATGTGAATTTCAGCTGAAGTAAGATAACTGTTGTGAAGCTGGTGGTCCCTGCAAAGATGGAGGATAAACAGGGCCAAGGGGATGTGGAGACAAGAGGTGCCTTTTCATTCCCTTGTCCCTCCCTTCCTTCCTCATTCTAATTCTTTGTATGTGCAAGATAATATGTAGGTTATTTTGCACTGGCCTTCTTCGATGCCTAAAGTTTCTACCTGCAGATTTACAATGGTTACTGCAGGTTACAATGGTTGGCAGTCAGCAGGAATGTTGGAGTAGGGGAAGGAGATTGAGATGCATCAAGAGCATGGGCTTCCCCATGTGGGTAGGCAGATTGGGACCAGACTATGATGATGTTTTCACTGATCCTTGGAAAATGAAAGAATATGAGCAATAGAGTAAGTTTTCATGAAGAGAAATGTGGGTAATTTACAAGATGTTGTGATTTTTGAGATCACACTCAACTGTTTTGGGATAAACATGTCTGTTTGGAAAGATGAAGTAGTGATGGAAGAAGGTGTGTCTTTGGGTGGTGGGCACACAGTGAAATATGAAGATCATGTATCATAGAAATGTACACTTGAAATCTATATAATCTTATTAACCAATCACTCCAATAAATTAAATAAAAAGAAAACAAGATGAAGTGATGTAAGTCAATAGTAGGTTTTTCCCTTATTTTTAGGTTCTTATATGACAAGACATATACCTTGGCAACTCCAAGGTAGTTTCTTTGATTTTATTCATCTCTAAACAATGAACTGGACTGTGAGATCTCTAATTTTGACAATGGCTACTCTAGAGCACACGGTCCCATCAGATAGCAGATATGGGTGGGATCCAGGGCAAAAGGAGACCTGGAAAGCCAGCATGGTACGTGTACAAGGAGGGCAGACCTTTAGTATTCTGCCGGAGATAGAACTCTCCCTTCTGCTCTTGCCTGAGCAAGAAGGCTACGAAGTTGTCAGAAAATCTCTTTCATTTCTTGTCTAGGTAGGTGACTGTGATCCATCAAGAGACTGAGATGGTTGAGGGAAATCGCTATCTACATTTCTGTATCAGTGGCTTTGTGCTTTGGTGAAATGCCTAGCTCTCAGGACACCCAGCCTCAGCAGTCAAAGGCCAGTGTGTTGTAATATGAGTAATGGTTGCATTATCAAGTTAAGCAAGCATACACACAGAGGAACACACTGACTATTCCATACAAATTAGTTTTCATGTTGTTTTGTTTTCATTGAGCTTAAAGACCCTCTAGGGGAAAGAAAAATTTATCCTGGAGTAGGGATGCTCAGGGATCCATCTCTAGCCCCACCTGCTCTTACTGTGATTTCTAAAGAAGCATGCTTTTCAGAAAAAAATGGGAGCTATGGAAGAAAAATGGAAAATTGAGAAGCTTAAAATATAAGCAATTCTTTTAAAATGTCCTTTATATTCCTGGAGTGACTTTTCAGTTTAAAATATAAAAATGTGGCCCTGGCTGGTGTGGCTCAGTAGATTGAGTGCCCGCCTGTGAACCAAAGGGTTGCTGGTTTGATTCCTAATCTAGGGCACATGCCTGAGTTGCAGGTCAGGTCTCCAATAGGGAGTGCACAAGAGGCAAACACACATTGATGTTTCACTCCCTCTCTTCTCCCTCCCTTCCCCTCTCTAAATAAATAAAATCTTTAAAATATATACGTATAAATGTATGTATACATTATTTTGTTCAGATTCAAAACTACAGTTTATTCAAAAGTCACACATTTTAGATTTAATCATCTTTCAAATCCTGAGCATTTTTATCACCAAATGGAGTTACAATTTACTGATCTTTAAATAAGATAGTCTTTGTCATTTGTTTTTTCATTATTTAAATGATGGAGATAACTTATTTTTCTCTGGCTTTTAAAATATCCCTTAAAGCCCTGGCTGGTGTAGCTCAGTGGATTGAGCGCGGGCCTGTGAACCAAAGGATCGCGGTTCAATTCCCAGTCAGGGCACATGCCTGGGTTGCAGGCCAGTTCCCAGCATGGGACACATAAGACGCAACCATACATTGATATTTCTCTCCTTCTCCCTCTCTCCTACCCTTCCCCTCTAAAGATAAATAAATAAATAAATAAATATTAAAATAAAATAAAATAAAATATCCCTTAAAGATTTCAAAAACAATTGTTATACTTTGGGGAACTTAGCATTTCTCACAATGTTAAGTTGACTTAGAGAGCTTTCATATTCACAAAGGGAACCTAGAATAAAAGAAGCTATCTTGTAAGTCTCTCATCTGTATCCTTGAGTTCAACCCTTGACAAGTGTTGTCTACTGTGTCTCATTCCTTGGGTGTCACCATCTGTAGTTTCTTTCTCTTATTTTTATTTTGTTGATAAGCTTCTGCAAACAGGTTGGTCCAATGTTTTCCAGTCCTAGATTATTTGTCTTTATTTTCAATTTATTTATGAGTATTAAAAACATAGACCAGCTATTTTTACACAATGTGCAATGATAGGGAAACACAAAGCCGGGGGAAGGGTGATAAGGAAGAGGTTTGGAGTATGCGACACAAAAAGGTACAAGGCAGAGAGGGCAGATCCATCAGAACCTTAGCTTATATCACTGATGTGAAAAATGTTCTCAATTCAGAAGAGACAGAAATGTCTTTTCCACCATCAAATTCTTGGTTTTCTAATCTTATCACAATGGATCTAGGCAAAGTAAATTAATAATCTTCTGGAAAGGATTCATTGTTCTAGATGCCATTATGAACATTTGTGATTCATGGAAAGATGTCAAAACATCAACATTAATGGTATTTGGGAAAGGTTGATTACCACCCTCTTGGATGATTTTGAGGAGTTCAACACTGCCATGAAGGAAGTAATTGCAGATGCGGTGGAAATAGCAAGAGAACTAGGAGTGGAGCCTGAAGATGTGAGTTGCTACCATCTCATGATAAAACCTTAATGGGTGAAGAGTTGCTTCTTGGGGATGAGCAAAGAAAGTGGTTTCTTGAGATGCAATCCACTTCTGGTGAAGATGCTGTAATGACTGTTGCAATGACAACAAAGGATTTGGAATGTTACCTAAATGTAGTTGATAAAGCAGTGTCAGAATTTGAAAGAACTGACTTCAATTTTGGAAGAAGATCTGTGGGTAAAATGCTTTCAAACAACATTGCATCCTACAAAGAAATAGTTCATGAAAAGAAAAGCTTATCAATGCAGCAAACTTCATTGTTGTTTCATTACATCCCCAGGACATATTTACTTAATAACTGGAAGTTTGTAAATTTTGACCTTCACCCATTTTGCCCACCCCTAACCCCCTGACTTGGGCAACCACCAGTCTGTTCTCTGCCTCTATGGGCTTGCTTTTTTTTTTTTTTAGATTCCACATATAAGAAAGACTATATGGTATTTGTCTTCTTCTCTCTGACTCTCTGACTTATTTCACTTAGTGTAATGCCCTCAAGGTCCATCCATATCGTTGCAAATGGCAGGGTTTCCTTCTTTTTAGGTGGTTTCCCATATATTATTTTGTATATGTTCATGCAATCTTCATAACAACTGACCAAAATAAAAAATCAATGGGACTTTCATAGAACATATTCTTTCATCATGAAAAAATAAAATTAGAAATAAACAATAAAAGGGTACTAACAAATAATAACTATTTGGAAATAAGAAACAGTTCTAAATAATGCTAAAATCAAAGAAGAAATTTTAAAAGAATTTTCTATCTAGAAACAAAAGGAGAGTTCCTGAAATAGAAAATCAACAGCAAATAAAAAGTAGAAGAGCAAATATACTCACCAATAAATTAAAAGACATAAAAACCTTTCCACATCTTAGTATAAATAGGAATAGAAAGAAGGAAACTCTTGCATATGAAGACAACCAAAAAACCCAGTAAATATTCTAATGTGAAAGATGGTGCAAGGACAATTTTAATTACAATGAAAAACTAGAGAGAAGGATGCCTACATTCACCATTGTTACTTGATGTTATTTTGGAGTTTTTAGCAAATGTAATAAGGCAACAAAACTTAAAAAAACAGGCATAAATATTGGAAAAGAATAGGTAAAACCATCTCTTTCTGTGATGAATAAGACTGCATATATGAAATGCAAGGAATCTTGAGGAAAACCACTGAATTTAATAAACTTGGATGCAAGATCATTATATAAAAACAATATTTTCTCACTATTCTAACAGTAAGCATCTAGTAACGGAAATGGAAAGATTATATCATTTAAAATAATGACAAAATAAAATGAAGACTCAGAATCTATGCAGAAATACCTTACTAAAAGACATAAGATCTGGCTCCGGCTTGTGTGGCTCAGTGGACTGAGTGCCCATCAGCAAACCAGAGGGACACAGCCTGGGTTGCTGCCAGTTCCCCAGTAGGGGGCGTGTGAGAGGCAGCCACACATTGTTTCTCTTCCTCTTTCTCCTTCCCCTCTCTAAAATAAATAAATAAAATCTTCAAAAGAAAGACATCACATCTGAACAGAGGCACATTATATTCTTAGATGGGAAAATAATGTAAAAATGACAATCCTCTCAAATTGATATATAAATTTTGCAGTTTAAACTTTGATGGGTTTTCCTTAGAACTAGATGAAAAGATCTCAAATTTCATATAGAATATTCAAGAAGAAGAATATTATGAGAAAGGAGAACAGTAAGGGATGACTTGTTTCATACATAAAATGTACTGTAAAGCCTCTATAGTAAAACCAATATGGTGTTTATGTAAGAATAGACAAGTAGGTCATTGGAACTGAATTAACAATCCAGAATTAGATGTCTGAATAAATGAGAATTTAACATAAGAGAAGTATAGTGATTTCATTCATGGGGAAAATAATGGACTCTTTAATAAATGATGCTAGTATAACTGGACATCTATCTGGAAGAAAAAGATGGACCCCATTCTCATGTCAAACACAAAAATAAATTCCAGGTAGATTAAAGACAAAGGTAAGACAAATGTAAAAAGAAAAACATGAAAATGTTGCAGAAAATATAGACTATAGGAGTCAGGGAGAGCCTAACAACCAAGGTTGGAAACACAGAAGTAATAAAAGAAAAGTAAGACTTATTTGGCTACATAAAATTTTTAAGTTTTTGTATAGGAAACATTTCCATATACAAAGCCTACATATTAATAATAAGAGATCTTGAAAAATATTTGTAATCCGGATGTCAAAGAGTTAATTTCTTTAATATATAAAGAGCTCTAATACATTGATAAAAGACATACCGAGCAAGAGAAAACTAGGCAGTGTGTTTGCCTAGACAATTTACAGAATGGATAGTAAGAGACTACATGAGAAGATGCTTGGATTTATTAGTAATCAGGGAAATGCAAAGTAAAGCAACAATAAAGTATCAGTTCACACCTATTAGACTAGCAAAATTAAAAAGAGCTCAAACTCATTGTCAGGGGTGTGTGTGAAAGACAGTCACGCTTATGAAAATGTGAAGTGTTACATCCTTTTTGGAAAGCAACTGGGAACATCTATTAAAATTTAAAATATCATACTCCCTTTGAGAACCAGCATTATACTTCCAGGAATTCATTGCATGAAGACAAATGCATACAATTTCGTGAGGGCATATGTTTATTGCAGCGTTGTTTGTAGTGGCCCAGCACCAGAAAATGTGAATTCCTTGTCAGTAGGGAAATGGCTGAATAAATAATGATCCATCCACACCACGAAATATTGTGCAACCATAAAAAACCATATTTAGAGCCATACCAGATGACTTGGAGTGATTTTCCTGAGGAAATGTTTGAGTGAGTAATGCAAGATGCAGAAAATTGTGTATAAAACCAATGATACCAGAAAAAAGTCGTGTGTGTGTGTGTGTGTGTGTGTGTGTGTGTGTCTGATTATGGAGAAAACTTACCCACTGATTTTATGAAACTCCCATTTAGGAGGACTTTCTTTATTATAAGCCCTGTTCTTTTCCTCCATGGCCTTTATCACATTTCGTTACTTTATTGAAAATGTTATATATTACTACTCTGCATTCTGTATTATATTATTTATAGATTTATTTGTGGGATTATTTGTTTAAATATATTTTTCATACTAAACAAGATCAGGGCCACGTTTGCTTTTGTCTCCCTTATGCGGGCACTGCAGCCCCAGCCTCCTGCCCACAGTAGGTACTCAATTAATATTTGCTACACAAATGAATGTGATTCCAAATTCTGCCATGCGTCTAGGGAAAGCAACAAATTTAGCTAGAAATTAAGAGAGCTTCCTTAGCATCTTAAATAGGCACTGCAAAGTGTCTTTTCTAGCTAAGGACTTTATGACGTAGCTGAAAGCCTCTGTCCTCATCACCAGACGCATCCTTGAGGACAGGACTTTTTTGGTCATCTTTATATTTCTCCCCAGTGGCATGTTATTCAGTCCAGAATTGAACAATATGTGCAGGGTCATACTTGTGTAAATGCTGTTTGTTGGTGGTCAGATTTCAGAGTTATCAGAGCGTGGACGATGTGGGTGTGGCTGCTGGGCAGACAGGGCAGCCCCGTTTGTCAAAGCCAAGTCAGAGTTACTCAACCAAAGGTGAAATATGGGTGAGCTGGGAGAGTGGTGGGTGCTGACACCCTTGTAGCACAAGGGTCAAGGCAAGAGATGCTGTTGCAGGTGATGGAATGAGAATAGATGTTTATATTACTTAAAGATACAAAGGAAACCAATAAGTAATAAAAGTCATAGCATAAATACCAAACATTGGGAGATGACCAGAAGAGAATGAGAATAAAGGAGTCAAAGCTTCCTTGTTCAGATGGCTCCAACTGGTGGTCAGTAGACTCTAGTTAGCAGTTGATACATTAAAACATAGTGATTGGTGATAATGAAGCATTTTCTTTAGATTTGTAAGAAGACCACCAAAAGAAAACAATAGAAACTTTAAAAGTGATTGCCCCCAGGAGGTGGCACCATGGGTGCTACAGGGTAGAAAGGGACAGTGTAACTTTTCATCATAGGCTTTTTTGTGCTATTAACTGTGTTACCCATATGCACATATTCTGATTTAAAAAAAAAAATCCCCACTCTGTTTTAACCTCAAACTTGGCAATCCTACAGTAGAGTAGCCAGTGTTGTTGACTTTCCTATTAGTGGCAGCTACTCTGGGGGTCCAAGAGTCATAGCATCTTCTCACAAGATCCCCTTTTTATTTTAATTTACCAGCTCTCACTCCCTCCTCAGAAAGAGTAACTGAACCCTTGTCCCACACCTCACGTTCTTCATACATTTTTTTCAGGTTCTGGCAGGATGGTTCAAACAGGATCAAGTGGGGATATGGAAAGAAGGTATTTTCTTCATGAGTATCAGCCATGACCACCCATCGCTGTGGAATTATTTGTCCGGCCATTCCCAAATCCCTCCAAATGCTGAGCAGTGGCTAGTGGGAGGATGAAGGCCACAGGGCACTGCTGATGGCCAGATTCAGAGCCCTCAGTCCTGTGAATAAGCCACAATTTTACAGAGCCTGTGAGACTTCAAACAGGTAAAGCAGAGTGTGTTGGAAAGAGCATGCCTTTAGGAGTAGGAACATCTGAGTTCCAGCTTGTTATTGGCGTTCACTTACCCAGTTCAGTCCTGAACTGTAAGATGTACATGATATCTGTCCAGCTACCTCGTTATGAAGATGGGAGAAAGGGAGGAGGCATGTGGAAGTGTTTTATAGGTAAAACAAAAATCTCTACAATTTAATAGTATTCACTATTTTTTTAAAAAAATACTTTATTTATTTATTTTGAGAGAGAGGGGAAGAGAAGGAGAGAGGGAGAGAAACATCAACGTGTGGTTGCCTCTCACTTGCCTCCCACTGGGGGCTGGGCCTGGCTCCCAACCCAGGCATGCACCCTGACTGGGAATCAAACCGGCAACCCTTTGGTTCGCAGGCTGGTACTCAATCCACTGAGCCACCAGTCAGGGAGTATTCACTATTTAACATGAGCTTTATATTCATCATCTCTTATTCTTGTAGCAACTCTGAGGCTTAGAGATATCAAATGACCATTGATTAATTAATTCCTATCTTTATAAAAAATTCACAGAGTCCTTCCTATGTGTCATGACTTATTCTAAGCATTAACATATATTATCTCATTTAGTTTGCTATTAACTCATACCCAGTGTTGTGCTGAGCAATGCTGGAACCACAGGTAAAAGGAAAAAATCAATAACAATGATTTTATTTTATTCATCATGGATGTCTTTGCATTAATTTTTATTTTTAAAAATATTGCATTAAAATATTATTTATCTTGATTTTTGAATTTTCTGGAACCCCTTTAAATGCTGTGGCATAAGCAGGTGCCTCACTCGATCCACTCTGTTATAACTCTATGAGGTCAGTACTATCCTAATTATATTACAGAAAAAGAAATTTCAGTTCAGGGATATCAGCTAACTTGCCCAAGGTTACAAAACTAGTAAGTAGTAGAACAATAATATAGATGCACTTTCTGGCACTGTGTCTTGCTGTCTTTTAATTGAAGGCATGTATAGAAAAATTCCTTTAAGATTGAGAAAGTGCTTTTTAGTATAACCATTTTAAAGCTTCTTTGTGCTCTCCATGTGCTTTATTTTGGATTAAGTGCTCCTATAACTTAGAGACCCTCATTTTCTTTCTGTGACACAACAGTATGTACAGATAGGAGTTGGACTAGTAACGATATACAGTATGCTTCCACATATATGTCTGTGCTTTGTGAACCAAGGAAATAGAATAAGTGGATAAATTTCTCCATTTCTTGGATAAAGAAACTGAGGTTTACAGAAAGGAAATGGCTTGTGGAATTCCATGTTCACTTTGAAATGGGGTATAGTCTCCTCCATGCTCTTTAGTTTTTATTTTTGGATGCTAATAATGGTGGGAGTGTCCAAAGTTCTAGGGGTGGGAGATCTGAGGGAAAAACTTAGCACACCAAATCAACAATAAGATGATGCTTTGGGAGTCTGACTGCTCAGGAATGTTGTGGGGCAGGGGCTTGAGATCCATGTCAACCTCTTAGTCATAGACAGTCACAGAAACCCCTAGTAACAGGCAGGTCTGAGGATCTTCCTATGGAAACTTCTCAGGGGCAACTTGCCTCTGGGAAATGGTGTATTTATTCTCAGTCTGTATAGGATTATCATTATTTACCCTTCCTCCAGAATCCCTCCACCAGGGAAGAGGAAAATTAATGTGTCTGGATCTTCTGTTTCCCCACTTCTTTCAAGTTGTGTGGTATATGAATATCCAGACCAGTAGAGGGCGCTCCCACCAGTTGATAAGCCATCCAGTGGTTGATCGGCCCCGTGAACCATAGAGGAGTTACCTGATGAACACCAGCCCAGTTCATGAAGATCAGCAATGTGACAGGGCCTCTGGGCACAGAAATCACTGAAGTTGGAAGACAAATTACTACAACAACCTTCTCACTGGACTCTGTCTCTGCCTTGCTCTTCTCAAACTCAAATGAACCTAGAGTAATCTTAGTTTCCTTCAGTGATTTCCCACTTTCCCCTAGCTAAAGTCCAAACCACAATAGCTCTTTACAAACATCTCCAGCCCCATTCCTCACAATCTCTATCTTCACATTATGGTCAATTCTGAGCCATTTTTAAGGCCCAGATTCACTGGCCTGTCTCTCACTTCTGGAGCTATGCACAAGTTTTATTTTCTGCCTAGGTTCTCTTTCCCCTGGATGTCCCTTGCATGCCTACCATATTTTGCCATGTGTAATGTGCACCTTTTTTTTACAAATTTTTGAGAGAAAAATAAGGATGCACATTATACATGGGTAGTACCTGAAATACCTTATATCTGTTCTTGTGTTTTGTAATTATGGTACAATTTCTTGTACCATAAAATGTTCAGAAATGAATGCAAAAATTCCTTTATAATACAAAAAAGTATCTAAATATAAATAAATAAAAATTGAATTAAAAAATTAAAACAAAAGTTTTTTTCCTGAAAGCTTGAGCCAAAAACATGGTTGTACACGAAACACTACAAAATATGGGTAAATTTCAGCTCCTAGTTTAGATGTTATGTTTTCTGGGAAAACTTTCCTGTCACCTCAGATGGGACTATGGATTCTTCCTAGGTGTTTCCATTCACCTGCCTTGCCCAGGAGTGGCACTCGGGCTAGTGTGTACAACAGTAATCATGTGTTACCCTGATTGACTTCCTCCACTCAGCTGTAAGCCCTGAGATCCTGCAACCCACTGGTGTCCAAGTTCCTTGATCTCCTCTCCTTCTGCCCTCTGCTCTATTTCAGCCACTCCATGTGTCATTCCGTATCGCTCCTTGTCCTGGACCTTCTATGTAGTGGGAACTCAGCAGAGACTATTTGGTGAGGGAAATATTTTTAAAACAATTTGTTCTATAGTACTGTCTCTTATGTGTCACTCATGAACTGCCTATGGACTTTGTGAGCACTGTCTCTTTTTGTTTTTATTTTTCAATTTTTTATTTTATTTTTTAAAATATATTTTATTGATTATGCTATTACAGTTGTCCCATTTCTCCCCCATCATTCCCCCCACCCTGCACACCCTCTCCCACCCACATTCCCCCCTTTAGTTCATGTCCATGTGTCATAAGTTCTTTAGCTTCTACATTTCCCATACTATTCTTGCACACCCCCTGTCTATTTTCTACCCACTATCTATGCTACTCATTCTCTGTACCTTTCCCCACTCTCTCCTCCTCCCACGCCCCTGTTGCTAACCCTCCATATGATCTCCATTTCTGTGGTTCTGTTCCTGTTCTAGCTGTTTGCTTAGTTTGCTTTTGTTTTAGGTGTGGTTCTTAATAGCTGTGAGTTTGCTGTCTTTTCACTGTCATATTTTTTTTCACTGTCGTATTTTATCTTCTTTTTCTTAGATAAGTCCCTTTAACATTTTATATAATAAGAGCTTGATGATGATGAACTCCTTGAACTTGACCTTATCTGAGAAGTGCTTTGTCTTCCTTTCCATTCTAAATGACAGCTTTGCTGGATAGAGCAATTTTGGATGTAGGTCCCTGCCTTTCAAGATTTCAAATATTTCTTTCCAGCCCCTTCTTGCCTGGAAGGTCTCTTTTGAGAAATCAGCTGACAGTCTGATGGGAACTCCTTTGTAGGTGACTGTCCCCTTATCCCTTGCTGCTTCTAGAATTCTCTGCTTCATTTTCATCTTGGCTAATGTAATTACGATGTGCCTTGATGTGTTCCTCCTTGGGTCCAACTTCTTTGGGACTCTCTGAGCTTCCTGGACGTCCTGATAGTCTATTTCCTTTGCCAGATTGGGGAAGTTCTCCTTTAGTATTTGTTCAAATAAGTTTTCTACTTGTTGCTCTGCTTCTTCCCCTTCTGGGACCCCTATAATTCAGATGTTGGGACGTTTAACGATGTCCCGGAGGTTTCTAAGCCTCTCCTCATTTTTTTGAATTCTTGTTTCTTCCTCGTTTTCTGTTTGGTTGTTAGTTTCTTCCTTCTGGTCCACTCCATTGATTTGAGTCTCAGTTTTCCTCCCATCTCTATCGGTTCCCCATGCGTCTTCCTTCATTTCACGTATTGTAGCCTGCATTTTTTCATCTAATTTGTGAGCAGAATCAACCAATTCTGTGAGCATTTTGATGACCAGTGCTTTGAACTGTGCATCTGATAGGTTGGCTATCTCTTCGTTGCTTAGAGGAATTGACTCTGGGGTTTTCATTTTTTCTCCGGTTTGAGCCATTTTTGGTGGGTTTTTTTGTTTTGTTTTGTTTTGGTTTTAGTCTAGTCGCGGCTATTACGCAGTGAGGAGTAGAGCCTCAGGTGCTCCCCAGTGTGGGGCAGCCCAGTCGCTGGGTTGTGACGCTGTTTGTGGGGGCAGGGTCTGAGAGGGAACAATGGCGCCTGCTCTGCTCTCTCCTGGATTCAGTCCCTTCCGCCACTTCCCCTCTGCCTGGACCATCTGTGCGCGCGAATGTGGGACCACCTGGTCAGCCAGCCGCCTTGTGCGGCCTCACTGGGTCTGCACAGTTGCCCCCCTGATGAGCACTGTCTCTTATGTGTCACTTATGAACTGCCTATGACACGGATCACTGGGCACAGTCTCAGAGAGATTCTAGAGGTGGGGTGAGACCCAAGAGTCTGCATTGTAAGAGATTTCTTCGTGATCCTTATGCATATTGAAAATTGAGAGCTATTGATCTGTTATCAATAATGGAGAAAGTCCTTTTGTGCTTGTGTTGCCACCAATGCAGTCAAACACCCTGTCCATGCTATGGACTTTCTTCCTTAGAGGGCGAATGGGAACTGGTGGCCTTTCTAGGATAGTTACCCTCCAAGCTGTCTGATCCTCCTGCCTGAGATGCCTACCCTCCAGGGAGAAATCCTCTTTGCATTTTGCCTGGTTCTGGAGGTGCTGTTCTCACCAGGTATGGGTGTAACTGCGAAGAAATGTGTTTTGTTCCTCAAAGCTATGGCCTCTCTGGATGGGGGCGCCAGCTTCTCACCCAGCATTCTTGAGTCTCCATCTCTAGGTTATTTCTCCCAGTGTGTGCCAAGCACTTTGTAAATGTGATAATGAGGGGTCCAATTTGCTGTGTTAACAGATAAAACAGAGGAGCTGAGCGGCAGGACTTCCCTGGAAAGCAAATGTCAGCTGTTATTCGATTGTTTCCTCCTTTCTATCCCCTGCCTCTGCTACCCCCCACTCAGCTTGAACTAATTAGGTGGCTAGCACTTCATAATGAAGGCTAATAATCGCCTAATGGGTAGTCTTGAACAAACAAGTTGTAAGGGCTACAGCAAAACCCGGCTTCCCTATCCCCAGGCCTTTGGGAATTCGGCCAGACAGGTGAAATGACTCTCAGGAGCCTCAGGTGCCAGGATCTGGGCCATGGGGACCACTTAACCATCCCCTCTTTGCTCAGCCTATTAGAAGACTTGCCATTATAGCCAAGACTCCTGGATTGGTCAGACCTTAGTTTGGAGAGAGTTGGAAAAGCAGCTGCCCCCAGTGAGACCCCCTCCTCCACTCACCCCCATGTCACCTGATAACAGGAGTTGGGAGAGGGCAGTGTCAAACTCCCCTGAGGCACTCTTTTATGCTCTCAAAATAATCGAGTTTCAAAGAAGAGAACAGATGGATTTCATTTTCCTAACTTTTAGCTGGTTCCAATGTGCAAACAGTTAAGATCATAATGTTAACATTTTCTCAATGTTTTATGTGCATATAAAATATTTGTGAAGAATGTGCTTTTAAATGCAAAGTTTGATCCAATTACAATTTTATAGAGTTTATAAAAACATAAAAAGTATGTTTTCTGGGTGTCTGAGACCCGTTTGGCCTTTTCAGTAAACTTGGAAGCTCACAGGGAAACATAATTGCCACCATGTCAAAGAGGGCCCTATGGAGCTTAAAATGATGAGCCCATTATGTAAATATGGAAACATCCCATAGTCTCTTGGGGTGAATGAGATACTGATGAATGGAATTAAAAACAATCCTGTGGGCTTGGATCAGATTGGAAATGGTTGTTGTTTTCTGTCTTTGAAGAGCTGTAAGGAAAAACAAAAGTAAGACAAAGAATCTTGCAAACCTAACTTCTGTGGTTTAGAAGACATAAGGTGGCTCCAAGCAGAAACAGGCAGCTTCTTCATTAGTGAGGTAGAAGCAACGGCTCCATGGCTAAAAGACCCCTTTTCAGCATGAACTCTGAAGTCAGCAGAATGTGCAGGAAGCTTATAGTTGAGGATGATGTGTAAGGGGATGTCCCTAGGAGTGGAGACAGGGCTCTTTCCAGTCTCATTTTCTCTGTACCAAATGCAAATAACTCCAGCAAGCTGAGCCTTGACACCTTGCTCATAAAAAGAGAGGATTGGGTGGAGGATCTCTCTTCTGGCTCTAAAATGCTGTAATAACCTATCACCCCTCCTGCCCCAAGCTAATTCCAAACTGTTGGAATACATAAGACATCCATCAGTAGCATGTCTGGAGGAGGTATCCATTCAGTTAATGGGTATCCAAAACTGAGTCCCCAGTCAGAGAGAGGGCTTGGTTCTTGGAAAATGTAGTTGCATAAAAATCCTATTTCTGAGTTGATTGGCTTGCTGTATTTTCTGGTTCTGTGTGTAAATAGTTTATAATATCTGTGTGTAAATAGTTTATAATATTACAAGCCCATTCCCATTCAGAGATGTTGAATAGGAATACCTCTTGATACCATAGAGAGAGCATGCACAGGATTGTAAAGAATAGTTCTGTTAACCAAATGTGGACTGGATTTCTTTCCAGGGACTGGTCCAGCTCCAGCAGCTTCCCTGTGGCATTCAGGTGCCTTACAAGGGTGAGCGTTTTTCCATTGCACACATCTGGGGCAGATCCTCTAGCTCTGGAGAAACCCAAGGTCATCTAATGAGAATTGCTCTCAGTGCACCAATTTGCATTTACATCATTGATTAGGGGAATTTTGAGTGCTCAGAACTAGAGGGAATTAGATATTATCTTGTCTATGTAAGGAAAATGTGTGAAACTCAGAAAGGTCAAGAGACTTAGGCAAAGTCTCTCCAGTCAGGATATCTGCCATTTTGATATAATCCTGTTGGCATCTTCCATATCCACATGGAGAGTCTGAGGAAACTCATGTGGCTGGAACCAAATGAAGGAGGGAGAAGGTGAGTTTCTTTGGGCTGCCGTAACAAATCATAAGCTTGGTGGCTTAAAACAATGGAAATTTACTCTCTCACAGTTCTGGAGGCTAGAAATCTAAAATCAAGGTGTCAGCAGGGCCACACTTTCTCTGAAGGCTCTAAGAATCCTTTCTTGTCTCCTCCTTGAGCAAGCGTGGCCCCACACATGCCTTGGCTCATGACTGTGTAATCCAACTTCTGCCCGCCTCCATTTTTACCTGACTTTCTTCTCTGTCTCTCTGTGGGTCTTCTTTTCTCAGAAGGACACCCATCACTAGATTTTGGGACCACGCTAATTCAGTATGATCCCATATCAATCCTTAAATAATTACATCTGCCTTCTACAGGGTCTGGCAAATGTAACGCCTGCTTGAGTGTGGTTGATAGGGTAATAATATGGGTTTAATAATTTATAGTTTTAATTTGAACATTTCACCTAAAATGTCATATGGTGTGCTTGAGTATGATATTGTTATGTTACAGAATTACATGCTTATGGTTTTGTAATAAAAATGTTTGTAATAAAAAGGGGCGTTATTTGTGCTGGACCCTATATATTTTCAAATAAGGTCATGTTCTGAGATTCTGAACAGATTTTGAGGAACACTACTCAACCCCTTTATAGGTAAGTGCTGGGAAAGGAAGTCAGAAAGAAGAGCAGGGTCCTATCTGTTCTTTTTTTCTTTTTAAGATTTTATTTATTTGTTTTTAGAGAGAGAGGAAGGGAGGGAAACAGAGAGGGAGAGATACATCAGTGTGTGGTTGCCTCTCACCCACTCCCCCACTGGGAACCTGACCTGCAACCCAGGCATGTGCCCTGACTAGGAATCAAACCAGTGACCCTTTGGTTTGCAGGCCAGTGCTCAATCCACTAAGTCATACACTAAGCCCTATCTGTTCTTGAAACATGCTAAGCACATTCTCCCTTCACTGTTTTGCTCTACATGTATTCCCCCAGGTATTTGTGTGGCACATTCCCTCATTTCCTTCACATCCCTTCCTTCCTTCCTTCCTTCCTTCCTTCCTTCCTTCCTTCCTTCCTTCCTTCAAACCTTCTTGATTATGTGGGGTCTTACAGGTCATTTGTAACAATTCTGGCTTTTATCCTATGTGAGAAGAAGTCATTGGAGCCAAAGATGGCTCCATGTGGTTCTTTTGGGCCAAAGAACCACATGATCTGACTTATGTTTTATAAGATTCACTCTGGTTGTTGCAGGAAAACACGCTGTAGGAGGTAAGGGTAAAAGGAGAGAGTGGCATGACTTTTGCAGCAGATGAGAGGAAAGATGCTCAGAGTTGGAAATGGGAGAAATGTAGGATGTTTTCAGATTCTGAGTATATTTTGAAGTTATAGCTAGAGTTTTGGTTATTAAGGCTTGAGATGCCTATTAGACATCCAAACGGAGATGTTGATTAAGCAGTTGCATTTATAAGTCCAGAATTAAGGGGAGAGGAGCGTGTTAGAGATAAATATTTGGGAGTCACAGCAGTAAGATGTTATTTAAAGCCCTATTACCTCACCTGACACATAGACGCAGACAACGGTGTGGTGATGGCCACCGGGAAGGGGGCCTGCTGGGTAGAGGTGGGCAAAGGGGGAATGGGGACATCTGTAGTAGTGTCAACCATAAAAATAAAGTTAAAAAAATAAAGCCATTATACCTCACAGTTGAGTTCACCTGAGGAGTAGAATGAAGAAAAAGGAAAAGAGGTCTAAAGACCATACCCTGGGACTCTGTATCATTTAGGGGTTGCAAAGACAAGGGGGATCCAGCAAAGAAAACTGAGATGACACGGCCAACGAGAGAGGAAGAGAACAAGAGAAGGTGTGTCCTTGAAGCCAAGTGGAGGAAGGCTTCAAAGCGAAGGGAATGGTCAACTGTGTCAAGATTGGCTGGTAGGCCCCAAACGACAAAGGCTCAGGACAGTGGGTGTCCCTGGTGACCATGATGAGAAGTTGTAATGAGGATAAAGCATGATTAAATGTCTTCCCTGTTAGAATTCTGGGTCAGGTCAGGAAGAGTTGTCATGGAACCCACCCACCCCACTCCAGGGGTAGATCCTGGGTGGTCTAACTGATCAGTGATTTCAGTTCATTTGCTAGGGGCAGCTTTCTGGGCCACCTGACCTAATGCTGGGTGATGGGAGCAGAGGGGAGTTTTACTGAGAGGAATAGGAGAAAATGTATCCTCGTGCTTAGGAGGGAAAAGCTGGAAGAGATAGGCTCTTCTTTTTTCCATTGATCTCTGGAGATGGCACATCAATGGGCCAAAGGCAGCTAAGCAGAGGAGTTCCTTTTCCTTCTGAGCACAGAGAGGTCCACCATGTCCTGTCCCTTCACCTCCCAGACTACTCTAAGAGAGGAGGCAAGAGAAGTGGATGATCCAGGCCTGATGTCTCTTACCTCCCAGGTCTGAGGCATCACTGCATGGCAACCTTCCCGGCAAAATTGTGGCTTCCCTTCTGTTCCCTGAGTCTCCTCCAGTCTCAGGCACGCCCCTCATTTCCTGTCCTGGTTCCCTACGGAGAATTTGCTTTCTGCCACTGTTTGGGTTGTGCCTCACAATTTCTTTGCATTTTAAAAAGTGGGGCTCCTGATGCTGCAAAAATCTGCCTGGCCAAAACATTGAGAGTGGAACGGAAGATTCTTAGGCATCAGGGTGGCCCCAGGAGACTCATTTTGGAGCTGGGGGTTTACCCAGGGGCTTCACACACAACACAGTGGGAGAGAGCCAGTCTTCATGTTCGTTAGGCCTTGCCTTTCCCAGGCAGACTCCCCGGGGGCTCTTTAGACCAAAGTACTTCACAGGAAGCTAGAAAAGGAGTCCTTAGAAACATACAGAGGCCGACTATGTGGGGGTGAGCAAGAGGTAAAAGAGTTTTGTTCCAAAGGAAGGAAGTATAATGAAGGATCCTTTCATTTAGCCTGTGATGACAAGATAAGGAATTAATAGGTTTAAGCTGCACTGAGGAACGCTGAGATAACAGCGGTTGATGAACCTCCCAACCAGATGGTGCTCCAGACAACCCGGGAGGATCCCTGGGCTCCAGCCCAGCCGCGCTCAGAGTTCCAGGACTTTTAGGGCGTTAGCAAAGCCAGCCCCCGCAGGGCCTTGGAAGAGGGTGGAAGCGGACAAAACAACCTGTAGAGACCCAGAAGAGGAACACATGCAAGGAAGCAGGTCTGTTCCAGCCTGGGGAAGTGCAGGAGTCAGCCAGGACCGACCTCGTGCAGGTTTGTTTATTGCTTTCAGGAGGTGGAAACATCCCCAGGCTCCACATCAGGAATCGAGGTTTTCCCAAAGTGAACTTCCAAGGAAGTGACACATTTACAGAAAGTCTGTGGAATTACCCCACCTGATCTTGAGAGTAATGGAGCCAATGGGAAAAAGGAAAGTGGAGAGAGTTACTCTTTCTGAAAGTGGACATGTACAGCCTCCAATTCAGCTGTGTTCTGAGCAGAGCTTGGCGAAAACATGCACCTGCTCTATAGAAGCAAGGATGGGGCGTCCATGTCTGACTTAGTAATTGTCAGAAATGAGTTCTGGCTACTTGTGGCACTCACTCTTTGATTTGCTCCTCCTATCTGGAATGGGTCAATTTGGCTCAAGTCCTGTCCCTCTTTGCATCCCACCAAAATTGGGAAGAAAAAAAATAAAGAAAGGAAAAGCCACACAAACGAACCAAGTAGATTTACAGGATGCATCTGGCAGGAGCCAGCATCTCAAGAAGCTGTCGAGGCGAACACGTCCTTACAGAGGAGCATGGGCCCTGTGGGGGTCAGAGCGACTCGCCAGAATTCCGTTTCCCCAAAGGTTCGGGAGAGGGAAGCTCCCACTCCAGTTGCTGTTTCTTACTCTCTTGATCAGAGTGAGGCCCCGTTCTGTAACCATCACCCACACCTGGGTCTTCCTGCGTCATTGCTGCTACTCCCCCCTCCCTGCGCATCCCCTGCAGTGTGCTGGGGAGAACCTCTGAGAAGGACGATGGAGGCATCTTCTCCTCGGTCACTCCGTCCATTAATTTTCTGAAGCTTACTCGAAAGGCCCCCATGCTGAGCTCTGGAACCTTAGGGTAATTTGAACCTGCATCTGTGGATAGCTTCGTCTGTGTTTACAGATAGAGGACAAGCTGCAAGCAACAGGATTGGATTTGTTTTTTGTAAGTCAAACCAGCTGTGGTCTTCTGTCTATGGCTGCTTCCTTTGCAAATGCCAAATGTCACTTGTGGTTGGAGACACTTTTCTTCCTAGAGGGTTGTTTTTCCTCATGCAGCCAGCTTTCCTCCTGTGCCTCTTCCTCCATCAGCTGCTCCCCTGCGGTGTGTCACTGAGCTGGGTCAGCCTGTGCCCCGCCCCAGCCTTCCTGCTGAGAGTGCTCCTTCTCAGGACGCACTACACCTCTGGGAAGGCTGCTTAGGTGGGATGGGGTGAGCTACTAGGGTGGACTAGACCAGCCCCTCCACAGTCTCCCTTTCCCTTCCTCCCTCTTTTAGATATGAACTTGAAGATCGTCTCTTTGAGGTTCTAAACCAAGAATCACTGTGGAGGGGAAAAAAGGAGAGAGAGAGAAACATATGGCCTAATTTACCATTCGTTGGAGGGAACGTCAGGGTGACTATATGCATTTAGGAACAAACTGCATTTCAAATTGGTCATGTTTGAATTGTCATACAAAAAGAAACATTTGCATTTAAGTTGATCAGTATCCATCTTTTCCTTTTTTGGATGGAAGTTCCTTGGGAACTGGGGCTTGGTCCTGTTAGGTAGGAAGTTCCACATGCAAATTTCCATTCAGCAAGTATTTGTGGAAGGTCTACTGTGGAAGGCTTCAGCCTTCTGCTGCTTAACTGTTTGTGGGTTGGGGCGTACCCTGTCAAAAAAGGAGAAGACTTACAAGCTCACCCAGAGCAGTTCTGTCTTTCAAGGGTACACTCCCTAAACCTCCACTGCTCTGCCACCTCTAAATTCTTTCCTCTGACGCTTCGAGTTTCTAAAGGTCAGTTTAAAAATGTTCCATAGCCATGAGTGGTGGGGAGGGCTCTGAGGCAAAATGGAAACAAAAACAAAACCACAAAAACACAAATCCAAACCATAAACTTGCAGTTCTTACCTGTAGCAGTTGTTTTTCAAGAGTAAGATCTTCTCTGACTTGTATTTACCAGTTGCTTCAAATAGTTGGTTATCAAAAAATAATAATAATTTGTGCCCTGGCTGGTGTGGCATGTGGATTGAGCGCCGGACTGCAAAGCAAGGGGTTGGTGGTTCGATTCCCAGTCAGGGCAACATGCCTGGGTTGCTGGCCAGGTCCCCAGAAGGGGGCACATGAGAGGCAACCACACATTGATGTTTCTCTCCCTCTCTTTCTCCCTCCATTCTCCTTTTTCTAAAAATAAATAACTAAAATGATTAAAAAATAATTTGTTCACATGTTGTTATTGTCTAGGAAAGGATTCACCAACTACTTTATTCCATCATTACTGGAAGCAAATCTGTATAAGAGTACTGCAACCTTTGTGACAATTTTCCTGTCTTCTCCATGACTTCAAAGTTTTTCTGTGGCTTAAAAGGACACTCTAGATCACACTCCTTGATCTTTTTCTGATTCCCTTCCTCTTCTTGTCCTTCAGTCTCTGCTGGCTACTCATGGAAATCAGTAACTTGTTTTTTTATTTGATAAATGATACTTCTTCTGGTAAAGGAGTCTTAACATTTTGATGGAGTAATTCTTAGTCTTTTCCTTTGTTTTCTTTGGCCTAGTTGCTTTTCAAACCAAGATGGGATAAATATTAACCTATAGGCTACTCATCAATTTCTATAATAATCACTTTCCATTTAACACATTAATCCATGTGTAATTTATTTGAGTGTATGGCATGAGGTAGGAGTAGGACTTTGTTTTGTTCAATTAGCTAACTAGTGTTCTCAGCACTGTTGTATTGATTGACACATGCTCTTCCCATTGAGATAAAATATTGCATGATGGAGAATGGATCTTCTTCATTTTGGATGTTTTACCCCCAGAGGGAGCAGGTCCATCAGTGTGACACTCCTGATTTCTTTCTAGCTCTCTCCTTACTTCACTCCTGAGAAAGTTGAGTGATTTTTCTGTTTAGTAAACTTGGGAAAAACAATCAAGCATATTAGTTTGGTCATATATTTCCTGTTTGAATCAACCACAGGGAACAATCATTCTGCTGTAAATGTTTTGGGCCATGCCACAGGGATTTCTGAAGGGCATTTCTGTTCTCCATGTTGGTTCTGAGGAAACCGAGATGAGGGAGGTCAGTCTCTATTACTGTGAAGGTAAGTCATTGTGCCTGTTGACTAACGTTGCATCAGGCAGACAGACTCACCCATTGAATAGAAATACCAGACCAGGGCAGCCCTCCCAGCCTGTGGTGAGAGCCTGGATATGGGGGAGAATGGCTGCTCCCTGTGGACAGCTCAGTCCCAAGTGGAAGAAGAACACAGTCAAGTTCATCATATCCAGTGTCTTCCCAAATGTACCAATAGATGTATATCACTTAACTTCCCCAGAAAAGGAATGAATAAAGGTGGGTACAAGTCAGAGAGGTCACCATGGTGCATCTTCCTCTATCCAGACGGACATATTAGGAGTAGGAAGGCACAGATACACACACATTTATTTCTGAGCTTTTAGGTTTTGTTGGTTTGTTTTTCTATGGTTGTGCCAGAACCATTCTTTAAAGGTTCTGAAGCTTTATAATACTAGTCAATATTTCACAGAGTGAGTCATTACTTAAAACTTTTAGTTTTCAAATAGTTTTGGTAATTCTTGATTAAAAAAACTATTTTTAGAGTAATTTCGCAATTCAAAAATCTTGGTACTTTTTACTGAAAGTGTAAAATGTTAATCTAAGGCAGCTCAACATATTTTTAATACTGAAATTTTCATTTAGGGAAGTATATTTCTCTTGATGTTTAAGATTTTAAAAAATTTCTAATATAATTCTGTAGTTTTACTTATAGATAGCCTGTACATATTTATTTTTAAAAAGTGAAGAGAGTTTTTTTTCCATCATGAGCACACTTACAGAAATCAGTGGAGCTTTTGCATGTTTGTGAGGGTAGCTTTGTGCATAGAAAAGGATTATTTGCAGGATGTTAACATTAATTTGACTTATTAGAATTACAAATTTAAAAGCTATGTTTTCCTTAATCTTTTAAGTTCAAGTTACAAATCTTGTTAGTCTATTTATAAAATTAGTAAAATATAAAATTAAAATTTTTCTTTGATTAAAGTTTAATTAATGCAAGGCTAATAGAACATATAGGCTTAACCAACTGGTCCCAATTACAACTCAGCTGATGACATTCCTCTGTCATTAAAGCTGTATTTATGAGTTAACATAGCTGATTTTCTCTGCAGCACTTGAGACGCCTCTGACAAGCACTGGTTTCCAAATACTTGAACAACTCTATTGAGTCTGATAGAACAAACTGATAAACATAGTAAATCTTTAAAAACATTCCAGCACCATTTAAAAACTTAGCTAAAGTCTCATACCTTTCAACTCATGACTATAAAAAATTAATTACTCAATTACATATTATAAAATAGAATCAACTCTAATCATATGCCAAAACCCCTTAAATCTTACAATCACTGTAAATACCAAATACAGATTGTTCCAATGATTACTAAAACCTATTTTTTTGGTTTTCACTATTTTTATTTATTAATTTGAGAGAGAGAGGGAGGGAGAGGGAGAGGGATAAGGAGGGGGGGAGAGAGAAACATCACTTTGTTGTTTCACTTATTTATGCATTCATTGGTTGTTTCTTGTATGTGCCCTGACTGGAGATGGAACTGGTAACCTTCCTGTATCTGCGTGACACTCTAACCAAATAAGCTAGCCAGCTGGGGCTAAACTTATTTTTGAATGTATCACAAAAGTATTAGTGTAATAGTTTGATTTATTTACTCATCTCTATAACTGATTCTAAACCTTCCTGGGGTTAAAAAGAAAACAATGGTTGAAAAATTTTTACCACTCCAAGACAATAATAGTTATTACACCAGTCAAATACACCACTTTCAATTTAGGGAAGAAATTGGAGTAGAATGAAGTTGCTTACAGGCCAGAGATTTTGGACCAGACGCTAGATCTGGAGCTACTTAGCAACACATTCACTCAGTTTAAAAAAAAAAATTATTTATTTATTTTTAGAGAGAGAAGAAGCAAAGGAGAAAGAGAGGGAGAGAAACACTAATATGTGGTTACCTCTCACACGCCCTGCACTGGGGACTTGGCCCACAACCTAGGCATGTGCCTTGACTGGGTATTGAACCAGTGACCTTTTGGTTCACAGGCCAGTGTTCAGTCCACTGAGCCCCACCAGCCAGGGCAACTCAGTTTTGCATAGTCACTAAAAGACAGGGACTCTGACTCCGTGTCCTTTGGAAGGGACTGACCTGTTGTAATTTTAAGATCTACTCTCTGATGTCACATCTGCAGCCTCCCTCCCACTTTGCTTTACAACGTGTTTAGGTCCAATACATTTATTTCCAACTGAATTTCACTTAGAATTCTTTTCAGATTCGAATTCTTTTCAGATCCATGTTCTACAGTCCTGGCCACACTTTGATAGCTCTTAATGACACCCTGTCAAAGTCAGCATATACTTCCTGTTTGTTTAGAACTCCCAGGATGGAAGTCTTCTCACTGCAATAGGGAATATTATATAAGCATCCATTTGCTCATCACCAAGCTTCATCAAAGCTTAACATTTTGTTATCTTTACTTCAGGTTTTCAAAAACATTAAAACACTTCTGATGCAATCGAAGCCTCCAATGTATCAGGGAATTGAAGCCTTCCCTGATTTTGTCTTCTCCCTCCCCAGAATTTTGTCCTGAATTTTGTGTTTATGATTTCCAAGTATCTTAATTCTGCTATAACATAAATGTGCCAGTAAAATGTATTGTTTTGCATGTCCTTAAATTTTATTTAGTATATACTATTTGAAAACATTATATTTTTTAGAATTGCTAATGTTCATACATATAGCTGAAGTTAATTTAACTGATGCATACCAAAAATTGTGTAAATAAATATAACTTATTTTTCCATTTATTTGGTAAGTGGAAATGTAAAATTTTCCATTTTTTTGCTATTACAATTGTTATTTATATTTTTATATGTCTCTGCATACTCATAGGTGTGTGCAACAGTTCTCTTAGAATATATATCTATAAATGTTGGTCAAAGTCCTACTTTTTAACTAAATTATTTTCAAATTGCTCTCCAATAGTTTTCAAGAGTTCCCATTGCTCCCTTAATCTTGCCCAGCACTTATTTGCAATATGATGAATACGAAATATATTTTTTGCTGTTTTTTTAATCCAAACCCAAGGGTAATTTTTTTGTTGTTGTTGATTTTAGAGAGAGAGGAAGGGAGAGAGGGGTTAGAAAGGAGGGAAGGTAGAAGGAGAGGGAGAGAAACATCCATGGATTGATTGGTTGCTTTTCTAACACGCCCTGACCAGGAACTCAACTTGCAACCTGGGCATGTGCCCTGATGGGGAATCAAACCCTTTGGTCTGAGGGATGACACCCAACCTACTGAGCTGCACCCTCCAGCGCTTTGCTGTTGTTTCAGTTTATAATTCCCTGGCTACTGGTGAGATCGAGCATTTTTCTTTCATCTACTGACTATCTTTTCTTATTTCTAACTTGGTTGCTCAGATGTTTTACCCATTTTTTAAATGTCATTTTCCCCCTTAATTGATTTGTAAACCTTTATAAATGATGATTTTAATCTTTTGTTAGTGCTATAAATCAAAAATACTAAGTTGTAACTTTTATTGGGGTCAAATTTATCAGTTTTCCTTGTGATTTGTGTTTTTTTGTGAAGTCATAATGATTTCCTAACATGTTTTACACTTAAAATTTTCTAAGTTAAAAATTTTTCTTTTCACATTTAGGTCTTAATTTACTTGGAATTGATTGTTTTGAGTGGGGGAACAAAGTAGTATCTATTTTCCAAATGGATATTACCCATTATTAAATTATTAACATTTTTTATGTATCATGCTACCTCTGTCATATCAAATTTTCATATAAGTGTGGGTCTTTTTTTGGACTCTGTAAACAGAATGTGTGTGTAATAAATACCTAAAGCGATATTCCTCTATTTTAATTACTATGACTTTATATTTTTTGTGATCCTTTGCCACTTATATAAATTTTAGATTGGCTTATCAAGTTCACAAAAATGTGGTAAGGTTTTGTATGAAATAGCATTGCATTTAAAAAGTTTTTTGAGTATACTATTACAGTTCTCCCAAATTTACCCTCTTTGCCCCACTCCTCCTGATACTCCCATTCCCTGCAGCGATTCTCCGAGACCCTCAGTTCATGTCCATGAGTCGTACATACAAGTTTTTTGGCTACTCCATTTCCTACACTGTTCTTAATGTTCCCCTGTCTATTTTGCACCTACCAATTATGCTTCTTAATCCCTGCACCTTTTCACCCATTCTGCCCCTTCCCCCTCCCAGCTGATAACCGTCCAAATGATCTCCACATCTATGATTCTGTTTCTGTTCTGTTTGTTTGCTTAGTTTGATTTTTAGATTCAATTGTTGACAGTTGTGATTTTTATTGCCATTTTAATGTTCATAGGCTTGATCTTTTTCTTATATAATTCCCTTTAGTATTTCATATAATAATGGCTTGGTAATGAACTCCTTTAGTTTTATCTTATCTGGGAAGCACTTTATCTGCCCTTCCATTCTAAATGATAGCTTTTCTGGATAGAGTAATCTTTGGATGTAGGTCCTTGATTTTCATCACTTTGAGTGCGTTTTTAAAAATATATTTTATTGATAATGCTATTACAGTTGTCTCATTTTCCCCGTTTCACTGCCCTCCTCCCTGCATACCCTCTCCCACCCACATTCCCCCCCTTTAATTCATGTCCATGGGTCATACACAGAAGTTCTTTGGCTTCTACATTTCCTATACTATTCTTACCCTCCCCCTGTCTATTTTTCTACCTACCATCTATGCTACTTATTCTCTGTACTTTCCCCCCCTCTCTCCCACTCCCACTGCCCTGTTGATAACCCTGCATGTGATCTCCATTTCTGTGGTTCTGTTCCTGTTCTAGTTGTTTGCTTAGTTTGCTTTGGTTTTTGTTTTAGGCATGGTTGTTAATAATTGTAAGTTTGCTGTCATTTTACTGTTCATATTTTTATCTTCTTTTTCTTAGATAAATCCCTTTAACATTTCCTGTAACAAGGGCTTAGTGATGATGAACTCCTTTAACTTGACCTTATCTGAGAAGCACTTTATCTGTCCTTCCATTCTAAATGAAAGCTTTGCTGGATAGAGCAGTCTTGGATATAGGTCCTTGCCTTTTGTGACTTTGAATATTTCTTTCCAGCCCCTTCTTACCTGTAAGGTTTCTTTTGAGAAATCAGCTGAGGGTCTTTTGGAAACTCCTTTGTAGGTCACTGTCTCCTTTTCTCTTGCTGCTTCTAGGATTCTCTCCTTCATTTTAATCTTGTGTAATGTAATTATGATGTGCTTTGGTGTGTTTCTCCTTGGGTCCAACTTCTTTGGGACTCTCTGAGCTTCCTGGACTTCCTGGAAGTCTATTTCCTTTGCCAGATTGGGGGAGTTCTTTATTATTTGTTCAAGTAAATTTTCTACTTGTTTCTCTTCCTCTTCTCCTTCTGGTACCCCTATAATTCAGATTTTGGAACATTTAAAGTTGTCCCAGAGGTTCCTAAGCCTCTCCTCATTTTTTTTGAATTCTATTTCTTCATTCTTTTCTGGTTGGATGTTTCTTTCTTCCTTCTGGTCCACACTGTTGATTTGAGTCCCAGTTTCCTTCCCATCACTATTGGTTCCCTGTACATTTTCCTGCATTTCACTTAGCATAGCCTTCATTTTTTCATCTAATTTGCAATCAAATGCAACTAATTCTGTGAGCATCCTGATTACCAGTGTTTTCAACTGTGAATCTGATAGGCTGGCAATCTCTTTGTTCCTTAGTTGTATTTTTTCTGGAGCTTTGATCTGTTCTTCCATTTGGGGCTTTTTTTTTTTTTTTTTTGGTCTTGATGCACCTGTTACATAGTGAGGGGCGTAGCCTTAGGTATTCACCTGGGAGGGGTAACCCCATGTTGCTGCGTTGTGACGCAGTATGTGGGAAAGGGGTTAAGAGGGAACAATGGCACTTGCTCTGCTCTCTGCCGGCTTTCAGTCACTTCTCTCACTTCCCACAAGCAAATTGGGCCCTTCTGGTGCTGATTCCCTGGTGGGTGGCTTGTGCACATTCTAGAACCCTGTGGGTCTCTCCAACGAACTTTCCTGTGAGGCTGGGAGTTTCTCCCACTGCCTCAACCCCCAAAGGTGTTTTCAATCAGAGGTTTGAGGCTCTATTTTCCCACACTGGAGCTCTAGGTTGTGCAATCTGTCTCGCTCCCCAATTGTTCCTCCTGGTTCACCTGCCTGCTCTGCCAGCTGCTGCCTTGCCTGCCCTGGTCCTCCAACCACCACCTTGCTGCGCATCCTCTCCACGTGCCCATCTCCACCCCTCCTACTGGTCTGGATGAGTGTGTCTTCTTTAACTCCTTGGTTTTCGGACTTCCATACAGTTTGATTTTCTGTCAGTTCTGGATGCTTTTGTTTTTAAATTGTTGTTGTCCTTCTTTTGGTTGTGCGAGGAGGCAGAGTGTGTCTACCTACGCCTCCATCTTGGCTATAAGTCACTTTGAATACTTTTTGCTGGTCCCTTCTAGCCTGCAAAGTTTCTTTTGAGAAATCAGGTGACAGTCTTATGGACACTCCTTTGCAGGTAACTCTCTGCTTTTCTCTTGCTGCTTTCAAGATTCTCTCCTTCTCTTTAACCTTTGGCCTTTTAATTATGATGTGTCTTCTTGTGGCCCTCTTTGGGTCCATGTTGTTTGGGACTGTCTCTGCTTCCTGGATTTGTATGTTTATTTCTTTCACCAAGTTTTCATTTATTATTTTTTCAAATAATTTTTCAATTTCTTGCTTGTCCTCTTCTCTTTCTGGCACCTCTATGATTTAGATGTTGGTATGCTCAAAGATGTCCTAGCGGTTCCTTAGCTTATCCTCATTTTTTTTTAATTCTTTTTTCTTCTTGCTTTTCTGATTGAATGCTTTTTTCTTCCTTATGTTCCAAATCATTGATTTGATTCTTGGCTTCCTCCTCTTCACTGTTGGGTCCCTGTAGATTTTCTTTATTTCACTTAATATAACCTTTATTTCTGCCTGGGCCTATTTTATGCTGTTGAAGTACCCAGTGAATTCTTTGAGCATCCTGACAACCATTGTTTTGAACTCTGCACCTGATAGGTTGCTTATTTCTTTTTCATTTAGTTATTTTTCTGAAATTTTGTTCTGTTTTTTTCATTTGGATCATATTTCTTTGTCTCCTCAATTTGGCAGCCTCCCTGTTTTCATTTTTGTGTATTAGGTAGAGCTGCTTTGACTCCCTGTCTTAGCAGCATAGCCCATTGTAGAAAAGTACACCTGTAAGTTGTATGGGGTGGAGCCTTAAGGAATCATGAGAGTGAGGCAACCCGTGTCACACCTCTGTGGCTCTGTTGGGAAGGGCTCAGAGAGGGGACAATGCTACTGCCTGGCCTCTGGAGTTTTGCCTGGAGGAAGCTCTCTCCTGGTGCTTGCCCTGATGTCAGTCACTTCAGTTTCTCCCCATATGCCACTGGTGCCCTCCCAGCTATTGCCTTGGTGTGGAATCCCAGAGAGAGTGGGTCTGCATAAGTCTTAAGTCCATTGCAGGCCCTTTAAGAGGAGTCTCCTGTACGTCCCATAGTTTCTTCCACTGCTCCAACCCCCACTGGTATTTACAGTCAGAAGTTATGGGGCCATAATTTCCTGGTGCTGGAACCCTGGGCTGGGTGTTTTGGTCTGGGGCTGGGATCCCATGCTCCTGAGGTACACCTCCTGATTTATATCTACCACACATGGATGTGGCACCACTTGTTCTGCATCTTCACGCATCTCCAAGCCTCTCCATAGCACTCTGTGCCTCTCTGTTCCTCTCTACCTTTCACGCCTCTCCTCATTCTCCACATCTCTCCCCCTCCTATCCATCTGGATGAATGTGGCTTGCTTACATCTTTGGTTGTCAGACCACCATACAGCTCAATTTTCTGACGTTTCTGGATGATGTTTGTTTTGTAGTCTAGTTGTAAATTTTTCTGCAGTTGTGCAAGGAGGCAAGGTATGTTTACCTATGCCTCCATATTAACTAGGAGTGTCTGAATTGCATTTACGGGTATATTTATTTGGGTAGAATTAGCATCTTAATAATACTGAACTAGCTGCTTATTTCAGTCTTTTATTCATTATTTCCTTTATTAATGTTTGGTATTTTTTCTATAAATGTGTCATACATTTTTGTTATCTTTATATAACTGTATTGATATAAACTATATACAGATTCTCTATAGTTTTAATTGTTGTAAATGAGATCTGTATATTTATTATAACCTCAAATTTGTAATTACCAGTGGAGATGTAAATTATTGATTTTTAAATGTTACAGATGTCTCTTATCAGTTGTAATAGTTTGTAAAATTCTTAGATGGATTGTCCATGTAGAAAATCATATCTGGGGATAAGGACAGTACTAAATATTGTTTATCAGTTATTATTTGTTTTATTTTTCTGTCTTATTTTATTAGCCAGGACCTCCTGTATAATTTTGAATATAAGCAGTGATTATGGGTATCTTTGTCTAACTCTTGATTTTATTGTTAATGCTTTTGAAATTGTATCATTAATAATGATGTTCAATAGTATTTTTGTATCATGTTTAATAGCATACAATAGCTTATGAAGTTAAGGAAGTCATCTCTTATTCCTAATTTCCTAAGAATTTCTTTTAGCATGAATGAATATTGACTTTTGTCAAATATCTTTTCAGCATCTATTGAATGATCATATGTGTTTTGTTTTAATCTAATGATTAATTTAGTTAGTAAATTAATTAAGATTAGTAATCTTCTGATGTCAATTCATACTTTCATTTCATTTGGCATTAAGGTTATACCATACAAGAGTAAAAATACATTTGTTTTCTCTTTTTTATTTTAAAATAATTTTATTTTTTAATTACAGTTGACATACAAATAATGTAGGTATTAGTTTCAAGTGTACACCCCAGTGATTAGACATTACAGAACTTAGTAAGTGATCATACTGATAAATCTCACACCCATCTGACATTATACATAGTAATTAGAATATTATTGCCTATATTCCTTACACTGTTCTTTACATCACCATGACTATTTTGTAACAACTAATTTGTACTTCTTAATCCCTTTACTTTTTTCACCCATTCCCTGACCTCCCTCCCATCTGGCAACCATCTGAAAATTCTCTATATCTATGATATAGTCTGTTTCTGTTCTGCTTGTTCATTTATTTTGTTTTCAGATTCAATTGTTGATAGATATGTATTTATTGCCATTTTATTGTTTACATTTTTAATCTTTTTCTTCTTCTTCCCCTTCTCCTTCTCCTTTTCTTCTCCCTCCTCCTCTTCCTCCTCCTTCTTCTAGAAGGCCTTTTAACATTTCATATAATACTGGCTTGGTGGTGATAAATCCCTTTAGCTTTTTAATGTCTGGAAATCTCTTTACCTGTTCTTTGATTCTATTAGGTTAGCCAAAAGTATGTTTAGTTTTTTTCTGTAAAATAAAAGACACATTTTTCATTTTTACCAATAACTTTACTGATTTGGCTATTTTGAGTATGCCAGCTATGTCCCGCTATTGGCTTCTAGTGGGTAGAGCCCAGGGTACTGCTAAACATCTTCCAATGTATAAGACAGCCCCACAGCAAAGAATTATTTGGCCAAAATGTCAATAGTACCAAGAAACTTCACAAGCCAGCTTTGACATGTTCAGTCAGTCACAGCACCTTCTCCACATACTGTACAAATCTTTTTTTGTTGAGTTTTACTTGCATTTTTACCTTTCTTGAAATATAAAGCATACTGCACCAAAAATGTTGCATATCTTCTTCCATCTTCAATAGTAAAATGGCTGCACAAAAATTCACTGATTTTGATAAGTTGTTTTAAAATGCATGCTGATGTGACAGTTGTCACAATACAGTCTAACAAAATTGCTTGAAGTGAAGTTAAAGACAACTAAGCACTACTGGAGCCACTGTACAGAAAAAAACAAAATGAACTTTTTGGCCAACCCAGTAAATTATATCTTTGCTGGGTAGAGTAATCTTGGTTTGGGGTCCTTCCTTTGCATCACTTTCAGTATTTCTTGACCATCTCTTCTGGCCTGCAAAGTTTCTGTTGAGGAATCAGCTGACAATCTTATTGGAGCTCCCTTTTAGGTAACTACTTTTCTTTCGCAGCTTTTAAGATTCCTTCTTTGTCTTTAACCTTTTGCATTGTAATTATGCTGTGTCTTGGTGTGGGCCTCTTTGGGTTTATTTGTTTGGGACTCTGAACTTCCTGGACTTATGTGTCTCATTTCTTTACCAGGTTATAGAAGTTTTTTGTCATTATTTTTTCAAATAGATTTTCAATAGCTTGCTTTCTCTCTTCTCCTTCCAGCAGCCCCACATTATACTTACACTTACACTTTTTTTGGGGGGGTGCTTTTTGCTTCTTGCTTTTCTGATTGGGTGATTTTGCTTCCTTATATTCCAAACTCACTGATTTGATTCTGTTTCATCCACTCTACTGTTGATTCCCTGTAAATTATTCTTCATTTCAATTAGTGTATCTTTCATTTCTGACTGGTCCTTTTTTTTATGGTGTTGAGGTTCTCACTAAGTTCACTGAGCATTCTTATAATGAGTGTTTTGAACACTCCATCCAGTAGATTGCCTGTCTCCATTTTGTCTAGTCCTTTTTCTGGAATTTTGTTGTGTTTTCACTTGGGCCATGTTTCTTTGTCTCCTCATTTAGGCAGGCTCCCTGTGTTTGTTTCTATGTATTAGGCAGAGCTTCTATGTCTCCAAGGCTTGATAGAGTGGCTCAATGTAGTAGGTGTCTTGTAGAGCTCAGTGGCACAGCCTTCCCAATTACCAAGGCTGGGTACTCGAGGTGTTCCTGCGTATGGGCTGTGTACACCTTCCTCTTGTAGTTGAGCCTTGATTGCTGTTGGCACATCAATAGGAGGGATTTACCCCCAGATCTATCAGCTTCAAGAACCAGCTTCAACCACTGACCACTGACCTCTGACCATCATGGAGGATCAAATGTGCAAGGGCCCACCCCACAGAGCAGGGCTTTCTTCAGCAGGCTCTGGTGCCTGCTGAGTCTGCCCCTTTAATGTGTCTCTTTTGGAGGTGGTTGGGTGGTGATGCTTTGACACAGTTTAAAGCTGTCTACTGGATGCATTGGCTCTGGGGCCTCCCAGAAGGTGCAGGCCAAGGTCAGCCACCACCTGTGTACTGCCTGGGCCACCTGGCATGAGCTACAAAGCAATCTGCAGATGTCTGCTACTTGTGTTTGGCTTGGAGGTGCCCACGGAAGGCCAAGCTGTGAACCAAGGACAGCTGGTGCTAGTGCTAGAGCTGGGGCCACTTAGTGAGAGGTACAGGGCACACTGAGGCCAAATACTGCTTGTTTGAGAGATTTTTAGGAAAATCTGAAGTGTGAGCCAAAACAGACCATTTTTATGGAAAAGGCACTGGGAACATCTTGGGTAGGCCTAAAAGTTGGGTAGGGTGGGTCTCAGGGAATCACCAGGGCACAGCAAACAGTGTGACCCAGGTTGATTAAGACGTAGACGTGGCACTCACCTGCCAGCTCTGTTGGGGGAGGGTTCATCAAAGGAACAGAGGTTTCTGCCAATACTTCTGTCTCAGAGAAAGCTGCCCTTCCAGTTTTTGCCCTGAAGCTGGACAGTTCAGTTCCTCCCCATATGTCTCTGGTGCCTTTCAAGCTGCTGCCCCCATGCTGGAGTCTAGAGGGAGTGAGTCTGAGTAAGTCTGTGTGCAGGCCCTTTAAGAGGAGCTGCCTGGGACTCCAGCACCCTTAATTCCCACTGTTTTCTATAGCTAGAAGTTATGTAGACTTCTCTTCTTGGCATTGGAATCCTAGGCTGGGGAACTTCCTGTGGGTCTGGAACCCCTTGCTCTTGAGGAGGGACCTCTGCAGCCAAGATATCCCTTCCAATTTTTGTCTGCCACACGTGGGAGTGGGACCAGGCTTTTACCCTCTCCACACTTTCTATAGTCTCTATGTGGCTTCTTCTTTAATTCCCTAGCTGGAGGACTTCCATTCAGCCAGATTTCAGGAGGTTCTAAATGATGTTGTTCTGTAGTTTATTTGTAATTTTGATGCGATTGTGGGAGGAGGCAAGTACCATGTTTACGTATGCTGCCACCTTGCCCTTCTTTTTCTTTTTTTTTAAAGAGTCCCTTGAATGTTTTGTAAAATCACCCATCAAATATTCTGGCCTAGTGTTTCTTATAGGGAAAGGCTTTTGATTATCAATTCAATTTCTTTAAACTTTTTGTTTGTTTATTGAGGCTTTCCATTTCTTAAGACAATTTTGGTAACTTTTTCTAGAAGTTGATCCAATTTATCTATATTTTCAAATCTTTTAGCATTTAATTCATACTGTTATCTTATGAACTTAAAAACACTACTATTCTGAGATAGTCTTCTTTTTTTAATATTGTTTATTTATTTCCTTTTTCTTTTTTATTGATCAGTCTTATAGCAGAGTTTTTCTATTAACTTTTATAAAGCCTATTTTTCAGTATTATTGACACCATGATTTCCCTGTGTTCTAGTTAATTAGCTCCCAGTTTCTTTAATGCATGATGTGGTATCCTGTCTACTTTGTGAGTTGAGTATCTAATTATCATTTTGTCTTTTAAACATTTTTGCTGAGTGACTTTTAAGTTATAATTTTAATAAAACTGCATTCAACTAGTTTTCATATGTACCACTTTTATTGCTATTCAGTTCTAATATTTAACATTTCTGTTTGATTTTGTCTTGATTAGATGAGTTCATATTTAGGAATTCATTATACAATTTCCAAACATACGTTTCTTCAAAACTATCTTATTGATTCCTAGTTTAATTTAACCAAAATTAGAGAATGTGGTTTGTATCCTATTGATTTTTTTTAAAAAAGATTTTATTTATTTACTTCCTAGAGAGAGGGAAAGGCAGGGAGAAAAACAGGGAGAGAAACGTCAGTGTGTAGTTGCCTCTTGCATGCCCCCTACTGGGGACCTGGCCCACAGTAGGAAAGGTGTAGGAAACAACGCTTCTACCAGCTGAGCCATGTGGGTCAGGGCCGACATTATTATTATTATATTTTTTTTTTTGCATTTTTTGCACCCCGTATTTCCTTTGTTTGATGTGTTGATAAATTTTCTACATCCCCCTTCTCCCATTCTCAGATAGTTAGAAAGCACTGGAGTGATATTTCTACCTTTTTTGAAACATTCATACGTAAGTATAAATTTTTTAAAATAAAGTCTATGGTTATTCACTTTATCTACACTATTGAGAAAAAACTTATCAAATGTTGACTACTCATTAGAATAACCCTCTCTCTCCAGTCTTGCCACTCCATCATCCTGAAATTTTAATCTGGGCCAGTGCACTGTCACATTTTATATTTTATAGTAACCAATTTAAAAAAGTAGAAATAGTGAAAATAATTTTAATGTATTTTCTTTAACTCATACTTAATATATTATTACTTCAATTTGTAGTCAACACGAAAATTATTGATGGGATATTTTATATTTTTTTCATCCTAAGTTTTTGAAATCCATTGTGCATTTTCTACTTCATCATATCCCAGTTCAGATTAGCTACATTTCTATTGCCCAATGGTCACATATAGCTAGTGGCTACCATATGAAACAGCTTGAGTCTAGAATTTTTATTTTTACCTTAATTTAAACATAAAAATTACATACAATAATTAATTATAGTTAGTATATATAGTTAGTATCTATCTATATGTATATATAATATAGTATATGCTATGTATATAATATAGCTTTATTATATAGCCAATGTTAATTTCACTAGCAACTTATCCATTTTAATACTCTTTATTGTTTCTTTAAATTCCATGTCTTCCCTGTGGACTTGTTTTTCTTTTTATTGAATTATATTATCTGTAGTTCTTTTGTTGAGACCGTGTTTTTAAAGATTTTATTTATTTGTAGAGAGAAGGAAAGGAAGGGGCAAAGAGAGGAAGAGAAACATCGATGTGCAAGATCGATATGCTGCCTCTTACACACTTGGAACTGGGGATCTGGCCTGCATCCCACACATGTGCCTTGACTGGTAATCGAACTGGCAATACCCTGGTTTGCAGAATGACAGCCAATCCACTGAATCACAAAAGTCAGGGTATGTCGAGGGACTGTTAAATATAATTTAAAATGTTTTGGTAGGTCTGAACTGTTTTATCTTGCCCTCACTTTTGACTGATGGTTTAGGTCATTATAATCCAATGTTGACAATCATTTTCCCGTAGTCTTTTAAATATAGTACTCTGTTGTCTCTTGCCTTCAAGCAGTGAGCCTGGTTCTTGTCCCCTGTCTTGGATAGAGCACTTTTAGTACCCTTTATTTTTAAGGAGCTGAATTGTGGAGTCATCTGCTTGCTTCTGGATGAAAGCCCAACAGGCCCAATAGCTTCAACATTACTCACTCTTTTTTTATTTCTCTTCAGTTTCTGATCTTGGATAATACTTATCTTATTTTTGAATTAGCTTAGCTTTTTTAGTATCCTATTTTGCATTTTATCTATTATTGACAAATATTGTGTCAAAACATGAACTGCTAGAACTATCCTGTCCAGAAGTCAACAACTTTGTTAAAGTAGAGCCTTCAGTATTTCATTTATTGTTTTGCTGCATCAATATTATCTTTTTCTATATAATTTCTGTTTTTTCCTTCACAATGTACAGGAAACATCAATTTTATACACATATTTGTAATTACACACTTTTTTCTAATAATTTTGCTTATTTTTTTCAGTTGATTTTATAGGTAATGGTAAAAATGTTGCAGATAATTTATTTTATCTTCCTCTGTTTAGATATGATTTATATAATTTCCTTTTCTTATTTTATTGCATGGGTTAGAACTTTTATGTTAGTTAACAGTGGTGATAATTAATATCCATATCTTTTCTCTAATTATAAAGATTTATCTAATGTCTCATCATTAGGTATAATAGTGGAATCTGATCCAAAATAAATATTCATTAAGAAAATATTTTACTCATTAATTTTTAAAGAGTGGGGAAAAGATGGAGACAGAGAGAGAGAAAAACATCAGTCTGTTGCCTCTCACACATGCCCAACTGGGGACCTGGCTGGGATCCCAGGCATGTGCTCTAACCAGGAATCACAACCTTTTGGTTTGTGGGATGATGCCCAACCCACTGAACCAGTCAAGGCTGATCCAAAATAAATATTCTTAGCTAGGTTAAGGGGGTATCCTTTTATTTCCAGTTTACTGTTGTTAAAAGAAATCTGAAATAACGTTATTTTAAATATCTTTTAGTTCCCTTCAAGGTACTCATATGTTTTGACTTATTGTGTTAATGTACAAGGTCTGTCCTGAAAGTACCCAGCTATGTAATATGAAAAATAGAGACATTTATTGAAGAAGATACAAGATACAAGAAATATTGTGCATAGGACAATGATACCTCAATCCTCTTCAAAGTAACTTTGGGACCCCAATCTCCATCAGCTGCCCCATTGTATTTTCCTGAATCTAATCAACGGTCTGAAACCTCTTCCCTTTCAAAGGTGATTTTAGTTTTGGGAAAAGCCAAAAGTTGCAAAGAGCCAAATCTGAGCTGTTAGAGGAGCTGAGTCACCTGGGTGATTTGATGTTTCGCCAAAATGCTCTTCATGAGACATGACCGACAGCTTAATGACATGTTGTCTTGATGAAGCTGCCACTCACCAGTTGCCCATAGCTGTAGCCTTCTGAATCATCCAAATAGTTTCCATAGAGGAATGTTCAAGCTTAATGCAAAATTTGATGCAGATTCATTGCTCTGCTCACTCAGTCATTTTGAAGGTGACAGCCACCCAGTACACATGCTCACTCAACAGTGTCTACCACCCCCACTGACCAGTACAGTGAAGTTGTCATCGTTCATGCATGCGCATTCCAGTCCACTCTCCCTGTCTGCAGGTTACATTGATGTTGCTCGAACTGTTCTTATTACATTAACAATGGCTGGACTTTTTTCCAGATAGACCTTGTATATTGATTTAATAAGATTGAATCATTCTTTATTTCTGGAATAAACTTTATTTGATCATAGAGTATCATTCTTTTAATATACTGTTTGATTACATTGCTAATATTTTAGTTAGATTTTTAGATTAAAATAGCAAGAGAGAGTAGCATGCAGTTTTCCATTTGGGCTTTCTTAGGTTTGATTTGAGAGTTATGAAGACTTTGTAAAATTAACTGGGAAATTTTCCATTGTTTCATATGCTCTGAGAAGTTTAAATAGCTTGGGAATTATCTGTTCACTGAAAGTTTGAAAGAATTCATCTGTGAAACCATCAGATTATTGTTTCTAAATTGTTATGTTTCTGTTATATATTTCTGTTTCAGAAGTAATTCTTAACATTTGCAGTTAGTTATTTAACCAGACTTGCAATGGTTATTCATACTTGACCCCTTGTTTGGTATAATTGCTCACTGTCATTTCATACCACAACTCATCCATCTTAAACTCTTATTTAGCTTAGTGATATTTTTAAGACTCTTTAAGAAAAATTATATATATTCATTTTTCTTGTTCATATGATATCTTTCCTTCATAATGGGAGATAATTTTCCTGGGAGTAATTCTTGACCCACGACCTCTTCTTATCAAAACTGTATTAGGCCCTGGCCATTGTGGTGTAGTTGGTTGGGGTGTTGTCCCATAAACCAAAAGGCCACGGGTTCAATTCCAGGTTGGGGCACGTGTCTAGGTTGTGGGTTTGGTCCCCAGTCAGGGTGTGCATGAGAGGAAACAGGGGTCAATGCTTCTCTCTCACATCCATGTTTCTCTCTCTCCCTTCCCTTCTCTCTAAAATTAATAAGCATGTTTTTGGATGAAGATTAAAAAAAACAAACTATGTTGACTTTTCACCTGACATCTAGTACTACACCATAGAATGTTAAGAAGTCTAGTGTTTATTCCTATCAAAATAATTAAAAATATATATTGTTCCTGGATCTTAGAGAATATTTATCTGTATCTGATATTTCAAAAATCCTAATCTATATTTTATATTTGGGTCTTATTGATTTGACCCAAATCAATTTGCTCATTGATTTTTGCTTAAAATGTAATTTACCCCTTGAACATGCATTCTTACATTTTTTTTGCTTTTTAATATATTTTAATTATATATATTTTACATACATATAAAGTTGCTTCAGTTCCAGTTTTCATTTTTTTTAAAGATTTTATTTATTTATTTTTTAGAGAGAGGGGAAGGGAAGGAGAAAGAGAGAGAGAACAGCATCAATGTGTGGTTGCCTCTCTCATGCCCCCCACTGGGGACCTGGTCTGCAACCCGGGCACATGTCCTGATTGGGAATAGAATTGGTGACCCTTTGGTTTGCAGTCTGGCACTCAATCCACTGAGCCATACCAGACAGGGCTCAGTTCTCATTTTTTCATTAGGAATAATCCTTAGACTTGATTATTAATATTGCAAATATTTGAGGGTTTACTCTGCAATGAGCTCTGATTAGACATATGTACATACCAGAATTTTTCTCATAAATCTCTTTTATTAGATTTTCCCTCTATATTCTGGTTTAATTGATGATATACTTTCAGTTTACTTACAGTTCTTATCTCAATCATATTTGTTTCTACCTCATCTTGTTATCCTTTCATTTTTCCTGTTTTATTCTTAAGACCAACTGCTTCTGTTTTTGTATTCATTTGAGAATACCAAAATGCTTTATGAATTTAAGTTTCCTGAATCTTGTATTAAACAATTTTAAGAATTGTATTCTCACCCTGAATTTTTCAGTTTCCTCTCATTCTGCTGTATCTTTTTCATAGACCTTATTGGGTTTATTTTCTTTCCTTTGGAATCTCTCTGAGTAATAGCTGTATTGACTCAGAACTTGCTGAAGAATTTTGAGATTTGCTTCTTGCATTCACCCTATTCCCTCTTCAGGTCTACTGTTGATATGTTCTCTTTTCAGCCTGTGGGCAACATCTATTGTTTTCCCTTCTCTCTGCCCCACTTCTTTTAGGAACTTCTGACCACTGTTCTGGGAGCTGGCTTTCATTTATTCCACCAGAGTACCAGGTTCATACCACATTACCCCACTTCCACGTTACTTTTAGTGTACCTGACAGAGACTAGGCCATTCACTCTTTCATAGGAATTTTGAAATTAGAGAAGGAGAGACTTTTCTGGTCAGGATGGCTGCATAGGCAGACATGGCTCGCCTCCTTCCACAACCACATCAAAATTACAACTAAAATATAGAACAACCATCACTCAGAACAGTCAGGATTCAAGTTGAATGGAAGTCTGATAACTGTGGAATTAAACAAACCACATCCATCCAGACTGATAAGAGGGGCACAGATGTGGAACAGACTGGTCCTACATCCATGTATGTTGGATTCAATTTCAGGAAGGATATCTCAAAAGCGAGGAGTCCCAGCCACACACCAGGCACCCCAGCCCACTGGTCCAGTGTGAGGAAGATAAGTCCCCACAACTTCTGGCTTCAAAAACCAGCATGGATTGAGTAGGTGGAAGAAACTTCTGGAGCTCCAAGTATTTCCTCTTAAAGAAGCAACACACAGACTCTCCTACTCAGACTCATTCCCTCTGGGTTCCAGCACTAGGGTAGCTGCTGGAAAGGCACCAGTGGCATACAGGGAGAAACGGAAATGTCTGGCATCAAGGTGAGCAGAGGCCATTGTTTCTTTTCTAAGCCCTCCCACCCACAGATCCACAGAGCCGGCAAGCTAATGCCATATCTGAGACTCCATCAACCTGTCTAACACTGTTTGCTCCACCCTGGAGATGCCTTGAGACTCCTCCCCATCCAACATATGGACCCACCCAAGCTGCTTTTCCATATGAATGGCTGGTCTTGGCTCCTACATCACAACTTCCTAAATCCTCTCAAACAAGCAACAGCTGGCCTCAGTGATTCCCCAGACACTAGCAGCAGCTAGCCTACATTCACAGCTTGGCTATGCCTGGGAATCTCCAAGACCAGCACAAGCAGTAGCCATCTCAAATTGCTTTATAGCTCAGGCAGGGTGGCCCTGGGCAAAACACAGGTGGTGGCTGACCTTGCCCTGCACAACCTGGGAAAGCCCAGAGCCTGTGTACCCCGTGGGCAACCACAGACCACATCAGAGCACCACCACCCCGCCCCTGCACAGCTGATCCTTCATAGAGAAGGGTAAAGGGTGGTGGTCAGTGGTCACAGCCACTCCTTGAAGCTGACTGGCCTGGGTAAATCCCTCCCATTGATCTGCCAAGAGCAACCAAGGCCAGCTACAAGAGAAGAGTGTACTCAGCCCACACAAAGGGCACACCTCAAGTACCCAGCTTGGGTGGGGAGGCTATGCCACTACACCCTACAGGACACCTACTACATTAGGCCACACTACCAAAACTTGAAGTCCAAACAGCTCTACCTAATACATGGAAACAAACACAGGGAGGCTGCCAAAATGAGAAGACAAAGAAACATGCCCCAAATGAAAGAACAGATCAAAGCTCCAGAAAAAGAACTAAATGAAATGGAGATAAATAATCTATCAGATGCAGAGTTCAAAACACTGGTTATAAGGGTGCTCAAGGAACTTAGTGAAGATTTCAACAGCATAAAAAAGTTCCAGTCAGAAATGAAGGATACCCTAATTGAAATAAACAACAATTTACAGGGAAATAACAGTAGAGTAGATGAAGCTGAAAATCAAGTCAATGATTTTGAATATAAAAAAGCAAAAAACAACCAATTAGAACAACAAAAAGAAAAAAGAATCCCCCAAAATGAGGATAGTATAAGCAGCCTCTGGGACAACTTCAAGTGATCCAACATTCGCATCATAGGGTTACCAGAAGGAGAAGAGAAAGAGCAAGAAATTGGAAATCTACTTGAAAAAATAATGACAGAAAACTTACTTAACTTGGTGAAGGAAATAGACATGCAAGTCCAGGAAACATAGAATGTTCCAAACAAGATGGATGCAAAGAGGCCTGTTCCTAGATACATCATTGTTAAAATGCCAAAGCTTAAAGATAAAGAGAGAATCAGCAGCAAGAGAGAGGAAGTTACTTGCAGGGGAGTACCCATAAGACTGTCAGCTGATTTCTCAAAAGAGAGTTTGCAGGCTAGAAGGGATTGACAAGAAATATTCAAAGTCGTGTAGGCTGAGACCTACACCCAAAATTGTTCTACCCAGTGGCTCTAACCAGCAAAGCTTCATTTACAATTGAAGGGCAGATAAAGAGCTTCCCAGGCAAGAAAAAACTAAAGGAGTTCATCATTACCAAACCATTATTATACGAAATGTTAAAGGAACGTATTTAAGAAAAATAAGATCAAAACTATGAGCAATAGCCCAGCTGGTGTGGCTCGGTGGATTTAGCACTGGACTGAGAACCAAAGGGTTGCCAGTTCGATTCCTAGTCAGGACACATGCCATGGTTGTGGGGCCAAGCCCCCAGTAGGGGGCGCTTGAGAGGCAACCACACAACGATGTTTCTCTCCCTCTCTTTTTCCCTACCTACCCCTCTCTAAAATAAATTTTTAAAGAACTATGAGCAATAAGATGGCAAAAATACATATCTATCAACACTTGAATCTAAAAAACAAACTAAGCAAACGAGAAGAGCAGAGACAGAATCATGGATACAGAGAGTGTTTTGATGGTTGCCAGATGGGAGGGAGTGTGAGGGAATGGATGAAGAGGTGAGCAGTTTAAGGAGTACAAATAGGTAGTCACAGAATAACCATGGGGATGTAAAGTACAGTATAGGAAATAGAGTAGAACTTATACACATGACCCATGGACATGAACAATGGTGGAGGGCTTGCTTGAGGGAGTGGGGGGGTGCTGGGTGGAGGGGGGCAAAGGGGGGAAAATCAGAACAACTGTAAGAACATAATCAATAAAATATAATTTTTTAAAATTTCAAAAATGTATTTACATGGGAAAAATTGAGATCCAATTAAAACTTTAATATATGAAAAAAATTAGTCAAGGAGAGATCTGTTTCTTTCTGGTTCACTGAAGCTGTTATACACAGTTTAGGACTGTTCACAGCAATGTTCTCTATCATGTGGATTGGAGAATTGGAGAAAGTTGATCTAAAGAGAGAAAAAAGATCAATAAAGGAGATAAACAGGGAGAAACACAGACCAAAAAAAGGACTTATAGGTACGGAATGTGAGGAGCTAAAAGAACCCTGAGGTGTTGGTTTGGAGTTTGGATGTATCAGCATGACCACATGAATATACAAGGTCTGTCTTGAAAAAATCCATCCATTGTTACTATAACAAGAACAGTTCGAGCAACATCAATGTAACCTGCAGACAGGGAGAGTAGACTGGAATGTGCATGCATGAACGATGACAACTTCACTGTACTGGTCAGTGGGGGTGGTAGACACTGTTGAGTGAGCATGTGTACTGGGTGGCTGTCACCTTCAAAATGACTGAGTGAGCAGAGCAATGAATCTGCATCAAATTTTGCATTAAGCTTGAACATTCCTCTATGGAAACTATTTGGATGATTCAGAAGGCTACAGCTATGGGCAACTGGTGAGTGGCAGCTTCATCAAGACAACATGTCATTAAGCTGTCGGTCATGTCTCATGAAGAGCATTTTGGGGAAACATCAAATCACCCAGGTGACTCAGCTCCTCTAACAGCTCAGATTTGGCTCTTTGCAACTTTTGGCTTTTCCCAAAACTAAAATCACCTTTGAAAGGGAAGAGATTTGACAGTTGATTAGATTCAGGAAAATACAATGGGCAGCTGATGACGGTTGGGAGAACTGTGTGAGGTCCTAAGGTGCCTACTTTGAAGAGGATTGAGGCATCATTGTTCTATGTACATTGTTTCTTGTATTTTCTTCAATAAATGTTTCTATTTTTCATATTACATGGCTGGATACTTTCTGGAAGACCTCATATATATTCTCCAGCTAGATATATAGATGATTATAGATTTTTATGTATGCATCTCTTTGCAGAAAGGAATGAATCCAAGCAGGGGCAAGGAAATTACAAAATGAGCTGGAAGTATCTTATCATGTTAGAAAGTAAGGTAGTGCTCAAAGAACTAAGAGGACATGTCAAAGGACAAGAGATCATCTTAAAGGGGTTTCCATTAACCAAATTTAGGTAATATGAGCATTAAAATAAACAATGAGAGTGTTAGGTTAAAACCTGTTGAATAAAAAAACTCCAAGTTAATACTAGAGTAAGAAAATAATTAAACAAACAAATGGAGGAGAAAGGAAATCTCTTTCAATTGACAGAACATCAACTAATAGCAACGTGTTTTGGCAAGCATCATAAAAGTAGCGGACATACATATGGCGTCATCAGTGGATCCCGAGGCTGGTGGTTGGAAGGTTGATGATAAGGGACAGAATACTGATGTAATATCAATATACCTACCAACCAAATATTAATCAAATACAAAGAGGGAAATGGTTGTTCTATAGTGGAGAAGTCTGGCAGATACCAACTTGATCAAGTCACCAAAGTGAACATGACCAACAGTGGGACAAGTCAACATAGTTTTTCTACTGATGCAATGTGTCAAGAAGGCAGCAGCATTGTTTCTGTGATCATTTCTCAGAACTTTTAAGGAATTCTGGCATTATCTTCTAGTATTTCTGTTGAGAAGTCTAATGCCAATTTTATTCACCCCTTATGTGAAAGCTGCTTTGTCTCTATCAAGTTTTTAGCATCTAATCAGGTGATCAAAAAGAAAGAGTGAAAATGGTTTAAGGGACTTGTAAGACATCATCAAGTAGACCAATATTTGCATTATAAGGGTCATAGAAGGAGAAGGGAGAGAGTAAGGGGCAGAAAGTTTATTCAGAGAAATAACGGTGGAAAACTTCCCTAACGGGGATACAAACATCAAGACCCAGGAAGCCTAGAGAGTTCCACTATGAGAGAAATCCAAAGAGACCCACTCTGAGAAAACTTACAATTAAATCATCAAAATTTAAAAACAAGGAGAGACTCAAAATCAGCAACTTGTTATGTTATGCATAACAACTTGTTATGTATAAGGACAGCCTCATAAAACTATTACCAGATTTTTCACCAGAAACTTTTCAGGCCAAAAGAAAATGGTGTGTTATAGTCAAAAGGCTGAAAGAAACATGCCAACTAAGCATTCTTACTTAGCAAAGATGTCCTTCAAGGGAGAGACAAAGAATTTCCAGACAAGCAAAAACTGAAATAGTTCATCTTCGTTGGACTGGCCCTCAAAAAGTGCTAAAGAGACACTTTCAGGCTGAAATAAGGATGCTGAATAGTAACATGAAAACATATGAAACTATAAATCTCACTGGTCAAGGTAAATCATTAAATGCAGACTACTCTATGTCATGGTGGTGGAGCCAATATTGATACATTATTATTAACTGAAGACCATAGTTTATTTGGATTTCCTTAGTTTCGTATAATGGTGTTAAAGGTTCTCAAACACTTTTCTTGCTTTTATGACCTTGAGAGTTTTGAATGTCCCTTAGCTGGGTTTTGTCTGATGTTTTCCTCGTGGTGAGACTGGAGTTATATGCTTTGGGGAGGAAGACCACAGAAGCAAATTTCCCTTCTCACCATGTCATCTCCAGAGGACATGTTATTTATCAACATGACATCGCTGGTGATGTTAACCTGGACCCCCTGAGGTAGTGTCTGAGCAGTTTCTCCACTGTAATGTTGCTCCGTTTACCTCCCCTTTCATACTCTTTGGATGGAAGTTACTACGTGTAGCCCACATTTAAGAAGTGAAAATTATGTTCCACCTTCTCCAGGGTGGAGTATGTACATAATTTACTTGGATTCTACATGGACCCCTTTTCATTTTGGTCTGCTTTGGGGGAAGAGTCCCCAAGTTTGTATTTCAATGCTTATATTTGGTTTTTCAATTCTAGCATCATATTTTTAATTTCCAGTATCTGTCATTTTGTTCTTTGAATGTTGCTTTTTAGGATTGCCTGTTCTTATTTCATGGATGAAATATTTTTGTATTTCTCCTGAAGATTTTGCCCTACAACTGTTTTGTTCAAGTTGCTTTTATCTATGTGATTTGGTACTTGTCTTTCATAGTATAGATTGTCCTCAGAGATTTCTTCACACTTGGCTATCCCTTCACACTTGAGAGTGGGTCATGGAGAAGCTATTGGAAGCCCTGGGTGAGAGGGCAGAGTTGGTTTACTGCAGGTTTTACTAGAAGGTGTTTTGGCTGTGTCACTTTTTTAGGGACCATGCTTAGGTCTCATCTCTTGCTCTGATTGGAGTTCCCAGAGAAGGCTTTACCAATTTCCTTCCTGAAGAGTTATATGTCTGCTTGTTAGTGATCTGGATGCCGAAAGGTTAAGTGTCTCAAAGCTAAGAACCCTAATTTTCACTTAAACTCCCTATTTCCATTATGGTACTACCCTTCCTACCACTCTGCTGTAATGTTCTGTGGTCCTGAGAGCCTAAGTTTTACCTTCTTTGGGGAACAAATCCCCAGTTTTCAGCCAGGGTAAGGGAAGAAGCAATTTTCACTGGCAACTAGAGATATTAGAATCTCTTAGACTTTCCTCCTGATTTTAGCTTCACCTTTACTCCCCTCCCCCCACTTCCAGAGGTATCTGGTGCTAACTGTTGGGTGTTCCCAACAGATGGTGTAAACTGGGTTGTTCCTCTTATTTTTCCAATTTTTCTCTTAGTATTCAATTATCTGCAGACTGCTTAGTCAGTTACACAGTTGTCCACCTACTCTTCAGCTTCTAACATTTTGTTGTTCCATTTTTCTCCAGAATATTTGTCTTAATGGAAGAGGAAGAAGAGAATAATATATGTTTAGACCTCCATCTTTTTTAAAATATATTTTATTGATTATGCTATTATAGTTGTTCCATTTCTCCCCCATTATTCCCCTCCACCCTGCACACCCCCTCCCACCCACATTCCCCTCCTTTAGTTCATGTCCATGTGTCATAAGTTCTGTAGCTTCTACTTTTCCCACACTATTCTTGCCCTCCCCCTGTCTATTTTCTACCCACTATCTATGCTACTTATTCTCTGTACCTTTCCCCCTCCTCCCACTCCCCTGTTGCTAACCTTCCATGTGATCTCCATTTCTGTATTTCTGCTCCTGTTCTAGTTGTTTGCTTAGTTTGCTTTTGTTTTAGGTGTGGTTGTTAATATCTGTGAGTTTGCTGTCTTTTCACTGTCATATTTTTGATCTTCTTTTTCTTAGATAAGTCCCTTTAACATTTCATATAATAAGAGCTTGGTGATGATGAACTCCTTGAACTTGACCTTATCTGAGAAGTGCTTTATCTTCCCTTCCATTCTAAATGACAGCTTTGCTGGATAGAGCAATTTTGGATGTAGGTCCTTGCCTTTCATGACTTGGAATACTTCTTTCCAGCCCCTTCTTGCCTGGAAGGTCTCTTTTGAGAAATCAGCTGACAGTCTGATGGGAACTCCTTTGTAGGTGACTGTGCCCTTATCCTTTGCTGCTTCTATAATTCTCTCCTTCATTTTCATCTTGGCTAATGTAATTATGATGTGCCTTGGTGTGTTCCTCCTTGGGTCCAACTTCTTTGGGACTCTCTGAGCTTCCTAGACTTCCTGGAAGTCTATTTCCTTTGCCAGATTGGGGAAGTTCTCCTTCATTATTTGTTCAAATAAGTTTTCCACTTGTTGCTCTTCCTCTTCCCCTTCTGGTACCCCTAAAATTTGGATGTTGGGATGTTTAAAGCTGTCCTGGAGGTTCCTAAGCCTCTCATTTTTTTAATCCTTGTTTCTTTCTTGTTTTCTGTTCGGTTGTTTCTTTCTTCCTTCTGGTCCACTCCACTGATTTGAGTCCCAGTTTTCCTCCCATCTCTATTGGTTCCCTATGCATTTTCCTTCATTTCACATATTGTAGCCTGCATTTTTTCATCTAATTTGTGAGCAAAATCAACCAATTCTGTGAGCATCCTGATCACCAGTGCTTTGAACTGTGCATCTGATAGGTTAGCTATCTCTTGGTTGCTTAGATGAATTGGCTCTGGGGCTTTGATCTGTTTTCCTGTTTGGCTCATTTTGTTTGTTTGTTTGATTGTTTGTTTTGGTCTGGTCTCGGCTGTTACATAGTGAGGGGTGGAGTCTTAGGTGTTCCCTAGGGCAGGGCAGCCCAGTTGCTGGGTTGTGATGCTGTATATTGGGGCAGGGTCCGAGAGGGAACAATGGCGCTTGCTCCACACTCTCTTGGATTTCAGTCCCTTGCGCCTCTTTCCCCAAGCAAATTGGGCCCTTCTGGTGCTGATTTCCATGTGGGTGGGCTTGTGTACATTCTAGGACCCTGTGCATCTCTCCAACAAAGTCTCCTGTGAGGCTGGGAGTCTCTCCTGGCACTTCAATCCCCACAAGTGTTTTCAATTGGTGCTTTTAGGCTTTATTTCCTGGTGCTAGGGCCCTATGTTGCGCAGTCTGTCTCACTGCCCGTTTTCACCTGGTTTATCTGTGCTTGAATGTGTGACCGAGGTCAGCCACTTTGTGCATCTTGCTTGGTCTGCTCATTGCCTCCCGATGTCCCAGTAACCGCCGCCTGTGCGCTTGGGGTGTGCCAACCACCGCCTGTGTGTCCAAGACCACTAGTCACTGTTTTTTCCTACCACGATCCCTCTCCGCTGGCGCCGCAACTCTGCCCCTCTTACCTGTCTGGGTGAATCATTGTCGGACTTCCGTACAATTCAATTTTTTATCTCTTCAGATTGTTTTTTAGGTTCTAAATTTTTGTTGTCCTTAATTTTGGTTGTGAGAGGAGGCATATTGTGTTCACCTATGCCTCCATCTTGGCTGGAAGTCTAGACCTCCATCTTTTTTAAAAAAGATTTTATTTATTTATTTTCAGAAAGAGCAGAAGGGAGGAAGAAAGAGAGAGAGGAACATCGATGTGAGAGAGAAACATCGATGAGTTGCCTCTTGTACACCCCCAACCGGGGACCAAACCTGCAACCCAGGCGTGTGCCCTGACTAGGAATTGAACCGATACCTTTTGCTTTGTGGGAAGACACCCAACCAACTGACCCATACCAGTTAGGGGTAGACCTCCATCTTTAATGAAAAGTCATTAAGATTTGTATTCTCTAGTTCATAACTCCTCCACAGAGAAAGTCTTGTACATATCTACAGGCTTAAACACAATTTGAAAAGGCAGCATTTGTTTGGGCAAGGTTGATGATTGCTACCATTGTTGTGATTTTTTTCTCAGAGAAGCCAGGAGCTCAGTGAGCCAAATAGTCAGCTCTATGCCACAGATTAAGAAGTAAGGTTACTGCCCGACCAGTGTGGTTCAGTTTTTTGGGCGGTATATACCACCAGATAAAAGGTTGCAGGTTCGATTCCTGGCCTGGGCACATGCCTGGATTGTGGTTCAATCCCTACTCAGGGTGTGCGCAGGAGGTGATGGATCAATGAGTCTCTCTCGCATTGATGTTTCTCTCTCCCTTTCTCCCTACTTTCCCATGTCTCTAAAAATAAATAAATAAAATCTTTTCTAAAAGCCACTTACTTCATTATTGTGATAAATATTTCAATAATAGCAAAAGTGTATAGACTTTTCTAAGGCCCTGTTTTAAAAGAAAGTAAATGCATATTTTTGTTAAAGGAAAGGTTGACATTCTCCTGAGCCTGTATTATATTACAGGAGCCACCTGCTACCTGTAAATGACTCTTTTCTCTCCAGGAGGTGCAGTACCACCTACAAGTAGCATCTTCTAACTTTTCCAGTAGATAAGGAAAGGGACTTCTGGTCATCCCCACCATAGCAATAACCAAAGATATTAAATAATACAACCGCACAATTTAGCGTATTTTCCCATGAGCTGATTTCACTTGCCTGAATTGTGATTGTCTTCTATTTTATTATCTGGTTTTGGATACTAACAGAATAGTTGGAAAAAAACAGTCTCCTACAAGCCCTTCCAGCTGGGCATCTACTGTTTTGCCTCACTACAACGAATTACTTAGGGCTACACCTGCTACGATGCAAGAGAGCCCTTCCTAGGTTCCCAGACTGTTGACTGCTGGGCCTCTATATCCCTCTGAATATACAGAAAGTTTTGGGAAGGTAGGTCAGGGTGGAGGGGAACAAGATACATTCAAAACCCAGCCAAACAGAACAGACCACACTTGGAAGTAGAGGAGTGACTTTTATTTCCTGGATGTTAGTGAATCAGGAGAAACACAGTTTGATATGAGGTTTTCCAGATTTTCTTTCAGGAGGCCTTCGTTTTATAAAGCAAAGTCTAGAATAGGGTTGTCAGAAAGTCTTTGCAAAAATACAGGCCATTATCTCTGTGTGTGAAATACATCTTTAATCAAAATATTTATTGAAACATTTCAAATAATTTGTTCCTTTTAGAAAGAATTATTTCAGTGCATGTGAACCTTATGGAAAAAATGTTGAAGAGCTGAGTGGTTCATTTTACACAGATTCAACTCACATTCTGCTTCCCTCATCCACACGTTATTATTTCTATTGAAAATTCTTTTTACACCTTAATTTGAGACAGGAACTGATACACAACACTAAAACAATTTCAACAAATGTCAACACAAAAGTCAAGAAGAAATACACCAGGTGTATTTTCCAAATCAATAAAAATGTTATTAATAATAAAAAAGACATTTGCAGTTTGTAAATTTTCATTTTGCTGGGCAGGAAGCCAAAATTCTGGATAATCAGTTTAATGCCAGACACTCAGAAGCCAAGTTGAGAAGGTTTTCCTCATCCTGCTTCCTTGAACTTAAGGTTAGCGGCTATTTCTCTAGATGCTGACAGGGATGTTCAGTGCACTCTTTCCTGGGGATGTTTCTCAGGGCTGAGCCTGTGAAGGGACTGGGGCATTAGCCTTGCTCTTTGCTGTTCCCTGGAGCAGCCCCCACAGAGATCAGGCCAAGAAGAGGTTCAGAGACTAGAGGGTTCTCTAACCCATTGCTGAGTGTTAGAGCAACCTTAAACCACTGATCTCAGCCGTTTATCTCAGCTCAGGTAAATTACAGAGGTTATGTAAAGTCCTTCCTGCTCTTTTCATGTTGTCAGATTCGGATGTTTGAATATAGAATTTTTTCAAAGCATTTCATCAGTGAGACCAAATAATAGTTTTCTGCTTCTCTATGATTAATTGGTGAATCTTCTACCCAATTAACTAAGGCAAACTTCAAATTGGCATTATTGCTGCCCTTTCAGAATCCAGTGGCACTTTTAAAAAGCGCTCAATGGCTCATTTCAGCTTTACCTAACAGTCCTTACAGCGCAAACGTTATTTTTGGCTCAGGGCATGTGCTTTCGTCAATCTCCCCAAAGCTTCCCCCACTCCCTCCTGCCCCGCCGGTGGAAAACCAGCTTTGCCGAGTCTATTCAGGCCCCTTCACATTTGCATGTCTATCAGCACTCTTTCACAGCCCAGTGGCCCCAACAAGCACTTTCCAATGGCCCTATTGTTCTTCAGAACCACCCCAAATCAGAACTTCCAGCTTCCTTTCCCCTTGCTATTTCAAGTGTAGTTGAAACACCTGTTAGTTTTCTTGGCCTCCTAAAGCCTTTGCTTTCTACTTATAGGAATTTTACCCTCCCTCTCTGATGAGATGTCTATTTGTGGGGAAGTGTTTGAATTTTCCCCTCGGCAAAGTCCTTAGAAGTTTTATATGACACTATTTGGTCCTCCTTGTCGCTTCTTTCCACTTCATTCAAAAAAGGCTGGACTGCCACAAGGATGGGAGAATGAAAGATACTTATTTCCTTCTCCATCTCTCTTTATAAACTTAAGATTTCCCCAAAGTTAAAGTTTACATGAATGTAAAGTGATTATACTGACAATATTGTAAAACCAACTTTTCAGATCAGACTGTCACTGTGTTCAGGGAGATGAATTAATATCTACTGCAAATATTCTACATTTTGATAGGTCAGTACAACAAGCCCACTTACAAAAGAGTTGGGCAAGACTCTGAGTACATGTTTGTTCGGACTTGTGTGGTTACACATGTATGATATATGTGTCTGTGTGTATTTATCATACATTACACATATGTATTATATGTGTATGTATTTGAACATATGCAAATTCATGATCACTTATATGTATTGAAGATTAAAAAAATAAAATCTTTTGTTTTTAAAATCTATACTGAAAGTCTGCCCAAGTGGTCAGCTCATCTGTAATACTACGAAACACTTCTGTATACATTAATTTGATACTCCCATCAGACCTGAGAGTAAGACAAACTACTATTTTTATTTTCGTTAAAAATTCATTATTATTGCCCTAGGTGGTGTGGCTCAGTGGACTGAGTGCCAGACTGTGAACCAAAGGGTCAACGGATTGATTCCCAGTCAGGGCACATGCCTGGGTTGCAGGCCAAGTCCCCAGTAGGGGGCATTGGAGAGGCAACCACACACTGATGTTTCTCTCCCTCTCTTTCACCCTCCCATCCCCTCTCTTTAAAAATAATAAAATAATTAAAATCTTAAAAAAATTATTATCTTTATCATTGATAACTACTTTATCATTCAAATACTTGGAAGCAGACCCAGGCTTGTGACTTCTGGCCTTTACTGCCCTTTCTCCTCGTTCCCGTGTTGGTGGGGACCTCCCTCAGAACTGCAATTATTATGTGATTGTCTGTCACTTTTATTGTGTTAGAATTTTAACAACAAGTAAGTTATTAAATTCAGTTAGTGCATACAATGCTAACGTAAATGTAAAAATAGTTTAAATGGTTTATACTCATTGAGTTCAGTGAAGTTGTGTGTGTTTTAAAATTTTGTATGGTTGCTTTTTAAGTAATTTTGCTTTACAGCCCAGAAAGCCTTATTCACTATTTCTCAGAAGGGTGGCAAATTGGTGTTTGGGCTGCTTTCAGCAAATCACCTTTGGGTTTCTGATTAAATTGTATATAAAATATTTAGACTGTGGGGCCGAGAGAAATGGTACACACATTGCCATTTTTGGACATTTCGTGATCATAACCAGAGAAAGCTAAAAGGAGCAGAGTCTAAGGAAAAATGTAAAAGTCCCGACCACCCAAATGAATTCCTCTGGCACTCAGGCATTCAGGCCGGAGATCCCAAAGTCCCCTGGCATCTCTGGGACTCTGGGATGACCAGAGGGACAGCAATCATTCAAAGCTTGACCTTACATCCTCTGGGTGTCCTTTTCCCTTTCCTTCTGGATAGAAAGATTGTCTCCACAGATGGGCGCCAGTCCCTGAATTCACCACAGTGGGACGTTATCATTCTCTCCAAATATATATTTTCTCTTTTCTAGGTTTAGAGGGAGGTTGGCTGTGGGAAAGAAAAGTTGGGATTATCTAAAGGCAGGACGAAAGAATCAAAAAGTCTGCTGGAAAAACTGTTTCTGAGAGATGGAGGGTCGACTGTGCTCCCAACGGCTTTGCTCCTTGGGAAATGCTGCGGAGCTGTGCAGGGCCGGAGATGGGATTAGACACAGCCCCCGCCTGTGGCAGCACAGAATGCTCATTCAGCTCAGGACCCTTTCTGCCCCCTTTTCTCTGGGGACTGACCAGGAGAGAGGGCAACCGTGTCATCGCGTTTCCCAAGGAGCAAACAGTGGAGGTTGCCAGAGGTGAAAGGTTAAACACTGGTGTCAATAAATTGAAGGAGATTTTTGGGGAGGGGGAGTAGGTCAGCGGGGAGGTTGGGGAAAAGGTGGGGGGAGGTGAGAGCCCTGGCCTGCTGGTCCCAGAGCTGAGAGAAAACAGACTGACCGCTCCTCCCGCCCCCTCACTGAGACCCTGCATGTGTGTCTCTGGTGGCCGTGGCTCCATCTTGCCCTCACTTCCTTCAGCCTTGTGGTTTGGCATTTGCCTCAGTGCTAGAGCTCAGGATGGCCACAGAAGGTGCTCGTTAAATTCTCCTCATTCTGCCTGGACTTTGGCTTTTTCAGAAATACTGTGCTTTCGGAATTGCTTTCAGTATTGGGACATAGTTTTTCTTATGGCCCTACTGGTTGCTAATTTTTCTTTACTAAAGGTAGGACTGATTTTTGGAAGCAACTCTGAGTCAATTAGAATAAGCTGAGAAAAGCAGAGAATGAAGTTGGGGCTTATTGAAATGCACCCGCTTGAAAACATGGGCTTACCAGAAAATAATGCATATGATGTTTTTGTGCTTCAAATATATATAGTAAATTTCCACCTAAAAACATTCCAGAATAATTGTGCTAAGTGCTAGTACATTTGGGATAAGTGTGTAACTTTTCCAAGTCATTTTTGTAGTACCCAGCTTACCTACAGAGTATTTGTTTAGAAAGAAAGGCTGTTTTCTTCTCCCAGCGCCATGTCTGCCATGCTGAACTCTTCCTCTGCTGAAGAGAGGCTCTGTCCATAGCTTAGGAGAGAAAGGACCCAGTTACCTCTTGCATCGCCTTCAGGATTATTGCCAGGATCCTCCTCAGAGGAGCCCATCACCTCAGTCAAGTGGAGACAAGTACACTGTGTGTGTTGTGGTGGTGGGATGGAGGAGGGATACCCATTAGGCAACATGGCTGGGATTGGGTCTACCTGGCGGTGATGTTGATTTATTTATTTGGCAGTTTCACCCCTGAGTTCCTGACTGAATTTAAGATCTCCCTACTGGGACTTATATTTTCTTACCCATGAAACAGAGAAAAAGAAATAGAATGATTTCTGTCTTTGCACAAACCAATGCTATGTATGGCTATAACCATAAAATTCTTGGGGTTCAAAGAGGAAAAACAGAGAAAGAAGTGGAATATCATAAGGAGAAGAGAAGAAAACAACACAAAGAAAGGACTGGCAGGGCAAAGGTCAGAGAGGAAACAGATGGAGAGAGAGAGAAGAAAGGAGAAGAAAGAGAGGAGGAGAGTGTAAGGAGTGAAGAAGGCAGAACCGCAGAACAGAGGAAAGCACGATTCTCATCAGACAAGAGCTGGGGTATGCATGACATTCTCTAAAGCACCTGGGGACACAGGGTGAGCTTTGGCTTAAAAATCTTCAGGGGTCTATCTTCTTAGATGTCCTGGGGACTTCTAATGCCTGGAAAACACCCATCTGTGTTCTTTTTGTGGTCTTGGGTCCTAGGACTTAGAAGGAGTGAAAGTTAGTAGATTTCAGCCTCAGGCTTGTTATAGGCACACAAACCACAGGGCTGGGTGGGGAGAGGACAGATTCTCAGGTTAGGGGAACATTCATTGTGTCTCAAGTGGGATAAAACTTCAGTGTACATGAACTCTTACATATGAGTTTCAAAACACAATTTTATTTGCTATAGGACAATGTAAGTAAAAGATTGCTACAAAAACAAGGTAGAAGTGCCAACCTAACACTACCGTGAATGAACTCATGTGTGTCCACTCCCAGCTTCTACCTTTGAAACATGTTAGTCACTCCGTGTGTGTGTGTGTGTGTGTGTGTGTGTGTGTGTACCTTGGAGAACCATGAAAGGCCCTTGGGTTTCCTTGCCGACACACTGTCTCATAGCGACCTTATATTCCCACCCCAAAGTGGAGCTGCATACACAGTGTGACACCGGGATGCAGTATTTAATGTGAGGCTACTCTGGGAGATCATGGAATGCGCAGTCTTCCTCATTTAGGCCACAGTGATTCAGCCACAGACGCATTTCCCCCTCAGGTTCCCTTACAGTGAAGGAGGCCCCTGTTCCCTCACAGCAGCTACCAATCTCTCGTCTGCATAGAAATTGAGGCCTGGGGTTGCCCGAGGGATTTCCCTCTTCAGGTGGAGAGTCCGAAGCACCCCAAAGGGACCTTCCCCAGGGACTTTCCCCTCTGTCTGCACAAGAGACAAGGAAGGGAAAGGAGAAACAGGGAAGCCTGCTGGTTGGGAAGTGCTAACAAAAAGCAAACACCGCCCCCCACCCCTTGCCACGCAGGGGTGGGGGGCACTCCCCATCCCCTTGCACCACCCCCATTCTGCTGCTAACGCAGGGTGTAATCTCACTTCTAAACACAGAATTACAGAAAACCAGGGGGAAAAGCCCCGAGAGGAATAATTAATTTCTGCTTCCTCATGCAAATCCTTTGGCCAGTCATTGAAGGTTCAGAGCAGGACCGATTCAGCTCCTTGTGCAAATTCCACACTGAAGGCATTTAGAAAAGAAGAGAGCGCCAGAGAAGAGAAAGTGAATGGATTTACTTTTCTAAGAACCAGAATTAACAAAGGTTCCATTTTCCATGGTTATGGGTCTGGCTAGACAGCCCTCACTGACAAGCACTCCAAACACATGTGCTGGCCTGTTGAAAAGGCCTCAGTGTTGACTGACAGATAATTGAAGTGACAAATTGTTTCATTGTATTTGGCAGGGAGAGTGCTGTATTAGATAATTATGGGGAACAGAGGAGCTCTGGGGTCTCAGGTCACAAGACATGCCTGACCCTATTTTCTGAAAACTCTGAATGGAGTTCTTGGTCCGGGAGGACCTGAGTGTGAAGCTGTCTCTTTTTTTTTGTTGGTGTTGAGCTTTTTTTCTCCCCCTTTACCTCCTGCTCCGCCTTCATTCCCCACCCTTCCCCCCTTTTCCGATCTAATGATTAAGAGCTAAAGAATATAGAGACCTCCAAAGCTGAGAGAACAGGCCTCACCCTCCCCCCCCCAACTCCAACACTCCCTCCCACCCCAATTCCCTGCCCTTTTAGGAAAAGTGCTTGTGGATTTTATCTATGGTAGCAAGTTTGCAAACTCTCCTTATCTGCTGCCCACAATGGCCTGAAAGGGGCCTGGGGCAAGTGCTCCGGTCCAAAGAGGGTTGCTGGGCTGTGGGGTTGGGGGCGCATCCAGGTTGGATTAGGGAGGCTCAGCTGCTTCTGTGCACAGCCTCGTTACGTGAGATTTTGTGAGTGACCGATTCTTCCTGACCTTAGTTTTACCGAGGGAAAATTGGAGGACAGAAGGGACCTAAAGATTATTTGGTAGAAGAGCCATCTCGTTTTCCAGCTGAGCCCCCAGAGAGGACAACACAGCTTGTTAGTGGAGAGCCCCAGAGCATAGACCCGGGGGTTCTCCGCCGCCCCCTCTATCTAGTGCTCTTTTTCCCAAACTATGCCGCCTCCTGAGAGATAACGGAAAGGTGTATATGAGGGTAAAATACAAATAATAATGCCTGCCTCTGCTTTCCTAGCACCTCCTACTGCCGCATACGCCTATTAAGAAACTGGAAGCGACTTCACACAAACAATCTTTACCCTCAGGTATGGATGGGGCCCCAGGGCACCCATTCGTGGGGGTAGGGGGACAGACCCTCAGAACAGAGATGTTCCTAGATGGGTTGGCGGGAGCCCGGAGCAGGCCGCACGGGCTGGGTAAAGAGCCTCCTTCCTCCTACTGGGGAAAGGGAGCGGCTCAGCGTCCGCTCTGCTTCCGCGCCCGCAGCCTGCCTGTGGGAGAAGGGGCGTGAGGGTGCTCAGTACGGACCTCGTTTGCTCTCCGCAGAACTCCGATGCCTCGGAAGATTCCCTTTCCTTTCAAATGGAAAGCTTTGAGAATTACACAAACTCAAAAATCATTATTTTCAGATGAATTTTCACTTTTCCTCAGAGTCTTTTTTCCCTTTCTTTTGACTTTCCACTCTTAAATATCCAAGTCCAAAGAGTCTCAGAAGGTGGTTTGTCGTTTGGTTTCTAAAACAAAACAAACAAACAAAAAACCACAACCACTTAAAAAAACAAAAAAGCTTTCCAGTGGTTTTGAGACAGCTATTCTCTGAATCAAAACCCTGGTGCTGCACTCAGGGGCGGCTTTAGGAAGAAAGCTGGCAACCCCCCTTCACTGACCTACGGAATGTGTATTCCTTATAGAAGGCGTATAAACTAGGGGGATCTTGAATTGGAGAGGAAGGGGATAGAGGCAGCACAGTGTCAGAAATGAGTAAAAGGGTTTTAGAATCTGGGAGTAGGAGACGATGGGACGACTCTGTGGTCGAGTTTACAGACTCGGCTGCCACCGAGTCCCTCCCTCTCTGTGCTCACCTTGCTCATCCCATCAGGCTGGGGAATAGAATTGCCCTCCTCTTGAATCCAGGCTGGCCTTACTTACCACCTTGCCTGATCCAAAGGATGCAGTGGGAGCGACTCTCAGGGACTGAGGCTAGGTCAGAAGCACCTCTGCAGCTTCTGTCTGGGTCTCTTAGAATGCTAGCTTCTTGGGACACTTCTTCCTGGGACCGAACCACCATACTGTGAGGAGCCACATGGAGAATCCACGTGAAGATGCCCTGGTCTGCAACCACAGCTGACCTCCAGTTGACAGTCACTATCAACTCTCAGCCACGTGAGTGAACCCATCTTGGATGTCCAGTCTAGCCAAGCCTTTAGGTGCCTCTAGTCCTGGCCCACTTCTATCTGATTGCCATCCCATGGGGATTCCTAAATGGGAACTGCCCAGCCGACCCAGTCAACAGGTGCTTGGGAGATACAAATACATTGTTGTTTTAAACCATTAAGTTTGTTTGTTTGTTTTTCCTGCACTTATTTCTTTTCTTTGCCTTTTTATTGAATTTATTGGGGTGACACTGGTTAACAAAATTATGTAGGGTTCAGATGCACAGTTCCCCAGCACATCATCTGTACATGGTGTTCACCAGCCCCAGTCAAGTCCCCCTCCATCACGACTTACCCCCTATACTTTCCATCCCTCCCCCCAGCAGTCACCACACTATTGTCTGTGTCTGTGAGCTTTTTTCACTTTTGCTCAATCCCTTCACCCCCTCCACTGCCCAACAGCTGTCATCCTGCTCTCTGTCTATGAGTCTGTCTCTGTTTTGCTTGTTAGTTCAGTGTGTTCATTAGATTGCAACTATGAATGAGATCATATGGTATCTGTCTTTTTCTGCCTGGATTGTTTCACTGAGCATAAGCTCTCTAGGTCCATCCATGCTATTGCAAAGATTAAGATTTTCTTCCTTTTTATGGCCAAGTAGTATTTCATTGTGTAAAGGTCCCATAGTTGTTTTGTCCACTCATCTACTGATGGGCACTTGGGCTGCTTCCAAATCTTGGCTATTGTAAATAACTCTGCAATGAACAAAGGGATGCTTGTGTTCTTTAGAATTAGTGTTTTGGATTTCTTCAGATAAGTTCCCAGAAGTGGAATCTCTAGGTAGTATAAAGCAGTTCTATTTTTAATTTTTTGAGGTAACTCCATGCTGCTTTCCACAGTGGCGGCACTAGTCTGCATTCCCACCAACAGTGCATGAGGGTTCCCTTTTCTCCACATCCTTGCTAGCACTTGTTTGTTGATTAATTGATGATAGCCATTCTGACAGGTGTTAGGTGGTATCTCATTGTGGTTTTAACTTGCATTTCTCTCATGATTAGTGATGTTGAGCATCTTTTCATGGCTATTCACCCTCTGTATGTCCACTTTAGAAAAGGGTCTATTGAGGTGCTTTGCCTGTTTTTTAATTGAATTGTTTATTTTTTTGATGTTGAGTTTTATAAGTTATTTATAAATTTGGGATATTAACCCCTTAACAGATATATCATTGGTGAATATATTCTCCCATTCAGTAGGTTGTCTTTTCATTTCGTTGGTGATTTTCTTGGATGTGCAAAAGCTTTTTTGTTTGATATAGTCCCATTTCAAACCATTAAGTTTCAGGGTGATTTGTTAAGTAATAAGTTAACCAGAATAAACAATAAGGCTTTTGTCCCTAAATTACTGTCTCTGGAAAGGTGCTAAAGAGAGAAAAAAGCCGAGTGATGTAGGACACGTAGCAAGCCCCAATGCTTTGAAGTACAAGGGGAGAGTCTTCATTTTTCTCTACTCAATAAAAGGATGCTTTTCCTCACGAAACAGATCTGAAAGATTCACTCTAGTAGGAAGCCCTAACTACCCTCTCCCACACCCACTCCCTGCAACACATTACCTGTGGAATTGAGTATTAACAGACTGAAGGGACGGGAGGATAATTTATGAAGTACTCAGTGTGGGGTAAGTACTGACTGAGGATGTCTAAATGCCCAGGGAGTAGGAAGTGAGGATTTGCATCCAGAAGCTGGGGAGCCTTGCAGAAACCCAAGGTCATCAGGTAAGTAAGCTGGAGACCCTGTCAGCTCTGTCCCTGGGCTTTTTAGTGTATCTAGCCCAAAAGAGAACTGGATGCAGGAGCAAGAACAAGCTAGCGACATCAAAGGGCCTCATCATGGGTTTTCAATCTCTCTTGCCCAATGGATTAAGTATTTCCTGTTTTCTTTGCCCTGCTACTCTACCCTGCTGTATCCTCTAAACTAGACACTCCCTCATGATTTAACAACCTCCTTAGGGACTGATGATTTCAGCTCTCTTGTTTTTTTTTTTTTTTACTAAACCTCCCTTTTGAGCTGAGCTCCCACATGCAACTCTGGCTAATAGGCAAGTGCTCTCCTGGGGCCTCAGCCCTGGTCTCTGTGTCTCAGGAAGGAGACTGCACATATAACCTACCCACTGAGAATTGTCTTTTCTGAAAGAAAACAAAGAAGAGATGAATATTCCGTGAGAAAACCCAATTCGACAGGATTTATATTTGATAACAAGTAAACTAGAGAGTTGTTTATATTGCAGGAGGTGTCTCTTTAAATGTCCACCAGTGCATTTAAATATAATTTGATTTAAAAAAAATCACGAAGGCAGCATTTCTTCAGGCCATATTTATATGTAACTAAGAGGGACAGATGTTTATAAGAAGGGGATCTAGCCGAATATGCCTCAGTCTTAAGACAAAGGGAGCTCTTGATTGATTTCCCACAGGAGGAGACATTTTCTGCCTTCTGAAGTTGAAAACAAACAGCCAAAGATGTGAACAAGTCCAGCCTTTGCAGTCAATTCACTTCACCAATTACTTTTTTAAGAACCCATTGTGCCCAATGAAATATACCAAATAAAGAGTTTCAAATTAGTAGAGCAGGTTCAGAAAAAAGCCTTCTTCAAGCTATGTCAGGGTGATACAAATTTTACTATTTTAAAGAGTGTAAGATGAGACAGCCCCCTTTAATTCTTTATTCTACACCATGTCTAGAATAATAGACTCTCAGGAAGGGAAAATGAATTTTTCCAAATTATCTAGGGAGAAATGAATAGATCTAGGAAGACCTTTACATTGTACTTTATACTTTTGCCTCAGGCAAATTCATTCTCAGGGTAAATCAAAGTCAAACCCAACCAACCAAGGTAAATAAATAAACTAACCAGAAAAAAATCTCCCCAAACAAAAACAACAACAACAAAAGAAAATTAAAAAAAAAAAAAGAAGGAAAGAAAAAGGCTTTGTGGAAGGAAACTGCAATTAGAATGGAGGGGAAATGGGAACCCAGTTTGATTTGATCTCAAATCCATTCAACCCAGCTCAACCCAATCCAGTCCAATCCAAGCCACACCAACAAATATTTATCGAGTTCCTACTATGTGCTGGCAAAGTGTTAGATTCTGTGAATTCGGAGTTGAATGAAACACAGTCTCTGCTTTCAAGAAGCTCTGTTTGCAGTTTATGCGAGAGGATCAGGCGTGCGTTCATGTGTCAGTAAAAGGCCTGGGTGAGGCCATTGCTTCCTGGCTGTCTGGGAAAGCCCTGCCCTTACGACCCCACCTCTGTGCTGCCAGGTTCAGCATGGTGCCTTCTACCCTCTGCACGGAGGGGGACACCGCTGATCTGTGAGCATGGTTGTGGCGGTACACGAGCAGCGGCGGCTGGCCAGGTATAACCCATCTTTCCTAGCACATCTGCTAGAACTTGAATTTCATTAAGATCCCTCCTTTTTTCTCTCCCCATTGTCAGTCTAGCACAAATAACAATTATTAAAGTCCCCTGCCCACTATTGAAATAAAATACAGCCAGAGAGCTAAAGCACAGCCAGCCCATTGAGAGTCAACTGAAGCTGGGTAAGACCAATAATTCAAAACAGATGAACAGTGAGGCAAATACTATGGGCTCAGTATCCCAGGCTGACCCGACCTTTGAAACTTGCTGAAAGTTATCCTTGAAACTCCCCAGAACTCCTTGAATAACTTCTGTAAAAGGCTTATTTATCACAAAGTCATAAATAATATTTGCTAGATATTTGCTCCACCTATCTAGAAAATGAATTAGGCTAGAAGACACGAACTCAGTGGCTGAGCCGGGCCTGGGGGCGGGGTGGCCAGGGTGGTAGGGTGACTGTTCACAGCTCCGGGTAGGAACAACGGAGAAGCTGCTGCTTTCCATCTTCCATATGTGGGGGTGGGGTGGAGCGGTGGGGAGTAGGGTGAAGATAGGGCTGCTTGAGGAATTTAGTTCAATACAGTGGATTTTAATTTCATTGCTTCTACACAGAGGTGGTTGTAGACGGCTGTCAAGAGACATAGCTCTGCTAAATAATTCAACTGATACTTTTACAATCACCAAGTTGTTTTTAGGCAAGAATCCCAAAGACCCTGCCCAAAGAGCCATAGATGCTCTGTGACTGCCTTCTGTGAAAGCTGGGGGATTCATTCATTCACTCATTCATTCATTCATTCATTCACTCATTTGATAAATCTATTCACAGACATCATCCTAGTTCTGTAGGGGATATAAAGATACAAAGGACTTAGTTATATCTTTCCAAGAATCTTTGTGTGAAGGGAGATAGGAAAATATGTGAATACCTAGGGCACAATGTAGAAAGTGCTAGCATCTTAGGACAGACCCAGAGACAGAGCTGTAGGAATTGAGAAGATAGTGAGATGACTTCCAGCTCATTGGGGGTGGGATGGTAAGAGGGGCAGGGTAAGAGATGAAAGGATTTGGGGAAGAGGTTCCACTGAGCAGACTTTCGAAGGCTGGGCAGAATATGGCAGGACAGAAGTGAATCCTTCCCAGCTTAAGGGAGTGTGACAGGGTGGAAGATCGAATACAGATGTGTACATGGGTTGGTCCCAAACAGGCTCTGAATTTGAAAAGGTGGCTGTAGGGGGAGATGGAGAAATTAGGGCCGTAAGACTGATAATAGTCCTTGTAATAGCTAAGGAAGATAATGTTGATAGTAATGAAGAAAAAGGGATGATTCTCAACTATTAGAAAGGTGACAGAGGTTGGTGACTAATCGTGTAGGTATTGTGGATGCGAAGAAAGATGGAGGGATCCTCAAGCAATAATGTTGAGATCATTTCCTGTCTTGAGCTGTTAAAGACAAATCTTGGTATTCAAGCCTTCATGCTGGGAACTGGGGAGGAGTAGGGAGGTTCAGAAGATGTGGCTGCTCAGGGGAGAGTATGCCAAAGGACAGCCAACAGTGTCTTAGGATGCTGACAAACGGGCACCAGGAAAGTTGTTGGGATGTTTGTGGGTAAAGGGAAGGAACCAGTGGGGAGAGAGGCTGAAGGGAAGGGACAGGGGTAACACACAGAGTTGGGGTGTAAGCAAAGGAGAGATAAAAAAGCTGGCAGGAAGCAGGAATGCGGTATGATGAGTGGGCAGCTAGTAAGATCTGTAGAAAGAGACAGGGGAGTTGAGAGAGATCCTGTCTTCATCCTGATGATGTCACTGGGCTGCTGACTTCAAAGAAAGGACTACTTTGAGATCTTGGGAAGTGGTGGGTACTACACACAGCTTGGCAGGGAGTGGGGGGTCAAAACTTTCTGCATGTCTGCCTCTGTTTTCATTCAGTATCTAGGACCAAAAGGCTCAACTGGGGGCTTGTGCCTCTGCCATTTGTTCTTTGGAGGACAGAGCTCTGCTTAGGTGATTGAGTTGTTTGTCTTTCCGGAGGAGCTGGGCTTTGTGATAGGATGATGGCTGAATAGATTGGGGAGGGCTGGCTTGTGCATGGCCAAGGAGCTCTTTCTTGGGGATGCTCTGGAGAGCCTGTCTTATTTTTTTCTTTTTAAAAAGATTTTATTTATTTTTTGAGAGAGGGGAAGGGAGGGAGAGAAACATCAATGTGTGGTTGCCACTTGAGCACCCCCTACTGGGGACCTGGCCTGCAACCCAGGCATGTGCCCTGACTGGGAATCGAACCAGCAACCCTTTGGTTTGCAGGCCCGCACACAATTCACTGAGCCACACCAGCCAGGGCACTTTACTGTTTTTGTTAGTGGCTTTCCTGTGTTGCCTATCAGTGGACATCTGCTTTCTTGGTGGCATGGGATCATTTGGTTGTGATGGGTGACACCGCTCAGGTGCTTATCATGGTTCCCACTCTTATCCTAGAGCATTCTAGGTACAAAGGAGCTCAGAGGTCCTATTGCCTGGAGCTCCCAACCTGTCAATCCAGAAAACTGGATCTGGACCTAGTCTCCCTGCAGTGCCCAGCCTGAGAAGCCCTTCGCCCTCCCAGTTTGGGGAGGGAGCATGGTGGTGCCTCTCCTCTCCCGCGTAGATGACACTGCTATGACAGAGGAGGAGCAGGGAAGTGTGCCTCGAAGCAAGTCCAGGAGCCAGTCATTGAGAGCAGCTTCCAACTGGCAACACAATGAGTTTGGAGCCTCATGCCTGACATAGAGTAGTAGCTCCAACAAAATGTTGAAATAAAAAAGTAAAGAGATTGCCCTGGCTGGTGTGGCTCAATGGACTGAGTGTAAGCCTGTGAACCAAAGGGTTGCCGGTTTGATTCCCAGTCAGGGAACATGCCTGGGTTGTGGGTCAGGTGAATCCCCTCTACCCCTTATGGGAGACGCATGAGAGGCAACTACACATTGATGATTCTCTCCCCCTTTCTCCCTCCCTTTCTTTCTCTCTCTAAAAATAAATAAATAAAATATTTTTTAAAGTGAAGAAACTAATTAATTACATTATGATTGAGAAAAAAATAAAATATGAGGAATAAGGGCTTTTGATATCTTAGTTCAGTTTCCTGTCTCTGCACTCATAAGCTTTTTCTCTCCAAATATCATGTGCTTCAGGGATTTTGTATCTTAAAGAGTTTTATGTGTTTCTTATACTTCTTCCCAAATTTCCAGAATCTTCCCCCAGGCCTGAGGATCTCAATATTCTTCAGGCACTTTGGGTTTTAGACCTACATTCACTCACTCACTCACTCACTCACCCCTTGTTTTCTTTATTTCATTGTGTATTTACTTACTTACACATTTATTAACATATTTATTGACCATCTATTATAATCAGGTAAAAAAGAGAGATTCTTGATGACTTTGTAAGAAGAGTGGATTAGTAAAAGGCAGCCTGCCTGGTGGTTTATTTAACCCTCATGCGAAGTTGCAGAATTGGTCCCAGGTGCAGCCGTCCTTGGACTCACACCCTCTCGCACCCCAACTCCAGCTGCCCTCGCACTCAGAGCCTGGGCTTTGTCGCACGGCTTGCTTTGCCTGCTGTGAAACAAGCCGAGGCTGAAAAACCCTCATGCAATGGGACTTGTCCTCTCTTGCTGTTTTCGGAGCCCCGAGACTGCCACCATTTGAAAAAGTGCAGGCTAACTTCTGGTGACGAGAGGCATGTGGCCCCGTTGCCTCTGTCATCGTGGCTGACAGCCTGCCAACCAGCAGACATATGAGTGACCCCTTCAAGTTTTGGAGTTGTTTGTGTTATGGTCGTAACTAACCGATACCACACTCCTCCTTGTTATCCTTGAAGGGGCTGTGGAAGAGGGGGGTCTCATGTCTTTCCAACCAAAAAGTCATTCTTGCCCCAAGACATGCCATGCTTAAAGCTCCAAAATAATTCTGCAGGGCCCAGCTCCAGATTTTTTTCTTTTCTTTTTTTAATCATGTTCACACTTTTCTGAAAGTCACTTGCTCTCTTAAAAACTCTGGCCATGAAATCAACAATACATATGTATTGGATTCCCAGTCACAGACAAGACAAGATGCAAGGTGTGAGTAGTCATCACCAGATCCCCAGGTCTGGCGGGAGTGGATACATCACACCTGAGGGGCACCTCCTGAGGCTCCCTCAGAGGGCACACGAGACCTTCAACTGGGGAGCTTAGCTGACTGGAGTCCATTCTGGCCAGTGCAGAGGGCCACGGTCGCCCCCAGCCCAGGAAGATCCTGTGCTGCAGGCCCCCAGGGGATGACATCTCTGTTTACCTGTTCAGAAGTCCTCACTGGGTGAGGACGCTTTCCAGGGCTTGAACGTGCAGCCGAGGACTCTGTGCTGTGTTATGCGGAGAAGACAGTCCCGGATGGTCGGGCTGGAGCCTGCTTGTGCAGTGCTCGGTGGCTCAGGGGTCCCTGCCTCAGTGAAAGAGAGACTTCTAGGGGTAGGGAAGGATCAACACTGTGCTTTTTACTTTGAAGAGAGTAAAAGAGATGAATAAGTGATGCTGAGACATAAATAAATGATATTGACAATGATTATAGTAATACAATAATAATTGTATCCACAGCTGGGCTTAGGGCATTACAAGCTCTGTTAGTGGAACTGAGGAACTTACTGCATTCAAAACTGGGTTTGCGCACACCTGCCTTGGCCCAAGAAAATATAGAGTTTATATTTGGTAACCCTCTGGGCTCTCTTACCTCCATCCTTCAGTCTTCCCTCACCCCAGTCACCCTGACAGGCCCTTGAACTTCCAGTGTCCTCTCTCCCCAAATTAAAGAGTCCCCATCCTGTCTTAATCTTTTTGGGCTCTGTTCTCTACCAACAGACAGTTAAGCCCAGATAAAGGTAACCCCACTAATCTGTCTGCTGGCGCGAGTGTTCCCGTCCCAGATAACATAACTCATTACTGCCGAGACTTGGCAGGGCTTTTGGGAAGGCTCTGGAGCAGCGAGCAGCAGGCTGGAATTCGGTTTGTACCTGGGGGTCACAGGGCAGTGCTTGGACAGATGAGGTCTCATTACCTCTCCAACCGGCACAAAGGTGGTGGTTCAGCGTCCTCCGTGTGTTCCTGATGTTGATCTCTGGGAGCAGACAATCTGGTCTAGTGCAGCAGAAAAGCCACAGACTGTGGGACTAGATGAATCTGACTTGTTCTCTTGTAAGTTCTATGACTTAACATTCTAGATCTCAGCATTTCTCATCTGCAAAATGGGAAAGTCATGCTGACTCTGCAGGCTCGCTGTGAGAAGTGGAAAGAGTATATGAAAAATGTTTACCCACTGTGGGTTTCCTGAGCAGTGCTCTGGGGCTCCTCTGCCAAATCTGCCCCCTTTGGTGTGACTGATGCAGCGGGCCCGAGGTGCAGGCCTGTAGGTCTGGGCTCTGGAGCCAGGCCCTTTGGGCTCACATGCAGGTTTCTACCACTTAGTAGGTGTGTGACCTTGAGAAAGTTACTTTTCTGGGACCCACTTTCCTTATCTGTAGGGGACAGTAACAGTGCCTATGTCACTGGGTTGTCATAAGGATTAAATGAAATATTTCAGGTATGTGATAGACCTGGCACTGTGCCAGGGGAACAGGCCGGTCAGAGAGGAGAGGAGTTTGGGGGTGGGATGAGGACTTCATGCCCTGTTTGCTCTGGGCCCAGGGCCCAAGTGCTAAGGAGCCTGAGCTGCTCAGGGAGGGCAGGTGCCTGTCCCACCCGCTTCAGCTCCAGAGGGCAGTGTCTGGCTCTAGTCTCAGGGCCTGATGGCTCCAGACAGAGTGCTGTGGGAGCCAGAGCCACTGCCTGAGGCCTTGAGGGCTGCAAAGAGAACTTCCCAGGAGTGATTGCCAGGGGTGCTGAGAGAGGTTTGGGGTAAGAAGGAAGGAAAGGAAACTCAGCATTTGTTTAGCTCCTACTGTGCGCTGGAGACTGCACCAGACACTTTGGTGTAGGTTATCTCCATCTATCCTCACAGCCACCCACCAGGGCATGTTATTATCATTATCCCCTCCTTACAGGTGGGGAATCTGGCTTGCAAAGGTCACAGGAAGAGTAGGTGATGGGACAGAGATGAGGACCGAGGACACATGTCTGCTGGATGCCTAAGCTTGTGCTCTGACCACTGCAGCAGAAAGAGCCCTTTCTTGGGCAATATGGTTGTGTCATGGCCTCTGGGTGGCTTTAGTCAAGTCACTACTTACTTATCTTGTAGATACCAGGCAGAGAAAAGTAAGCAGTGTAAGACAGGTTACTGGGATCCTCTGAAGTAAGGTTTTGTGAACCATGCCAATCAATTAACAAACACAGGCAACCTTCGAGCATGGGCTTAGGGCAGCCTGGTTGTAAGAATGCTGCGTTTGCTGATTTGGGGCAGAGGCAGGACCACTGCCTTTGTTGAGTGGCCATTGAAACTCCAGATGCTGGAGTTTCCTTTTCCCTGGAAACTCTTCTTGACCACAATTCTAACATCAGTTTTTTTTTTTTTTTTTTTTTTGCACTGTTTCACTTTTTCCTCCAGAAAGGGTACAAAAATCTAAAAACAAAACAAAACAGAAACCTCAAACAAAACAAATAACCAAAACCTCAATGAAATGGGAATTGCAGCAGATGGAGTTCTGGTTAACTGAAGCATCATTGTTGAATGTGGCTTTTCTTGTCACTTGGCATTGGCTTTTGTGTATCTGTGCAGCATGGAGAATTTGTCACTGCCAGTGATGACCAGTGACTTGCTGGCTGAGGGGATTGTGTGTGTCTCCTGCTGTGTGTGATCACAGTTAGCTTCCGGGGTGTCAGGACCGTGGGATAAAGGGGCCCAGCGGGTTGGTCTGCCTCTCAGTGATTTCCTGTAGGGGCAATGGCCCTTGAAGAAGAGGATTTCACGGGGCAGGGCCACTCTGCTCTGCCTTTGCAAAGTTTTCCTCAATGAGCCCAGGCCCGTGTGATGAATGCAGCTGAAGGGAGGCCTCGGGCAGGGGAGGAGGGGCAGGAGGAAGCCATTCAGAGAAGGGCCTGCACTTTCACCATTCTATCTGCAGTGAGCCAGGCCTTTGGTTACTAACCAGGTTGCTGGTAGATCCCTAGGGCAAAGGGCCTTTTGTTTATTCACTCGTTTCTATTTCTTCCTTAATTCCTCCCACCTTTCCACCCTCCTTCCCATTTCCTTCCTTCCATCCTTCCTTCCATCCATCCATCCATCCATCCATCCATCCAACCATCTATGAAATTGTGCAAGAGTTTTTGGGGAAATGTAAGAGACTGGGCCATGCCCTTTCAGAGTCTTCCATGTAGGAACATGGATGAGACAAATATATAAAGCAAAAGAGAAAAACAGCAGGGGCCTGTAGCAGAATATAAATTGCCATGAACATTCAGAGAAGAGGTCTTGAGAATGTGGGTCAGGAAGGGGGCCAGCAACTGAGTTGAACCTGGAAGGACAGATGAGGGGATTTCAAAGATGAAGGAAATAGGATTAGCCTTTCAAGATCCAGAAACAGGAGAGGTAATGGTTGGAAGGCAGGAAGCCTATGGCTGTCTGATCAGGGCCAGGTGAGCTGTTTGGTTTGGCCACAGAGTCGGAGTGAGTGGGATGTAAAGCTGGAGGGATGGTTTTGAGGCAACAGCAGAGGGCCCTGGAGTGAGGTTTTGTTGCAGTAGTTAGTCAGGGTCCACTCCAGGCTTCTGGATAAGTGTGTGGCACCTCGAGAGCTGAGCTTTGGGATGACAAAACTGGCAGAAACAGTGGCATCACGAGGGCGTCTTCATGGCTCTTCTCAGACACCCAGCGGGTGAGTCCACACCTGTTCTCCTTGAGCCTGGAGGGGTCCTTGCTGGAGTCCTGGCCCACCAGGCTGGGCCAGCCAGCCACTCCCCTGCCAGTTGGCGTCCTGTCCTTCCTGTCCCAGCTCTTTTGGTGGTGGCCAGTCTGGATTGCACACATTAAGGTGGAAACCAGTGAAAAAGTTCTGCCAGGCATGGCCATGGGTAGCCTTGGTGGAAGAAAAGCACTGGCCAGGAAAGCTTCTCTAAGTCTCCAGGAGGCAGAGTTTGAGACGATTAAACTTTGTCAGCAATCACAAGAGGTTCCACTTGGTGGGTATAAATGTCGGAGTCAGGACTGTCCTTTTTAATGAAAGGTAAGCTTACTTCTTATGGTATTTTAATGAGTGTTAAAAGGTATTTTGTCCGCCATAATTATCCTTCCCCCTTCAGTGCCTTGAGTGAGCACCATTAAGCATTCTTTCCCTTTAAGGAATATAAACTCCCATCATGTAAATCCTGTATCTGGGAAGAGTAACACATTGCGAACTGTTGGGCCCCTAACCCCTCAGAACAAATGGACTGCTTAGGGGAGCAAATCCTGATGCCACTGGCTTCTGAGAGATCAGCACTCCAAACTGGATAGGTGCAGAGTATTTTTAACAAACATCCGCTGTGTACAAAGGTCTAAGCTGGGGCTGGGGCTGGGGTTGGGGGAATAAATATGAACACATCTCAGTCACTGTGTTGTAGGAGCTTAAAGGGCCATGCCATCCAGTGAAGCAGAATAAGCATTGCTACCATTGTGCAGGTGATGACTGATGAGTATTGCTTGGCAGACATTGTTAAACTTTTAAATGCATTCTCATTTAAATGCACCAATACACCCTTATACGATAGCTACTAGGATTGTCACTATTTCAGGCTGAGGAAACATGCTCAGAAATGTATGTAAATAGTGTTAAAAATCAAATGAGTGAGGGCTAGGGGGCGCATGGGGGCTGGAGAGGGCCTGAGTGGAGACTTAGCTTCTAGCATTTGTATCATAACTGCACAGTTATAAAATGGACAGGCCATTTGAAAATGCTACTTTGGTAGTGCGATCAGTAGGAGAAAAGCCCATCAGACCTGAGGCAGAAGAGCAAAGCAGGCAGGAGTGGGGGCAGACCCTGAGCGAGGAGGCAGGGCAGGGTGGCCAGCCCTGGGAGGGACTGTGTCTTGCTCACCCAGGACCCCCGAGCCAGCACAGTGCTCGGCTGAGTCAGTGCTCACTGTGTTTGCTCTTCTTTTCTCATCAGTAAACTTGGAGGGCAGGACCAAAAGCAGCATCTGTGAGGCCTACTAAATTTGTAGGGTTAGCTCAGACTGAGCCTGGGTCCCTTCCCAGATAGGACCTGCCAACCCCTCAATGTAATGGAGGATCAACCCAGTTCCTTCTCTGGGATGCCATGACAAACTGAGATGCAGCCCTAAAGCGGGGCTGAGAGTGAGGGTCTGCCCCGGTGGACCCTGGGACCATGCGGAGTATGTGTGTGCACCCACCCAGGCTCTCTCAGTGCCATGCAAATGAGGGGGCTTCCTTTCCTTGGAAGGTCGGTGACAGCACGCCGCCCCCCCCCCCATTCACAGGTTGGTGAAAGAACATTAATCTTCTTGACATGGCACTGGGGGTGGGGAGAGGATTGAGGACTGGAGTCTCTCACACTGGGTCGTCCCTGTGAGCAGAGGTCCTGGTCTTCTTTGGCTGTTTGAATAAGCTTTCATTCATAAGCCCAGGGTAGAAAAATGTCAGGGGGACTTTGAAGAAGGGCTACTTGAAGAAAATCAAGTTGTATTACAAAAAAGCAAATATCATCTCTCCTTTTTCTTCTTCTTGCTTTTATTGGGAGTGGGGCAGTGGTGGAGGGAACCCTGTGCCCATGGAGAAACCTTGAAATGTTTCCTGAGAACAAGCACCCATGTTCTCAGTAGGAGGGAGCTGCGGGGAGGGAGCTCCTGCTGCAGAGAGGGCAGGCCTGGTGAAGTCTAAACTTGTGAGCAGAACGTAATTTACACAGCCAATGGCTTTATGAAACTTCTGGCAAGCTGGTGGGGCCCCCACCTCTCTCTATGAAGTCCTCCTTGGCCTAGGTGTTCTTACCTACGCTCTTCCTCTCTGCTAACCTGGGCTCTGCAGGCACAGTGTGGAGCTAACTGAGAAGAGCCAGGATCCAGAGGCCAGACAGGCCAGCAGGAGGAAGGCCCATTCATCCAGAACAAGAAAGGCAAGATTGCGGGGAGGAGAGGTGAAGGTGGACAAGAACCCAGATACATCAGTCACAGAGACTTAGGACGAAGAGGCAAGTAACTCCCTCATACTGTACCTGCACCCTCACTGTCTCATGAGCAGGCCACGTTCTTTCTGCTCCTTACCCCGGCTCCAGCCGTCCCCCACCTGGAACACCCAGCAGCCTCTCATCCAGCTAGCCCCGAGATCACCCAGACCGGGCTCTGCCTTCTTCCTGAAACCCCCAGCTAAGTGTCAGTCCCACCTGACTTCATGCCAACTTATTCCCTAATGGTTTCTGGGCGGGGGTGAGGGGGGGCGAGTAGTCCTGCCCTGAGGCCCTTACCCTCTTGTTTGGGGTTGGACTGTCCTACACACACTGTTAGGGTTAAATGTCACTTCTTCGGAGAGTCCTTCCCTGATCTAAACCCTCCAGATAGAATCTTTTTGTTTGATTTTCGTGCATAGCACTTCCCACTTTTTAACATCTTCTGGTTAATTTGTGTGTTTGTTTTTTCTCATTTCATTCCGCTAAAAAGTAAGGCAAGAGGGCAATATGCCTGCCTGTTCACTATGGTGGCCCTGTACCTGGCTCCTTGTAGACCCTCAAACAAATGTGTTGAACAAACTGGTGAATGAATGAATCCTCCTTCCCCCAGCATAGTAACCAATACGTGTTTGCTGATGGATTAGAAAGAGCTAACGGCTGCACTGTGAGGGGAGCAAAGGATGGAGCAGCACAGAGAGGGCTGGGGGCAGATCCAGGATTAGGATTTGGGGTTCCTAACTCCACCTGGTGGGTGACTCGGGGCAAGTTGACCCTGTGGCTGCATGACATACCCAGCCCTTCCTGCTGTGATTCCAGAGCTCTGGAGGTGAGAACATTTGGGACTCCCTGGCTTGGCGCGTGGACCTGCCTTGGCAGCCGGCACCCTGTGTGCAGGGAAGGTGTTCCAACGTGCCCTGGGGGCTGCGAGACTCTTTATGGAGCCAATGGAACAGGCATCATTAGGAGAGGAAAGGGGAACAAAGAGCAACCTTCCCAATTATTAATAAGGCAGCAACCCCATCCATCTTAATGAGACAAGGCGGAAAAACCCAGCAGCCAGGCAGCCAGCACACAATGGGATACAATAGAGACCTTGCTTTCTTTTTAAAAAGGAGGAAAGAAAGAGAGACACACAGAAAAGAAAAAGCCACACGGATTGGAAAGCAGTTCCAAAACGTTCACCTCTGTGCCCCTGGTAGAAGGTCTGCAACCACAGCTGTTGGAGAAATGCAGAGGGCGCAGTGGTCCTCTGCCGGACCCTGCCGCAGGATGGGGTGAGAGCGGGTGCAATAGGGTGGGATGGGGCAACTTTTAGGGCAAGTGGTGGGTGGAGTGGCACCCATCCTAGCAAGAGACTTTGATTGCTGAGTGTAGTGTGGCCCAGTGTGAACACGAAGATATCTCGTCTAGTTTAATTCTAGTTTAGCTCAATGGGGGCTCAAAACAATTTGTTAACCTTTTCAATTAAAGCTTCTCTCCTCTACTCCCCGCCCCGCCATGTTCAGTTAAAATTTTTCTGAGCCCTGGATCTTGGTTCTTCTATTTGTTAGTTGTGTGGCTTTGAGGAAATCACTTAATGTCTCACCCTTAGTTCCTTTCGAACAAACTTACCTCCTAGACTCACTGAGAAGGTTACATTGTCTGACAGAAAAAAGGCATTTGGTACATCTTACCTGAACCAGAGTCTGAATCTTATTTCAGCTGGGCAGGAGAATGAGTTCTCCTCTAGGAGGCTGGGGGTATCTTGCCATGGATCTGTCTGATGTTCCCTCTGATTCTCCCCAGTTTAGCACCCTGCCCAGCACAGAGTGGCTGAATGAATGACAGAAAGTCCAGACGCTAATCCACTGGTGGAGAGCAAGGCTCAGCACTCACATCCGAAGTCCTCCAGAGGGGCCAAGCCTGGATCCCAATTAGAGCAAGGCTTCCTGCCAGTGATTGCTGCCTTCTGCCAGAATCTTCACTAGTTTGGCCGGAGATCCTCACAAGCTTAGCTGGATCCCACCACATGCCCAGACACACTCCCGATGTTCTAATCACTAAGCTCTCCTAGCAGGTGACACACAACTTGCCCAGCATTTCCTCAGACCAAACATCCCCAGGCCTGTGCAGGAAGCTCAGGTGCTCTCTGGGGCACTCAGGGAAGTGTTTTCACCATCTCCTCTGTCCTGGGACAGGGTCCAGTCCATACAGGAAAGGTGTGTTTTGTGTGGCAAGTTATTACAAGGTGAATTCCTGCAGCCGGAAAGAGTGGCTGCCAAGAGCTCTCCTGGTACGACAGGTATATGACCTCCTAAATTTCCCTTCTTGGCATGGCCATCTAATGGTAGATTACCTCAGGCAGCATTTGTTCTATGCCCAGTGTGGCCAGGAAGATGGAGGAGTCAGAGGCCTCTGTTGTGGGAGGGAGCTAGGGACCTGATATCCACTGAAGACCTGTAGTAGGACTTTGAGCAGGCTGTTAAACTTCTCTGAGTCTGTTTCGAACCTTACTGTGCCCCTTGTGGAAACAGCTCAGAATCTCTTTTCTTAGAAGGATACATGATGAAATGAATAGATGCCCAGATTGGGCCTGTGATGCTCTGGTAGCGCAGGAAGCCTGAGTAAAGCCGACTGGGCTGGTGGGTGGTAACAAGGAGCAGCTGGGAAGGGTGTGTGTATGAGGAAGAGCAAGGACACGTATCCTGGACAGAACCCTGCACGTAGTAGGAGCTCATTAAGTATCTGTTGACTGATTGCTGGCCTAAAAGCTCTCTCTCCATACTTCATTTCTGTGTGGTCTGGAAGGGAGATGTAGAATATGACTCCCTAGGCATCAAGACCTGGACAATGGGGGCAATTATCCAGAAAATGTGAGCCAGTACTCACCCCCCTCCCACACTGAATCTTTTGCAATAATTACCTGACATTTCAAATGAAGCAGGATTTTTAAGAACCTATGTAATGGAGGTGAATATTAGAGTCTTACACTGTTCCCTCTGCCTGAGAAAAACATTTATGCTGTTCAATTCACCCATATTTTCTTTAAAACCAATAGTTATACAGTTACCTTCTTTTTCAAAAGTGATATATGGCCATTGTAGAAATTTTAGAAAATTAAGAAAAACAAGAATAAGACAGTTTAAACCACTGAGAATTCCAACAACCAGAGATGCTTAACATTTCAGTGTACTTACTTTCAGTTTTTTAAAGCTATTTTCCTTTCCTCTCTCCTTTCTCTTCTTTCTATTCTTTCTGCAAAATTGCATCACATTATATATATATGTTTGTATTCTATATTCTTCATATACCAATCATTCAGCAAGCCTTTATTTACTGAGCGCTTGAAAGTACGAGGACACTGTTCTTTGGGGTATAGTTGTGAACAAAACTGATATAAATCTCTGGCCTTGGGAAGCTTAAATTTTGGTGGTGGTCATGGTGATGAGGTGGGAGAAAACAAAATAAATAAACGAAATACCTAGTGTATTAGAAGATCATAATGAATAGGTAGGAAAATAGAGTAGAAGGGGCTGCGAGCCATGGAGAGGTCTGAGTGCAGTTTTCAATAGGAAAGATCTCACCAAGGAGGCACTGAATCCACGCTGGCAGGGCGGTATTCTGTCCTATAATCTCCATTTTCAATATCTGATCTTTGGGTTCTTAGAATGACTTTCTCAGGTGCACAAAAAAAAAAAAAATCTAGGCAAAATTCTTGTATTAGCAATGTTAATAATGCAAAATATAAAACAAAACAAAAAAAAAAACCAACAAAAAGTGCTAAAAGCTGATAGCCAAGTCCTGGGTCTTTCCCTCAGCATGATCAGAGTGTGTCTGTGGCAGAAAAGAGAAGGAGATAGGGAAAGGCAGGGTGTGCTGGGAGTCACATTGCAGGTTCCTACTTGTCACAGCTGTACCAATGTGGTGGCTCTCTCATATTTCCACTTTGACTTACTGTGTTATAGTAACAGCTATATTTCAGGTGTTGGCTTTGCTCTCTTCACTGATTTTTGTCAAAGGTCATAATTATCACTAACAATTATACCGAGCTTTTCAATTTTCCAAGCCCTGGTGTATTTGGAGTTCTTGATACAGTACGAGGTGGTAAAGTAAAGAAAGGGTGGTTAGAGTTTTCTATTTATATAAAATTTCAAAGTTTGAAGGTGTCTAGAGTCTTTTTGGTCCAATTCCTTCCTACATTAAGGACCTGAAACTCAGAGAGGTAGAGATTGCACATGTTGAGAACTTCTGGCCAAGATGGAAGTATCTGTAGATACACTTTGCCTTCTTGCATGAACAAAAGAAGGACAACAAATTTAAAAACAAAAAAACAAACCAGAACTTCCAGAAAAATCGAACTGTATGGAAATCTGACAAGCGAGGAGTTAAAGAAGAAACATTCATCCAGATTGTGCCACAATGCAGTGATGTGGGTTGCCCCCCCACCCCGTGAATACCTAAGGCTCTGTCCCTTACAATGTAACAGGTGCTCCAAGACAAAGAAATATGGCCCAAATGAAAGAACAGATCAAAGCTCCAAAAATAGAACTAAGCGATGAAGAGAGAGCCAACCTATCAGATGCACAGTTCAAAACACTGGTAATCAGGAGGCTCACAGAAATGGTTTTGTATGGTTGCAAAATAGAGGAAAAAGTGAAGGCTATGCAAAGTAAAATAAAGAAAAATATATAGGGAACCAACAGTGAATGGAAGGAAACAGGGACTCAAATCAACGATTTGGACCAGAAGGAAGAAATAAACATTCAACCAGAACAGAATGAAGAAACAAGAATTCAAAAAAAGGAGGGGAGGCTTAGGAACCTCCAGGACAACTTTAAGCATTACAACACCTGAATCATAGGCATGCCAGAAGAAGAAGAGGAAGAACAAGAAATTGAAAATTTATTTGAAAACATAATGAAGAAGAACTTCTCCAATCTGGCAAGAGAAATAGACTTCCAGGAAGTCCAGGACATCCAGGAAGTTCAGAGAGTCCTAAAGAAGTTGGACCCAGGGAAGCACACAGCAAGGCACATCATAATTACATTCATCAAGCTTAAAGATAAGGAGAGAATCTTAAAAGCAGCAAGAGAAAAGGAGACAGTTACCTACAAAACTATCCCATAAGACTAAGAGTTCCCATAAGACTATCAGCTGATTTTTCAAATGAAACCTTATAGGAAGAACAGCCTGGAAAGAAGAATTTCAAGTCATGAAAAGCAAGGACCTACATCCAACATTACACTATCCAGCAAAGCTATCATTTAGAATGGAAGGGCAGATAAAGTGCTTCCCAGATAAGGTAAAATTAAAGGAGTTCATCATCACCAAGCCCTTATTATATGAAATGTTAAAGGGACTTATCTAAGAAAAAAGAAGATGATCAAAAATACGAACAGTAAAATGACAACAAACTCATAACTATCAACAATTGAACATAAAAACAAACAAAACAAACTAAGCAAACAGCTAGAACAGGAACAGAATCACGGAAATGGAGATCATATGGAGGGTTATTAGTAGGGAAGGGGAGGGGGCAGAATCGGGGAAAAGGTACAGGGAATAAGAAGCATAAATGGTAGGCAGAGAATAGTGAGGGGAAGGTTAAGAATAATATAGGAAATGTAGATGCCAAAGAACTTATATGTACAACCCATAGACATGAACTAAGGAGGGGGATGATGGTGGGAGGCGGGTGAACAGCATAGGGGAATAGGGAGAAAAAAATGGGACAACTGAGATAGCATAATCAATAAAATATACTTTTAAAAAAGAGATTGCACATGTCAGTTACCTCAAGCTGGAAAGCTTGGCTCTTAGTCTAGTGCCCCGTCCATGACAGTGGGTGTCTCACGTAGGTTGATGTCATTACACCATTATTCCCTTCCAGCAGCCAGTTGGTTTACCCCATGTAAAATTCCAAACAATAAAGAATGTCCTGCAGTGAACCATTTGTAGCAGGTCTCAAATTAAAAACGGAATCTGTCTTGCCTGTTTTCAGAGCAGTCACTTCTTTACTTGCCTCAGGACCAGTGTGGGCTCGGTTCAGGGATGGGCCTGGGTGGCGGGTATCACACTCTTTCTCCGGCACTGGCATTCTTTGAGTGTGGGTCCCGGGAAGTAGCCTAGTCAACCCCGTCTGAAACCCTGAATATGGTTTGGTGGACTCCAGTGTGCTCCAAATGGACTAAACCCAGTCATTTGGCAAAAATCAGCTCAGTTGCCACCATTGTTCTTAAAGAGGAAGAGCTGAATGGGCTGTGGGACTAATGGATTCTATTATGCCCCACAGGCTGGCCTCTGAGTGAGTGTTGGGGAGAGGCTTGCATTCCACATAGCTCCCTTCCCCAGCACTGCTTCCAGGGCTCTGCCTACCCTGAGCTCCAGAAGGGAGCCTCCCAGCCAGCCCTTGGGCCAATGGGTGTCTCACCTCCCAGTAAGAGCCCCTGAAAATTAGCAGTGGGGCAGGTGCTCCATCTGGAACTTTTAGGTGGGAACAAAGGGTATGAGAGTGGCCAAGAATCCAGTAAGAGAACCAGGAATGGACATGAAGAGGCAGCCTTGGCTGCTGAGGGGAGCAGGAGTCAGGGGAAGCAGGCACACTGCCCCCGCTCTGCTTCCCTCACACCGCCACCCCCCTCTGCAGGGTGCATCGCCAGTCACGCAGTGCCTGTCCGCCACCCCTTCTCCTCTGCGACCCATTTCCCACCAGGAACATTCCTCCTCCAGAGGACAAGAAGGGTCACAGGATTTGATTTGAGCAGCCTGCAGATCTCTCATTCTGGAGTCAGTTATGCCTACACCGAGAGAAATATGATGTGTGAAAGATAAGGGGAGGGGGGTTTGGAGACGGGAGCCTGGGCCTACACATTTATCATATATGCCCTTTTAAGCACAAAGGAGGGGTTTGTGTGAGTCTTGGGTCACTACCTCTGGTCCTTGTGTTTGACAAAGCTAAACCTCCACCCAGGACTTCCCTTCATCTTGGAGAGTTTAAGGGAACCTCAGCCAGGGGAGGAAGGAAGGAAAGCAGGGTGTGGCCCAGGGCTTAAGTGTCTTTCCTAACAAGACAGCGGTTTGGAAGTGTGACTTCCCAGCCCCAGGGTCTGGTGAGCTCATAGCAGAAGTCTCTGTCCGTTTTGAACAGTAGCACTGCCTGGTTTTTCTCCCCACTGCCCCCTTTCCCTGGTCACAAGTATACTCATTCTCACTGACATCTACCCAGCCTTCGGGAGAGATATCAGAAGGCCAAGAGCCTACTTCTTTGGGATAGTTTGGGTGAGGCGGGGTGGGGTGGGGAGAGGTAGACAAAGCAATGGTGAGACAGAGAGGGCCGCCTCTCGATCTGACAGAATCATTAGGCCTGAGGCATCTCTGTGTGCCTAGTGCTGTGATGGGAGTGAGGTGGACTCCTGGTGGGCTTGTTCTGGGGCCGAGTACTTGGCATGTCCCTGGGTTTCTCTGAGCTGCTGGACAGCGGGTGGGCACATGAGTGCTTCAAGATGAACCATGGTGTCCCAGCTAACTCTGACATCTCAGCGCAAGCTCTTCCCACACCCACTCCCCTGACCCTTTGCTCTGTGCGCGCTGCCCCCTTGGTTACCTTTGATGGGTGTCTTCCTTCTTCATCTCTGTAATTTTAGGGTTTGGGGAATCCGGCTTAGATGTCTTCTCTTTTTTCCACACGACCCAGCCCAGGCCAAGGTTATGTCTGGAGAAAAGACAGGATGGAATTAAATTTCAATCTGAAATCCCCCCTAATTGTGAGGACTTGATCTCCTTGGGGTGGGGATGGAAATAAAACCAAAAATCAAGGAACTGGGGTGAGTTGAGATCATGCAAGATGTAGAGCGTTTTATCCTCCAGAAAGAATATTTTATTCTGTCAAGGTGCCAAGGATAATGGCAATAAAAGAAAACATAAGTGATGGCGGTAGGGATTATATGGCCATTTAGGAAGCAGCCGGTTACACATTTATGGGCCAAAATGGCTGGGAAACCCTTCACACCCGAGGAGTTAATGCAGAACTTGGAAAGCCCTCTAAGGCTGAGTGGCTGCATTCGGGAAGCTGTTATTTATGGAGCTTTATACTGTGTATTAAGCAATCTGGTGGTCTAGACTACAGTTAAAAATAAAGAAAGAACAAAAGGTTTTGATGGACAAATTATGCTTTTCTTGGGAGGGGATTGTCTTGTAACACTGTAAGTGTTAGAAGGATTTGAGAAAAGGCAATGTTTGTACAGTGACAGATATTAAATATGATAGAGTGCGAAACTGCTTGAAGATCACAGAAGCCTTCAGATATATAGTTGCTTATGTCGCAGTGTGTGGGGGAAGAAGGCAGGGTCTGTTGGCTCCTGGCCGCTGCAGTCAGCCTCAGGGAGGCCAAGCGGCAGGGCTTCTCCGCTGCCTGCCTCACCCTGTGACTTTGCAGCGCTTCAGCAGCACTGCTTCCTTAACAACAGGGTTGCCTGTCCATCCATTCTGCCTGTGAACTTGATTTCGTTGTTAAAAGATTGTCTGAATGCTCTGGACATGGGAAAGCTGACGAGCCTCTCTGAATCAGTCTCCTCTTCTGAAAAGGGGGAGTTTCTAAGACCCTTCCAGTGAGGTGTTAAGTCAGGGGATACAGAGTGATGCAGGTGCACGTGTGCGAGAATGCCACTGACACTTAAAATATGGTGTTTCACAGCCATAGGGATGCAAAGTCTGTCCGGAAAAAGTCCAGCCATTGTTAACATAATGAGAATAGTTTGAGCAACATTGATGTAATCTGGCGGCTGAGGAGAGAAGGCACATGTGTGAACAATGACAACTTCACTGTACTAGTTAGTGGGGGTGGTAGACACCATTGAGTGACATGTGTGCAGTGTGGCCATCGAATTCAAAATGACTGAGCAAGTAGAGTAACAAATTTGCATCAAATTTGGCATTAAAGTTTGAATATTCCTTCGCAGAAACTATACAGGTGATTCAGAAGGCTGCAGCTATGGGCAACTGGTGACTGACAGCTTCATCACAACAATGTACCTGCTCATGCATCATGCCTCGTGTGGAGCCTTTTGGTGAAACATCAAATCACCCAGGTGACTCAGCTCTGCTACAGCCCAGATTTGGTACCCTGTGACTTCTGGCTTTTTCCCAAATTAAAATCATCTTTGAAAGGGAAGACATTTCAGACCATTGATGAGATTCAGGAAAATATAACAAGGCAGATGATGGCAACTGAGAGACCTGTGTGAGGTCCCAAGGTGCCTGATCTGAAGGGGACTGAGGTGTCATTGTCCTATGTACAATGTTTCTTGTATCTTCTACAATAAATGTCTCTATTTTTCATATTACATGTCTGGATTCCTTCTGGACAGACCTCATAGAAGTGGAAAAAAGACATACAAACTTCTAGGTACATGGAAGAGTTTCTTAGGATGTTGCTTCTTGGTCTTCAATCTGCATAGGATTCACCTATGAATCCTGTTAAAATGAAAATTTTCATTGAATAGATCTAGGGTAGAGCCTGAGTTCTGCATTTCTGACAAGTTCCCAGGAGACACTGATGCTGCTGTTTTGGGGATTGCACTTTAAACAGTCCTACGAGACAGTAAAAATTAGAACTTTCAACTTTTGTGTTCCTTGTCTGCTAGGAGAATCCCTAAATTATAGACTCAGGTCAGTTAGGCTTGTTTCTAGCTGTATGAAAAAGAAAACCCAAATGACTTGGATTTAAGCGGTTATTTGAGAGACTGTAGGTCTCACCTAATAAGAATTCCAGGGTACGCTACTCAGGTCCTTCCTTAAAACCCACTTTCTTTCCATCTCTCTGTTCCTCTACCCTATCGTGTGGGCATTTATGTGCATGCTTGTGGCCTCATAGGTGCAAAGATAGCTGCTGTACCTCTTGGCATCACATCCAAATCCCAGACAGGAAGAAGAGGAAAGGGTCAAGGTGCATGCCCTTTAAGGCTGTCTGTCTGCTACTTACCAACCCATGCTTACTTCTCAGTGCTCAGAACTGGTCTCACTCAGTGATTCCATGTGGCAGACACTGGGCTACTAAGTACTAGAGATACAAGGACAAACAAGAGATATAGTTTCCGTTCTCAGGAAGCTTCTAGAGGAGCTCAGACATGCAAACGAGCAAACAGTGAGGAGAAATGCTCTGATAGTTGTGGTGCCATTGGGCAGAGGGAAGAGCAAGCTGGCCACACTTCTAGCTGGGAGACCCAGGGGAGTGGTCTGCCAAGAGAAGGGGGAGACCTGAGTCTTGGAAAAAGGCTGGGAGGACAGCAGGGCCTGTGGGGGCAGCACGAGCTCAGCACACAGGCGGGCAGCAGCCTGGTGCATCCTGGGAACTGCATATACACTCACACCTCTGTCAGAACTGCCCCAGGGTGGGGTCCAGCCCTCATATGCCTGTAGGGCAGCACAGGTGGTTTTCGTCTGGCATACAATCTGATTGGTTGTGCCATACTGGATTTTAAATATTTTTAATATCACCCCTAGAACGACTGTGGAACTCTCAAAATGTCCATAAATAGACCTCCTGCCATACGCGCTGGACTGGCTCTCTCATGGGTGTAATGTGAGCCCTCCCTCTTTGTGTGGCTCACAATCTTTCCTCCCCTAGAGCGTTTCTTCTGGGCATCTCCCTGATGGCAGGTCAGAGACACACAGTTTAATGGCAGCCACCTGCACAGAGCACTGTGGTCACCTCTGCAACCCAGGACAGGCCTCTCAGGCACTTGCTGCGTTATGCTATTCTTTTCTGACCCAGGACCCCACGTAAAGACACCTTGTGCACTGCCCAGACCTTCAGAGCTATCTCTCCATCCTCTCCCCTTTTCAGATCCATCTTTTCCTTTGAGCTGACCTCTTGAAAGAGTCTGATAAATGAATTCAGCATAGAAGTCAATGACAGCCAAAGGGTTTCTGGATTTCTCTCCCCAGGGCTGGCATTTAACAAAGGCAATTAGGCCCAGGGCAGAGTCAATAAAGACTGGGGTTCAGGACAGTCTGTCCTGCAGCAGAGTGCTGCGACAGCTGGACTGGTCCCACCGCTCCGAGCCTCTGCGTCTTCTCCTGTGCAATGGGAATAACAAACTTGCTGTCAGCGCTGAGGCTTTTTGTGAGTCCCCAGTGTGATAATGCACATAGAGTGCAAACAGAAAAAGACTCCAGGAAGGTAGCTTACTCTTCTTGGGGTGCTGTGCCCTATCCCAGCTGGACAGCGCATTTTGGACGGAGACTGGTTTATTGAGGTGGAGGAGGGAGACCCCGAGGGGAAGGCCCCTCATTGGCCCAGGTGGAGCTCTGGAGGTGAGTGCCTTCACAGCCAGGGGTGAGGTCACCAGACACTCAGGGGAAGGAAAGACCCTCCTGAAGGGTGGAGGGGTGTGTTGATGGGCCCTCTCCCACTCCTCCCCCACAACACCTCATTTATATCTGAGTTGTTTCCAGCTCCAACCCTTGAGAAAGGCAGTGGAGCCGCCGTCTGGTGCGCCTGCCACGAAGGGTTAGGTAAATAAGCACAAAGCTCCTGGGGGAATGTGTCTGCTGTGAGCTGCCCTCCCTGCAGCCGTCTCAGCAGATTTACAGGCCTCCCTTCACTGAAGCATGTGCCACTTCACTTTCACTCCTGGGGATCATCAGAAGGGAGGGGTCCCTAAGGGCCCAGTTCTCCTGCTCCGTGGTGTCCTAGCTAAGCTTTGAGCTCTGAAATCAGGATCTGGCTCCAGGTGTTACAGGCAGAGCCCCATTCTAGCTTCTCTGGCCTCCACGTCAATTCCAGGTGCTGGCAGAGGTTCCCAGAATCACAGCCATCTAGGCACCAGCCCCTGTTTTTGCACAGAATTGCATTAGGGTCTGGGGGTCAGCATCCAGGTTGGATTCACAGGAAGTTCTGTTTTCCTCTTGGAATTGGCCACTACATTCACCAACCCATTCTTTCCTGAGCAGCCTACTGAACACGCCCCGGGCAGGTAGGGGACTTGGGCATGACATCTGTCCATAAATCACCTCTGGGATGGGAGGAGAGCCAATACAGAAGTCCCACATTCCACTTACAGTCTTCGTATAGAAGGCTCCGAGGACCAGTTCTCTCAGGAGTCAGATGTAGGAAAGAGTTTCCATTCCCGTAGACAAAGACAACTATGTGAGTGATTCATACTTACATATTACCTTGGTTTTCAGAAACACAGTGCAAAATCAATGCTCAAGTTAGTAGCTCTCTTAGCCTGGATGTTTCATGTATCTTGTCCCTCTGCTACATGATCATGCATTTCTTGGGGTGCAGGCCCTTCTTGCGCACTCACTGCATGCCTGGCACCATGCTACATGCTGGGAGGTAGTGTTAAGTGAGACAAAATAAGGCAAGATGCCGGCCCTTCACGAGCTCACTGTCATGCGGATACCCCAAAGGAAGAAGTTATGAAACCCCAAGGTGTGCGGTGCAGTGAAATGTGCACAGGGACTCTGCATGCAAGTAGGAGACAGCGCCTAATTCGCCTAGGGGTGGAGTTGCCTTGAACTCCGAGTTTTTATGAGTCTTCCTAGACATCCCCAAACCCCGGGGAGCACGTCAGCCCAGTTCTTGAGTCAGAGGGGCTCGAGATCAATAAAGTGCACACAGTATTTGCACCTCCATTGGGCAGAATGGAAAAGAAGCTTGTCCAAGTAAGAACATCACTGTATTTCATGATGTCTTATAGAGAGCATCACTTCAAAATTTTTCATATTTTACCAAAAGCCTATGTGTCTCCCTGATACTAGCTATCAATAATTCACATATTTTATTTTGTGAGGTAGCAGGGCAGGCATTGTAGCTCTGATTTACAGACAAGAACTCTAAGGCCAGAGGGATAAAGTGCCAGTCACCCAGCCTGCGAGCAGAATCGAGGCCATACTTCGTATTTCCTGACTCTGGGCAAGAATGCTTTTCTCTGCATGGCCCCAAAGCCGCTGCCACCCAGCCACAGGCGGGAGACCATCCTGCTTCGCTGTACTACTTCTAGCTGATGGAGAGGATTCCGAGTGTATCTTTGGAGAGGAATAAAAATCGATGATGATATGATAATGGAACAGAATAAAAGCAACAGGGTGGAAAGGCTCCTCTCCCCGCTGCCCCATTTTTTTTAGCAGAGGGCAGGAAGGAGCTCTGTGTGTGGGAAGAGGCCACCAGGTAGGCACCTGGGAGGCCTTTCGGTGACCCTGCTTGGCCTGACAGTTGGCTTTGGGCAACAGGGAGACTGAAGAATGCCTCCTTGAGCAGGTTTATGAAGCAACAGGCAACGCATTTCCAATTTTCATGTACAGACATCTGGCAGTGTGGGGAAATCAGAACTTTTTTGAAATGAAAAACACAAGTTGAAAACTGCATTTTGCCCGTGTTTTCATATGCAAAACCCTGGTTTCTAGGAGCTCTGTCATGTCGATAGCATGTTTAAAGAACCATTGTTCTAGAACTTTCTCCTCTCCACACACATTCTTGCCATTAGGAAAAGGGAGACAGGGCTTCGAAGTGCAGGGCTTTGAAAATATGAAAAAAGACAAACAAGCAAACAAACAAAAAATGGTACTCAGCACCGAGGCTCTTTGGCATGACTCCATTGCAGAGCTCGTGAACTGACTGGCACTCATGCTCCAAAATTCCAGGTGTGGGTTAAAGTCTGTCAGTGGGACTGAGACCTAAGTCCTTCCTTTCCAGGTGGGCTTTTGAAGGAGCTAGAAATGTACTAGGTTTAGGATTCTGGGGTCTTGTTCACACCCACACTTCCCGTTTGCCCTTGAGATGGCTGTGTGCCCCACGTGGCCTAAGAGGCCTCTCTCTAAAGCAGTGAGACCGCCTGGGGGTGGGGAGTGGAGGGGAGGATCATGGGTGATCAAAGTCAGTGGGGATCAACCAGACACAGGCAAGGTCTTCCCACGAATGCATTTGTGAAATTTACTCCCGACTTGAGACCCCAGGACTGGTGGAGGCGCAGTCACCTGGATGGAGTTCCAGAACTGTAATGGAGGACAGACTCAAGTTCTCCCACCATTTGGGAAACTCTGAACACATGAATGAGAAGCCAGCCAAGCCCGGACTGAGAGGTGAGAGGATGTTATTTACTAACACAACTCTTTCCAAGGAGTGAGTAAACAGACACATTTGGCTTGGGACTGAGGGCCTGGCTGGAGGAGAGAAAAGGACCCCCTACCAAACAGCATTTTTCTCTAAATGCCCCTTGAATTGAGACACAGTTGCCAGGTCTCCTGCGGTCTATTCTCTGTAAGGAATGTCTTCCCCGGTTTCTCAGCTGAGCACTACCAATTGTTTAGGGATTAACCCTTTGCCATCCAACCTCTTGTTTTATCTCTTTCCATCTCCTTCCGTCTATCTGCTCCTCTCACTTCGGCGGACCTTTCATTAGCCTAGAAATGGCAGAGAAGTTTGACCATCTGCAGATGCGTTTTGTGTGCACAGTGGAATCACAATCTCCATATGGGCACGAGTGCTTTAAGAAAACAGTCTCGCTTCTTCACAAACTCAAGTAGCTTTACTTGGAATCTTTCCATCAAGAAATTTGGTCTGCAGAGTCCAAAGCCAGCTTCCCTGGAGCCTAACAAACAAGCCGCTGGCAAGGCAGCGCCTCCTACAGTGTCTGCCTTGAGCAATGAGATCTGTGGCCCATTTGCCACGTGGGGCAGTACCACAACTGCTCAGATGCGGGCTTTTTCAGCATCCTTTTCCTCCTTCCACCCACACTTCAGGGCACACGCGGTGCAGACCCAGCGGACTTCATGAACCGCGTGCTGTTGACTTCTGCCTCCGGGGTTGGTCACAGTCACACTCCCAGCTCGCCGAATGTTTGAAACATACAAAGAATTCCCAGCGACTCTGAGGTGGAGGGTGGCAGGGAGACTTCTGTTCCTGGGGCGGGCGGGGGGACTAGGTGAGAAGGCCCAGCTGTTTCTGCTAATACTCTCCCCTTGCTTTCTGCCTTAACGAGAACGCTTGGTTTTGACTTGAGGTTCCTGAGCCAGCTATGAATGTAGCATGTGTGCTTGAGTGATGGATTTGATATTTACACACACCACGCTGATAAGTGCACATGTGTTTTCAATGTTTTGGCTTTCCACACCACAAACATGTCAATGTGGATATGCAAGCACACACAAACATGCTGTCGGGCTGGGGCTTGCGGAGCCCCCCCCCCCCCCCCTTTAACTGTCCTCCGAAACCCAACACCTTTGCAAGCAGTATTTCCTGACACACTGAGCGACATTTACCTAGTGCCTCCGGTTTCGGAGGGCGACCATCCGGTTGTCCCACCTGGAAAAGTGTTGTATTTTAAAACCAGCCAACAGACCCAGCTCCGCACCTTCTAGTGGTCTTTGCGGGAGCCGAGCCCGGCGGGCTGGGAATTTAAAGGCATACCTCCGTCTCTTATGCCTTCCTGAGCCTCAGTTTGTGGGGAAACTACTTGTCTTTGTAGTGCAGCTACAAAGAACAAAATCGAGGAGGCGAGCTGTTTGTCTGGTTGGCCGCCGTTTGACATGAGGAAGAAGTGTTAAAAAAAAGTCTTCATTATCTTAAGGATTTTTCAAGTGCTGTTAAATTCCTTGCTTTTCTGCGATCGGACGCGAGTTAATCACAGCGTTAAACATTCTCTTTATCCACCCTCGCACTTCTATTTTCTCTTCCTTTCATTTTCCTGTTTTCTCTTTTTATCTCCTTCTTTTTATTTATTTATTTATTTATTCTTGGATTTTGTTTTTTAAGGGGTGTTGACCTGTGTTGGGTTCTAGTAAACTGGACCCTGCTGCAAGAAAAGCGATTGGCTAATTTCGCCGATGACTGACGTGCTAAATGAGTGCGGCTCGCCGCAGCCCGGAGCTGATTGGCTGCGCGGGGAGACTCAAGGGCTTTGCAACAGGAGCACGGGGCACTCAAGTCCTGCAGCCTCGGGAGTAGGTGCCGCGCGCTCGAGAGCCCCTGCAGCACTCAGGCCGCGCACGCTCCCCTCCCCGCGGCAGGCCGAGGGCCGCCACCCGCCGAGGACTGGGCAGGAGCGCGCGGCCGCGGAGCCCGGCCGGGGTGGGGACAGCGCCTTTTGTCCCCGGAGAATCTTGGAAGTTTGCGGCGGGACACGCGCGGGGAGGCGGCGGAGGCACCCCCGACGTCGCAGGAGTGAGTGAGCCGAGCCAGCATGGGCAGCGGGCGCGGCGCTGGGGGCCGGCGCGGGGCCGCCGGGGGCGTGCTGCTGGCGCTGGCCGCCGGGCTGCTGGCTGCGGGTTCGGCCAGCGAGTACGACTACGTGAGCTTCCAGTCGGACATCGGCTCATACCAGAGCGGGCGCTTCTACACCAAGCCGCCGCAGTGCGTGGACATCCCGGCGGACCTGCGGCTGTGCCACAACGTGGGCTACAAGAAGATGGTGCTGCCCAATCTGCTGGAGCACGAGACCATGGCCGAGGTGAAGCAGCAAGCCAGCAGCTGGGTGCCCCTGCTCAACAAGAACTGCCACATCGGCACCCAGGTCTTCCTCTGCTCACTCTTCGCACCCGTCTGCCTGGACCGGCCCATCTACCCCTGCCGCTGGCTCTGCGAGGCCGTGCGCGACTCGTGCGAGCCAGTCATGCAGTTCTTCGGTTTCTACTGGCCCGAGATGCTCAAGTGTGACAAGTTCCCCGAGGGGGACGTCTGCATCGCCATGACCCCGCCCAATGCCACGGAAGCCTCCAAACCCCAAGGTAAGGCCATCCCCTCCGACGCCCCCGGCTGGGGACCCCGGGACCCACCAGGCTGCAGCGGGGGCTGCGGGAACGCTTCTGCCACCCCGGCCTCCGGTTGCCGCACCACCCCGGAGTTCGGACATGCTCCCTAGAGACTCCTCTCAAGCTGAGCAGAATGGTTTTTCGAAGCTTCCATTCCGTCGGAGGTGTTGCTTTGCACCTTTCCCGACCCAGGTGCACGGACCGCGGGGCTTGCCCGGCTGCGGCGGCTGTGCTTTGGCCACGCGCAAACTTGGTCCTGCTGCTGGAGCGGTTCTTTCTGGGGTCCAGTCTTGCTTTTCTATACCTGAAAAAAAAAAAAAAAGCCTAAATTTCCAAATGAAAGGCGAGCCCGTTTCTTCTCTGGAACGGAACCGAGTCCCTATCCAAGTGTTTTAACACCCCAGGCGGGATGCGCCTAAAGGAAAACAACCAAAGCTCAGAAAGGCCGAGAACATTCTAAGGCACGGGCTTATTTTCATAGGTTCCATGAGGATTTCAAACAAACAAACAAACAAACAACAACTCTTTTCTTAACTAGGTCATTCTGCCAAGTAGCCCAAGCTGCAGAACTGGCTGAGAAAGAAAGTTTAGAAACTGGGCATTTCTGGTTCTCCACCTCTTTCAGGTAACAGCTTGGAGAGGTTTGGGGGATGGAAAGTCTCTTCTTTCTCATTCCTGCATACCCCCTGCTTTTCTCATTTACACAAATCGTCAGGTAATTAGGAAGATAAAAGTGTAATTAGTTCATTGTTCCTCTCTCCTTGGGGAGTGGGGTTCTGCAAATTGGAGACTTTCCCAACAGCATCAGGGATGGCCTGAGGTTCCTGGAAGAACACCCTTCCACTTAAAGGCCAATTCTTGAGTGTGTTTTTTGGGGGGTGGGGGGAGAAATCCCAGAGAGGCAACAAAACAAACAAGCAAACCTCCCCTCCCCAGCGCATGGCCTGACTTTTATAGGAGTGAATTCAGCCCTGAATTCTTTGGAAGCAAAGTTAAGTCTGGGAGATGTGGAGATTGTCTGAGATGGGGACCATGGCCAGGTGTGCCTAGCACAGGGGCAGGCAACCGGAGGGCTTTTTCAAGGAGGGGGCTTCTGGTGGGGGGCTTGCTGCTTGCTGACTTTATCCATCTTTATGTGATGCCAAAAAGACTTGTCCACTGAAGGGTGTGTTCCACTAGAGTGAAGGTGGGGGTAGATGTGAGGAAAGAGGCACCCTGAACTTTGAATGCACTTGCTAATCCTAGGGATGGAGAAGATCGGTTTAAAGTGATTGATGCTGGGTGGCATGGGTCCCGCGGAGAGGGAAAGACCCCAGCTTGCCTGCAGTGGCCAAGTCTGGGCACCTCTGCTCTTCGCTTCCTGGGCGCCTGCACAGGGTTAACCTTTGAGAAGTGCAGTCCTTTGAGAGCAAGAGCTGAGCAATTACCTAGAGCAAACAAAGCACTTTGTGTTCTTTGGTGTGGAGCCATCCCCTGCAGCCCCCAGGATTTCCCTTCTCCCCTTCGTCCACTGGCCACTGGGGGATTAGCCCAGCCCAGACCTGCCCAGAGAGGCCACGGCCAGCTCTGCTTGGGCTGAGTCCGCTTGCCTTTCTGGGACAGTTAGTTGGTGGACATGGAGACCTGTGAGGGAGTATATTCTGAGGGGAAGATCGGGGGACTAGCTGGGGTGCCTGCCTATGAAGGGGAAAAAATCTTCCCAGCTGAACCCCCAAAGGCCCTTCTTTCCTTGGCTGCTGTTCCACTTGCCTGGTGCCTCCGGTCTGGGCCTTTGCACCGCCCTCTCTCCTCCGTCCCAGGAGTGCACAGGCAGTCCCCACAGACCAGCTGCTGAGCAGAGAGAGAGACTGTGAGAGAACCAGTCAGGTGTGCGACTAGGGAGCTGGCTCACCCTCAGCGTTTTTGGTGCGAAGCCCTGCCTTGGGAGGGCACCTGCTCCCCGCTAGGACGACAGCCACTCCGTGGGAGGGGAACTCCACAAAATTTCCCCAGAGGTGGGAGGGCTGTGTGTGTGGGGGGGGGGGGTGTCAGGGGCAGGTTGAGGTAGACCGCCCTTATGGCTGGTGGCTCCTGAATAAAGACTGGTACTTTTGGATGATGATAAGTACATGCACTGTTTTTATTCTTTTATTCTTCATTTTATTCTTAAAATTAAAACTGAGTTCTCAAAGCAGCAGCATCAGATCTCTGCATGATTAGGCTGGTTTCTGTTTACATCCTGGGCATGTAACAGCTGTGGGGTATTGGGCAGCCCTGTGCAGCCACATGTTATTAAAAATAAACTCAATAATGAGAAATGAAGCAAAAGACACCTTTCCCTGCAAAGGTCATTGTCCAAGCCACATCAAGCATCTGTTATGGGAGAGGCAGCGGTTCTTTTTCCAGAGGAGTAATTTCTGAGTCTGGCCCTTACATTAGACCTGTGCCCTCTGATAAGTTGTTGTTCCTCCTTCCTGCCAGGTTTTACTATTGAGGTTGTATGAACAAGTGCGTACTTTTAGTTTAGTTTTGTTGTTGTTTAGGTGTGTTGTGCGTGAAACCAGCCTGGCTGCTTTAGCCACAGGTTGCAGAGGCCACAGTGCCCTCATTATGCCTGAGAGCCTTCCATAGAGTCTCTCCCCCCTGTATCCAGGAGCTGGCCCGGGAAGACCTGCTGTGTGAGTGAGTGAGTGAGTGAGTGTGTGTGTGTGTGTGTGTGTGTGTGTCTGTGTGTGTGTGTGGCAGGGGTTTGGGGAGAAGGTGCTGTGTGTGTGTGTACACATTGATCTTTAAAAATTCACTTAATCCTGATTCCGGCGTTGGACTTTGTCTTCTACTTCACTTTAAATGTTAATAAAACACAAAACATTTTAGGTTTTGGCTCCCTTGCTTTAAATATTATTTTAAATATGCTTTAAAACAGCGATTTAGTTCCACCTCTCAGGCAGATGACTGGGTGGGTTTCTCCTGCAGAGGCAGCCTGTGGGGCCCCAAGGACAGTCGGAGGGGGCACAGATTAATATTGCGTTACACATTCCTCCCTGTTCTGGATTGAGCTGCTGCTCCGGAGTCAGTTTGAAGGAAAGCAAGGTGGGGGAAAGCCACGTGGAGAACACGCAGAGCCCACCTCCAGGAGCTCCCGCACCCTGAGAGGCACTGATGGAAGTGCCCCCTGAGGGAAATGCCCTTTTGGGGTACACAGAGCCCTCGGGGAACTCTAAGTGTCTAAACAAGATCCATGGAGCAGATGGAGGCCTGTCATTGTTACTGTGGTGGCCATGGCCCTGCTTCTTGTCTGATCAAGATTATATTCATAGAACCTTGCAGCGTGATAGCTTCTGCTTTTTAAATAATAACCTACGCAAGGAAAAGCCCCAAACACAGTGGACTCTCCCACCAGAAGTCACATGGTCCTTCCCATATTGCGGGACTTGCTTTTTCTGTTTTTTTCCCCACGGAAGCAAGAACCATATGTAAAACTCTGGGCAAGTTTTTCCCTTTGTTGGAAACACTACCAGTTTCAAATTTGCTTTTGGGTGAAAAGCAAATTTCCAACATCTGGGCCAAAACACAGTCCCACACCACAGTCTTCTGCTTGGAGTGTGGCTGTGGTTCTTGCTGCACTGAGAATGTGGACAGCGTTTGGCCCTGGGGGTAGAGATGGGAGAAGAATCTGTCAATTTGTCAACAAAGACTGAGGCATGTGGTCTCTGCTGGGCCATGTAGGGACCCTGCTTCAAGCGGTGGCTGTGTGGCTAGCTCTGGACCAGCTGTGTCCTGGGAGCAGCATTGGTTTGGGAGGGCTGTGCAGCTCCCTGCTTATCCTCCGTCTCAGGAGGCTTTGCCCACCTCACTGAGCCACAGCAGAGCTCACGAAGGAGGAGATGCTATTCCAGAAGTCATGGATGGGGAAGGGAAGAAGGAGAACCAAGAGTCTTATATTTGAACAGAGGTTGCTCAGTACACCATACTTCTTTCAGGTGACTTTCCTGTGCTCCTTAGCTCCAGCCTGGCATGGCTTAGAGTGCTGTACCAAGGATGGAGTGCCCTTAGAACATGCTAATGCTTTCCTGGATCATGGGTCAAACTCCAAGTTGTTTGAAAGATGGTGAAAGTGGTGGAGATGGTGAGAAATGGTGGTGGTGATGGTGAGAAATGGTGATGGTGATGATGATGATAAGCCGCCTGTACCCTTCTTGGGAGTCGCTGTACCACTTTCTTTTTGCCTTCCAAAGAGACATTTCATCTCCTGGGATCCCTCCAGCATCAGTAGCATTTTGGCTTGGAGGAGGCCTCCAGCCCTGGCCTCAGATGCCTCTTCCCCCTGGGGCTTATTCACCTATCAGTGGCCTTCTTGCCAGCCACACACATATTTCCTCTTCAAAGCACTTCGCAGTACCATGAAAATGCCTGCAGATCGTCTCTCCCATCCAGCTCTGTCCTTGCGTTTGGCAGCTCTTGCTAGCAATAGCCCTTTTGGAGAGGGGTGGGTATTCAGGGCCTAGGGTTACAGTTCATGAGTCTGGCTGAATTTTCTTTCTTGGTACCTTGAGAGCCTGTCAGATTGATCTGCTGTCTTGTTGGGGGTTTGGGGATGAGAAGGAGGCAGGAATCGGATGGGAGGACATTTAAAAGGGAGGGGAGAAAGAACAGGAGACAAACAACTGGGGTAGATATGTTTGGTTTATAAATTAATTTTCCCCGGGGACCCACCATACCTCATCAAGCCACAGTCGGAGGACTCACTCCCACCCAGATGTTGCTTTAAGTGGTTGTGCCATATTTTACAGCTCTAGCCCTCAAATTTTCAAGAAATTGTATGTCTGTTTATACAGCTTTAGGTCCTGGGCTTTAGGACCCTTCATTTTGATTCTTGGGTTGCCCTTCAGAAATTCCAGAAGACCTTTAGCTACTTTCACTCTGGTTGTGGGCTAATCGCTTTCCCAGGAGTGCTCCTCTCTGCACCACCTAATCCCATAACTCACAGCTTCTTTTTCTCCCCCGACCCTTCCTAGGCACAACTGTGTGTCCTCCATGCGACAACGAATTGAAGTCTGAAGCCATAATCGAACATCTCTGTGCAAGCGAGTTTGGTAAGAGAGCGTCCCTGGCCTCCTTGGGGAGGTTTGGCATTCCCTGGTTCCTCCTGGCCCACGTGCCTGTGGAACAGAGCCTGTCGATGCATCTTTTTGAGGCTAAAGTCAAACATTGTTTTTATCCTGTGTGGGAGGTTACTGGACAGGTTTTTGGGGACCTTGTCTCGGAGTGAGGGCAATAGACTTGGGGGCAGGTGGACAGGAAGAAGGGGAAAGCACTGCTCCTTGGACACTCCCAGGAGGGACAGCAGGCAGCTTGGGCTGGCCTTCCCTACACACTGGCTCTTTCTCCACCCACCCCTAGGTGTCAGCACCACCCTACCCAGGATCTGAAATGGCTGAGGGGGCGGTGCCTTCCCTGGGAGGCAGGAGTCAGAGGAGGGGCCCCTAGCAGATCTTTCTGGGCAAAGAAAATTGACGTCCCCACAGTACTGGAATTTCTCTCCCTTTTTCCCAAATCGCTCCGGGTTGAAAGGGAATTTCGAGTCAACCCTTAGAGCCCCAGGAGCTGGGCTAGATGTGGCCTGGGGAGCCAGTCTCAGGTGGCTTTTCAGGGATGGTCCCTTGTAGTCTGTCCCACAGAAGATCTGTGCTCCGACATGCTGAGGGTCTCTCCTCTGGGAAAAGTAATTGTTAACCACGTCCATTGGAAGAGCCCACTCCCTTGCGCCTGCCTGTATTTTATATGGATGCTGCGAAGTGGTTCAGGCCAGGCCTGCTTTGCTGAAGGACAGGTTCAGCCTGATGCTGAACAGGGCATTTCTCATGGTGCCTGCACTGTGTCCCTGAGGCTGGATATTGTACTAGATTCTTACCGGGTGAAGCAGAATGGTAGGTAATGCAAGTCTTTATGTCCATTTAGAGCTGTCTGCTCTGTGTTTTCATTAACCCAACATCATAAAGCGTGTGAAAGGCCTTGGACTGGCAGAGTGCCACGTCTGAAACAGCTGCACACATGTGTACGTGCACACGCGAGTTTGAGGGAAGTGTACATATGACAGATATGCTCTCAGAGTGTTTGCCGTCGTGGCTGAAGACGCGTGGGAGAACTCGGACCCTTTGCCACAGAGAGCTTCTTGAGGATGGATGAGTTCTGCGCGCTTTGTTTCCACATGAGGTGTCTCTGCCCACCTCCTTCGCTCTAGATGGAGGACAGCGGGACCCCAATGAAGACTTGGTCTATTCTAAACTTTTCTGCTTGTGTTTGTCACATACTTTTTCTTGCTGTCATTTTAAATGAACTCAAATAAAGTTGTAGAGGGCTCTGGTTACCCTCCATCTGACCGAAGTGGTGCTGGCTTCTCCAGGTCCACACTCTTGCTGGGTCAGGAGGCATCAAATGCCAGGCTGAGCCTGGTGGGCCACCTGCCAGAAAGCCTGAGGGGGGGGGGCAGTACACAGCCCCACACTGCCTCAACCTCAAGCTCTGCCTCCACAAAGAGGGTTGAGATTCCTTCCTAGAGATGCCTTTGGGTATGGAGGTAAAGGGCAAAAATAAAATCTCTCAAGAGATCCTAATGAGAATCTTTTGCTGCGTGGTTAGGGCAAAAACAATCTGCTCAGGTATGACTGCATTCCCCGAGGGATCCTTAGGAGGGGTGTCTGAGGGGCCACTCCCGTAGATTTCATTGATCCTCTTCAGATACTGTAAGTCCACTACACTTGCTGTTAGAAATTGGAGCCCTCACATTTCATCAAATCCAGGAGTCATATTAATCTCTGCAGGGTAATGTATTAGCTGGTGTACGTGCTGTTATGATTTCTGTCCGGCCCAGCTCCTGGGGAAAGTGTGATGGAAACTCTGGAACTGAGTGTGTCCTGTATGTGGAGGTGACTGGTATGCGATGTCTTCCTATTATGGAGCTCAAATTCAATGCATCTGATTATTCATTGATTCAGGCATCTATTCATTCAGTGTTTCTTGAGTGCAAAGCTCTGTGCTAGATGCCATATTCAAAAATACTTACCTAGAATAAGCCAAAATTTAATTGAAAATATTTTAAAATCCTGAACAAACACTAATCACTCATTTCCTAGAAACTGTAGAGTCATTTTGTAACTCACTGGATAAAGAGAGGGCTGTCGGAACTCAAGACCAAAGTTAATGCCAAGGAGCCATGAGGAGATAATCCATCCACGCTTTTGCTCAGATTGTTGTCTGGAACATACCAGCCTGCACTTGTCATCGGGTCTCTTCTAATCTCCCCCAGTTACCCACCAAAATTCTGGTAGCTGGGTCCTTGTGGCAACTAGTTAGACTGGAGACACTCCCTAGATGTGAGCTGAAGAGGCAAGCCTTGAGGAAGAACTTGAATTTGGAAGGTTAACCTTAGGGTGTAGGGTAAGGGACTAGAGAGTACTCAGCTAACTGTCCTGGATGGACTTCTTTTCCTCACCACAGTAGGCCCCAAAGAAGTCAGCAAGCACCTGCTCAGTTTATAGCAGCGGGGGGGTGCTATATCGTATTTTAATAACCAGTCAGGTTTTGGTGAATCTGAGTGATTAACTGTTTTGGAACTGTGTTCTTCTAGTTCTGAGATTATTTTCTTCTTGCGTTTATAGAAATTTTGACTTCCTCCTGGACCCTATAGATCATCTTCTCAAGTTCACTTATTTCATAAGTAAGGAATCCGACTTTCTCAGCTGGCGTTCTTTTACTCTTAGCATTCATTGGGGAGAAGACAAATAGCCTCTGGTCTTTGCCCTAGAGGCATTTCTCTAGCCAGCATGGGTATGGTCCATGCCAGGCTTCTCTGATCTGGATGCAAGAGGGACTTTTTGATTTTTTTTTGTTTGTAATGTTCTTCTGAGACAATAAATAGGGGTCTCCCCTCTTCTTGCAGGGGCTGAGCTTAGCTCTGCCCTTCTTGGCACCCCGGAGAATGCAGCCTTGTTGAGAAACTTGTTCCCTCGCTTAGTTCATTTCAAGTAAGGGAGGCAGTCAGCTACACTGATGGGATTTAGTTAGGAAACAAAGAAATTCAGCAGTGTAAGCTGACACACAACAGAAAAGAGAAGGAAAGCTTTACTCCCTACTGCAGGGATCAAACTTTGCATTAAGTGGCCCTGACATCCCCGACGGGAAGACATCAGGGTGTTGGAAGGCTCTCTGTGAGCCCCGGGAGCAAGCAGTGCATTCCTTCTGGGTCAGCACGCACACTTGCCCTGCTGCCAGCTCATCCTCGGACTCCTGCATGCCCAGCCTATTACCTCCTCCTCCTCCTGGGGCGGTGCGTCTTTCACTCTGCCTGGTTCGCTTGGCCATCAGTCTCTCCACCCCTGTACTGCACCCCTCAGTTCAGAACACATTTTTTCTCCCAACAGGGAAAAACATCAGTAGAAACACCTGTGTGCTGATGCTCAGGAATGCAGCTGGATCAGCCTGGATCAAGCACCAGATGTGGGAAAGCCAAAAGTTAGACAGCGCAGAGTCTGTGAATTCAACATGGTGGCCAGCCCGCCTGCTGTGCTTGACTTGGGATGTGCTGATCTGCTTTCTGTACTCTCTCTGCTTTTCCTGCTATAGGACAACAGGGTGTTGCTCTCTTCTCTTAAACAGGCCGATAGAGTATTTGCAAGCTGCCGCACTAATAATCCTGCTGTTAACAACTCAGTGCCCATAGCTGTCTCTGATTTATAATTGCTCTGAGGTTAGGACCCTGCCTCTGGCCTCTCTCGCTTCTCTAGTATCTGCGAACACCCTTAAGCTTTTCTGGCAGTAATGTGCATGACGATATATTTTTGCTAAGATAGTTTAGAGCTTTCTCTTGTACTGGCTCCTCCAGTTTTTTGAGCTTGAGAGTTCGCTTGGCAACTTCCTTAGCCCAGTATTTTCACACTGTGGAAAAAGATTTCTTTGCCCCCAGAAATTTTCCCTGCCTTCTGGAAGGATTTCCCCCCATTTATATGTTTCCTCATAAAGAGTAAAACCATACTTTGCAACACTAAAATGAGTCAATAGGAAAGAAAAAAAGTCAGCTCTCACAAGTAGTGTTCGGGAGTATTTCCTAGAAGAAATATTTTGGGAGGTTCTTGCACGTTTGCTAATTTGTTCTCATTCTTTTTTCAAGGTGTCTTGGCTGTGCTGCTGTTCAGAGGCACAGAGTTCTCCTCCGAAGGGCAGTTTGATCTCTCACAAAGAGTAGGTTCAGCCTTTCCAAAGTAAGCCCCGAGTTTCCTCCCACAGAAGAGGGGAACTGGCTGCCAGCACAGTAATTGCAACATCTGTAAGCTGCTTGAGAGCAGGGACTGTATCTTGTATCGTAATTTACCTAATGTAAGATGCCCATTAATTGTGAGAAGCACTATTCATTTGTTTTGTACCATTGACAAAGAAAAGATACTTCATTTTCAAATGTAAAGATAATCTGTATCTTAGAATGAACAAAACAAGGTCTGCTTGTACTTAAATAGTCTCTGGCACAGCGTTTTAGACATGGAGGCATAAAATAAATGTTTGTCAGATGTGAATACGAATGACGGGATGGCAGTGATTTGGAAATTGGACTTCCTTTTTTTTTTTTATAAAAGGAGAAGGCTCCTTTCCAAGTGAATATGTACCATTTGTTTATTAAGTTCAAGGAGAATTGCATGTCCTGTTTTGGGTGACTGAGTGTATATGTAAAAAGCTCTAGCATTCAAAAGTCTAGTTCAGTCAAAGTAAAATTAAATAGACCCTGGGGTGACATGGGAGGAACTGTCGCCCCAGGGTGACAGCTGTTGTGGATGATCTCTAAAAGGCAGATTTCCTTCACAGCTCGGTAAATACGTGGAAAGAGTTGTCGTGGCATCTTGAGTGAGGGAAAACACGGGCTCGGCCACTTTAAGTGCAGCTCGTGGCCTGCGTGCCAGTCTAGTCCTCCCGTGCACGGGGCTGGGTTGGACAGTGCACAGACCGTAGCTGGACTAGGCGCCTTCCGTCCTTTGAGTTGGCCGGGTGAGTCGTGATGTCATTGCTGGCTCACCCACAGTCTCAGATAGGAGAGTTCCTGAGTAGATCCCAAACCTGGGGTCCTGGCCAGAGGAATCTGGTCTTGGCAGTTTGGATTGAGGTCATATCAGGAGCACTTTACATTCCGAAGTCACGTTGAGGAAGTGAGGAAAAGCTGGGGAAAGAGTCATTCCCCGCCCCCCCCCCCCCGCCCCCCTACGGACGTTGTGCATCCTATCTCCACCTCTAGTTCCATTTTGGCTACACCAGTGGCAGGAAAAGAGATGAAGCCAGTTTCAGTGAGAAGCACTTCTCTTTAGCATCTCTAAACCAGTGAAAGCATACTTGAGTATGAGAAAGTACACAGAAACCCAGGATCCACGGATGGGGCATGGCGTACTCTGGACCTGGGTTCAGTCTATACGGATAATTTTATACTCTGCAGCACTGGGCAAATCTCTGAACCTCTCCAGCCTGCAGTTTCCCTCAATCATTCCCTCCTGAGGTGACAACTGATAGCCAGGGATAGGATTTGGTGAGGAACGGATGAGACTGTGTGAGGAACCTCACTCTGGGCCTGGCACATAGGCTGGCCTCGCTGAACATGCACTGTGGTGCCTGTCGCAGGGATGGCAGTAGCCCAGCGACCTGTTCCGGGCAGACACAGCCCCCCTTCATGACTGACCAAGGGGGTGAGAGGTGCATCTCAGAAACTCTGCTTCCAGCTGAATTTATTGGAATCTTTCCTGAGCCTAATTCTGTTTCCAGCCCTTCCCCTTCCTTGCATCATGCTGGAATGGTTGCTCTTCTTTGTCCTAAGACTTACCTAGGTGTGGGCACGGTTGGGTTGGGTTCAGGATTGGCTGACACATGACTTTCGCCTCTTAGTGGTTGTCCCTCTCAGGACGGCCAGCTGCCAAACGGTGTGGTCTGGGTGTCCTTTGATGTGCTCTCCCAGCTGCAGTTCTGTAATTGGGAGTAGCCCTGCCCCTCACCTCATCTTCATCTTTTCAAAAAATGTATTGTGGCGAAATGTACATAACATAAAATTAACCATTTTTAAGTATATAGTTTAATGGCTTTAAGTACATTTTCATGGCTGTCAGCCATCACTGCCATCCATCTTTGGGTGGTTTGATCACCCCAAAATGAAACTATCCCCAAACACTCACTCCCCACTCCCCTCTTCACACCCCCATGAACCACCCTTCTACACTGTCTCTGTGACTGTTCTCGGGGCGGCATATCAGTGGAATCCCACGATATTTGTCCTCTTGTGTCTGGCTTATTTCACTTAACAAAATGTCCTCTTTATCATTTGATGTATATATAAACTATCATGGAGAAGAGGGGCAGGGAGAACTTGCCCTCAAATTCACCCCTGTTCTCTGAAGCTTTTTCTGGGAGGGGTTGGAGAAAGAGGGGGTGAAGGATGAACTCGGATAATGGGGCTGTTTGTAGCCCACACAGTGGCTGTGACCCATTTCTTTGAGTGTTGTTTTGCTCATCTGTGCCCCTTTGTCATTCTAAAGATATGCTGAGCATGGTGGGACCTCAAGGTCAGCCAGTCCGGGGCTCTCCTCCTAAAGACTGAGGAAAATAAAGCTCAGAGAGAGGAGTTAGTCACTTGATTGCCCAAGGCCAGTCCGCCTGGCATCCCTTACAGGTGTTGCTCCCATCAGCACTTGCCCGGGCAGCCAGTCCAGATTCCATACCCTTCCTCCCTCATGTTCTCTCACGCCCATCACACTTCCGTCCTGCCTGGGAGTGTGAGGGAGCTCCTTGGGAAGGGGACTGAGGGTGTTATCTCACCACGTTCAGGGTTTGTGGGATGTGGATGGACAGAGTCTGTGCCTAACAAATGGAAGGAGCTCACAGTCATTGATTTCTTTCTTTGTGGAGAGAAGCAGGCAGTGCAACAGAGGAGAAAGAACACAGGTTTCGGGCCAGATAGGCTTGGAGTAAATCCCAACCTGATAAACTGAGCAACCATGAGGAAGGCTTTCAGCCTTCTGAGCCCGTCTCCTCACTCGCAAAATGGGGGTGGCAATTCGTGTGTTACTGTGGAGAGGGCAGAATTCATCAAGTGTGTGCGGTTCCTGGAATGTGGCGGCCACTCCGTCCGTGATGAGTATCTCTTTTTCCTGAAAAGGATCGTCTCAGGATGAAAATTAGCTTCGGTAGGAAGATCCTACCACTAGTGAAATTGTCTGGTTTGGCAACATTTTTAGGAAAAAGAATGGAGTGTCCTGATCAATTCTCAGGTTAACAGAGGATTAAACTGAAGAAGCCTTTTTAAAAGCCCGTTTGGAAAAACTTTAAAAGCTTTGTACAACTTCAAGGTGCTGTAGCTAAAAAACCAAACCAAAGCAGACAAAAAATGCCTATGTACCAGCTGTTTTAGATGACGCCCTTATGTCATTGTAAAGCTGGGTGTCATCCATCACACAGCTAAAGCTGTAGAACACAGGGAGCTTGGGCTGAATATAGACCAAGTCCAGGACACACCCACCGAAGCCTTTTCTTTCTGGATTTTTTTGTGTTTTTTGAGAAATCTTATTCCTAATATGAGCTTTTCTGCTCATGGTTTATTGGGGTCTGTTGAAGAGAAGTTTTAGATATTGGGTGTTATCCTTTCCCCGCTTGTTCTCTGCGGTGTCTGCAGGGCAGGTTTTAGTTTACTTCCCAGCAAAACTCCATGGTACTCGGTACGCACCCGCCTTAACTGAAAACAGGCTAAGTTGAGAAGCCGCTGAACATTTACATATCGGTAAATTTTGTGCAATTTTGCAAAAACGAGCCAGAAGCTCCCAATCTGTATTTTTTTTTAAAGGAGAACAAATGGCCAAAGAAATGTCAGGCCCTTGCCCTGCCTCAGCCTGCTTAGAGCAGCCAATTAAACATGCATTAGCTTTGGAAGGCTTCTCAAAGGCCTATACATTGCGCTTGAAATCTTTGTTTAGTCTTTCATGAACACTGTCACATGGATGATTTATCAAAGAAAGTTGTTTATCTGGCAGTAAAATAAACTCTGGGCCTGTTCAGGCTAAGATTTCCCGTGAATTTCTACCAAGGTAAACACTGGTAACTGGCAGGTTGCAGATTCCGTGTGAAAGCCAGACACATACAATAAATATTTGAGCTACAGCTTTGCCGTGTAAGAGGCCCGACCTGTCACTGGTGCTGTCACTCTTGCTGTGCCTGGGAGGACCTGGCACTGCAGCCTGGTCCGCTGGGCCTCCAGGAGCAAGAACTGGCTGGGCCTGTGTGCGCAGGAGCTGCCCCTGCTGGGTGGGCCTCCCTGGGTTTGAGTGCCACTTAGTGTTGGCACTGGGGACTTCCTGGTTCGGAGGGGACAAGCCTCAGGACGGCTTCCCTCAGCATCACACAAACAACCTGTGATGAGTTACGAGGGAAGTGAACCAGAAGCGGGCAGCTTAGGTTTCTTTGAAAATAGACATTTGTTGAACCAGATTGGCAGGGGGCTGGGGCATGTTGAATGATTTGGGAGCTGAGGCTGGGGGCATGGTGTGGGCGGGGAAAGCACTCTGAGTTTGGCTGAGCTGGAATCACAGTGGCAGAAGTGCTGAGGTGCTTCCCTGGGATCTCTGGCTTTGCCCGTCAGTGGTTGTGAGTGGTGCATTTGGGAATAAAGAGGGTGGGTCCTGCTCTGTGAGTGCCGTGGTGAGTGTCCAGGACCTGTCCGGGCGATGGGTGAATGAACAAATGGACGATGGTGATGGAGAAGAGAGGAAACGGAGCCTTCGTCTCCGTCTTTGAGAGGATGACGTGGAGGTGATTTTTCATAGAGGCTTTCCAGGAATAGACCGCTAAGTTACAAACTGCTCCTTCTCAGTCCCAGAGGCTGGAACTTCCAGATCTCCGCAGTCTTGGTCAGGGTTGTTAGCAGAGAACTGAGTTTAAAGTTGTTTATGGGTACCTTCTGTAACTTAGGCCCCACTCTGGGTGTCTCTGGTCCTGACTTCCTTGCTGGGTCAGGGAGGAGAAGCAGCACCCTGGAGGAGAGGTGACACTTGCTTCTGTTTAATGAGGGCTCGTGTGCAGGGTGTCTGTGCGCGGGTTTGAGTCTCGAGAATAAACGGCCTTTCCAGGTTGGGTGTGTGAGGCCAGGCGGTTTTAACAGCTCTTAGGGATTGATGTGCAGGTAACAGATGGCTTATTGGCTTGCAGATATGTTGGGGAATAAAGGAGTATTTTTCTGTAGGGCAGGCAGGAGAGAAATCATTTACAAATTCTGAAAGGATGTCTGTGAGTTGCACAGAGATGCCCACGGTGCTTTGGCGGTGGGGAGAAATTAGGAACCAGCTTCCCTAAACTATGTTCTGGTTCCTTTGGGCAGGATGATGAGTGGGATTTTCCTTTCCTTGTTTTCTCCAGCCCTTCCGTCAGCGTTTTCCCCAGGACATTTCCTCAGTACCACAGATGTGTTCTCTCTTTGTGAGCCCCTGGAAAATTAATTCACATCTCTGTCTTCCACAACAGATCCTTTCAGCTTCTGGAAATGGTGGAACGTAATCGCTAACTCTGTGTCTGGCAGCAGAAGTAGAAGCAGGGCCTGGAATAAGCACTTGAAACCCTCAGAGACAGCTGGCACCTGCAGAAAGTCTCCTCACGCAGAACTCCATGTGGGGTGGTGGCGCCAGCTGCCACGCATGGGTCTTGGATGCAGGTTCTTGGGTCTGTGGCAGAGATGGCCTGTGTGCCCAGGTTTCCTGTGGTCTCAGCTCCGTATCAGGGACCTGGTTCCTGTCCTCCAAAAATTTAAGAATCTGGTAGATGAGGCAGACCTTGGCCATATTTGGTGCTCTCTGTTCCTGGTGATTTCAGATGCTTTAGTCACACAGGGGTGTCCAAACTTTTGGCATCTCTGGGCTACACTGGAAGGAGAAGAGTTGTCTTGGGCCACAGATTAGATACATTGCAACATGTAATAACAAAAAAATCTCATAATGTTTTAAGTAAATTTATGATTTTGTGTTGGGCCACATTCATAGCCATCCTAGGCCACATGTGGCTCATGGGCGGTAGGATGGACACCCCTGCTTTAGTGCGTAGTCCCATCCCTCAGGCCTAAAGGAGGAAGGGCTTTTTTGGGGGGTGGGGCTGAAGAAATTCAGGCCAATTTCCTAGAAGAGAGGAGTATCCTAATTTCGGGCTTACGATTAATAGAGAAGGTAAAGAAAATCATTCCTGGTGTTAGGATGAGGGATGAAAAAGGGAGTGAAGAGTGAAAACAAGCAGTAATTCTTAAAGGGACAAAACTTAAATCAGGTCAATAAATGCAGGTAAAGAATGTCATTTGTTCTTTCTGGCTACTGTGTAAGGGCTAGCCTAGCCCTGGCCAAGGATGTCGGTCTCAAAGGGCGAACTGAGGTGTGGAGAAGAGGAGTTGGTTCTTCTCACTCGCTGTGTATCCCATTGGCACTGGGGCTGCTCCCCATGAATGAGCAGCAACTGGACTGGGTGGATGTGTTACAGTTGTCACCTGTTCCATGTGGTCATTGGCCCAGGTCAGAGACACCACCTGGCTGGGCTGGGCTGCAGGAGGGAAGCAGGTGAATCACTAAAAATTGTTGTCACTCTGGCCAAGGTGCTGGGAAGTGGAAGGGCGAGACTGGGCTGCTGAGGGCAGCCTCTGACCTCCACTGAACCCACAGCTGCTCCCGCCCACAGGGAGCAGGGCTACCTGGAGAGTCACAGCCTTTGTTCTGAGAGTCAGAGGTGCAAGGTGCCACATGCCAGCCAGCATTCGGCCTCTTGGGTTACAGTTTCTTTACTCTAAACACGCATTCATTTAAAAATAGGCATGTGATGTGCATGTACATGTGTGCCTGTATGCACACATGCATTTTCTTTTTTTTAAAAAAGATTTTATTTATTTAATTTTTAGACAGAGGGGAAGGGAAGGAGAAGAGAGGGAGGGAAACATCAATGTGTGGTTGCCTTTTGTGCACCCCCAACTGGGGATCTGACCCACAACCCAGGCATGTGTCTTGACTGGAAATTGAACCAGTGACCCTTTGGCTTGCAGGCTGGCACTCAGTTCATGGAGCAACACCAGACAGGGTGCATTTTCTTTTGAAAATCTGTCTGCTGGAGGTGTGGATTCTTGCACAGATTTAATTGAACAGATGATTCTTGGTCTTCAGCTGAGTACATGGCCCTGTTTATACTTTATAGTGCACATGCTGACTTTGTGATCGACACCCAGAGAGATGTCAGCTGTGTGGGTGGGAATGTTTGTATGATTTCTTCCTAGGGTCCAGGAAGAGGGCAGTGCCCATAGTCAGAGCCAAAGCGAGCAACCACTTCCTCCAAACCCTGAGCCCGTGGCAAGAAAGCTAAGGCCTTAGCTGGCCAGAAGATAGGTCTCACTGTGCACCTAAGCACAAGTAGGGGAAATTTTCAGTAGGTCCAGTTTCATCCTGTTGCACATTGCCTTTTAAACTGGACTCTGAGTGAGAGCCCTGCACAAAGCCCCCTTGTTGAGGTGTGAGCACCCCGCTTTATCATGCCTCCACCTGACTGAACAAGAGCTGGTGAGTTTTGGAGGTGGGGTGAAGGTGTATCTGTAGGTGAGCTCATGGGAGGACTGGAGAGCCTCACCATTCCCATTGCTGGGGCCAGCTTGAGGCCTGAGCTTCGTTCGTCCTGGGTTTCCCCAAGGTGCATCTCCTCTGTGTTTCAGGCCCTGGCACCCAGCCCACCTGTGCTACTCGGCATGGTGCTTCCTGCCCTAGAGACAGAAGTGCCTCGATGAACTGATCGCACATTAGTGTGAGAGTCGGGATGAATGCCAGCGGAAGGAAAGTAAGGATGTATTATTGTGTGTCAGACTCAGCACTGGTTCATGCACGTGAGAGTGGTTGTGCAGGATGATGAGGGCATGTAAAGGAAAAAACATACATATAATATTGTGCCATCAAATGCTGAAATTTTTGTGATAGGCAAGAATTGGGAGCCATGGGAGGGAGCACAGAGGAGTAGACAGTTCTTCCCAGGGAGAGGAGGTACCTTGTGCTGTCCTCCAAGGAATTAGTGGGAGTTTGCCAAGCTGAAAAGATGGGCATAGGAAAAATACTCTAGGCTGAGGGCCCAGGAGAGATCAAGACATGGAGGTGTAACATTGTCTGTACATTGGGGCGTGGTAATTCTCTCAGTGGTCAGCTCATGAGGTCTGTGGTGCGAGTATCTAGAAATGCAATTGATGAAGCTGGCCAGAGTCAGCTCATGGCTATCTTGAATGACGGGCCCGAGAACGGAGCCCTTGTCTGGTCGGAGGTGGAGAAGCACCAGGAGCCTGTTTGAAAATGTTACTGGCACTTCTGCTGTGGCCGCCACTGAGGAGCAGCAGCCACGGCTCTCCACTACCCCATGGCCGTGGACCTCAACAAGGGCCACCAAGTGGCAAAGAATGTGAGCAAGCCGAGGCACAGCCGCCACCATGGGCGCCTCACCAAGCACGCCAAGTTCGTGTGGGACAGCATCGGAGAGGTGTGTGGCTTTGCTCCTATGCGGCGCACCATGGAGCTGCTCAAGGTCTGTAAGGACAAGGGGGCCCTGAAATTCGTCAAGAAAAGGGTGGGGACACACATCCGTGCCAAGAAGAAGAGAGGATGTCCTTGCGGCCATGAGGAAGGCAGCAGCCAAGGAGGACCGGGTCCCACCCCCTCTGTGTGATAAAACCTGTTTAGGAAAAGAAAAGAAGATGTTATGGTCACTCACATCTTAAAAGAAGACCTTGAGTGGTTAGCAGGGGAAGAAGGAGAAGGAGGACACTGAAAAGAGAAGGTACTTACCGATCCTTGTGGTGAAGTACTAACAGCAGAACTTCAGGCATCGGATGGGGTGTTTGGGTGAGGGTGGGGAGGGGGAAGAGAGGAGGCCCTCAGTTGTATCCCATAAGTAAGAGCTCAGGGCAGTGCTGGCCAGGCCTGGGCCAGCCCAGGGCCACTTGAGGGGCTCCTGAAGGCCAGCCTGATGAGGTCAGCATAGGGCCCTGGCAGGCAGAGGGGCCGAGAGGGGCCGTCTGCTGCGGCCAGGGCCCCTGAGAGACCTCATTCTAAGTGTGTGGAGCAGGAGCCAGAGCTTGTAATCAGCTTGGAGTTGGGTCACTGCAGAGCTGGTCATTACCAAGAGCAGTTATCGTTAGGAGCTGTCATAAACTGCCCTGACTTTTCTCTCCAGACCTTGTTAGTGGCCCAGGCAGGCAGCAAAGAGCTTCTGGAGTCAGCCTTGTGGTCGTTGGACTGGTAACAGCATTAGTCAGGGCCCGAGGGGCCGGGTCAGCTCAGGTGTCTGGGGTTTGCTGGAGGAGGGAGCCAAGAGGGGTGGGGGCTGCAATACAGGACAAGGGGAGAGGCCTCAGTTGGGGTGCATTTGTGGCTTGTGTGTGTGTTCATGTCTGTGTGTGTGTATGGGAGGTCTGGGTTGTGGGTGTAAGTGCATGTGTGTAGCCACGTGGTGCAGTGAGCCGCACACACATGCACACGTATGTGATTATCCATGTGTTCATAGCCCATCTGCCTGGCAAGCACAGCCATGGCAGACAGCTGCTTGCAGAGCTAATGGGAGCCCACCTCTTACACTGCCCCGGCCTCTCAGTGCTTAGTCTCCACTGGTGAGGTCAGAGGCTTACTCCTTCCCCCACTGATTCCCAGCAAGGCCTTCTAGAACATGGCCCTGCTTTCCCTGGGCTTGGGAAGCCCATAAAGATTCCTCTGCAGCATGCCTTTACGCAAACCCATCTTGGAGTCTAGGGTACACCCCTACAGTCTTGGTGTTTTTTTTATTACTCCAAATGCCAACTTGGACTGCTTTGGTTAGGTTTTGGTGTTTACAGCCAGTCCACTGAGGACTGCTGGTCCTTGGGCAGGAGTCACTTCCTTAGCAGATTCCAGTGGGGAGCGGGGATTATGTAAAAGGCGTGCTGCAATCCCAGGGGTTTGGAAAGTCGAATGGAAAGAACATGCTTGGCTTCAGGAGTCCTAGGGATCTAAAGTCAAGGCCTGGCTCGACCACCTGCTGTGTCAGCTCAGTCAGGCCACTGAACCCCTTCATGACTCAGTTTACCTCCCTGTCACAAAACAAAAATAAAAACTTCTCTGCAAGGAGATGCGATGTGATTGACAGTAACACGGATTCTGGAGGCCTGGGATCTGATTCTGGCATGGGCACTGGACGGCTCTGTGACTCGGGCTGTCCTGTTGAAGTCTCTGAGCCTGTTTCCTTGAGCAAATTGCAAGGGTCACCCCAGGTGACCTCTAAGGCTCCTTCAAGCTCTGACATTATATAGTTTTATTCTGTAAAAACTTTGTGACATGGTTTCTTTTTAAGATTTTATTTTTATTTGTTTTTAGAGAGAGGAGAAGGGAGGGAGAAAAAGGGAGAGAAACATTTATGTGTGAGAGAAACATCAATTGGTTGGCTCTCACATGCCCCCAACTGAGGACCTTACCTGTGACTCAGGCATGTGCTCTGACCTGGAATCGAACTGGTGACCTTTTGATTCAGAGGCTGGTGCTCAATGATCCACTAAGCCACCAGCCAGGGCTGGTTTCTTGATAGAATATTGTTGTTGGCAACTCCCTGCTCCCCAGAAGTTTCACTTGGGAACACTTGGCCTTCATTGTAGGCACCTGTGGAAGAGAAGCCAGTGTCTAGGAGTGTGCAACAGATGAAAAGTGAGTTGGATGCTCTCATCCAAGAGTTGAGTTGGGGGTGGAGTTGGACCATGGCAAAGGACAACACATTGTTATATTGTAGATGAGCATCCCCTGACAGTGCCTGAGAGGCTGCTGGACATCCTGACCTCAGCTTCACTTTGGACTGATTCCACTTTTGGGATCCCCCTTCTGACCTTTGTCTCTGTGAGGTTCCTTCTCTTTCCTGTGTTTACTCAGAAACCCAGTGATGGAGGGCATAGGACCCTCTTCATCTGCATGGAGAAGACACAGCCAGATGGGAAAGCATTTGGAAGCATGGAGCAAGTGACTTGTAAGGAGCACTAGCTAAACCTCACAACTGAGTTTTCATTCCAGCTCCACAGTTTACCAACCATGAGATTTTGGTCAACTTTAGTTCCTTGAGCCCGTTTTCTTAGCTACTGAACAGGTTAATTGTGCGCACTTGTCAGAACTTCTGTGTAGACCCCATGAGAGTCTATCCAAGTGTCCTAGAGATGACAAAGTGAAAACTTACTCTCACGAGTTACTCCATGGCAGCCGGTCACAGGTGCCATCTCCCAGCCTCGCTCGGCATCCCCAGGAGACATTCTCTGTTCAGGCAGAGGCTGTCAGCAGGCCCAGCACACCACTTTTTCCCGAAAGCATTTACAACATAAGCTACACACTTAACTTTCCTTAAAAAGGAAAAGTAAAGGGTGAATGCATTTTACAGACATGCCAACTCTGAATCAGGCTAGTAATAGTGATGTTTCTCTTGAAGGAGCTTATTGTTTTAGAGGTTCTTAAAATACAGGCTGGCCTAACCCCTGAGCATCTCTGGGCTCACAAGGGAATGCATATCACCTGAAGACTCAGGCCCAAAACCATGGGGTGGGAGAGGAGACTTGGGAAATCGAGACCTGCATCTTTGTGCCAGCCTGGCCCCCAAAGAGGGGACAGTGGCATGGCAGGCCCTGGTGCAGACGTGTTACGTCTGGGAGTGACCACTCTGTGCTGTTCCTCTGCACTGACACCAGCGTGTAGAATGAATGTTCAGCCTCCCTTTGGCCCACGGTGGCTGATGGCAGATATTTGGTGTACAGTGGTCGGAAACTGAGCTGCCAGGCCATTGCTTCCAGACCTAGATATTGCACAGTTAGGCCGGATGTTTCCCACTTTCTAAGCAGCCTGGTGATTCTCCCCTCTCCTCCCTCAAACGGATAAGCCTGTGTGTTTGAAGATGTCTGTCTCTCAGGGCTGTGAGTGTTAGGAAAACAGTAGTTGAGAGAGCTGAGACTGTCTAGTCCACCAAAGGGAAGATTTGCTCTGAGTGGGTTTGGGAGAGCCTGGCTTGGTGAGAAAATAAAACTGTGATTAACAAGGTAATAGGGTCCGCATCACAGGAGCCATTCAGAGGCCAGATGTTGCCTTGCCTGCGATACCCAGAAGGCCTGCATTTGGCGGGAAGCCAGAAGGCATGCCCCCGTGGTACTTCCCAGCCCTGCAGAGTCCAAGATTCAGTGACTTACGGAGCACTTATTATCTGCTTTCCACTTGGGAGGTGGCTTTTTTGGTGGGTGAACCTTCCTTCTCTTAAGGGTATCAGATTATTTTCCTGAGGAAGGTGGAGGAATAAACAGAGGCCTCCAGCTCATGAGATCACCCAGAACATGGAGTGCCACCTCTGAAATGTGTTTCTGTGGTGCCAACCGCGTGTGCAGATCCATTCCTCCTCCAGGAAAGGGCCAGCTCCTGGGTGTGTAAAAACACACCCTCAAATTCATTCTTAGCTGCATGTCTTTGTGATGAAGACCAGAGAGATGGTTTGGAGCCTTCTGGTGGTCATGACTCTGGGGGAATGGTCTTCCAGTTGCCAGAGAGGAGGTCCCACAAAGCTGGAATGAAGCGCAGGCCCCGGGCTGGGCCTCCCTCTTCTCCTCCCCTGTCCTACCCTTTTCTTCTTCATATAAGCAAGACCATCTGGTCTACCCCACTCTCGTATCAGTTTTCTTGGTGACTTAAAAAAAAATCCCTTTCTGCTTTCACAGTTGTATAACTGTGTGTGATGGGGGAGGGTGGTGAGAATGTTGAGCCTGAAGCTGCCCCTTCACTGGAAAAGGAAAAGAATCAATAGACTGTTGTTGATTTTTCTGTGTGACTGACAGCTCTGTGCCTGCAGCCTTCTTTTCTTACAGACTTAATGTGTCTTCTGGCAGGTTTCCTTGTTTTGAATGGTTACTCGGGTGGGGAATAGTCAAGCCTAGCGGAGAGCACGGCACCTTCCCTTCATTTTGCTCGTTGTCCCATCCAGGACCCCTTTGTCCTGATGCTCTTTGGGAGTCGGTTGGTGAACCGAATCTGGTCTGGGCCAGCAGAAAACTCTCTGTGCTCCTGCCTTGCCCTTCAGGCTCTCTGAGAAAGAGAAACCCAGGTGGAGTTGAGAGGCTGCCTGTCCTTCCCATGGAGTCCTCAGCATAGGGTTCCCAGGAGGCCCGCCCCCTAGGAAACCCCAGCATAGGACACAGCAAAGAGCTGCTTCTGACGTGGTCTGGGGGGAATCGTCGGCATCCCCCAGGCCTGCTGGGCTGGTGGTGGGAGGTCCGGGAGGCCATGTCTGGGGCTGCTCTCTAGTGTGAGAGCTCACAAGAGCACATGCTCTGTCTCAGTCCCTGCCTCTCCCCAAAACGCTCCTCAGAGGAAGATGGGCTGGGGACTCACCTGGACCGGAGGCCCCGGGGTTGCTCAGTAAGTTTCCTGAGAATCTTAGGGTTCTGTTTTTTTCCACAGAGTTCCTCTGCGCTCACACAAACAGGTAACAATGGTGGTGTTGGATGCCAGGTGGGTGCTGCTGACACGGGCTGTGGCCCCACTGGGACACCCATGTCCCGGCTAGCACCCGTGTCCAGGGGATAGGCTGGCCAGAGCAGTCAGTCTGAGCAAAGGAAAAAGTGCTAATCAGCACTATATATTATATGAACTAATCGATAGATGTAAGAAAATTGGAGGAATGATTTTTTTTCCTTCTAGAAAAACAGTGCTGATCTGGGAGGTTTTTACGAGCTCAGCTGCTGATTTTGGTCTGACCTTCTGGTCCCCCCATTGGATTGTCAAGTAAATCTCGAGAACTGCTGAAAAAGCAACCTGGTGCCTGCTCCTTACCTTCCAAGGACCATTTCACTGGATTTCCCGTCCACCTCCAGCTCTGTCTGGTCTGGAGGACTTGACCTGTTTCCAGGAAGGAGGTGTAAAGATCATTCTGTTCACATTGCAAAGGGAGAATCCACTAACTTTGAAGGCAAGGACCCAGGAAGAGGAGATGCCCACCCAGTAGGCTCTCCCGTTCTGACACGCATGAGGGACGCATACTTTTTGTTACAGCATGGGGAAGAAGCACAGCCGTGGCTGTGTCCTGAAGCTCCAGAAACAAAGATACTGAAGTCTGAATGATAGAGGGAGAAACAGGGTGGGGAATACGCGCTATCAAATGTCACAAAATGAAAAGCAAGGGTTGAAATTCAACAGTGCTCTTAACTGGGGAGTAGTCGGAGTCTTCACTCTTCAGGGAGCAGGATGAAGAACGAGGAGGTCATCGATGGTCACAGAGAGCTTCTGGAAAGACTGTAGGGAAATGAACCAAAACTCTAAAGCTAGAATTATTTTGCCTAAACACAGTAGAGAACCATTTGCACTTTTCTACTTCTCTTGAAGGCAGAGCGGTGTTTAAAAGATTGGGCAGAAGTTTAGGTGAATAAAATAAATGAATCAGTGAATGAAGGATAAAAAAGACACAAATCTATACATCTATACATATTCAATTTATTTTTGAATATGTAACTTAGTTTTGAAAATGCTATATAAAATAAAATTAAAAATGTACAATACAGTGGAGATTTAAAATTAAGAGGAAGTTTGCCATTTTCAAAATGCTTTTTCACACATGAGTTTATTTTTACACTGAGCCTACCAGCAACCCTGTGAGGTATGGAAACTATTATTATCCCCCTTTTTAGGTTGAGGAAAATGAAACTCAGAGAGGGTAGGTGACTTGCCCAAGGTCGCACAGCAGAGCTGCTAGTCAAACACAGGGCGGCATGGGCAGGCCTCCGGATCAGATGTTCCAGCAAACCCTTCATGGTTCTCATGGCCGACTGGCTCCATCTGCTGAGGGATAATAATGCAGTGGGGCCGGGTTTGGCTTGCGTTGGTTTCTTAGGGCCACCACCACAAGTGACCACAAACCAGGTGGCATCCACAACAGTAATTTGTTGTGCCACGGTTGAGGAGGCCGGGAGTGCAAAAATCTATGTTCCTCCTGAAATCTCTGAAGGGAGACTCTGTTCCATGCTTCTCTGTGGAAAAGAGCTTCATTGCACAGTGGATCCTGAGATTGCATCTTTCCGTATTGGACATGTACGTGAAATGCTTCATATCAAAGGGGGTGTCAGTGTCCTCAGAACCCCGCATGCAGCCCTAAAGGCTACGGATCATCATTAGCCATAGTGGACATGTATGAGGGGTGGTTTCACAGCATACCCTCAATTTGTGACCAATTGGCACTGTGGCTATTATTAACATGGTGTCTCAATACACATCTGTGAAAGATCTAATCCAGTACCAGCGCTTGTATAGCATCTGACAGTGGACAAGATGCCTTTCCGCTATCAGCTTCTCTGAAGTCTTCAGATGGTAGCCATGAGCTCATCCATTTTGTGTTCTGAAGTAACCATGCCACAGCTCCAGCTGTGGTCAGATGCAAGATAACATTTGTCTTCCATCTGCCCCTGTCTGTGGCTGTCACCTCAATCCTCCTGTGCCAAGACAGCGAGGGCTGCTATGACTCCACTTCCTCAGCAAATCCAGGAAAGGCCTGTGCAACCGCTCTCACCCCTGCTTGGCACTGGGGTGAACTTTGCTGCTGAGGCTTGTGTGGTGGGTGCCCTCCTGAGTGATGCCTGAGGTGTTGGGGAGGAGCTGCAGCAGAGGGGACACCCCCTGCTCCCAGGTGGGGCAGAGGCCCGTGAACAAGGTGTAGGAGCCCTTGGCAGGTGGCAGAAGAACTGGGGACAGGAACTGGGGGACTGTGAGTGTGTCGGCACTGAGGTCAGCTCCACAGCCCTCTCAGTAGTGGGCGTACCTGCTGGGGTGCTGGGCTCTTATAGGCCCATCCCATGGAGCTCCAGGCCAGAACCATTGTCCGAAACTCCTGGGATTGTGAATGTGCTCAGAAGGAAAGGGTGCATTGTACGTGGAGGGTAGGGGGCCCAGTCACAGGAAATCTGCCAGGTCTGCAGTCAGGAACTTGGTAAACGCCCAGAAAACATGTGTCACCTAAGTGGTCCGAGTGCCTTCGGGAGCTGGGCCCCGGCACGTGGTCTGGACAGCTCTTCCCTGCTAAGCTCTGTTCCTGTGGTGTGCCCTGAGTCTCGTTCACCCGTCAGACCTGGTGTGGCTCTCCTCTGGGCCTGGGGCTGTTTGTCCCTCCTCTGGGCCCACCTCAGACTCCATGGCCATGGGGAAGCTTGTTTGTTCTCTTATACCTGTTTCTGTCTCGTTTTTTAATGAGTAAGTGGCTTTCCTGAGAAGGAGATGGAGCACAGAGTGGGGAGCGCACATGTTTCCACTGCCTTGGTTTCCCTTGCACCACTTCTCCCCTTAGCCCAGGGGTATCAAACTCATTGCCACATCAGCCTTGCAGTTGCCTTCAAAGGGCCGAATGTAATTTTAGGACTGTATAAATGTAACTGCTCCTTAACTAGGGGCAAGGGGCTCGGCACTGCCGCCGGGTAGAGACAAGGTGGAGGGCTGGATCTGGCCCGTGGGCCTTGTGTTTGCTACCTGTGCCTTAGGCTCTCAGAACCTCCACCTGTTACTTGTGTGTGAGGCTCCAAATAGGCAGAGAGAGAGAGAGAGAACAGAGTCAGTGAAGATCAGAGGACCTAGAAGCAGGAGTCAGGATATCCAGCTTGAGGCTGATACCACCGGCCGCCCTGGGTTTGTGCCAGCGGAGCTCACCAGACAGTGCAGACCCTAGGAAATAAGAGAGACCAGCTTTGAGTTGGGCCTGGGTGCTGACTCCCATTTACTTTTTAGACTTTTGGCTCCACCCAAACCTGCCTCAGGCAGAAACAAATGTCGCCTTCGGGAGACCAGCATTCCTCTTCCTCCTGTTTGGTGTCCATTATAATCCACCTGGATGCAGCTCGGTTTCCCGCAGGGCTCGGCTGGGGGAAAGATGGGAGAACCATGTGTGCTCTGTCGCCCCTTCCCGGCACTCGGAGTGAAGCTGGGAGCTGCCCCATCTCCTGGACCATAGTCTCCTTGCTGTTTACACAAAGCCTAGAAAGGTTGAGAAAAAGTGAAACAGAAAATGCAGGTGCAGAAAGGTAGATATGCAGGGTCAGAGATGGGAATCAGTAGGAAGAGCCTTGTATCAGGGCCGGCGTGACCTCGGTTTCGGCTTCAGAGAATCCTGTGATGGTTGGACTGCAGGATTTGGGACATGGGCTTGCCTTTTTCTTTTTTTTTTCCCTTTTCTTTTTCTTGGTGCTTTCCTAGTTTGGTACTGTAGAGAAGTCCATGATGACTCACAGAGGTGTGTCCCTCTCCGAATCCTTTCCTTTGTATGATCAGGGTTTCTATATTGAATTTCTAGATATAGAAAGAAAATAGAAAGATTTAGAAGATTGTCAGTGCTGGAATGGAAATTGGGATTAACTGGTCCAAATGGCTACAGTGAGACCCAAGGGAAGGAAAATGATTTACTCAGGTTTGCACAGAAGTTAGTGATGGAGTCTGAACCAGAAGCTGAACTTTGCTGACTCTGGACCTAAGAGTCCTTTCCTTCAAAATGTGCGCCTCTTGCTATCAATGCTTTTGTCTTCCTGACTTTGCAGGAATCCATCGCTGAGAGCCAGGGGCCTGTAGGCCTCTACAGTTCTGAACCCAGCGCTAGACCAGCTCGTCCAAGGTCTGCTGGGTTGTGGACATGCTCATGTTGGTCTTGCTGACCTTAGCGGAGCTTCCATGCATTTGCAGGGCTGTCCTGGGCCTCTGGGTTGTTGAAACACCACCTGAGGAAGTGTCCTCAGAACGCACCACTGTGAATAACCAAGGCCACAGATTACAAAGCCCACCTCAACCCTGCCTCAAACTCTTGGAACTGGTGGTTCTCAAATAAGGTCCCCAGATCAGCAGCATCAATATTGCTTGGGAGCTTGTTAGAAATGCAGATCCTTGGGTCCCATCCCACTGCTACCAAATCAGAAACTCTGGGGGCAGTTCAGCAATCTGCATTTTTAACAAGTGCTCCAGGTGATTCTAAAGTTTGAGGACCCCTGTCTTAAGCATCTCTCAGAGCCAGGGTTAGCTCATGCTTTTCTGATTCATTGGTCGTGGCACCCACTCCCCACTTTTTTTCCTTCCAAGAGACCGTTCCACACTCCATCTTGCCATTCGTGCAATCAGTAGGGGGTGGAATGGAGAGGAATGGAAAACCAGTGACCCTGCAGCAGGAAGAACTGTTTGCCTTGGCAGGTTCACCTGGACTTGGAGCCAAGATTCAATCAATCCTAGTGATTGACTTTATTTAAGCGATTCTTCCATTCTCCTCTGCCTCCTGCTTAGGGAGATGGGGAGGAGGGATACAGTGCTTCCTGGAAAGGAGGGGCCCAAAGCTCTTCTTTGTCCCACTCTGAGGCCCATACCCCTGCTGCCAGAGCTGCCAGTGCACACATCTCCCCAAAGAAAACCACACTAGGCAGCTCTTTGCTCCTAAAGTGGGGTTTTCATTTTGCACCATTAGCTTAAACCAGTGGGGACTTAACACAATTCATGAAATCAAGCAATTAGGCAGCAGGATCCTGCTGGCTGACATCAGTGTGGCTGTGCTGCGTGTGTGAGTGTGTTGGGGGGCTATAACGTTGCAAACTCCACTTTCCTGCCTGCCCCCACCTCCCCAAGATGTCTGCGGTCCAGAAAACAGAACAACACCAATAAATAAGTTGTCCCAAGTTGAAGCACTCGGGAGCATTTTCTACATCTGCTGTTTTTGTGAGAGGGAAAAAAAGCTGCTTTCAATCTTTTTTTTTTTTTTTTTTTTTTTTTTTGCGGTGGTGGTGGGGGGGTGGTTGGTTTTCTTTCTTTCTTTCTTTTTTGCTAACGTATGTCCTGTAGTCAGTAAATGTATGTAAGTATGCAGCATGTGGTTTGTGGTTAGGGCAGCGAGTCTGACTTATTGTGACCAAGTGCAGCTCCTTTCTTTGCTAAATGAATTAATGATGCCAAACACCGGCTCCTGCTGGGAGCGGAGAGGGCTGCTGAGCTGCCATTGCAAGGCCTTCGTTTGGTGCCAATGCCTCAAAGCCAGCTCGTCAAGGTGCCCAAGCCCTCTGCTGAGAGTGTTGGAAGGAGGCTGCAGTTGCTCACAGCTCAGCCTGACCCAGGCTCAGATGCACAGTTGGATTTGGGGATGGTGCTTTCAGGCACGCCCACTGAAGAGATTTGTGAAAATGGGGTAGGAAGCAGAAAATCGAGTCCTCTCTGTTTTTGTTGCTTAGCGAGGTCTTGTTATTGAACAGAAGTTTTCATGGGGAGGCTCTATGCAGGATGAGAGGTGTGAGCTGAGGCCATAGAGTGGATGCTTGGGCGCCCACTTGTGCGCTCCCCTGGGATCCAGGGGACCATACCAGAGTCCGCCAGTTTTACCCACATGCTTCTCGCATCATCTATTTTTGAACTTTGGCCTTCTGTGCAAGAGAAAGCATAATTTAGGGGGAAAAGCAAGTCATCGGGAATGTGGGTGTGTGCTCAGTTATCTGCTGTGAGGTGAATTTTCAGGAGCACCAGTTAGAGAAAATGGATCCACGTGCTTGTGCAATTGCCCCCAGGATCTCCCAGGGCACCATCCATCCCCTCTTGCTTCTCTGCTTGGGGGAGCTGTGGGAGAGAGCAGTGAGCTTTGGCGGGGGGCCAGCGGGCAGGTCCTCAGCAGAGCTGCGGGAGCCTCCAGCTGTGTGGCCTCAGGCGAGCCACTTCTGAGTGTCCCTCCGTCCATCCCTCCGTTGAACTCGGTGTAACAGCTCTTGCAGTTCAAGGAAAAACTTCAAATCCTAACCTAGTTTTTTTTTTTTTTTTTTTTTTTTTTTTTTATCAGAAAATGGTGGGGATTGAGTAGATCTGTAGGCCACACCCTTACCCCAAAGGCAGTTAAACCAGAATTCCTATTCAAGTATAACCCTTCAGAATCCCAGCTCCTGACCAGCTGCTCTAGTTGAAGGGACAGGGGAGGACCTGGAAATGTAATCTTTCTTTTTGAGATTTCACATTTTGTGATTCATGTATTATTTGGAGACTATACACTTTTTTTTAAAAAAGTTGTTGCTTCAAAATCAGAGTCCAAGAGTCATAAAAGGCTTTTAACAAAAATGTCAGGCCCTTGCCCCTTGCCGTCCCTCCGCTGATTCCCACAGCCCAGAGGTAATCGTTTTAGCTGTTTCTTGTGCTATTTAGCGTGGTTATAATTTGACTTCTGAATTTTAATTTTGAAGACAGCATTTACGTAATTGAAGAGGAAGATTCACAGTGTTTCACACTCTCTCTCCAGTTCCCCGTCCGAGGCAGTTATATCACACTGTCGGTTACGTTCGTATTCAGTGCGCAACTTACTCTAATTCTGTGCATACCACCTGCAGCCGCGCGTTTACGTTTCCTTTCTTGTACACCTTCCCCCCTTCGCTGGTAGCTGCCTCATTTCGTTTTCCCGGGCCTTGTGTTAGCATGAAGCATTCAGCCCCGAACTTTTCTGCAGGTAACCTGCCCGCGTCCCTTTCCCCCTGTTTCCGCCTGGACCGGCTGAACTTCTGGCCTGCCACCCAGTTGCTCTGGAAAAACATTGTAAGACTTGCATAGCTTTTATTTTAAGTCAGATCTTCGGTTTTCTGAATTCTGTGTCTTCTTATTCTGCACTTTGGTAGAGTAAGGACATCATGGAGAGGTTTCCTGAGAAAAGATATGTGGGAGACAATTTTCCTTTAATCATTGAATGTCTGCAAATATCTTCATGCCACTGTCTTTATTCTAGTCTCACGCGCTGATTGTGAGTCAGGCTCAGTGTCAAACGTGGGAACCTTAAACGCGTTGACCCTTTACCGTGCAGCTTCTGGCACTGCTGTTGACATTCTGATGCCTGCCTCTTTGCCTTAGGTGTGTATCCTCTCCTTTTTCTAGAGGATTTTAAAAGTTCTCTTTATCCCTGGTGTTTCTAAATGTCATGATTCACTGAGCTGGGGACTAATTAATCTGTGAACTCATGTTCCTCATTTCCGGGAAATTTTCTTGTATTATTTCTTTGACACTTAAGAGTGAGGCACTCAGTTGCAAGCTCTTTGGGCATCTGCGCGGCCTGTGATTTACGGTGCCTTGTGTTGGAGCTTCGTTGTGGGAGCTGCAGGTCTTGTCCTTCGGGCTGCCTGTTTCTTTAGAGAGGAACTCTTCCATTTGCTGGCTGGCGGGTATAACTGGTGTTCTAAGACCTGAGGGTCTCAGATTCACTCTGCAGACCTTCAGTTAGTGCAGCACCTCACTGCCCTGTCCTGTCTGGCGTAGCCAAGCCCACAGTCTGCTGGTTCAGACCTTCTGGAGAGAATGAAGTTCTTCGCTGCTGCTGGAGTTGGTGAAGGACAGTCACCTGGATTTATGGCCCAAATGAGTAGATCTGAGTGTCCATACTACCTTTTCCCAGTTCCTATGTTTAACAACCTCTGCAATGGAGGGCAAGCGTGCCCAGTGGCCCCAGTTCATGAGTGTTTCTGGGTCCTGCAGTGTGGATTGACTCGTTCTTACTGGCAGCTGAGTTTTAGCTTTTCCTCTCCCTGTCAAACCAGCTTCCACCACCCATTTGCTTTCTATTACACTAAATGTTGATAGATTCTTGTTTCCTTTACCATTTTCCTGCCTGTGTTTATAACTTTTTTTTATTATAATTCTAAACCGACTCCGGGAAGGAGTGGAAATGATTGCCTGTGCTCAATCTAACATGTTTGGCTAGAAGTGACTGGTGGCAAATCCTCACAAACATTCCACAAGCTTGGTGGCTGTCAGGATGACATACCTTTTCTTCCCACTTCCCATTGGTTGTCAGCTCTCTGGAATTCACCCTCACCTCCGTGGATCCTGGCCCCCCACAGGTCATCAGTGACCTCTGACCTCCGATTGCCAAGTTGGGGGATCTGGTCTCACGCTCCTTCCCAAACTGTGCAGCATTTGTGATTGGGAGTGCTTTCTCCATTCAAAACACCTTCCTCCTGTGCCTTCTGGGTCCCCAGGCTGCCTGGTTTTCCATCTGTACCTGCGATGACTTTTGTAATAACTCTTCTTTTCACCCCTGTGAAGGTACTCCCTGGGCTCTTCTCCCCTCCGCTCCCCTCCCCTCCCCTCCCCTCCCCTCCCCTCCTCTCCCCCCCTCCTCTCCTCTCCCCTCTTCTCTGTACTTTACTCTTCACTGTAACTACTATCTGTAATCAGACAAGTCACAAGTCTGATTACTAACCCAGCTCCATCTCCACCTTTCCCAGCAGATCTTTCTTGTATTCCCGCAGCAATTCCTTGTTACCGGTTGTGTAAACGACTGGCCCTTGGCTAATACTTGTTCTACATCCCAGCACCCTGTCTAGGTCACTGGAAGAGTGGTGACACCATTAGTATAAGCAGATCAGGAAGAAGAGATGGTTTTGAAGAGAGACTGGGTTTGTCTTGAGTGTAAGGAGTTTCCTATTCCCACTGCAGTCTTGGAGATATGGCCAAGCCTTGCGGGAATTATACCAAGGAAGCGTAATTTGTGGAAAAAGAATATGGCTTAGGTGACTGAAGTGGAATGAAACTTTGAGGGTCTTCCTGAATATAAGGGATTATTTATTTTAAGATTGCTGAGAAAGACCTAGACAGCCCCTAATTATAATCCTAAATTTGGGGTTTTCAAAATTTCTAGGTCTGTGAATTTTGCAGTGACCGGTGAGGTGAAAGATGGGAGTGGTAACACTCTACTCCCGAAGGATGCCAAGTTGCTGTTAAACACAAACAAAAACACAAAGCCCCAAGGAAGTGTTTTGTTTATTTGTTGTTTTGTTTTAGTTCAGAGCGCAGCTGTTACCAGTAGCTGAGGTCAAGGGCACAGCATGGGGGTACTGGAGACAGCTTTGCCGGCTGCTGCTCGGTATCACCCAGCATGGTGCTCCGGATGGTAGTACTGCTAGGCCTGCAGACTTCACCCCGCACTTTGTAGATGGAAAACAGACACTCAGAGAGCTCAAAACCAAATTTTGCGGTCACACAGGTAGAACCCAGGACCCAGGACTCTGTCTGTTGCACCAGCTTCTGCCTCCTAGGGCCTCTCCTCCCTGCCCACCACCACCATGGGCATTGCAAACTTGGAAAGTCGTCCAAAGTCATGACCTCTGGGGTCCAGGCGCTGTCTGCAAGGTGGGGGCTGGGAGGGGAGGAGGAGGTGATCAGTCCCAGGCTGCCACTGGGCCAGCACTCACCCCATGGCAGCAGCCCCTGGGTGAGGCATGGTGGGGGGTTGCCCACATATCCTCAGGCCCAGGGAAGTCAACCTCCGACGGCTAATGGCCTATCCAAACATTGTTGGTAATCTGCATCCCTAAAATAAACCCTTGAGAGATGGAAAGATGTTAGTAATTTCTGGCCATATGTGCCTCCTCCTTCCCTGCTTTCCTTACCTCAAAAAAGAAAGTGAGCCAAATGGCAGGGAATAAAGAGTCTAATGCAGAACACATTTCCATCATTTGATTTCCCCTCTCCCCACGCTGTCCCCCCACTTATGTAAACTGAATTCCTTTACACAGTCATGGCAAGGGACCATTAATTTTTGATTTGAGTTGTGATTAAAAGCAATACAATCAAAAGAGTGAGATAATTTCCACTGAAGCAGTATCATTGGAAGTCCAGGCTTGGTATGGTAGGAAGGAACTGGCTCTTCGAGGTCAAGTATGGCTTCTAATTCTGATTCTGTCACTCACAAACGGTGGCTGTGTGTTGGCATTACTTAACCTGAGTCCTTCTCCTTGGTTGTAATAACTTATAAAGATGATTCTTCACATGGATGCTGTGAGCCACACCGACTGCACCTATCCTGTGCCCAAAGGCAGAGCCAGGCACGTGGTGAGTACTTAAAAATGGATGGCTCACTTCTCTGCGGATCAGAGGGCAGGCGCCTATATGGTCAGCTGGGTGTGCACGTGCCTCTCCTGGTGGTGGACTTATCACTCCTATGGCAACGCGTGGCTCCCAGCGTTAGACTTTGGGAACTAGCTTGAGACTCATCTAACGCATGGGGCCACCTCTTAGAGGGTCTTGTGAAAGGAGCGGAATTGTTCCCTGCTGCCTTTCTTTGTGGCTTCTCCTGGTCCCATTTGCTCTGTTTGGCAGAGCGGAGGCAGAGGTGGGCTTGAATAGTGAGTCTCCTCTTACTGGCTCCTCACTTAATCCCACTGAGCGCCTTTCTCATTTAACCAGCCACGGAGTCACACAACTGAAGTCTTTTCTCAAGTGAACCCCAGGTATAAGGTTTGTAAGCCAACAAGGAAAGCTTACCCAGGTGTGGGCCTGTTTGGGCACGCCTGGGGTAAGGTCCTGAAAGGGTGGTTTCTGCTGCTTTCCATTCTGCATCCCCCCTGCTGGTCCCACTGCACTCTGTTCACAGTGTGGGTGGGAGTCAAGCATCAGCAGCGGTGCTGGGCAATGGCTGGTTTGGGCTGGGGGAGGGCTAAAGAACGGACCTCAGTGGGAAGCTGTTCAGCTCTGCCATGAGTGCGGGGAAGCCTGGACCAGCCTGTGAGGTCAGTGCTAATCCTCAGTGAGAGCCTTTTGCTGATCAGTGACCAGTTCCTGAGCCTTCTGCCACCCTTGGGAGTGAGGAATTTCATAAGAAACACCAGGTTTAGAGTATTATGTGAGGTTAAGTAGGTTGCAAGGTCTGGAACCCTTTTTGTAAGAAAAAAGAAGTGGGAACATGTTGAGTTTACTGACTTTGACTCATTCCTTAAAGATTTGTTCCTAGGACTTTTCTCCCCTCCCCTTTATTCTTGGGTTAGACCAAGGGTGTGTTTTCTAATCAACTGAACATTAAATTATAAAGCCTTCACAATGCAGCTTTTCCTTTGCCAGAATAGTGTGTGTCAACCAGGAGGAACTCTTTACAATTTCATAAGTAAACTCATTTTGAAATGTGGGTGAAACTGGGCATGGAGTCTGCACTCCTCCCTCTTATTTTCTTGGTCCATTTAATCAGTTCTCTTAAGTTTCGGGTTCATTATAAAGACTTGCAACCATAGAGTGGGCATGGGCAGCCAAGTGGTTAAAAGTGCACATTCAGACATGGGTTTCAATTTAGGATTAGTGAGGTCCTAAATTGACTTTGGACACATCAACTTAACCCCTTATGCCTCAGTTTTCTCATCTGATAGTTGAGAAAATAATTGCACCTTCCTCATGGAGTTGTTAGGCTTAATTGAGGAAATGCATGGAAAACACGTAGCACAGTCTCTGGCATGCCCTGTGCTTTCAGCATTGTTAGCTATTGTTATTTAGTTCCGATTCAAGCCTTTCCTCATGGAGTGTGGGTGGAGTTCTCTACATTATTAAAAAGAGGGGGCTGAGTAATTTTGAATTCGGAAGGATGCAGAGGATGTACAAATCTTCTGGTGATTAGCATCTAGAAAAGGATTTCCAGCTCCTTTGGAAACACGCGGGGCTGGCTGGTCCTGCAGAGGAGAGTGGACTGCGGTAGCGATGCCGAGTACTGATGATGGACAGCTTGGAGAATGCCTCCACACTGAGTTATCTCCATCAGCAGACCCTGTGCAGCCATCACTAGAGTCTCTGGTGCACACATTAATGTTAAAATAACGTTAAGTCAGGGTCTAGAGCAACAAGGAAAACAGAAGTCAGAGTGGGTGGACACACTTGCTTTCTTTCCCTTCCTGTGGTGGTGGAGGGGGGTTGGTGCTCAGAATGAAAGCACCCCATGTACCTTACTCGCTTTGAGTGTTCATCACCCGGACTTCTCTGTCAGGACTTCACCAGGACTTGCTCTAATCTATCAAGAAGTCAAAATAGTGTGGGTCTACTCAGTGGGTAGAACAGTCATGGCACCTGCTAGAGGCTGATTAGTGGTTGACAAAACATTAGCAGCCAAAATTCCTTAAAGACATACTTGTGGAGCCCCGATTTCTCCAGTGCTGAGGTTGGGCATTGATGTTTAATGCACCTGAGTGTGACCGTTTGAAGCACCCTATAACTTTCCCTTGCTGGGTGCGTGCACATAGAACGTTGTTTAGAGGAAACAGCTTTCAAGAACTTTATGACCCTTGGATGTTAAAAAAAACTAAACCAATAACTTTCTCTTAAAAATAAAAACCTAGGGTACAATTTTGAATGCAGAAGTCTAAAGCATTAGATCATATGGATTATATTGGATTGTATGATCCTCTTCTTCTCTTAAAGCATTGTGTGGTATTCTGAGTCACCGAGTTTTAACAAGGAGAAAAATAGGATTAGGTTTTGAAAATGTATTTGACACCCGTGGCACCTCAGCATGGGCGCCCCAAAACTGGAATCTGTACATACAGGTTGACTGAGGCACTGGTCCTTATTTATAAAATGGTCTCCTTTTGCTTGCCCTTTGCCTTGCATTTCACCTTCCTCTTCAGCCAGAAGTTCAGGTCATTGCTTTACACGAAAGACTTCTAAAATGCTTTCTCTCCCCTTGTCTCCTTGCCCTCTCTGCCCTTACCATCTCTAGCACTGAGGATGAAAATAAAAGAAGTGAAAAAAGAAAATGGTGACAAAAAGATTGTCCCCAAGAAGAAGAAGCCCCTGAAGTTGGGACCCATCAAGAAGAAGGAACTGAAGAAGCTCGTCCTGTACCTGAAGAACGGGGCCGACTGCCCCTGCCACCAGCTGGACAACCTCAGCCACCATTTCCTCATCATGGGCCGCAAGGTGAAGAGCCAGTACTTGCTGACGGCCATCCACAAGTGGGACAAGAAAAACAAGGAATTCAAAAACTTCATGAAGAAGATGAAAAACCACGAGTGTCCCACTTTTCAGTCGGTCTTCAAGTGAATCTCACGGGGTGGTTTGGGGAGGGAGCTGGGGGTTCGGGAGAGGGGTGGGGGCTGAGCAGACAACCCTGGAACTCACTGCTTCTTCTGTGGGTGGAGGGCGCTGTAATCCAGCTGGCTTTCCTCTTGCAGCATCCCTACTCTTGTCCTCCACAGCCACACTCCAGACCCCAGTGTAGCCAGTATTTAAAGCCGCACACCCAGGTAAGGAAAACCAGTTAGATTAGGAAGCCTTGTAAGATCCACAGTCTGGACCAGCATGCCACTGAGTAAAAGGAGGTGCAACACCATTTCCACCAGAGACACACTCACTAAAGAAAAACTTGCCACTGAAAGAGGGGATTAGGCAAAAATGTAAAAGACAACAGCAAAAAAGTAAGAGAGAGCGGCAAAGAATAACCCCTGCAACTTTGTGTCATTACAAATTGCTATGGGTCTTTCAGCTCATTGTTCCTTCAGAACTAGATACTTCAAACTGTTGGTAAGAGATACACTGCTTTTGGTTCCAGAGCAATTTCCCTTTCTGTCTACTTTAGACAGAAACAGACACCTAGCACACTTACAACTTAAGAGCAGTCTCAGAGAAATAGGTACAGGGAAGAAAAGCACAAGTACAGCGTGTAATAGTGAAAACAAGGGGAGTCAGGCCTGCCTTCCTTCCCATGTGGCTGTCTTTTGCTGTGAATCAGAGTCTCAGATGCCATGTGACTGGCAGCTGACATCAGCTTCGGTGCATGATCTGGCCACCACACACGTGGGGGGCACGTGCCTGCCTTCGTGTAAGGAAAAGGAAACCCGGTAGACACTGGACCCGTAGCAGGAGAGAGACGATGATTTTCAGACCCAGGAGGTGATGGTTAGTGGTTTTCCAAAAACGTAGTTAAAGAAGAGAAAAAGCAAAAATTTAGAGTAGTCCGGCAAATTGCTAGTCAGGGTGAACTGTAATTGGGTGGAGAGCTTAGCATTCTAATTCCATCTGTTCATTCCATTTCACGTTTCTTTGAAGAGCAACAACCGAAAAGCCCAGTTGCCTTTCAAGGGTTTTGTAAAAAGTCTACATTGAGCCTGTGAAAGGTGTACTAAGACTAGGGTCTCTTGGAGCACCTGAGGCTACTTTCCAGTACGAAAGCGTCACTAGGCACTTTGGGAGGGAGGTGGGTCCAGCTGGTAGCCTAGCTGTGTGGCCGTCCTCCCCAAGGAGCCCTGGGCTGCTCCGGCCTGAACACAGTGCTCATCGGGACTTTCAACACTTCCCAGCCTTTTCTTTCCTGCGAGGAAATGGATTCCTCTAACTTGATTGCCTACAGGTCAAAGAAATTCAGGACAGCCAGCCTGTCTGTCCTGCATTAAAAAAAAAAATTATTTTTATTTCTGCAGAGGGAAAGTTAAGCCACAAGTGTCTCCTCATCCAAGGAGAGAATTTCCAAGGCAGCACATCTCTGCAGTTTTCCTGAGCGCCCTAAGATATTTCTCAAAGCCCTGTGTTTATTAAACGTGTACATAAACCTGTTTACTTACATAGCTTCATTCCTCTTGTTGAGTGTGTGGGAAATAATTCGAAACAAGCAATGCTAATGTCTTCCCCAAGCCTGATTCTTAATCCTCTTTAGCACCTCCAAGACTCCAGTGATTGTCCCTCTGGGCAAATGGCCATACTCAATGTGGATGCTGCAGAGAGGCCAGGAAGTGTTACTGTGTGGCTGTGGCCCTGGCCCGACACAGAAACAGTGGAAGATGCTGTTAACTTCTGAAGACTCTGGTCTGAAAATCAGCCCGCCAACTTTGTTACCTACCTGAGGGTTATCCTGATGTAGTTAACCTCTCACAAGTAGTGATCCTATTATTTTAACACCTTTGTTTGTTCTCTCTGACCTTTAATCATAAAGTGTTGGGGACCTTAAGTGACTTGTCTGTAATTTTGAATGGTTTAAAAAATGTGTATATATATTAGTTATTTAGAAATATTCTGCTTTCCTACTGTCAACTGAAATTCAGAGCAATTTCATGAGTGCATGGATCTGGGTCTTAGTTTTGGTTGATTAACTCAAGTTCATCGATTACACGTATCTGATGTATCTGCTCGCTGTGACAGAGAGAACGCATTGTGCATGGGACCCTCATTCCAAGGTAGGGGCCGTGGGGGACCAGCAGTCACCGCAGAAAGATGGGGGAGGATGACAGGTGGCCGTGCTGTGCACCTCTCTACGTGGGGATTCTCAGGTAGAAGGGGACATGTTCAGAATGAATGGGAGTTGTGAATTGCAGCTCCAGGTTTTACCCCAGCCATGGAGTCCTGGGACTGTGAGCTACTGTGGGTTTGAGATGCCCGCAGCTCTCTCCTCAATACCTTGACAGTTTCAGGGTGCAAAGGGAGGCTGTGGGCCTGAAGATGCATTTTTATCTCAAGCCTTTGTTTTGCCCCCAAAAAGGATATAACAAAACCAATGTGCAGACTCATTGGCTTGGTCATTGGTTTCCAAAAGAGTAGGGCGGGGGGTTGTGTGTGATTTGGTAATTATTGCTAGTGCAAAGGTCATATTTGTAAAGGTTTAAATGATCATTATGGGTTGAATCCTGTGAGGTCATTGGCAGAACTCAGCTCAAGCCTTAAAAAAAATAGTTATCTTAGAAGACAGAAAGGGGACTGAGAATTCCCAGGACATTTTACTTTTAGAATACCCTGCATCACACTTGGCTCTTGTTGCCACCGAATTAGCATCGAGGCAGAATCCAATCAGAGCTCTAGTTTTCACTTGCATCTGTAAATTTCAGAAACACCTTTTCCCAAACCTAGAATCTGTATTTCTCATCAGACTCCAGGTACCAGTTGTCGAAGTGTAACTCTATTGCGTGGGCTCAGACTATCTGATTTGGGCACACACCCTAGGACTCCCAGGGAGTAACGTGCTGGCCATTCTGACCTGTCACCAGCAGATACATAGGACACAGAATTCTTGTTTTCTCTAGTTCCTTCCTGTAGCATTCCTCTTTTAGAGTCTAAATCTTTTACAAAAGCTTTGAATACTGTGAAAATGATTTTACATTCCATTTCATTTGTGTTGTTTTTTTTAAACTACATTTTACCAGAGGTTTTGATGTTATCACCTATGTTAATAGTAAATCCCATATGTGTTCATTTTATTTTCATGCTTTTCCTGCCATGTATCAATATTCACTTGACTAAAATCACTCAATCAATGATAATGTGAGTTGTGACTTCTTCCCCCAAGGACACCACTCACCCTCTGACTGCATGTCTCCCCTACTCCTGATTTCCTTCCAGCGATGTTTTCTGGTGTCAGTTTAATAGCTTTCTGGGGGCACATGGCCTGGGTGGGCTGAGAAGCGCCTGCAGGCACCACTGACTACCCTCACCCCCTCCCACCTTCACCATCTGCCCCCATGGATGACTTTGGGATGTTTCTCTTGACTTGTGTGTGTTTCAGCTCAGAAAGAAAGTTAAATACTTGCTCTACAAGAATGTATCTTTCAACTCTGCCCAAGTTTCTTTTTCTGGTTTCAGATGCTCTTTCCCCTCTGGCCAATTCAGTTTTGAAACTAACAACTAAAATTTGAGATTTCTCTGGTGTTTGGAATCTCAGACCCACAGGAGACCTTCAAGGAGACCCTGTTGGTTTCCATCCTCTCAGATGGAGAAGCTAGGATGAGAGATGGCTGGGATTTCCCAAAGTGGGGCTCCTGGGTCAAGGGCGTCGCTGGAACTGGAACCCAGGGCTCCCAGGTCCTAGTCTTGTGGGAACAACATCTTACCACCAAACTTCCCTTTGGACCCAGAGGGTGGCTTGTGCCAGGTCCATGCTGTTTCATATGAGGTTATATGCTTGTTGCCTAAGGCATTGTTCAGTGTGACTTAATTCTGTAAGCAATTATAGTGACAGCTTCAGTTGATGTCATTCCTTGATTTAATGAGGCACTTCCCAACCTCAAATGACCGACAATTTTACCTAGAGGTGAGTAAATACTTCACCACACAAAACCACTCCGATGCACAGAGACATTCTTTTTCAGGCATGGTTTGGGGACTTGTAAAACATGCCATTAAAGTTAGGCTCCAGAACTGAAAGATTTTCCCGTACTAGTCTCTCTGACTGGTGAACCAGTGATACTCTAGCCTAGCCAAGGAAAAGATCGGCATTTCCTTTTAGCTCTCCTGTGGTTAATAAGAATGAAAATCTCAGGCCGGGCATGGCTGGCTTTGTCACCCCACTGAAGCTCCACCACCGTGACCCATGGTTTTCCATTGCTGTTTGATTAAAAAAAAAAATTACCAAAAGGACGATGAAGTGTGTACAAAGGCATCTTGGCTTCAGCTGTTGGAGTTGCCCTGGAGTTTGGGGTGTCCAAGGGTCAGGACTGCTTGAACCTTCTGTCTAAGAGAGGCTGGCCTCACCAAAACAGCAGCCTTGCCTTCAGAGCTCTGTGGCACCCACACCTCTTGAAGGAATTGTACTGGTGCTCTCTTACTTAGAGGCGGAAAGAGACAAAGTGTCAGTCACTACGTTATGCAACTTGGGCTGGTCCTATTTCTAATGCTGTCTCCTCACAATGAATCCAGAAGTGTCAGCATTTCACTTTTGCCCCTATGAAAGAAACCTGTGTTGATCATCCAATAGTAATCCAAGGGAATAGGGAGAATCATTCTTAAATCTTAGTATGTATCATGGAGGGGAACTTGCTAACTTGCAATTTCTGGCTTCCACCCTTCAGAAATTCAAGGTCAGAAGGTTTGCCATGGGGCCTGAGACTCCGAACTTGGAACTAGCACTCTAGGTGTTCCAGATGCCAGCAGCCCACTGGATCTTACTTTGCAAAACATTCTAGTGGTACGTAAGTGGCTTGGGGATGAGAGAGACTTTTTGGGTATTTCCTGTTTCCCTACCCACACACGTCATGTTGTGTAGTCCTGTTGGAAGCTCTGTGAGCTGTTCTTACTAGGTATTAGTTAATGGAGACAAATCAGACACACAAGGGAGGGACTGAGCCTGACCCCTTTATACTGGGTACATCTGGCTCTCCAGAATGCTTCTCAGACTTCAATATGCACATGAGCCACCTGAATACCTGGTTGAAATGCAGATTCTTATCCAGTAGGTCTGAGGTGGGGACTGGATTTCTGCATTTCTGATGGGCCCCTGGTGAGAGGAGAGGCTGGCCGGGCCTGGCCAGGCCAGCTCGCAGTGCACACCTGGAGTGGTGAGGCTCTAAGGGGCAGGCGAGGAGGGCTGCTGGGGCTCAGGGTGTCCTTGCTGCCCATAAAAAGTAATCTCTGGGGTCCCCGCATACAGCCTATCTCCTAGAGACTCAAAATATTTACCGTGCTTTGGGTTGGAAAGAAAATCAGACTGTGGAAGAGTCACAGAGACCCAAAGCTGGGGCTTATCCTCTTGACCCACCCAGTAGATTTCACCCAACAGCCTTGAGGGTTGGTTCTTTTTCTTCGGACTCCATTTATTTTGAAAACTCACAGATCCCTTCCTTTTTTTCTTCCTTGGCAAACTTTTAGAATCTAGTCTCTGCCCTTTACCAAAGTCCCCCAGTCTCTTGTCCTGGACTACCAGGGGTCCTTGGAGTTAACCAACTGGTGGTATTTACTTCAATGGTTAAAGTGATACCAGCCTTTGACAACAGAATTGGGACTTTTCATGTTCCATTTGTTCACATCTGGGCAGTTTCAGGCTCAGGTTATAGGAGAGGCCAAGGCAAGGTGGGGGGTGGGGAACTGCAGTATTTGGAGGGGAAATCCCACCTCTTTGATAAATTGAGGACAGCCTGCCAAGCAAGGCTGATTTACTGGGGGAACAGGCGTTAGGAATTTCTGTCCACAAAGGCTGAGGAAGGCTGCCTTTTGTAGGCTTGGAGAAGATGGGTACCAGAACAAGCTCCAAATAGGAGCAGAAAGCTCCTGTGTCTTTATACATCTGTGGACTATTTAGATAAGAAGGGACTGTACTTAATCATGGAGGGAGTTGTTTGCTTAAATAAAGGGAGGGAAAGTTGTGTGTGCGTGTTTAAGGAGAGAAAGAGGAGGTGGGAGGAAGGAGAAAGGAGCCAGCAATTTTCCACAGCTGAAAGCCCACCACGTGGTTTTAATTAGGATGACCTTCCCATCACCTGAGTGCCAGAACTGGTGGGTGGGAGCCGGGGTGAAGGGTTTGGAATTCTCACAGTTCTGGCCTTGGGGTACAGAGAGGCTCCGCCGTGGGCAGCTGTGAGCTTCAAGGAAAGGTTCTTACTTCTGCCCTTCTCTGGGGTGCCTGCTCAGGAAGCCTGTCCATTGGCCAGCCAGGCGGGGTCCTGGGCTGGGGCTTCTCTGACTTTCCCTAGATGCCAAGACTTAGAGCAGCGCAAACCCAAAACTGCACGTGAGATTTCCTTTCAAAAACAAACAAACAAACAAAAAAGAATTAAGAAGGAAAAAGGAGACTTTGCCGCACGGAAATGCTTTGCCCACGACCCGTCTCTGTCGCACTTTTCACTAATGCTCACTAGCCTCCCCGTCACGGTTTGGACCTGGGAATGCACTGGGGGTGGGAGGTGGCTTAGGGGTCTCAGTTTCCATTTTTGCTGGCTAGTTCTCTGTAGAGTTTATGCAGATCTGGGTAATTTTGCCTCTTTGCCTAGAAGATTAAGCTCATAATTTGAAGGAATAAAGGCCTAACAGGCCAAAACCCAAGTGCCTATTTCACAATATGGCCCAGGGACAGCCAGGGTGGGTTTCACAGAATTAAATGGATTCCTCTGGGGTCAGCACTGCCTTCCAAAGCTGGCAGCTGAGGCCACCAAGAATCAAATTTGGCTGCTGGTCTTGGTTGGTGACTCAGTGACTTCCAGCAGCAGTAAATCCCTCCAGCATGGCAAATCAGGTCCTGACCTGGCTGGCCCTCGCTGGGGGAAGGCCCCACAGCCTCTGCAAAGGATGCAGAGGACGGGGAGGGGGAAAGAGGAGGCAGCTTGTAGTTGGCTAGAGAAAAAATAAGCACCAGCCTGCAAATGGCAATTAAGGTCAGCACGAAGCTTTCCTAGCTCTGCCCCTGATTTGCCAACTGTCACGTGTAAACTCTCTGCATCCTCTCATAACTCTCTCAAGTTGCCTCCTTACTTCAGATGCCTCCTCTCTGCGGTGCAGGACTGACAGTTCTTATGACATGGAGGCTAGAGATGGGTGATGAAGGCATCTCACGACGGAGATGAGGCAGGGACCACTTAGATGAACACCAGGACCCACACTTGCATTGATTTCCACTCCACGGGCTGGATAGAAAGAGCTCACCTTTAAAACCCTTGGAACTGTCTTGACTGTGCCATGAATCTTGATGATGAAAAAGGACTGGTGGTGTATCCCAGTCAGTGTGGCTCCTAGCAAAACTTTTGCATCCTAGACCCTCCTCATTCCCAGGCCACCTCTCATCCTGAGCTGGAGAGAGCACAGCTCTCCATGGGGCACTGTTTTCTCCAGGTCATGCTCAGCAAGCCTCAGTCTGAATCTTCAGCAGGTCCAGAGAAAATTCTCTCCTCTTTTCTGACTCACTATTTCCTCCCCGCCTAGTGGATGAAAATGTGTTTGTTCAGGAGAAGTGGTTTCAACTGCAGGGGAAAGAGATCCAGCTTTCAATCAAGTCAAATGAAATTCATGTGTCTCAAAAGGCACACACACGGGCGTGCATGCACACACACACCCAGTCACGTACATGCCCAGGGAGGGTCACGGCTCCGCCCCAGGGGGCCTCTTTTTCCAAAGCACAGACTGCTCAGGGTCTGTATTTGTTGCTCTCGTTTTCATAATCACTGTTATGTGTTCAGATGATTGTGAGTGGCATTGGGCATGTTTGTTCTCATGTAATTGCTTGTTTCCTACTGAAATTTCCATGTCAGACCCTTTCATTGTTTTCATTATCGCTTGCCTCATATTCTGCCTGCCAGAGAAGGCCCATCACAGTGCCTTTGGTACGGTTGGTATCGATTATGGGGCCCGGTGTGGGTTCCCCTTGCAGGCAGGCCCTTAGGCAGCTGGGCTGTCAGGAGCCGGCCACAGGAATTCGGGGCTATGAGCAACAGCTCCGTCTTGACCAGCTGGGGTTCCTGGTTGCTGGGCCAAGTATCAGGACAAGGGAGACTTGACAAGGGCCTGGCCTGCCTCCTAATTTTGGATTAGGTTAAACTCGAAGTGCATTTTGCACTCGTATCCCAAGTATTTCAGAGGAAATGTGACCCTTGTGTTTCTCATTCATGTGCACTCAGCTCACTCAAATGTTGATTTACAAAGGGCCAGTGATGTCCAAACAAACCTCCAGGGCTTCTATTCCAAGCCAGCCTTTTTTTTTCTTTCTTATGACTTTTTGTGACTAGGTAGGTGGGAAGAAGAAATCAAAGATTTTGCCTTTGAACTGGGGAGTTGCATTCCATCAGGAATAAAACTTGGACAGAGAGGACAGGAGCGTAGACCTTTGGAATCAATTGGGTTCTATATTGGACAAGTCATGTGCTTCCAGACCTAATCAGAACCACCTGGATTTCCTCACAGCCCAGCCACTTTCCAGGCAGCACGAAGCATTTGAACTTGACCTGTGCTGAAAATGAGCCAGAGTACATAAAAAGAAAGACCATCATCTGTTTACAGGAATAAACGTGTGTCTACAGAGAGCGCTTGGAATTCTGGGATAAACATCCCATATCACCTCTTCTCTTTTTCACTTGAAATTTCAGCAACCACCTCCCACGAACACTAAGTTCCTCTTTCAAAAACCCAACCCTTCCAGGAACTTAAGGTGTATTTCCTTATGGGGTGCACATAAAACTTGTTTGGAATGGGGCGAAAGAATGACGATATACTATAAATTCATCCACAAGTGCCTTCTTTGGCCACCAAACTCTTTTAGGAAGCTCCAGGCTTTTGTGTAGGTGTTGGCGTTGGTATGCGTGTGCTTGAGTTTGTGTTGATGTCTGTGTGTGTAATGCGGCTCCAAAATCAGGCCCCGCTTTTGCAAGTGCCTACCATGTTCTGAGTAGGATGGAATGTTAAAGTGTTCAATTCCATGGACCAAGTCTGCCTTGTATTGATCACTCTTGTTTGTGGGGTGCTTTAATCACTTTGACCTGTTTGTAGTCACCCCGTTACCACTGTCATTGCCCTCAGCATTGTGCCTTGCACATGGCTTGTACTCAAGTAACTTGTGTGGGATGGTTAAGAAAGAAGAGGGGTGGGTTGGAAACAATTGGACTTCCAAGTCCTGCTGACCATGGCCTGTGTGAGGCTATCCAGGAGAAAAGAAAGTTACTCTGAAGGGTGAAGAGATTGCACAGCATGTCAACAGCTTTGCTCCCTCTGCCTGGGAGCCCCTTCCTCATCTCCTATCGGCACTATTGGGTTGAAGGTGTCTTCAATTAAACTAGCTTTGTTTTTTTCCATTGTGAGAGGAAAATGGTGAATTTATGCCAGTAGATTTGAATGTGTTAAAGGTTGGTCTGACTTCACAGACGGTGTCCATCAGCTGCTGACATACCAGGGAAATTAGGGAAAAGCTGGTTTTCCAGTATTTTTTTGGCACAGGACCCAGCAGCTGACAGTGGATCAAAATGAGGGCTCGTAAAGCACAGAGCCAGGACCTGGAGTGCCGAGCACTTTCTTACAAGATGCTTTCAACTCTTATCTTTCTGAACAGTTAAATGTCTGCATTTGGCTCACCCCCTTGGGACCATTTATTGACTTTTTAGAATGATCCCTTCTGGGGCAAGTAGTAAAGACCTGAGCTGGCCAGAAAATCTGGGACATTTTCTCCCAAATAAGTAGTTCATTTTGGATCTTTTTTGTGAAGTTAATTCTTCAAGATTCCTTGTTGTAGGACTTGGAAAAAAAAAAAAAACATACTCAGGAGGCAGGAAAAAATACCCCCAGCATCAAAACAAAACCCAGCCAGCAACAACAAAACAATGAAGCCCAAAACCAAAATCTTAAATTTCACATAGGTCTGCAAAGAAAGGGTTTCTGATCACCTCACGCATAGACTCTGGCACAGAAGGAAAGGGTTGGTTTGATCTGGCCCACACCTGTCCCATTGGGGCTGGTCTGACATACAGAGTGCACACACTGTGTTCACTGGGACAGGGCTTTTTCTGGTTATTTTTCTATCACTTAACGGCATCTTAAGAAGAGCCACAGTATTGCAGTTGGCTTAAAATACTGTTCCTTATAGGCAACATGAGGAAAAATAGATAAATTAGACTATATTAAAATTAAAATCTGCATCAAAGAAAACAATCCACAGAGCTGAAAGACAAACCATGGAATGGGAGAATTTGCAAATCAGGTATTTGATAAGGGATTAATATGCAGAATGCATAAAGAATCCCTACAACTCAAAAACAACAATGAACCAAGTAAACATGGGCAAAAGACTCGAAGAATAGATATTTGTATCCAAAGAAGATACAGCAATGGCCATGATGCACATGCAAAGGAGCTCAGTGTCAGTCATCATAAGGAAATGCAAATCAAAACTACGAGATACCACATCTCACCTTTTGGATGGCTGCTGTCAACAATAACCCCTCATATAACAACCTCTCCCCCAAAACTCAGAAAACAACAATTGTTGGCAAAGGGGTGGAGAAATTGAAACCCTTGGGCGTTGTTTGTGGGAATAGAAAATAGTACAGCTGCTATGGGAAATAATATGATGGTTTCTCCAAAATTAAAAATAGATTTACTATATATGATCCAGCAATTTCATTTCTAGGTATATCCTCAAAAAACTGAAGGCAAGGTTTTGAAGAGCTATTTGTATACCCACACTCCTAGCAGCATGATTCACAATAGACCAAAGGTAGATGAGTAGATAAGCAAAACCGGGTATAGTCATAAAATGGAATATTATTCAGCCTTAGAAAAGAAGGAAGTTCTGACGCAGGCTATAACGTGGGTGAAACCTGAAGGCGTTATGTGAAGTGAAGTAGGCCAGTCACAAGAAGATGCATGCTGTATGATTATAGGAGGCATCTAGAGTAGTCAGATTTCTAGAGACGTAAAGAAGAGCAGTGCCTGCAGGGGCTGAGGGTGGGGGAGTGGAGAATTGTTTGATGGTTATAGAGGTTCAAGGTTGGAAGATGCAAAGAGAACTAGAGATCGGTTGCACACACCATACACTTAAATACAGTCAACATGGTAAATTTGGTTACATGTATTTACCCACAATTAAAAATATTGCTCCTTTTTTCCTGGGAATTTCTGAGACAAAAGAGGTTTCCCAAAGTTCAGAAATATGTGAGTTGGAAGCTACGTGTGCAGCAGACCCTTATTTCTGAATTACTTCTGCAGTTTTGTGGCCTCTTAAATGGAAAAAACTTCACGGAGTGCGTTTTCCACCTCCTTCTGCTCACCACACTGGGGAGCACAAGAGGAAAACAGCTACACCCAAATCAAAAGTGATCCCAACTCTTGCCCTGGCAAGATTTTCCAACCCTAGCAGGCGAGCTCCTCATTCCTCCCTCCACACACACACTGCTCTAGCTGGCTCGGTGGGCATCTTCCACGAGACAATACCATTTCCCCATCTCACCGCCGGGCTGGGCTGGGCTGGAGCCCAGAACTCACCCCCTTGGGCCTCCTAGGGATCCAGTTGTCTGGAGGAAGAGAAAGGGACTCTCTTTGGCTCCACTGAGGTGCTCACGGCTTTACCACCTGTGTGGCCCTGCTCCTTGCTGGCGTGAACACAGGAGGCTGGGGCCACGGGCCTCACATTGGAGGGGACATGTATCCAAAAAACGTGTTCCGTCAACCAAAGAGGCCTTCCAAAACTGTTACCAAGAACATTACTTCTTTTTGTTTGATTTTTTAAATTGAATTTTGAGGGGGAGAGAGGGAGAGAGAAACATTGATTTGTTGTTCCACTTATTTATGCATTATTGGTTGATTCTTGATTCGACTGGGGATCAAACCAACACCACAACCTTGGTGTATCAGGATGATGCTCTAACCAATGCACTACGTGGCCAGGGTCAAGAACATTACTTCTTATTTGCCTTTCCTTTTCTCCAGTATTTAAGATGTCCTATTTTCTCTTTTTCCTCTTTGCTCACTTTTTTCTTTTCCATTTTTTAAAAAGTCATCTTCTTTCATTTCTCTCCCTTTGGTCCCAACTATCCCTCACCAGCAACCTTCTGTTTTTCCTGCTCCCTCTGTCTTCCTCTCTTCCTTGACTCCCTTTCATGGCCAGATACAATGCTTGGTGCGGGGACTCTTGTTCTGAGGCATGACATAGCTGGGTCTGGCTCAGGGACCCTCGCAGGCTGGGCCACACTCAGGGAATCTGTCTCTGCCATAGCAGTTCAGGCAGCCCGTCTGCATAGGCACAGACATACAGGAAACTGTCCCTCTGGCTCACATTCTCAGTCCCCTCATCCAGACTGCCTATGACTTATGGGGAGCCATGCCTGACGTATTGCCGGGTGTCACAGGGGATCTGCAGGAATTACGGCCTCAGGGAGGGACAGGAGGGACGCTGGCTGGGTTCCTGTAGTTATGAAATGTGCCACCCTGAGCCTGCACGCTGCCATCCATCCTGGTGCACCCTCAGATGCAGGAACAAAACAACCCGGATTGTTTTCCAGCTGGGCGGCATGTTCCTTCCACAGCTCATCACCCTGTAACCAGGCTAGTGCCCGTGTGCGCACTCGGGGGTCTGAACAGTAGTGGTTTCCCTTCACAAGACACTAACCTGTCTTCCAGCTGTCAAGTCTGCCTCTCCATCTTGGGACAACAGGCACTGGGGGCAGACACACTGCTGGGTGGTAAGAGCCTGAGAGGGATGAAAGGAAATGGCCTGCTTGACTGAGACAGGGCATAGCTGGTTTCCTCATCTTCTCTTTTTTTTAAACCCCTTTTATCATTGACTTGAGAGAGAGAGAGAAACACTAACCCATTGTTCCACATATCTGTACTCACCAGTTGATTCCTGTATATGCCCCAACTGGGGATAGAACCTGAAGCTCTGGAGCATCAGGATGATATTCCAACCAACGGAGCCACCCAGCCAGGGCTGGTGTCCGAATTTTCTGAAAAGCTGAGAGAGCCAGAGAGCCCTTCAAAAGGGTCCATTTAGCAATTGACATTTTTTCTTAGTGCTGTTGGGATTTCCCTGGCAGGGATCCATCAGAGCCAGGGCCTTCCTGGTACTCGAGGTGGAGGAACAGACAGACAGCTGTTTGTCTCTGCCCAGCCTGCTCCATCCAGACTGAAGGAGAAGGGGCTGCTGTTCTCAATCATTGATAGAAGTCAACTTTATTGGGCAGCCACTGTGCCAGTTATTACGAAGTTTGCAAAGAGAAAGCAGAAATTGCTCTGGCCGGTGTGGCTCAGTTCGTTGGGCATTGACCCACAAACTGAAAAGTTGTGTGTTCGGTTCCTCATCAGGGCACATGCCTAGGTTGTGGGTTCAGTCCCCAAATGGGGTGTGTACGAGAAGCAACCCATCGATGTTTCTCTCATACATTGATGTTCTCTCCCTCTCTTTCTCCCTCCCTTCCCCTCTCTCTAAAATCAATGGGCATGGCCTCAGATGAGAATAAATAAAAAAGCAGAAATAAAGAAATAAAATCCAAGTATTTTATCATCTCACAGGGAAGGTGAGATGGACCTTGATGACCATGGTGCTGGGTGGTAGGTGAGGTGTGTGATAAGAAGAGTGTGGATGAACTCCCCCGAGAGGTCCCCGGGCAGCGCCATTCAGGAGGGTCAAAACCCCAGGCCGGTGGCACTGCAGTTGTGCCTCAGAGAGTGGTTAGGGCTAGATGTGCCAAGTTGGGAAGAGAACATCCCGGGCAGAGGGCATAGCAGGACACTGCGTTAGGAGCTGGTGCTGGGGACCCATTGCAGGTTGATGCTTGGGTGATTGGCCTAATCAGAAGCTGCTTCAAGGAGCCTGGAGATCCAGCAGGGAGAGATGAAAGGCACCGCCTGGGTCTCAGATGCCTGTGGGTTTTAACCACCGGCTACTTTGAAAGTGAATTGGCTGCCTCTAGTTGTCACCAGCTAGTGCTCCTCACAGCACGATCCACAGACTGGCTGTCACTGGCGCACAGTGAAATAAGGGCAGAAATTGCAATTTAATGGAGTAATTTTGTCTGTCAAGTCTAATAATATAAACTTTGAGCCTGTTGCATGCTTTGCTTTTATTCAATTTTTTCTAATAATTTACTTTTATTGTATTTTACAAAATACAGTTTTGTGATACTGGAAAGAAGAAAAAACAACCCATTTTTCATGATAGACAGTTTCAGCAGCACCTGAGCTTGTCCCTGCCACTCTTCCTGAAACAGGCTCCATTCTCCCTCAGTGACATGTGCTCAAGTCTCAGACAGTTTGCTGAGGCCCAAGGTCTGAGGCCTGATCCGTTTCTTCTCCATGTGGACCATGGAGAGCACATGCCATATCCACACAGCTGTGTCAGAGTGCCACACGGAGGGGTGCGGATGCAGCTCTCAGGTGGCCCTGAGAGCAGGGGCTGACATTTGGGCCCCCAGCCGTGGGTGAACACTCATGGGTGGCGAGGCAGATCTGGACCGAGTCTTGCCGCTGGTCGCCACATAAGGCCACCAGGATGGACTCAGGAGAGGCCCAGCAGCAGCCTGCTCTTTGTCCAAACCTCAGGGGTCCCATCTCTTTCCTAGAATGGATGTTCTCACATGCTTAACATTTGTAACTGGTTTACTGAAGGAACTGAACTCGGCCTGAAAGAGTGGAATAGTGTTCTGCTTTCCTCCTACTGCCTCTCCCGCCTGCTCCATTGAATCCCTATCCTGGGAACTCATCTGGATTCCTGAGCTTTCTGGCCCCTTGTAGGTGTTAAGGGCCAGTCTTTTTTTCATAGACCAAATAGTCCAGACTAATCTAAACATTTTTAAGTGTGTATTCAAGTTACTCACCCCCCACCCCAAGGCCTTAGAACCTACAGTGGAGAAGGGACAGGCAGTCTTTTCCTTTCCTGTCCTGCCTCCTCCCCCATTTCTCTTGGTTGTTGGGAAGTGGAGTCGGGACAGAGTAGCCCAAAATGGGAGAAGTCCTCATCTTTGGCTAATATGGAGTAGCCTGGAGTAGGTGTCCTTTACTTTGGCTGCTGCCCAAAGCTGGGCTCTTTTTCTTGTGGGGACTTTTATGAATTACTGGAAACCCTCTCCCTTTCCCCATGGACAATATCCAGCTGGCAAGTACCACCCCCAGCCTCCTGTTTATGAGGTAAATCCCACAGCTGTCCACCAGGGTCACCTAATCCTAGCTGGAGCTCTCGTAAGTGGAGCCCTTAGATGGGTGCCGCCCAGACACCATTTCTGGCCCAGGACCACAGCCTGTCCCTGTGGCCCTGCCCACCAAGTCCTGGAAGGCCGCTCCCAGAGCAGCCCTCTCATTGGGCTGCCTTTCCTAGTAACCACCCACCCTCTGCCCGCAGAGGTCTCCTGGTGAGAGTTAGACACCTGACCCTGGGAACGCCTAACTCCAGGGGCCACTTTTTATGCTCCCCTAGGAACTTTCCTCCTGACCTCTGCTTAGTCCCAGGGCTCTCTCCTTGAGGTGGGAGGGAGAGGAGCGCACCCATATCCACTCTTGCCCAGGTGCCAACCCCCTTCCGAGAAATGCCTTCTCAGTAGCCCTCTCCCTCCATCTCTTCTCTTACCCATTTAAACTGAAGGAAGGTGATTAGTCCTGGCAAGAGATAGAAAACACATTATTTTAGTAGAGAGGATATAATATAAATAATGAGTAATAATACAATTCTTCAATTGTACTGGGAAAGTGAAAAGGCAAAACCAACTACTAAGGTATTATAGAAATAATAATTCTTTTAAGTAGTGACTCCCCATTCAGGGAATGTAGGAAGAGAGAGGAACTATGAAAATTTCAAAAGCCTTCCCTATGACAAGTGGTAAAAGGGCTTATAATGGCCTTCCAGCCATAAATAGCTAGAAAACGGGATGAAATCGAGGAAATAGCTATTATCAGACACTGGGTAGCAGGCAGCTCAGGACGCTGATCTCAAGAAGGAGAATGAGTGTGGTAATCTCTACAATGGCCCTGGCTCTCTGCTGGTGGTTAATTTCTGAACCACGGTGTTGGGGGAGAGAATCCAAACTGAACCCAGAGTCCTGTTGAGTTTAGAAAACAGACATTGGGGTTCAGGGTGGATGAGGTAGCTGGATTGCCTGAGGTAGGAAACCAGAGATGAAAGAGTTAGATAGGGAAAGAACTCCAGAAGTGTGCCTGGGGGTCCCCTCGAGTCTTTGGCTGAGCAGGATGACATTCCAAGAGGCTGGGAGAGGGAAAATAGCTAAGGAAAGAAGAGTTACTGAGGAGCCACTGGCTGAAATATTCCTAAGCTCACAGAGCACTGGAGATCATTCAATCTACCAAAAAAGACAGAGAAACCTTGTTCAATACCACAAAGGCCCAAGAAGGGACATAGCTTAACAGTAGGACTTGTTGAATCTAGAAAGGCTTCTCTAAACCTCTGTAAAAAAATGGTGTTGTAAAAGCCCAAAATATTAAACTGATAGGCAAATAATTTACCAGATTGCCAGATGAAAATCCAACACCCTTTAAAGAAATGTAACAAAATCCAGCATTCAGGAAGCTAAAATTCACAAAAACACTAGATTTGCAAAGAAGCAGGAAAATGTGACCCATAACTAGGACAACAAAAATTATTGAAAAGAAACAAGCCCAGAAACAGACGTGATGGAAATAGCAAAAAAAGTACATTAGTTTTCCCTGCCTCGCCCCCATGAGTGTGGCTGAACCCCACTACCGAAGAATAGTTTAGAATGAGAAAATAGTTATTTTACAACCAGAGACCTGGCAGACATTCCCTTTATCAAGTAATCAAGGTTCATATTGCCAGAGATACATTAATGTCATTGATCTTCTGATACAATATCCTAAACAGGGCACTTTGCCTCTTCCAAAAACCTCCCCAGGTAACCCCAGTCTAGCTATAAGAAACACTAATGGAGGAACATTCTACAAAATATTTGACTGAGAAACAGTCACAGCCCAGAGCACTAAGATGTGGTGATGACTAAATGTGATGTGGTGTCCCGCCTTAGATTCTGGAATAGAAAAGGACATTAGTGGAAAAACTGGCTCAATCCAAGCAAAGCTTGGAGTTTAGTTCACAGTAACGTACCAACGGCAATCTCCTAGTTTTGACAAATGTGCCATAGTCACGTGAGATGGTGATACTGGGGAAATGGGTTGGGTGTATAGGAACTCATTATCTTTGCAACTTTTCTGTAAGTTTAAAATTGTTCCAAAATAAAAAAGTTAATTTAAATAAAACAGCTATTATAAGTATGTTCAATTTATGCTTAAAGGTCTAGTAGAAATTGTAAAGTTAATGAGGAGAATGGAAAATATAGAAAAAAGCTGACTAAAAATTCTAGAGTTGAAGAAGGTTGTCTCTGAAACCGCGAATTCACTGCACGGTAGTGCAGCAGATTACACACCGCAGAAGGGGTGATCGGTGGCCTCGAAGATGCAGCAATAGAAACAATCCAAGTGAAGCACAGAGAGACAAATGGGTGAAACAACTGACAGAGTTTCAGTGACAGGTAGAACAATAAATATCAAGTGGTCAATACACATATAATTGGAGTTCCAGAAAGGGGTGGCAGACCTAATTTGAAAATGGGTTCATTGCTAGGATAATTGGTCAAGATAAGGTCATCCTGGAGTAGAACAGGCCCATTATCCAGTATGGCTGGTGTCCTACAAAAAGAATATTATGCAAAGAGACAGACACACCCATGGTTGAGAAGTGAACATGAAGGCAGAGATGGATGTGATGCGTCGACAAGTCAGGAAACCTCAAAGATTCCCAGCAAACCACGAGAAGCCAGGAGAGAGACCTGGAAGGGATTTGCCCCACAGCCCTCAGAAGGAACCAGCCCTGCCCACACCTTGATCTTGGACTTTCAGCCTTCAGAGGTGCAAGCCAATCTCTCCTTGTGAGCCATCCAGCCTGTGGTGCTTTGTTACAGCCACGCAAGCAAACTTAATAATACGGTGGTGGCAGCTGGAGTGGCCCCAAGAGACCTAAGCATGTTGTCATTCCAGTGAAGAACTGACGCCCAGAGAGGTTAAATGGTTGTATAAGGTCACCCAGCTAGTTAGTGGCGGAGCTGAGACTTAAACCCAGCTCACTGACTCGCTAACAGATCTGTTCACCAGACTGACGCTCAGTCCACTGAAGCACTCAGCAGCTTTGGGTGCACTTTCAAACAGCCCTTCTCAGAGAGTCCTCCCAGAACCAGAAATTTATCTTCCTCGAGTGATTGTTTTGAGTTTGGAAAGTTATGGCTGCAGCCTGCTGTTTCTGGGGGCTGAGCCAGCAGGGGACCAGAGCCTTGGGAATTAGCAGTGTTTAAGGAGGAGGAGCAGGTACTTGAGTTGAGTGAGAGGCAAGTGCATATCGTAACTCTCGCATTCATTCTTGTCCAGAGCTGGGGCGCCTCTTACCGTTGCACAAAGCCCCTCAAACTCTAGCCTTTGCGGGGTGGGGTGGGGGGGCTGTAGATCACGCCCCTGCTAAGTCGCTAGGATGACAAGTTACCTAAAACAGATTTCAGCACACTTATTCAGAAAGCATTTGCTGAACAAACTGGTGAATGAATGGTTGTCACAACAAATTTGTGAGCTCCTGCGTGGCAGGGACCGCACTGTACCTTCCTTGCAGTGCTTGCTCTGCTGCAGGGCTAGACCTAGAGCAGGAGCCTATACTTTCTTGTCCTGTGTTCCCTGTTTCTGTCAAAATACTGCCTCCTTCGGATCCCCCAGAGGCAAAACCCCATTTTTATACTTGATACAATGCCTCTCCTTGCCTTCTTGCAGGATTTTGTGCATTTAACCAGCCTACATGTTCTACCTGGGTGACTTCTTCTTCACTCTGCCCACCCCTTGAATTTGTTGTTTATCATTTTCATATTATTTTATACATACACACACTCACATTCATTAGCTGTCACGTGGACTGCTGTGAAACAGGCTCATCTTCCTCTTGTTGCCTAGACAGCAACAAGAATGCAAATGACAGCAGGGTCTTTTGTCTGGTCCCTGATAGATCCCAGGTGCCTGTACCAGTGCCTGGCACATTCGGTCACTCAATAAACACTGAATGAATAAACCTTCCCCTCATTACTCCTATGAGATTTATCTGCTGAACTGCTTTTCTCTGATCAAGTAACTTACGGTCTAAAACTTTCAATTATTCCCTACAAATAAAATGTATTTTTCTACATAGTTTGGCCCCATATTGGGTGACTTCTGTTTGAATTTGGTGTTTATTATTCTCATACTATTTAATATACATACACAGACACACATGTATAGATGGTTTCTACATATGAGATATCCCTAAGCATAATAACAATAATAGCAAAATTTTGCAATTTTAAAATTTTATTTAAATGGTATCACATATATACTCTTCACACACACACACACACACACACACACACACACACACACAAGGAAACAAGGTGCTAGAAACAGGAGAAACTTTTCCAAGTTTCCACAGCAAGGAAATGGAAGAGCTAAAATTTAAACTTGACCCCCTAATGCTTGGATCTGTGAGGGGAAGTATGGTCCAATGGCTTAGGGCATGGTTTTTTGAGTCAGATTGCAAATCTGAGCTTCAAAACATGCACCTATCCAATGACCCAGCAATTCCATTCCCATGTGAAATGAAATCCCATGTCTAAATAAATACTACTGCAAGAATATTCTTATCAGCCTATTTCATAATAATAGCCCCAACTGGCCCAAATGCTCATAAATAGGAGAATGGATAAACACACTATGGTATGTTTATACAATGAAATACTACTTAGAAATAAAAAGAATGAACTACTTATAGACCCAACAATACAGTTGAATCTCAGACTTTATAGTTAGTGATGAAGGGAGTCACAAGAACGTACTCCCTCTATGATTCCATTTTTATAAAATCTCGAAATAGTCAAATACAGTATAGAGTGAAAGGTCAGACAGTGGTGGGAATATTCTGTGTCTTGGTTTGGATGGTGGCTACAAGAGTGTACACCTCATCAAAACGTATCAAACTGGGACTTCCGGCCAAGATGGAGGTGTGGGCGGACACACTGTGCCTTCTCTCACAGCCGAGATTGGGGACAGCAAATATTTGGAAACAAGAAAACAACCAAAACTTATGGAAAGTTGAACTGTATAGAGGTCCAACGACCATTCATCCAGACCAGTGAGAGGGGCGGAGTCGCAGCAGGAGGAAGTGGAAGTGCGGGCCCGGGAATGCAGGTGGCAGCGGCTGGCGGTTCCCAGGTGCACAGGCGGCAGCTGGTGAACCCTGGGCACGGGGGGGCAGCTGTGCAGACCCAGTGAGGCCGCACAGGGTGGCTGGCTGACCAGGTGGTCCCACATTCGCACTCGCAGACGGTCCAGGCAGAGGGGAAGTGGCAGAAGGGACTGAATCCAGGAGAGAGGGGAGCAAGCGCCATTGTTCCCTCTCAGACCCCGCCCCCACATACAGTGTCACAACCCAGTGACTTGGCTGCCCCACACTGGGGAGCGCCTGAGGCTCCACTCCTAACTACGTAATAGCCGCGGCCAGACTAAAATCAAACCAAACCAAACCAAAACAAAACAAAACAAAACAACAACAACAACAAAAAACACCAAAAATGGCTCAAACCAGAGAACAAATGAAATTCCCAGAGCCAATTCCTCTAAGCCGTGAAGAGATAGCCAACCTATCAGATGCACAGTTCAAAGCCCTGGTGATCAGGATGCTCACAGAATTGGCTGATTTTGCTCACAAATTAGATGAAAAAATGCAGGTTACAATACATGAAATGAAGGAAGATGCATGGGGAACCAATAAAGATGGGAGGAAAACTGGGACTCAAATCAATGGAGTGGACCAGAAGGAAGAAACTAACAACCAAACAGAAAACGAGGAAGAAACAAGAATTCAAAAAAATGAGGAGAGGCTTAGGAACCTCCGGGACATCGTTAAACATCCCAACATCCGAATGATAGGGGTCCCAGAAGGGGAAGAAGAAGAGCAACAAGTGGAAAACTTATTGGAACAAATAATAAAGGAGAACTTCTTCAATCTGGCAAAGGAAATAGACTACCAGGACGTCCAGGAAGCTCAGAGAGTCCCAAAGAAGTTGGACCCAAGGAGGAACACACCAAGGCACATCCTAATTACATTAGCCAAGATTAAAATGAAGGAGAGAATTCTAGAAGCAGCAAGGGATAAGGGGACAGTCACCTACAAAGGAGTTCCCATCAGACTGTCAGCTCATTTCTCAAAAGAGACCTTCCAGGCAAGAAGGGGCTGGAAAGAAGTATTCCAAGTCATGAAAGGCAAGGACCTACATCCAATATTACTCTATCCAGCAAAGCTGTCATTTAGAATGGAAGGGCAGATAAAGTGCTTCTCAGATAAGGTCAAGTTCAAGGAGTTCATCATCACCAAGCCCTTATTATATGAAATGTTAAAGGGACTTAGCTAAGAAAAAGAAGATCAAAAATATGACAGTGAAAAGACAGCAAACTCACAGCTATTAAGAACCACACCTAAAACAAAAGCAAACTAAGCCAACAGCTAGAACAGGAACAGAACCACTGAAATGGAGATCATATGGAGGGTTAGCAACAGAGGAGTGGGAGGAGGAGAGAGGGGGAAAGGTACAGAGAATAAGTAGCATAGACAGTGGGTAGAAAATAGACATGGGGAGGGCAAGAATAGTGTGGGAATGTAGAAGCTAAAGAACTTATGACACATGGACATGAACTAAAGAGGGGGAATGTGGGTGGGAGAGGGTGTGCAGGGTGGAGGGGAATGATGGGGGAGAAATGGGACAACTGTAATAGCATAATCAATAAAATATATTTAAAAAAGTATCAAACTGAATGCTTGAGATGTGTGGATTTTGTTGTGTGCTAATTATATTTTAATTAAAAATAAAATCTTGGCTTTACCATTTACTGGCTTTGTGATCTGGTTTCTGAGTTACTTTACCTCTGAAGCTTGAGTTTTCTCATTTATAAAGTAAAAAACAGCCCTGGCTGGTGTAGCTCAGTGGATTGAGCGCGGGCCTGTGAACCAAGGGATCGAGGTTCGATTCCCAGTCAGGGCACATGCCTGGGTTGCAGGCCAGTTCCCAGCATGGGACACATGAAAGGCAACCATACATTGATATTTCTCTCCTTCTCCCTCTCTCCTACCCTTCCCCTCTAAAGATAAATAAATAAATAAATAAATAAATAAATAAATATAAAAAAATAAAGTAAAAAACACTGACAGCTTTTCAATGTTTATATGTTTTGACTTTATGCATCTTCTTAATTATCTGAAAGAAAATATAGGAGAACCTTAAACTGGTCTTGGGGTGGGAAGAGCTATATAAGTATAAAGTCTTGGGATAAGTCACAAAGAAAACTGCTGTTACATTTAACTACATAGACAGAACAAAACAAAACAAAATTATCTGTATTTAAAAAAAAGCCCTCCATAATAAAATTATAAATGAAGTTAAAATGGTAAAAGTATTTGCAATGAATATGACAGAGAATAAACAGCCTTAATTATATCCAGTCAAGAAACAGATACTTGTAAAGTATCTTTTAAAAAAGATACTATTTTTTTCTGCTTAAAAAATGACCAAAGAAAATGAACAAGCAATTCATAGAAGAAATCCAAATGGCTAACAAACCTAAGAATTGGTCAACAGAACCATTAATTAAAGAAATATGAATCAAAATAATGAGATACCATTTCCTTTTATTCATGTGGAAAACATTGAAAAATACTGACTTGTTTTTGCAATGCTTCTGCACTATTGGATTGCTGATAGGACCATAAATTAGTACCTTTCTGGAAACAATTCGGTGGCAAGAATTTTCTTAAAAATGTTTTTGCCATTTGTCACAGTTGTCCCACATTTAAATATCTACTAAAGAAAATAATCAGAGATGTGATCAAAGACTTCTATATAAGGTTGTTCATCACAGTCCTATGGATAATAGTAAAAATTAAAAACAACCTGAATATCTAAAATATTATTCAGCTATAAATATGGTGTTTTGAAATAGTACTTAATGCAATAAAAATAAAATATTTTTATTGCAGAGTAATAAAACACAAGCCATGTGATTCACTTTTTAAAAAAATAGTTTATATACTCACAGAAAAAAACCCTAAAAAGAAATACACCAAAATGTTAGCAGTAGTTATTTTGGGGGAGGAGACAGACTTTGGAGACAACTATTTTCTTCTTAAATTTCTCAGTATATTTATACCTCCAACTTTTCTACAATAAGCATAAGTTACTCTTTTTACTTATTTATTTTTAATGGAAGAGTATTATTATTACTTTTATAATGAAAGAATAAGCCTTTTTTTGTTTTCTGTGCCAGATTTGGAGGCACAGTCCTGGCTGGGAGAGGCTCTAAGGAGCTGGGCTGGGGGCTGGGGGCGGATGGCAGCGGGTCCTTCCCTGGTGAGTTCAGCTGGGTGCAGCTGGACACACCTGTCACAGATCCAGTCATTGAGCCGGAGGTGGGTCCGGGGGAAGCAGGACACTGACCCTGGACCTGGAGGTTCCACAGACTGGCTATGCTGAGCAGAAGCGTGTGGCTCCTCTCGTGTGGCTGACACCTGCACCTCTGCCTTGGGACGCCACTCCTCAAATGCAGACATCTGTTATGGACCGGAAGAGAACGGGTGCGGGGACCCATGTAAAGCTATTCCCACGGAGATGTAACTAACTCACAGTGAGCCCACCCGCCCTGGGGTGAGGGAGGAGCAGTAACCACTTCTCTCACACAGAGAGTGGGCTCCAACTAGCCCCACCACGTCCTAGGTTTGCATTATATCCAACTCTGGACTTGAACTCATCTATCTCTTGTTGCAGCTTCTGCTGTATACAGACTCCATTGATCCCATATAGTCAACTTGTCAGTGCCTGGCCTCATGCCTTTGGCTCTGGGGTTTCCTGGGGCCCAGCTCAGCAGTCATCATATACAGGCTCCCAAATGGAAGGTCATGAGTTACACTTTATGAAGCTTCTCTCAGGACAGTGTGATGTTCGGTGATGGCTATACCCTCTCTTTCTCCTACACTCTGATTCTGCTGAAGAATACAGGCTAAGACATCTAATCTTAGATAACTTTTCTGAACCTTATACTCTTTAAACTAGGGATGATGTAATGGCACATAATTTGCGTGTTGGATGAACGAGCCAGTAGACACAAGGTGGCGGAGCAGCGCTTGACACTTGGTCAGTGTGCGGTAAGGGGGAGCCATCATTGCCAACCGACAGTTAGCAAGCAGACCTGACATTTCCTGTGTAAAGATCTCACTTTACCTTTACAACAACTTTGCAAGATTTGTGTTATTATCCCCTAATTTTTTTAAGTGAGGAAATGTGTTCTTAAAGAATTGCTTAAAATTACAGAGCCAGTCCCAAGCAGAGCCGCAGCCTCACCCAGAGCTCCCCGGTGCTCGCAGGTGCTCGCGACCACGCACTTGCCTCCGCACCGCCCTGTTTCTCCCGCTCACGTCCGACCCAGGGCTCCTGGTTGTACGTCTTGGCCCTACTGCTTGTCAGTGACTCTGGGAAATCACGTCACTATCCTGAGTACTCAGTTTTCATACATAAACTGAAAGAAATATCTAATTGACCTATTTCACAGGGGTGTCGTTCTTCAGATCAAATTAAGTACAAGGGATTTTAGAAAGTACTTGTAAATTGTTATTTGGTCATCAACTAACAGCTTAGAGGCTATATCAGTTCATTCTCACTGCTTTGACAGAGAAGCCTTATAATCTTACTAGTTGAACACAGTAAAGGGTTATTTCTGCTTCATGTCGTGTCCTATTGGTGGGGGCTGGGCTCGGCTCCAGATAGCCTTTCAGGGACGTGGGCTGATAAATGCTCTGGACATGTGGTTTCCAAAGTTGCCCTGGGTGTCAGCATCCTGCCAGGATGCAGGAGAAGAGTATGGGGAAAGCACATTTGCTTCTTGTCCATTTCAGTCTGTAAGTGATCCCGTTAGTTTTACTCATTCCATTGGTGAGAGCTAACCACAAAGGGGTCTGGGAAATGCAGTCCCTGGCTGGGTTGTGCTTGCCCGCAGGAAGTGTACACTGGGGAAGAGGAGCACAGAACTTCGGGGGACGCATAGCATCTCTGCCCAGGAGGTCCCATGGTTCAGCATCCTTCTTTTATCTGAAGATGCAAACTAAGCCAAGAATGATGCCATTGACTCAGAATCGCAAACTTAATTAACGACAGAGTAAGATCTTGAGTGTGGGTCTTCTGACTCATGACAAGCGTAACTAATGTTATCATCCTCTTTGTCATTAGTATGAGTAAGTAGCTCATGGCATCTTTTCTTGTTTGCAGAGCTCTGGCAAAACAAGGTTGGGGTGGCTGTCTTCCATGGATTCTCTGTAATATTGGCCAAGCTTGGCTGACATAACTAGCTGTATTGAGGTTGACAGGATCTGTCCCCAGTGTTGCTTTGAGTGAAAGCCCTCCAGGTTTTCTTCTCTGTGCGCAGTTGTTCTACTTCTGTGATGTTTCAAAAAGGGCAGCCTCTTCTGAAAATAGACTCAGGCAGGATGCTGCAGGAATGTCCCCTGCGCCCCACCTCCGTCTCCACCTCCATGCGTTCCTTCCCCCTTTCCTTGTGTCCCTGGCTCTGCTGGGGACTCTCATGACCCCGCTGATGAGAATTGCTGGGATGGTTTCCGTGGCTCATCTATCTTCACTTCCTCTCTTCCCTTCTGCGCTCCTGAGGGAAAATTAAAGAAAACAACTTCTCTTTCTTCGGAGAGCTGAGTAACGTGTCATATCACCTTGCCTTTGGCTGGAGTGATATCAGTGCTGGAGAGGAATGTGGCCTTTCTTGGACTGAGGGGCAGCTCTGATTGTTGGTAAGATGCCATATGTGGGAAAACAATTTAATTGGTGCTTAAGAAACACAATTTTTGGGTAGATGATACATTTAAAAGAAGATATCTGCAGGAGTAAGTATTAATAAATGGGTCATGGGGGTGGACATGGTTGTAAACTGTAACCGTCTCAAATCCTCCAGCAGCCACAATGCCTTGCAGGCCTGGCCCAGTTGACAGCTTCAGGCAAGACCAATGGTTAAGACAGCCTGCCAGAGCGTTATAAGGCTGGCAGGTGAAGCATTATGTCAGCCAAGGTTCAGCCAGAAAGCAGAACCACTAGTCCATATAGTGAGAGATTTATTACAGGGATTTAATCTCACACAATTGTGGGAGTTGGTCTAAAGTCTTGTGAGAGGTTGTTGCTTTTTGGTCTGGTGCTGGAGCCTAAAGTCAGTAGGCAGGCATCTGGGAAGAAAAGATGTATATGAAATGGGAGAAGTAAGAAGAGACTGGAACTAACACAGGGATCCAGAAGCCATGAGAATAGACTAGAACCTGCGTCAATTCCCATCATCTCTAAGCCTCCGGCTTTGATGATGTGTGTGATGGCAGGAGAAGCTGTCACGGAGCTAAGCACACCTTGCCCTGGAGTCGCATAAACTGAAGGGAGCGATCCAGCAGAAGGTGCAGTTGCTGCACTCTCAAGGTGAGCCAGCTGATGAGTGACAGTGCGTGTGAGGTGCAGCAGAGCCTGGTCCCCTGCACCCACTTTCTGGACATAAATGGTATATGGCTTCATCTTCCTTTATCTTCCAGATCTCACACAGCATGTGTCTGGGGGCCAATGCTGACCCAGAGCTTCTGAGAAACATAGTTCATATTAGCTAAATTGACCTGATACAAATTTACCACAATCCATCTTGTAGACTTCCAATCTGCATGTGTTAACTTTGAATGTATTTAATTTCCTAACAAAGACAATAGCAAAATCATGCAGCTATCCATTGTACAACTGAAAACACTCTAATTCTCTCCCTAAAAGAAGGTACAAAGTCCCTTTATCTATAGATGAGGTTTTTTTCTACTTGTAACTGATTCTCCTATTAGTATCCTCTACCTTAAATACTGAGGTTAACTACTATTAACACAACCTAAATGGTAGAGAATTACAGGAAGAGAGTAAGAAAGAAAAAAATTGGTTACTGTGTACAGAAATATATTCTTATTAAAATAAGAAAAATATTCATAATTATTACTGCTCTCATGTTTTAATTGTTCACATGGTTGTAGCTGTGATTCATAAGTGTGTTCTTGCATTTCTCAATCCATATTTATTTCTTTTGTTCTTAATGAGCAACTTGATTGGTCATAGTTTCCTCTCTAGTAGGGTAACAAAACCCTTCATTCCTGAAGTGTCTGGGCCACTAACAGCATTGTCTATAGTTTTCCATTACTTTATTCTCTTATAATTATAATTCCATTATAATTAATTCTATTAACTTAATCACATGGTCTGGGAGTACTAAAGGTACTCTGTTATTGGTCGAATTCTGTCTTCGAAAAAGATATGTAGAATTTCTAACCTGCAGTCCTTATAAATGTGACTTTATTTGGAAATGGGTCTTTCTAGACGTTATCAAATTAAGATGAAGTCATTAAGTTGAGCCCTAATCCAACACGACCAGTGTCCTTATAAGGAGAGGGAACTTTGGACTCAGACACACACAGAGAGAACAGACACCATGTGAAGACAAGACACGGAAGGAAGACAGCAAGGTTATGTGGAGGCAGAGATTGGAGCTATTACATCACAAGCCAAAGAGTGCCTGAAGCTACAGGAATTGGAAGAGGCAAGGGAGGCTGCTCCCTTGAAGGATTCAGAGGGAGCATCTTGATTTTGGACTTCAGAACTGTGAGAAAATACATTTTAGTTGTTTTAAGCCACTCTGCCTGTGGTACTTAGTTACAGCAGCCATAGAAAACTAATATGCACCCCAAGGAGTCCCCTGCATTCCATTGCAATCTTGCTTACCCCCACTGTGTAGTAACAGTCTAATTTCCCATCAGTAATCAGGCCCAGCAAGTGCAGTCACCCTGGACTGGCCTGCTGACTTACTGGCACAAGGAACTCAAAGGTGCAGGGGGCAGTATCAACTTCCATGTTAAGGGAACCATTGCTTTGTCCCCTGTTGAAAGCATTCTTCCCGTGACTTCTAGACAAGTAGAGCCCGAAATTGCAGGGTCAGAAAGCACATTATTTCACTGATGACTCAGTAGGAATGACAGAGAAAGAATCCACTTTCATTTCCATTCCTTGGTTTCTGGACCTGTGAATCCTGACGATGTGAGAAATAGCACTATCTATCTATTCAGGGCATGTTTTTCACTTTGGCACACATAACTCCCATTCTGCAAGGTATTGCCCTGCAGCTGGTGCTATAACCGAGCCTTCAAAAGGCCATTCCTCTGTTATAGCAGGCCAGCTGCTTCAGGGTCGGGGAGCAGGGTAAGACCAGTGTATTTCATTAGCTCATTGCTGTATTTCATTTGTGCTATAAGACAATTGTGCTATAAGACAAATTGTTGGTGAAAAATACAGTGCTGAGTAGCATACCATGACAGTGAAAAAGGCAAAGTCTTCTTTTATTTTGGATTCCACTTAAAACTGACAGCTTTTTTGGGTTCCTCAGTAAATATGAATAGTGCCCAAATGAGGTATATGTTGCCTTAAATACAAAGAATCCACTAAGCTCCTTTCTTGGTGGTAAGAAGGGCCAGATTCTGCAACTTGCTCTTCAATTTGGAAGCGATATTTCAACAAGTTCTAGACCACGGGAGTCCAACAAGTTTCACCAAAGTAGAAGACCTCTGAATTTTTGTGGAAAACATTTCCTACACTCTGGCATCCATGTGTCTAACTAATGTGTTTAGTGTGTGCTTACCTCCTGTTCACAATTTGCATAATATTATCAATGTCATGGATTAGCATGATATCTTGCAAGGTCCCTACGACACAGTCATGACACAGGGCTGGAGAGTTGATTAGCCCTGAGATACAGGGCTGTGAGAATATATCACTGGTCCTACAGGCTGGAAGCCCACTGCTTCTTAGGGACAGGTTTTGAAGTGGGCTGAATACTCTCTTCATACCTCCTATGATATTCCTGCTTACCATAATCTCAGAACATGACCTGTTTTGGAAAGAGAGTCTTTGCAGATATATTAAGATGAGTCAGACCTTAAATTCAATGACTGGTGTCTTTATAAGAAAAGAAAAGCAGACACACAGGGAAAAACAACCTGTGAAGGTAGAGGTAGAGATTGGAGCGATGCATCTACAAGCCAAGGAACCCCAAGAGGTGCTAGCAACCAAGGAGCTAGAGTTTGGAAGTCTAGCTTCCAGACTGTGAAAGAATAAATATCTGCTGTTTCAAGCCACCCAATTTTGGTATTCTGTTATAGCAGCCCAAGGAAATAAATGCAGGAAAACATAAAAAATAATTTACCAGGTTCATAGCTATATACACATTCTATTGGCTTTATTGATTTTCTCCATTGATTAGAAAACATCAGGAACAGCAGCTGTAATTGGACTCACCATATAATTAAGTTTATGATAATCCACTGTCATTCCCACCTTTATTCTGCACAGGTCAAGTAAGTGAGTTAAAAGGAGTGTGGTAGGAATGGCCACGCTTACACCTTCAAGGTATTGTGTGTGGTATTAATCTCTTTGGCCCTCTAGAAATTGGTATTGCCTTTGGTTTCATATTTTAGTAGATAAAAGCAGTTGTGGTGACTTCTACTTGCCTTTTCCTATCATAATGGCTCTCACTCCATGGGTGAGGGAGGAATTCTGCCAGTTGGCAGAACAGGGAATAACTACAGATTGGGTTGGGGTTTGAGGACCCACTGTGAGATGGACCTGAGCCAAAACTCCTTTGGTTTTCCAATTACCACAAGCCTCTACACTGACTAGTATACCGTTGTGGTGCTTTGAGTGTCTAGGAATTAGTGTCAGTTCAAAGTCACACTGTCTAGTAATCTCGCCACATTCTGACTATTTCCTTTTTCCTGAAGCAGTCTCTCTCTTGGGCGAATGGCTGCAAGTGCTTTTGGAGGAGACCAGGAGGGAGATGCACAATGCAAGTTTCTGGTTGTATAGCAGGTCTTTTCTCAAGAAGACCTGGTGTGCTCCTCATTCAAGGGTCTCTGGGGCTGTGAGCTGGCTAATAGAACATGAATTCAGTGGTTGTGACTCTCTGTTGTGACTAAGTCAGACCTAGAGCTTTTTAGCTCACATAAGTCAAAGAAGACTCTAGAAGTCTGCCCATCTTTATCAGTTCTAGAGACCCCAAAAAGCTCCTCTGTGCTTAATGGTACCTGTCCCAGTCTCCTTTCTCTACAATATGCCAAGGAAATTTTGGCATTTTACCCACATTTATCGTGGGCCACCTTTTGGTTCAGATTTCTGTCAACCAAACAAGTAAACTGTTAAAGCAATCACCAGCTCCTTAAGCAAACATGTTGAGCCTGAAATCTCTGCTTAATGGCTCACATTGAAGCTTGGCTTGATCCAACTTTATTTTCTTTCCAAGTTGATCCCACCCCATGAGGAGCCACTCTACATGTTTCCCAGGTTTTTGTCCATATAAATAGGCAAAAGTGTACCATTATTTTGGTCTATATCTTGCTTCCTCATGGCTCACACTTTGTACACTACCCTCTGGGGCCTGTGGACTGGAGTCTGGTTATGAATCTAGGAGCACTGAGAGATGGTCAAAGAGTGCTGAGGAGGCATAACTCCCCACAAGGCAGCTGCCTCAGGTGAAGTCGTTGTAGGTTCTTTGGCCAAGGGGAGGCTAACCTCCTCATCGATGGGTGGAAATACTGGCCAGGAGTTGGCAGAATTGAGGGGTTAGAGTCTATCCTTACGTCTCTGTCTCAGTTTACAGGGTCCTATCCCTTCAAAGTCAATGAAGAAACTCCATGAGGCTGACAAGTCAACTTGTGTTACAGATTAGCTCCCTGAAGAGCTAGACTTGGGGTTTAGTTTCGGTTTTTAGAAGTCTCAACCCGGTGGCCCCAGGAGATAGGTTTATTTTAGGGCCATAATTGAAGCTTTCAAGTTCCTTATATGAGTATTGGGCTGGAAATTTAAAGCCCCTGTCTCATCATTCTGCCCCCCACCACTGCCCCTGCCATTTTCTCCTGTGCACTGACAATAATCCAGTCTTACTAATTTCTCAGTTTTACTAAAATTTTCATTGGCAGCCAATTCTTGGTTACGAAAAGCCTCGCCTTCTATAGGCACTTGATTACAAGTGTCTGTAGGTGATAATTTAGGTAACTATTTTACCACTGAATACCATATACTAGCAGCCCCCACTTTGACCCTGGAAACAGGGTCATTGATGCCTTTCAATCCAGTCAGATCAGAAAGCCAATTCCAGAAAAGCCAGGCCCAATTCAGAGAACCCATTTTCAAGTCTGTTTCTCTGGAAGCTTCTGATCCCACATTCTGTATCGGACAAGGTTCCATCAGAGAAGCAGAACCACTCAGGATATATCTCACAATGGATTTATTTTAGGAATTTGGGCCTTAGGCTATTGTGGATACTCCATGAGATGCTGTTGTTTTGGAAACTGGTACTAGATCCTGAAGCCAGCAGGGAAGGCAGCCTGGAAAGACAGCTATGTAGTGGGGGAAGCAAGGACAAGGCGGAACTTAGATGATCTAGAATCCGTAAGGGTGGACGAGAACCCACACTGATCTGTCACCAGCTGAGCCTGTAACTTTGGTGATGGGTGTTCTGCAGGAGAAACTGGTGCCCAGAACTGTGCTTTGCGGCAAAGCTTGGGAATATGTTCTTCCTAAGGCTTCACTATTCTTTTAAACACTGACACCTTGTGACAAGGAACATCTCTGTGTCCCTGAGACTGAAAACATCTGGGTATCTAGCAGGAAGACCTCCTGGGCCCAGAGTCTGGAACAGTCAGGCCTATTCTCCCTGCGTCCTTCCACACTGAGGTCCCTGTAGAACTTTGTTTCAGGTTCTGGGCACCCAAACCAAAATTCCTGGTATTTGTTTCAACTTTGAAAAGTGCTTTCACACATGTATATTTTATCCTTAGCTTCTCACAGAAACAGATGCTAAAAGAAGTTTAACTTGTCTAAGTCATCCCCAAAAGAGGCAAGGAGGCATGGGAGGCCTGCCTTAGAGATTCAGGGTAATTTTTATCTTTGGAGAATCTTCTTGTTCAGGGCTAAGAGCCATGATGCTGTTATTAATGATCACCTTGGAACTGTGGACAGGAATTTGCAGAACTGGGAACCAATCTTGTTAATTACTTGTCACTTCAGCTGCTTGGAAACCAATCATGCTTTGACACAAATGCAGGGGGCTCTCCACAGTGGTTGGGTCCCCTGAGGAGCTATTTGAAAATAGTTCTGCTTGGGAGGGGGGCTATTATTTTTTCAGAGGCAAGTTTGGGGTAGGAAGGTGTAGAATGCTGTGTGGGTTCCTGATACCCATTCTTCCAGTTGAGGTCTACTCTTCTACCCTTGACACTCAGTATAATGCCTGGAAACAACTATTCTAATAATAAATTTTGCCCAGCAAATGGGCTTATCTAATTATAATGATATGTGAGTACTAGTTGAAGACCTTAAAAAATAGACTTACATACAAAGTTGACATTCATTCAGGAGATAGTATATCTAGGTACTTATAATTTATAGGTCCTTTTGGACTCTGTACAACAAAACTATGTCCATATTCAATCAGACGACTCGGAAGAACACTGCATTGTTGATCTTGTTATAGTAAATTCCCCTCCAGGAACAACTTGGGTCTTCTCCAAGAAAAAGTCGTTTTCTATAATGGAAATGCTGATGATATGCTTGCAGCGTGGTGTGCAAGAAGAGGAGAGGCAAAGTGGCCAAATCTTTTGGACTTCTCCCTTGTCTGCCATTATCTCTATTCCATTTTTTTGCATTGCTAACATGCCAAGCAACTAAATCAATGTCTCAAATTAAACACTAAGATCAAATGGCCTGTGAATTCCAGATCTTGGAGGAGAAATTTATTTATATAAATCATCCATGTCCTCTTTTGAATTCAGAAAACTTTTCTTCTTTGGTTAATTCATTTTCCAGCAAATGGACCCAGTTCTTTTTCATGGCTGACCCCTGACAAATAGGTCAGCAGGGTGCAGAATGTCTTCAGCTGGACAGTATTGTTTTATAACAAATCCAATATGCATGCTGGTTTTCTAAAGGCAGGAACCTCTTCCTCCTGACATCTCCTATGATTAATATAGTGTCCAGCACATAGTAATTGCTCAATAAGTAGTTGTAGTTGAGGGTGATGAGGGACTTTACCCCATTAGATAGGAGGCTTCCATCTCAATCATGGAATAGTATGATATTCTTAGTTATTGGAACCTGCTATAATATTAAAAGAATCAATTTATGAAAATAGCGACTCTTTCAAGTGTTAACACATGTGTCTTAGGCCACTTGTCCTCCTTAGAAATGCAGCTTCCATCTTATGTTGAAATCTTTAATATTATGGAAAGGAAGATAGGTGAAAAATAAATTAATAGCAAGCTTTTATTAAGCACTTACTATATTCTGAGTGCCACACCTGAGCTCATGACAATACTGAAAATAAGGCATGATCCTTGCTGTAAATGAACTCCTGGTCCTCTGGGGGAGAGGTCCACCTACAGAACCACAGTGAATGGTTCTACAGAGTAAAGGGTGTGGTTAAGGTATACGGTGACTAAGGAGGTTAGAGCTGGCAGGGGAGGTTTCTAGGGGAGCTGATCCTGAACCAGGTCCTTGAATGGTAGGGAGGCTTTACATGAGGAACACAGAGTGAGACAGAGAGTGAAGCAGGGTTCCTTGAGCTGTGGCATCAGCAGCAGTTTACCAGTTTAAGGAGAAAAGTGACAAGGCCATGATGTTTGTGTCTGTGGAGTCCCCTCTCGTTTCTGGGTTTCCCCCAAACAACAGACCAGCTTCCAACCAGGGCCAGCACTGACCATAACAGGCATGTCTCATGACCTACCCCTTGTTCTTTCCACTAAATGGTCTTTCTGTCCTTAAGCCACGGGTATTTCTGTACTCTGTAGGTCTCTTCTCTCCCATCCTGTGTGCTCGGCCAGTGTTATGACCAGATTGTCCCATTAATTCTCCAATATGTGGTCTAATTCACATGCTGAACCCCTAAATACCAGGTTAAGCTCTGTCCTGAGAGCCATATTCTGTTGCCTGTAATTCCAGCAGCTTGCTTCAAACCGGAGGGACCAGCAGGCAACACACTGCACCTATTCACCTGCTCCCTTGCACACCCCACTGCCTGGGACTCAGCTATGAAGCCAGTCCCGCTCCTGGCTCTTTAGGACCCATCTTTGTGCACCCCAAGTTTACTATAACTCAGTGGGTCCTTGGTTATTGGACACATATGAGACTATTATTGTTTATCTGTGATTTTGCTCTCTACCCCCTATAACACAGGGAGGCATGAATTATTGACCCCTGCAGCAGGTTGAATTGTGTCCCCAGAACAATATGTTCAAGTCCTAACCTTCAGTGCCTGTCCAAGTAACCTTATTTGAAAATAGGGTCTTTGATTCAATCTAATCAAGTTAAAATGAAGTTATACTGGATCACGGTGGGCTCTAGATCCAATGCCCATGTCTTTATATGAGAAAGGAGAGGGAGATTCAAACACAGGGACATGGGCATGAGAAATAGGTCATGTGCTCCACAGGTGCTCCGATGGCAGCAATGCAGCTGCAAGCCAAGGACTGCCAGCAGTGACCAGAAACTAGGAGAAGGGCAAGGAAGGATTCTCCCCTAGAGCCTACAGAGGGAGCATGGCCCTGTCGACACCTTGATGTTGGACTTCCAGCTTCCAGAACCATGAGAGAACACACTTCTGTTGTTCTAAGCCACCCAGTTTGTGGTATTTTGCTACAGAAGCCCTGGGAAACAATGTTTTTCACAGACCTGAAAATACTGAGAGAGTCTGTAACTTGCCCAAGGGCACACAGACCAAAGTGGCAGGACTGGGATTTGAGCCCAGGTGTTGCTCCAAAGCCGGGGCTCTTTCCTGCAGACTTCAGCTGGGCGCTGCAGCCTCCTGTTCGCCCACTGCGCCCCCCACTGCGCCCCCCACTGCACCCCTGACAGTTGCCCGGCCACTCTTCCCACTCCCTCTCCCGATGGTGTTGGGAATTCAGTTCCCAGCATGAGTTCCTAAACTTCTACAGTATTTTGAAAAACACCCACAGGGCAAGCACCTCACACATAAAATGTGTCATTGCGTTAAAACAAAAAGAGGGTTAAAAATCCCAGCCTATCTCAGTAAATGCGTGCGGTGGAGGCTTCAGATAGGCCCTGCCAGGGGTTGTAATCACACAAATGGTAAATGTTCTTTGAGTTGGACTATACTACAAACTTTGTGGAAGTTTGTAACTGATTCAATATGTAACTGCAAATGCTATTTTTAAATTCTCTCCCTTGACTTGGTGTCACTGGGATTTAGTTCAACACAACAGAAATTAGGTCAAAGTTTGATTTCTAAGGTAAAAGTTGAAGCTGTTGCTGATCTGGACAGGGGCCGAGGCTTCGTTCCAGCTCCTGGGGTCCCTGGCTGTGCTCACTTAGGCCTTGGAAGGGGCCGTCTGGCAAGAGCCAAGCTGCCTGCCCGGTGGCACTGATCGCTGCTTGCTTGACTTTCACAGAAAGGACAGATGTTCCTTTCCTGGCCAGCGAACAAGCCCTCCTGTGCCAGGTGGCAAAGAAACAGCAGCTGCAGTTTCTGATTCCAAGAGGTTAGGATCTAAGTAGGAGTCAAGACTGATTTCTCAGCACAGAGGGAGCGGCCAACCTCCAGGCTTAAAAAGGCCAGAGGCATTCTAGAGGAGGTGTCCCTGTGGCCTTCAGTGGGCAAGGGACCCTTCATGCAGAGCAAGGTGGAGCAGAGCCTTGAGGTAGGGCAGCAATTTGGGGAATCAGCAGAGAAAGGAGGGAGCAAAGTCTCCAAGAGGTGACCCAGAGCTGGGATGTGAAGAGGCCTGGGGTCGAGAGACCAGGTTGATAGGGGGCAAAGAGCAAGTTGCTGGCTGACTTTGAAAATCAGATGGAGGGACAGTTTGGGCACTGGCAGCCACTTTTTCCCAGTTGCTTAATGGGGAGCTTGGGGCAGATTTGGGGGTTGAGGTGGTAGGGGACTGGGGCTATGAAATGGGTCTACAATTACAGAGAATGGCATAGCCTGTTGTGGAGGTGCTGAGGACATTGCTAGATGCACCTGGTTCCATTGATGCTTTCCTTGCATTTATTCAACTATTTTTATTTACTTGCCTTGCTTTGCTTTGCTATGTTAAGTACTTAAGCACTCCGATTACTAGATCTAGAAGGCTCAGCTGAAGGCCCCTTGTGGGGAGGTGGGCCTGTGGTAGTCTCTGTTGTTCAGCCATCCCAGCTGTTTGGGGAGGAGATAGCGTGTGCGTAGGGTTGTTCTAAGCAGACACACTTGCTAACCTTATGCCTATGTTTTCTGTCTGTAGGAAAGAAGGAACTATATAAAACAAAGAGATGATTAGCCAACTTGAGTTCCCCATGACAGAAAATGAGGAAAGACTTCCAAATTCTCTACTAATGGTGATGTTGCCAGAACTCACCCCTGCAGCTGGTGGGCTGGCCGCCCTGCCTCTGACTCAGCTCACTCCCCACTGCCCTTTCCCTGGGTTGATTGCAGCCATGTGAAAAATTAATCCCTTGCGAATGAGCCACTGAGAACCCTCAGAGAAGCATAGAGGGACCAGCAGATGCTGTGCTTGCCTGAAGCCGTCAAGGTCTGTGACCTCCACCATCAGTGTCCTTGCCACTCCAAGGGGGTCACCCCTGTCACTTTGGGCTTGGCCTTCCAGTGCCCCTTTCACTCACAGTCTTCATCCTCCCTTGAGTTACCCTTGCGTGGGGCTTGGCGTGAGCCTCTCCTGGTACTTCATGGAGATGCAGGGCGGTGGTATGGAAGGAGTGGGCTCTGGAGAAGCATGGATTGGGGTTCCAACTCTGGCTCTGCCTCTCACTTTGTGATTCTAATCTTTTCCAGCCGCAGTTTCCCCTTTTGTAAAAATACATATGTATTAGGCGTTGTTTTGAATCTTACATAAGGTGTTTGGCACCCAGTGGGCCCTATTCAGTCCCGGCGCTGGTTTCCTTGTTGTTTATTTCTGATGGGGTGTCTTGGAGGGTGAGGCCCTAAGCCAGGTGTGGTCTAGAGACCATTTTAGATCTGGAGTGCTGGCTAGCATTGTAGGGCGTGGATATCAGAATCAAACCTGACTGTTGAGATGAACAGAGATGATTCCTTTCCTCTGAGTGTTTGCTGATTGGCACTCCATCTTACAAAGGATAGTTTTATTTTAAGCACTAGATAGCTTCATGCAGGCCGCTCCTGGCACCCTCAGACCCTTATGACCAGATGAGGATGGGAGAGAGAGAAAGCCTTCCCACCCACAGAAAGTGTTTATACTTTCCTTTCCACTTTATGTTCAGCCCTCTCAGTCATCCTAAATGTTTATTTAATGATGCTCAAAGACCTTTTAGGCCTCCTTGGTTTAATGTTTGCTAAACACTCTGTCACTTCCACTTCTGATAATTTCCTGCTTGCTACAAAATTGCCCATGCTTATACATCATCTGGAAACTCTTAATAGAATGACTAAAGGCTCGGTCCCTCAGCAATGGGCTCCCCACAAGTGTGTGGGCAGCCCGAGAGGTCAGGATGTTCTCTCTGCCGCAAAGAAAATGAAGAGGGGCTGTGAAGTCAGGAACTCACTTAAATTCAGGTGTTTCTAATATTTTTGGTCCAAGTTTCAAATAGATGGCGGCAATGATCAGCATCCCAGGCAACAGCAATCTTGTTCATCCTAGGTGGCCCCTAGGCCCATGGTTTAGCCTCCAGCCTTGCCCAGTTTCTTCTTTGTGAGGGGGGAGTGAAGGGAATGACCAGATGGGTGCCAGGTGGTGGTTCAGTGTGATTCCTGGCACACGGACTACAGAGAACCGAGGAGCTGGCTCTTCCTCAGGCCACAGGCTTAATGTTCAACCAGGCTCTTAGCTGAGCTCATCTTCTGTGTGATCTGCTTTTCTCTCCTACTGGCCATAATGGAACAGCTCTGAAAAGATGGACTTCTGGCCCTGGCCAGTGTCACTCCATTGGTTGGAGTGTCTTTCCTGCATCAAAAGGTTGTGGGTTCAATTCCCTGTCAGGACGCATATGGGAGGCAACGATCTCTTTCTCTCACATTGATGTTTCTCTCTCTCTCCCTTCCTCTCTCTCTAAAATCAATAAATGTATCCTTGGGTGAGGATTAAAAAAAAAACAAAAAACGATGGACTTCCAGCCACCATGGCAACACCAGGAGGCTCAGTCACACTGTGGTCTAAGTGACTGACACTCTCTGGAGTTGTGCAGGGATGGATAAGCTATAGACCCAGAGCAGCCCAGACAGTTCTGTGTCAGAGACCTGGCACAGGGTGGAAGGTGACATGTGCGAGGCCAGGGCAAGGGCTCCCATGCAGAAACCTCCTTACCACCCCGGCTCCAGCGATGTCCCACTCCGGTACAGCAATTCCAGATGGCAAAGTGGCTCGGAGGTTGGTGCTTAAGCCTGGAGCCCGCTCATTTACAAGAATTATATTTGGAAAAATTCAAAGGGTTTCTCCCCTTCAAAGCTTATAGTCTAATGGAAGTCATCAAACTGTTAATCACAGGCGATATCAGGACAACGAGTTCTTCCAGCAAGGACACCAGACAGCAAGAACTAGAGTATTTCTGAGCAGGGGAAGATCAGTGTCAGCTGGACGATTAGGGAACACTTTCTGGGACAGATAGGTCTTCACACATGGCTTACAGAATGGGTTGGTTTGGAGGGGGCTGGGGGCCAAGAGAGCAGAGTTCACATGTGTAGTGATAGGGGGTGAGGGCCAGAAGGGCGGGAGTGTGGGAGCCTCGGCCTGGACTGAGGGGTGAGCCAGCCAGCTGAGACCATGTCGGTGCCCAGTGGTGGCAGACTGGTAGGGCCAGATTTGAGAGGCTTTAATTCAAGGGAGCAGTTTAGAACACACTCTGCTAGGGAGCCATAGAGGGCTTTGGAGTGCAACATACTTCTGAAGGGACAGTGCTGCCAAGTGTCCCCTCTCAGCACCCCCAACCTTCTCCACCCAAGCCTCTCCCAGCTTAGGGAAAGCTTAGGACCCTAATGGGAGACCCTAATGGGGTAAGTTAGCAATAATCGGCTCAGGCCTCCCAGTCAAGTTTCCTTCTCTCTGGGCCTTGGTAAAGCACAGGGACAGTGGGTGGCTGTCTCCCCTGAAGACACAGTTTCTAACAATGAGCAGAGCACAATGGGTGAGAGGGGCCAAATTCCCCCTTGCTGTCTCTCATTGTTCATGGCTGGCTGCTCCTCAATGACTGGGAAATCCTAGCATTTCACAAGCTCTGCAAAGGCCTTGCTTGACCACTGTGGGACCAGCTGCTGCCGTACCGTCACCCTCTCCAGGGTATCAGTATCCAGTGGGTGATAGTCACCAGAGAAACTATGTCTTTTGAGATACAGTTGTACAAGATGGCTGCAGGCAGTGTAGTTACTTCAGTCCCAAAGACCTCAGCTAGTTTTAGTAGCAGGTCCTCTGCATCATTGGACTTTGCTCTTAAGACCCTCCCTCCCCAGTCTGAGCCTTTGGAGAGTGTGCGCTCCTCCTGGCGAGGCTGAGGCTCCTCTGAGAACTGACTACCCCCTGGGCTTCTTTCGAAGTTCCTATTTTCTGAGAGCAAACTGATGATGCACAAGAGCAATGGGAACATTCTGCTTCTATTTAGCCTGTCAGTGGGCAAAGCCATCTGTTCCCAATTACGGCTCTGGAGGTTGAGCAATGGATTGACAGGGCTGACTTCTAGGCTGATAGAAAAACCCCATCGATCTATAACTTCCTCAGAAAACCATCACTCATCTCCTTATCAGCCTGGGGGATCTCTTCGCTCCCTGCTGATCTTAGACGGTGACTGTCATCCGGGAGAGCAGGGCCTCACAAAGAGAGAACAGGAAGAGTGTTTCCATTCCAGCAGTTCTCAATTCTGACTCATGAGGCCCATTCTAAAACCAACGAGAATTTGGTGTTCAAAACAATGGGGAGGCAGGCCAGCAGTGCCAAGGCATTGTTTCTTGTGACTTTGGCATGTGACAGGGATCCTGGTGAAGACAAGATGCAGTCCCATTTCAGAGCAAAGAAAGGTACTCCAAGATGTAAGCACCGTACAATGTTGTCTGAGTGACTGAGATGCTAGTACTGTGGAAGGTCCTAGAAGACAGAGACTTGTCTTGTCTCCTTGAGTTAGGAGGCCTCTAACCTTTTCTGTTCTTTGGAAAATGGTATTAAAATTCTTCCCTTGGCAGCCTTAAACCAGACCACGGGGCAGTTAGCAATTCTCTTTCCCTCCCATTTGAAAGGCCCGAGTTGCTGTTGAATTAGCGTCATGAACTTTCAAAGTTGGGGTGAATCTTACTTAGCTTTGTATATACCCCCTGGACTTGTACCTGAAGAAACTAAGGTGTAGGAGGTGGAGTGATGTTGCTAGTGAATTCGGGACTGGACTTTGGAAACTGCTCTCACTTCCAGCCCAGTGTTCTTTCCACCCCGCCAAATGGTCTTCCACTTTCTGTATGTTTATATCTCCATCAGTGCCAGAAAAGAGGTGAAGATTCCACATTTTGGACCCTGGCAAAGGCCTCTTAAATCTATCATCCTCCTCCCCCACCCCCATTCACAAACATACATAGACATGAACACAGTGGATTCTGATTGAAGGTGAGGTGGAAAACAGACCTTCTGGGACAGATGCCTAGCCCTAGCCCTCACCTATTAAATCAGAACGTCCCATGGCAGGGCCCAGCTCTACACGTAATTCTGAAGTGCAGTAGTCTTGGGACCCATGGTCCTGCTAATGCTTTCTGAGCGTTTACAAGGGCTACCTTGCTGATCTGGTGGAGGTGAGTGAGAACTGGTACCTTTTGTAATGTGGCTTGAGAGAAAAATCTTTGCTTTTCAATTCTTTTGAGGGAGAATGGCTGATGACAGGGAAAGAGCAGGTGGGAGGAGGTGAGACTTGCTGCCATTAGAATGCAAGTCTTTTGAGGACAGGAAACTGCTTGCATGCCCCATCCAGGCCTAGCACTGGGCACCCTGTTGGTTCTATGACTGCTGTTAAGTCAATGGGAGCTGCTGCTGGAACGCATGCCTAGAACATCTGGGCAAGTTCTCCTGCCTGCTTTATGGATGCTGCCTGTTCAATCCCAACCAATTTAGCTGAGTTCAGCTGATGCTCCTGAAGCCTCTGCCAGGTGTAGTTTAGATGCTAAGGGCCCTCCATGGCAGGCAGAGCTGAGAGCTCTGACCTCAAGTCCCCTCACCGGGAGGAAAAGAGGCCTCACAACCAGGGCTCATGGAAGATCAGAGAACTTGCTCCTGAGGTGCTGGGCTCTGAATCACAAGAGCAAATCTAAGTCTTAGCTGTCCTCAAATGGCTTTATTAGAAAGAGAATAATCACGTAGGTCCAATGGGTTGTGTGTGTGTGTGTGTGTGCGCGCGCGCGCGCGCATTTGACAAAGCCCTTTCTTAGGCTGCCCTGGAGCTCTCATTTACTGTTGTTGACCTTTTAGTAGTGATTAGTATCAATGTAAGAAAGGTCCAGACTTGTAGGGAATTTTTATGTTTACATGAGCCAAACTGACCACAATTGACAGGAAGCAAAACTCAATGAATTGAGAAAATGCTCCAGAGGATGGCAGTTTTGTAGATTATTATTTTTTTTTTAATTTTTAAAAGATTTATTTATTTTCCTTTTAGATTTTTTTATTTATTTATCTTTAGAGGGGAAGGGAAGGAGAGAGGGAGAGAAACATCAATGTGCGGTTGCCTCTTGTATGTCCCCTGACGGGAACTGGCCTGGCAACCCAGGCATGTGCCCTGACTGGGAATCGAACCGCGATCTTTCGTGTAGATTATTTTGTATATCAGAATTGAAGCAGTAAGTGAGGCAGGAGATAGTCAGAAGGGAGGAGACTCCAAAGGTGCCCCAGGACTAAGGCGAAGGACATTAGTACAAAACAGAGGCCCTGTTCTAAGACCTGTTGCTCCCCACCTTCTGGAAAAGAGCTGAATCACGGTGAATTATTACTGCACCTGTGCAGAAGACGTTCCATAACCCTTGCTTCATTATAATTGCATTATAATACATTAGCATTATGGGACCACCTGCCCAGGTGGCCAATCAAGGAAAATCAGGGAAAACTGCATGTGCAGTAGCTTAAAAGTAATATAACTACTTGTCATGTGCAGTAAAAGCCCACCAAAACTAGCCAGGAAATATCTGCCCTATAAGAACAGAATCCCTCTAGCCACTGAGGGTCAATCTCTGCTCAGAGATGGCCTGCTCCCATGTTCTGTGGAGTGTACTACTGCTTAAAAAATCTGCTCTTTCTCTTTCTGCTATAAACTCTGTGTGTTTGTTCAATTTATTGTCCACAATCACTAAGAACCTGATTACCTGTGCCCACCTGCGACATAAGTATAAGGAGGGTTACATGAAATCCACTGGTTGTGAATTAATTCTGGAGGCTGCCTACAGCATAGGCAGCGTGTATCCGAGGGACATATTCATTACTAGTATGTGCTGAAATGCAGCCAAAAATTTAAAACTGCAAATTTGCATTTATATTTCTACAATAAAAACTGTGATTTTTATTTATTTTCAGTTACCATCTAGAAATTATTAAACAAAGAAATATAAAAGCATAAAGAATAATTTTTTTTTCAAATAATGGAAACATGGATGAGCCAAGGGGGTGAGAAATCTCTGGGACTGGAAGAAGAGCAAAACTGATAGATACTTCTTTTGCATCGCTGGCACAGGAATGCAAAAGTTAAAGGTTAACACTGACAGCATACTGAGCTGGTGTTCAGGGAACAACAGAACAATGAGGGCTTCTCTGGTCTCCTGCTCTGGTGAGGTGGTTGTGCCCCAAGGGGTCTGGGAAGGAGATCACTCTGACGTTTCAAAGGTACATTATCTTAGATGCAAAAAGACAGTGGACAGGCTCAGTTAAGGTAAAGACTGATCTTTGTCAAGGAAGCCTCAGGCCTAGGACTAAAATACCTACCGTGACCTTTTAGTTAGGAAGTTTTCATTTCAAACCATCCTATGTGGATACTTTCGGTCTCTGAGTTTGTAAGGCCACTGTGCAGGGATCCCCTGAGCTTGTCAGGTTTGGTATGTGGCCCCTCTTTTGTCTACATTAGTAGTTTCAGGGTGATCATCTCATCATCGGAAATGAATTCCACTGTAGAACAAGAAGGTTATTGTGGCCGAAAATCTATCCATCTGTTACCAGACAGGGGCCTGGCCCTGGGGTTTGGGGTCTGCCCAGGGCCAGCTGTAGTGTGTGGGTTCCTGACTTCCTGTAGGAAAGATTTCAACAGGAGTCCAGGTGACTATGAGGATCCATTTATTAAAGTTGGGGGCCGTGAAACGAGGAAGGGCTCAGCGTAGAGGAAGCAGCAGGAGAGCCTGGGCTGGGCTGCCTGAGCTCACTGGGAAGTCAGAGGAAAGGGAGCTTTGCGGACGGGTTCAGGGTATTAGCCTGGGACAAGCTGCCAGCTGCCCATTGCTGTAGAATTCAGGAGACCTGTGCCTGAGGGGAAATATGTGAGGGAAGGAGGGAAACAATGGTGCAGGCTGCTCCCCAGAGGGAGAGCCCTGGGTCCTCTGTCTCTTTTTCTTTTTATTGTTATTCTATTACAGTTGTCCCAATCTTCCCCCATTTGCCCTCCTCCACCCAGCCCACCGTCTGCTCCCACAGTCCATCCTCACACCATTGTCCATGTTCATGGGTTGTTCACACATGCTCCTTGACTAATCCCTTCCTCTTCTTTCCACCATTGCCCCCTCCCCTCAGCATGTGATCTCACCTATAAGAGGAATCTAATGAACAAAATAAGCTAACAAGCAAAACAGGACTGGAGACATGGAAACAGGGAACAGACTAACAGCTACCAGAGGAACGGGTCCTTTGTCTGGATGCCTCTATCTGTCTCCTGCAGGCAGGAATTCTAAGGGAGATCTCAGGGGAGGATTCAGTAGAATATTCATCAGTTCTCCAGGTGTACCCTTTCTGGTCACAGTCTCCACTGACTGGTCAATGACAGGGCAGGGGGTCTTCAGTCACTGCAGTTGGTTCTGGCATCACCCACCTGGTTTTGCTGCTTTTCTGGGCCTGGAGCTGAAGCACAACTGAGGCCTGGATGTCATCTCCATGGAGGAAGGCCAGAGGAGGAGACATTACCCTGGGGGTGAGGTCCTTGTGGTCCCAGTTGTGTCCCCTGCCAGGCACTCAGGGTCTTTGCATTGGTGGCCCTCTGCACTTGACTGTAAATTGCTTGGCTGCTGTGTTCAACTACTGGGTCTCAGTTTCCCTATTCCACTTGCCAGGGATTTTTCCTAGCTCCTCACTATCCTGTCTCCCACCGGTGTATGCACCTAGGTTTGTCACTAGTACTTGTCTGGGGCAGAGACAATGGGAAGGACGTAAGTTCTCGGTTCCTGTCCAGAATCTTCACTGACAGGGAAAGGATTCAGCATAAGAGAATGCATGCCCCCTAGATGGTGAGGCTTGGAGGGGACGTCAGCAGGATTTCAGAGCTTTTTGTAAAAGTTGTGTCAGGAATATGGAAGAACTTTTAGAAAATGATAAACTTCTTGGCCTCAGGGCATTGGAAGGAGAGCTGACATGGACTTTGATGAAGAGAAATTGGAGCTGAGTTCCCTGTCATTCCGTGTCTAAGCCAGGCAGTCAAAAGTCTAGGCAAGAGGGAGACCAAGATGTGGAGAAAACAATTACTTTCCTTTATGGGAATTGTAAAGAATCCTGCTTTCCAGCATTGAAAAGGTCATTGGTGCCTGAACAAACGATCCCTCCTGTGTCCTATTGGCACAGATTATTTCTGAAAGGCACGAACTCCTCTACCAGAGCCTGGGGGACCCCTTGCCAGCAGGTGTTCAGTGAGCCTTGGAAATCTAGGCCCAGGTCAGGCTCCTCTGTGGTGTGTGGTGTGTGGCCCGAACCCTCACCCAGGCTCAGGGCTTGTCCTCTGTGACTGTCTTCTCACACAGGGGCTCTGCCTAGGGACACTGGGTGTGTCTCTCCCTTACTGTCTGGGAGCTGCCTGGCAGAGTACCACTTCTGTCAGGGCCACAGTCAAATCATCCCTGACATTTGCATAATCACTTCGTAGTTCACGAAGTGCTTGCTCTGCACCATCCCCTTAGCCCCACAGCAGCCCTGAGCAAAAGGGCACATGTTAGTCCTGCAGTGGACATGCACAGGAATGGAGAAAGGACTGCACGGGGCCAGGCCTGGCCAACTGCGGCATTTCCTTTGACAACAGCTCCCAGCCGAGGGCCTGGCCTGCAGCAGGCGCTCAGAGATTGGGTGCATCGATGAGAGCTGCCAGTGGGGCATTTTATGTTCTTCCTGTGCAGGAGAAGTGGGGGCAGAGAAGTAATTTGAGAACAAGACTGGACTGGCTTGTCTATGGGTACCAGCTCAGGCAGAGTGAATGCAAGCCTTTGTGCCTCCAAAGCCCTCCCTTCCCATCTCTACAGGCCTCTTGTCAAGAGCCTATAAGAATGAAGGGCCCGGGGCAGTATGGTTGCAGAGGTTCCATCCTCTCCCTGGGATTAGCTCCAGGGAAGCAGGCCTAAGGCACCTGTGTGTCTGGGAAGCCAATACCGTGCACCAGGAACCTCCCGGGAACTCATCCTCTTCCCAGAAGAGTCCACCTGAGACAGTGCCTCCCAGGCCAGAGCTACCTGCCTGGGTGATGCAGCTGTCTGGCAGGCCCAGAGCTGCTTGGGCTTGCTTTTCCCTCAGGAAGCAGCTGCCCATCCTTGTAGGTCCTCAGTCCCTGGGGACACTCAGAGAGCAGGGAGGGTGTGTCTTGGGGTTGCATCTTCAGGGAATGATCAGCGGACCATACACAGAGCTCCCTCCCTCTGACAGCTTTCTGGGAAGGTGCCTGGCCTGGCCCAGCTGTCTGTTTGTGAGAAGCTCTGCAGAGCACTCCTGAGGGAAGGGGATGTGGTGACTCATGGAGACATGTCTCAGCAAATGGGCCAGTGGGCCTGGCACAGGCTGGACTTCCTGCTGACCCAACACAGGCACCCAGCTCGGGCTGGCTGTGGCTTGTGAGAGGACAGAGGTGCAGGCTCCCTGTAGGTGGGCACTCCTGGGATCTCTGCTCTTCTCTCCACCCAGGGGATAAGGTAGGGGTTTTCCCCTTGCTTCCCACAGCCTTCTCAGCTTCCCCAGATTATCTTGTAATTCAGCTTTCATGAATACTGACAGGAGCCCCCAGCACTTATCTGGGCACAGGCGGACAGACTCCCAAAAGAGACCAGGATGACAGACACTTCCGAAAGCAAATAAACCAAACTGGGGGGTGCCTTTCTCCTATGACCTCCTGTGGCCCCAGGAGAACAGGATTTACCGAGCTATTTCCTCTGTTGACTGACCTTCCTTCTAAAGGTTTCTGAGATGTTGGCCACCCTGATGCTAAGAAAAAAAACTCTTGAAAAAGTGTTGGTGGGGTGGGGGGTCGGGGAGTGGAGGAAGATTTCTGTGTGAGAAAGCCAGGGGTCTAGGTTCAAGAAGCACAAACTGCAAGTTATTACATTAGACACGGAGATGTAAAGTGCAGTGTAGGGAATGGAGTCAATAATAGTGTAATAACTGTGTATAGAGCCAGGTGGGCATGAGACGTATCATGGGGATCACTTCCCGTAAGGCAAATAAATGTCTAATCACCACGCTGTACACCTGAAACTAATATAATATTGTGTCTCAACTTAATTTGTTCTTTAGAAAAGAATCTGTTCCTTGGAAACAGCACGCAGTGCCTGCAGGAGATTGTAGAAGACAGTGAGGTGTACAGCGTTACAAAACAAGACGTCAGCAGCCATGTCTGTGGGTGAAGATGGGAAGGATTGGGTGTGAAGTAATTAAGTACACAGAGCCTTTGTACTGCAGTGAGGATTGCACAATTGCACAACCATTTTCAAGTGAAATGGGGGCGGCATCAGCTTTTATAGTGATTACTGTGCCTTTCTCTTTTGTTCTGCTGAGAACTGGATGCAAGTTCTGTGCTGTCCAGTATAGTAGCCACCTGGCAGAGGCAGCTATTTAAGTTTAAATTAATGAAATTAAATAAATTAACAAGTCAGTTTCTCAGGCCCACTGGCCACACATTTCAAGAGCCCTGGGGCCACATCTGGCCAGTGGCTTCTGTCTGAAGAGCACAGATGTGGAACATTTCCATCATTGCACAACGTCCTTTTGGACTGTGCATCTGTAATCTGCCAAACATTCCTGTTTGGGGACGGGAGGCCACAGAGGAAATGAGAAAAGTTGTTTAAGAAATGCGAAGAGGAAAAACAACTTCATATTCAGCTGTTGACGTTCAAAATCTGATTCTTCAATGATAAAATAGTGGTACAAGTTGGGCTGTTGTCTTTAAAAACAAATTGTCACATCTTTTTACCTCCCCCTTTTACCTTTCAGCAACTGAGCCTGTACAGCCCAGCTTGGAGTTTCCCTGCAGCACAGAGGAGAGCCAGGCTTAGACGGAGTCAGGGAGAGGGAGTGAGTGGGGAGAAGCAAACTGCAAATTAGAGCATGTGTTTTGTGAAGGACAGGCAGAGTATGCTCTGTCTGAAGCATGTGGACAGGAGAAGACAAGAAGTGAGAACCGGGACACAGCTTGACCTTTGTCAGCTGAACTGTCCTTTCCAGGCTTGGGCTGGTGAAAGCCCGGGATGGGGAGGGTGATGGTTGGGGGCGGGGAGGGGGTGCAGGAGGTGGGCCACATGGAAAACAGAGCTTGCCACAGATCAGCCTGGTGCACAGACACATTAAAGTCAACCTGCGGTACAGAGCGGGCTTGCCTTCTCAAGGTGCCTTTGGTCATCACGTGGTGTTGACCCTGAGCTGATAGCCAGGGGTCTGCCATAGCATCCACTATGGCAGGTGGATATGGTCCACCACAGTGGAGACTGGTGTTGGACTCAGAGAGCACTGAACTAGATGGTGGATGGGCAAAGATTCAGCATCTGTCACTAGTGACAGCTAAGGCGACACTGAGCAATCTGAGGTGGATGCTATATTCTGACCAAAATAAGCAAGACCTGGGAGAGATCCACTTTGTAGACTTCTCCTGGGTAGATAAAGGATAGCATCCAGACACTAGAGGAGGATGAGAATACCAAAGCCAAGCCCTGTGATCAATTTGCACTGATGTAAGGGCGAGCAAGGCCCCTTTTTCTCATGCACCCAGAGACCATCTTCTGAAAAGAAGCAGGAGGAGGGGAAGTCCTGTGCTAGCAACTGAGAATTTTTTTCCAAATGAGTCTGCATATTTCCTAAAAAAGGCTGTATGCTTGATTGGATCAGAGTAAGTTTAAACTGGGTTTAGTTAATATTTTCTTGCTAATCATTGGGTGGAGACCCCAGAGGGGAAAAATCAGGTCAGCTGTTGCCCAGCTAGAAGCATTACATATTCTATGTCTCTCTGGGTTGTGGTGGGAATTGAATCTAGAGACCCTAGTATATAAGAAAAGACCGAATTGATGCTCAAGAATCAATACCCCACAGAAGATCAGACCAAGTAGGACAAAAGCAACATGAGACCCAGCAGAAGGGACCTAAATGGATGTAATCAAAAGGGACCACATGAATTCAGAATCATCTCCTCTCCCTAGTGAGGAAGAAATGAAGCCTGATGTCAGAACCTACTAGATAAGTCATCACACATGTCCTTTATGGTGGGTCGCATCATGCCATATCAATTGAGATACTGCAAATGACAGAAAACCCAATTCAAATGAGCAAATTTGCTGCTCTATGGGACTGGAAGTCCAGTAACATTCTGTTCCAGCTTCAGCTATGTTTAGATGCAGAGCCCAAATGATGCCATCAGGTCTCATTCTATTATCAGACAGGGGCCTGGCCCTAGGGTGGTCTGCTCAGGGCCAGCTGTGGTATGTGGGTTCTTGACATTGTGTAGGAAAGATTGTACAACATGAGTCCAGGTGACTATGAGGATCCATTTATTAAAGCTGGGGGCAGTGAAACAAGAAAGGGCTTAGCATAGAGGAGCAGCAGGAGAGCCTCAGCTGGGCTGCCTGAGCTCACTGGGAAGTCAGAGGAAAGGGGGCTTTGGGGACAGGTAGGTTCAGGGGATTAGCCAGGGACAAGCTGCCAGCTGCCCATTGCCTTAGAGTTTAGGAGATGCCTGCCAGTGGGAAATGAAGTGGTAGAAGGAAAAGGAAATGGCGTGGGCTGCTTCTCAGAGGGAGAGTGCTCATGGGGTCCTTTGTCTTGAGACTTTTATCTCTCTCTTGCAGGGGAGGTCTCAGCAGAATAGTCATCCGTTCTCCAGGTGTGCCCTCTCAGGGCATTGGTGTCCACTGATTGGTCAGTGACAGGGCAGGGTGTCTTTAGTCACTGTGTTAAATAGGTTATATAGCAAACCAAGGCAGAGAGGACACCTGTCTCACCCAATGACTCAGGAGTCCTGAGCCTGGTCTGATAAGATTGCCAGGTGTTCCAACATCATAAGAAACTCCATGCTAACAGGAGGAGGGCAGTCCTTGAAAGTCTGTGTGTACCATTTTCCACTATCTGGGAAAGAAAGCTTTTGAAACTGTGTTTTTATCTCAAGGCCTGAAAGGCCAGAAAAGAGCCCACTCCCAAAGGAAGAAGCCCATTAACACCTTTTGGGTATTCACCCCCCACCCAAAGCTGTCACCACCTTTACCTGTCAATCAATATGTAAGGTCTTCACCTCCATCCTGCCAACTATATAAGTCCTCAGAACAAAAGATTCCTCTTGTCTTTCTCTGGCGGCCAGGCCTCAGGCCACCCAGCCTCTGGCCACTGAGGGCTTTTACTCTTGCCACTACTGTCCTTGCCACCCTTGTTCTTGCCTTTCTCCCCGACCTCAGCAAAGCCCATTCTCTTTCATGAGAACATATCATGAGTAAACCCTGCTTGCATGGTTTAATAGACTTGCTGATCTGTAATTCTTTACTGTGTCAGCAAGAAGAACTGAGTTTCTGGGAGTTTCTCTGGAAACAACTACGGTTGGTTCTGACATCGCCCACCTGGTTTGCTGCTTTTCTGGGCCTGGAGCTGAAGCACAACTGAGGTCTAGATGTTATCTCCAGGGAAGGAAGGCCAGGGGAGGACAAATTAGCCTGGGGGTGAGGTCCTTGCGTTCTGCTTTGCTCCCTGGTGACGATCTGCACCTGGCTGTAAATTAGGTGGTCACTGTGTTCAGCTATCTGTCTCAGTTTCCATACTCCACTTGCCAAAGAATTTTCCTAGCTCCTTACTATCCTGTCTCAATTCTACATTCTTTTCTCAGCTGGGCTGTTCTTCACATTGGCTTCTTTGCAAAGTAATTCTATGGTGGCAACATGGCAGCTAGCAGCTCCACAAACCCAACAGAAACAGCTCATGCTTTTCTCCTCAAAGTCCCATAAACTGTCACATTGTTTGTCATTGTTCCTGTGTCTGACAACCATTTTTCACCCAATTTCTGTTTCCTGGAGAATTCAGTGCACTAATTGACCACACTCAGTTCACATGTCCGCCTGGAGGCAGGGGGTGGGGGGCAGGTAACCCCACCTGCCATCCATGGGCTAAGGGAGGAGGGAGAGAGGATGCTGAGCGATACAAAAATTTCTCGAGGTAAACTGTATGTGGTAATTATTATTCAGGGCATGGATTTAATTATTCTTAAAAATTATTTTGTTATCATGAAAAAGACTTTGGTTTCAGTTATTGGTAGACAGATCGCAGGTAGAGGTCTACCTGAACTGACTTGACTTTTTTCAGTATCGTGGTCAAGATTCTGACACCCGAAGTAGACTGAAGGGTGCGTCCTCTTCCAGGGCGTGTCAGAGCACAGGGTGTGTGATGGAGGCCAGCTTCGCAGTGCCTGTTTCCCTGAGTCCATGGGAAATACTGTGGCCAAAGTGGCCATTCATGTCTAACCTCCTGTCTTATTTTTGTTGTAATTCAAAAACCCAGACCACTGGTGTCCCCTGGAATTTGCCCTTGGGTCACAGCAAACTCTAAGATATTGAGGAAGTGCATATTTACATATACTTTCAAGGTGAAATATTTTTGGTGTGTGTGTGTGTGTGTGTGTGTGTGTGTGTGTATGGCTGCCATTTGATTTTTTTTTCTTTCTTTTCATTACCTACCATTGATTCAAAGCCCTTAAATCTGAAGAGGGCATAGGCCCAAAGAAACCCCAAAACTTGGGGAATGCAGTAGTGGAGACCTAGGGAGAAATCCAGAGCTCTGTTCATAGGATATCAGCTAACTTCAAGGTGCCCGTTATGATGTCCCTCAGACTTCATTTATAGGAGAGGTCATGGCCTGCATATTGTTTCCCGAAATTCGTGTCCACCCAGAACCTTAGAATGTGACTTTATTTGGATATAGAGTTTTGCAGATATAATTAGTGAAGATGAGGTCATACTGGATTAGGGTGGACCCTAAACTCAATGACTAGTGTCCTCCTAAGAAGAGGCTAGGTCACAGAGAGACATGCTCAGGGGAGAAGGCTGTGCACCCAAAGGCAGAGACTGATACTATAAGCAGTCTTGGCAGCTGTAAGCCAGGGAACAGCCAAGGAATGCCAGGAGCCACCAGAAGCTGGAGAGATAAGGAAGGATTTTTCCCAAGGGCCTCCAGAGGCACGGTGGCCACATTGACTATTGATTGTAGACTTCTGGCCTCCAGACTTTGAGTACACATTTCTGTTGTTTTAACCTGCCCAGTTTGTGGTACTTTGTTACAATCGCCCCAGGAAACAAATACCGAAGCTTTTAAAGAAATCTAAGACTGGAAATGTTGACAAAGAGGTTCCCTTGGCAGTTCTTTGACAGGGTGTTTTTGGAGGGTTAATTTCTTCTGCTTTGAGACCAAGTTGGGCTGCCCACGCCACATTCTTCTATAAGGCCAGGGCATTCGGTTTGCAGATTGCACAGCCCGGGAGTGAAAAGCCCTGTCAGCCTGTCGGGGCTCTATCGGCAAAGCCTGGGGTGCTGATGAAAGCCGCACTCTCCTGTAAGAAGGGGTTTTCTTTCCTTCCCTGCTGTGTCAGTTCCTTAAGCTGCGTGCTGTGGGGTTGAGATTGTCCAGAGGGGGTGCACCATTAGCCGATTCACATGAAAGCAGCTTGTAGACCAGCGGTGGCCCCGATGTGGCTGTACACAGGTCCCAACGAGGCCAAAATTCGGAGTCCTTCTTTCCATAAGTGTGAGCACTCACACACACTTTCAATATTCGGTTGATCCTTGTTATTTGCAGATTCTGTGTTTGTGAATCTATGTACTTGCTAAAATTTATTTGTAAAGCAAAATGAATCCACTTGCATAGATGGACATTTGTGAACATTCACGGACATGCCATTGAAAAATTTGGATTGTTTGCTCTTCCCAGCTGAGGTCAAGCAAGGTGATCCTCTGCCTTCTTGTTTGATACTGGAAACAGATGTCCTTTCTGTGATCTTTTTAGTGTCACATTTTTTTTTTATTTTTATGATTTTGCTGTTTAAAACAGCCCCGAAGTGCAGAGCTGAAGTGCTATCCATCGTTCCCCTGCACAAGGAGGCTGTGACGGGCCTTCCAGAGAAGAAACACGTCAGATCAGCTTCACTCGGGGTGAGCTGCTGTGCTGTTGGCCAGGAGTTCAGTCAATGAATCAACGATAAGTATTTAACAAGTCATGTCTCAGTTGATCAGCCTGGAAAATGTATTTAAACTGAAACAGACATAAAATGAGGTTATGTATTAGTTTGTTGATGAAAATGTTGTGACCAGAGCTTGCAAGAATCTAACCCCATATTTCCCCTGGGAGCAAGGGCTCAGTAGTCAGTGATTCGGTGTCTGACCTTATAGAACACAGCTTCCATGAACAGCGAGAGTTGGCTATGCACATATCTAGGCTCTGTGAAGGGAACAGCAATGAACCGATCAGCATCCCTATCCCCAAGTGCCTCTTTATAGCACAGAGTGAAGAAAGCCCTAGTGTACTGGAGCTCTAGAAAATTCTAGGTTCACAGCTGTGAAGATTATTGCCCTCATTTAGCAAACCTCTTCAGAACACCCAGGACCTGGGAAAGGGCAATGCCGGCGTGAGGCAGGGGTTTGCCCTCGAGAACTGAGCACCTTCTGTGCAGTGTGATCTACTCAGCACACCTCCCTGGCCCCACACAAAAACAAAGCGAAACAAATAAAACTAAAAACCTACTCACAAATAGGAAACAGGAATCAGCAAGCATAAATAATAAAAATGAAACTCTGCTTAGCATTAGGCATTCCGTGGGAAACAATTACTTGCCATTGGCCCAGTTCAATGACATCAGCACAGTGTGGAGAAATTTCAGAAAAGTCATAACAAAATTCATTCACTTTTCTCTTAAAGATGTATTGGATTCACTTCAATTCTTTTGATCCTCATTAAAAACAAAACAAAACGGCAAAAACCAAACCAAAGAAAAAGGGGGAAATGAAAAAGTATCTCCCTGTTCATCATACTAACTCATCCAAGGGCTTCACAAAACATGCTTTGGAGCAGCTGTGAAAATTGTGAGGCTGGAGACTCTGGCACAGGTGAGCTGGTTTAAAGGAACATACAGTAATTCACCGATCAGTAATTCTCAATTTGAATAATTTTAAGAGGATTAAGGCTGAAGTTTAACCTGAAACTTACCTGAAAAAATTTAACCTTAAGAAATGACTCATAATGCAAATTAATTTTGGAAAATTATTTACTTAAGGGGAATGTTAAAACTATGAAGGAGAACAAATTTAAAATTAGCCGCAGGCAACTGGGGGCCAACCAACACATATTTATGGTATTTTTAGTGCCTTCTCATGCAAAGTACTCTGTAGTTTCTCAACTTAAAACCAACTTTTGGCACTAAGTAACCTTGGGTGAGTTACTTCAAACTATCTTTGAGCTCCAGTTTCTTTACGTGAAAATTTCCAAGTCATAGGGTCCTTGCAAAGGTCAAACGACAATTTACAGAAATTATAAAAGGCCATGCAAATGGTAGTGATTATCGTTATTGGAGCCACCTGAGTGTGACCCCAGGCTCGCTTCCCACTCCGCTCTTTGCTGGCCCTGCGTTCCAGGCGAGCCCCCCCACCAGATGTTCCAGATGTTTCTTTCTGCCTTGGCTCAGCCATTTCTCTTCTTTCTCTGTGTATCCAAATGCTACCATTTTCTCAAGACCCACTTCATATTTTATTGCAGTTATGGAGATGTCTTTTGATCCCTCCAGCTGGATGAACCCTCTCTGTCCTGTGAACTTCCGTAGTATGTTGTCTGCACATGGTTTATGCCATGTGCCATGTTACACCCTGTATGGCAGCCATTTCGTGTGGGAGTTTTAGTCTTTATTGGCTTGCAGGCCCCTTGACTGCATCTTATGGATGCCTCTCTCCCACACGTTACTTAGTTCAGCGACTTCCTTGAGGTGAGTAGAACGTGTTACACATTTCCAGGCTGGTCAACCCAGCCAGCCTCCTTTGCCTAGATCTAACTTCCCAGGGTTCTTTGAGAAGTACGATTGTCTAAGGATGCTCAGCCCTGCAGATGCGGTCTGACTGTGTGTTTCAGGAAGGCTCCCACAGCATCACAGTGCAGGCTGGAGCCAGGATGGGCTGAAGACAAGTGCAGGGCAGTAGCTCTCATGGATTTGGGTCAGAATCAGTGTGGAAGACACCAAGGAAGTCCTTAAGGGGACAATTCTTGCAAGAAAGGAGTTGTCCAAAATTGTGCTTTTGTAAGTATTGTAATTATCAAAAATTGTTGGTTGGCTGTAGAATGAATAAATAACATCCACCAACTCATGTTTGTGTTGCTTCTGAAGGAGAGAAATGTGTGGAGAAAGAAGCAACCCCCTCCACCATCTAACCCACCTGGAACCCCCCAAAATGTGAAGGGTGGATGTGTTGTTAGGGAATCTGTTCCCTGTCAGGCTTGTGGAGTCAGTTTAAGCTTTACAGATGGGGTCTGGGGGTTAGTACCAGTTGCTGACAGAAATGCTTGAGGGATTATGAGACTGTGTTCACACTGAGCTGCTTCAGGGCCAGCCCACGGCAGGGTTGCTGGCTCTCCTCCTGCCATCCAGGGACCATGCTTCCAGGGAGAGGAATTCTTGGGAGAAATTGCAGTTGCCCAGACAGAGACAAAGGGCAGGGGTGAGGCAAGCGTACTCTAAGAGGCTTTCTTCGGGGGAGCATGGCAGGTGGGAGGATCAGTGGGATCAGAAGGGCGAGGCAGGGGTTGCATAGATGCAGACAGGTTTTGAAGGCACCGGAAGCTACCCCCTAGGGCTTTCAGAAATGATGAGGCACTTCTAGGCACTGAGTTCCTGCTACTGCTTATGGGGTAACTGTGCAGCTGGCAAATATCTGGGGCCATCTAACTTCCAAAAGGGATTTAGTGAGGCTCAGGAGCACAGTGGAAGTGTCACTTATCATCAACAATTGGGGCAATTGATTACAATGTTTTATTTAGTCTGATGATCAAAATTCAAATGGTACAAAAATGGCACACTGTGAAAAGTCCGCATGTAACCCCTCTTTGCAAGACACCCAGTTTTCTTCACTCCAGGCAATCAAGGTTAAGTCTCTTGATTTAACCTTGAGTTATTCTAAGAGTTATTCTATGCATATAAAAGTATCTGTGTAATATTCCCACCCTCCTTTTGGGCACAGATGACAACAAGGTATGTTCTATATTGTCCTGCACTTTGCTATTTTTCACTTAACCCTATGTCTTTAATAGCACATAAAAAGTTTCCCTAAGAATTTCCCACCTCTTCTATAGCTGCCGACATAGTATTTCATTATGTGGATGTACCACCATGTACTTAAGCAATGACCCTTGTTGATGAACATTTAGGTTTCCCCCCCAATTCCTTGCTATTATAACCAGCGCTACAAAGAATAATCTCATACATATATTATCTCTTGTGTATATGAGAATATATGTGTTTGACAATTTTTTTGTGAGTTGAGTTGCCAGGTCAAAGCTGTGTAGAGTTGTAAGTTCTATGAATATTACCAAATTACACATCAGAGAGGTTGACACTAATTTATATCCCTTCTACCAGCTTATGAACTTGCCTTTTCCCACACCCTTGTTCACAAAGTTGCCAACAAGGTACATTGATCCAAGTTTCCAAGTTTCTGATGTGGGTCTATCTGAAAGGTAAAACATTTTACATTGCTTTTCTATTATTATGAATGAGGTTAAGCCCATTTTCCTGTATTTAAGATCCATTTTTGTTTCCTTCCCCGTGACCCGTCTGTTCCTAGCCCTTGCATGTTTTTTTGTTGTGGTTTGATCTTTTAATTTTGCAATGTTTTTTGTACATTAGGAAAATCTGAATTGCAAATTTTCCCATTAATTCATTGGTTGTTTTATATCATTCTAAATAACGTAGTGAAACATAGTATTGACCTAGTTTAGCTACTTTATTTACTTGAAAAGTTATCTATTTACATTCCTGAAAAAAAATACTGCACAAATTAAACATTCATGATTGTGGAGACTTCCTTTTTCAGATGCAGAACGTCCCATTAAATACTGATTAAAACAGTCAAGAAACACAGAGCACCTGTGTTTGGTGCTCCGAGAGACACAGACAAGTAGATTTCAAAATCCATGATGGAGTCAGAAGTGATGGCCCAGTAAAACGATGGGAACTGGGGGGAGCAGTGTGGGCAGGGTGAGTCTGGGCAGAGAAGGGACAGGGGTGAGAATTGCTTTTGCTGCCTGGAGGAGAACAGGTCATGAAGCAGTGAGTATTCAGGAGTCCCTGGGAGGATGGGACGGTGCAGTGATCTGGGGGCCACACCAGCCACAAGCCAATGCCTTTCAGAGGCCAGCTGGCAGCCAGTGTGCTGAGTGCTAACAAAGGAATTAAGGCCCCTTGTCTGGAAGCGTTGGGCTTTCTCAACAGCAAACTTCCTTTGTCTCTTCTGTTGCTGGAGCCACAAATAAATTTGTGACCTGTTTTCCTGCTAATACCAGTTCAAACGATTGCCTGGAGCCCCCAGACTAGGCTTCTAGAAGCCCCAGCCAGTGTCTAAATCAGCTTGGAGGTAGATGGTGCAACTTCAGGCTGCCCCCTCTCCCTCCTCGGCTCCTGCCTTGGGTGGACATCCTCTGTTACAAACACTAAGAAAAAGGAAAGAAGTAACAAATGAATTTGTTTTTCTCTAAAGAATAAGACTAACTGGCAGAGCTCAGGCCTGCTAGGCATTAGGTGTGGTGGGATCAGACACCAACAGAGCTTAAGGAGGCCAGTGTCAGAGGTAAAACTAAGATGTGTTATCCTAAGCTGTAGCAATCAACCAATGATTTTGGATAGCTATTAGACTTATAACTCGGTAAACACTTTATTGTTGATTAGCTTGGTTAAATCATTTGGCCCATTCATATTCTAGCCCTGAAGAATTTCTGTGGTCAGTTCTAAAATGTTGGACATCTGCCTCTTTTAAGGTCTAGGAATACATCCTTCCATTTTCTCACTGTCTGTATTTCCTATGCTCCTTGTCTAACTTGCACAAATTTGTGTTTTTTTAATATATTTTATTAATTAAGCTATTACAGTTGTCCAATTTCCCCCCTTCATTCCCCTCCACTCTGCACAGCCCCTCTCACCCACATTTCCCCCCTTTAGTTCATGTCCATGTGTCATAAGTTCTTTAGCTTCAACATTTCCCACACTATTCTTGCCCTCCCCCTATTTTCTACCTACCATCTATGCTACTTATTCTCTGTACCTTCCCCCCCCCCCCTCCTCCCACTCCCCTGTTGCTAACCCTCCCTATGATCTCCATTTCTGTGGTTCTGTTCCTGTTCTAGTTGTTTGCTTAGTTTGCTTTTGTTTTAGGTGTGGTTGTTAATATCTGTGAGTTTGCTGTCTTTTTACTGTTCATATTTTTTATCTTCTTTTTCTTAGATAAGTCCCTTTAACATTTTATATAATAAGGGCTTGGTGATGATGAACTCCTTTAACTTGACCTTATCTGAGAAGCACTTTATCTTCCCTTCCGTTCTAAATGAAAGCTTTGCTGGATAGAGCAATCTTGGATGTAGGTCCTTCACTTTCATGACTTGAAATGTTTCTTTCCAGCCCCTTCTTGCCTGTAGGGTCTCTTTTGAGAAATAAGCTGACAGTCTGATGGGAACTCCTTTGTAGGTGACTGTCCCCTTATCCCTTGCTGCTTCTAGAATTCTCTCCTTCATTTTAGTTTTGGCTAATGTAATTATGATGTGCCTTGGTGTGTTCCTCCTTGGGTCCAACTTCTTTGGGACTTTCTGAGCTTCCTGGACTTCCTGGAAGTCTATTTCCTTTGCCAGATTGGGGAAGTTCTCCTTCATTATTTGTTCAAATAACTTTTCCACTTGTTGCTCTTCCTCTTCCCCTCTGGTACCCCTATAATTTGGATGTTGGAATGTTTAAAGTTGTCCTAGATGTTCCTAAGCCTCTTCTCATTTTTTTGAATTCTTGTTTCTTCATTCTTTTCTGTTTGGTTGTTTGTTTCTTCCTTCTGGTCCACTCCATTGATTTGAGTCCCAGTTTCCTTCCCATCACTATTGGTTCCCTGTGCATTTTCTTTCATTTCACTTATTGTAGCCTTCATTTGTTCATCTAATTTGTGAGCAAAATCAACCAATTCTGTGAGCATCCTGATCACCAGGGCTTTGAACTGTTCATCTGATAGATTGGCTATCTCTTGGTTGCTTAGAGGTATTTGCTCTGTTCTTCCCTTTGGGCCATTTCTTTTCTTCTCTCTCTCTCTTTTTTTTTTTTTTTTTTTGGTCTGGTCATACCTGTTACATATGAGGGGCAGAGCCTTAGGTATTCACCAGGGCAGGGCAACCCAGTAGCTGGGTTGTGATGCTGTATGTGGGTGTGGGTCAGAGAGGGAACAATGGTGCTTGCTCTGCTCTCTCTCAGATTTCAGTCCCTTCTGCTGCTTCCCACAAGCAAAATGAGCCCTTCTGGTGCTGATTCCTGGGTGGTGGGCTTGTGTACATTCTAGGACCCTGTGGGTCTCTCCAACAAACTCTCCTGTAAGGCTGGGAGTCTCTCCCTGCACCTCAACCCCCACAAGTGTTTTCAATCGGTGCTTTTAGTTTTTATTTCCCAGTGCTGGGGCCCTGGGTTGTGTGGTCTGTCTTGCTCCCCAGTTTCACCTGGTTTATATGCACTCGAATGTGTGACCTCAGTCAGCTAGCCGCTTTGCGCACCTCACTGGGTCTGCCCATTGCCACCTGGTGCCCAGGGTCTGTGAGCCATTGCCTGTAAGCACAGGTCTGCCAGCTGCCAACTGCACACCTGGGACTGCCAACCACCACTTTTTCCTGCTGCGACCCCTCTCCGCCGGCTGCCAGTTCCGCCCCTGTTACCAGTCTGGATGAATGGTTGTCAGACTTCTGTACAGTTCAATTTTCTGTAAGTTCTGATTGTCTTTTTTTGTTTCTAAATTTATATTGTCCTTGATTTTGGTTGTGTGAGGAAGCACAGTGTGTCTACCTACATCTTCATCTTGGCCGTAAGTAACTTGCACAAATTTGGATACAAATGCAGGTCAAATTCCAGTTTGGATGTGTAGAGTATTAGAATAGTTAAAGTCATCTTCAAGTGTGGCATCAAGATCATTAATATACAAGTTGTTTCCATAACAACATGATGATGGCCTACTGATGACCTATTTGTGCCAGACACTGTGCATACAATTTCCCTAAATCTCCTAATTGTGCAAGGAAGGTATGACACTCTCTGTTTCGTACATGAAGCAACCTGAACTGAGAAAGGTTAAGTAATTGCTTCAGATCATACAGCTAGCTAGTAAGTGACAGAGCTGGGATTTGAACCTGGTGCTGTCTAAACCCAAAGCCTGGACACTTACTACTACCCTCTGCCCCATCAGATTTAGAGCTCTGTCACACTTCAGGATTATTCCAATTCTCTAAACCAGGTCTTGATTGAAATAATAAACATTGTTCTAAAGGTGCTGGTGACTTCACAAAAGAGAATAATTATCCGCTCAGTGCAACTAAAAAGCAATTACACACACACACACACACACACACACACACACACACCCCTGCTGAACCATAGGCTATATAGTTGGCAAGGATGTTAGAAGCTTAAATACGTGATGCATTTGATACCAGGAACTGAAATCACAGAGGAAGGCTTTCTGAAGGAGAAATGTTCTGTTTTAGACCTCCGTAGGTGATGAGGATTTTAAGAAGCGAAAAGGGAAGAGGAGGCTAATTTCAGTGTCTGGCAATTACACAGACTAGGTATCCTAGAAAACCTCCCTACACAACACAGCTAAACCTGCTGGACACAAAATTCCTTTAAAATGTATCACTGAGCTTGCAAAAAGGTGAGAATAATTCCCAGAAGCTTAAAACAAAGAGAGTTGCCAGTGCTTTTGGTCATCCTGGTTGTCTAGAGCAAGGGTTAAGAAACATTTTCTGTATAGAAACAAGTATAAAGGACACATGGACAAAAACTATGGGGGGTGGAAATGGTAGGGAAGTGGGGAAGGCTGGGGTGGTGCGCTGGGGTGGGAGTAAAAGACAGAAAACTGTACAAGATCAACAATTAAAATAAAATTAAAAAAAGAAACATTTTCTGCAAAGGGTCAGCTAGCAAATATTTTTCACTTTATGAGTCCATATAGTTCTTCGTTGCAGCTACTCATAAGTGCAGACATAGGTAATACATAAACAAAAGGGTGTAGGAGGATTCAGCTTGCAGTAGACTTAAATTTGCCAATCTCTGACCTTGAAGTTTAATGTCTTTTATAAATCTTGGGTCCACATTGATGTTGGGCCCACACACAGTGAGAAGATAGAATTGAGACAATCCTCACACACATAAAGCAGGATCCCCAGGGAAAGTGTGGACTGGGAGGATGTGGCCTCTGGCAAAGGAAAGTGGACAGGGGAACTTGCTTTATCAGGTTGGGCTCTAAATGAAAAACAACAACAACAACAACAACAACAACAACAACTATCTCCCCTGTGAATTTGTTACTATAGCTAGGTCTACTTACATGGGACTAGAGTTTAAATTTATATTACTTGTATTGATTGTACAGGAAACTTCAAGCTAGAAAATTAACTTAAACTGGTTCGTGATTGGCAGTGCCTTAGGGCATCTTACCAAATACTCGATTTGTTCATAATCTAGAATTACAAACCACATGAGGAATCCAGCCATTGTGAGAAAGAGTCAGCAGAAGCAACAACAAATGGCAGAATATTCTCGCTAGGATTTGACATATTACCATTATTGGTTATAGGAAATGACTGTAGAAGTAAAAAGAAGAATGAAAAACAAAAAAACAATATTTCAGGAAGGAAAGAGAAGCAAAGATTCAATAATGGGGATGAGAACGTGTTGAGGGGCAAGGAGTTAAAAGCCCCAGATAGTGTTCATACGAAGGTATTAGTGAATGGATTCATCAAACATTGACTCAGCTCATAGTGTGTAGCCCTCAGGTGGAATCAGGGAAATAAATAAATGCCACAAAATGTGATAGGTACTTTAATTTAAAAAGGCACAAAGCATAGCAGAGACAAAGGAGGAGGTTACCCATTCCACCTAGGGGAGTCAGGATAGAGGAGGAACTCCCACTTGAGTCAAGCTCTAAAGCATCCATTGGAGTTTGGACTTTGTTCTGGAGGTGATGGGGAGTTACTGAATAGTTTTAAGGAGGGAAGTAAAATGATCCAACTTACAGTTAAAAAAATAATTATGGCTCAGTAGAATGAATGGAATGGAGAGTGAAGAAACGAGAGACGGGAGGACAAATGCACCGTTGTTTGGATCGTCATGAAAAGACGAGGCAGACGTGCGGGTGGATTTGAGAGAGATTTTAGCATCTTGTCCATTTGGAAGTAACGAATAGGCATGACTCAAATTTAATGGCTGTGCTCCCCTGATCACCTTGTGACCCTACCCTACCTCCTCTCCGGTATTTCTGAGAGTGCCCGGGTTGTCTCCCAAGTGCTCGTGAGTGAGTGCACCCCTGCATGGTTCTTCTTACCCCTACAGGCTGAACGGTAGGCTGTGGCCTGGGCAAGGTGGGGGTGGGGCTTCTCTTCCTTTTGCTTTGGTGTTAAGTGTGTTGGGAAAGTGCTGCTTGTTCCCTAATTACTACCCTGCTTTCATGAAATGGTTCTTTGAATTGTTACTTACAGGCTCCCTACCCTCCAGGAGCTCAGGGGAGGGCACTGGGGGAGAAATCCACCTGCCAGAGCCCATCCTCACAGTGCCCTTTCCTTCTGACAACCCAGCCTGCTGTGCCTGGCTATCTCTTCCCCTAGAAGATGCTACAGGAGCTAAGCAGGGGTATCTGGGAGGGGATGGATTTGGTTCTCCCAGAGTGTTACTTTGCTCCCATGCAATGGTTTTGCTGAGCCTTCTCTGTCGTTTTATCAGAAATACCTGTTCTGAGACCCAAGTGGGTGGCCATTGTACAGTATGGAACCTAGAGCTCAGAGTCACCAATCCGTTGGGGGCAGTGAGGAGGCTGGAAAGGTTTTCTGGGCTGATGGGAAAGACCACTGAAAAGATCAGGCAAGATCTACAATGCTACCTAGTGAGTCCATTTCCCCCACACGTGAGTATTTCTCCGAGAGGAGACTGGTTTATATCAGCCTCTGCATTACATGGGGAGTTGGCTCAAAATTTCTGTTTTGGGGCTCTATCTGAGTCAGAAGCCCTGGTGAGTGGGGGATGGGAAACTTGCAGTTTTAACTAGTGCTCCCTCTGTGACAGTTTGGAAATCCACACACATTTCTGTAATTGGGTTCATATGTCATTTCCTTTGGTAAATTAAAGGCTCCTGGCATAGGTGTGGTGTGTACAGTTTTTCTTGCCTTCCCACATGCACAGGCACATGGTCGGTACACAGATACATTCACTGAAGTGGAACAAAAGGATGCAAGACTGAAAGTAGAATGACTGTGCTTATAAATGCCCATTCCAACAGACGTTTGACACTCATTTCTCTATTACTCTTTTATTCTGTAAATACTTCTGGTGCTATCTCTAGGCCATGCACTGTGCTGTGTGCTGAGTCCCAAGAGAGTTAAAGTGACAGAGAGGCAAGGGCACTGGAGAAGGAAGCAAGGGCAATGCAATGATGGGATGAGACTTCTCAGAGGAAAAAGCTGCCCCCAGAGCAAGGAAAGTGAAAATCCTAGGATTTCTTTGTGAAGCTTTTCTTAGGAGTTATAATTTTGGCATTGTTCTGTCTCCCCAAATGAAGAAAGACACCTCAATGCCTTCCTAATTCCCCAGCTTTGGGGCATGGCGGGCAGTCTGAAGACTCTTGGAGTCAGGAGATAAAGGAAAGCATTATGTTTCATTGGGTCCCGTTTGATCTTTATACCATCAACACAGGGGCTCCGAGCTCCCCTGTTTCCTTTTTCCTCCAAGTTCACCCAGAAGGCCATGGGCTCTTTGATGTTCAAAGATAGTTTGAACGATGTGCCTGGTCCTTTGTGCCCGAGCGTGCTGCTGGCAGACACTTCTGACTCAAGTCAGAGCAGATGAGAATTCCTCATCTCTTTGAGAGGCAGATCCCCATGCTGTCGGAAGGAGGAAGAACATGTTCTTTCATAAATTCCCCTTTCTCTGCGTCTCAAATGAAGTTTTGGACCTTCGCTCATCTCCCTTTTCTCAACTTTATTCCTGACCAGAAAACCCTCTCCTTAATTTTGGCTGTCTCAAAGTAGCAAGGAAGGCTCAGGGGGCAAGCAGATCTTCAAGAACAGCTATGCACTCAAGCAAAACTCAGGAGGAAGCGCTAAGCGTGTATCTCTAAAGCCTACAACTTCAGGGACCTCCAAGGATCAGATGCCCACAACTACAGAATGAAACAAAAAGCAAAATGCAGAACCACCCATCCCTTTTCCATTAGTTAAGTCTTTTAGCACTGTTTTGAGGCTGCCTCTGTGTTGCATGAAAATGCCAGGCATCTGCACCTTCAGCAGTTGTGACTAGAGCTCTCCTCCTGGGTGCCAGAGAGGACTCAGGACTCTGCTAGTTCAGGAGAAGTGCTTGGGCGTCTCCCCAGGCCAGGTTGTAGCAAGGGCAGGAGCTGACTTTGTAGTTGCTCGACCCAAGAGAAACACCATGTAAGGGAAAGAGGGTGTGTGTTAGTTTGCCTTCTTTGGTCACTTAGTGACTGAGTATATAGAACAAGGATACATATGCAAAAGGGAGACAGGAATGTTACAGTATCCCTGGAAAGGGCCATACAGCTGGCCTCAAAGGCATGGGAACATAGTTTGGTAACTGATGTTCCAGTCACTAGGTTTTCTTCTCCCTCCTTCTCTTCTTCAGCCTGGGCTCTTATTGGTGTCCTACAATTATGGCGACTCTGTCTCTGTTTCTAGCACTCAGGTGACTACCAATCATCTATCTCATCCTCTACTCTTCGGACATGTTTGCTTCTGTTGACTCCGATCTTTGACTTGCTGATTCTGCTTACTCTTGGACTTTCATGGCCTGTCTTCTTCCTATGTTTCCTTTCTGTGCGCTTTTCAAGTGCTCTCCCTTTCTCCCTGAAACTAGCTATTGACTCTCTTTCCCTATACGTCCTATTAAAATGCAAGAGAAAGAAAATTTGATTGACTCAAGTGAATCCTTATTATCCTTTCTGGGTAGTTTTCTTTGGTCTGAGAGAGTCCATATGCCACTTTTCAACTTATAGACTGGCCAACCTGGCCAGAGGTACGAACAACCTGTTCACAGCAGGGCAACACATGCAAGAAAGCATTGAAGATTTATTCCTTATGTGGGTGCAGTGTATTGAGCAGTTTTCTCAAAGAGGGACTATGAGTATATATGCTGAAGACTAGTGTGCTTAGTGCAATGAGTTTTTGGGGGAAATAAACCTGGGTTTGGATTGTAGTTCTACTGAGTACCTTCGTGACCTTGGTAAGTTACTTAATCTTTCTAAGCTCATTTCCTTACCTGTGAAGATGGGGACAGAGATACTATACTGTGGTAATGTGTGAATTAGAGAGAGATTATCTAAGGTGCCAAATACGTGGTGGATGCTCAGGTTCTCTATAAAGAGCTCTTATTATGGCAACACTGCCTTGGTCTATCCGATTCTGGATTTTGCATGTCACTGGCTTTGGCATAATTTTGGTGTCAGGAGCCCATATTGACTCATATCCCATGGTTCCTGCAATGCCAACATTGGTGTAAAAATGAGAATAAAGTAGGTGCAGAAGGAGCATCATTAAGGAGCATTCAGAATACATTTTTCAGGGAGATTTTTACATGTCACTCACATATCCTTATTTGTTCTTCCTTTTTTTAATCCTTACCCTAGAACATGCTTATTGATTTTTTAGAGAGAGGGGAAAGGAGGGAGAAAGAAAGGGAGAGAAACATCAATGTGAGAAAGAAACATCAATCAGTTGACTCTTCTATGGGTCCCGAACCAAACCAGCAACAGTCATGTCTGCTGACCAGGAACTGAACCTGTGACCTTTTGGTTTGCAGGTCAATGCCCAACCAACAGCCACACCAGCCAGGGCCCAGAATGTATTCTTGATTGTGTTGTAAGGTCTCATTTAAGTCTGACTGGAACTAATAGGCAATATCTGAGATATTTTCTCTTCAATAATTCAACAAGACTGACTGCAGTTTTTAAATCTGAAATAAGAAACCAGATGCATTTTCTTAGCTAGTTCCCTTCAACAATTCATCAGAGGATATCTGCGATGCCTTTGTAGTAAGATGATTTGAGCAATGACTTTAAAAAACAATGGAGATAGTTCAGGGATACATCTGTAAAATAAACACAGATCTGGTCAGAAACCACAATGTCTTGTTGTCACTGGCTTAGTGATTGATACAGCGATATAGCGGGAGCTATACTCGACCACAATCAGGAGCTGTCTGCCAGAGAAGCAGATCGAAACGAAGACCTTCTTCCCCAGTTATGATCCCTGAGAAAGAAATATAAGTGATTGCTCCAGGCTTCTTGATTGCTTCCCTTGGCTAGTTTTGTTCAAACTCCACTCCTCTGCCTTCTTAATTTCAGGATTAAATCCTGGCCACCAGACAGAGCTTCTGGCCAATTCTTTCATGTGAAGAATTTCTGGATAAGCTGCATATAGTATAGCCAAGCCTTATGAATATCATTGTGATTCCCCATAGAAGGAACCCTTTGTAGGCAAATAGCTCATGTTGATCACTTATGAAAGGTTTGAATTTCACCAGGCAGCTTCTCTCTGCACCCAGTTTGAGACACCAGGACCAGGGATTTCATGCAGCGAACTGCAATGGATTATCCTGAAGGGTTGGGTCAAGGAGTCCTTCTAGCATCAATGTCCTTGCCGAAGTTTTCTGGTTGTGAGTTGGGATCTGTAGTGCCACATGGCCAGCTCTCAGGATCTCACACCATTCATTCAGGCTTGTTGACAAATACGGCCATAGAAGTACTGGCACCTGACGCCATAGTTAAGAACATATAACCAAGTTAAATTTTAGAAAATATGGTTGGTTTGGTGAAGGTATATTTTGGTGAAAAATCTATTTTGGGAGAAATTATTTTTATCCAGAAGGCTACAAAGGCTATTTTTGGTAGAAATAAAGTAAGGCAGAAAAGTGAGTAGCTGCAGGAAAGTTTCTTTTCACTTTGCAGTAGAAGAGATAAAGCACAAATGACTAGACCTTAAGAGGTAAATTCCAGATTGGACAAGCCTAAGAGACAACATTGGAAATTCTATCAAAAGTTGTTTTTTTCCCATTTAGAGTTCTAATGGATGGAGGTACGTGAGAATATCTTTCTGCACATTGGTCCATTTTCACATTGATGTACTGATTCAACAAATATTTACTGAGGAATACTATGTGCCAGGCACTGTTCTAGGTATTGAGACTTCAGTAGCAAAAAAGACAGATTTCTTGGAAATTTAGACTATTTCCAGTTTTTCCAGTTACAAATAGTGCTGTTAGAAATGTTTTGCACTTCCTTTGAGCACACAGAGAAACCTGTGTAACAGTTTTTCTAAGATACATTCTTAGAAATGGAAGGGCTGGGACGCAGAATACGCACACCTTCAACTTGACTATGTATTGTTAGGTCAATCTATAAAGTGGTTGTTCAAATTAACCCGAAAGCAAGACATTGTTCCATAATGTTGCCAGTTCATCGTATTGTCAGACATCAATTTTCACAATTTTCTAAGTATGTAAGTATTCCATTATGGTTTTGATTTTTATTTCCTTGACTATAGGTGTGGTGGGGCATTTTCATATATTCGTTGGTCATTTGTATTTTCCTTTTCTCAGATTCTTCATGACTTTGGCTTATCTTGTTTAGCCTTTCCTATTTTCCGAGGACTGAATACTCACTCTGTGGCGTAACAAGTTTCCGTAGATGCCTGGGGCTGCCTTTGCACTCTCTAATCTCTTCTATGCCTATCTATGCCTGTTCCAACACTTCTCTTTCTTTCTTTCTTTTTCTTTTTTTGGCATTGTTCAGGAAAATTTAAAAGGTTTATTTATACTTCTTTTAAAGTTGAACTGCAGAAACTTGTTCACATAAACATTTTGACTTGCATTAATGCTTTCTGTCCCTACATTTATATTTTTAAAAATTTATACACAAATGAAAAGGGGAAGACCGTCAATACCTGATTTCCGCCCCCTATTTTCTACTTACAATCATATACTTAGTTAACCTTTTGACCCAATGGGAAAAATATATAATGTTCAGAACTAACAATAACAGGAAGAAGATCATTTTTTTAAAAAGATGGAAATGTTTTCCATTGTAACAGGCTCATTTAAAAAATTTTTTAAATTATATTTTATTGATTATACTATTACACTTTTCCCAGTTTTTCTCCCTCCACACAGCCCCACCCAGCATCCTCAGGCAATCCCCACACCATTGTCCATGTCCATTGGTCAAGCATAGATGTTCTTTGGCTACTCTCTTTCCTATGCTGTACTTTAAATCCCCATGACTATTCTGTAACTACCATTTGTAGTTACAAAATATGCTACCGTTATGCTATTACAGTTGTTCCATCCCCCCCTTTATTCCCTTCTGCCCTGCACACCCCCTCTCACCCACATTCCCTGCTTTTAGTTCATGTCCATGGGTCATACATATAGGTTCTTTGGTTTCCCCATTTTCTATACTATTCTTAACCTCCCCCTGTCTGTTTTCTACCTACCATTTATGCTACTTATTCTCTGTACCTTTTCCCCCTCTCTCTCCCTCCCACTCCCTCACTGATAACCCTTCATGTGATCTCCATTTCTGTGATTCTGTTCCTGTTTTAGCTGTTTGCTTAGTTTGTTTTTGTTTTCATTTACATGTGGTTGTTAATAGCTGTGAGTTTGCTGTCATTTTGCTGTTTGTATATTTGATCTTCTTTTTCTTAGATAAATCCCTTTAACATTTCATATAATAAGGGCTTGGTGATGATGAACTCCTTTAACTTGACCTTATCTGAGAAGCACTTTATCTGCCCCCATTCTAAAGACATTTTTTTTAAAGGTTTTTTTTTTTCTTAAGATTTTTATTTATTTATCTTTAGAGTGGAAGGGTAGGAGAGAGGGAGAGAAATATCACTGTATGGTTGCCTCTTGTGTGTCCCATGCTGGGAACTGGCCTGCAACCCAGGCATGTGCCCTGACTGGGAATCGAACCGCGATCCTCTGGTTCGCAGGCCCGTGCTCAATCCACTGAGCTACACCAGCCAGGGCTGCCCTTCCATTCTAAATGACAGCTTTGCTGGAGAGTGTAATCTCAGATGTAGGTCCTTGCCTTTCATGACTTGGAATACTTGTTTCCAGCCCCTTCTTGCCTGTAAGGTCTCTTTTGAGAAATCAGCTGACAGTCTTATGGGCACTCCTTTGTAAGTAACTGTCTCCTTTTCTCTTGCTGCTTCTAAGATTCTCTCCTTCTGTTTAATCTTGGGTAATATAATTATGATGTGCCTTGGTGAGTTCCTCCTTGGGTCTCTCTGAGCTTCCTGGACTTCCTGGAAGTCTATTTCCTTTGCGAGATTGGGAAAGTTCCCCTTTATTATTTGTTCAAATAAGTTTTTCACTTGTTGCTCTTCCTTTTCCCCTTCTGGTACCCCTATAATTCGGATATTGAGATGTTTAAAGATGTCCTGGAGGTTCCTAAGCCTCTCCTCATTTTTTTGAATTCTTGTTTCTTCCTTCTTTTCTGTTTGGTTGTTTATTTCTTCCTTCTGGTCCACTCCATTGATTTGAGTTCCAGTTTTCCTCCCATCTCTATTGGTTCCCTGTGAGTTTTCTTTCATTTCACTTATTGTGGACTTCATTTGTTCATCTAATTTGTGACCAAAATCAACCAATTTTGTGAGCATCCTGATCACTAGTGCTTTGAACTGTGCATCTGATAGGTTGGCTATCTCTTGGTTGCTTAGATGAATTGGCTCTGAGGCTTTGATTTCTTCTCCTGTTTGAGCCATTTTTTGTTTGTTTGTTTTTTTGGGGGGTCTGGTTGCAGCTGTTATGTAGTGAGGGGTGGAGCCTTAGTTGTTCCCCAGGGTGGGGCAGCCCAGTTGCTGGGTTGTGACGCTGTATGTGGGGCTGGGGTCGGAGTGAGAACAAGGTCGTTTACTCCATTCTCTCTTGGATTCCAGTCCCCTCCACCACTTCCCCTTCGCCTGGATTATCTGCACTTGAACGTGGGACCGCCTGGTGAGCCAGCCACCTTGTGCAGCCTCACTGGGCCTGCACGGTTGCCACCCCGTGCCTGGGATCTGCCAGCCGCTGCTGCCTGTGTGCCTGGGTCTGCTAACCTCCACTTTTTCCTGCCGTGACTCCTCCCCTCTTACGGGTCTGGATGAATGGTTCTTGGACTTTGGTACAGTTCAATTTTCTATCACTTCGGATTGTTTTCTTGTTTCTAAATCTTTTTGTTCTTAATTTTGGTTGTGTGAGGAGGCACAGTGTGTCTACCTATGCCTCCATTTTGGCCGGAAATCAACACTTCTCTTTCTTTTTTTAAAAATATATTTTATTGATTATGCTATTACAGTTGTCCCATTTCTCCCCCATCATTCCCCTCCACCCTACACACCCTCTCCCACCCACATTCCCCCCCTTTAGTTCATGTCCATGTGTCATAAGTTCTTTAGCTTCTACATTTCCCACACTATTCTTGCCCTCCCCCGCCTATTTTCTACCCACCGTCTATGCTACTTATTCTCTGTACCTTTTCCCCCTCTCTCCTCCTCCCACGCCCCTGTTGCTAACCCTCCATATGATCTCCATTTCTGTGGTTCTGTTCCTGTTCTAGCTGTTTGCTTAGTTTGCTTTTGTTTTAGGTATGGTTCTTAATAGCTGTGAGTTTGCTGTCTTTTCACTGTCATATTTTTATCTTCTTTTTCTTAGATAAGTCCCTTTAACATTTCATATAATAAGGGCTTGGTGATGATGAACTCCTTGAATTTGACCTTATCTGAGAAGCGCTTTATCTGTCTATCCATTCTAAATGACAGCTTTGCTGGATAAAGCAATTTTGGATGTAGGTCCCTGCTTTTCAAGATTTCAAATATTTCTTTCCAGCCCCTTCTTGCCTGCAAGGTCTCTTTGGAGAAATCAGCTGACAGTCTGATGGGAACTCCTTTGTAGGTGACTGTCTCCTTCTCCCTTGCTGCTTCTAGAATTCTCTGCTTCATTTGAATCTTGGCCAATGTAATTACGATGTGCCATGGTGTGTTCCTCCTTGGGTCCAACTTCTTTGGGACTCTCTGAGCTTCCTGGACATCCTGGTAGTCTATTTCCTTTGCCAGATTGGGGAAGTTCTCCTTTAGTATTTGTTCAAATAAGTTTTCCACTTATTGCTCTTCTTCTTCCCCTTCTGGGACCCCTATAATTCGGATTTTGGGACGTTTAAAGATGTCACGGAGGTTCCTAAGCCTCTCCTCATTTTTTTGAATTCTTGTTTCCTCCTTGTTTTCTGTTGGGTTGTTAGTTTCTTCCTTCTGGTCCACTCCATTGATTTGAGTTCCAGTTTTCCTCCCATCTCTATTGGTTCCCTGTGAGTTTTCTTTCATTTCACTTATTGTGGACTTCATTTGTTCATCTAATTTGTGACCAAAATCAACCAATTTTGTGAGCATCCTGATCACTAGTGCTTTGAACTGTGCATCTGATAGGTTGGCTATCTCTTCATGGCTTAGAGGAAATGGCTCTGGGGCTTTGATTGGTTCTCCGGTTTGAGCCATTTTTGGTGGGTTTTTTTGTTTTGTTTTGTTTTGATTTTAGTCTGGTCACGGCTATTGCGTAGTGAGGGGTGGAGCCTTAGGTGTTCCTCGGGGCGGGGCAGCCCAGTCGCTGGGTTGTGATGCTGTATGTGGGGGCGGGGTCTGAGAGGGAACAATGGCACCTGCTCTGCTCTGTGCTGGATTCAGTCCCTTCCGCCACTTCCCCTCTGCCTGGACCGTCTGTGCGAGTGAATGTGGGACCACCTGGTCAGCCAGCCACCCTGTGCGGCCTCACTGGGTCTGCACAGTTGCCCCCCTGTGCCCGGGGTCTGCCAGCTGCTGCCTGTGGGTCCGGGGACCGCCAGCCGCTGCCTGTGCACCGGGGAACTGCCAGCCACTGCTGCTTGCGTTCCTAGGTCCGCACGTCCACTTTTTCCTACCGCGACTCGCCCCTCTTACCAGTCTGGATGAATGGTTGTTGGACTTCCGTACAGTTCAATTTTCTATAAGTTCTGGTTGTTTTCTTGTTTCTAAATATTTGTTGTCCTTAATTTTGGTTGTGAGAGGAGGTACAGTGTGTCCGCCTACGCCTCCATCTTGGCCAGAAGTCCAACACTTCTCTTTCTTAATTAGCATAGTTTAAAATACATTTTCACAACTGTAGGCTAATCCTCATCTTCACTTTGTTCTTTAAAACTTCCTTGACTATTCTTGATTATATTCCATATAGTACTTAGAATTAACTTTTTAAGTCCATTAAAACATCTTATTAATGCTTAGACTGGTATTTCATCAACTCTATAAAATAATTTGGTTTGAATTAGCATGTTTACTATATTGATGTTATGAGCCATCATCATGAGGAAATGTTCTCATATTTTCCTTTAATTCTTTAGATGTAGTTTCTTTTGGTTTTTCAAAACATATTTATAATAGCCAATTTAAAGTCTTTGTCTATTAAGTTCCAGTTTCTATTGACTGCTTTTTTAATTTCCTGTGTATGGACTGTCCATTTCTGTTTATTGGCATGTCTTGTGTTCTGTTGTTGAAAATGGAATATTTAAAATAATGTAACATAGTTACTCTGGATTTCAGATTTACTCCTCTTCCAATACTTTATTATTGTTGGCATTTGCTTTGTGACTTTTCTGAACCAATTCTGTAAAGTCCGTATCCTTCATTGTGTGTGGCCACTGGATTCCTGGCATGGTTGTTTAATGGCCAGCTAATGACTAGGCAGAGATTTTCTGAAATGCCACAGACCAGTATGTCTCCCATCTTGTTGTGGGATTCTAGGTGCATGTGTTGGAGCAAATTTCAATGCTCCAGTCAGCAGTTCACAACTCTGCCTTAGCCTTTTCTTCCTGCTTGCACAGAGCTTTCAGTTCAACCAGATGAAGGCCTCAGGTTGTTCTTGGGCTAGTGCACAGACCTATATATGCCTGGGGCCTTCTACATTCCAGGAATTATTGGAGTTTTTTAAAACCCCCTGTGGACAACTAATTCTTCAATTTTTCCTTTAAGATTTCTTGTTTGCCTCTCATTACAAGTATAACACCGCCTCAGGCAGCTGCAATTTTAAATAATTGCCACTGATTGTTTTTACAAATGCCCTGGATAAGGCTGTTCAAACAGAGGGGGCTCCAATCCAATCAAATAAAGACAATCTCTGAGAATGGAGCTTTTCAGTAAGCTGCCAGACATGTCAAACAATGACAGTTCTCTGGGGGTGGGCCAATTGAGGAGCTCCAGGCTTGTTCTGCCCCATGTATTAGCTTCTAGGCTGATGGTTTTCCCAGCTACCATAGTGTGAGACTGTGGTTTTCAAGGCTATAGCAGATCTGGGAGAAGAGAATGGGGTCAGAGTGAATTACAATGGCATAAAACAGAAGGTTTCTCTTACTGAGTTTCAATTGTTTTTCTTGAATTAAAAGTTCCTCTGATTGTGCAAGCTTTAGTTAATTTACAGAGTTCTAAAAAGATTAATTTTGACATTTTTCCAGTGTTCTCATGGGGAACCAGATTTCAGAGATTATTATCCACCATTTCTGAAAGTGCTTCTAGTCTCTCCCTCTCTTTCTCTGTCTTTTGTCATATATATATGCATGCACACATATATACTCAATTTCCTAGATAATATATATGTATATATTATGTATTCTTTAGCAATACAATTAGTTCTTTTGTAATTATCTTAGACAAAATTTTAAAATCCTAGAAAATGTAACTCAACAAAACTGTCTCAGAAAGAAATATAAAACCTGACTATACACATAACATTTATAAAAGTTGAGTCACTATTTTTAAAGTTATTCTCTTTTACCACATGCCCCAACACACGCACACACACTTACACACACACTCTACCAGGCTCAGTGACTTTATAGGTGAATTCTACTGAATGATATTTAAATTTCTCCATAAAATAGAAAAACAGAATGGCCCTCAACTCATTTTATTGAGACTCCTTTATTTTTAATATCAAAACTATGAAAACAATATAACAAAGGAAATTTGGGATAATCTTACATGGGAACATAGATGTAAAAATTCTAAGTTAAACATACTAAATATATATTCTAAATAACTTAGTCTATCCTAAGAATACAAGCATGGATTAACACTTTAAAATCCATTAATGGATTAATGGGTATTTACATGTAATTTACATCAACAGATAAAATGTGAAAAGCAATATGTGTTAGTCTGCTAGGGCTGCCTAAACAGAATACCACCGATAGGGTGGCTTAAACAACAGAAATGTATTTTCTCACAGTTCTGAAAGCCAGAAGTCCAAGATCAAAGTGTGAGCAGTTTTGGTTTCTCCTGAGGCCTCTCTCCTTGGCCTGCAGATAGCCCCATTCTCATTGCCTGTTCACTTGGTCAGCTCTCTATACGTGTGCATCCCTGGTGTCTGCTCTTCTTATAAAAACACCAGAGTAGGTTAACGGCCTCGTTCTAATGTGATTGTCTCTAGCTATCTTTGCATCAATGTCAGGCTCATGGAGCAAAAGAGGAAGGGTTCAGCCCCCACTATATGCTGACCTATCCCACCTCGGATGCCTCTTCTCCTCTCTTCCATCCATCCACAGCCCAACTTAAATCCTATCCGCTGCAGGGTGCTGTGGACCAGTGACGTTACCTTCTTCCTCTGAAGTCCTTGAAAGTTTCTGGTCTGCATTACTCCTTTACTTTTACATATATGTTTCCTGTGTCATGTCTTGTATTTTTAATTTAGCATGTTTTAATTAGAGGCTTTCTGTTTTCATTAGGTAGTAAGTTTAGTAAGTTTTTCCAGAGTAGGGACCACATCTTTATATTGTCTATAGTACGTGTTCATAGTAATTACTCAATAAATACCACTTAAATATATTTATGAATAATTTATCAATGAATAAATGACTGGAATACAAGAAGACTGAACACACTGTAGCTTTTGGGTGCCTCTTTGTGATGATTTGGTACTGGGGCAGGAAGAAATACCTCCTCTGAGCCCCAAGGACATATCATGGCAGCCCTGTAGATGAAGCCTCTTTTCTACCAGCCCTCTAGGGTTTGTTCTACTAAGGAATCTGTCATGTCATTAACTCCAACTCTTGTCCAAGGATAAGTGTTACCCCTGGTGCCCAGGGTCCCGGTGACCCCTGGTTCAGTTACTGAGCACAGTTCCATGTTTACTCAGACCCCGTCTCCAAGTAGTCAGTAGTAAGGTGCTGATTAACAACTCTGACTATACATGGCAACAGTCCTTAATCACTTCCACATGCTCCTGAACTTCATGTTATATTGTTTCAGCCGCTAATTTTCAAAATCCCAGAGAAAAGACCTCTGCTTGGAAACATGTGCTTCAGAGCTGTTTCTTTCTGCCGTGCTTTTCCAGAAAGCTTACATGTGGTTTAATTCAGCAGCAGGACTGAAGGGGAGACACGTTCATAATTTTTCTCTCGCTTTTCCTCCTTCGAGTCCTGTTTCTGCCAAAGCCCTTGGCCAGGATTCAGAAATGGCACATTCAATAATACCCAATGTGTTTGGGTAATATTTCATAATTACATTGTTGTTGGGGAAATTGTTGCCTTGAGAATAATTGCTATGCATAAACAGAAAGTCTAAGACCCATGTGCCCCTTCACACCCTCCCCCCACTAAGGGGAGAGGGAGGCATGAAAGTGGAAGAGAAGAAAGGAAGGAAAAAAGGAAGGAGAGAGGAATATGAAATTTGTCTGTTTGGCTTTAGTAAGAGGACACATTAGAGAAGATTTATAAAATAGTGAAGGATGAGTATTAACAGCTTTTAGGAACCCTGCCAATTCTATTCTTGGAACTGATTTTCTTCAGAGGGTAAATAGAAAACCCACATCCAGGTTTCTAGAAGATGGAGGGGTAGATGGTAATGCGGCTTGGAAGCTCAGACGGCCCTGCTGCCCACACCTCCATGAGTGAGCCCCCACAGACAGCTGTTCCCTCAGACAGCCACTCTTTCTGGGCTCAGCATCCTACCTTGAAGCTGGGTTCTGAGGCTCAAAGGGGATGCACGGGGAGGCTCCCTTCTGGTGGGTGAAGGGAAGGAAGACTAGTACTAATGGTGGCTTAAGTTGGGAGGCCCTTAAATGGTGGCTTCTTAGCCTTGAGAATCTGTACAGGCCAGGGCTGTCTCTGAAGCAGCCGCTTCCGAGGCTGGGTAGGAACACGAGGGGCAGTGTTCAGCAGGCTTCAGTTTCCACACCTTAGTACAAGGAGCTTCGTTGAATTTCAGTAACTGGTGAACTTGCGAGGAAGGGGTTCGTGCAGCTATGCCCTCCAAGGGGTCATCTCTTGGTGTGAGGTGCCAGGGTACAGCTCAACCCCCAGGGAAATTCCATGACCCCCAAAAGAGACATCTGTCCAGGGCAGTCACCCAGACGAATGCTCCACAAGGACCACAGCAGAGCCTGGCAACGGAGAAGCAAGCACAGGCGGTGCGTGCGGCGTCAGAGGTCACTGGCAGGTTACTCTTGAGCTCTGACTTGAATTGGTGACAGCAGCTTATGTGCTCATCTTCCTGACATTTCCAAACAGTTCAGGAGACATCATTAGAGTAGTTTCAGCCAAGAAGAGCTTTTAGTTACAGTCCAAGATGTCATTTATTAAGAGCAAAACAAGTAAAATTCACATTTTAAAAGAACTATACCCTAAACCACCATCTTCAGATGCCAGTCTTGTAAAACAAACAAACAAAAAAAAATCAAATCCCTCCAACCAAAGAAGCCACCACATACAACGCAGCATCTCCTGGCACGCTCCAGAGATGTCTGCTCCCCTCCCCGCTGGCTCTGCCACCTCCCGGGCAGGCTCTAAGCTCCAGGAGGACGGGAATTCTGCCGGGTTTGCTCTCCACTGAATTCCTAGCACCTAACACAGAAGTTGGAATATAAATAGCACCTAAAAAACTTCTGAATGAATGAGTAAATTAATGCATGAAAAAATAATAAATTAGAAAAGAAACCAACCAAACAAGAAAACAAAAACCACCAGGAAATAAGATCTAAAAGAGAATTTCCAGCCTCATTTAAACAACAGTGCTTGGCTAGGTTGAGTATTTATTCTACTTCTAAGTACATGGCCATTGAGTCTATACGTGAGTCCCACTCAAATCTGGGAGTATTCCTAAACTGTAGTATCTTTGCCCTTCATTGACGTTTCAGGTGATTGCTGGGGCAACAGGTGTTCAACGATTGTCAGTTGCCTGGCCCCTACCTGTGGTGAGTTAAAGAAACAATCTGTATTTGTTTAAATAAAGTTTTACATTTATATTCAGAAAACCTCTACAGATACAAATTTGAAGCTATCTTCACTGTGTATGTCTTTGTCTTCCATTGGCCAGAGCTGTGGGCAGACGAAGGCTGTTGCCACCAGTTTTTAAATTCATTTTCCATTGTTGCTGTTCGTGAAGATCTTGGGTCTTCCTGAGAGAGAACAGAGCGCCTGCCTAACCTGCTGAGGCCTGGAGCTTCAGTAATGAAAGCCGGAGGGTAGATGTTGATCGGCCCCATTTACAAACAACAAGGCTGGGACTTTCAGTGACTTCTTGCATCTAACCAAAAGCAAACTCACTAAAAGAGGCTTCATATCCCAGATCCTGCCTCACTCTAAGCCTTGATAAAATGCATTTCTCTCTGTGTCCCCTCCCCAGTTCTCTGTTGTCACCCCCTACATGATGGTTTAGGGAAGCCAGCGGGTTGGTCTGTGAGCGGAAACTTTAGACCAAGTCACAGCAACAGGCTGCTGAGCTGGGTAAAATGCTAAGTGTGACTTAATGTACAGGAACTTGGGAGGCCCCTGACAGAGCAAATCCACTCCCTTTAATTGAACTGGCTGGAATTTTTGCCACAGAGATTACAAAACTGGGAGCAATTAACTGCAGATATTAAAAGATTCTGTCATGTAAAGTATTTGTAACAAAGCCTTCAGTGGAATTCCAAGCTGAGAATTTTTACTCCTGGAGCCAAAGAAGCCTTTGTTCTGGGGTCGACGTCATGCAACTATTTTTAGAGTCCAAGTCTGCTCTGGCTGGGATAGGGGGAACGGCCTGGGGGTTCACTGTCCTCCCCCTCCAGCCTCCAGATCCCTTGAGCCAACACACACCCACCCCCAGTTTCTTTTCTCTCCAGCTCTGGGCACCTGATCCAGATGTGACCAGAGAGGGAGGAAGGCTTCTAGGGGTCAACCCCAAAGGGCTGCTGTCTCTGAGTGGCCCCTGAGGGGTGGGGACAAAGATCAGCACTAGATCCAACCCAAAGAGACAAATTGAAGCTTTGGGAAACCACGGATAGAAGTTTGGAAAGACTGAAGGAGGTCATCTATCCACTCCTGTCAAGCGGAAACAGAAGACATTGGGTTTTGTGTCAACGAGAGTGCCTGTGACTCCCTGGCTTCCTCCCGGACGCCTGCGCTCTGGGTGCAGGACCTGTTACAGGAGCAGAAGTGCGAGGGAAAGAGGAGGGCGGGCCCAGCTGTAGCAGGGATCCTGCTCCCTTCTAGTTTGCCTTGCTGCTACTTGTTCGTAATTTTCATGTCAGTTTTATCGTTCTCAGGAAGTGCATCCTCTAATTACTCAAAGCAAGACTTGGTATTCCAGTGATGGGGAAACTGAGGACCAAAGAAGGGAAATTATGTATTTTTCTCATTTAAAGGTCATTTAAAAAGACAACAACCCAGGTTTCTCCACTCCTGTTTCAGAGTTGTATGTGAGTGTGTGTTTTTTTCCAGTAAGCTGAGCATGTTGGCCCAACTGTAGAAGAGGTTTCCAGGAAGGGACAGTCCCCAGGGAGAAGTGTCCTGCTTTGGCCCTGCTTGACCCACCGCAGAGACAGCATGGAGCCAGGCCCCAGCCCCCCAGTACGCTGGCTGTCCTTCATCCTGCTGGACTGTGGAAGGACGGCTCCCTGGGTGCCCAGGCCTCTTCCCATCTCTCTCTTCTGCTTGGGTCCCCTGTGCTGAGTGTAAAAGTCACAGAGCTCGTAGCAGTACTTCCAAGCAGTGACTGACCTTGTCTAGGTGAGTCAGGTACTGACACCTGAGGGGCATACAGACCTCTGCATCTAGGGCTGTCCCAGTCTCCAGGCAAAGGCTATCCCTCAGCAGGGCGCAGGGCTTGGGGAAGGGATCCTGATTACATGGGCCTCCCCGGCTCCCTCGGTCAGCGCCTTTGTGTAATGACCAGGAGGGGAATACAGCTGGGATCCCACGTGTTCGCCCACTCACCCCAGGGCACAGGGAGTCGGGGAGATCACTGCTAGGGAGGAGGAGGCTGTTCCCCTGCACAGGGCTCAGCCATACAGCCTGACTGAGGAATTCATTCCCTCCTTCCCTTCACTCCTCCACCCAGACTGTAGGGGCCTTCTGAAAGAATAAGCAGTATTCTCTGCCTGCTCTCGAGGACAGCCGGGCTCTGTGCTACGTGGAGCTGGACTTCCCTGGCCCCAGGCTCTTGAAGCTCTCTTCTTGGTCTGGAGGAAGAGTGCCTAGAGCAGCAGAGCCCCCAGTCTTAGAGTGGGCCACACTGGCTTGAGCATGGAGCACCAAAGCGGGGACCACCAGGTGCTGAAGATAAGAGGCCCTTCCCCTTTCCTGGAGTATGTAAGTCCCAGGAATTTGTTTTTCTTTTTGGACCCAAAAGGAATCGAAACTCTCTTGGAAGGATGAGTTAGGTATAAGCTCGTTTAGAAAAATTTAAAAGTGTGTTGTTTTTTGAGCTCAAGATTTGTGGAGTAAATTCATACCATGTCCAAGTCTGAAGAGAGGCCGGCCCTTCACTTCCAGTCAGCACGCAACCCTCCCGGCCATGACCACCAGTCACATCATGTAGGACGGCCTCTTTCCTTCACTTGCACTTCTTTTTCAAAGCAGCCACATTAAAAAAGTTGAAGCCTGGTTTTGCCTGTAAAATGCGTGTGGGGGTGCAGGGAAGCTCACAGGAGATTGGCTTGTATTCCTTCGTGCTCGTCTCCGCTGCTGGGAAACCTGCTTGTATCTCTGGTTGCCAAGACACGAAGTCTGTCACGGGCTTCTCCAGAGTTTTGAGGAATTCTAGAATAATGAGAAAATTGTTGGGCTTGATGAGAGTAGAAAACGAGGCTTGTCTCCCTCTGAAAGTCAGGGGGCAGAGTCCGGGAAGGCGGTCCCCCTGAGAATCGTGCCTGTAAATGCTCCGTCCTGTCCTCGTGTCTTTTTCATCACACCCTCGTCTTTCTGGGCAATATTTCAGGGCTCCTCTACAACCTCACTCCTCAACTGATGGCGTGGAGGTGGGGTCTCTGCCTCCCCATTTCCCCAAATAACATAGCAGAGGAGGCTATACTGTGGCCTCGATTCTCGTCAGACAGTAATGCCATTTTAAATAGAAGATGTTATAAGAGAAGAGATTCTTCTTTCCATGGAGAAGAGGCTGCAACAGATCCAAAGCATTACCGCCCTGATCCCCTCCTTCTCCTGCAAAGCCTGGAACTGATTCTGGAACTGATCAAAATAGGGAGAATGTGGCCCAGTTCTATGTTCTGACGTGAATGGTTTCAAACACTTGTTCTCAGCCTAAACAAAACTCAAACCAGGGGAACTTCAGGCTCACTTCCATCATCACTATTAATATCAAGCCTCCGATACAGAGAAGTGGGAGACTCCCTTTGGACTCTCTTTTATTGTCTCAGTACCAATCTCCCCCTTACTCACTCCCTTGAAAAACATGAATGGTCAGGAGCGAACTTTGCAGAGCGAAGATTTGCCACATCTCCCTCTGCTGAGCCTCACAAAGTTGCTGGGTCTCTCTAGTCCCCTCACCACCAAAAGGCAGCACTCCTGAGTGGTCCCCGTGGACTTGCGGTTCCTGGCCAGCTCTGCTTGCCTCGGACTGGCTGTCTTCTCACCCACACCCTGGAAATCGCTGTCCAGAGTTCTTCATTCCCTCTCCATCTGTTGATCAGAAGCTGCTGCTCTCTCATTAGGCCTGGCTGGTGGAGGCTCATTTCTCTTTTCTGGACCCCAAAGGGCACTCTTGAGGACTAACCCGTCCAGGGCCCTCTGGCTTTCTGGCCCCCTTAGCCAGCTGGCTGCACCTCCTTCCTTTGCAGCCATTGCTTGCTCACCGTGGCCCCAGACCGCTCGCTCCAGCCAAGCCTCTGCTCTTTTTCAGTTTTCTCCTTGGCGCCTTCCCCTTTCCTTTTGCACTGCACATTTTGTTTTCTCTCTTTTATCCAGGCAAGGTTCCTGTTCTTCTCCATCATCAGCAACAGGAATATCAAAATAAAGAAGAGGGAAAGTGGCTTAGAGTCAAGAAACACGCTGCTGAAATGCTGTCAAGGTCATTATCGGTGCTGGGTTGGCTGCCTTTGCTGGATGAGACAGGGCAATGCTAAATAGTGTTCAGAGTTGGTACATTCGCAGAGAGAAAACCAAGCAAAAAAACTGGGAAATATGGATCTTGCCATGGTCATTTTGAGATCAAGTATTAAAGTGCTGAAATTTCCCTCTAGACCAAGGAAGAGGTAATGGGGAATAGTCTGGTGAAAATCAAGCCTCTGTGAAATTGACTAGCCTCAATCTTTTTCAGCTTTCACAATGTGGGGGTAAGCGATGTGGGAACAGTTGCCCTGGCCCGATATGGGGTGGGAGCCTTGGGAGAAAGAAGGAAGGAGGATGTTGGGCATTGCCAAATGCCTCTGCTATGAGGAAAGGAGGTTACCGGGGGAGATACATCAGAAAATAGCCCAAGAGATTCCGTGACATGTGACAATCCAACCAATAACCTGAAATAATAGCAATGAAGAAGAAAAGAGAAAGCAACAGAGAAACCATGGAACCACCTGGAAAGCTTGCTAGTTACTCAGGTTTTACAAGCGGTCATGCAAAAGATGGAGGAAAAGGCGCATGACCTGGCCAGTCCATGTGAAATATGTCAGGGAGATTTAAGATCACAGTGAGTTGTCGATTGTGAAATGTGCCAAACAACAAAATGGACTACTTGGAGTAGAGAAATGACAAGATGAAGTCAATACTTAGGAAAGATTGTGTAATGGCTGTTTGAAGAGCCAAAAAGACTTTCAAGATGATCTTGTCTGTGGCAAACTCTCTCCATGTTTATTCTTTCCTTTTCCTTTTTACTAATAGAGCCCTTCTCCCTCCCCTTGCCCCACTCTCAGCTTCAGCTCCATACATAATTCCCCAGCCTTCTTTGCAGCTAAGTGGCCATGTGGCTATGCTCATGGGCCAGTGGGATGTGAGCAGAACGAGGTGAGCAAGTCAGGGTACTCTCCTTTAATCTCCTGGAAGAGGAACACCCTGGACATTCTTTCTCCTCCTTTCTGCTGCCTTGTAATCAGAGGTGGAAGCCACACGTGACCATGGGAGAAGTGACCCCCTAGCCTGGCTCCCTGGATGACCTTAATGAGTAGAGCTGACCTATCACCCCTAAACTACTCAAGTTTAGATTTTATGAGAAAGAGGCATAAACTTCTACCTTATTTAAGCCATTGTATTTTGGGGTGTTTTTTTTACAACAGTTTAGCCCAATAAAACATAACACACACTCAAACTGTCTCGTTTTGCAGGAGAGGAAGACACCCAGAGAGTTTAAGTGCTCTGTGAAGGTCAAGGTGCTGACACATTAGTGGCAGAGCAGGACCAGAGCTCAGGTTTACTATTGTTAGTATGTTTCTCTTTCTACTCCATCTTCGGACTCAGAGAGCACCAAGCTGGTCACCTCCTAGTTAGCTTATCTTTTCTACTAAAGAGAATGATCTTCAATCTGAAAGTGATAGAACAAATACTGACTAGAAGGAAATGAGGCCAAAGGTAGGATTTCACTTCAGATCAAATTAAGACTTCAACTTGTCAGGTGTTTTGTTTGGGGCCCAGGTCGATCACATGCCAGGACACTGTACACATTATCTCTCCTGACAGCTGTGGCCTCAGGGAAGCTCTTCCTTCTTCTACGAGCCACTGGTGTGTTTTTATATAGAACCAGGTCAGTCAAACAGACTGCAAGGTTGAGGAAACTGCTCTGCAGCTCAGGGTTAGCCACGCCCACAGTGGCCAAGCTGGAGCCCAGAGGCTGCCTTCTGTGTGGCTCGGAGGCAGACCAATCTTCCCAAAGCCTCCACGCATGTGCCTCTGCACCAGCATCCACATGGAGAGATGATTTCTTCAGCTCTTCAAAGATTTGTTGTCTTCTAGAACTCTCTTTTTTCTTAAGGCTGTTTAGTTTCCACATGCAGAGAAAAATCAGTGAGATGAGATCCAGCAGGGTAACCCCCTAATAAACTTCACCCACTGCCAGTGTGCTTAGCCCAACCCCATGGCAGGCATCCTGAATTTTGTGAGCCCTGCTGGTAATACAAACCGTAGGTAGGACCAGATAGTAATGACCCAGCTGTACTGGATCCCTGCCCCTCACCCAGGATGTGACTAACAACCCAGTCATTCCCCTACATGTTTCACACATTCCAAACTCTGACCCACACAAGTTTAGACAGTTGCTGTACCAATCAGGGCTTCCCAGAGGAACAGAACCAATAGGGTGTGTGTGTGTGTGTGTGTGTGTGTGTGTGTGTGTGTGTGTATGGAAAGAAAATTATTATAAGAAATTGGCCTATGTGTCCCAAGATCTGCAGGGTGAGTCAGCAAGCTGCAGACTCAGAATTGCCAATAATCTATTTCCAGTCTGAGTGCAAAAGCCTGAGAACCAGGGGCACTGATGGTATAGTCGTAGTTAAAAGGCTGCAGGCTGGAGACCCAGAAAGTGCTGATATTTCAGCTCAAGTATGAAGGCAGGAAAAAAGCTGATGTCCCAGAGTGAAGGCCATCAGACAGAATAAATTCTTTCTCATTCAGGGGAGGATCAGTGCTTTGTTCTGTTTAAGCCTTCAATGCACTGGGTGAGGTCCACCCACATCAGGGAGGGCAATCTACTTTACTCAGTCTACCAATTTAAATGTTGATCTCATCTAAAAAACCCTCTCAGAAACCCCCATATTAGTGTTTGAGAAATATCTGGGCAACTCATGGACCAGTTCAATTGACACATAAAATTAACCCTTAGAGTCACTATTGTGTTGTCATTTTGTTAGGAGTGTGGGAGTGAGTGGCATGCAGTGTAAAAGGGGGGTGGAAAGGTACTATAAATGGTTTTTGACTGCGATATCCAAATTTGGTGCACAACGTGTAACATAAATGAGGATTTTAAGTTGAGAGGTGCAGAGAACTAGAATTCTGGATTTTCAAACATGTATGAATTGAATTTCTTATTATTGCTCTCTAACTCTGTCCCAGTGTGCGTGTGTGCGCGCACACGCGCGCGCACACACACACACACACAAAATCTGCCACTCCTATCTGGTCTGCAGATCCATGAGACTGTGCTGTTTGAAGTCACTGACTTTTGGAGCAGTTTTGTATGCAATATTTCTGTGGCAATTGGTAACCGTTACAATTACGTACATAAATAAATGAATTCTAATTGTGATATTTTAATAAAGGAGAAATATGAAAGTATATAATAGAACAACTGGACCTTATCTAGAGGATCAAGGAAGGTTTTTCTGAAGAAGGAACATGTAAGCTGACGTTGGGCTAAAAGGCAGAGGGAACAGCAGGTATAAGGCCCTGAGGCTGGCAATGTTTAGCGATATGAAAAACTAAAGGAAGGCCAATGTAGCTGGAGCTCAGAGAGAGAGGAAGGGAAGAGGTGGGTGGGATGAGGATGAAGATGGAGAGGTTGTCAGGGGTTCAACCATGAAGTGCTTGGGAGCCACATTAAGCTGCTTCTTCTTCCACTTCTCCTTCTCCTTCTTTCTTCTCCTTCCCCTCCTCCTTCTTTTTTACTATCGATAATTGAGACCTTGCAATTAGAGAGGGACATGATCATATTTGCATTTCTGCAACAGTTCTCAACATGGTCTGAAGAATGGACACAAGTAGGGCAAGAATGGTGTTAGGAGACTGGATAAGAGGGTATTGTATTAGTCTTGGGGAGAGATAATGGTGATTTAGATGATGGTCCTCATGGTGGACATGGAGAGGAATATTTAAGAGACAGAATTTGATATTTGAAGAGATGTAGGTAAGGGAAGAGGCAGTGTTGGAGTTGTCTCCCAGGCTTCTGGCACGAATTATTGAGTAGTTGCGTGGATCCAATCATTGGTGTGGAGAAAACTGAGGAAAGGGGGAAAGTTTTGGGTTCTATTTTTATGACATTGGGCAGGTGACAGTCTATCAGCTTCTGTTTTTAACTGTGAATGGAAATGATACCTCTACTTTAAGATTGTTGAGAAGATCAAATGAGATCATGCATGTGCAGGAGCCTTGGGAATCAGAATGCACAGTTCAAAGTAGGATCTTATGGTAGCAGAGACAGAAGGGCTAAATGGGAGAAACAGAAGCTGATGAGCTGAAAGGTGTGTAAGACCTCATTGACCTTGAACTGTTTAGTCTTTTGGGGAAAAACTAGTGGAAGAAAAAAGAGCTAATCCTTGAGACCTCATCTGAGATGTTTCTTTTGAAGCAGCTGCAGGCCCTGGGTTCTTAGTGGCCCTGTCCTTTGTAATCGCTTCAGGCTGGGAGCTGAGAACTGTTCCCACTCCTGACTACCACCATTTGGACACACTGTCTCCATTAGTCCAAATCAGGACAAGTCTCCAGTGGGCCATGGAAAATCCTTGAGATTAGACTCTCTGGTAAAAATCTGGAGTGGGATGGGCATGGGGGCCAAGGGACAGATGAAACCCTGCTGTTCGGATTATACAACTTTCACCTGCTTAGGTATAACAGTGTGGGCCACTTGCTGTGCTCCACAAACCAGAGTTTCTTGTGAGACCAATTAATGATAACTTTTATTTATTTAAAAATATTCGTTGACCTACCCTTGCCATGCTCTGCCTGATTTCAGCAAACAAAATTACTGTTAGTGTAGTTACTGAGGCCAAAAACATAAAAGTCCCTAATTTCTTGTTTCTTTGCCCCCCCCACACCATCCATTACTAAAAACTATAAAGTCCACCTTCAAGACATACCCCAGTGCCCCATCTTCCCCATATCCACTGCCATGCCTCAAATACTCAGCCAGCTGAACTACTACAGACGTCAATACCCCCACTGCCACCGCCATCGCCACCATCCAATTCCCAAGTAAAAACTCATGCTCTCTTTGTAAGTATCAACAGTCCACTCACCTGCTTAGAAATTTCCACTGGTTTTTCCACCAAACTTAGAATAAATTCAATCTTGCTATGGTCCGTAAAGCCCTACATGATGTAACTCCCATTCCCTCTTCTGACCTCAATTCATATCACAAGATGTGATATTGGAAATACTCACTATGTGGTTCTGGTACATTTGTCCCAGTAGAATGGATAATTGACCAATCAGAACAGATGTTAGTCAAGAAACAATCACACCGGTGCTAGGGCCCATGGCTCAGTATTAAGTGTGCTCATACAACTGGGCTACAGACACATGTGCCCCTGTTACTCGGACCTCAGTCTCATTTGTTTATTCATTCATTCATTCATTCATTCATCCATCCATTTATTTATTTATTATCTATCTATCCTCATCTGAGGATACATTCCTTGATTTTTAGAGAGAGAGAGGAAAAGTGGAAAAGAGAGAGAGGAAAAGAAACATTGATGCAAGAGAGAAGCATCCATCGGTTGCCTCCTGCATGCACCCTGACTGTGGTTTGAATCTGCAGCATTTTGGTGCACAGGACAATGCTCCAATGGAGCCACCCGGCCAGGGCCCAGTATCCAACTTAAAAGGCCTTCGCTGTCCCTCTAATCTACAAGGCTCCCCCACCTCTTGGCCAAAGTCCTCTCATCATAGTGTCCTGTGATGAATTACTTGGTTGTTTCATTTTTGTTTGCTTGTAATGTATTGCCTGCCACTCTCTAATAGCTTATAATTGGAGAATTAAGAATTACTTAATGGATGTAAGAATTATGTTATTATTATAATAGCTTATAATTGGAGAATTAATTGGAAATTGCAATCCAGTTAAGTTTCAGGAGAAGAAGGTGTGTGGCACATCAGTGTATCTCAGGGTCTGTCACGGTGCCTGGCACAGAGCAGGCATTTGACAAGCATTGGTTGGGTGATGAATGAGTTAATGAAGCAGAGTGCTTGGCCTGGGGTGTGGACAGAAAGGCAGGGGCCATGCACTTGCTAGAGGAGCTCTCAGCTGCCACATCAAGGAGGAGAGCACAGGGTGGGGAGAGCACAGGGTGAGGAGAGCCAAATGTGCAGCATCCCCTCAGGATTCTCAGTCAGAACACTGGGTCAGGATAAGCAGCTCAGTTACTTTGTTGAAGTAAGGACAGCTGACCTGGGTCTGCAGGCAGAAAAGCATGGGAATGGGCTTTGGAATTTATTTTAAATCAGGGAGCAGGAGAGTACGTAGTCAGAGAGCTCACTTGGAAAAGTAAATCCCATCCTGCCACAGAGGGGTTGTTTTTAGCTTTACCCTTAAAAAATTCTGGTGCCAGTTCCAATGTGATGGGAGGAAGGGTTCCACATACCAACAATTCTTGGACATGAGCTGAATGTCCTATAATTCAACTCAATTCTGACACTGTCTCCCTGGAGATAGCTTCAGATTCCATGGGCTAAGAGTTCAGTCCCACAGGACTGCCCCCTGCTCCACTTGAAATGACATCTTCAAGCCCAGGTCATCACCTGTGCTTTTAACTGACCAGCTATAGGTCAGAGGTTCCAACGATGCCCTTCCTTGTGTTTGATTAATTGTTAGAGTGGCTCACAGAACTCAGGGAAATATTTTCTTACTATCTTACTGGTTTATTACTAAAGGACATCACTCAGGAGCAGTCAGATGGAAGACATGTGTAGGGCAAGGCATGGGAAAAAGTCACAGAGCTTCAACATTGGCTCATTCATTAAATCATTGGCCATTGGTAGTAAATTCAACCTCCATCCCCTCTCCCCACCCTTGAGGGGAACTAAAAGTTTCAAACCTCCAGTCAGTAGTTGGCTCTTTGGCAATCAGCCTCATCCTTTGGTGACCTAAGAGCATTCCAAAAGTAGTTCCATTAATATGAAAAAAGACACCTTCTCACTAAGATAATTCCAAGGGTTTTAGGAGCTCTGTGCCAGAACTGGGACCAAGACCAAATATATATTTCTTACTACAAATCACAATATCACACAGCCCTTGATGAGGATTTATAGTCACTAAATTACTAATCATATTGATTCTTTTAACAGCTCCCTAGATGGCGACCCAATCTTTCTAGCCCATCTTGTAAATGGATTCCAGATGTTCTTCCAGGAACGACTACTTTTATCACATCACTGCTCAACTGGAAAGTCCCAGTTACTGTGAGCTCAGGGCCAGACATCGCATCCTGGTGCTGCACCCAAACATAAAAGTGTCCTGGCCTCATCAGGTGGGGAGAGCACTGGGCTTTTTAGAACTGTAACTGCACAGGAGCTTAATTTCTTTAATACAACTTTTTCCTTTATTAAAGCTAGCTTTGACCAGTCTAATAGTGTGAGTAGACTAAAAGACTTCCTTTGCTTGTGTACATTAAAGCCCAATCAAATGTGAATAGGAGTTTGCTGCCAAGAAAGTAAAGGCTTATTAGTTGAGGAAATGGTGCCAAGCCCAGAGTCATAGGTTAAGCTAGTGCTCAAAGACCTGGCTCCCCGTTGGCTTCCAGGAGATGGGTTATGCAGGGGGAAAGTCATTAATCATGGTGGCTAAAGGAGTGGGGGTCATTGCTCTATTGATTGGTTGGGGATACAGTAGAGTGTATTGATCATTGTATCAGGCCCTGATGTCAGCCATGGCATTGTTCTGTCTGGTTTCATTGGGTTCTGCTTTGATGGGCTTGGGTCCATCTGAAGTCAAGGTATTAGCTTGACTGAAACTCTGTTTCTATGACTAACAGACCTGAGGCTTTGTTTTTAAGAGAGTTTGATGCTACCAGAATCGGAGGTCCTAAGGACTCAATGATTAAGGAAGGGAATGGACAGACAGAAAGGAGAAAGGGTTATGTTAAAGAAATGGTATTTCAGTGTGGTTCCAATAGCACCATGACATGTCCACTCCCTTAATCATTAAGCTCTCGGGACATCAGGTTATGGTCAAAGTCAAACTGCCTTAGGAACAAAGCCTCAGGTCTATCGAACACAGAAACAGTCAAGCTAAAGATAACATCTTGACTTCAGCTGTGTTTCAGCCCCAGGCCCATGAAAGCAGATGACACTATAGATTGCACCCTCATGAAACCAGACAGAACAATGCAGTGACTGACATCAGGGCCTGATACAATGATCAGCTATTCCCTTCCCTAGCCCCACCCAATCAGTAGAGCCTGTGACCCCAAATCCTTCTGTCACCATGCCTAATAATTTTTCCTGTATATAATCTGCCCCCACGTAGGCCACTGGGGAGTCAGATCTTTGAGCACTAGGTCACGTGTGTCTCCAGTCTTGGAACTGTTTCCTTAAATAAGTCTTTACTTTCTTTGTAGCAAACTCCTGTTTGCGTCTTTTTGAGCTTTGATATGTGCAGGCAAGTGAACCCCCTTCAGTTGGGTAATAGAATCAAGGGTCACCCTTGCACCTACATGGGACCTGAAGCAAGCAATGTCACCTTTAGGAGTCTCACTCTCTTTATCTGCCCAAAGGGCAGTGATGTTTCCATCACCTAGTCTTGGCCAAGCTAGACTGCCCAGAAGACCTAGCAGTGTGTGCAGAGTAAAGAAGGATCAGCACCAGTGGACTCTGAACTTCTTGAGAGCAGGAATCAAGGCTCATGTTTTGTGTTCTTTCACAGAAACTCACGCTGTGTTGAGCAAGGAGCTCCTGTTCAACAAATCTTACTGAGTGATACATATCCTCTTAGTCTTCTCTAATACTTCTTACTTAATTCTGAGAAGTATAAGCATGGACCTGCTTACACGCTCCTGCTGCTTCTGTGGTCCTACAAACCAGAGGCAGGACTGCTGTGAGGAGTGAAGGTGGTGGGGGTGGGAGGGTGGCACAGGGCAAGTTCTGAAGGCAGAGGGCTTCACTGGGAGTTTGGAGTTCTGACAGCATTGTGAATAAAGAAATAAATAAAGAAGTAAATAAATAAAAAGAAATCTGATCTTTGAAAAACTTTTAAAGAGCCCCAGGACTGCAAAGCCAGGTCCAAGTTGCTTCAAAGAGCAAGTGAAACAGCACTAAATTCAGGATAAGACAGCAATGCGGGCTGCCCTGGTTCTTTCTGAGTGAGGGTATTCATAGCCCTGCCAAAAGCCCTGCACACTGTTTCCTGATTGCTGTTGGAGCGTCTGAGGGGGCCAGTGTGTCCTCCAGAAGGGCTGAAATGTGAGGGATGGATGGGGCTGCGGATGGGGAGTGGCTCGTTACACAGAACCAGCTTGTGAAGGAGAAGCTTCCGGACCTACTCAGAGCTTCCTGGAGCCACAGCTCTGTCCCTGCGCAAATACTTTTCTTGAGCAGGAAAGCCTTTGGCAAGCACCAGTCTCCAGTTCAAGTTCTGTTGGAAGGTTTAAGACTTTAGTCAGGATGTACTAAACCTCAAACAAGTAGCTAAGTTGAGAACAAACCCTGAAGTAGGATGTGTGAGTCCCAGGTGGCATGTGCATACTTTTCAAGATTGATTCCTATTTGGCACCAGCCATGGTTGAAATCAAACTGTGGCAATGTTTATCTTAGGAATGCCCAGGTCCCTAGGTCTGTCCCTCTTCCCCCCTCCCCTCTCCCCAACCCCTTCCCTCCTTCCACCTCCAACCTCTGGAGACTTTCTCTGTGTTCACATCTGTCATCAGCAAAGAACTGGAAGCTAGGAATTCATAACTCTTGCTTTTCTGACTCTGTCCTGGCTTCTCTGTGGTTTTGTGCTTTCTTGTAGTGGCCATGTTTCTGCAAACAAGTGGTCTGGGTGTGTATGGAGAACTGCTTCCAAGTGACACACAGAAGTTTTTTTCTTTTAGTTCCCTAACACCTTTTTGAGAGAAGTGATATTATTCCCACTCTACAGATCAGGAGACTAAGGCTCAGAGCCGTTCATAAGCATGTCCAGGATCCCAGGCTGGTAAGCAGTAGAGCCAGTATTAGGGCTCAAGGCTGTGCAAGTCCGTGAACTGCAGCGCCCACCTCCTTTCTGCGAAACTGCAGCCTAGCAGCAGGTCCCTAAACATCAAACATCTTGGCGCAATGATTCCCTCATTTGTGAAAAGAGAATAGTGATATGCTAATGCCAGCTTTGCACATCGATGAAGCTAGTTAGATGGTTACATCAAGGGGAAAAAAAACAGGGAAAAATGATTCAAGGAATGAGAGGGAGGAGCCAGAGACTCTTCTTCCTGGCACATAGTAGGTGCTCAATAAACATGTCAGTTGGATGAATGAAACTCTAAAGCAAACATGACTGAAGTCTAATAAACTGATGAGTGGGAATATGCAGAAGAGAGACTTTCCAGAATACTCAATTTAGGGACACTCCTGGATGAAGTACAATTTAGCATAAACAAAAGGAAGTATTGCTCTTTCAAAGGCAGTAAATTTAGAGACCTCAGGAGTCAGCATGGATTAAAAATATAAATCTCTGCAGAAAAAAATCAATTTGCACATGATGAATCCATAAAAAAAAATAACCAGGGGCAGCATCTCTTGCCTTGGGGTCCAAGGTCAAGTAGAATAACCAGATCCTCCCCAAAATAAGCCTGGGCTGAGTGAGCAGCATGCTAAATCTTGCTTTCTAAATGCAGTGTTAACTTGAAAAAGTTTCCCTCTCCTCCCTCTTCAGCTCCTTGGCACATTCTTGCTCTGTTTTCTGGTTTTAGGGAGTCACCAGCTTGATAAACTACAGGAAACCTGCATGAATTTTACATCCAATTTATAGAGCTCTGACTCTAATAGTGCCTAAATAATCCATGGTGAAGTCTGCTAAATGGGCCATGTAATCCATTTGGAAGTGATGTGCCCTGGCTTTGGAGAGAGTGTGTGTGCATCTGTGTGTGCTTTCTTTTTCAGTGTTTGTGTTTGTCTTGTGGGAAGGGATAAGGGGCACGATTTGGTACCTTGCTTGCCTGTGACCAAAATCTTAGCTTTCTCCCCAGTACATGCCACCAAGGGAAAAAGACCTTCTTTCTGAGGTCTGGTAACAACTATTTCTCGTAAGTTTCTTCAGCCTCTGGTTTTGGCCTAGGGCCTTGGGTCTGGCCCCAGAGGTAGGATGGGACTTGTCAGTGACACCGGGCCCTGAATCTCACCCCACACCCTCTTGGGAAGAATTGCAACCTTTCACTGACTGCTCTACAGATGTTCAAATTGACTGAAAGTCTGCAGTGAACACTGGGGTCCCTTTGGGGACACACCTGCTCTCTCCCACTCTCTGAGGTAACAACCCTCAATTATTCCCTCCTTTGCCTCTGTGGCTACAGCTGGCAGGCTGGGGGCAGCTTCTTTCCCTATTTGGAGTGTGGGTTTTCCTGGCCTTTTCACAGAATCGGGACTGTATTTCTTGGGCTTCCTCTTCTTGCTAAGAATGGAGTTGAGGATTAGAAGTGGATCACTGCCACACAATCATCATCTTTCTGTCTCCAGATGTGGCCTCTCTATCCACTTCTTTTAGGCCCTTTACCCCCCTTCCTCAGGGCCTGATTCAGCATTTCCTGTCCAACCCACAAGGTAAGCTCCCTCTCTCCCTCCAGAGTTTCACAGCACAGACAGCCTGTGACATTCATTTGACTCAGGCTCTACCTTGGCTGTCAGGAGCCCAGCGGCAAACAGATGGCACACTGAAATTGGGTAATTTGAGGGGTGTTTAATAAAAGGACTCTTGCAAAGGTGTGGGAAGCTTAGGAGTCAGTATGGATTAAAAATATAAATCTCTGCAGAAAAAATAAATTGGCGCATGATGAATCCATTAAAAATACCTAACAGCAACATCTCCTGCCTTGGAGTCCAAGGTTGAATAGAAGAAACAGACCCTTTCCAAAATACCCCAGGGCTGAGTGAGCAGCACAGTAGGTCTTGCTTTCTAAATGCAGTGTAGGAAAGGCATGAAAGATACTAAAGAACCCCAGGGCTGGTATCACGGGGTACCTTAACCACCCTTAAGAGTGAAGAAACAAGGCCGGGGGACAGTATCAGAGCCAGCCTAGGAAGACCTCTGCTAGAGGAAAGCAGTCAGCTTGCAGGGACCCCTCCGGGAGGGACAGTGGAGAGAACATTTCCTGATCTTACTTTCTTCCCCACTCCCTCCCAGTGAGGAACTCAACAGGAAGTCAGAGAACGTGAGCTAGCTGTTGTAGTTTCTACGGTTCATTCTCTAGGGGCTTAGGCCAGAGCAGAGAAGGGTAGAAATTGGACCTGGATGCAAAGACAGAAGATGTTCAACACAACGTGTGTGTGAAACCAGGTGCATGGCGTTTCATGGGACTTTTGGGAGATTTTCGCAGACCCTTTCTGCTGACGGTGATTAGCTTCTCTGCACTGCCCTGTGTTGTCAAGGTCTTGTCAGGTGCATGTTGCCGATCTCCCCATTAATGGCGTCTCTAGGGCAGGGGCTGCACCCTGTGCAGCTATTTGCTTGCAGAAGGTTTGGTCAGCAGAATCTACATTCTGATTGGCTCAGTTGGCTGAAACATATGCAATTTGAGGTCAGGAAGTGTCCAGGGTTTTTTTCCAGATGGAAAGCCTACTGATGTGAATGAAACCTGAACTGGCTCAGAAACAAGTCTCTAACTGTGACCCTGAACAGATGTCGGTTTTGTGGGTCTCAGTCTCCTCAATGCCAAAATAAAGTGATTTGTTTAGATCCAACCCCTGACCCTGTTTTTATAAATAAAGTGATCGGAACACAGCTACATTCCATTTTTTACATATTGTCTATGGCTGCTTCTCACCGCAATGGCAGATTTTAGTAGTTCCAATAGAGACCACACTGTGCACAAAAGCTAAAACGTGTACGATCTGGCCCTTTACAGAAAATGTTTGCTGACTGGTTAGATGATTTCCAAGGTCCCTCCTGGTTGTAGGGTTCTGAGATCAGGCATCACACCTTATCTAGCTTTGCATTTCACATGGCCTAGACAAGGGCCAGGGAGAGAGTCTGTGGCTGTCCCTCAACCTACCTTAGGGGCTACCATGGCCACAGGTTTCTGGTATGAATGCTATGGCTGAGGAATCACAGCTTGTGGGCAGGCTGGAAGTGCTGCGCACACATTGCCCTCCTGAGCAAGTTCAAGTGAGGAGACATGGGAGCTGGGGGCAACTAACCCAACTGCCTCACAGCTGGTGTCCCCCACCTGAGGTGTGCCCAGGGAGGTGAGAAACTGATCATCAGCCCCTTCTGTTTTCTTCCTTTTCTGTCTCATCACCACACTCCTTCTGTACATTCTGACATCACTTCCAAATCAATGTAGGTTGTTACATGTTTTGAGTTGGTTCCAAATCCTGGTGACCCAATGAATGAGTCCTGTCCACAATGCCCTGTCCTGTCCCGAACAGCCCTGCTCAGCTCAGTGGACTCATGCCCATGGCTTCTTTAATGGAGCCAGTCCATCTCAAATTTGGTCTTTCTCTTTCCGGCTGCCTTCCATTTCTCCCAGAAGTATTGTCTTTTCCAAGGAAACCTGCCTTCTCACGATGTGCCCAAAGTAGGATGGCTTTCGTTTTGTCATTTTTGCCTCCAGTGATGTCTCAGGCTTAGCTCACTGTAGGTTGCAACTGGTTGTCTTTCTGGGGATTCCAGGGTATCTGTAGAGCTCCCCAATCAACTGCTTGCACTCAAATCCTTGTCTAGGAGGCTGCTTTAGGGAAAACCCAAAGGAAGATATGACACATAATTAATATACACGTTATTCTTGTGGGCCTTTGCGTGCCTCGTGTTACTGTTTCGCTGCAAGAAATGATGTTGTTGGAAAATTTAGCTAATTAAAAAAACCCTTGCAACTAAGATAGCGGCATGTGGTTCTGGGAGACGGGGCTGAATCATGTGAACACAGTAACTCGTGGACCTTCGTTCCCTGTCAGTAAAACTGGAGGATCAGATTGCACAGTTCCCTGGACACCTCGCCATTCCAAAATGCTGTGAAACTGGATCCAAGGTTGTCTTGCGAATCTTGTGGCAGTAAGTAAAAGCAGACATATTCACAATCCTAACTGCCGAGGTGTTTTGTGATAACAGATTGTTTTTGTCTTTTCCTGAGATGACAGTGGGGGGTGGTGCGAAGGTAGTCAGTAGTGAGGAAAGACCAAGCCTCAGAATTACCCAGTAACCTGTCCGTTTCTTTTTCTCCCATTATCGCCCATTCCCCTCTCTGCTCTTGACCTCACCTCTCTGTACTTCTGCATACCCCTTTAGAAATTCACGGTTAGCATATGTCAAAAAAGAATGGGTCCAGTCGTGTGTGGTTTGGCCTCTAGAAGTAGGAAAATTTAGGGAAGGCTGCCCACAAAGAATTTAAAAACTTCTTGGTAACCTGGAACATAGTTTCTATCTTTGTAAATTGTATCCTTTACCTCAAAACTCAAGAGTTTGAAGAAAACTTTTGTTCACGTAGTTATAATAAACATCAAATGCAAATATTTATTAAGCACCTGCTATGTACCAGGCACTGTGCTATTAACTGGGAATACAATGGGGAGAAAAAGATAGCTATTGGGCAGAGGTCATTGAGTAGATAATCCCTCAGACAATAATGATGTCACAAACTATGACAAATGCTGTGAAGGGAAAGGACTTGGAGATACAACAGGTGTGATGGGGTCCTGACATCTCTTGGGTGGTGGGTGGTGGGTGGTGGGGAGGGGCTTCGCTGTTAGGAGCAACTGGGGCTGGAAGGGGGCAGGTGAGGAGGGAGAGTTAGGTGTGCCCAGAGCCTGATGGGTGAAGGGCGAGCACAACTAAAGACCAGAGTGGCTGGACACAGAGGTCCGGGGGAAGAGTGTAGGAGATGGGGCTAGAGACGAGGAGGTGCAGGAGCAACCATTCATTCATTCATTCATTCATTAATCATGTGTTGCATTCTCACTGTGTCTGGGCACTCTTCCATGCTCTGTAGCTACAGTGGCAAGTGAGACAAAGTTCTTGCCTTAAGAAACTCAAATCCTAGTGGAGAAGAGAGATCATGAAAAAACAAATGAATGCATACATAATTCAGGCAGAGGTAAGTGTTGTGAAAAAAAAAGGAAGCTAGGGAGAGTTAGAAGGAGCCTGGGGGTGGGGAGTGGGGAGTGGGGAGACGACAGTGAAGACCTGACTTCTGTGGGGCCTTTTGGATTCCACGGGGGATCTGGACGTGTCCCAGGAGCCGTGCTGGCCTGTTTCCTTATTAAAGCCAAGAGAAGCAGAGAGCAAGAATCCCTTACTCATTCTGGCCAACAAAATTATTGGAGAAGAGCAAGATTATAAATCTTCTGATTAAAAAAAATTATGTCTTTATTTTCAGTTCCAGAAAATGTAGGACCTTGGTGAGAGGGAAAACCCCAATGGAACAGGTTATGGATACAAGTTTTAAAAACAGAGACAAAGATTACTTCTTGGCCTTTTGGCTAAGATCAAGTGTAAAAACAGAGAGAGAGAGCGAGAGCGAGAGCGAGAGCGAGAGCGAGAGCGAGAGCGAGAGAGAGAGAGAGAGAGAGAGAGAGAGATGGGAAACGTTTCTGCACCGTGGCCCTGGCTTAGCTTGGAGGGAAAGGTGGACCTCAGTGGCTCTCCTTAGCTGGGGCTGAACAGACAATAAACCAGGAGATGATGTGGCTGTGGCTGAGCTTCCTGACAAGCTCCTTGATTTCGATGCGGCAGTTCCTAGGGCTGGAAGCAACTAGAAAAGGGTGTCGGCCTCAGGGGCTGTCGGAAGTGGAAAGTTCCTGGCACCAGAGGGAAGAGAGGTTTCATATTGCTGTTCTTTTTTCATATTGGTGTTACATGGTGGTGTCTGTGCCTCCACCCCAAGCCCCAGCCTGCAATCTTCAGGCATCAACTTGAAGGCTAGGGAGTTTGGGCCATCTCTGTCTATGCAAGCTCCTTTCTCTATTCCCTTCCACTTGGAAAAGCATCACATGAGTCTTGGGAGAAAGAGCTTCAGATCCAAGGCCCCTCCTGCAGATTCCCCTGGAGCCCAGTTCCTAGGTTAAAGGGTGTGCTTGTAGTCTGTGTGGCGTGCGTGCGTGCGTGTGTGTGCACACCCCCATGCACATGTGTTTGTGGGCTTAACAAATATCTGTAGAGCACAGTGCCAGCACCAGAGAAGAATGGAATCCAGCTGCCTTTCTCAAGAAGCTAACAGTGCAGTGGGGGCCACAGACAGTGAGCTTGAGATGTTTTGAAGCACACCACGCTTAATTTGGGGGGGTTGGGGAAGGGTTTCTGGGGCTAAGTGACCAATCAACACCTGATTGGAAAGACAGGTGTGTGTGTGTGTGAAGTGGGGGTTGGTGGGGGAGGGAGAGGCTCTTAAGTTTAAAATCTGTTTTGGATACGTGAACTCAAAGCTCATCGTACAGGCGAGCCCTGTGGGTGCTGTGCATTTCTGTGTGATTGCTGGCGTGCGGTTCGCACGTACTGGGTTGATCATGTGGTTTTTAAGTCAAAAGCATTTGTATCTTTTCAGTTGTCAGGAAACTTTGTAAAGCTGCGCTCCTTCCTTCTTCCTCTCCCTCATTGTTAGAGGCTCCGTGGGTCGCGCTGTGGCCACCGCACTAGTGCCTCTGATTTGAAATCAAGATTATTCAGCATCGTCTGATTTGTATGCCTTCAGGGAAGAGAGGCCAATTGCTGAAAATGAATGTACTTTGTAAATTACCCCCACCCCCAGTCTATTTGCTGAGTGTTTGATAGGAAGACATGTTAAAGTGGCTTTTGGAAGAAAAAGTTATAGGATTTGAGAAAACGTGTCTTCTGGGGCAGAGGGTCTTGTGAGCACCTTCTCCCCCTTATCTACCATGACCTTGTTCAGGGAAAACTAAGCGGATGCCTGACTCTGCTGCTTAAATTGGCAAAGTGCGGGGGGGGGGTGGGGGTGGGGGTGGGGGTGGGGGTGGGGCGGGTATAGGGTGGGGGCGGGGTTAGGTGGAGGTGGTGAAAGCCTGTGGATTTGGGGAATCTGGAATTGCTTGCTCTTTCCTGAACTTTCTATCTGAGATCCACTGCAGGGCTCTGCTTCGCCCTGCTTATTACCTCTCCATCCCTCTCAGCACCCAGAGGTGGTGTGTCCTCGCGTCCCAGGAAGTGAACGTGCCCCATGCAAGGGGGAGGGCAGGAGGACACAGCCTGGTGTAGGGATGCTGCCCCAGACACCCCAGCTCCTGTGACTCCCTCCCGATAGCGCAGCTGGGGGCTGGGAGTCCTGTCCACACAGTGTGGCACACTCTGTGGGAGAAGGGCAGCAGCAGCAGGATGTACAGCTGCCCTCACAGATGCCCAGGCCTGGGTGACCTGTGGAACCATGGTGCCATCTGATGGCCAAGACAGGGAATGAACTGGGAACGAGTGAAGGGACAGACCTGGACAGTCTGCGCGGCCCCGTGCTCTGGCTGGGGTTTGTGATTGGGCAGGTTTAACCTTTCTGCATCACAGCTCTGAACTTGGAAGCTCTGAATGTGCCGCTGTAGAGCTGGGGTCCACGGGCTGCAGGGTGGGGAAAGTATTTGGGGAACCCATTATGACCTTGGTTGGGTAGGATTGGAGGGGCAGGGAGTGCGTGTGGCGGCTAATCAGTGAGTCTACACTCCACTTGAGGAGACAGGATGAATTCATTGAATACATGAAAATGATGTAATTGAAGGTGGGTGTGTTGCCTGCAGCATCCTGGATGCCCAGTGGTTGCTCCTGAGGAGGGAGACCAAAGAGGAGAAACCAAGGTGGCACATAGAGGGGAGTGAGCCCAGAGGCAGGGCTGCAGGGGGGAGAGGAGTTGGGACCTGCACCATTGGTGGAGTGTGTGTGAGAGAGAGAAGCAGCACCCTAAAAATGCAACAATGTGTGATGATGAATTCCTCCTTGTGCCGCACAGTCTTGCTTTTTCCTGGCCTCAGGGAAGTCTTTAACAAGTCTTTAAAGACTGTCATGTCACCATCAAAGTGATGCCTTTGAAGGGTGTGCTCTGGGGAAACACCTGAGGCCTGTGGCCCTTTTGGATGGCTGGGTTTCCTGGGCAGCCTTGGGGTGCAGATGAGGTGTGCACGGACAGGAGGGAGGTGGTGGGTAAGGTGGAAGGTGTCCCGGGCCAGAGCACCTGAGGTTTGTTCTTTTGTTTGCTTTTAATTGAATACGTTTCACAGGTCTATGGTCCTCAGGAGTCACTGATGAAGGGCCTTAACAGCCACAGGTGGGGGACAGGTGGACGATGGCATGCACACAGAGCGTGGCCCTCCATAGTCAACTAGAGGATTTCCTTTCCTTATCTCAGGCCCCTTCTTCCCCTCGCTGATCCTCCTTTCTCTCTGCTTCTCTATTTTAGATCCACGTCTTCACTTCTTTCAGGAAAAAATCCTGGCACCTGTCATTGGAAGGAAATTTTAGGCTGCCACACAGCAAGTTATGATGAACCTGCTCTTTTGGATCAAGAGAAGGTGTTCATCTCCAAAGTGACCCTTGTCTGTGGATCCACTGGGCATGAGGTCCTGGCATCCAGTCAAGGATGGGGGTGGACATCGCTCTTGCTTTTCGAAGAGGTGCTTTTGGCTGTTAGACCTTGGTAGATTCAGTCATATTTCATTTGCTTGGGATACTTCATTGTTTAAACAAAACTGTATTTGATTTTTTTAATAATGTAAATAGAATTATCCCCTCATTAAGCTGTTGTGTAAATGTGAATTCTGAATTTACCAAAAGTTGGACACACTTACATAGTCTGTATTCTAGAATGAGTGTGCAAGGCTCTGGGCATCCAGCACCCTCTCTCTAAGTGAGTGTCTAATACATGCTTAAGGGACAGCTGTTTTTATCCTACCAAGAACAAATGGCCATCTGGGACCAGAGTTATCTCCCAGGAATTGAATGGATCCCATGTTCTAGGGCAGGTCGGACTTTCCCTCCCCTCTGCAGGTCACTCGGCGTGGTGTAGGGGAGAGAGAAGCCGGCATGTGAGGTCACGCCTGGCTTTCCTGGGTGCCTGCTGAGCGACCTCCTGCAGGTCTGTCAGCTTCCAAGCCTCACCTCCTGCCCCTATACTGTGGGGTGGGGACATCATTAGGGATGTTGTACAGATTCTGGGTGGTACTAGGTTGGCCAAAAAGTTTGTTTTGTTTTCTCTGTAAGATGGCTCTACTAGTGCTTAGTTGTCTTTTAACTTCATTCTAAACAATTCTGTTAGATCACATTGTGATTGTTATGATATCAACGTGCATTTAAAAACAACCATCAAAATTGATAAATTTTTGTGTAGCCATTTTAATATTGAAGATAGAAGAAAATAAGCAACATTTTCAGCATATTATGCTTAATTATTACAAGAAAGGTGAAACGCAAAAAAAGACTTGTGCAATATATGGAGGGGTAAGGCGGTGACTGATCAAACATGTCAAAAGTGGTTTGCAAAGTTTCGTCCTGGAGATTTCTCGCTGGATGATGCTCCATGATCTGGGAGACCAGCTGAAGTTGACAGTGATCAAGTCAAGGCAATAATTGGGAACAGTCAATATTATACCTCATGGGAGGTAGTCAAAATACTCTAAATACCCAAATCAATGAAGTTATTGGTGAAAATGAAAAATGTGCCTTTACTTTTATGGAAAAAATCGTATGAGCTTCTTGGCCAACCCAATAGATGATACGTGAGAAAGCTGTAAGTACATGAGTGGTGCAGAATGTTCGCATTCAAGTTTTGACCCAGACGTAAATTTTAGATGCCTGAATAAGTCTGAGAACACCTTAACCTGGAGGAATCTTTAACATTCTAATTCCAGAACCCATTCCCTGGTTTTTGATTCCTTCCCGTATGATGGAAATATGAAAAGATCAAGAGCTTGAGAGCGGAGTGGGGCATTTGGGAGGGGTTTGTGCTGCGGCCATTTGTGTGAGCCCCGCCCTGCCTCCTGTAAGGTCAGGGATGGTTGGTGCTTCCTCCTTCATGTGCGATGTGTGAGACAGGGGAGATGGAGAGGAAGAGGGACGGAGACAACTTCTGTAACAGGACGACTTGCAGAGCTTCAACATGCTCCCTGCATTTGGGGAGACCTGTGCCTTGGGGCTCGGCTTGCAGCTAGGAACACTGAGTAGTCTGCAGCAGGAAGGAGAAGCAGAGGCTGAGTTGAGAAAGAATGATCTATCCAAAGGTGGAGCAAGGTACAGGTAACTTTTTCCTTTGGCTGACATGTGAGCCATAAGGACCTATTCTAGGTCCTGTTCACGAGAACCTCCTGGGTGTAACATGTCCTGCTGGAGAAGGGCGAGCTTTGTCGGAAGAGCAGCCTATCTAAGGGGAGCCTAGTGCACATTTGAGTCCATGCATTTGGAGGGCCCCTGCTCGGGAATCTCCAAAGAACCCACGGAGATGCCCCTCAGAGTCAGCTCTTTCCAGGTGCTGGGCTGGAGGGCATGAGTGCACGAGCACAGGTGAAAATGGTCCTCTCCTCCCTAATGCTCACTCAGTTCCCTTCCCACCCTGGAAAGATTCAAAACAGCAGCTAGTGAATGGGGGAGGATCTGAGAGAAATAAGTGCACAGAAGTGGCTTAATCCTTCTCCAAAGGCTGGCTGCCCACCTGCCACAGGCTCAATCAAGCAATGAGAATGGAGGGTGAAGGTGGGTCAATATCTTGAGCAGGACACCTCACTTCTGAACTGAGAGCATGCTGTGTGTCTGAGAATGAACACCAGACCATTTCTGAGCTAAAAATGAACAAAGTCATTAACTTGCTGAGCTGTTAGAGGCAGAGGGAAAGCCTCCTTGATAAAACTTTAATAAGTTAGAGGGAGATGAAAAAATAGGTGTGCCTTCTCTTATTCCATCAGTTGAGCTTGTTCAACATACCCATCCTATGGATACCAGGCTGTGTCTTGTTCTAAGGGGCAGGCAGTGATGAGTATAAGGAGCATGCTTAGTTGCTGCTTTGTGCGTAAAATTCTTCTCAAAGTGGATTTATTGGTTATTCCTCAGAAGAGAAGGGAAAAGCAATAGAGTTTGGGGCATGTTATCAACCCCTCTGGATCACTGCAGGCCACCATGTGAAGTAGCTGGCTTTTAACTTCCCTTTCTGTAGCGTTTCCCTGTTCCATTTTTATTGAACACAATTAAATGAGCACCTATTATTGTAAGGCTCATTCCACTACCAGGGCTCTCAGCATTTTAGTGCTGGACTCAACCCAGCTTGGCTTAAAAACAGCCTGTGATTAAAATATACTCATACGAGGGATTAGAGAGTCTGGTATTGATGGTCTCAAGAATATATATGTATGTATGACACCTGTCTAGAAGGGATCCAGCCATATAATATGAAAAATAGAGACATTTATTGAAGAAGATACAAGAAATACTGTACACAGGACAATGATGCCTCAGTCCCCTTCAAAGAAGGCACCTTGGGACCTCACACAGTCCTCACAACTGCCATCGGCTGCCCTGTTGTATTTTCCTGAATCTCAGCCACTGTCTGAAATGTCTTTCCTTTCAAAGGTGATTTTAGTTTTGGGAAAAGCCAGAAGTCATAGGATGCCAAATCTGGGCAATAGCGAGGCTGAGTGACTTGGGCAATTTGATGTTTCATCAAAAAAGTCTGCATGAGACGTGATGCATGAGTGGTGCATTGTTGTGATGAAGCTGCCAATTACCAGTTGCCCATAGCTGTGGCCTTCTGAATCATCCAAATAGTTTCCATGGAGGAATGTTCAAGCTTAACGCAAAATTTGATGAAGATTCATTGTTCTACTTGCTCAGTCATTTTGAATGCGACAGCCACACAGTACTCACTCAATGGCGTTTACTACCCCTACTCGCTAGTACAATGGAGTCATCATTGTTCATGCATATGTATTCCAGCCCACTCTCCTTGGCTGCCAGGTTACATCAATGTTGCTCAAACAGTTCTTGTTATATTAACAAAGGCTGGACTTTTTCCAGACATACCTTGTGTACACACACACACATATGTACAGATACACATACATACACACATATGTATATATACTCTTTAGTGTACTTCATATATGCGTAATGTATATATGCATGCATATTATGAATGTGCGCACACACATATGTATGCACACACACATATGCACATGAGTGTAGAGCAGTAGGAGTTTAATGCCTAAAACAATTAGCTATCACAGGAAAGCATCAACAGCAGGGGGAAACCATGACAACCCAGCAGTGGCCACTTAGAGTGGGCATGCGTTGACTCTGCTCATGCAGCATTCCCTCCTTCCGGGGCCCCATCCTCTCTCTTCCCATGGTCCTTCCTGCTAGAGCTGTCAGTCCCTGGACCCTGCCTGTAGCCTCGGCAGTGGGTATGTGATTCAGAGAGAGCACAACATTTATTTTCTGCCAGGATTGGGGTCTTCGGTCAGACCGAATAAAAGTCAGCTGGAGATGAATCATTCTGATGTCAGCAGCATAACGGGACTGACTGTTCATGGCTCTGTCTCTGAAAATTCTCCCAATCCGTCCCTTGCATCTTCTAATCTCTTTATTTTCCATTCAGTGTAACAAACTGCTCTCCCTTGAATTCTTTTTTTTAAATATATTTTATTGATTGTGTTATTACAGTTGTCCCATTTCTCCCCCATCATTCCCCTCCACCCTACCCACCCTCTCCCACCCACATTCCCCCCTTTAGTTCATGTCCATGGGTCATAAGTTTTCTAGCTTCTACATTTCCCATACTATTCTTGCCCTCCCCCTGTCTATTTCCTACCCACCATCTATGCTACTTATTCTCTGTACCTTTTCCCCGCTCTCCTCCTCCCACGCCCCTGTTGCTAACCCTCCATATGATCTCCATTTCTGTGGTTCTGTTCCTGTTCTAGCTGTTTGCTTAGTTTGCTTTTGTTTTAGGTGTGGTTCTTGATAGCTATGAGTTTGTTGTCTTTTCACTGTCATAGTTTTATCTTCTTTTTCTTAGATAAGTCCCTTTAACATTTCATATAATAAGGGCTTGGTGATGATGAACTCCTTGAACTTGACCTTATCTGAGAAGCACTTTATCTTCCCTTCCATTCTAAATGACAGCTTTGCTGGATAGAGCAATTTTGGATGTAGGTCCCTGCTTTTCAAGATTTCAAATATTTCTTTCCAGCCCCTTCTTGCCTGGAAGGTCTCTTTTGAGAAATCAGCTGACAGTCTGATGGGAACTCCCTTGTAGGTGACTGTCCCCTTATCCCTTGCTGCTTCTAGAATTCTCTCCTTCATTTTAATCTTGGCTAATGTAATTACAATGTGCCTTGGTATGTTCCTCCTTGGGTCCAACTTCTTTGGGACTCTCTGAGCTTCCTGGACGTCCTGGTAGTCTATTTCCTTTGCCAGATTGGGGAAGTTCTCCTTTATTATTTGTTCAAATAAGTTTTCCACTCGTTGCTGTTCTTCTTCCCCTTCTGGGACCCCTATAATTCGGATGTTGGGACGTTTAAAGATGTCCTGGAGGTTCCTAAGCCTCTCCTCATTTTTTTGAATTCTTGTTTCTTCCTCGTCTTCTGTTTGGTTGTTAGTTTCTTCCTTCTGGTCCACTCCATTGATTTGAGTCCCAGTTTTCCTTCCATCTCTATCAGTTCCCCATGCATCTTCCTTCATTTCACGGATTGTAGCCTGCATTTTTTCATCTAGTTTGTGAGCAAAATCAACCAATTCTGTGAGCATTTTGATGACCAGTGCTTTGAACTGTGCATCTGACAGGTTGGGTATCTCTTCACTGCTTAGAGGAATTGGCTCTGGGGCTTTTATTTGTTTTCCGGTTTGAGCCATTTTTTGGTGGGATTTTGTTGTTGTTGTTGTTGTTTTGGTTTTAGTCTGGTCGCGGCTATTACGTAGTGAGGGGGGTGGAGCCTTAGGTGTTCCTCAGGGTGGGGCAGCCCAGTCGCCGGGTTGTGATGCTATAGGTGGGGGCAGGGTCTGAGAAGGAGCAATGGCGCCTGCTCCGCTCTCTCCCGGACTCCGGCCCTTTCCGCTGCTTCCCCTTCACCTGGATTATCTGCGCACGTGCGCGTGCTGTTACGTAGTTAAGAGTGGAGCCTCTGGTGCTCCCTGGTGCAGGGCAGCCCAGTCGCTGGGTTGTGATGCTGTATGTGGGGGTGGGGCCTGGGAGGGAGCAATGGCGCCCGCTCCGCTCTCTCCTGGATTCAGTCCCCTCCGCCACTTCCCCTCCGCCTGGACCGTCTGCACGCTCAAATGTGAGACCACCTGGTCAGTCAGCCAGCCGCCTTGTGCGGCCTCACTGGGTCTGCACAGTTGCCCCCCTGTGCCCGGGGTCCGCCAGCTGCTGCCTGTGGGCCCGGGGACCGCCAGCCGCCGCCTGTGCACCTGGGAACTGCCAGCCGCGGCTGCTTGCGTTCCTGGGTCCGCACCTCCACTTTCTCCTGCCACGACTCCGCCCCCTCTTACCGGTCTGGATGAATGGTTGTTGGACTTCCGTACAGTTCAGTTTTCTGTAAGTTCCGGTTGTTTTCTTGTTTCTAAATATTTGTTGTCCTTAATTTTGGTTGTGAGAGGAGGCACAGTGTGTCTGCCTACGCCTCCGTCTTGGCCGGAAGTCTTCCCTTGAATTTTTAAAGTAGATTTTTAAGGTTTACAACCAAAGACCTAAATGTATACATCCCTGTTACATGTTAGCCAAATTCCTCCCAGTCCTTTCTCCATCGTTTGCATTCTTTGGTGCAATATGGAAGAGAACTTAAAGCAAAGGCTCCAGAGGCAGCAGCCTCCTCAAACGGGAGCACATGGCAGGTGTAGCTCTGGAGCTGGAGTAAGTCCCAGAGGTCATGCTCTGCCAGCTGGGGGAGTAAGGCCGACAGAGAAGGGCTGCACCCTGCTCGCCTCACAGTGGGGCTCCGCCTGCTGATCCGGGCACCGTCCAGTGCACACAGCAGAAGGGCTCTCAGTCTGCAAGTATGGTCATGTGCACTGGCACTTAGACTTTCAGAGGAGATGGTGGGATTTTATGTTTTCTTGCTGATCCTTATCACCAATGAAAACACAGAAGAGGCAGGGGCTCCTAATATGTCATGGATGAAAAAGAAGGGCTATATATATTTTTAAAGATTTTATTTTTTTATTTTTAGAGAGAGGGAGAGAAACATCAATGTGTGGTTGCCTCTCACGCACCCTCTACTGTGGGGACCTGGCTTGCAACCCAGGCATGTGCCCTGACTGGGAATCAAACCAGGACCCTTTGATTCACAGGCTGGCACTCAATCCACTGAGCCACACCAGTCAGGGATGCACATATATATTTTTTAATCTCAGGGAGCTACTGATGTGAGAGACAAAGCGAGGAGGCAGGCACATGGTGCATGATGAGATGTGTGTGTGTGTGAAGGAGTGAGTGGGAACTTGAGAGTGAGTCGTTTTAACACCGAGGACTCAGAAATCCCACCCACAAGTTCTCCTTCCAGTCCCTGTGTCTTGATAAGCCCTGAAAAGTAGTTAGATTTAAGGAGGCTGTTATTGCCCTCAAAATCTTCCTTTCCTTCCCCAGCTCCTCCTTGGAAGCCAAGATACCACCTTTGTTCTCACTGTGCATTTAGAATACATTTTTAGACAGATTTTAATGGCCCGTTTATAGAAACTGTCTCTTTTAAGACAATGTGGCTTAGATCAAGTTGAAACCATCTGCTTTTAAATGTAAGGAGAAAGGACGACTAAGGACATTTAAAATATGTCATTTATAGCCTGCCGAGCCTTGGACTGCCCTGGGTGAGGAGGCAGAAATCCCCTCTCCATCTGGAGGCACGGGCATGGGCCCCAGCCAGGGCAAGGACTGCTCCTGTTTGAGAAGACGCTCTGCAGGGCCTTCCAGTCTCAGACATCGCCGTCCCCGGAGTGCTGTTGCCTGTCCGTGATGTAAACTGTAAGCCCTTGGTGTGTTTTCTGCACTCTGAAATAAACAGAGCACCTGGATTTAATCAGTCAGATGGTAACAGAATCAGGCTCTCAGTCCCCCTGTATGTCTCCACCCCCAGGTAAGGGCCTTGAGGGGGGAGCTGTAAGCCCGCACGGAGAGTCCTGGACGACGTGGTTCCCTGTGGACTCATTATGAATGAGCAGCTTGGAGCCAACTCTGGCCCGGGGTCTCTTCGTGGTATTCACGGACTGTTCTCTACAACCCCGTATGACCTTAGGAGAGAGGGGGCTGCCGAGTTGGGGCCTGCAGCACTTGGCATACAAAACACTAGTGTCAAGTTCCCATTGGTTGGTGGAGTATGCTTCATGAACCGTGTTGGACCTTCAATCTAAAAATATTCTGGTACTTTCTTTGGGTTTAAAAAAATGTTTCAGGAAGAATATTTTTTTCTTCCAAATAACACTTTCATGTGTGTGACTGCCGCAGGTGGGTGAATAGGAAACAGCTTTCAGAAGGGGAGGTAGGTAAGGGGAAATGGTCTATTGTATCAGTGAATTTAATGTCTACCTTTGATAAAATTCTATTACAAATTGTACATATAAGCATCTGGAAAGAGACATGGGATCACCAGAAACTGATGGATTTATTGAGAAGTCGTCACAGATCTGGCTTCTTCCTGTTCTGAAACCGGAGTTTTGGGATAACCCACAGGTCACGGCATGTCCTGGTCTGGGCGTGGTATGCTGGGCCTCAGCCAGACCTTTCATGAGTGCTCTGGTCTCTTGGCAGGCAAGGTGGAGCAGTGAGGGCTGATGAAGCGGAGATGATGAGTTGGAGCGCCCTGATGGGCCAGCGCCACCCTGGAGAGAGGCCTTGAGCCTCAGCGTCAGCAGCAGGCCCCGCGTCTTTGACCTTAGAGCTTCTTCTTCTGCAGTTGCATCCGTTATTTTAAAGCAGGAGTCGCTTCCCTTTGTTCTCAATTTGATAAAGCAAATCTATACTTTTGTTGTTCTGTTTGAGTGAGCTTTTCAAGATCGGATTCCCCACTGTGCTTTTCTCCTCCTTCGTCCCCTCGTGTTGGTTTTCTTACAGGTAGACGCTAAACGTGAAAAACCCAACAACTCTTTACTTTGATTAGTGATGGTTTATTTTTAAATGTCCTGTTAGAGTAAAATTTGCACTTGGAGTCAATAGGTGTGGTTTTGACCCTTCTAGGTTGTGTGACTCTGTGTTCTCTAACTCAGTCCTTGCTTCTGAGCAATGAGACAGATACCTGCCCCCAGCTTCGGGGGGTTATTTTGAGGGCCACCTTATGGACTCAGCATCGTGGTGGTTATCATCTTCTTCTTATCCAGCCTGTCATTCGCTAGACACCACGGATCAGCAGGAGGAAGTTATTTGCAAAGAGGCCAACGAAGAAAATTCAGGATGTTGATGTCTCATCCCACCCCTGCCCCCTTCCCCCTTGCCCCTCAGCAACACAAAACCGGCCACTGTTACTCTTCCCCAAGGATGCATTTCCCCAGCAGTTTGGGCAAAACCGTCCTGTGGTTGTTATGGGACAGCAAGTCTGCCGGCAAGTCAGTAAGAAGATCAAGAGATTTGGTTTCCTTGCTCAAGGAAACAATATCCTATTTTCCTGTACAACCATAAACAGTCAGGAAGGGGGATTAGTGGCATCACTGGCCACAGGAATTGAGAATCCTCAGACTTTTGCTCTCCTGCTGTAGCTGCAATTTCCCCAGAGAAGTCAGAGCAAGTTTAAGATTAAAATAAACAATCTGGATTTGGAAGGTGCCCTGAGGACGGCAGAACTCAGCGACACCACTTAAGCACTTCCCAAAGCAGTAATTCCCCGGGGGGGTGCAGCCCATGTTTTGACTTCTTTTCTCTGGCACAAGAAATCAGTGTTTTCTCACATTACATCTTGGATTCATATCCTCTGCAAAATGGTTTATCTCAAACTACTCTCATCTCTGCCTCTTTACTTGATTCCTTCTACTCCTGGACTTGGGACATAAACATAGAAATAAACAAAGATATTTCAGGGGAAGGGAGGAGGGTCAGACCTTTACTGGGCACCTGTTCTGCTGTTTCATTTGCTCCTTACAGCAACTCAGTCTCCCAAATATTATAATCACCTATCTTTCCTAGCTTGTATATAGTCTGTGGTTATATTTTAATTTTGTATCCTCTATCTGTTTCCCTTAACTGTAAGCTCTAATAGGGCAGGAGCTATATCTGTGTGCTCACAAGTATATTCACCATAGCAAACAGAATGCCTGGTGTGACCCTTTACCAATGTGGGGGTTAGGAGCACCCCCCCCAGGGGAAAATCCTTGTATAACAATATAGAGATAAAAAAAGAACACTTTTAATTGGTGGAGGGGAATCCACAGTTTGGAAACTGCTGCTGGGAATGTCAAAATAGTGTTGTCTATATGCCCTTGGTTGAATCTGTGGATGTGAAACCCACGTACAAGGGCCGACTGCATTTACTGAAAAAAATCTGTGAGTGGATCTGTGCTGTTCAAACCCATGCTTTTCAAGGGCCATGATGAACATATTGTAAACACTAAGAAAGAAGATACCTACGAAAATGAGCTCCTAATGGCTAACTGGGCTCAAATATAAAAAACAGAGCTTAGCAGCCATTTCTACACAGGGGCCTCTTGCACAAATCGAACTACCAGGAAAAAGCCTGCCTCTGCGCTGAATAGCCAGACCAGCCTTATAAAGGAGTTCCTGGAATCCTATTTCAACTGGAAGAACTGAGGCTTTTCCCATCCAGTCAGAGCTGTGCAGCTAAATTGCCGTCAACATCTTTACCGACCAATCAGAGTGGCTGCATCCTGACCAATCAGGAGAGTGCCTTTTGGACCAGTCAAATTGCAAAGATTTGGAGTCCTTATTTGCATGAAGATGGACCAATCAGGGACTAGGGGTAGGGCTTCCTATCTATATAAATCAGCTCCCCACAGGCTCTGGGAGCACACCTTCCCTTTCTGCAAAAAGTGAAGCATGTTTCCCCAGCTGGAGCTGAAATACAGATGTCTTGCCAGAGGAGAGGTGAATATAAATGAGTAGAGCTGAGCTGTCCAGCGGGAGAGGTGCCTAGCCCCAGGCCTACCTCATAGTGATGCTGTATTACCATAGAGCTATTTTGTACTGGACAGAGCTAACATTTTTACTGCACCCCAAATTGGGGGTTCCTGTTGGCACTGAATGGGTACCAACAACCTTTGGTTGACGATACATAGAACTGAATAAGCCGGAATTGAACAGCAGCTTATTAATTTGCTCGATGGTTTTACTTGTATCTTCTCTGTTGCCTTAGTGGAACCACTGCGAAGACATGGGCACCTTAGAGCAATAAACATTAATTCACAGAAAGAAAGAACATTTTAACAGAGCCGTCAAGCAATGCAACAGACTTCCTCATAAGAATGTTCTCTGATGGCAGAATGGGGTGAGCTATAGAGAGAAAATTCAATGTGCAGATGGGGTGACCTGAAGCTTTAGCTGTTCGAGCAGAGGCTGCCTGTCCGACAGGTGTGTTGTAGGAGAGAGTCTGGCTTTGGGCGGGCCGTTGGGCTGGGTTCCTTCTGTGATGGTTTCCAATCGTCACATTCTGTGAGCTTCCCACTGTCCTGCCTCACCTGAATCGTATTTCTGAAGACTCTGTGGGGTTTTAGCAGGAAAAGTAAAGGAAAAAGAGCTGACGTTTGATTGTCTGTACTAAATTAAATCAGGTGTGTTTACTGTATTAGTTTTCTATCGCTGCTGTGACAAACTCTGGCAAATGCAGTGACCTGAGAAAACATGAGAGTATTTTTATTAAAGGATCTTTAGATCAGAAGTCTGATGAGCATCACTGGGCTAAAATCAAGGCATTGTCAGGGCTGTGTTCTTTTATGAAGGATCTCGGGGGAATACATGCCTGGCTTTCCCCGCTTCTGGAGGCTGCCAGCAGTGCTTAGACTGTAGTTCCCTCTTCCATCTTCAAAGCCAGTAACATCACATTTCTGCAGTTACACTTCTCTGGTGACAGACAAGATAGGTTCTCTGCATTAAAGGACTTGTGTGATCATGTGGAACCCACCAGGATAATCCTCGATAGTGTCCCGTATCCCAAGGTCTTTGACCTTATTCACATTTTCAGAGACCCTTTTGCCATGTAAGTCCAGGGATTAGGACAGGAACATTTGGGGGTGGGTCATGGTTCTGTGTACCACGTTTACCAAACCCTACCTCATGATAGTTCAGGAGTTCTTGGGAATCAACCGAGAGTGCTGAATCTTCAAATGATGTTGTTTTATTATAACATGATGAGATTTCAAAGGAAACTAACTCTTGTTTATGTGAATTAGCCTATGGTAAAATTAGTTTTCTTATATGTCATTTCACTTAAAGTCTCAGAACCTATGGACAGTGTTAATTAAATGAGTACTTCTATACATTTGACTTCTTAAAACAAATCTAATTTTTATTTTATTTATTAAAAAGATTTTATTTATTTATTTTTAGAGAGGGGAGGGGAGGGAGAAACAGGGAGAGAAATATCAATGTGTGGTTGCCTCTCATGCACCCCGTACTAAGGACCTGGCCCACAACCTAGGCATGTGCCCTGACTGGCAGTCAAACCAGCCACCCCTTGGTTCTCAGGCTGGCACTCAATCCATTGAGTCAAACCAGCCAGGCCAAAAATCTAATTTTTAAATCCTTCTATATCTTCCAAAATTCACTCGTACAGTTTCTAGTCATCAGAATGACAAAGATTTTTTAAACTATTATTACCTGTAGAAATGATTTGCATTCCTGGTGTATAATGCTAGCATCCAAGGATACCTGGCTGAAACTGGTCCCTGCCTGGAAGGCTCAGACTTGCCTTTTGTCAGTGCCAAGGGATGAGCTGGCCCTGAGAGGGTGAGTCAAGGTGATTAATTAAGTAAGTAATTAAATTGGACTTCAGATGGAGAATGTTTGGTTAATTATACTCTTCCGTCCATGGCATGCTATGTACCTGGTCCTGCAGGGCTCTTCTCTTACTTTATTTTAGTTCAATTAATCTCTCCCTCTCATTCCTCATTCCCGTTGTATCCCTTTTCCCCAAATGTGTCTAGTCTGAGGTGTTTAATACACATGCGTGGATATGTATTATGATTCCCTGCTGCACCTATGCAAGGTTTCTCAGGAGCGTATCCCCTAGAGAGGGTTTTCCAACTCAGCCACATGCGTTCCTGATGTCAGGAAGGATGGCCACAGGCATCTCCTTGTGGCCATCCTTGTTCGCATGTCTGCCAGTGTGCCAGAGCATCGCTGGACTTCCCACTTACTCCTACTCTGCGGAGCGGCAAGCGGTGTCTTGATTTACTTTGCCTTTCTTTGATTACCAGGGAAATTGAACATCTCGTATACTGTTAGACAACAGAATTGAAATCTTATCAGCTGCGAGGAGAAAATTCAATACTCAGGCCAGTTTATCTGCTTCCTCTTGTATCTGAAAGAGATGCAGCTTCCAGGGAACTTGCTTCCAGGCCCTTTGGCTAACGTGGGCCTGTCCTCAGAATCATAATGCTGGCTCCTGTCCCTGCACACTCCTCAAATTCAGGGTGAATTTTCTTTCACAAATTATTCCATATTTTTAATTTTTCAGGACTTGATGACCCAGATTAGATTTTTGAGGGGAATGTTCCCTTTGTTAGATTTTTGTGATGCTGCCCTGGTTCCCGCCACAGGCTTCCTCGAGCGCAGCCTGGCACACTGAACTACATGGACTGGCATTGACAGTGGGGATGCTGTGTCCTTCCTGCCCTCCTGCTCCAGCCTCAACCATGTCATTCCCTCCGCCTGCTTCTCTTCCTGCCTCTCCCACCAGGTGAGTGGATCTCAGTCCCGTGTGCGTATGAGAGCCAACTGGAGAGACCTTTTCAGCATGTTTCCCAGGCCCCATTACCACAGAGAAGGTCTCAGTGGTCTGTGGTGGGGCCAGGCATAGGTGCTTTTTAAAATAGGTTGACTACTAGGCAGACTGCTGCTCCACAGTGGCGGTGGAGAAGATTGTGTCTGGGATACAGGAGATCCTGCAGGGTGTCTTTCATGTCATCATGCTCTGCAATTGAGGTTGATAGAAAACACGCAGCACAATACAAGTGGGACTGCTTGTGGCCCAGGGCCTTCAAGAATGAATGTTTGGCTCATTCCACAGGTAGAGAACCAGGACCAGTTGCCATGTTTGCTGAGGGCAGCGGGTATATAGAATAGGTAGTGGAAGAAGGCAGTTACAAATACCTGCCATGACTGTAGGACAGCCATAGAAACAGGGACTCTAATTGTCGTGAGTATTTCCTTATTTTGTTATGAATACACTATTTGTGCATGTATGCAGAAATCTTTGTTTTTTCCTTCTTATCCTCTTGTGATGTATCATCAGATGTATTAACTGTGTATCATAGTATTTAAGTATTGTTAATATTACATCATAGTATTTAAATTATAGGACTGTAAGTAGAAGCATAAACATCACACTGGACTCTGCAGCCTCTCCTAGGGATGGGATTAGTGTACTGCAGTTGTGTGGAGGATGGTGGTATCATGGTTGGTGGAAATAGAAGCTTGTTATGGGCTTCATTTGGAGAGTCAGTGTGGTTTAAGGAGAGTGCGAAACCGACAAGGGGTGGACTTGGGGTGGCTAATTTTACATGTCACCTTGGCTGGGCTGTGGAGCTCAGATATGTGGTCAGCCATTGTATGGGATGTTTCTGTGAGGGTGCTTTGTGGATGAGATTAATATTGACAGAGCTGGAGTAAAGCAGATTGCTGCGGTTAATGTGGGCGGGCCTCATCTAAGCAGCTGAAGGCTGAATGGTACAAAAGACTGACTTCCTCAGAGCAAGAAGGCATTCTGCCAGCAGATGGCCTTTGGACTTGAACTGCAACATTGCCTCTTCTCTGGGTTTCCAGGCCTTTGAAACTGAATCGAGTTCTATGTTTAGAAGCAAAGAGGGGTGGGGGTGGGACGGAGTGGATGTTGAGAAGAGTCAGCAATGTCTCACAAGGCAACTGCCTCAAGACGCCCTTAAAGCTTCTTCAGGTAATTCAGGCTTAATCTCCTCTGAGACCCCCAAGAATAGGCCTGTAGTTTTCTCTTCTTTGGTCCTGTCAATAGTAGGTGCTCAATAAGTGTTGAATTGAATAAGGAGCCAGGGAAGAAAAAGATGATTAGAAAATACTAGAAATTCTCTAACCAGTCACTGTCTGTTTGTCCCAGCACAGCCGGTGCCAGGGAAGAGTGGCAATCAATCCTGGCTTGCTAGAGTCGGTGTCACATAACCTCTTGGACTCCCTTCCAGATCCGTGAGGATAGTGAGGAGGGGTCAGCTTGGCTGAACACGCCGGTAGACCTCACACAGTCCTGGGCCAGCAAGGGAGCCACTGCCTCCAGTTTGACCAGCAACAAAGGCCTTCATTATTCAGGCCTTGGAATGTTTTTCCTTTTCCGATCCTGATCCTTGCACAGCGCCTCCCCTAAGAACTTTGAAAGCCTAACTTATTTTGTGTGCCTCAGGGAGAAGAGAAGCGAGAGTGGGAAAAGCAGGTAATTAGTCAGTGCTTGGCCATACTCCAAGGGCTGATGGGAATGCAGGCTGCCAGCAGAGGCAGAGAGAGCAGCCTCTCTCCACCTTTATCTTCCTTGGGCTCTAGAATCTAGAGGCTCTTGGAAAAGGCTCAGCAGGATGTTGTGGGAGGGGCTGGTGGAGGAAGGGAATAGGCCTTGTTGACCATCAGGTTTCTGAAGCTGTTTTAGGGACATGCACCCAGGTTTTGAATACACACATATCACAAGGGACTCCAGTTCCTGCTGGACTCCCCTACCTCTGTGAGTGGAGGCCAGTTCAAGTATTAGGAAGCCTGCTGGCTCCTCCAGGACAACTAGAACAGCTTTTCAGGTGCCCTGGGGGTACATTGTAGTGACCTGGAGCTGGAGTAGATCTTAGAATGATCTGTGGAATGATGTGGTGGGACTAGGAGAGACACTGAGATCCAGAGGGTGGCACGGCTTGCCCAAGCTCTGACAGTGGCAGAACAGAGGGCGAGATGCTGCCTTTCCTCTTGGCCTCAGTGGACCATTCAGAGCCATAGTCCCATTTCTGGCCACTCAGCCCCCAGCACCCTTGCCTTCATTCAGTGTTGTAAAAACGTGCTCTAAAGGCATTACGACTCTCACCAGTCTAACCAAGGGGTAGGTAGAGGGAGTCCCACTGCCTGCCCTCACCACTCAGCCTCCCTGATGTTCACTGGCAATGCGCAGGCGTGGTCTAAGTCCACGCAGAATGGGCCCCTTGGAAGCATCCTCTTCACATGGCTGTTCCCTCCCACAGTTTTGATTCCTAACCTCTTTTTTTTTCCTGGGCATGGCACTGAAGAGTTGGATTTATGAAATTATTTGCATGAGAAATTCTACCAAGATATAAATAAAAAAATAGCGATGTCCTTTTTGGAAAAAATTATAGTAAAAGTACAAATTATAGATAGTTTTTTTAGCATTTGAATATTTGAAATCAGAATTGGCCCATAGATTCATTGCAGGTGGAAGACAGCTGTATAACTAGTTAAATACATAAGTTTAAGGGGACAACAAAAGTTTCTTATAAGAGCAGGTGATGTCTCTTGGCTGTGGTAAACCAGCCCCGCCCCCGCCCCTTGACAAGGAGCCCAGGCCGTCCTGGAGAGGGTCACACTGACCCACGTCTTGCTGTCTCTCACCTCTCATTTCCCAGAAATTTTGCTGATGAAACTGAAGCTGGGGCATTTTTCACTGAACCTGAGCCCTGATAAGGTGGTATATTTTTTTCTTTACATTATTAGAGAATGTGTGGAATATATCAAAATCGCTTTCAGGATTCTGTTTGTGAAGCTCCAACATGGATAATTTTCTCAGCCTCTTCTTTACGTCAAGAACATCCAAATTTGAAAGCTTTCTGGGGAGAATAAATGAGTGCCTCCGTTCTTGACCCCTTTTCCACTCCCATCCTTACATATATTGGGTTGTCCAAAAAGTCTGTTATGTTTTTTCGGTTTCCTTTTCAACCAGTAACTTTATTCATTTGAATAGTTTGAGTATGTTGGCTATCTCCTGCTATTGGCTTCCAGTGAGTAGAGGCCAGGGGTACTGCTCAACATCTTCCAATGTGGAAGACAGCCCCATGGCAAATAATTATTTGGCCAAAATGTCAATAATACCAAGAAACTTTGCAAACCACTTTTGATACATTCGATCGGTCACAGCACCTTCTCTACACACTGCACAAATCTTATTTTGTGCTTCAAGTTGCATTTTTACCTTTCTTGAAATAATGAAGCATAATACACCAGAACTGTTGCATGTTTTCTTCCATCTTCAACATTGAAGGGGCTACACAAAAATTCACCAGTTTTGTTAAGTTTTTTTCAACACATGCTGATATGACAGCTGTCACAATACAACCTAGTAAAATTGTTTCAAATGAAGTTAAAGACAACTAAGCACTAGTAGAGCCATTGTATGGAAAAACTTAATGGACTTTTTGGCCAACCCAATAAATTCCCCATGTAGGTAATGACATCAAGCCACTGGATTGATGGGATTGGATGGCATCAGTTTGGAAGAACTGGAAAGTCTCGACTGGCCAAAGTGAGTCACTCCCAACCTATCTGGCCACAAAACCAGAAACTCACATGGGCCCAAGAGAATAGTTGTGGAAACAAGATTTTACAGAATGAGTGCTTTAAACCTGAAATTGTTATGTCTATTTGTTCATGGTTATCTACATTGGATTGTAACTTCTTGAGTCAGGCCTCGTTCTTTCTGTCACTGTCTGATTCAGAGCCAGGCTCCTAGTACCAGTAATGATCTGCAGGTGTTCGGTGCTTAGCCGGGCCCCAGGCGCTGTGCTGCTTTATGTGGGCTGCATCCTATAATCCTCCCACCAACTCAGTGAAGTGGCTATTGTTATTAGGCACAAAAGGTGCAGTAACTTACCCAAAGTCATGCAGCTAGTGAGTAGAGCCAGGATTCAAATGCCAGAAAGGGCTTAAATACTACACAATACCCCTCAGTAGTAGGCACCGATTCCTTACTTGATGAATGGATGACATGAATGAATGAACAAGGAACGTTTTGTGGGAGAGCTGAGGTAGAGGAGGGTGGGAAGAAATTAGTAAGGAAGCCCAAAAGATCCTCCACACATCTGAACATTAGGACGCAGCTCCCAGGCAGTGCGAACAATGGAATGTAGCATCTGTAATCTCAGAGTCTTCCCTCGGAGAAACAGACTTGCTGATTATTTTATCAGATTAAGTTTGGCTGATAGGACCTGGAGAAGAGGGTCAGGTTCCCCAGTGTTGTCAACAGAGATATACAAAATACTTTTCTCTTTACTGGGGAAAGGAGGTTGGAGAGTGGAGAATATCCCCTAGGAGATCTATGTTGTAGTAACTAGATCAGACAAAGGACCTGCTATGGGTTGAATCGTGTCCCCCAAGAGACAAGTTGAAGCTGTAACCCTCGTTCGGACCTGTGACCTTGACCTTATTTGGAAGTAGTCTTTGCAGACACAGTCATGTTGGAATCATTAGGGTGTGTCCTAATCCAACATGGCTGGTATCCTTGTAAGATGAGAATGGGAGAGACACAGAGAGGAAAGACTGCCAAGCGAAGACATGTGGAAGTACACTGCTACCAGCCAAGGGGTGCTTGGGGCTCCTTGAGAAGCTGAGAGAGTCATGGAAAGTCCCACACCTAGAAACTTGAGGGAGAACATGTACGTGCTGAGAACCTGATGTCAGACTTCTGGCTACCAGAACTGTGAGAGGACAAATTTATGCGGTTGCAAACTAGCCAGTTCATAGTGCTTCTTTACTGCAGACCGAGGAACTAATACAGGACCTAACATTATTTTCCATTTCAGTGTCATCATAACTCCTAATGGTAATTTTGCCTCTCATTCCCTGTTGTCCTCCCCCCAGTCACTCCAAGGGACATGCCCAGGAGGGTCAGAAGTACCCCAGCATGTCTATACCATCCTCAACTGGACAGCTTGATAGTTTGAGGGACTTCTCTGTGTTTGAATGCTGGCTGTAATCCTGGCTAGCTGTGTGAGTTTGCTTGTTAAAAACTTGAAATGGGAAAATATGAATGGCGGCATTTATAGAGTATTTGCTAGGTACAGGCTTTACAAGGATTTTCCGTAATCCTCACAACTCTCCTGTAAGTTAGTTTACATGAACTTCAGACATCAAGATATCCTCTGGGGAGAGGGACCGCCAAGGAGTCAGGCTGTGTTCTGACTGGCTCCAAAGCGGCCCCCGCACTGTGTTGCTGCTTTGAGGAACAGTGAGGAGGGGGAGGATGGGCATGGCACAGAGAGGAGTTGGTGTTTTGTTACTGCCTCAATTGTGTGCTGGGCGCAGCTTACACTGGGTTGCAAGACCTGACAGTTAAATTTTTACGATTTTTGCAGGCAGGTTGATGTCATTGGTAGCTTGCAATTGGCCACAGTGGGAGCATTTACACCACAGAAATTGGCAAGTGCTACAAATTGGAGGTCTCACCCCCCGCCCAACCATCTGGTTTACTGGAACACAACTTAACTAGAAAAAGAAAAGGAGAGCTAAGGAAAGCACCTGGAGGCCTTCAGCCTGAGGTTGGCCAAAAAGGGCTGATGAGATCTAGGCCCTGTTCTGAAGTGTTGAGGGACAGAGGGTGAAGTGATCCATAACAAAAGCTACCCAATGTTGTGGGTTTAGGAAGGGCTGACCCCTCCCTGGGAGGTTGGGAACATTCACTGAGGACCTCCCCAGTGAGTGGAAAAACAGTCATTAGAGCTGCCATCTCTCACCCCTGAACATGACAGGAAAAGAAGGGGGCCAATGTCTAAGCTATTTAAATGAACGCACTGGGTCTCAGTTCTTTCTTTTCGTATCCTTAAAAGCATTATTTATTGGAAAAAAAATGTTTAAGGGAAGCCTTCTTAATTCCTGCAAGGTCAAATATGATTCCCCTACCTCCCAATCTATGTCTCCCATTTGCTCACAAATTCTTTACCCCGACTCTTGGAATCTTCTGGCCTCCTTGATCTGAAGCTAGAGCCTACATTTACAATGGACAGAGTTTTCAAAGGCCCCTGGAAACAACATGAAAAATGCTGCCCTCCAGTTTCATATCAAAGAAAGCTGTCTAGAAAGTCAACAAACTAAGGTGCTTCACTTGACATCTTGCCTTAACATTCAATTCTTCAACAAAGCCTCACACAGGTCAGAAGGTAAGAGGTTCTTAGGTGAAATCTCCATGATGTATTGGTTCACCAAAACCAATGGGTGATTCCAAGAAGTCTTTAAAAGAGTATTTACGCCAAGAGAAGAATCCACATGGTCAAGACATAGCTTTCTTAGGAAGATGGGACTATATTTTATTTTAAAGATTTTATTTATTTATTTTTAGAGGTAGAGGAAGGGAGGGAGAAAAAGAGGGAGAGAGAAACATTGATGCATGAGAGAAATATAGATGGGTTGCCCCTTGCACACCTCCAACTGGGGACCTGGCCTACAACCCAGGCATGTGCCCTGACTGGGAATTAAACCAGCAACCTTTTGGCTTGCAGTCTTGTGCTCAGCCCACTGAGCCACACCGGCCAGGGCAGGAAGATGGAGCTATTTAATCTCAGCATGGGCAGCTGCTCTTCTTTATGTGTTCTGGAATAAGGTAGGAATGAAAGCTTTTACTTCACTGGAAGAGAATGCAGCTGCCTTTTCCATCTGCCCACCAATCTCCAGTTTCTTGCTGGCTGGCTTGTAATATCATCATCCATTCTTTGAACAGCATCCATTTTGGCACATAGACTGGAACCTCTTCTTGACAGTTCTTGTTCTTTCTTTCTTCACATAGAAGTGCAAATACTTGGGGTCCTGCCTCCATCACTGTTTTGCATAAGTAATACAAGCTATCAGCATCTTCAGTAGAGATGTCCTCTATAGCATGATTCTGCCAATGATCTCAGAAATGCGATATTGAGCAAGGTCTTCGTAGCCTTATGATACATACTAACTGGCAGGACATCCCGCCACACAATTCCACATCTCCTTAGTCAGTGTTGTGCCTGATGGATTGCTTTACTTGCTGTATGAGTCTCTGTTCTGAATCTGCAAAAAAGAAAGATAATAGATCAGTGAGTCCCAGGCCTGCCCCACCATAAATTACCCCTGAAGCTGAAAATAAATCCTGTGTACACCCTAAATCTGCTCTGGCCACCACATCCTAAGGTACCTGCCTGGCTTATGACTCCCCTTCTCAGAGCCTGGACTCTCAGCAGCCTTGTCTGTCCCAAATGGCCCTGCACTGCCCTGACTAGTCAATTCAGCTATGGCCAGGATACTGACTTGCCCAGTTACATCTCTGTTTCTCAGAAATGTGGCATTTTGAGCTATGATCCACTGACATCAGGCATGGTTGGTAATAAGTTGGGCTAATGGCAGTGTTCTTGAGCTGTGTTGCCTAGTACAGTAACCAAGGGTGGCTAGAGTTCTAATATGGCCAGTACAAATTGAGATGAGCTCTGCATGTAAAGTATACCCTGGATCTCAAAGCTTAATATGAAAAAATTTTCAAATATTTCATTAATAATTCTTTGATTATATATTGACATGATATTTTAGATATGAGTTAAAATATTAAAATTAGTTCCTCCTATCTCTTTTTACCTCTTAAAATGTATCCTCTAGAAAATTTGAAATTACATGTGAGGTTGGAATTTTATTTCCTTTGGCGAAAACCATTCTAGAGAAAAGTTCCAGGAGACTGTGGGGCCGGTGGCTTCCAGCTTCAGCCAGCTCGAGTTGTTCAGCTGTCCTTTCTTCCTTGAGCCCACCCAGCTTTCTTCCATTCTATTTTCTTTTTGGTTTACACTGGTCTGAGTAGTTTGACTTATTTGTTACCAAAGAAACTACAACTGATAGACTGACTGAACCAAAACCTCCTTGGGGAGTTGTCTAGATGATTCTGTAGCTCTGCCAGAGAGCCCTCCCAATGCTCCCAACAGGTCAAGTTCAAGCACAGTCTGAAATGATGAGATCACCTGGACAGCATCATTCTTGCTTCCCCAGACCCTGCTCTGGCCCTTTGTCTTGTGGGAATGTTCACTTTGTCCACAAGAACTGAATTTGGACTAGGAGGTTCTGCTGGCCAGGAGGGACAGCTAAGCTTCCCAAGGTGTTGGTTTGAACAGAGGTTGTGCTTAGGAGCTGGATTATGTCACCAGAGCCTGGAGTTCAGAATAATAACAGCTTTGTTGGACTCTCCCTGAACCTATAGGAAATAAGGGTTGAAACAAAAGCAATTTCACAAAGCATGCACAACTGTTGCTCCCTTCCCCCACTTCCCCTTCCATTCCCCATCTGGCATGTCTGGTCTGTTCACCCTCATGCAGGGTGATCAGGCATTTCGTGTCTCTGCACCCAGCCTGCGAACTCTCACTTTGGAAATGTGGTTTCCCTAAGACATTTCAGTTGTTCCAAGGTGTGAGGTGAAACTCCCACAAAAACCTGTCAAGGGCTGGCTTTGGAGTGAAATGCTCAAGGTTAACTCACTGGGGTGAACAAGAAGCATATGCCAGATTCCAAGTAATTATTCCTTTAGGAACTGCCCGCTCCAAACACTTTAATGAAAAATGATAGAAAGAGTTATTGACCTTTGAGACATTCAATTCCACCATGGAGCGAAGCATCTGCAGTGAATCCGGCTGGGGAGGATTACATCTGCCCCACTAGGAGACGTTGCAATAGTTTATCTTCAAAATAAGCAAAGAAATGTGTCTAATGAATCCCTAAAGCATGGTATGTACAGATGGGGTTGAGAACTGCCTTCAGCAATTTTTCATCCTTATTGTAATGGGAGTCCCTTGGAAACAAGTTTGAGATCACATGTGAGTTTGACTTGCTACACTTACCACATTCTTGGGAAGACTAGGAATGAGATGATAAATGAAGACCTTGCAAGTTAATAATTTGAGAGACAAACCCTTATTAAAATTAAAAAGTGAGCTGTGTATGTCATATGTCACAGGAAACTGTGTGGTTTAATAAAATGAAATAAGCCTCCAATGTGTTCTATATGGCTCTGTGTTGAGTGGAAGACAAATGTGGGTAAGGCATGGCCCCTTACCCTCTGGGAGCTTGCAATCAAATTGATCATTGAGACAAGACTTAACCATGGAGAAGCTGAGCCACAGTGCCCGAGAGCCTCAGGCAGAGACAATGAAATGGTCTGATGGTTAAATGGGGAGGAGGTGCAGTGTGCAAGGGAAAAGGAACCAGTTTCCAGGATGCTTTTGTTGTTGTTATTAATTTTTCTAAGGCAGTTAATAGCTAAATTACCAACCTTTGCCCCATCATCCCATTCCTTCCCTACTTCCTCTCTTCTCAGAGGTCACTACCATACTGTAATTGGAGTATATCTTTCTGGGGGCGTTTTTTTGGACACATGTTTAAATAAGAGCTGAAACAAATGTGGCAAAATGCAAACATTTGCTAAATCTGGATAGTGGATGCTTTGCTTTGTTTCATCATTTTCTGTACCTTTAAAAAATATGCTTGAAATGTTTCATGATTTAAAAGATTGTGGGGTAAATAGTATGTTCAATGTGTAACCAATAAAATGGAGACACAAAGGAAGAAAGGAAGAAGAAGGAAAGAGAGGAAAAAAAGGAGAAAGAAAAAAGAGGAAAGAAGAAAAAAGAAAGAAGAAAGAAAGGGAAAAAGAGAAGAAAAGGGGGGATAAAGAGAAGCAAGCAAGAAAAAGACTCTAAGATTTCTGAGAACTCCTGGGACTGCAAGGTTACTTGGCGTGGAGAAAGTCATGAAGGACTTGGCCGAGAAGATGAAGCTATGGCCTGGGTCTGGAAGAATGAAGAAGAGGGAGGATGACCTGAGTGGGAGGAACCCTGTTAAGTAACAGCTCTGACCTGTAAAATGAGGAGGTTAGACTTCATAGGTTCTAAGTTCCCGTTCAGATATGACGGCCTGTGTTATGGTCATTGGTTCAATCCACAAGTAACATTTGGACCCCTGCCAGGGGCAGTCAATGATGCTAGACACCATTTGGGGATGGGAACATTGCAGGGTGGCTGCCCTCTTGGAATTACCATTTTCATTTTCATCATTCATCATCCTTAAACATGAAGAATTTGCTCTAACTTGTCATCTGTCTATTGTGTCTTACCTGTTCTGTTAATTTCTAAGCTCTAAGATGAAAAATATTTCTCATATTTCTTTGTATTCTCCACAATGTCAAGATAGGACTATATAAATAAACAGATATTCATTAAATACTCATTGAATGTTTGATTAACTTATTCATTTAAATAGTAATCATAAAGCTATTATGTCCTAAAGTGCAAAAGGGATGGCTCTGGAGATGCAGAGATAAAACAATCTCTAAATTTTTCATTTTGGTACTGGAGATGAATTGGTATAACTCAATTACTGCCAAGGAGGAAGTGCTGAGAACCAAAAGAATTGTACAGAGAAAGGGTTATATGGGTTAACTTGTTGCGTAAAGTGGCACATATATGTCACCGCTTCTTGTCTCTGTTAGAGGTGCATTCAGGATTGTTTTACATAACAGACCTGTTGCTTCTGGGGGAGGGAGTGCTTAAAAAATGCCTGGTAACACTTGCTAAAATGGTAACCTCTGTCTTTCCCACCTCTCCCTTATTCCTGTGCCTCCATCACATATTATTTGAATTTACTTTTTAGCACGAGAAGAAACAGAAATAGGAAGAGACACCATCAATTTAATTTTTAAAGTCTTACTCCTTGTTGTACACTTTTTGAAATTAAAGATTAGAACACAACCAAGAAATTTAAAGTTTAATGTGGTAGTAATTTATTCTTAAGAAGCCAGATGTTGAATTCAGATTTAATGCACTAAAGTGTGTGTCTTCTAATAGTTACAACTACATTCTAAAAAATGAACAAAAGTCTGCTCTATTAGATGTCCTGGACAGGCTCCCTTGGTTGGAGTGACAGGCTTTCCAGCCTTACACAGAATGCCAATATAGGTCAATGGATGTAAGAATGATGATGATGATAGTAACAATAACAGACACCATTATTTTGTGGTACTTACTATGTGCTTACACTGTTCTAAGCATTTGACATAAATGAACTAATTTATCCTAACAACAAGCTTATCAATGGATACTAATTTGAAAAACAAAAAGGAAAACAAGTCAAAAAGACTATTTTTGGTGCCAAATGTAAAGGTCGTCATGGAGCATTTCATATTTCTCTTCTGTAGGTCCTGAGTCAGCCCATGTGCATGAAGACTTACATGTTCCTCCTGTGTGTACCTGGGTGGTTAAATTGATTTAAATACACATGTCAACTTCCGTTGGGGGGAAAAACAAAAGTTGACAGACTGTGCTGGTAAATGCCAAGAAAGGCATCACATTTAGTGGGAGTGGATTGCTCCTTCCCCCTCCCTCCCTCCCTCCCTCCCTCCCTCCCTCCCTCCCTCCCTTCCTTTCTTCCCTCTCTTTTTACCTCCTTCCTTTCTTCCTTCCTTTCTTCTTTCCTTCCTTCCTTCATCCTCTCCTTCCTTCTCTCTCTTCTTCTTTCTCCTTTTTTTGGTAATACTCTTCTAGAACTTACCATTATACAAAGCAATGCTTTGTAATAATTGTTTACAAATATTTTAAACTCTTTATGAGCTATTCATATTGAACAGAGTGGTTTTTTTGTTTGTTTGTTTGTCTTTTAATCTAAGCACTGCATTTGGGAACAGATCATTTAATGTATTTGAGACAAGAAAAAGCCTGACTTTGCTTTTTTATCAAGGTGATGTAAAGTTTTGGCTTCTTGTAAGAATCAAGCATCACAGCCCTCTCTAACCTGACTGACTTGCCTATTTGAATGTCCTGGGTGGGTTTGTTTATATCTCTGTGTGTGTGTGTATGTGTGAAACAAGATCTTTAAATTAATTGTTGTTAAGGATCCTTACTTACTATTTATAAATTGTCATAGGATATTGCACTTGTTTGTTGATTTGTACATTTGCACAAGTAATAACTTTCCAATGTTTGCCTTGTGAATTTCTTTGGTCTGGAAGTTTGTTAGGAGAATGAGCTCAGGTTTGAGAGTTAAACCCCTATCCCCAACCCACAGCCTCAGGTTTTTTTTTTTTTCACCTATAAGCCAGCAAAATGTTTACCTTGTTGGCAGATGTGAGGAGGAAATGGGGTCAAGCTTGTAGTGAACCATCGGAATTTGATATACATTTATTTTCTTTTGTTTTCCTTAGTTACTTTCTCTGTAAATGTAGTTCTTGGTGACTTTTTATCTCCTTAAATTCCACTGCAGTACTTACACAAGAAGCCCAATTAAATGAAGACCCGATCCCTGGCCTTCTCACATTAGCATTCCAGCTGTTTCCACCATTTCCAAGTAAGGGAAATAGTGATTACCAAGTCCCGGTTGTGTTTTACAGCAAGTAAGGTAATTGTTTTTTCTCCCAGAAAACAGGATTGCCAGTAAAAAGTCTCTTTAGTTCCTGGAATTGAAGCATATCATTTTACAAATTTGGTTTTGTAAAATTCGCACAGTGGTTAAGCATACATTTGTTTTGGGGGTCTAGACAATCTGCTTACCAGGTCTCACCAGCTAAAGGACTCTGGCTAAGTGACCTAGCTTCTCTGAGCCACAGTTGCCCTGTCTATAAAAAGGGGGTAGCTTCTACCTTAAAAGGTTGTCAAGAGGACTTAATGAGATAATTGGCACATACCATTAGTATTTTATCTGAAGATTAGTAAACAGTAATAGTGTTTTAATTTTTCTCCAAGAAGTCACTTGTGTTATCTTAGAGAATGTATGAGAAAAATAAATCACCTAAATGTGGTGTAGTGGCCAGATCAGATCGCTAATTTAGAGTCACAAAGCAGGGCTCACCCCATACCACCACTCTCTAGCAACTTGACCTTGGATTGGACCCTGCTCAGCTTCAGTTTTCCCACTTGGAATAGGGCATAACATTTGTCCTTCCCACTTTGCAGTTTTGTGGCTGTCAGAAGAGGTCTTTGATTTGAGAGCCCTTTGCAGATTGTTGCATACTGAACCAAATATCTACTAAAACAGCTTCCCAAGGTCTATTTTCCATATGAAGAGGAACTTGGACTTTGGGGCCAGGTGGTCTGAAGTCTGGTGCCAGTTTCTCCACTTGGTGGTTGTGCAATCCCAGGCAAATTTCTGAACCTCTCTGTGTCTCAGTTTGTTCATCTGTGAAGTGAGGATAATCATAGCATCTCATGGGACTGTGGTGTGGATAAATGAGTTAATTCAGGAAAGTACTTAGGATAGTGATTGATGTTTGTAAGAGATAAATGATGTTAGTTATTCTCTATTTTAATGTAGAGGTGTTAGGCTGCCTTATCTTTAGCATGCCTGCCATTTTAAACATTATTTAAGGTTAAATATGTCTTACTTTATAGAACAAAAGTATTTTGAATGCTCAAGTAGTTTTCACAGTAATGATCTTCTGCTGATAGCATTAAAGTTCAGATGTATAGATTTTTGGAAATTCTTACTTACTTGGTATTAAGGTGAAGTCTCATAATTCCCATCATCTGCCGCTTAATACTATGTACCCAAATTTCCAGGAACGTGTGTCTGGCCTCAACTTTGTCTTCAAGTAGCTCTGTAATTCCCAAAATGTGCTCATCACAATGAATTCAGAGGGGAACTTGGGGCACATTGTGAAATTTGGGGCCAATTTGACATCTGTCAGTCACCTCATGATTTATTTATATCATAGACTGGATACACTTTCAATATGGCTGCACCGATTTCTTTTGATAAAATCTTATTTGTGTTTTCTGAGGTAGCTGCTGAAGGGTAGCAGAATGTGCCACTCCAAAATATGAGTAGGAATTTAGGACATGCTACACCCAGGTATGCCAATTTGCCATATTGATTATTTTTGAAAATTTATGTTTTGAATTTTAGGGAGAAAGGGAGGGAGAGAAAAACATTAATTTGTTGTTTCACTTATTTTTATATTTATTAGTTGATTCTTTTATGTGCCCAGACTGGGGATCAAACCTGCAACCTTGGTGTATCAGAATGATGATCTTCATCTGAGCTACCTGGCCAGGGCCTCATCATATTGATTAGTGATGTTATTTGAGTTTGTTTGCCTGTGTGCACTGGCCCAAATGAAATGTATGAGCCTGTGTTTGCAGTACAGAAAATGGAGGTTTACCAGAAAATTAGCCAATCAGGAGTGTGGGCAAGCTAATGGTCTGAAAAACCCTATTCCCCAATGGTGTGTAGGTTACAGATTATACAAGAAGGTAAAGCCCCAGAAGGTTGTGGGTTAGGAGTTCAGGTGTATGTTGGGAGCTGATTTGTAGGAGGTGAGGTAAGGGCAATAAATCATTTCTTTAGGTCTTGAGGGTGGCTCTGAGGTGTTTTCTGGCACCTCTCTGTCTGATTTCATGGAAGGGTAGCCAGGGGTTCATTTTACCTTTGGGCTCTGTATCTGAAATATAACTTAGGTCAAGATGTTGTCTTCAGCCTGCCAGAGGTCCGGACCTTGTGACCAGTAGTCAGGTTCGGGCTACTCTCTTCTGCTGTCTTGGGTCGCTGATTATCAGGGGAGAGGCCAGGTCTATGAGGGCTGAAGAGAGAAAGCGAGAGATGTGGTTTCTAGAGCTAGAATTCAAAGCTAAATTTAGTCAGAGTCATGAGGACCCTTGGTTTCACTGAGCTACAGGAACCTGAGAAATGGCAAATGTGGGGAGAGGCCTTTCTCTGAGCTTCCCTTACCCACCTAAAGAAAGATCTTCCAAGAGGAACCCAATTGTTCTAAACCCCCTCCCTGGGAGTTCCATCAACTAAGGAAGACTGACTCGTTACAGAAGAGGAGGCTGGAAGTGAGCACTGCACCCAGACAAACTTTGTCACAAACTATCTTTACCTCTCATCTATTCTCCTAAGGGCCCATTCCACTTTCTTAAAAATCATTTATTCTCCTCTAATAGACCTACATCCTCCCTCCCTGCTTCCTATTAATACTGTGTCAAAGCCTGAATTCTAAGCCACCTCTAAGAATTACCCATTTTCCCCTGGGTATCTCTCACTGTAACTGCACAGGAACTTCATTTCTCTAATATGACTTTTTCCTTAATTAACGCTAGCTTTGTCCCATCTAATAGTCCTGTGACTCACTAGCCTGCTTTCAACCAGATCCTTCTGCCTTTGTATGTACTGCCCATCCACCCCATTAATCATTAAGCCCTTAAGACATCAGGTTCCAGTCAGGTCAGACTGTCTTAAGAATAAAGCCTCAGGTCTGTTGATCAAGGAAACAAAATTTCTTGGTCAAACTACAGGTAATATCTTGATCTCAGTTGTATTTCAGCCCCAGGCCCAGGAAGGCAAAATAACTGTACTGACTACATACTCATGAAATCAGGCAGAACAACACCATAGCTAATATCAGGACCAGATGCAGTGATCAACTATTTCTACCCTGGCTCCAGCCAATCAGTAGAGCTCATGACCCCAACTTCCTTAGCAACCATGCCTAATGATGTTTCCCCTCTATAAACAGTTTCCTAGAGGCCACTGGGGACCCACATCTTAGAAAGCTAATTTACCTGTGTCTGCTGGCTTGATGTCATTTCCTTAAATGTCAGTTTGTATTTAATTGGGCTTTGATGCATGCGGGCAAATGAACACTTCTTTTTTTCAAATGAACACTTTTAGTACAGCAACATCATGTACACATGAGACACACGCCGATAAAGCAGGTATTAAGTCCATAAAACATAAGTGTGTGTTAAACTGCATGGGACATGTTATAGAACCCCACCAGTGCTGTTCTGGAACAGTTGTGGGTTTCAATTGCCCACCGCCAAGAAGTGTGACTCCCAATGCAGGAGTTTGGTGGAAAAACTTGTTAATTTTTGTCTTGTTAATCTGTCTTTGTTATAGGGGTCTTAGCTAAGAACTCAGAAGGGCAGAGGCCATAGTTTTCTTGCTCTCTACACTGTGGTAGAAATGAAGTGCCATGGGAAAACGCAACGTGGAAGGGGGACTGAGGGTAGCAGCGCCCAACAACACATGCGCCTGCCTGAGCACACATCCCAGCAGTGAGTAGTTGTGGTTAAGCGGGTATTAAGTCAATAAAACGTAAGTGTGTGTCAAACTGCGTGGGACATGTTGTAGAACCCCACTAATGCTGTTCTGGAACAGTTGTGGGTTTCAATTGCCCACCGCCAAGAAGTGTGACTCCCAATGCAGGAGTTTGGTGGAAAAGGAAAGGGGTTGTTTATTTAAAGGTTATACAGATTTAGAATATTGCTGGACTTCTGCCATTAAGTCACAGTCCCTTTGAAACTCCCCAAAACACGCAGAATCCTGCCTCCCTTTGCCAAACCAGGCCGTTTTCAGATATACCAGTGAGAGGTTCTGTCTTTCAGAAAAGCAGAAACCTGCGGCTCAGCATTCCTGGCCACCGATCAGCTCCAAGCATCCCTCACGAATCAGTGCTTGGCTTGGCGGGTCCCTGCACAGCTACTCCATCAGCTCTGCTGCCATCTTCTCCAGGCAGGCTTCCCAGCAGGCCTCCTCCTTCTTACTCCAGACCCCGTGGCATGCTCTTATTCCAAACCGTGTGGCTTGCCCCTTACACACCAGACCTCATGGTGGACTCCTTCTCTTTCAGCCTGCTTTCATTTTAAATGCTGGGCCCAGAACTTCCTATGTGACCTCATATCTGGCCCCTCTTATGATGTGTTAATGTCCACAATTTTTGCCATTCCCCCAGTATCTTTTACCTTCTTTCAGCTGCCATCTTTAGTCAAGGCAAGTTCCCGGTAACACAGCGGCATCTGGGTTAGGCATCTGTCTCCCCTGGCTGCGTCATGTGTCACTATATGCTTTTAAACTCATATACACCTTTCCCCCTGGGTGACAGACCTCTTCCCTTCAGGAAAGGCACAGCTATTAACTTGCCATTGTTACACAAACTATATTAAATGCCGTATCATCCACTTCCCCCTTCCTTCAATCAAGGGCTGTGGGGAATATGTTCTGCAATTTTCAGGGGACCCACCCCCGACTCTGCTCTGCACCCCATTACATAACTAGTTAATAAACTGAATTGTTAGTTACTTCTTTTGTCCTAGAATGCTGGGAAAAAAATTTACTGAGACACTGCGGGTACCATAAACCTAGAAAATTTGGGAACCTCTGGGATAGATAGTTCAGTTTCAGTATTTTCTTTGAAACAAAGCACACATGCATGAAAGAGGGTAGTGCCTACAGTTCAACAAGGCTTTGGAGGCTAATGAAGGCTGAGAGATTTGCGTGGCCCTAGTGAAGCCTTGCAAACTCAGGTTTACCTGTGTACACATCCTTTGAGAGTCTGAGGAAAGACATAACATATTCAGAGGTGGTAGGGAAATCTCATTTTTCCATAATAAACAAGAAGTCGTCTTTTTTTTCTTTGAAGTATGTTTGCTCTTGGTTTCTGGAAGTTTCTCTGCATTAACAATTTGTACTGATTTTAGCTGCTGATGAGCAACATTGTTTCTTAGAGTTCTAATTAACACATGAATACTCTACTATGGTCTTGAGGGAATGCAAAACAGACACATTTGCAATTGAATATCCACTTAACATTTGGTCTAGAGTTTGAAGTCTTAATCAATTTCCACATTCCCTGCATAATCTACTGGGGCACATGCCCAAGTGTGCATCCCTTGGGATGTGTTTGATACATACAGTTTTGTGCTACATCCTTTAAAGAGAAGGAGGAGATGAGGAAAGAACTGCCCAGTGAAATGCATAAAGGTGCGAACACATTGTCCTCAGTTACTACAGTGGCTTTTCTCTACCTTCATTTGTTTCATTTTCTTTTTATGAAAGTAATTAATATGTGGACATCAAGGAATCAGATACAATGGAAAAGTTTATGATGAAAACCCAGTGACACACTCCACTTCTCCTCTCTAATCCCATTCTAATTCCTCCAAGAAAATCTTTTGTAACTATTTTTTCAGAGCATCTACTGGTTACCTTCATAACCATAGATGGCATGTTTATCATAAATATACTTCCTGATTTACTGACTTACCAATCTTAGACAACAATGATTGATGTCTATGTTAGGAGAAAAACATCCTCTACCCATTTAGGTCTCTATGGTTGGGGTCTGTGAATTAACTGACAATACACAGATTAACAGGAGAAAAGATTATTATTTTAGGAGTGGTTAGTAGTGAGTAAGTTGCTGAATAAACAGAGGTAAAGGTTTATATACCAATTTAACGTTAAGATTTTAATGGGAAAGTATGGAAGTGTTGACAGTGGAAGAAAGGCTCTTTTGTGGATCACCAGGAAAGCATTCCATGGAGCCCATGCATGGGAGACTGTGGTGCAGCAAGTTTTATTCCAGGGGAAATGGAAGCTGCTCCTGTTCCATCCCATAATAGAAAAGTCCTACATGTCTTCAGCAAGGCCAAAACCAAGGGCAGTGTCCAGAGTTTCTTTTTCATATTAAAGCTGAGTCCTTTGGAGCCTGCAGGAGGCTGCTAAGCAGTCTTAGGCTTCTTCAGGTAGCTTAGCTTGTTCCTGGCTGTGCGGTTGCAACCAGACTCCTGCTTGAAGCTTGCATTTGACATTTGTGAGGCTACTATATTCACATGGATATAATGGAGAGAACGCATGAGTGAACGGGGCAAGTGTGTGTTCATGAGAAACAGAGCTTTTTTGTTAAGCTGTAATTATATTATCTTGGCTTGGAGAGGACCAAGTACTTTTTCAAAACAACCAATCAACTTCCCAGGCTTTCAAGGGCTTCTGATGGGTGCATCTCTCAACCAATTCCTACCCCCCACACCTGGTCCCCTCGCCCCACCCCCGTTAGACTGACAGGCCTCTATGATTGCCATTCTGCAGCATGTGAGTACCTCCCCCTGCTCCCTCCGACAGCCTAGTACCAGAGAAGGGCTGCTTCCTATGTGGGGGAGGGGAGAGGTGTTAATCCCCCTGATGAGCCAACAACTGTGATTCCTGGGGAGTGTGTGAAGCTGTAGCATGCTAGCTAAGCAAGAAGGCTATGCTCCCCAGTTTATTAAGTTCAACATCTCATTCCCTTTGCTCCTGTCCTTACTAAAATCTAGCTAACTACCTATGACAGCAGAAGGGAGTGAGTACTGGTCATCTCACTTCCTAAAGTTAAGAGCCAGTCTCCTCCCAAACAGAAAATTCCCTCAAGGCAGATTATTGGTAGCTGTACTTTTGGGAGGCTCTGGGTAAGTTTCGAAAATGTTTCTGTGGCTGTCTATAGTTCAGATATTTTTAGTTTAAGATAATTTACATGCCACATTCATGTAATGAAATGTGGGACATTTTCATGTCCCTCATCTGAAACTTCCCAAGATGTTTCATAAACAAGGAGCTGGTTGATTGCTATGGAGAGAAGGACCTAGAAGTTGGGAAATAAGCCATCTTCGAAAGGAAAGAAACATAGATTAGAATGAGAAAAAACAAAGATTAATGGTTGGAGTAGACTGTAAACACAATTCCTCAGTCCAGAGGATTAAACATTTGGGATCAAAGAGTTTTTAGATAGAGGAGTAAGGATGACAGTGACAGTTATGGACTTTCTGGTTCTTAGTTTGAATGTCTTTGGTGATGGCATCCCATACAGGAATGCCATGAGTTGTTGTGGTGATCAGTCCCTTGAAGTTCAGCTCAAGTCAACCAGCTTCTCTTTGCAGGACTTTTTCAGGTCAGAGGGTAAAAGGGCAGTTACAAGAACACTAGCCAGGTCTTAGTGTTCAGTCACACCAAGCCAGTAGAGTGGGAGAATATTTGAAAATGTTAATTTTGAGGGTCGTAACCAGCTATTGAATGAAGTTAGAAGAATAGAGAATTTGGTAGGGACCAACAAAATGTATAAGGTGGCATGATACAGTCCAGTTTACAGGTAGGTAGTAAAACCTCAAAGAAGATAAATGGGTCTGATAACGCATACAGCCACCTCCTTCTGTCATCAAAGTTAATCAGAGTAAGATTATTCTTGTTTACAAAACAAGTCTGGTCTCATTAAATATGGCATGATTATTTACATTAAGTGCAGCAAGAATAGTGATCGACCACACAAGCCTTTTTACATTTGCTTTTCTGGAATTTCTATAAAAAATTTCAGATTGCACTGATAAAAGCTTCCTGAGTTAGGAAGCCAAACCAAGAACTTACCATCATACTTCATCTGCAGTCCGTATAGATTTGGGACAATTCCTCTCTTCTTATGGTCCCCCCAATATTTTAAAGTTCTTAGGCCAGCCAGGAAGGGACTTCCCTTACTTTCTTCTAAATCAGGTACCAGACTGGTATTTTCAAGAGGACTGTATAAGCATCAACTCCATAAAGTCAACCTTAATTCCATAAAACTGTCTGGCCATATTTGACTCTATGATCACCATTCTCAAATATGACTTTCCAGTTAAAGCCTTTATTATGTAAGTAATATTTCTAATCATTTCCTAATCCCAGGAGCATATATTCTAATTGGACCTATATAAATAGTTATATTGACATAAGAATAAGAATACTCAATAACAGTTTCTGAATTCTGGAGGAATCAGGCAGAGAGACAAGAGAAATTTCATTTATGTTTATAAATATGCAATCTACTAAATTCTTTTGATTTATAGATAGCTTAAAAGAGAAAGGGGTTCCTTATATCCAGAAAATAGAACACTAAGGACCAGCAGTGTTTCAAACAAAAGTAAAAAAATTATCATTCATCAGTTCATTTACTTCTATGTAATTAATTCTTAATCTGCTTGATCTTGGATTAGCAATTGCATGAATCATCGGCTTCATCACTGCAATTTTTGTAAATCCTGACTTAGTCTAGTAGTATGATCTCAAAGTTTTTATACAATGTCACAAGAAATCTGTGCCCAGAGTACCTGGCATAGGCCTTTCCTTGGGTGTCTGAGGCAGATGCTTTTTGCTGCAGGCAAAGTGCTTGGACTTGTAGCTGATTGCCTGTGCTTTCAGAGAAGAACCAGAGGAAAATAGTGTCCTCAAGTGACAAAAGACAAAAATGGCCATGATTGAAGGACTCATGTGATTTCATTATAAAAATAATGCAATTGGCTAAGAAATTTGGTTGTTTTTATGACATACAACATTTTCAATAGTAACTGGAATTATGACTGATAGCATTATGCTATTGTTTTCTACTATCGGACGAAGCAGAATAGACATGCCATGAACAGCAAGGTCATTGACAAATTTCTCAGAATTCCATATCATTCCTGAAATATTTATGTTAATAACATTTACCCACACAAATATAACCCAGGAAAGGTTATGCATCTTTTCTATTTGACAGTGCTTTTTTATACAATTAAACATATCAAATAAATCTAATTATTTTCTAACATTTCTCTTAGAAGGTGAAAGAACAGATCCTTTGATATTTTCCAGGAATCCTTTAAGAACTCTCAAAGTCAGCATGAGAGAAGGACTGCATTGAGGGTTAGATTTTGGGAAGGCAATATATCAAAAGTTCTCAAAAATGTCAAAAGGTTTAAATACTTGATTAAATAGGTTCGTAGGTCACTGTGAAAAAATACTTAGTTATCTATTTAACCAAAGTAACAATACAAATTTTAAAGGTAAATTATAAGAGGTTACATGTTTGATTAAAAAATACTTTTGCTTTTTAAACAATGAGAAAATTTCTCTTAAATAATGGAAGACTTGATGAAGACAACACAGGAAATTATTCTGATAAGACAGAATGTTCTCTAGATGGATTACTTAAAGAGTAAAGAAAAACCTTTTGCAATTTCTTATGAAGATAAGACTAGTAACCCAAGAAATTTAGTCATTAGAGAAAGAAAACCCTAGTTTTGCATCAGTGCACTGTTGAAATCAAACCTCACTTTAAAGCCTTATTAATAAATGCATTTAATCTTAGCCAGCTTGACCACTCTTTGTTTCCCTGTAGACCTTTTACGACTTTCATTATCCATTCAGATTATTTTCCTATCCTTTCCTCTGCCTCATTCTGGAACAACCTTTAAACAATCTCTAAGAAACCACTTTAGTGAAAAAGTGTTATTTTTCTTTTAACAAAAACGCATCTTACATTCCTTGCATACAAAGTTTTCCTCCACTCTTATTATTTCTAGTAGTTTAATTTGCATGTATTGATTATAATTTTTAACCACTAGTAATCTTTATTATATAGTGAAAACCAGACAGTTTACAATCATGACTTGTCTGTCGTATCATCATTTTGTAGCAGATTAATAAATGTTATGAATATATATACCATCTCACAATTACTATAGGTATATTCATCTTTAAAGTAAGATTTTTTATTTTCAGTATGGGAAAAGAACATGTTTAATAGATTTTAATGTCTTTAATTTTTTAAAAAATAAGTCAAAAGTATTTAAACTTTTAAAAAAAATATTGATTTTTAGAGGGAGTGAGGAAGCGGGGTGAGAGGGAGAGAGACAATCAGTTTGCTGTTCCGTTTATTTATGCACTCACTGGACGCACTCGCTGGACGCACTCTCTGGATGCTTCTTTATGTGCCTTGACTGGGGATCAAATGCACAGCCGTGGTGTACTGGGATGATGCTCCAGCCGAGTACCTGGCCGGGGAAAAGTATATACACTTAAACTTATGTTCATAACACATGTTAGAGTAGTTTGTTGTTAGAAATAATTTACATATTTAGTGAATATCTAGCACTTGATCACCAAAAACCCCAGCCTGCAGTGACAGACAGACTTAAAATAAATAAATAAATAAAGTCACCAAAAAGATTTTGAAAACTTTTTAGGCAGATGTAATATAATATGATTATTTTTCAAATAAAGTTTTTCAGAACGATGACTCAATTTGATTAAATTTAAATTTATAAATTTTATAATCTTAAACATCTAGTAGATATACTATTCCCTTATTCACTAGTCAGTAAATCAGGCAGAATCAAGATCTAAGCCTGACATATTTAATGCTGACAACTCTGGAGACATACTTGCTTTTATTAAATTAATATCAAACTAGTCATAGTTATCAAAATCTTGTGAACTTGAAAAGCATTTGGGCTAGTTTCTGTATTTTTGAGAATTTTAGGAATATTTTATTTATATAAGAGCTTATTTTTTCTCTAAACCAGTTAGAATAGTAGGAAAATATCATGTATACATAATTATGTAAACATGTAGACAGATGCAAGTAGAGATCTTATGGTTTTCATTCTAAAATTTTAGCTGTAAATTAGGCATAAACACAGTAACACAAAACTCACTAGTTTACATAAGAGTTAGTTCTCATCTTTGCTCTCCTTTATATCTTCATGCAGACAATGTTTCTGGCAGATGGAATGTGTTAGGGTTATCTGCTCAATATAAAGGCTAAAAGGTTTTTTTTTTTTAGCCAGTATTTGTAGAGGAGGTTTTAAGATTTTCATTTGCCTTGATGTGTAACCTTGTGGAGGCTGTGGACAAAGATTTGAAAAAGGGCCTGAGGAGGCGTCACGCAGCTGTCTAGGTGTCTCCAAGGCACATCTAAGTGACTGGAGCATCCAGCCTGTTTCCAATTAGTCTCTTTGGTTTAGGTGGCTGTTTTGAGGGGGTGTCCCTGAATCTCTTGATGGAGCACAGGGGCTAAAACAAGTAACCATAGGTAGTGTACGTGCTGAGAGGGAAAAGAAAGATATTACAGGAGCCACTCTGAGATCTTACGTTTTCTCAAAGAAGCTATTGAAGTGCTAAATTATCCTTAGTAAGTTGTGTCAATAAGAAGGGAAACAGTGAATGCTGGAGTGGGGAAACAGCAGTCAGCAGGAGTGTGAAGGGAGTGGAAGATGTTAATTGGAATGTATTCAGTGGAGATGATTCTGGGTGGTGAAGATTGTATCTCATAGGAGAAGAGAGAGGGATTATAATTGCAAGCTTCATTTGAGCAGATGGTAGAGGAAGTCGCACCTGTATCAATTAAAAAACATGCTCTTCCTGATCCTCTATTTTTTTTAATGGTAGGTTCTGGGTGTGCCTGAGAATTGGCTGACTCTGCCAATCACCTCTAATCATGAACCCACTAAGCTATGATACCAAATGGGTAATACTGGGATGGTACTTTCCAGCACTGCAAAGGCAACGAGAGAGAGAAGGATGTGAATTTAGACAATCATAGGAGCGCTGGTGACAGTAAAGATGCTCAGGTCCCTGACCAGACAGTTGGCTGTGTCTATACACAGACTCAACCATTTGGACCCCTTAGCAGGGAAATGTCAGAAAGAACACTTTCGCTGGATTTAAAAGCCAAGCTTTCAGGACACAACATAACAACTTTAGATGGTATAATATAAAACAGTTATTACCTACATTTAATTAAAAAACATATTTTTTCTTTCCCATGATAAAGTTGGCTATTTTTACTCTTTCTCTTTTCTTTTCCAATAATAGTTCTTTGAACTACTTACAGGTTTTAAGGCAGACCTCTTTTCTTTTATGTAGCAGTAAAACTGAATAATCAAATTTCACTGACTTGCCGCTCTGCTCTTATCCAGTCCACATCATACTGATTTCTGGGGCCAGGCCAACATAATGGCATCAGACCATATGTCCTCTCCACCAAGGCGTGAGATCACGGCATAGTTAGGATTTTACTTACTAGCAACAGAAGGTGTTTAGACTTGTAGGAATTAGTTTCCAGTTCTCCAAAATGTTCATTCACTTTGTATCTACAGGCTTGTTCTGGTGGACCAGCTAACTCTTTGTTAATAAGGGCCTCTGCATCTATAAGTTCAACATGCAGGCTATCCATATGTAAAAAGTCCATCATGTTTAAATACTCTGAAGCACACTGGGTGCCATCATAAATTGAATCTCTTGGGGAAAATGGTTTTAAAACACAGAAGTACAATAATTTGAATTTGTGAAATCAAAGCTGGATTCCAAATAGGTTAGAGTTTTAGTAAACAAATTGGGAAAGTTTGATTTCACTTTACTGTTCATTGGTGATAACAATTTTTTGAGTTCTGAAGTTGTTTTATTTCCCCCAAATGAGTCTTTTTTTTTCTATATGACTATTTAGTGCATCCTCCACATAACATCAAACAGCTCAGGCACAGTTAATTCATCCTTTTCTTAGACCCTTGTGGCCTCTTCATAGATCATTACACTGTTTTGGAGAAATGGCATATAAATCTGTTTTACTACAATCTCCATTCTCATCTTTTCTCCATGCTCATCTTCAATGCATTACCAAAAATAAAAGGACATGCTTCTTGTCCCACATCTAGAAAATATGGTTTTATGGCAGGCTCACCTTTTAACTTGCTTTCTGTGGCTGGCAGCAGTGATAGCCATGCTGTAGGAAGGAAGACACCACCCTCTACTTTTATAATGGCAAAAATCTGATTTAGTGCTTCTGTATGTTTTGAAGAATGTGGAAAGTGGGAAAAAACACCTTTCACTGTGAAAGCCTCAATATCACAGGTAAGAAAATCATCTCTTTTTTCCCATAGTTTCTGTACAAAGTGTGGAGGACATTTAACAGGTAAGGTTTTTTCATTTTCATTGGTAGAAGATTTACAGACTGAATGGAATTTGCCAACATTTACATTTGTGTGGTTTGCCAAGTACAGGGTTTGACACAAATAATACCCCTTTTTTAATTACAAAATTTTTTTTTACAAAATCATTAGCATGTAATTCTGTAACATAACAATATCACACTCAAGTGCACCATATGACATTTTAGGTGAAATGATCAAATTAAAACTATAAATTATTATACTCCAAAATTATTACCCTACCAACCACACTCAAGCAGGTGTTACTTCTGCTGGACCCTGTATAACAGATACTTGAGCAAAGTCTAGTTTTATTTGGACAAGATTGTTGATAGAGATGCTTTGAAATTTCACTTTTAAAATCAAAGTACCTAACAGGTAGGGGAGGAATTTTTTAGCTACTGCAGTTCAAACTTCATTTGATACACAGTAGAAAGCATGCCACTCGTCAGATCTACAGAATGGGTGCTGCAGTATAAGGAACCAACATAAAACGTATCAAAATTTCCCTCTAGTTCACCCACAGGGCATTTAAGTTGCATCTTCTTAATCAGAATGTGTAATTTTACTACAATACTTTATTCAAGTTCATAGCACAATCAAGGGAAGGATACAGTAATGTGTGTTTGTTTCTATGGCATACTAAGATAGTTCAGCAGCTACTACTTTTGATTAATCATTGGTATCTTTCTGGGAAACAAAAAACTTATGATTGATTTAGAAGTACTTGCCTGTGTCATCCCAGTCACTGAGATTCAGTCTTTGTTCATTCTCACGTCCACATCTCCACTGTTCCTGAATCCCTTTTGCCATACTGTGCAGCGCTCTGTGTTTGGGTTATTGACTTCCCTAATCTAATTGTATATCTTTCCGTCTTTCATTAAAATAACGCAGCTGGTTAGCCATCTTGTTCAGTGGTGCCTGGGTCATGGGAGTGTGAGTATTGCAGTTGTTCTTGTTTTGATTATGTGAACTCTTAGAACACGATCACAATATTCACAGTGTGAAAAATGAAACAGGCACTATCTCAATACAAAGCACAACACTTACCCAGAGGCAAAGTCAAAGTTTTAGTGCCCTCACAATGCATGCTTAAATCACATCACTGGAAGTGATAAAACAATGGAGGACCTGATATTGTGAACATAACTCGTAGTTATTAACATCAGCAATCAGGAGAAAGGACAGTGGCAGTATCTGGAAGGAGAATAATCTATGCCATAACGATTTGCCACTAAAGATAGCGTTGCATTCAGCATCAATTTCTTGGGCTGCTCTGTGGGTTTTTTACTTTCCACTCGATCTCCTGTACTCATGGTGGGAAACCAGGACTTCTCACACTGGAGCGAAGTGAGGCAGGTGGATGCCTTGGAAAGGTGCACTGTCTCTGCTCTGTAGGGAGGGAGGGGGAGTAGCAGTACAGCTGCTCCCCTGGCAGACTGTCACTAGTCCCTGGCTTGCAGATGCATTGCTCGCTGTTTCCCTTTGAGTTGACTCAGCCCTCTTGGTGTCCAGGTAGAATGATAGGTTCATTCCTCTGAGGTATCATCTAGGCCAGAAGTTCTCAAACGTGTTGGTCTCTAGACTCTTCATGTTCTTAAAAGTTAGTGAGGACTCCAATGAGCTTTTAATCATCCGGGTGATGGCTATCAGTATTTACTGTGTCAGAAATGAAAACTGAGAAAATTGAAAATTATTTATTCATTTATTTTAAAAGAAGAAAAATAAACTTATTGCATGTTAATTAAAAAAGCATTTTTTTCACAAAACCCCTAAATTTTTCAAATCAAAACAAATGATTTAGTGAGGAGAGTAACATTGTTTTACATGTCCGCAAATCTCCTTAATGTCTGGGTTAATAAAAGGCACCTGGATTTTCATCTGCTTCTCTTCTTTTTCATTTTCAAAATATTTAATTCTTTGGCTGACATATGGGTTCTTCTTGGGAACCGTTTTGACTGTTTCTTTAATTAGTCAGTTGGGCCACTTTAGAATAGGGAAGGAACGTTTCTTCCATTCAGCAGCTGAGTGTCTGTTCCTTCTGTAGATCTGTTCTATCTTCGTTCACATCTACCTCGCATTCAGTCTGCTGTGTTAGCTGAAGTAGTTTTGGTTGAAGTATGTAAAGAAATTGTACTTCACACAGATATGTAGCTGGAAAAGGGAAAAGTATTTTAATAGCCTTTCTACGTAATCATGTACATTCTTTTATTTTACACCAAAAATTGAAGGTCAAAATTAATAAAATTAGTAATTTTATTGTTTTAACACATAAGCAACTATTACAATAGTCTTAAGTGAAATTGATTTTTTTTTTCTTGCAAATGCATGGGAGTAAATAAAATGACTATTAGTAGAGTTCAGCGCTATAACTGGATTCATGATGAAACCTCGGCAATTTTGCCCATTGTTACTTTTGTACTGTCAGTGCAAATGTCAACAACAACAAAAAAGGCCAGTGGCATCTTCGTGTTATGCAATATAGCAATGGCCTGTGGCCCCTCTGAAAGGATCTGATAGGATCACAGCGTTCTGCAGCCGTCACTTTGAGAACCGCCCATCGAGGCCACGTCTCTCTTGGCCTGGTTGACCCATCAGCTGACTATTGTCCACTTTCAGAGATACTTTGAATTCTCTTTTAGGTATAGGTTTTCCCATTTTATATTTCCAATCCTTTATACAGTAGAGTCCCACTGCATTTAGAAAGAGCAATAGTGTGTCTGCCTCATATCTCTTTAAAACATATGCTCTAAGAGTTATAACACTATCTGGAAAGAAGGTGACAGATACTGCTTTGCAAACATGCTCATTTCTTAAGTAGAATATTTTAGAAGTTCAGCACCAGGACATTATACGTTATTGTCTATGTGGAGTCTATCCTCAGCCAGAATGGGTTCTCATCTGGGAAGTTAGATGGGGCCTTCTTAGAAATCCCCTGAGGTTGGTCAGCACATGAACCTGTGGTGAAGAGTTTGTCTTCCTCTTCCTTTGATCGTGTGCTATAAAAGGTTGACTCACCAGGTCCAGGTGTTCACACCTTACACATTTTAAAGAAGTTCTAGCCCTTGACTGCTCCTGAGAGACCTTCTAAACCTTTGGACTATCCTGCCTGGTGAAAGTGCCTGTTTACCCATGGCCTTAAGCCACACCAGACAGTTTATGCTCAGTGTGTTGCGGGCCTTAGGCCCCACAGTATTAGTTTGACCTTTGGAGTGGCTGGAGACGGGGAAACTGTGATCAGCTAGGTAGACACCCCTTGCCTATGTGATGGACCCCACGTTTAAAATCCTGGACACCAAGGCTCAGGTGTGAGCTTTCCAGGTTGGCCATGTTCTCTGGTGGTGTCACGCATTGTTTGCTGGGAGAAGTACGCACTGTCTGCATAACTCCATGGGGAGAGGACAAGGAGAAGCACATGTGTGACCTCTCTCTCCTGGACTCTGCCTACCTGCCCTTTATGGTCCTTACTGCATTCTTCATATTTTTGCTATCGTAAATCATAACTGCGAGTATAATAGCTTTCCTGAGTTCTATGAGTCCTTTTAGAGAATCCCTGAACCTGAGGGTGGTCCCCAACAACAGATCACTTCTACTTACTCTGCTCTACCCCAAATTGTTTTAAAGAGAGAAGTTGGACATAGATGCTGCCTACACTCAAGGAGAAAGGTGGTTAATACCCCCAAAGGATAATACAAGGTACACAGCAAGCAATACTATAAGAAAGATGTACAGGGTCATTGGCTTAGAAAAGAAGAGGAATGTGTTTAGCTGGGGTATTTTCACACAAAAGTGGAGAGACTAGAAATATATGAAAACTCAGAACGAGAAATTTAAGTTGCATTTGGCAATGGGCTCAGTTGTCAGCCAAATCCTGATTCGGAAAGTGCAGTCAGTAGTTCTCCCTCCCTGACCATTTCTTCTTCTTTGTTTTGTTTTATCTTGAATTCTTTGCCATCTGGCTAGCACTATCAAAACACAAAGATAACTGATTTTTTTTTTTTTTTTTACACTTTGACAAAACTTACCCAATGCCAATAAGTTCTGCCTTCTAGGTTTTTGCTCATAACAGCCTTCATCTGTAACTGGGGTCTGGGAGTGCTCTGTGTCTGGTTAGGACAACATCTGGTGACAGCAAAATAATATTTTTAGAGAGGTGGAGATAGATTTCTGCTGGCCACTGAACTCATTGTCAAGGCTGCTTGGAAACCTAAGTCCACTTTAGTTCATTTAGGGGTGCAGGTGGGTTAGAAGAAGCAGTAGGTATCAGGCCATCGTTTTCTTTCTTCTGTCTTCCTCAACCTACAGTTCTAACCCATCTGATCTTATTTCTTGAATCCAAGACTCCCATATGCACAGGATTCTCCCTGTGCCAACTCCCTGCCTTTTCATTTCCTCTCCCTTTATGTGACCATGACCTCCAGAAAGGCCACTGGTGGCCCAGGACCCAAAGTTTTTGATGTCTGGGCTCTCAAGCTCTTGAGGGGCCTCCTACCTGAGGGAAGTGAGCTGGAGGCAGCCACTTGAGGACAGTGTGTACGTGTGTTGGGAAGTGTTTGGGGGTTTATGTGAAAAAATCTACTGTGTTAAGTAGAGGCTCAAATAAAATCCACTAAGCTTCCAGTTCAGCTTCAAGAGTTGAAGAATACTTGATTAAATGAGAGCTGGGAAATACAGGGGAAAGGGTCAGCATTGACGTCTGTTAAACATAATGCAGAATAGCAAGAAAATAAAGCTCTGAAATTTGATGTTCTGGGCAAGAATATTATTAATAGCAGTCATTTATGAGCATGAGTGAACATTTCAGCTCATTTCCATGCAATATGGTAACACTTACGTATAGTAGTCAACATGTCACTTATCTTGATTATGTTTTTATCAGTAAACTCTACGTGTCTGCTTACTTTTCATTAGTTTCTCTTTTGGATGTAGTGGCTGTCAACTCACGACTTAATGTAAGTGAACAGGAGCCTAGTCTGGGAGCACTCCATTGATGGATGTGCCATTTTGGTGCTCTTGTGGTTTTTCCATTCTAGATAGTTTGCAAATTCCACACAATCATTCACTCAGTGGCTGCCTGCTACGTGCTGTTTCCCTCTGCAGAGAAGTTGGGGGCACACAGGGATGGATTATGCCTGAGGGGAGTTCTCTGAGACGGTGAGGAGGTGGCTGCCTGGATCACCCTCCAGGCCAGCCACCCAGCACATGTATGACTCCCACAGCTAGCCACCAATGCCCACACAGCCACTGGCGGGAACCTCCAAGGACCTGCTGCTTCTCCCTCCTGACCTCGCTCTTGGAGGGTCCCCGTCCAGCCCCAGTCCCTCCTGGCTCTATCTGCACTAGACCCTTTGTTCATTTCAGTTCCTGGCAGTAGTTGCCTCTCTCCTGTGTGATCTCCTTCCTGCCTCAGTGGCCCTGGGGCTGTACCAGGCCTCTGGCTATGGACTCTCAGCTCTTCTCCAGCACTGATGCTGCCTTGTTTTCCCAGCTCTGTTCTTCCTGCTTCTGTCTCCCAGACCTCCCAGAACTGAAGCCCTGACTTCATTCTACCACCAGGGCCACCCTCCTGTGTATTATTCCTACCACGAGGGTGATGTGGACAGGCTCTGATGAAGCCCTTGGCTGGAAACGCCATGGGGCCTTTCTCTAACTTGGGAGAATTCGAATCTTCTCCTTTTACCACCATCATTTTGGCCTCCTCTTGCTCTTCCAACACCTACCTAAGCTCTCCACAACCCATGCAGGACACCTGAGCATACTCAATCCTCATGCAGCATCTCAGGTAACTCAGGGACTGGAGGAAAGAGGCTACAAACACACTCATAACTGTTCTAAGTTCCCAGTTTATTTAGTCAGTATTCCTTTTAAAGAACGTGAGATGGTTCACATAGAAGGGGAGGAGACAACATATCTTGGGGTGGCTGTTTCTTGGAGATGAGGCTGTAATAAGACACACAGCTGCTGGTGACACCTTCCTTGTAATTAGGATCCTCCATAATTGAGAAAGCAGGTGGATTCTTGTTAAGCTGCTGCCTTTTATGTTTAGAGCTTATATTACCTTCCCAGAAGAATTTATATTGACAATCTGCACACTTTCATCTAAGCAGTGGTTCCCAGCCCTGGCTGCATACTAGAATTATCCAGGGTTGGGATGTAAAATCCCCCAAATGCCTGGGTTTCTGGGTGCATAGAGCCAACAGATCTTTGACAAAGGAACAAATGTAATTCAATTGGGGAAGGAGAGTCTTTTCAATAAATGGTTCTGGCACAACTAGATAGACACATGCAAAAAAAAAAATGAATCTAGGTATAGACTTTACACCCTTCACAAAAAATTAACTCAAAATGGATCATAGTGCAAAATGTAAAGTGCAATACTATAAAACTTCCAGATGATAGCACAAGAAAATCCAGGTAATCTTAGGTTTGATGATGACTTTTAGATACTACACTAAACATACAATCCATGAAAGACAAAAGAATTGATCTTGGATTTCATTAAAATTAAAAACATCTATTGTGCAAAAGATACTGTTCAGAGTGAAACTGTAAGCCACAGACTGGAAGATAATATTTGCAAAACATACATCTGATAATGTGCTAGTAGTCAAAATATACGAAGCAGTTTTAAAAATCAACAATAAGAAAATAACTTGATTAAAAAATGGACACAAAATCTGAAGACACACCTCGCCAAGCAAGATATACATGTGCTTTTTGAAAATAAAGACATGAAAAGATGGTCAGTGTCATATATCACTGGGAGCTGCCAATGAAAACAGCAATGAGATGTACTACAAACCTCTTAGAATGGCCAAAACTCCGAACACTGACGACACCAGATACTGGTGAGGACGCAGAGCGACAGGAACTCCCAGTCAGTGCTGGTTGGGATGCAAAATACTACAGCCACTTTGGAAGAGAGTGTAGCATGCTCTTACAAAGTGAAACAGACTCTTATCAAATGATCTAGCAATCGTTTTTCTTGGTATTTACCAAAATGAATTGAAAACTTATGTCCACACGAAAACCTGCACATGAGTGTTTAATAGCAATTTTATTCATAGTTGCCAAAAATTGGAAGCAGGATGTCCTTTAATCAGTAAATGGATAAACAAACTGTAGCACATTCATACAATGGGATATTATTGAACTAAACAAAGAAATGAGCTATCAAGCCATGAATAGACATGAAGGAATATTAAATACATATTATTAACTGAAAGAAGCCAATCTCCAAAGCCATATATTGTATGATTCCAACTAAATGACATTCTGAAAAAGGCAACATTGTGGGGACAATAAAAAGATCCATAGTTGCCCGGGGTGAGGGGAGAAGGAGAGAGGGATGGATGGAACACGGGGGATATTTAGAGCAGTGGAACTATTCTGTGTGATACTGTGATGGTGGATACCTGTCATTAATACATTTTTAAAAACTTAATATGCAATATTAATTGAACCCTAATGTAAACTATGGCCTTTAGTTAATCATAGTATGTTATCATTAGCTTATCGATTCTAATGCATGTTTCACACTAATGCAAGATGTTGCTAAAAGAGAAACTTTTTAAAAAGCAGGGAAGGTCATGACACAGATAACACAGCAACATACAGGGTCCAGGAGAAGTAACACCACTGAGTGTGGTTGGTGGGGAACGTGAATGTCTCCCACGAGATGGACAGCAATTTGAACCTTTCACCTAAAATGTCATATGGTGTGCTTGAGTGTGATAGAGTAATGTTACAGAATTACATGCTTATGATTTTGTAATAAAAGATGTGGTGTAGATTGCCAACTTGTAAAACAAGGGGCGTTATTTGTGCTGAACCATGCGTGTGAGTGTGTGCGTGTGTGTGTATGCATGTGTGTGCACATATACAGAGGAAGTTGCCTGTGAGAGGAGAAGCGAGTGTCCGAGGACAGGGGTTGGGTGGAGACTTGTTCTGTTGTACTCGTGTACATTTTTAATTCTCTGCCATATACATGTAATGCCTATTTAAAAATAAATGAGATTAAAAGAACAAAAGGGAAGAAAACAACCGAGACACCCAAGCTGTACCCCAGATTAATGAATCAGCATTTTTGAGGATGAGGTCCAGGTGGAACCATGCAGAAAGTTTATTTCTTTCATCAGGCCCTTTCTCCTCCTTTCCTTTTGATTCAAACTGGCCTTGTATTCAAACAGCCAGGAGCACCCTGATTCACTCATTGCCTCCTCCCTTGCTCATTCACTTCCTTAATCATTAAGCCCTCGGGACAATGAGGTTCAAATAATCTTAGGAACAAAACCTCATGTCTGTTGACCACATAGACAGGATTTTGGTCAAACGAAAATAACATCTAGGCCTCAGTTGTGTTTCAGCTCCAGGCCCAGAAAATCTAAATGACCCTGCTGACCCCACCCTTGCAAAACTCGAGTGACCCTATGGCCGACGTCAGGACCAGATGCAATGATCAGCTGCCCCCTGCCCAAGCACTGACCAGTCCATAGAGACCATGACCCTAACTCGACCATGATTAATGATTTTTACCTTATATAACCCATCCCCTAGAAGCCACTAGGGAGTCAGGTCTTACAGCAATAGCTCACCTGTGACTCTCAGTTTAACACCATTTCCTTAAGATAAACCTTTACTTTCTTTGCTGCAAATGCCTGTTCTTGTTGGATTGGGCTTTGATGCTACCAGACCGACGAACCCCTTTAGTCTGGTAACAAAGGCATTAGCAGTTTCTAAGTTCCTCCAGTTATCCCTATGAGAACTGCTGTTTTAGAGAAAAGTTTGCCAACTTTGGGCCCCCTGGTTCTTGCACCAAACTCGGCATCAGCAGGGCCAAACTCTCATGAGTATGGGTAGACAAATCAGGGTCAGTGCCCAGGTATCTCTGAAACTCTGCTTATGTCCAGTTTTTCGTAGTCTGGAAACTCATTTCTTCAAAAGTACCCACTCGTGCCACTCTCCATGATTTATTTAAAGTTAGCCAGATTAGTTTCAGGAGCAATGACGAATCCATTCTCTTGCAGCTAGCTATATCGATTATAGAGAATTCTGCGTCACTCTGGCTGCAACTGCTCACCATTCAACTGTTTGTCAATTGTATCTTTATTTTCAGCTTTCCTCACTCCCAAGGGGCTGGGATCTGTGATCTTGAAATGTTGGCAATGGGAACAGCACAGCATGGCTGTTAATTACTCAGACTGCCTTGGGTTTGAATTCCAGCTGCTGCTCTCCAGCATGTCTTTGAGGAGCTGTGTTTTCTTGCCGGGGAAATACTGGCAGCACTACAACTTTCTGAGGAGCACCGGGACAATCAGCAAGAATTCAAGGACAGTATGGGCCACAATCACATTGATCATAATCTTAGATCATGTATGTGAAAGCTCACTAAAAATTGTGTTTTTAATAAAAATGAACAAACTTGAGTCCTGTGGGCCAGGCACTGGGCCAGGTACTGAGGGTACAAAGACAAGAAGATCTTCATCCTGAAACCAGAAAAACTGGCAATCGGGCCGCCTGTCACCTACCAGACCCAATAAATAGAAACAGAGATTGAATCTTTATGGGAGCTTTATTCAGATGGTCGGCGATCTGAGAAGGTGGTGGGTTTGTTCTCAAACAGACCATCTTAAATTCCATTTTAAACCAGCCCTTTTTAGAAGGAGAAGAAAATGGTAGGTAAGGGATTGGGAATTCAGGAACAGGGTTAATCAGACAAAAGCTGCAGTCGGCAATCTCCCTGACATCCTTTCATCTGCTGACTGGTCATTTCCTTTATCTGTGTCCTGTGTCCTGTGTCCTGTGTCTGGGTGATTTCCTTTATCTGTGTCCTGGGCGGCAGACTGTCTCTCCCTGGGACACAATGGCTCAGATACTACCTTGGTGGCTTATGGTCTCATCTGGAGCACGAAGGTCAATGGCTTGTGGTCTCTGGGAGTCTGGGTGGGCCATACCTGCAGTTCCTGAAACAATAGCTTTTTATATGCATTAACTACTAGGCTTAGTAACGATTACCTTAAACTAAAATTTTTTCCAACATTTGAGACCCCCATCAATCCCTCCACTTCCCTTTAGTCTATTCTCATAGGAATAGGAATTCCTATGAGGATAGGAAACCAAAGAAAAATTTGGAGAATTATGAAAAAGATGTCTATTTACTGCTTTTCCAGTCTGTTTTCTTCCTCTTCTTATTTACCCTGCTTCTTCCTCCCTCCCTTCTTTTCCTCCTGTTTACACAAGTGCGTCCGGATCAGTCTGTCGTTCTCAATCTAGAACGTGATGAGAGGAATTGGTTTGAAAGTCTCTTCTGCCTTTTGGGTGCATCCTGTCCCAACCATCGTGTTTGAAGATGCCTGTGCTGTTTAATTTGCAGTTCGTGAGAGTGAGGATTTACTAAACTCAAGAGGCAAAATAACGTGCAAGTCTACATACATAGAACACGAGCTGTGCCAGAGCACCACGGACCTTCGGAAGGCAGCAGCGAGCCCCACCGAGGAAATGTTTGCTGGGTCTCCATCATGTGCCAGGCACTAACTGTGCTTGGTAACGTGGTGAATGTGCAAAGGAGGCCATTGAGCCTCTGCCCTTAGGAACTGACCAACAGTCAGGATGGATTGCTGGCCACAAATAACCCTAATGTCTTACTGGCATCCTCACCTCTACCTGCATTGCAGCCCTCGGGAGCCTGCGACTCTCACTGCATGCTTGGGGATCCAGGCACAGAGAGGCAGCTGCTGTTGTCTGTGGTCACTGAGGGTGTTCGTGGCTGTGCTGATAGCAGATTCCAGTGCTCTGACAGTATTGTTTTTCTTGGGTGAGAAAAGAACAGTTGAGAAAGTCTACATACTGTATAAGCCATCTTCACTTGAGGGCTGGTGGGGCTGGATTGGTCTGTATTGTTTGAATATCTGTAATAGAAAACATTTGAAGCCAAGTTCCATATTTTGATTTTCAGATACCCATGGGTTGGACTCAGTTGTCAGAGGAGAGTATGGTAATGGTGGGGCTGCCCTGCCCTAGAGAGCCTTACCAATGCTTTAAGGACCAGGACTCAATCAACGGGTCTGCATTCTGTTTCCCCTTGGTTCCCCATTTAATAACAATAGTCAAGGCTAACCTCACCCAGGAAAAGTTTGGACTCTAGGCAGCTTGGAACCAGGGTCATCCTGCCAATGACATCTGAAATTCTTGTCTTGAACTGAAGCATCTCCCTTTAAGGGGAAAAAAGGAGTGGGCACCTTCTGCAGAGACAGACAGCTGTCCTTAGGGATGTCCTAAGGGATTTGAGTCGATTGCAAAACATGTGTTATTTTTGTTAGTAAGACTACTAAAGCATTGTTTTAGGGAAAATGCTAGGGGGGGAAGAAGATGTTTGTGCTGATTTTAGGACAATGATGTTTTTCTAAAATTTCTGCAGCCAAAAATCACTTTGGATTACACTCAAGGCCAGTGCTGTTTCTCTCTCCCATCACTCCTCAGACCCGTTCTAACACTCCAGCCCCTCTAGCGGAAGCTTGGGAATTGAAGCAAAGCTTTCTGGGAGCCTAGTCTCTATTCTGCAGCCTGCCGAGCTCCAAGCAGCAATTTACTGGAAAGTTTAACATTTGGAAGGAAAGTTGTATTTTTAAAAAATGTTTTTATGGTAGGACTGGGAAATATCAGCTATCCTGAAGGAAAATCGTGGCTTTGGGGAGGGGATTAGAAACTTTTCTATCTTAATACCACCTCCTCCCACCCTCAAACACACCCCACTTTTCCACATTGGTCTCATACTTTCTCTTGTGGCTTGTCTCACCAAAGTCCACAGAGAGATGGGAAAGATGCTCCCCTACCACCCCCAAAATACAATTTTAAATTAAAGTAACTTGAGATGCATGTGTCAGGGGCTTTGGGCTGAAATATCGTGTGACATGGAGTGAGGCTTTGCATGGTGGTATCTTGTGCAAAGGGGTCCTTTGGCAGCAGAATTGACACTTTGGTAGAGGAGGGACAACTGTGTCTCACACTGCTCCTGGGATGTCAACATGTCCTCATTTCACCAAGACACATGTAAAATGCTCTTCCTGTTCCCTAAACTATTGCAATTCTCAAAGAGGAGTTTGGAGAAGTTCTAATGATTCATTCAAGACTTTTAAGAATGTCCCAAGGTAACTTTCAGAACAGTCCAGGAGAAACGTTTCTGCTCTTGATAAGGAAGAGCAGAGCATTATCATTGTCATACTGGGATCCAGATGTGACTTGGGGTATGAAAGTTAAAGGTAGAGATAACCACCTATATTAAATCTCTGTATTTGAGGCACCAGGAAGGATAATAGTTGTTGGTCCAGCTGGGCAGGGAAGACAACTGATAATTTTCACTCCTTATAGAAAGGGACCTTGTTTGAGTAGAGAACAGAGAGCAGATCAGTTAGCACCCTTAATTGTCAGTTGAGCTGATAAAGGTTGAGAGGAGTAAAGGGGCTTTCCCGGGTCATTGGGTAAGGGCCAGGGGTCAGAACTCAGCCTTTTGGGCTGAGACCAGTGCAATGTCCCCTTCACTATCATGTGTCTTTGTATTAGTGCTCTTCTCCTTTGTTCCAAGAATAAGACTGATATCCAAGGAGTGGTCACCCTTGATTTGAGTTTCCCTGGGTCCTGGCACCTTCCCACTCCTATTCCCTGAAGAGAAGGTGGTGTTTGGGGGTGGGGAGGAGGTGCTCTGTGGTGCTTTGATGCCATTCATCTCAGCTTCTGGCTTTCCCTGCTCTCCTGAATCTCCTGGTTGCTCTTCTGCCTGTTTAATTGTTGCTTTCTCATCTCACTCATAGGTTCTTGATTTTCTCCACACTTCTCATATATTCTATTCCCTTGGAGTGGGGGTCTCGGGCCTCCATGTCCTCACCAACTACTTATACCCTGATGATACCCAAATTATCTGCAGTCAACGCTTCTTCCCTTGGCTTCCAAAGCCTGTGGGGCATCCAAGTATATTCCCCAGTGGGTGGCTGACAAATCTACATCTCCCTCATTTCCCTTCTCATTATCTTTTGTCAGCATTCTAACACTTACAGGAGCAACTAACCTGGTACACAAGACCCCATGATCAGGAGTCAGCCTCATTTTCTACCATCATTTCTTTACAGTCCCTGCCTCTCACTAGATATCCATGATGCCGCCAAATATCCACTGTCCTCTTCCATCTCCCTGCACGCACACCTGTCACAGCTTGTAGTTCTCCACTCTCTCTGTACCAACATGGCAAGACATAGAATGTGCTACTATCCATAACATTTTTTCATAAAAAGAGTCTCATAGGAAAAGGGGTATGCGTGTTCCCACAGCGTAGGATGTAAAGTTTGCAAAAGCCCCCAGAGTCATCTTGTTTGTCACCCTCTCTTTCACAAGAGGATTTTCTTCCTCACTGAAGATAGCTGCTTGAGGCGATAAGACACCCCCACTCTCTTCCCATGTGAAACAGAGTCCTCATTGTCCTTGGTGGATTTCTGCTTCCTTAGACAAAAAGCTCTCTCTCTCCTTTGCCCCTGAGACAGAGTTCAGTTTGGAGCCTGAAGGTTTCCCTGCTTCACTGATGAGGCACTAATAAAGCTCACCCTGTTCCTTGGACTGCAGACTTCTCATGGCAGGACCTGCATATCACTTTTATGCACATATTAAATTGCAGCCCAGGGGCCAAATCTTCTACTCTTTGTGAACTTAATGGAAAGCTAGGGAGGCAGGTAGTGGCAACAGGTAAATGATGAACAAGAGCCATTGTGTGTCTGGAGTTATTAAATTTTCTTTGGGGAAGTCTCAGAAAAATGTTCCCAGGCCTTATCTTAGAGTAATAGATATTGAATCAAAATGGCCCTTAGAGGTTGTCAGAATCTCCTGCTCAGGGTAAAAATCCCATCTGCAGTGACCCTGATACATGATTATATCCAGCTTTTTAAAAACAAAAACAAAAACAAAAATCACTACCCATGATAGGGAGCTCACTGGGGCTTGAGGCAGTCATTCATTAGAAAATAGAAACTTACACTAGCAAGTACCAACTTCACAGTTGGCTAACGACATAATCAGTTTCTAGAATAAGCTTCTGCATGGGACCCGAAATAAATTTTCTCCATATTCATTTCTTGTGGATATATATAGAAACTAGGTAATTCAATTGGAAAGACTCCAGGAAATGGAGGGGCTCTGAATCTGGTGCCCATATACCCTAAATTTGTTTAAAAAGCATCAGTCATAACCATTTTGTTCCACTGCCAGGCCGACTGTCGCAGTCACAGGCCCCAGTCACTTTTGAGCATGAGAACATCCAGGATGCTAGTTGCTCCCGTTTCAGTAATTACTGATGGGGAAGAGGAAGCATAATGACAAGAAGACAAGATGAAATTCAATAACTTTTAAAAGAATCTCTTTTCTAAACCACAACAGCATTTATATTCATTAAACATTAATTTATAAGTATAGAACATTATTCATTTATCAAAGGTTGATCCCTGATATATAGACAAATTCTTAGGTCTCTTGTGAAGACTCTGAGACTGTCCCAGGCATCTGAGTTGTGCATGTTGGAAAATAATTACTGTGTTTGATTTTTTTGATTTGGACATTGGGTCAGTTGACACTGGGGCTACTTAGTAGTGGATGACTAATCTTTTCTTCTACATTTTCTTTTTCTTACCTCTAATAATGTTTCTGAGAATCACCTTTCTCTCTGCTATTGACCACTCTCTACTTAGCGTGCCTCCCCATGTACCCTGATGCTCAGTAAGGAGCCAGTTTAAACAAAGTCAATCATGGTGACGGTGAAGAGTCTTAAGGCTTTCTCAGATTCAGAAGGTGCCACGGGAAGCAATCTGACATGGTCATCACAGCACAGGCTCAGGACATGGAAGTATGGGCTATACCAGAGTGCTACCATTCTTTGTGTGACCTTGGGCAATTTACTACATTGTACCTCCCCAACCTTCATTTTTCTCATCTGTTAAATGGGACAATGATAACGTCTATCTCATGGGCTGATGTGGGGCTTGCCCAGAAGTTCCCCATTTCCTTATGTGTCCATAATCCAGCCACGCCAAGAGGTCTCCATCCTCTCTGGGATGTGCACTGATGGGTTTCAGAGTTGCCATCCTCTCGCAGTAGCTCTCTCCTTCAGGATCTGAGGTGCACTGTTCTCAGTCTCCATGTAGCAGTTCAGGAAACCTTGTGCATGTTACACTGTCCCAGAGGCTGGAGACCAGGTTGGCAAATGTCCCTGCATAGGACCCTGCCTCTGGGAGTGGGTTCCAATCCATGCGGCGTCTAAGTCCCTGGTAGGCCCTGCATATCTTGGTCCCAGGAGCACTCCTATCTTTGCAGGGAGCAGAGCCAGAGGTCCAGAACATTCAAATGCCAAAAGCTCAGGGAGAGATGGCTTGCACCAAGCTCCAAAGTCCCATACCGAGAGCCCTCATACCAAGAGAGTGACTTCTCCAAACCTCCTTCAGGGAAGCAGAATTCTGCAGCTCAGTGTAGCAGGTCACAGTTCAGCTCTAAGCATCTCTCATGGGCCTGGTGACCAGGCAGGTACCTGCAGCTCCGTCAGCTCTGACACTGTCTTCTTCAGGCAGACCTCCACACCTCCAGGCAGATCAACCTTGTGGTTCCTCTGTTACTCAGCCCACCCTAATTTAAATGCACAGCTCAGGACTTCCTGTGTGATCTCACACCCAGCTCTTCTGCAGTGCGTTAGTGTCTGCCATTTTTGTCACTCCCCAGGGTCTTTGAGCCTCTTTCAGCTGCCATCTTAGAGCAAGAGTTCCCAGTGATGCACGAGCATCTGGGGAGGAGAGGGCATCTGCCCCTGTGGCTCACGTCCCTTCCTGACCCTTGCCCCCCGCTATGTCACCATTCACTCTGACGAGTGCACATTCTCACAGTCACATGCACATTCTCACAGTCACGTCACAATTTTGCAGGAAGGCATGGGCTGTTAATCTGCCTTTGTTACTCAATGTGTCTTAAATGCCGTACTTTTCTGCCTGTGGGCATTCCTCATCACACCTTTCTTGCCTCCCTGAAGGATTTGGGGGGCTCACCCTCAAGGGACCCAGGCTCTGCACCCTGTTACACTAGAACACTGCCCACAAATTCTAAGCGCCATCTTGTTATTTTCCTTTTCCTTTTCTTTCTTCTTCCCAATCTTCTCCATCATCATCATTATGGTTGCCATCATCACCCATGCTCAGAGTAACACTGGGCTGCACCCATATCTATCCCCGGCATAGGATAATTGCAGTAACCAGAGCCCCATGATTTGAAAAGAGGGTTCCCTTGAAGAGACAGTGACTGGAGAAGTGAGTGGTTTGGATAACAGCTAACAAATGAGAGCTGAAGCTCAAAAGATTAGATCTGCACTGTCCCTCTACCGCTGAGGCCAGAGGTCTGCAGACTTTTTTGAAGGACAGATGGCAAACGTTTTCCATTTTGCAGGTCGTAGTGCTGCTGTCACTACTACACAGCTCTGCCACAGAGTCAAAGCAGCCACAGTCTGTTTCTGGGTGGGCATGTTGGCATTCTTTGTTTATGAGCACCGGTATTTGAATTGCTTATAATTTTTACATGTGATAAAATATTTTTTTAACTATTCAAAATTTATTTAATTATGAAAACTGTAAGTCATTCTTAACTCATGGGATATGTAAACACGGTCACCTGACTGTATTTGGCCTTCAGGCCAGTTTGCCAACTAAGTCACTTTAGCGCTCTTTCTTCCAAACTTCCGGTGACATTCTTTTCCTACTCAAGGTATGTTTGATACTCTCCTGGAGAGAACTGCTGGGGAAGGGAGGGCTGTTCCCCAGGATTAGTCCAGGTCTCCACACTCCTTTGGGGAGGCCCTTGACCCAGCTTCAAGGACAGGGTGGGTCAGGGTACAACCAAGTGGCAGGTCAGGAGGATGGAAGGTCCTCTCAGGCTCACACTGGGGGACTGTGACAGATCAAGTGCAAATCAGAGAAGATCCTAAATTTGACAACTACACCACAGCAGATCTGAAACATCCTCCTTTGCCTTTCTCTAGAGATTCCTCCCAGAAATGCTTTCCCAACATCATTTCTTCTTATTAAAGAGGAAGCTTTTAAGGGGATGGTGGGAAGAGAGGAAAAGCAATATTGAGCAGATCTTTGCATCCCGTTAGGCAGTTTCACCAGGACTTTGTGAGAGATACAATGTTCAGTCTTTAATATCTGCCTCTTTCATATTCCACTGAGAACGTTTTCCTGGCTTGAAAATTGGAGCAAGTGCATTGAAAGCTGAGATCTCCTAGGTGCCTGGGCTGCCAAGGGGTGTGTGAGGTGTCTGAGGGCAGCCAGGAGTCTCCTGCGGGATTGGCAAGGAAGCCAGGCTCTTCCTATGAAACCTGGCTTTTCTTTAGGGGAGAAAATTGTTCTGGCTTTATCAGCAAGCTGCTTGTTCAGCCCAGCCAATTTCAGGCAGGTGTGGGCTCGTATAAAGTTTTTTGCCCTTTAAAAGAAAAGAAAAAACATAATATGCTCATAGCCTGTGACACATCAAGGGTTAGCTTCAGCCTTGACATTCACTAAGACTTGTTATTTGGCTTTGACTGGAGCCTTTGGAAACTCAGGAAGCCCCATCTGATATTAGTGTCATTTCTGCTATTTCTGGGTTTGCGAAATCAGTGGTCATGTGATCACATTACTTAACACCATATTTAATGTTACACATATTCATGTGGCATAGGATTTGAATTTATTATTAGTGAACGAATACTCACTTTTATAGAGAGGTAAGCGTTCTAGAGTTAACTTGGAGAAAAGATCTCTTTATATACTTTATATGTTGAAATTCTGTTCAACCAGTAAATGCTATAATAATATTTGTGAAAACTGTTAGTTTTATATAAAAATTATCAAGAATTTTCAAACTCTTAAATAAGCAGGGAAATAGACTGACCCTTATCTAAGTTTAAGAGACAGGGTGCAAGTAGCATAACTTTAGGAAGGATATTTATGTGGTGTTTTGAGGCAGCAAATGTTTGTAAATATTTGGGTAATCATATAAGGCAGGACAATATATTTTAACATTTTTATTTATAATAATAAGATATTTTATGATATTCTAATTTTAATTCTGATATTTTAATTTTTATACCAATTGATTGGTATTCTAGCATTCAAAACCTTAAAGTCTTGGAAGACTATTTAATTTCATTCAGGCCGTAAATTCTTTTATGACAAAGTGCTGTATGGACTTTTTCATATTTTGTGAAGAAAAATTTAAAACAGATTGTGATTTTATAAACACAGAATTTCATGAGTAGAAAAAATCTCCAAAATCACATACTGTGACTCCCACGATAGAACATCTTTGATTGAAACATAATAAAAGGAGTAAAAAGGAGTAAAAAATAAAGTGTGAGAGGAAAAAAGATACTCCGAAATATGTTGCTTCTTCCTCCACCAACCTTCTTGAAAGTGAAGGTCTAGTTAGCAAACTGTCTTTCCCACGCTATGATATTACACTCACTTTTGAGATTTACTACCAAAACCTCCAATATAAGAACATAGTAATTTATTTTTAAAATAATATTCCAGACTAACCTTATGTCTCAGAAGTTAATTCTATGAGGATACCTTTTTGACTTTTGTCAATGTTGATTTTTCACAATTAGTCATTTGATATTTGACCAAAATCCTTTTGGCTTCCTCTTGGGCATTGAGTACTCTCTTCTGTATCACAGATACTGGAAATTGGGGAACTCCACCTCTAACATCTTTCCTGGCTGCTTTTCAGGCACATTCTGTCAGTAGGAGGCGCTGGCAGGAGGCAACAATGTGAAAGGGTGAGAGGCCTTTGTCAGATTCTGCTTGTAGCATCGTTGCAGGCTCTCAGTGACCACAGCAGCAGCCCCACCTCCTCAGGAGTGCTGGGCTCAAGGACTCCTGACCTGGCAGCAGCAATGGATCAACTGTGCGCTGATGCATTGGTCGTGACAGTGACAGCAGAGGTGACTGCAGGCTCCAGAGGCGTTGGTGGGAACATGTCCATGTAGGGAGGATTGGCAAGGGGCTGGTTTTCGTGTTCATAGGGGAAAAGAGTGGAAAATAAGGTTGCAAAAATAGGATGTGGTTAGACATGGAGAAGGTAACCAGGAGAAGAGTGGTGCTTCCTGCATCTGAGGGAGGTAGGGGGTAGCTCGAGAGCTAGTTTTCTTTAGTTAGATCCAGACTTAGATATTTGGAGGTCATAATGATATATTTGTTTTTCTCCTATGTGACCTATTCTTCACCTTCAAATCCCTTACTCATAAATAAAGACAAGAAAACTGGAGGAGAACAGGGGTAGTCCTAGAGAGGGCAGACACGTCTCTCGTGATTTCCTGCTGCAAACTTAGAGCACAAATATGAATTCCTCTATTAATGAGAACTCCTTATACTTTTATAGGGTTTTGTGAAAACTTTTAGGTATATTATTTAATTTATCCTTGCAATAAAACGGGTAAGCTTAATTATGATCCTGATTTTATGAAAACGAAGAAATAGATATTCAAATAACTATATGATTTACTCAAAGATACACAGCGTGGGGAAAGCTGCAATCGAGCGTGGGCACATCTGACTTTATTTTCCTTCTAATGTAGTGTTTCTTTGCCTTTTGAAAAAAAGAGTCTCATCTCCTATTTAAAGAAACTTAAACATTACCTTCTCTTCTTTAATGTTTTCTATAGATTACTTTTTATGCCGAGCCTGTGGTGCTATTAAGAGTTCATGGATTTATAAACATACGTGTTGAAACTATGTATATAGGATGGACACTCCCTTCCCCCTTTTCTCTGCATTCTCTGGTTCAGAATACTGCTTTTCCATCACACTGTTTCTCTGTGGGCTTTATGATGACCAAAAAATGACAATCCTTTCACATTAGAAGTACCATTTTTTAGTTATTAACTTTATTTATTTATTTATTGGTTAGCTATCTTCCATTTAATTTGCAATAAACATGTAAGGAAATATATATGTAAATATATATGTATATTCATATTTTTGCATACCTGAAATATATATAAAATTAAGATTTTTGCATATCTAAAAGGTCATTTACACAAAGTGGTTGTTCAAAAATTCTTGGACACAGGCTTCTCCCTCAGAAGTCTATATATGTAGCTGTACTATCTTCTGGCATTTATTTTTATAGAAAAACATGAAGTCAACTGGTTTTTGTTAAATTTATGCAACTTTAAAGAAATTTATGCTTTGTTTTATTCTTGATTGAAAGCTTTGAAGACCACTTCTTTAATTTTTGCATAAAAATTGCACATATTTGTTTGGATTTAAGGTCTCTTTTTTTCACTAACCTTTGTAGTTGGGATCTTTTATCTGTATGGTCTTTGTCCTAGTCTTTGTTTCTACAAAACAAAGCCTGAGACAAAGCTTATGAACTAAGGCTTCCTGGGAAGGTATACTCCCATCCCAGGAGGGTAAGACTGAGTGTGAGGCAAGGGGGTAGAAAAAGCAAATAGAAGTCGGTGAGTTATGGTGAGTTACTGAGCTGGCCGGAGCTTCGTTAAAATAACATAGCTGTTTCCTCGGTCAGAAGTGCTTCTTCCATGGAAACGTCTTCCGTGGCATCTTGGAACCATCACTGGGGGACAGAAAGAGAAGAATTTATCCGTTCCTCTATAGAATTTCTTGTCTTTCATTGCTCACAAGTTCTCTCATGGGGTGTTAACGTTCCCTCATTTCCCGATTCTGACACTTTGACTCTTCCAGCAGTCACTGGGGAAGCCACATCTTATGTCCTGAAGCAAGATGCTTCAATCTCAACCATGTTCAGAAGTACAGGAAGAATTTAGAACTTCTGAGGTCTGGTGGGCCTGGTCTGACTGCTGCGACTTCAGTTACAGTGGGCATGATGGAGGCCTTGCCTGTGTTGGGTGTTGCTCACCAAGAGGGACCGAGGCAGTGTTGCTGATAGGATGAACAGTCAGAGGCTAAGGCTCTCCACTGAGTGAGCGCCCAAGGACCCGAGGGCCAGTGGTGTCAGACAAACCAGGGAGAAGCGTAAACTGGGTCCAGCGCAGTCATAGCCACATGTGCTTCTTCACTTGGACAGTTCCTTTCTTTCCTCTATACTCTCCACCTTAGTTCTAATGAAATTTTTTTCTTCATTCTCTTTATTTAAGTTTTGGAGAAATTCTTCACATTTGTTTTATCAACTATTTTAGTTACTATCCCAGTGGCATTTGTGCTCTTCACTACATGCAAGTAAATTTTAATTCTGATATTGCCTTTTCAGTTTCCTTGAAATCTTTATCTAGATAATCCTGTCATCTCTTTATGTCAGCCTATTCTTTCCTTACTGTTAATATAAATTAGTTTTCTAAAGGTTTTCATGCAGTTGTAACAGTACATAATTTTTTCCTTTTTTAATTTTCAATTTTATTTTCCTCATTCTCAACTTTTTTATTTCCATTGACCTCATGCTGGCTTTTTTTTTTTTTTTTTCCAGCCTTCTCCCCTCTAAAAAGAGTTAGTCTATACTGATGAGCTCTGTGGATCGCCTGTGGCTGTACTTTCTGTCTACTCTAGGCACTAGTCAAACTGTCTTTTGATCAACAAAATTCACAGTGTTTGCAGATTTGCCTCCAGTGTTCCTCATCTGGGTTTTCAGGGAATTCCTTCTGTTCCCACCACCCAGAGCACATGCTCTCTGTCTTTCTCTTCACTTGATGAGCCATATCTCCCAGGATATTCTACTCTCAAGGTCCCCTTTCCCACTGACACGTTTTCTGGATGTTGTAGCCTTTGATTGGGTATAGAAAGGGTGGTAATGGATGTATCAAAAAAGGCTTGTGCGATAAATAGATAGCCTACCTGGCATTCTTGAGTTTCTTAGGCAGGGCAGAGATGAGGAACCCAGCCACCTTTCAGGAGGATAGGATCACTCTGTTACTGTCAGCAGAGCACTGGCAGGAGATTTTTCTATATCTGCTTTAAAATTAATGGGCATTCTCCCCAGATTCTGGAGATAAATCAGCCTTCAGTTCCAGCTTTCAGTGCTGTTTTGGTTGTGTTGTTTGTTGTTGTTCAACACTGTCATTGTTGAACAACACTGTTCAGTGTTGTTTCAGTGTTATTTTATCCTCTTTTCCTGTGTCTTTGTGGGAATCTTGAAGGACACTTTGAGAGGCCATGTCAGAGGCTGCTGACCTCAGGCACTTCATGGTGGGCTTCTTCTGGGTCTGCCACTGCCCCCCCCAACCTTGCCACTGACTCCTCACACTAGTGTTTCTCCTCCTTAGATCAGATATCTCCTCATTGTTGGTAAACCATGACTCATGGTCCCCACCTCTGTACACTCCCGTTTCTTGTGTTGTCTCCAATTCTGATCATCCTATAAGTTTCCATTTTTTCTGGAGGCTCCTCTGGTCACTCCAGGCTCTCTTTCTGGAATTCCCAGGCTCTTCACCATCTGTGCTATGCAATTTATCAAATAATTATGAAGGGTCTCAGTGTGGTGCATGAGTCACATCTCTCCACCAGCCCATCAGCTTCATCTGGGAAGCAGTCCTGTCTAATTCATTCTTCTCTTTTCCTTACGGTACTGGACATGTTGTTAACAGTGATCTTTTTTTGATAGTCACCTATGAGAACTACATTTCGGAACCACAACTAGAAGCCATCAGAACATCAATATTTACTCCAAAAACATTACACGTTTCCATTAACAGTGGGATCTTTTTTAGGGATGGGTGGGCACACATGTTTGAAGGACAAGTTCAACTGTCTATGTATGGGTTCATCCATATGAACTCTTTTTCTGAAATATATGTAGTGTACTAATGTGCAGATGAGGGTCATAGTTAATTTAAGAGCATGGATTCTGGTGTTAGGTGGCCTGGGGTGGAATCCTGTTTCTGACATTGGTTAACTGCGTGATCTTTCTGTGTCTCAAGTTCTTCTTCTGTAAAAAAGGCAAATTTGGTATCTTCTTCATAGTGTATCTGTGAGGATTAAATAATATCATTTGATTACTAGGCTGGCGCACAGTACATACTATGCAAGTTCTTTCTTTCTAAACATTGCTGGTCTCATATTTGGATGTTTTTGTCCCCAAAGTCAAGAGTCACTGAAAAAGTATCTTATAAAAGCCTCTTCCTCCCACCCTTCCTCACCAACTTCTTGACCATCTTTACCTGGGACTTACCTTTCCATGGACTGTCCCACCTGCCAATAGGAAACTTGCTCACATTCTATTCACTGAGTTTCTTTTATCTTCTTTTTAGAGATAGTCTGATAAGGGATAAGGAATAATACATTAACGGTAGGTTAGTGGAGACTTCGGGGTAACATTTTTATTTATTCTTTTGGCAGGCATTTCCTATAAGCCTGCTAGGGCAGGCCCAGTACACACTCCCTGCTCCCCAAGATTCTCATTCTGCTGTGCTAGCACTGTGTGTTTGGGCGGGAGTCAGAGACAGCCCTCTCCCACACCTGGAATCGGCGTGGTAATGAGCAAGTTGCCCTCTACTATAGGGTGTTACTCCTGGCAATACTAGAAACAGTTTTAGGAGGTGGACAGACATGGCATTAAATTGGATAACATAATGAGAAAGCTGTTCATTGTTTAACTCCTTGCCCGTTCTCCCAATTACCTCAAGGGGAAAGCCTTATTTTGACACCTACAACATCTATCTGACACTGGCTAATTTTTCTTCTAAAAAATGGAAAAGGAGGCCTGAGGCTTGGCTCATTAGGCAGATAACAGTATCTAGCTAGAAAGTAATAACACTATTTCATTTTCACTGTATCATCTTCATAGTTATCTTCTATTTATGATAATTGATCCATAAATGGTTTTCCATTTATTGAGGAAATACCATCTCTTAAAAGTAATATATTACATGTATTAAATATAAACACAATTAAACACGTTAAAGTATACAGTAAAACCAGTGAAGTGCTATTCAAATAACAAGTTTGAGAAAGAGTGTGTGGTAGAAAGTACTTTGGAAATTATGTGAATTATTATATCTTGGTTCTGTTCTTTATTAGCTGTGTGGTCTTTGGAAAATTATTCAATATCCTTTTCCAATGGGGACTAATAATATTTACCCTTCAAAGTTATTTTGAAGTTTTGAAATGGACTGTTCTCTTAGCGTACCCTTCTTTACTTCCCTCTTTCCCCCTAATTATACCATATGTACCTCTTCCTTCTACTACTCTACTCTCCAGGTAGCTCTACTCTCTGCTGCACCCAACTCCCCAGCCCCCCGTGAGAAGAATCTGGAAAAGGCTTATTTCGAGTTCACTTTGCAGTAGCAGATATCCCTAAGAGGTTTAATGAAAAGGCATCTGTGCTAAAGGGAGGAAAAGGAGAAGAGGCGAAGCTATCACATATGGTATGCCTGGGTCTTCTCACCTCTGTTACAGGTCTCTTTTAACTCCAGCCCAGTTTAAAACTCTGAGGTCATATCGATATCACTCAGAGTTTTAGACTGACCAAAACATTGAATGGCCTTGTCTGAGCTGTATTTGGGGTGCTGTTTCACTCAGGCCTGTAGGAATGGTCCTGAGTTGGAGTCCAGACTCACGGTAGTCTGGGGACTGTTGTAAGGAGTTGCCCTTACAGAAAAAGAAAGGTAAAGAGGAGTGGGACGACTGTGCCTCCTGGGGCAGAGAGAGCTATGTCTTTGTCTCTCCTCTCCTTTGCTTCCTGATTTAGACAAAATAAGCTGTGATACTCGAGAGAGAGGTAGACCTTTTGGTAGGAGAAAGGTTCTGTGGCTGTCTGAGGTTGGCAACTTTTGTCTCTCTCTCTTTGTCTCTCTCTTTTAGACTAGGGATACCTGATATCTGGGGCATCTGTAGTTCTGGGGAACCAGAGAGGCCTGAGTGGGACACAGAAATGAGGGAGATTGGCTACTGATTACCTTCTCTGGGTTGCATGGCTACCAGGGGGTCAGGCATCTTCCCGAGTCCTTGTTTGTATAACACAACTTTTCAAGCAGCGAGGATTTGGGATCAAACTTGTGTTGAGGGGGAGAGAGTAGGAATTTTTCTTTTTTTTTTCATTCACTTACAATTGAATGGTGTCAGGGATATGCTCAGATGTGGTGTGGTCTTTGTTACAGTGAACCCCTGAGGGGAAGTAGAGTATCTCACTATCACACATGGGAAGTAATTGCAACTCTTGAGTTTTGGGACTGAAGCAAATGCTGTCTTGGGCCCCTCTTACTAGAATCAGAAAACCAACACAAGATGTTTCTCCAGCCTGGCGCTGGCACTCTGCTTCCACCGTGAAGCCTTTCCCTGTGGCTTCAGCCAACCACAACCTCCATGGTACTTATTTCACCCACTTGGCATTTGTTATTTTGTGGAATCTGTTATTTTGCTATATCTGTCAATTATGTTATTTTTTCTTCTCTAAAAATTTCATAAGTCCCTTAAAAAAAGGAAAAACCCAAGATATTTATTGGGTGATTCCAGGTACCATGCTCAGTTCATTTTGTAGTCATCGGGTGGTTCCAACTCTGGAACGCATTATTTATTTTTGTTTTTTTTTCTACTGAGAAAACGATGGCTCAGAGAAATCGTAACTTGCTTAAGGTGACTCAGGCAAGGGCCATAGTTTGGTATTCTTGCACATAGTTAGAGCTCATTAAGAAGTCATCGAAGAGAATGAAACAAAGCCGGTTTTGAACAGGACGTAAGAAGGAATGCTGGGCAGCGTGACAAGAGACATGTGCATCCCCTCACCTCTAATTCCAAGTCCTTCTCTCTTGCTCCCTGAGATGTGTGATCTTTTGCGACAATGCTGATACCAGCTGTGTCAACATGACTAAGTTGTTTGTTATATGAAAACTTTCCTAGGAAACATAATACAAGCTTATAATCAACTTTACTGTTTTCTTTTATTGGAAGCAACTGTCTGCTCACCTGGGAAGACTACCTACTTATCAAGTAAGAGTTTACATATTAAGCCTTGCTTCAGGATTCTTGCTTCCTGCATCCATCACTCCTAAACCATTTTATCACAACATCTTCCCAGTGAGATCCCTGCTTTGAAAGACCCAGGACACAAAAGCCCTATAAGTAGCCCAATGCTAACTACACCTTTCTAAGAATGGCTAACAGTCAAGGTGGTATTCTTCCTGATGGCAGTGACTTATGATAAGCTTAGTTTTATTTTATTATCAGATTCTCTGATGATATTTAGGGAGTTAAACAGCCCTCAAGTTTTAGCTTCTTTCTATCTTCAATGAGATAACAACCCAAGGTTTGCTGGTTAGAACAATAGGCTGCGGCAGCACACTTGAAGTAAGTATTTGAGAAAAGGCACACAAAATGGCTGGTGATGGAGACTCAGCGTGGCTTCTTCTTCATAAACTCGGCGAGGGCTGTTAGCTGCCGTTAGTGTCTGGCCTTTGTTCAGAAGTCACTATCTGGAATAAGTCAAAGGCAAAACTTTTACTTTCTTGGAATTGGGCTATGATATGTTCAAAGTACAACCTTTTGAAAGAAGGCTTCTTTTGAATAGTTCCTAAGTGTATAACACAGTTATTTTGGTGCCAAATTGGCATACCTGTGGTATGAAGGGGTCATAGGGAAATCTTCAGTATTTCAAAATTACTCCCTTCTGCCACACAAACGATTTCACCCTCAAGACTTTGTAACGATATAGAGATGCACTTCATGGGTATAGACGGTTGTGTGTGGAAATTCTAAAACAAGTTGTTTATGTGACTCAAATTATTGTATTAGATATTTTTAGTTGCAGGAACAGAAAATCTGACAAAACTGGCTTAATCAAAAGAAAATTTTTATTCCAAACGTCAAGAGGTCTGGCTTCATCCTTGGTCTGGAGCAATATGGCGAGGGCAGTTCCAGGCCTCGTATCCAGACGTGGCCAAAGGGGCATGTTTCCTTCATCTCACTCTTGGAAGTGAGAAATTCCTTCTCAGAAGTTCCCCAGTATATGTCCCGTTATGAGTTACTGGCCAGAACTAAACCATGTGCCTATTGTTAAAGCAATCATTGGCTGGAGAATGGAATTACTAGGACTGGCTAGGAGAAGTAGGATCTACCCCTGGAATTGGGATCTCCTTTCTCTGAATTTCACAGGGTAGATACTTTAACAAAATAAGTTCCTATTAGGAAGTAAGAGGTGGGAATAGTAACTAAGTGTCTATTAAATATGTATGTTCAGTGTAGCCTACTACACCCATACTATATCATTTTCATAGATTTTCATTTGTGAACTTCCTAAGATGATAGTAGAGAGAGAGAATTAGTTAACAAAACCAGAAGAAAAAAAAAAACCTTGTGGACATGGACAAGGATGTAAGCATAAATTAGGTATTGAGAACTTTCCCAGTAGAAATGTGTCAGAGACACTAAATAATAATTATCTGTTAAGCCAGGGGGTTCTATAAGGTTCAGAGAAGATGGCGTCTTCCCTGGTGGCCCTAAAGACCTATAGGGAGGGCGGGGCTGGAGGCTTCTGACTGTCACTTTGCAAACTGGACTATAGACAACTGAGTAGAAAAAAATCCTCAAGCAGCAACCAGGAGACTGAGCACCTTTCAGGGCTTCTTTCTCAAAATTCTATAAACAGCTGCCCTCGCTGTTCATTTGTTTAGGAACCAGGAAAGGGTTAGCAAGCCAAGAGCCACAGAAGAGGCTGTAGCCTTTTCGAGTTCCTGTTTTCTATTAGAGTAAATAAAGATGGGAAGGAGAAGAAACGATAAAAATCTTTTTAAAAATGCCAAGTGCAGCTGCCTTTGTTCTCAGTTTGGTCCCCAAATGGCCAGGCACAAAATTGTCTGTTGCCTGAGGAAACTACTATGAACCTAATTTAGGGTTCTTCATGGTACTTACAGAGTACTCCCAGATGATGTTAACTCAGTAGCGAAGGTAATTATTTCTTCATTCCTTCACCCCCTTGTGTCTCACCCGCCACTGCCTAGAACATCTCTGGGATGATCACTAATCTTACTAAAATGTGTGATAGGGTGTTACCTATCTCTGGCTTGTTTGTCTCTGGTGTGTGTATAAACACTATTCACATTTTTATGGCATTTTTCTACTTTTTAAAGTACTTTCAGGTTTCATAAGAACTTTGTAAGACCTCCTGAGGTAAGATTACTATCCAGCTGTATATGTGAGAATCCTGAGCTCAGAGAGACAGACGACATGTGTTTCCCAGCGCATGTAAGTGGACAGAGAGGCGGGGGCAGTGAGAAGAGGAGCGGGCGTCCAAATACTCTGACCTCAATCTTGATTCACTCGACTGTACATGAACCATGTACTCATTGGACGTCCACTGCGAGCAGAACCCGTTCTCTCACTTATAATGAGGAGGTAAAGGATTCTCTTTATATTCGTTTTTAATTAAATTTATTGTGGTAACTTTGGTTAATAACATTATAGAAGTTTGAGGTGTACAACTTTATAACACATCATCTGAGTATTTCATTGTGTGCTCACCACCCAAAGTCCAGTCTCCTTTCGATACCATGTGTTTGATCCCAGTTACCCTCTTCATTCTGTTCCCGCCCACCCTTCTCCTTTGGCAACCACCACACTGTTGTCTGTGCCTATGAATTTGTTTTTGCATTTGCTACTTTCTGTTTTACATCACATATAGAGTGAATTCATGTGCTTCTTGTCTTTTTCCATCTGACTTAGTTCACTGATACTCCGGAGATCCAGTCATGTGGTTGCAAATGGCGATATTTCATGTTTTCTTACAACTGAGTTGTAGTCCATCGTACATTTGTCCCACATATTCTTTATCCAGTCATCCTTTGAAGAAAGAACCCTTAGGTTGTTGCCGTATCTTGACTATTATAAATAATGCTGCAGTGAAGATAGGGGCACATGTATCTTAATGAAAGGATTGTGTTGGAGGACTGTGGGGGAGGAGAAGGCCGAGGAGAAAGAGGGTGTGGAGGCATACAGGGTTCTGGTGGCATCTTTGGGCCCTGGAAGTGCTGTGCATACAGAAACCATCTCTTTCTGTAGGTTAGGGGATGGCTGAGTTCAACCACTCTGTGTAGCTTTCTCCTTCATCACTCAATGCATTGTTATAAGTGAAGCCAAGTTAAAATTTTTCAGGAAAAGTTTTGAAATAAAAAGGAGTCTTTAAAAGTCAGTGTGAGGAACTTCCAAGTGCTTCTAACATAATGGCGGCTGCCGACATTGGCACCTCTCCACATGTTCTGTGGAAACTACATCACACCAGGAGGATAGCCAGTGATGGCACCTGTAACCCATGTCTGCAACATAACCAAAGGGAAACAGGACAAACTTCAGTGTGTGTGCAAATATGGACTAGACACCTGAAACCAAGAGAGTCCACCTGGAGCCCTCACCGCAGTGGAGAGTGGAGGCTGTGCGGGACAGAGACATGGGCCTCTGGGTCCTTGCATTGAAAGAACTCAGATAAAGTAACTCTTAGAAGTGAGAGCTAAATCTGAAGCAGAAATATGAAAACAAGTCTGAGACCTGCAATCAAATACCTGGCTACTGGGGGATCAAAATGGAAGAATATGAATGTGTGGAGGACCAGAGGCGGCAGTCTTGGGGGACCATTGACTCCGGCAGGTGACTTAGAAGATGCAGGCGTTCCTCAGAGGCTTGATAGGAAAGGGATGAAGGATGAAAAAGGTAAAAATTAAGGCTCCCGTGGAAACAACAGAGCATCATAGGATCCAAGGACTCACCAAACCCTTCTCCATAAAAAAGATACCATTAATTTAAAAACTCTGCATCTTATTGTATTAAGAAGAAAGTTAACTTTAAAATTAAGAAACCCAGTAAGTCACCTAGATCCTTAACTCCTGCCTACTTACATTGTCATTGCTTAACCAGGAAAGTATGACATTTTAGAAGAACATAACATAAAAGACAGCATCTATATAAAGCTTCTATGAGATAAAAATGGAAAAAATGACAATATTACTCTCTCCCCCATCAAAACCAACCATAAAGCCGCGAACAACATAACTCAACACTCTATCCAATGTATGTATACTTAAATAGAATTTCCAGACGTCCCATGTTCATGGATTGGTAGACTTAATGTTAAGATGGCAATACTTTTGAAATTGATCCACAGATTCAACACAATGCCTATCAAAATCCCAGATGACATTTTTTTTTTTTTTGTAGAATTTAATAGGATGATTCTCAAAGTCACAGGGATATACAAGGGATACAGAATAGTCAAAACAAGTTTGGAAAAGGAAAAGATGGTGGTTACTTACTTAATTTACATAACAAAACTACTTACAACAGTGTGATACTTTCACAGGTACACAGATTAGGAGAATATAACTGGAAGTCCAAAAACAAACCTATATATTTATGGTCAATTGATTTATGCCAAGGATGTCAAGATAATCCAATGAGGAGAAAGAAGAGTATTTTAAACCAATGGAGCTGGGACAAGTGTACATCTACATATTAAAAAATAAAGTTGGACCTTTTACTTATATAATATACAAAAATTAGCTCATAATGAATCATTGACCTAAAATCACAAAGGCTTTAGAAGAAAACATGCATCATCTTCATGAGCTTGAATTAGGCACTTATTTCTTAGATATGATAGTAAAAGCACAAGCAATGACAACAATAAGAATAGACAACTTTGGACTTAATCAGAATTAGAAACGTTTGTGCTTCAAAGGACACCTTTAATAAAGTGAAAAGACAACTCACAGAAGAGCAGAAAATATTTGCACATTTTATATCTGGTAAATGACTAGTATCCAGACTATATAAAGAAGTTTTAAATCTCAGCAACAAAAAAACCCTCCAAATATTCTACTTAAAAATGGACAAAAGATTTGAATAGAAATTTCTCCAGAGAAGATAGAAGTGGCCAAGGAGCACATAAAAAATATTCAACATAACTAGTCATTAGGGAAATGCAAATCAAAACCTCAACATACCATTTCACATCTGCTAGGATGAGTATCATCAACAGATAGGTAATAGCAAGTGTTGGGGGAGGATGTGGAGGAAGAGGGATGCTCAGGTACTGATGGCGACAAGATAAAACCTTGCAGCCACTTTGGAAAACAGCTTGGCAGTGCCTCAAAAATTCAAACAAAGAGTCACCATATGACCCAGCAACCCCACTGCCAGCAGTTGAAATAGGGATTCTGCTCAAAAGAACTGAAAACACGTGTCCACACAGAACTGGTGAACAGCCACAGGAGCAGTGTTCGTAACAGTCCGAAAGTGGAAAGAACCCAAATGTCCATCAACTAATGAGCAGTGTCAAGCGACAAAACTAGAATGGTTTATAATAGTAACAAGTCTGATATTCTTTTTCAAGGGAAAATAGCCCATGGATTGGGGAGGACAGTGCCTTACAAACGGTGGAACACTTTCGGAGAGATCTGGGGCGGAAGTGAGTTTTATGGGGCGTTCGAAGGGGCAGGCAGAGGCAGGGCCTGATTGGCTGGGAGGGTGGGCATTTCCTCACAAGGCCAGCAGGTCCTGTGTCCTGGGGTAAGGCAAGCTAGTTAACGTGAGTTGGACAGTTGTGGTTGGTGTGTGGCAGGTTTTCTGGGCAGGGGTTTCCATCAGTGCCAGCTGATTCAGGTTTGGATGTGTGACGTGGGCCAGGCCACTGCAGAGGCCAGTATTTGTGGGTCCTGATTCACCAGTTCACTTTATCAGTAAACACAGTGTGTTGTGTATTTATGAGGGAATATTATTTAAAAATAAAAAAGAAATGAAGTACTGATGTATGCTACAACATGGACAAATATTACAAACATTGTTATAGCAAAGAAGCAAGACACAAAGGCCACATATATTGTATAATTCCATTCACACGAAATGTCCAGAGTCGGCAAATCCCTATGTTCTGGAATTCGATGGTGAGGATAGTTGTACCACTTTGTGCTACACTAAACCCCACTAGACTGCCCACTCCAAAGTGTGAATTCTATCTCAGTAAAGCCGTTACTCAAACAGTTATCACACACAGAAAACAGAGTGGTGTTTGCCGGTGGGGGACCGGGGCGGGGGGCGGGTGCGGGTGCTGGGGGTGTGCAAAATGGGTGAAAGTGGTCAAAAGGCATGAATGTTCAATAATGAAATAAGCCCCAGGGTGCGACGCACAGAAGGTGACCGCAGTTAACGACGCTCTGTTGGACATTTGAAATACGCGAGGAGAGTAGGTCCTAAAAGTTTTCATAACAAGAAAAAGCCTGTAATTATGCAGGAGATGGACATTAACTAGACTTCCTGAGGTGATCATTTCCCAATATATACACTACTCTCGAATTGTATGGTGGTGCACCTGGAACTGATAAAATACTGTATGTCAATCACATTTAAATACAAAAGTTATCACGGTGGAAACATCATGTATCAGAATTTGTGAAATATAATTAAAGTAGTGATAAGGGATGTATTTGTCACCTTACATATCTTATCACACAAGTAAAGTATTACAATTAAATAAATTAAGTCCCCAGCTCAAAAAGTTAAAAACCCAACAGCAGATTAAACCAAAAATAAGCAGAAAAAAAGAAATAAAGATTAAAAGCAGAAATTAATATATAGTAAAGGAAAAAACAAATAAAATACCATATCGTTGAAAACTATAGCTCACTAGTTAACCCAATCAGAGAAAAGAGGATGCTATAAGTATACAAAATAAGAAATGACAACAGGGAAATAACTATTTGCACAGAGGAAATTATAGATCATGAGGGTGTGAGTTGTTTTTCACTCCCAGCACCTCTGACCTAGCGGGTGTGCAGGCCCTTCAACCCCGGCGTTCCCTGGAGTTGGTGTCAACCGCACAGGTTAAGGGTGCATACTCGCAAGACCGCCCACCCATGTCAGGCGCCAGTCCCAGGGCCTGGGCCTCCTGGCCAGCTGGCTGTAAGTTCAGAGGTTTCTATAACCCCTTTCCTAAGGTTTGATGATTTGCTAGAATGGTTTACAAAACCCGGAATGCCACAATACCTGTGTTTACCAGTTCGTTAGTGAGGATGTGGCTGAGTGACGGCCCGGTGGAAGAGATGCATAGGCGAGGCACGAAGGGGCGTGGCGCCTGCACGCCGCCTCTGGGTGTGCCGCCCGCCCAGTGTTTCAGTGTGGGCGCTCTCTGACCCCTGTCACTCGTGGGTTTTATGGGGCTTGATGACACAGGCGCGATATGTCAGATCATTGGCTATTGCTGATTGCACTCAGTCTCCCGCCCTCTCCCATCCTTGGAGGTTGGGGTGTGGGGCTGAAAGTGCCAACTCTGTCATGATGACCAGGCCTTTCTGGCAACCAGCCCCCCGGCCAAAGCCATCTGAGGAGTGTGCAAACGACACTCCTGTCACTCAGCGGATCCCCAGTGCCTGCGGAGCTCTTGTGTCAGGACCTGGGGACTAGGAGCAGAGATGATCACAACAGATGCTCCCGTCACCCTCGTTACTCAGGAAACTGCAAGGGCTTCAGGGGCTCTGCTCGGGGTGTGTGGGATGAGCAGCAGACATATATTTCTTACTATATTACAGTATCACAAAGGGACTGACACATCACTTTATGCAGATAAATTTTAAAGCTTCAACGAAATGAACAATTCCCTAGGAAAATACAATTTACTAAAATTAATTTCAATAACTATACACTATTAAACAGACTAATTTCCATTAAAGAAGTACAGAAAGTCATCAAAAAACTGCCATTAAAAAAAAAAAAAACCAAGCCCAGATGGCTTCAAAGGTGATTTCTGTCACACTTTTAAAGACCAACTTTTTTCAGTTTGAAAAGGATTACTTTCAAATTATTTTTTATGAAGAAATATCACATTATATTAAAATGCTACAATATTATTACAGTATAGTGTTACATCACCATATTATAATACTAAGTCTGCTAAAGATGTTACAAAAAGAGAGCAGAACAAGCTATTCTTACTTAGAAGTTTTAGGCAAAATCCTAATGGTAGCGAATGGAATTTAATATCCTGTTAAAAGAAAACATTATGATCAAGTAGGATTTGTTTCAAGAATTAAAAAATGGTTCCGTATTAGGAAATAGATTAATGCAATTCACCATATTAGTTAATATAGGAATACAAAGTTGATGTCCATGGGTGGCTGCAGGCCTCCAACACAGTCCCGAAGCTGTGCCCGATAAGAACTCACGGCAAAGCGTGACCGATGGGCGCCGCTCTGACCTGGCATCTGCAGCGCCGCTCGGCACGGTGGGCCAGGGGCTTTTCCATGAGGTCAGGAACCAGGACGGATGTCTGATCTCTCCACTGGGCTGTATACTGTATTCCGTTAGTAGCCAATTCAGATGTAATAAAAAAGATTGACACGTTGGAATACATATAATTAAAAAAAACTTTTTAATGTCCAAAAATGCTGTAACAGATTGGGAGATAATATTTACAATATACTTCACAGATTCTAGACTAGTCTCCCTAAGAACTCGTAGAAATTGAGAGGTATACAGGATCAGAAACCTGACAGAAAAGTGAGCAAAATGAACAAACGATTCACAGAAGGACACGGCGTATAAGTGACTACCCATCTCATAAAACGTGTTCAACTTCACTGTCAAGAAAGCAAAGTAAAACGACATTGAGATTTCACTTCTCACCTATCGATTTGGCAACAATTCTGTCTTAACAGCACACCGCGGCAAGGTGTGTGGGGGTGGGCGGGGCTCAGATTGCTGGTGAGTGTGGGATGTGGGATATCCTGACGGCTGGAAATTGGGAAGCAGCAAACGAAGACGGCGTATGCAATTACGTATATATACTTATCTATTCTTGGTCACTGTAGTGGCAAAATACTGGAAACAAGCTAAAAGCCCATCCCTGAGAGACTGGTGCAATCAACTGCAGTACGTCGACTTGAGGGAGCATTGTTATCACCAGACACAACCGGGGGCGGGGGTGGGGGGGATTTCTAGGGACTAACACTGAGTCATTTTTCAGGATATGTTAAAGGAAAACGCAGAATGCGAAACAGTTACATTTATTTTGTTTAACGTTTGGGTAAGAAGCATGGGGAAACCAAAATACCTACAGGGAGGCGAAAGTAGGTTTACAGTTGTAAGTCTGCAAAACTGAGTTCATCCTTACATTATTTATTAATTATTGTATTATTTTCTAAGCACACCTGTGCACCTACTTTTGCCCCACCCTACAGTGTGCGTGTGTTTATTTTTGCTAAGGAAAAGTACAGGAAGGATCAACTGAACCCTCATAAAGCAGTGAATTTAAGTGGATGACATCCTGATTTTATTGTTCTGGTCTTCTTTTTTTTTTAGGTTTAAAAATTTTTTTTGTAGGTTTAAAATTAAAAAAAAGTTATAAATGAACAAAGCCAAACCACCCCGTCCCCCCAGCCGAGCGGAGAGGAACCGCCCAGGTTGTGCCTTGCTGCTGCTGAGGGAGGCCTGACTGCGGCTCCTGGCCTGCTTGCGGAGGGGATTGAGTCACTGGACCCGTGTTTGAGTCACCTCGCACTTGGGATGCCCTTGCGCCTCTGAACTCGGCTCTAAAGGGAGAAATCTCTGCTACCCTGTCGCTTCCCCTTTGTCTTTTGATTTAAGAGCGAGAGCATGAACTAGGTGGACTGTATCTCCCCTTCTGGTGGTTCTTTTCTCCAGAGGGCTGGCGCTGTCTAGAGCTCAGGGGATTGGAACCAGGGGCTTAATTGATTGTTGAACCCAACCCACTCCTTAGTCTGGGTGTCACCGTGAGGGTCTAAAATGACAGAGAGTGAGATGGGATTATCTTCTCTCTGATCATTGTCTAGAGGGGCTTCTATCTGTATTTTGACCTTTGGGTTTTGACCTTGTGCTGCAAGAGCATGTGGATGTTGGCTTTAGACGGGTGGCTGCAGTTCCATATTATTCCACAAGGTGGCAGGTTTTGCCTGGAAAAGGGGCTGTGTACTGCTCAAAGCCCGTTCCTTACTCAGAGGCTTGGCTTGACAGAATTATGTTCCTTGACAAATATAATTTATATTGATTACGTTTGTTAATGCATCAGAGAGAATGTATGCTCAAGATCCATTCTTGGTGATGTTTATTGCCTTTTCTATTTAGAAAAACAAACTAAAACAAGTAAGTCTTTAACCCTTTCAATGGATTCGTATTCTAATGGATCAGGAAAAAAATGCTAGAATTCTGGGGAGGATGTGGAAGGCAGAGATGCAAGAAACAGCTGGATGGAGAGACCCAGCTGAAGGGCTTTCCACGCGATTGTTTTTCTCTGTGACATAGTGAATGTTTCAATAGTGCCCTGTTTGAAAGTGAATCGGAAAGTTGAGGATGGCTTTTCCGTTGTTTCCTTGTGCTGGTGAAATGATGCTCAGTCACAGGGTCTGCGTGGATTTGGTGTCACTGTGGCCATCCCCGGCTCACACAGTCACGAGCCTAGACTCCCACAGAGACCGTCTGCTGGCCCCTGCCCTGCCCCTGCCCCTGCCCCTGCCGCTCCTCGGGCAGCTTTCTTTTCCAATTGTGGATGATTGTTCTTAGAAACAACTCCCCAACAAGGTACAGAACTCTCAGATCTGAGAATAAATGGAGGCTAAGGAGATGCTGAAATCCCTCCTTCTAATTTCTTACTTTCAGCCTGAAAGAAAGTAGAACGTGCAAAGAAACAAGAGGCAAATCAGAAAACCTTACGACAATGATTATGAAACACAGTTTGGTGGGCACACTCTCTGAGCCAGAAGGTTCTCTTTCACTCGTATGTTATTTTTTGAGGTCTAAGTCAATTTAGTTATTTTTTTATCATACTGGCTTAAAACCTTATGCAAAGGTGGTGAGTTCACAGGTAACAGAAAACTAAACAATGAAGATGACAGTGTTCCCCCTCCTGCTGCCTGCCCCCTCCCTCCCCTTTTCTTGGTCCCCAGCCCTGGATCACCTGATCACAGCTCCTGCTCCCTGGCTGAAGACTTCCAGCCAGCCGGTGTTTCTCCTCCCAGCACTCTCAGCTGTGCGACTGGGAAGGCCGCAGGGAGCCTCTCAGACCAGAGGCCGAGGCCATCTAAATGACCCCCGGTCAGGTACTTCCAAGTAGGGGGGGGCAGCTCGGGGGGCAAGCTTGCTTGGCAGGGGCAGGGGCAGCGCCTGCTCTGCACACATAATCATCAGCCAGCTTGGAGGCTGGACTCCTGGACGGACAGGGGCCAGCTGCTCACAGCTGACTGATGAGGCAAGGAGCCTGGCCTCATAATGCTTCCACAGACTTGGTCTAGAAGTGATTAATGTGGAACAGTATGAATAGGATGCCACCTTTTCAAGACACTCTGCCTGAGGATTCAAAGTACAGTGAGTCCTCACTCAACGTTGTCAGCAGGTTCTGCGACTTTAAGCGAAACCACATATAACAAAACCCGCTGTACCATCAGCTAACAGACATAAACAAGAGTTCAGTTCCTATGGCATCTCATCATCGTCATAGCAAAATGACACTGAAGGAAATGAGTATTCCAGGACCTGCTACAGTTCCTTGGATTGCAAATCTGTTGCTTTTAAAAGCTCAACTAGGAGGAGGAGGAAAGCGACCTTTGTGGGGAGGCCAGCTCGAGGTTTCAGTGTCAGTTCGGTGTCACCCCTAAACCCCTGGTGGTACGGACCGGAACTCTCCTCCCTGCAGGCCCAGAGGCCCCAGATACCCAGCCTTGGCTGCTCCACTGGACTGTTGAATGTGGCTGGAGAATAACACACACCTTGAGGCCTGTTCCCACTCGACAGTCTCGGCCACGAAACCTCCGTGGGTCTTCCTGTGGCCAGGCATTCATCCATGGTATATTTGCCGAGTCAAATCACTTTGCTACTTTATTACACGTTAAAGGAACTCTTCCCTCTCTCCTGATTTTCAAACTCCTCTCCCATCTAGTTTCACTGAGTAAATTGAAGGATCTGGAAGGCAACTTCCAAAACTCTCTCCAGCACATCTCTGCCCCTTGCACCTCAAACATGACAGGCTCCCCCCCGGGCTGATGACCTTTGCCCATTTTGTTCCCTCCGCCTGGAATACTCCTTCCCCACACATCTTCTTAGCTCACTCTCTCTTCACCTTCTTCAAGCTTTTGCTCAGTTATCATCTTTTCACTGGGTGTGGCCTGGCCACCCCCTTGATGCCGGGCCCTGACCCCCCACCCTATTGGCACCCCCTATTCCCATCACCCTGCTCTACTTTCTCTTTTTTCCCCATATCGCCTGCCACCATTTATTCACATGTGTATTCATGTTTATTACTTACTTTTCTCTTCCCACTAGATTGAAGCTCTGCAAAGCAGTGACCTTCATTTATTTTATCAGCAATGTATCCCAATTGCCCAGAGCAGCGCTGGGCTCAGAGCTGCCACTCAGTAACTATTTGTTGCGTGAATGGATGGATGCAAGTTGGTTGGTGTCAAAAGCTCAGTCCCTACCAGGGGCAGATGGCCACATGCCGTCTTCTGGTGCCCTGGGGTCCCCACGCACAGCGTTTCTTCATCAGCCTCCCGGTCTGTGAGGGAGTGCTCCCGATGGTGTGAGAGTCCAGGCTGGGCTGGCTTGGGCTGCATGGTCAGGCCACAGGGTTCGCATAGGGCCTCGGGTCTAGTGGGTGACAGGAGGTTGCAAATAGGAAACCAAGACCAGGGGGTCAGGGAGATGGGGTGTGGGGAGCGAAGTGAAGTCCCGATGTGAGGGCTGGGCCTAAGTCCGGGAATGACATTGGCCGTTGCTGGAGTCCGTTCTGTGAGTGCCTGGCTGGCATGAGACACCAACAGGCTCTCAGAGTTTTCCCCACAAATTCACAGACCATGGCACGTGGCAGACGTGCCCCTGGCTGCCGAGGCAGTTTCTAGAACAGCGCCTGGCAGTGGATGGTGGACGGTAACTAATGCTTTCTGGGATGGCTGAGTTTTCGTTGAAAGGAGTTTTGCAGGATAGGACGGTTCCCAATCTGGTACCCATTACATGTTCCTGGATCTAAATGCTGATCCGATAGTGAGCCACCCTGTCCTGTCACTGCCCTCGGAAAGATCTCTTTATTCAAGGGATGATTACACTGTGGCCGTTTTGCAGTCACTTCTGTGGGCTCCTGAGGCAAATCACCTGGGTGTGAGTCCACTTTGTGACCCTACACACATTGCTTAATCTTTTTTTCGGGCTCATTTTCTTCACCTGTAAAATAGGGTAATAGTACTTTTTATATTATAATGTTGTTGGGGTTGGCTCATCTTTCACTGTATTCATTATTTCTGGATAGAAGTCTGAAACCTCACTCTCCATATTCCCAGTAACTGGCTGGGTCCTGCATCCATGGAATACATTTCCATGGAACCCCAATATCACAGACGCTTACTTGGTGTCAGGCCTCATACAACATTTCCGTCTGGGTTGCCTTAACCCTCTTACTTTCTCCTTTCGTATCCCACAAACGCTCACACCAACCAGGACCTCACTCTGAACCTCCTCATGGACACCCGGCCCCTTCTGGGAAAGAGCTCGTTTCAGCCCCAGCTCGGCCGGATGGTTCTGATGGGCTCCCTGAGGGCACCCGGGGCTTTGTGTCACTTTAGAAGGTGACAGCGAAGGGCAGGGAGGAGACATTAGTTTCAGAGATGCTGCCCTGCGGGCCTCCGACTCCCACCGGCCCTCTGTCCCAGACGGGCCCTGTCTAGTTCGTGGCTCATTCTCCCTTCAGACTTTGGGGTGACTGTCCAGCTCAGAACAGCAGTGACGTGAGCAGCGAGGTTTCATGGTCACGTGGTAGACTGGGGGCGGGGCGCTTGCACCGAGTCCTCCTCCTGGACGTGTCCACAGCACCTGGTGCCGCGCACTGGAGCCTCTGGGTCTTTGCATAGCAACTTCTCGGGGATGAGACTGACCAGTGTCCTAAGTGCCTCGGGTGTGGAGGTCGCTTGTCGCCACCAGAGGCCGCGTGGTGGGAAGAGTGCTTTCAGGAGAAGGGAGCCGACACGCCTAATTTTAGCCCACGACCTGCCATTTACTGATCTTACTATCTTGGACAAGCTACCTTCCTTTTCTAACCCTCAAGGTCTTCACTCTTGTTTTACTGGCAGAATCATTAAAAAAAAGATATTTCGTGTTGAAGCCCATTTATAGTTATTACAAATCAGATCCAAAGTAAAACTTCTCTGAGTGAACAGGGGAGGAGCCGGGCTGGCCCAGAGCCCTGCCTGTCCCACACGCGCCCCCAGACTGGGTAAGCAGGTGGCTGCTGGGGCCGCACCCCCTCCTGAGGTCCTGCATAGCACAGCACGGAGCCCCCAGACCCAACGATCCTTAGGGTCCCTCTAGCTCTGACAGGTGGTGATTTTGTGAGCCACACTGCCGCTGGGACTTGGATCTAGTGGTTAGGGGTGAATGAGCTGGCAGAGGGCGCAGAGAAAGGGAAGCAGCAGAGGTCCAGAAGGCAGGAGGATGGGGAGTGGACCGCGTACCCCCAGAGAACAGCTCCTCCTAGGACAGCAGCCTTCCTGTTGGCGCATCGGGTGTGTAGCTGGCGGGCTGTCTGCGGGTTCTCCAGCCTCTGGGACCTCTGTCTGCCATCCTGCTCTTCAGGAGGCCTCTCCAGCCCAGAGCCCCAGGCTGGCTGCAGCAAATGCGCGAGGCATTTACCAGCTGGTTTTAAAATCTTCTGTCTGGTATTGCCTGCTTTCCCAGTGGGAGACCGGACTAGGAATGTGGCACAGCGGTCCTTGAGGCCCGCGGGGGCTGGTGGGAGCAGGTCAGGGGTGGTGGGAATTATTTGCATGTCCAGGGAGACTGGGCAAAGGCCACTCCTGCCCAGAGGAGGGCACCACCTGCTCTGTCTGGGGGTGCTGGGAAGACATCACAGAGGAGCTGCCATCTAACAGACGGTGTGGGCACCGACAGATCAGGCAAGGTGTCTGGGCGGAAGGGTGGGCTTCCTCCCACCTTTGCGAGCAGACGCCCAGGTTTGTGGCTGGTGTGTGCAGAGGCATGGGGGCTCGTCTGCTTCGACGCCAAGTCTCTCTCCGCTCGGAAACGCACACACGTACAGCCAGGGTCACACACGCCTCTCGGGGAGCCCGAGCCACAGGTGGGAAGGGCTGCTCTGTGTCAGACACAGGTTCAACTTTGATGGGTGCTTGGACAACCTCTATTACTGAGGAATAATGTCAACCCATTATTAAACTTATTAAAATCTCTTCACAATGACCTGCTCCTAGAATAAAGGAGCACCTTACACCCGGTTCAGATACTTCTTTTTGCTGCTGTTTATATATTTCTAACGGTGCAACTGGCTGATGACTGTCTATCAAAACAGTGCTCTGAAGAGATTCCTCTTGTGCACGCTCCCGGAAGGCAGCCGGCAGGAAAGGGGCCTTGGAAGATTATTTCAGAGAGCTGAGGCTTCTCTCTTTTAATCAAAGACAAATCCCACAAGAGTCAGGGCCTGGTTAGAAGGTAGAGCTCCTTCAGAGGGAATATTTCCCACATCTTCAGCAGGCCAGCCTCCCCTCCCTGAACGAACCTGTGGAGCCCTGGAAGTCTCACCTCCTGAGCTTCCCTGGGGAGAACCAGGGGTTGTCATCACATTCTTACTTCTGCACAAACCTGCTCAACGCACAGTGCTGAGATTTGGCACCAGTGTCCCTATCCTCACTGCGTTTGTACCACCTAACAAAGAGCAGATCTCTCTCCTTTTGCCCCCCCCCCACTTTGCCTTTATTTTTGCCCCCATGTTTATTCCACTGGGGCTTCTGCCTCGTCGCTCTGTCCCATCAGGGCAGCCTGTGCCGTGAGCCATGGTCTCCTCAGTCAAGGGGAACTGTCATGCTCCGGGATCTGCCTCTCACCACGGCTCCCCCCGGCAATCCTCTCTGAGGAGGTTCTAAAGCCTGAGGTTGGCTCTCATCACATTTCATACAACTTGTCACCAAGCATCATCACCTTTGCAGCAGATTCTGTACCTGCTGAAATATATTTCAAAATACAGGGTCCAGCAGAAGGAATGCCTGCTTGAATGTGGTTGGTAGGGTGATGATATGGGTGTAATAATTTATAGTTTTAATTTGACCATTTCACCTAAAATGTCATATGGGGTGCTTGAGTGTGATTTTTTATGTTACAGAATTACATGCTTATGATTTTGTAATAAAAGATTTTGTAATAAAAAGGCATTATTTGTGCAGGAATCTGTATATACTTCAAAAATATATGAAAATGTATAATTATATATTTAATTCTTTTCTGAACAGTCCTCCTGTATCTCCACTTCTACATCTTTTGGGGACTGGCTAGTTTTAAATTAGAAATCATAAATAGCTGCATCACCTGGGAGCAGGGATTTTTGGTGTCCCCACCTGCCGAGGAGACGGCAGGTAGTAGACTGCCAGCAGCAGGCTTGGGGGCAGCAGGCAGCCTCACCTTGCTCTTTCCCATGGGTTAAGCGCAGTGTCGGCACAGAGCGGGCGCTCGGTGATGGTTCAGCTGGTGGGTGGGTCTCTGTGATCTCCTCGATTGATTTAAATCCCTGTGCTGATCAGGCAAGATGAGGAGCTGACAAAGCTGTCTTCCGAGGTGCCCAGGATCGTGGGCCAGCGTGTGGTGTGGTTTCTAAAATGAGGCTCCTGTGGCATTGGAAGTGCCCTTCTGGTGGGACCCAAGAAACAGCAGGCGCCGTGGGGTGACGGGTAAGAGGAGAGAGACAATTCTCCCAAGTCAGCAAAGGTACCACTTATCCCCAGATGGAGGACGGGCTTCACGGGCAGCGCTTCCCCTGACGAGTGCCAGTCCGTTCCTCCTTTGCCATCATCTTCCTGGTCTCCATGTGAATCCAGGAGAAAGGGGGCCATTCCTTCCATCCCCACAAGTGTTGGAGACAAGCCTGGTTCTGTGGCTTTGATGGGGCTTGCTCCGAGTAGACAGCCAGCCTCCTTAAGGCAGCTCTGCTTGGAGGGCAAGGGGGAGACCTGGAGATTCCAGCCACTCGTGCGGAAGCAGGGGAGTGGCCTGCGTTCACACCCAGAGCCAAGCACTATCAAGCTTTTTCAGTAAAGTGCCAGATAGTAAACAACTTAGGCTTTGTGGGCTATAAGGTCTCTCTGTTGCAACTACTCAGCTCTGTTGTCTTACTACGAAAGCGGCCGTAGACTGTGCGTAGATGCATGCGTGTGTCTGTGTTCCAATACGATGGTATTTATGAAAGAGGCGGGACACTGGATTTGGCCTGTGGGCTGCAGTTAGCTCTTCTCTTCTCTAAGTGTATGACTGACTTGACAACTTGAGTTTGATCTTCGTGTTCCTGACCTTTTTATTTGCTAAGTCCCCCAGTCATGACTTCTGTATTTCTGGCCCCAGACCAGTCACCCAGCCCCAACTGCTTGGGCCGGACTGTAGCCCCAGCTGACCCTGCCATAGCTAGAGAAAAGAGGGACAAGGGAGCCAGCCGAGAGCAATGCCAGAGAAGGGATCGGACTTGCTCAAGGGGAAAAATGCAAGTGTCCTTCTCTGGGGAGGATTGATGAGAAGGAGAATTCAGCCAAACTTGTTCTATGAGGGCTGAGGCTACTATACAGAGTCTCCCTGGCACAAAACCAACTCTACAGCGTAAGGTGGGGCCCCTGGGAGACACCCAGAGAACTCCAGTGCAGGCTGGCTGGTGTGTCTTTGAGAGTCTGGGGTGAAATATCTTCAGATTTTTTGGATGTTACCTGAAGCTAGTGGAGAGAAGAAATGCATGTCACTCTGCCCTCCCTCTGCCAGAGCCCCTCTCCCTGCCTCCAGCTTGACCAGGGTGCCATCCTGTCTCCACAGGCTTAAAGCTCATCAGGACTGGATGGGGCCCTGGAGGTCCCTGGATCCGGTTTTATTGTGTTTTACTGATGAGTAAACAGAAACTCAGTGAGATGAAAGAACTCCCCCAACACCACACAGCTCGTTAACAGCAGCTCTGAGGCCAGGACCCAGGTCTCCCCACTCCAGCGTTGGTCCGAGGCATTGCCCTTCCTTCTCCACAGCACGCCCTTCCCGCATCTCTCCCCTGAATTTCCCCTTCACAAACAAGAAGTCAACACGTGAAAAATGCCCACAGGAAATCTCTCGCAACAGCTTGCTGTGGTTCCAACTTCTGCCTGCCATTTGCTCTAACCCTCCTCCTCCCCAACTCTGGAAACCGCCTTGGTTCAGGTTCCTGCAGCAGGTGAAGCATCCTCGGCAGGTAGCTCATGGAGCTTCTAGAATGTGAGTTCATTAGGAAAAGTAATTATTCACTTGCCTCAGGCACAGCAAATTCCACCTTTCTCTCACTCCTCAGCCCCTGCGGGTCGGTAGGACGCGGAGCCTCACCATCAGTGTTTCTTCCATAACACATGCACTCCTGTTGTGTGAGAGGACGGCCATGCTCCCTTTATTGCTTAAAAAAGGCAAACATGAAATGAAAACGAGAGGATGGAGGACATCTCATTAAGACTCCATGAAGCAGGGGCTGCTATCTCCGTGATCTGGCTGGAGGAGATTGCTGTTTTCTTTCTGCCCTGTCACTGATACAAACGAGTTCTTAATTCCTTCTTTTGTGAAGAACAGGTTATCACACTCCTATTCATTAAGTCACTTCAGGGCCCTGCAGCAGAGCTTAATGGAGGTTTAAATTAGCAGCCTCTGCCTTGGGCATCATCAGCAGGGAAAGGAAAGGCAGCCCTGGGAAGGCGAATACAGAATCCCCAGGATTTGGAGGCTGAGGGACCCAGAGGCAGATGAATGACCTTGGAGGTATTTGAAGGGCAGTCCCACCCCTCGCTGCCCACTGCCTGCAGGATAACGCTCAAACCCCTGACTGAGAATTGAAGGCCCTCCATGCTGACTCCTCTGCAGCCTCCGTCTCTGCACTTACTTGATCTCCCGCTTCCCCGCCGAGGTCCCCGCCCTTACCCCCTGGCACGGGAGGGTGTGCCCCTGTGAGCCCTGCTGTTTCCTGTTTCTCCAATGCCCCCCCCCCCACCTCCTGCTGCTGCCACCTGGCATTGTTCAACATGTACTTCAAGATCCTTCTCTCCACAAACCAAAAAGCTTCTTCACAGCAAAAGAAACCACCAACCAAACTGAATGGGAGATGATATTTGCAAACAGCAGCTCCGATAAGCGGTTCATATTCAAAATACATAAAGAACTCATAGAACTCAACACACACACACACACACACACACACACACACACACACACACCCCCCTCTAGGAGGACATTTCTAACCCCCGACATACAATCACGAGATGCTTCCCTATAATTGTCAGAGACTTAAACCATATTGACGAGAAGCCAGTACATATCCTTCTAGTCCTGTCAGGACCTTAAACCTTGTGGGTAGGTATTTCTTCACATCTGCAGGGCTTGGCTGGCTGTTTTACATGGAATGGTTTATACCTGTCTGGGGGGAAGGAAGGGTCTAGGAAGAGGGGGCGGGGAAGAAGGACAAGGCAGGCTGAAAAGGAGGGGCAGCCATTTACTAGTCAACGCCCTCCGGACCTGGGTATTTGGTGGAGAAATGATACAATGTTCTGCTTTCCAGCTACATCCTCGTCTTCCCTTGACCAGCATTGAACATTGGCTTTCGGCACTTTCTTTCTCTGTGGTTTCTGTCCTCCATCAACCTTTTGACTTGATCTCCAGGACACCATTTCTTACCACCCCCATCTGTTGGGTTCCTGAACCCAGAACACACAGATGCTTCCTCAGGTCCATGTAGAAAGCAAAAGAGTTTAAAACTGAATGAGCTCCTTCTCAAGAGCGTGCCCTCATTTACCTGTCATGGAAATTCAGAGACTCTTACGTGCTGCGATTCTGTGTCTATTTATTTCAGGCGCAAATCTCTTTAATTTTCAGTAATGTAGCACCTGAGATGCAGAAAGCTTTTTTACTACTACTATTATTGTCCTTAATTTTGCTATGCCTATTAAATGTGCATTTTAAGTCAGGTTCCCCAGAAGCAGATCAAGAAAATGCCCCGAGAGAAACTGGGAAGGGAGCGGGGGAGACGGGGAGGAGAGAAGCCCTGTGCGGCCGACCTCAGCTGCCCCGCGGTGGGGCTCTGGAGCAGGAGCTACTCCTCAGAGTTGGTCCTGACTCAGGCAAGGCTGCCGGGCATGCACACTTCCAAGTCAGTTATTGCCAAGCGGGGAGGTGGTATAAATTCCCAGGCTCTTCAGTTCTCCGGGCCGGTGGACTGGCTCAGTAACTAAAGGCAGACCTGAGAAGCAGGCTGTTGGACACAGAGTCCCCAGATGCACGCAGGAGGACACGCGGGAGCAGTGCAGGGGTCCAGTGGGGTTGGGTGGACCACCAACACTGCCCGCTACAGTGTGCACCCCAAATCTAACATCACTGACAACCACAGACCTCATAAACCCTAGGTTGACTACCTTTGCTGTGTTATACAGGGAAACCACGGTCAAGAGAAGGAAGGAGATTCCTTCCAGGTTGCACAGACTGTGAGTGGCACAGCTGAGACCTGAATGCAGGCCTTGGATCGTGGTCCCAGCCTCCTGTCTGCCATTGCAGCCTTGTTATCAACACGGTGTAAGCAAACGATGCCCTCTGGTAACTGACAAAACTCAGTATATCTGTTCTCCTGTATCAACCATTGTTGGTGAAGTAATTAATGATGGTACAAAAGATCTCTTTGAAAAGCATTTACAGATTCTATTAAATTCTATTAAACTGCAAGGCGCTCTCACGTCTGTAAGGTCAGCTGTTTCACAAGAAACTGCATACATGTTTCTCTGCCCTGCCGTGCCCTCTTTGCTCTGTCCCAGCCTTTTGGATCGCCGAATCGAGGTCGAGTGACTTGCCCTCTTTCCCAGAGAAGGTCAGTGGATGAACTGGGAGGAAAACCCATACCCCACATTAGACCAAGTGCTATCCCTAAGATTAAATTTTTTTGTTTTTCAACTGCAAGTTTTAAGGAAAATCTTAATGATAACGTTAATAGGGCTTGTGTGTTTGGCATCATCAAAATGGATTATTCACCTAATTGTTAAGAAATGTGTATCGTGTTTGCAAATTTATCGTAAGTGACATCTGTGTAAACTTTAAGCTTCAGCCTGTAGGTGCTGCCAAATTTTGAACTTGAGTAAAATCTAAATGTCCCTTCTCCCTTGTGCTGAAACACTCAGCAAAGTTTCTCAAGCACATTACCCAGCTGCTACAATCTTCCTCACACACACGTGTACCATACTCACCACGGGCCTTTCAGGGGACAGAGGATCGGCTTGGCGCAAGGACTTGTCCTCGACTGCCCACTGAAACGGCATCTTTTCTGCGTCAGTCTGAAAATAGCAAAACTCGCAATGCAAAAGGCAGTTGGAGTGTCATTACCGGCAAGTGTTGGTGTTGCATCCCTGATAATAGCATTTAAAAATTAGAGTTTTTGCTACTGAAATTCTTCTGAGCACTATTAACAAGTGATAGGGAAAAGCAATATAGACATTTGACAGAGAGCAATTAGCTTTTACAGCTTGTACGAGGGAGGAGGGTCCCAGCGAGCTGGCAGAAGGCAGGGTAGGAGGCAGGTGGGCTGTGGAAGCCAGAGATGCGTCCCTGATCCTCGTCATCATCGGTGTCAGGCAAACCCTGGTTGTGCGGGGCGGGGGTGAGTGGAGGGGAGTGTGTGTGACAGAGTCTAATTGAAAACTGACAAATGAAACTAGCGACTGTCAGGACCATGCAAACACACAGCTTCTTAGGCAAACTTATTATCTCTGGGAGATTTCTTATTCCCTATCCAAGACAGAAGCGTTTTTCTGATTTGGGTGCTTCATAATGATCGAACTTGGGCTGCTGTCCGTTGGGGCTGGGGATTTATTTTAAAGAGGCATTCCTGATGAATTGTCTACTTTTGAGACTTGGGTTTCATTGAAGTGAAATTGATTGTGTTACACCGATATTTGCTTCCCATCCACTCACAGCTTTGACAGTCCTTGGACCTGTGGCTGAAACCCAGAAATACACCTGGAATTTGGCACAGGCAGGGCCCAGGAGAGAGCACCCCATGAGGTGAGCTATTAATCTGTGCTTCTCCTGACTTTAAATTTGAATTACTTTAGAGCTGAGGCATTCTTACGAACGCAGTGTGCATGGGGCCGCTGTGTTGCTGAGCATGAGGAAGAAGGAGGAGCAGGCCTGTCTGGAGACTCCTATTACAGACGAACTGTGGGGAGGTTTCCATGCTCGAATTGTTGTGTCTGTAGCAAAGAGAAAGGTTCCTGCGATTGCGCCTTAGCCTCTCCAGGGGCCTGTGAGAGCAGCAGCCGAGGGAGACAGTGAGATTGGCTCCTGGAGTCCCTGCCACCGCGTTCTGGCTTGAGGCAGGTGGAAGAAGTAGGTCTTGAGACCACCAGCCTTAAGTTATAGGGACACCGTGAAGGTCAGATTTTACACCACAAGGCGTGGAAAACCTTCCTCTTAGCGGTTCTGAGACTATTTTCTCATCTTTCGAATGGGAAGAACACTAGTACTTCTCTCACCTGGTGGTTTAAATGCTCTGGGCCTCACATACCACAGTGCACAGAAGGTAGAATGCCTGTTCTGTAATATGTGCTCACGATGTTAACTATTGCCACTCTTATGCCTAAAGGCAAGGTCACCAGAACTAAGAAGCCAACATGAAAGGCATAGGAAAATGATATTATGTATTACAGAAAACCCTTCATTTTCTTATTCAGACAATGGAATAAAACTACCTGTCTGGCTTATCTCACAAGGTTGCTTTGAGCATCAGATGAGATAATGCATGTTCGAGCACAGATAAATGATTAAGTGTAATGCACACCTATAAGACTAGTGTGAAGCCTCTCTCAGTGCACTCTCACCGACATACGGGGTCACTGTCCTTTAGCCACATGGGCTCTTTCCTTCTCATTTTCTTGTATGTGACTTAAAATTTCTCTGCTCATCACAGGTGACCTATGAACACCCATTTTGGTGCAGACAGGAGCCAGCTGGGGCTCTTCCACGAGGGAGCAGGCAAAGGGTAGGGGGAGGTAGCATTCCTCAGCGAGGCAGGTGGCTGGCAGCCCCCTGGCCAGTGTGCATTGGTCTCAGGCCCTATTCAGGGTGGCTGTGCTCTGGGTCCCTCTAGAGGTCTGGGAGAGCTCAGTCATATTTCAGAAATGAAAGCATCCGTCACTTATAAAATGACTGTGAAAGCATTTGGGGGGCTCTGCTTCTGCAGGACGTTGGGCCAGCCTGGGGGAGGGTTATGTTCGCGGTTGCTCAGGCACTGAACCACCTTGTACAACCTGGTTGGGTTCTTTTCTCAGGAGATGGCCCCTGAACCAAGACCTCAGATTCACCTGGTCACTCCTGTGGGGTCTGTGTGTAAGCTGTGGGACCCCCGAATGTGCCTGGTTCCCCATATATCCTCTTCGTACACAGCACTGGCATCTGCCTTCCTACCTGGTCTAGGTCCCTGTGCAGGTCAGACTTGCACAGATCCCTGAGTGCCAGGGATTGGATGAAACCTACAGATCTCATCCTTTCCTCACCCTAGGTAGGTCAGGATTAGTCTAGGTTGCTGTCCCTCAGCACCCTGCCCCTAGGAGTGCATTGCAAAAGGTATACATCTGGACCATTCACTCATCGGAAATATTGGGTGCCTCGTGTGTCAACAAACTTTCTTTTGATTGTAAGCAACAGAAACAGACTCTGACAAATTTGGGAACAGAGAGGGAGAGTTATTAGAAAATTGTAACAGTTGGAGACTGCTAGTGCCTTTGGCTGCCCAGCCAGGGACGGCATTTCCCAGTCCACCCTTGCAGCGAGGTGTCACCACAGGTCCTAGTTCTTGCCAGTGAGCATGAGTGGGACCTTCAGGTCCCACGTCCAGCCCTGGCCCCTAAGGCCCTGACGGTTCACGGCTGCACGTCTTTCCCACCTCCCTCTGGCTGGACTAGCTTCACCTGGAGCGGCTTTGGAAGGCACATGGTGCTGAAGACGGCAGAGCTGCTGGTGGTCAGGGACAATAAATGACTGTGTAGAAACGGCTGTCCCAGTGGACTGTCACTTTACAAGAAGTTAACGTCTACTTTGTTTGAGCCATTGTATTTTGAGGCTCTGCACTTTAGCAGTTTAACATTTACCCTAATGAATTCAGAATAGTGAATTGGGAGAGAATTGCTTACAACTCAGCCTGGAGAAGGCAGGGTGGGGCACCTGGGACAGCTCAAGCCACAGGAATTGTCGATCTGCTCTTTGGGCACTGCCACGAAGCAGCTGCTCTTCACTGTCACTGCTGAGTCCTTCTGTTCATTCAGGTTCAAGTTTCCATGGGGTGGTCTAACAGGGTCAGGGGACCACCCTGAGCTATGGCCAGAGAGGTAGGGTCGGTAAAGAAATGGGAACGCTGAGTCCCCCACCTCTTTATATCTCAGTCTTTTCTGGAAAAGGGGCTATTGTTTCTTATACCACGTGTATGCCAGAATCAGGTGGGGCAACGAACACACAAGGGGGGCCAGGAGCTTGGGTTTGGGTGGGGAAGGCAGGTCACTGAGCAACACAATTTGGAGGGATAAAAGCTGCATTTGTTCTTATTATGAAATCTCAGGGAGAGGCAGTTAACATGATTGGAGGACAAGGCTTAGGGAGTTGCATATGTGGGAGGCAAGGTTACTGCTGGGGAAGGAATCAGACTGTCTCGAGATGACATAGCAGCACTCTTGAGTGGCCTCAGGCAGGTAATGTAAATTACAACTTCGAACACGTGTCCTCATTTGTAAGACAGGAAGAAATACCACAGCCTGTTTGGGAGGGCATAGTTCTAGCTATGCTGGGAGTGAGGAGGGGAGATGATAGAAAAGAAGGGAGAGGAGGTGATGTAATTATTCTCTCTGGATGGAATTTGTGAGTAGATATCCCTAGGTGCCCAATTGTCCATAATGAATCTGCTGCCAGAAACTATTCCCCTGGGATCCAGATGCCATCTGGTGGGTAGTTAGATGTGTCAGATTGGCTAGCCTATAGCACCTGGTTTCTCAATCAAATAGTAACCTACGGGTTGTTGTGAAGGGATTTTTGTGGATGCAGTTACCATCTGCAATCAGTTGACTTCACGTAAAGAAAATTATTCTTGATCATGTAGGTGGGCCTCATGTAATCATTTGGAAGGCCTGAGAAGCAAAGCAGGTTTCCTGGAGAGAGAAGAAACTCTGCCTCAAGACTGCAGTGTCAACTCCTGTGTGAGATTTTGCAGCTTGCTGGCCTGCCCTGTGGGTTTCAGACTTGCCAGCCCTAACAATAATATGAGCCGATTCCTTGAGTGCATCTCTTTCATTCCATATATATGGAAATATCTATCTATCTATCTATCTATCTATCTATCTATCTATCTATCCTCACACATCACCTGCCCTTTCTGTTTCTCCAGAGAACGCTAACATGCCATATCTTTACTCTTTCTCCCATCCAAATGCACACTGTCCCTGTGAAAGTTCAAGCAGCTTTTCATCGGAATATAGGACAGTGGTAAAGGATCCCTGGAGCAGCTCCTCTGCCTTCTTGCCACGTCCCGGTGGGCGAGCCCTCTTGGTCCGGCAGTGCCCTAGGCAGCCATGCTATGATTTCTGAACTCTTCTCATTTCTGGGCACCTTACCATTTGTTCCTGCATGGCCCCTATCTTCTTGCTGTGCCTTATTATTCATTTCCTTGTATTCTCATGCCCTTTTCCTTCCCTCCTGCAGGAGGTCTTTCAAACATACTTGATATGTTTTCATTCATCTTGACTTGTGTTGTAGATTATGTATTATATCATGTGCAATATTTTAATGTACATAAAAATTGAGTTCTTTTCTTTTTTTAAATGCAGCAATATGTTTGCAACATCTCTTCCTGTTGGTTTGTGAACTTCTGATATGTTGCTTCTAATTGCTGCAGAGTATTACAACACATGTGTCCACCATATTTATTCCATCCTTCGCCCGGATATGGGCACTTAGATTGGCTCCAAACCTGCCCCCACAGCCCAGTTAACAGCCTCACGTGGGCACCTTTGAGAAGTTCTCTGTGATCTACACCCAGGAGAGAGTTGCTGGGCCACAGAGTATTTGAGTGCTTAATCTAAGCCCTTCCAGAGTGGTCCCCCAAATGGCTGCACCTGTCCACTCTCACTAGCAGTGCACGAGGCCTTCTCCATCCCCATGTCCTTGGAAACTACTGGCATTGTTGAGCTTTCTAATTTTTGCCAGGCTGGTCAGTGTTAAGCGATGGAGCCTTGTTGTTTAAATTGCTTTTTTTCTAATCACTAATCACCATGAGCATCTCTTTACATGCTTGTTGCTCTTCCAGGATTTTCCTGTTGTGAACTGACTGTGGTCATTGATTATTTTCTTTTGGGGCTCCTGACTTTCTCGGGATTATTTTTGTTGACTTGGGGGTGTTCTTTAAAGATTTTTGATATTAGTCCCTTGTCAGTTTTAGAGGTTGTCAATATCTCTTCCTATTTTTCTGTCAGTTAACTTTTACTGTACAAAAATCTCCAGTTTCAGTGTTATCAAATCCATGAATTTTTCACCTTATATATTTTAGATTTTGTTTAAGAAGTCCTTTTCTAGCCCTAGATCATACACATATTTTCTTCTGTTATTATCTATTTATGTTATATTTTTATCTTTCACTTTTAGATATTTAATTCATCTGGTATCTATCTCGAAATGCTCATTTAGGTACAGTTCTATTTTTCTTTTTTTAATTTAATATATTTTATTGATTATGCTATTACATTTATAATATGCTATTATTGATTATGCTATCCCATTTCTCCTCCATCATTTCCCTCCACCCTGCACACTCTCTCCCACCCACATTCCCCCCCTTTAGTTCATGTCCATGTGTCATAAGTTCTTTATCTTCTACATTTCCCACACTATTCTTGCCCTCTCCCTATCTATTTTCTACCCACCATCTGTGCTACTTATTCTCTGTAACTTTTCCCCCTCTCTCCTCCTCCCACTCCCCTGTTGCTAACTCTCCATGTGATCTCCATTTCTCTGTTTCTGTTCCTGTTCTAGTTGTTTGCTTAGTTTGCTTTTGTTTTAGGTGTGGTTGTTAATAGCTGTGAGTTTGCTGTCTTTTCACTGTCATATTTTTTATCTTCTTTTTCTTAGATAAGTCCCTTTAACATTTCATATAATAAGGGCTTGGTGATGATGAACTCCTTCAACTTGACCTTATCTGAGAAGCACTTTATTGGCCCTTCCATTCTAAATGACAGCTTTGCTGGATAGAGCAATTTTGGATGTAGGTCCTTGCCTTTCATGACTTGGAATACTTCTTTCCAGCCCCTTCTTGCCTGGAGGGTCTCTTTTGAGAAATGAGCTGACAGTCTGATGGGAACTCCTTTGTAGGTGACTGTCCCCCTATCCCTTGCTGCTTCTAGAATTCTCTCCTTCATTTGAATCTTGGCTAATGTAATTACGCTGTGCCTTGGTGTGTTCCTCCTTGGGTCCAACTTCTTTGGGACCCTCTGAGCTTCCTGGACTTCCTGGTAGTCTATTTCCTTTGCCATATTGGGGAAGTTCTCCTTTATCATTTGTTCCAATAAGTTTTCCACTTGTTGCTCTTCTTCTTCCCCTTCTGGAACCCCTATAATTTGGATGTTGGAATGTTTAAAGATGTCCCAGAGGTTCCTAAGCCTCTCCTCATTTTTTTGAATTCTTGTTTCTTCCTTGTTTTCTGTTTGGTTGTTTCTTCCTTCTGGTCCACTCCATTGATTTGAGTCCCAGTTTTCCTTCCATCTCTATTGGTTCCTCATGCGTCTTCCTTCATTTCACATATTATAGCCTGCATTTTTTTCATCTAATTTATGAGCAAAATCAACCAATTCTGTGAGCATCCTGATCACCAGGGCTTTGAACTGTGCATCTGATAGGTTGGCTATTTCTTTATGGCTTAGAGGAATTAGCTTTGGGGCGCTGATTTGTTCTCCAGTTTGAGCCATTTTTGGTGGGTTTTTTTGTTTGTTTGTTTTGGTTTGGTTTTGGTCTTGTTGCAGCTGTTACGTAGTGAGGATGGAGCCTGAGGTGTTCCCCAGTGCAGGGCAGCCCAGTCACTGAGATGTGATGCTGTATGTGGGGTGGGGTCTGAGAGGGAACGATGGCACCTGCTCCGCTCTCTCTTGGATTCCCATCCCTTCCGCCGCTTCCCCTTCACCTGGATTATCTGCGCGCGTGAATGTGGGGCCACCTGGTCAGTCAGCCACCTTGTGCGGCCTCACTGGGTCTACACAGTTGCCACCCCATGCCCAGGGTCCGCCAGCTGCCGCCTGTGGGCCTGCCAGCCACCTGCACACTTGGGAACTGCCAGCCACTGCTGCCTGTGTTTCTGGGTTTGCACCTCCACTTTTTCCTGCTGTGACTCCACCCCTTTTATCGGTCTGGATGAATGGTTGTTGGACTTCCGTACAGTTCAATTTTCTATTAGCTCTGGTTGTTTTCTTGTTTCTAAATATTTGTTGTCCTTAATTTTGGTTGTGAGAGGAGGCACAGTGTGTCCACCTCTCCACCTACGCCTCCATGTTGGCCAGAAGTCTGTTTCTTCTATCTTCTTACATAAATGCCTCTATTTTTCATTTCATTTCAATTTCATTTTCATATTACATGCTGGATACCTTCTGGACAGACCTTGTATCATTCAGTGTTCACAAGGCCATCCAATCACCACCACTCAGTTCTATTTTTCTTAATCCCGTGAGTCAATTTTTCAACTCTTTGTTATTTATTTATTTAATTCTCACCCAATGATATGTTTTTTGTTGATTTTTAGAGAGAGAAACATCAGTGTGAGAGAGAAACATAAATCAGTTTTCTGTACACACCCGGACTGGGGATCAGACCTGTAACCTAGGTGTGTTCCCTGATTGGGGATCATACCTGCAAACTTTCAGTGTGTGGGATGATGCTCCAACCAACTGAGACATCTGGCCAGGGCTCCCAACACCTTATATTAACAGTCTGCTCCAGTTTAATTTGTGGAGATATAAAATTTCCGTGTATTCTCAGTGCTCTGCCTTAGCTTATGTTTCTCTTCCTTTGGACTGGGTTTGTTCTTGCATGTGCCATACTGTTTTTTAAATTATGATTTGATAATATATTTAGCAAGACAAGTCTTTCCACTTTTTAAATTTTCAAAGTTGATTTAGCTTTTCATGAGTTTTATATGTCAATATAATTTCTGTACCATTCCTTCAATTTTGCTGTGAACCAAAAACTAATAAAACTAGTAATAAATAATAAACCTATTATATGTTGATATAAGTAATATATTTTTTATGAAAATAACTCTATTTTCCAAAATAAAAAGATATAATGAACAGTGGCATTGTTTTTACATTAGAAAAATTTCATTAGTGGCAGATACCTGGATACTCATATTTACTTCTACAATCTATTATTAGTTGTTGTTTTAGTTGAAGTATGTGAACAAAATCTGGCCTCACTCAAAGATGTAGTTGAAAAAGGTGGTGATATTTTAATAGCCTTTTCAGATAATTGTGGATATTCTTCTCTGATATTATATCAAAACTTGACAAGAGACAGTTTCCTAAAGGTTAGTTGAAATATCAAATCTGAAACCATGTCAATGACCTTTTCTTACTCTTTTATATTAAATATACTGGTCTATCATATACTTCGAGTGAATCTTTTACACATGCATAATTTTGTAACATCATTCATTGGTCATCTGCATATGAGTTCATGCAATTACACAGGTATTATAAATAGTAACACATTTTATTACATTGGAAGATCACATTCATTAATATCACTTCTGATCTCATTTAAAAAGCCTTTAAGTATTAGGAAGTTGTCCCAATGCTCATGGAAATGGATACAGGCTTTTTAAAATCCTAGTGTTTACATGCAAGGTTGAATCTTACCATTGGTAACAAATGACATTAGTTGTCCCTAAAGTGAAGGCTCACTTCATTCATTTTTTGAGAAAATGTTTCCCAAATATTCAAGTCTGAATAACCAGGTTTATCTGTCAGTATTTGTTTCAGATAAAAATTGTTCTAGAAACATGGTGGCTAGTTTAGCTCACAACTCAAACCCCTGTACAGGGGCTTTTTCTCAAGTTGAACTTTGTATGTCAACATGCTGCTGAAGCGTTTCAGGTACATAGGACACTAAAAGAATGTTTATCAAGAGTTGAGAGTTAATAAGGTGAATACGTTTAATACTGTTTTCTGCTTTAAAGATATTCTTAGGTAATAATAGCATTTTTTTCCTACTATGAGTACATGATAGTGAAGAATATAGAATGAAAATAGCAAATTATGTCTAATAAGCATTATACTGAAAATAGGGTAGTTTGACCTGGCAGAGTCCCATTTCAAGGGACTCTCAGGAGTGTGTGGACCACAGAGAGTTGGGCACCACTGCCCGACAGCATGGACTTGGGAGTGGAGTTGCTGGATAATAGGCATTCATATATTCAAATTTCCTAGGTAATGTCAAATTGTTTTCCAAGTGATTGTAATAATTTCCACTTCTGCCAAGGATTTTCATTTCTCTTCATCCTCACCACAACTGATATGACCAAATTTTTCTGTTTTGGTCAGTATGGTGGATACGCATCAGTACCTCTCTGTGGTTTTCATCTGCAATGCCCTGTCCAGCATTTTTCCTTATCTATTTGCTATTTATGTTTCTTCTTTCATCAACTATTTGTTTTGTTCAGTTTTTTAATTTATTTGTCCATAGGCGTTCTTCGTATAATATGGATTCCACCATCTTTTCCTCTTTCAGAACTCTTCCCTTTAATTTCTTTTCCCTCTCCTTTTATTTTAGGATCTGTCACCCTTATCTAAAGAAATTACACATTTTCAGGAGGGTCCCCCCACCCCAGGTTTTGTGAGGTCTGTGGCTGCTGGTTTTGTAAGGCAGTTCACCCTTGCTCTCCTCTCCCACCCACTGCACCCTTGGTCGTACTACAGTGGGCTCCGGGTCAGGGACTGACAGCTCCCGAGGCAGCGGGAAGAGTGAATTCTGCACCCATGTGACTGTTGTTCAGGCTTTTGTTTTCTCCAAGGCCTGCAAGATTATTTTAGCTGTCATGGATGAGGGATAGCCATGGAGAGAGAAAGGGAGATGGAGAGAGCTTTTGATGGAAGGGAGAAAGAAGAACAGATTTCTAGAGACTGGGGAAGTAGAGATGGTTGGAGGAACCTGCTAGCAGACCAAGCACCTCCAACTGTGGCCTCTCACTGGAGGCCACTGTCATCTTGGAGGATCCAGGGGTTCCTAGCCTTGGCAAAGATTCCCATACCCCATGGACAGTGTATGAGAGGCAAACCTCAGATCCCCAAGAGGGCACTGTGACTGTGGGCATCGTGGATGTCAGCACTGACCATGACTAAGTGGGCACTGGTAGCCCTTGCACTGTCTCCAGGCATCTCCTGAAGCCAAGCTTTCTGAAGTGCTATGGATGCGGTGGGTGGGACAGGGGAAGGGGAGTGAAATAGAGGGCACTTTCTTGCCATCCTGGAAAGATGAGGACTTAAAATCAGATGTAAAGAGAATGCAGAAATGGGTATTTCTTAAACATGAGTTTGGGGACTGATACTTTAATTGCTAAAATTGGAGCTCTGGTTTTATTTATTATGGATGAACAGTGCTAGTGTTGTAATGCTGAGAACTCTTGCTTCTCTTCTGGTCCTGAGTTAAATTTCCCAGCTTCCTGCATTGATAAATGACAACAGACCCCACTTCAAATTAATAGTGAATTTGTAGATAGGTCTGGGGTCCAGAAATCCATATTTCAATAAGTCCCAAAGTGATCTTGGTGTAGGAGCCTGTGTTTTATTTGCTAGATTTTGGCTGAGTGGTCGGTGAGGGAAAGAGCTTCATTTGGTCTTGCTTCAATATCCGCTATGCACACTTGTGGCCAGAATTAAAGAAACTGCTTGCAAAGTGCCCAGAATAAAGTCGAGAGCAATTAGCAATAGGTTCTATCATGACGATGATTAGGGGAGGTGATGCTTGGGTTTAGTCTGAAGGGTTCAGTAGAAGTTGGCTAAAAAATGGTGGGAAAAGTGTTTCAGATAGAGGAACATGAGCATGTTCCCAGGACAGCATGATGCATTTAGGGCAGGGCAGGTCATCACCTATGGCTGGAACATGGAGTGTTAGAGGGCATCCCTAAGGGAGGCTGCTGGAGCGGTGGGCAACGATAGAGTCTTTGCAGGCCATGAGCGAGAAATGGGAAATGGCACGTTTAGCAAGTGGATTGGAAAGGAGGGCGATTGGAAATGTGGAGAGCCATGAGGGGCTGTTCTGATACCTTAACCTCCTCTCCCAGTGCTGTGTGAGACAGTCTTTCAGCGTCCTTTGCAGTTTTGGATCCATGTTTTAGTTGTTGCCTTCCTTGAAGACATGTCTGGTGTGTCATCCCTGTAATTATAGTTATCAGTTATGATTGCAGTGACAGTGTTCTCTGTGAAGGAAAGCTGCTATGCATTATAAAGGCAAAAGAATGGTCAAAACCATCCCCATGGGCTGTGGAGCCCAAGGCCACATCAAGGAGATTTGGAGCAGGCAAGTTACTCTCTGTGCCTCTCTTCCTAAGGCAGGTGACCCAGGGGGAATTAAACAGCCTTGGTTTGGGAGGTAACCACCCAGTCATAAGGTAGGAGTAGTTTCCCCTCCTCACTCAGAAAATAACCTGACAGGGAAAAAAAATAAAGCAAGAGTCAGCTTCCTTAACCTACTGTTCTTCTTCCCCAGAAATGTGATGTTTTGCTTTAGATTTTACACGCTAAGCCTGTTTTTGCCACCTGCTTTCCAGCCTCCAATTCTTATCTCTTTTATTTACTGCTCTCGCGAGCACCTAGAGCAGTGCCTGGCACATCCTAGACACTCTCTTTAGGCCAAACTCTTTGTTGGGTGAACGGGTAGCCCGAGAGGAAGTCATCCACCGCCTGCTGCAGGCTTATCTTTCAGCTCACCTCACTCTGTTCCATCGGCCTCCCGCGGGTCAGCTTCGCTTTCTATTGGCTCCTTCCCAGAGCTCGTGAAGGAGCTCCAGTCACCCTCAGGTAAAAATAGAAACATTCTCCTTTGGCCCTCTAGCTAATATTCTGTCTGCCTTGGCTCATTTTCCACTTGCTCCTCAGACATCTCCCATCACCCTCTGTGCCCTCCTCTCTGTTGGAAGGACCCTCAACAAGGTCAGTGTGGCTACTGCTGAGTCTACTGTTTGCTTCTTAGTCATTATCGTAGCTTTTGTATAAGGGCCACTTTTCTCTCAAAACTGTCCTCTCTTGAGGAGGAAACATTGCACTTCACCGACTTTCCCCCTAATTCAGATCCTTGTGTTTTATTCCACTCCCTCCCCTGAGTTCTTCTGTCTGCCTCCTGAACTTGGAGGCTCCTTAGCATTCCATCCTCAGCCCTTTCTCTCCTTACTTCCCATCCTCCTGGAGGGACTAACCGTGACCACATGCCCAGGGTGCACAAACCTTCCCCTCTTAACTCCAGCCTAATCAGCCTTTCCCAGACAGCTCCACCTGGCTGCTTTGTGGGAGACCCAGAGAGGTGACCCTGGAATCTTATGGGGGGGCGGTGTTCTATTTCCTAAGACCACTCTGGGCACCAACAACTGTATCAGGACCCAGTATTTATTAAATTTACCGTAGGAACTTGGTGAAAAGGCATAAGAGGATGGAAGAAGCAGAGAGGAAGCAAGATCACTGCAGGAAGCAGCTACTGCTACTAAAGACAAGTGAACAGGGGAAGAAGGTGGTGGTTAGGGAACCCAGAAGCTCTGCGGTGGACTCTGTAGAGCTGAGATTCAGATCATGTGTAGAGATCATGGCCAGTCTTGTGCTGGGACCTCAGGAATTTGGAGCAGAACCCATAGTGCTGGGACTCAGGGCTCTGAGGAGGGGTACTGACCAGCTGGTGCTATTTCTGAAGGGGATACATCAGGCTGGTTCCAGGAAGTGGGAAAACATTCTCAGCTACTGCTGTGGGAAGGGTCCAGAACCCTCACTGGGCAGCCTTGGTGGGAAGCAAGCCATGCAGGAGGGGGGCATCCTTCTCCCTCCCCTCATCACCCTCTGACTGGTGTCCCACCAGGGAGCCCTCTGGAGATGGAGAATGTGATCCTCAAAATTTGGAAGGGTGAACTGGAACCAAATCAGGCATAAGCATTCCATCATTCACCTCCACACCTGCTCCTCCTGCTGTGCTCCATGTCGCAGGAAGTGATTACCTCCTCATGCTCCAAGCCAGCAGAGTGGGTCCCCCTGGACTCTGTCTTCTCTCATGTCCCACAGCCAATCAGTTTAGCCACCTAAATTAGTATTTTAAGTATTTTAAAACTGTCCCTTCCTTTCTGTCCCCAGTGTCTCTGCATTCATGTTGACCCTTTTCATCACCAAACTAAGCAACTTCTGCAATGGCCTTCTACCTGGTCTCTTTGACTCCCTTCCTGTGTCCTCTAAGCCATCCACACCTTAGCCAAGTGATCTTTCTAAAATGGTAGTATGATAATATGTCTCCATTATTGTGCACTCATCGATGGCCCTTCTTTGTGACATGGGAATGGCATTCTAAAGCTTTCATCACCTTGCCTCTATTTCCCTCTTCAGTCTCATCATTGTCTGCCTTGCACCTGATATTTCACCCATGCAGAACCACAGGTGATTTTACCACCTGTGTCTCTCTGAAATACCTGCTTGCCCCCCTATGTGCTGGCTGGCTGCCTGCCTGGCAACCTCCTTCTCATGTTCTTAAATCCAGCTGCCATTGCTTTTATTGAGAAGGCTTCCTGATCTCCCCAGGGTAAGTTAATCATTCATTCCTTTGTGGCCCAAACATGGCTTGTCTCTGTCACACTGAATGGCACATTTTCATCGGTAAATCTGTCTTACAATGTGAACTAGGGTTAGGCTTAGCAGCAAGTGACAGGAAACCCAAAATGAAAATGGAGGAAATAGTGTCGGTATTTCCTTCCATGTCACAGGTTAAGTTGGCCGTCCTGGGCTGGCATGGCTGCCAGAGCCTTTTACCTGCTTGGCCTCCCTACATGCAGCTTCCTTCCATGATCTAGGTTGGCTATTTTAACTCAGCCTGTTGGGTTCACATTCCAACCAGCAGGAAGGAACAAGAGGAGGGTGAAGGACGCACATCCTCAGTCTTAGGCTGCCTCTGTAGACCACAGACTTTTGAGAACCTGGGTTGTATTAGCTTCATTGGGCTGCTGTAGAAAATGCCCACAAGCTGGTGGCTTAAAACAACAGAAATTTATTCTCTCACAGCTCTGGAGGCCAGAGTCCAAAATCAAGGTGTTGGCAGGGCCACGCTCCCTCTGAACGGTCTAGGGAAGGACCTGTTCCATGCCTTTCTCCTAGATTCTAGTGGCCATTGACAAACCTTGGTGCTTCTTGGCTTAAAACACATCACTCCAATTTCTGCATCCATCTCTCACAGCACTCTGCTCCACACCTCTGCATGGTTTTCTTGTGAGGACAGCAGTCACAGGGTTCAGAACCCCCTATATTTCAGCACGACCTCAACTCAACCTAACTCATTACTTCTGGAAAGACCCGATGTCCAAATAAGGTCATGCTCGGATGTTCCAGGGAGACATGGATTTTGGAGGGACACTACTCAATTTACCCCAGTCCAAGGGTCTTACCTCTTCATCTTACTAACTCTAGGCAAAATATCTGGCACATACTAAGAACTTAACAAAAAGTTTTCACAACTGAATACAACTGATTACTGACTTCCAGTGCTTGGCTGCAGTTCTACTCAATTAACATTCCTTGAGTTCCTTTTCCACAGCATTGGTTAATCATTTTGTGACATTTTCTCATGAAAAATTAGAACCAAATCAGTGTGGGATGACTTCCTGGTGATATTCATACTCATTTAAAATTCAGCTTTTCTTCTTTTTCCAAAATAAGACATGGACATAGTATAAAAGAGAAACAATACTTGAAACAATTAGGAGAATTCGTGACAAAGCAAAGCAATCTCCTTCTCATCTCTCAGTCCCGCTCTCCAGTTCTGCCTCTTGACTCTTCTGCTGTATCTTGTGGTGTTCAACTCCATGTTGCTAAGTAACCTGTGTACATCATCAGTTTTAGGCATTGTCACAGGTTTGTCAGTGCCTCATCCATGTCCCTTGGGCCTTACTCCAGGCAGCTGTCCTGCTTCTAGTTGCCAGTATGGGTAAGCCTGAGGACTTTCTGTAAAGGCCGATCTGCCCCTGCATAGGGCAGGCTGGAGGTGTTAAGGAATTCCCTTGGAGGTAGCCCCGACCCTGCTGGGACCTGCCATGTGAATCTCCTCACTTCCTCCTGCTCACGGACTAACTCTGAGGCATGCACTGCAGCATTCCCCAGAGGTTTCCCATGCATGTAAGATTTAGTTGTTCCAGGTGGGTTCTGGTTGCTCGTGCACCTTTATTGGTGGCCTTGCCCTTCTCCCCACTCCTTTGTGGTGTTTTCTGAACCTCCCATGTAACGTCTTAAAACACACACACACACACACACACACACACACACACACACTCTTTTATTGTGGTAAAATATACATAACATAAAATTTACCATTTTAACTAGTTTTAAGTATACAATTCAGCAGCAATTAGTAAATTCGCATTATTGTATAACCAACACCACTACCCATTTCTAGGATTTTTCATCATCTGAAACAGAAACTATGTATCCATCGAACAATAAACTTCTCTTACATCCTCCCCCAGCCATTTGGTAACCACTCCAAATAAGCTTTTGCATTAACACTCGTCTCAGGGCCTGCTTCTGGAGAATCCTGCTAAGATGGACATTAACTATTGATTTCCTATCACAGTAATTCATTTATTATTTTATTCAACTTAATTATCTACTGTGTGGCCAGCACTGTTCTATAGGTTTCTATTGCATGTGGTTAGGGAATGTTCTAAGGAGAATAGAGCAGAGTAAGGTGATAAGAGTGCTATAGACTGGGGGAGCATTATTTTAGATAACCAGGACAAAAGAAGTAACACTTAGGCAGAGACTTGAATAAAACAAGGAAGTGGGCCATGTCCCATCTGGGGGAATCGCCAGGGCAGGAGCCCAGGGGTAGGAACAAGATTGGTTGAGGACTTAAATTTCTTACTCCCTCTGCCGGCACGCATACACGTTTCTTCAGCCTTCTCTGTGTAGTTACATCACACAGTTCCGATAAACTAGTAGTCGGTTGTTACCTTCTTAGGCTTATGCAAATGCTGTTCACTGCTAAGCCATGTAGTGTACTATTGTATTGTTCTGCTCTTACACAGCCTTTTTATCCCCCTAAGCTATTTTTTTCTTTCATTAGAAGAACGGAAGCACCAGTTTTTTAAAAATTATTCAGTAGTTCTACTTTCATTCCTGGACATCTTCCTCCTGAAGCTTTCTGTCTTCTTTCTTCTTCAGGCATGACATGTGGCTATCATCTTGGGCTTCTTTTCATCGTTTCTCTGATGTATCTATGATTTTCTTGATCCAGCCTTTCTCTTTCTTGGTTTAATCTCCTCTTCCCTCTTTCTCTTAGTTGCATGTGTATATATGTGTACTTATTTTTTGCTGAAACCTATCTTTTTTTATTGATTTCTTTATTTTTATTGCTGTTCATGTATAGTTGTCTCCATGTAGCAACCCGCATGCTAAAGCCCTGATCTCAAATGTGGCAGTGTTTGGAGATAGGAGCCTCCGGGAGGTAAGTAGGTTTAGAAGAAGTCGAAAGTTGGTGTCCCCATGATGGGATTAGTGCCTTTTTAAGAAGAGACACCAGAGAGTTTTCCTTCCTCTCTGCTGCACTGTGAGGATAGAGAAGGCAGCCATCAGCAGGAGGGCTCTCACCAGAAACTGAATTGTTCAGCACCTTGATCTTGGGCTTCCCAGCCTCTAGCACTATGAGAAGTAAGTGTTTGTTGCTGCAGCCATTCAATATATGCTATTTGTTTTGGCAGCCCAAGCCAAGGTAGCCAAGGAGCCATTTCTTGATTGTGGAGTGGTATGGGGAGCAGACTCGGGAGCCTGATTATCCTGCATAAAAGCTCTCAGACAGTTCTATTTTCAGCTTCTCTCCTTGCCCCACCTTCCCCAAACCTCAAGGCCTTCATTCTGGAACTCCCAGGGTCCTACAGGTGGATAATAAACTGCTCAGCTTAGTCTGCCCTTTGTGGTGATATATCATTTCTCTGCCCACTCTCTGGCTTCTAGCACTTGGCTGATGTCTCTTCTGCTGTCACTTCTTCTCCTCTCGTTGTCTTTATGGATGTACTCTTTTGTGATTTTTACTATACTATCACCACCATTTCAGGAGGGAGCAGCAGATATACATGCATATGCTCATTCCACATATTTACCTGAAGATTCCTCTCTTTTGCTGGTTGGTTTGCAGCAGCAGTTGGTGGTCACTGCTATAATTCACACTTCAGATGCCCTCCTTCAGAATGTCTGCGGGGATGCTAGCAATAGCAGAAATGAGGAGATGCTTAAGAGCATGAGCCCAGGGCTAGACTACCGTATTTGCATATTTGTCCTACCACGTACTAGCTGTGTGTCCTTGGACAAGTCACATCTTCTCTAAGTCTTAGTTTCCTCGTATGTGAAGTGGGGATAATATTAGTACTTACCTCAGAGGTAAATAAGATAATGCCTGTAAAACATTTTACTGTTTTGAACACAGAGTAAGTGCTCAAGAAATTGAACAAGTTGTTATTCATACAGTTAGCTTATCAACGTATTTCTCAGGGATAAGAACATCTCTGCACATATTGTCATCATTGCAGCTGAGGTTAGACCAGGTAAGAAAGAGATCCAATGGTTACGGAGAAAGGTCCCTAATAATTTCTACCAAGCCAGCTATTTAAGAAATCATTTATTTAGAATTATTTTATTACATTATTTTCCCTTTGTCAGTTGCTAATTTATCTAGTTATTTATGAAGCACCTATGACATAGCTACATGGCATGCCTAGCCCTGCGGGGAATGCTGAAGCATGAAAGTATAGACTGCGTCTTTTTTTGCAAGAGGTTTCTTTTAAAAAAACAAATTGAATTTATTGGGGTGACATTGGTTAATAAAATTATATAGGTTTCAGGTGTACAATTCTATAATACACCCTCTGTTTATGGTATTATGTGTTCACCACCCCAAGTTGAGTCTCTTTTCATCATCATTTATCTTCACTGGACCCTCTTCTGCCTCCCCCAACCCCTTTTCCCGCTGGTAATCATCTGTTGCCTGTGTCTATGAGGGTTTTTTTTTTCTTAATTGGGAGCTTACAACTCAGCCAGGAGAAAAGATTAAGGAATGGCTCTGAGTCATGAGTTATTGATTGAAGGTGAGCAGGGAGAAGATGTCGGGGTTAGATTAGGGATAGCGTGTCTTCACGGAAGATGCGGAATTGGTCTGGGCTTGGAGGAAGAGGCAATTGCAAATGCACCAAAGGAAGGAAAGGGTCCTCCAGGTGGCAGAAGCAGCAGAAGCCCCTTGGAGAGGGAGGAGAAACTTGGTGTTTGCAGATCACCGTGAGAAGAAGGCAGGGGTTTGGCTGCACACACAAGGTGCAATCAGATTGTGAAGGGCTTAGAAAGTGAGGCAGATGAGTGGGCAGTTAATGTGGCAGACACTGGATTCCTGAGCAGGAGGATGGGACAGTGAATTTGGTGTAGCAGGTCCCTGGTGCTTTCCTCCAGCCTCCATCTCTCCCTACAGAGAATGAGAACCAAAGTTACCAAACTTGCCTAAGAAGCTGAGTGATGGGCTAGATAAAAAATTGATGTGGGTCATAAATATTGTAGGAGTAAATGCACCAATACACTTCAGGATAAAGTTCAGGGAGAAACCTCCTGCTGCAGAGGGAACCAACTCCTGCAGGGGGACGGAGGAAGGAGTCAGGGTGTGGGACACCCACCAGCGGCTCCGTGGTGCCAATTCCCAGGGTTTGGGGCATCTGGTTACTTAGAAGGGCTACTCCTCAGTGATGCTCCTAATGTGACAGGATTGTGAATGTCCACTTAGTGATGGTGTGGGGGAGATGCATCACATCTCTCAGCCCCAAGGCAGCTGCTCTGGGTTGCTTCCAGCTCCTGCAAGGGGAGATGCAGATTTGGCCTCAGAAAAGCTGAGGCCTCTCCTAAGTTTGCCAACCCTCGCTTGTACTGGACAGTTTCCTTTTCCATAAGCCTCCAATCTCCTCCTCATATGGCCTCTCCACAGGGACTTTTGTTCTGCCCTTTGGGTGGTGTCCAAAAGTCCCTGGGACCTTATGTGGTCCCCTAGCGGTCAATGCTCTTGTGCTCCGAGTCACTGTTCTGTTTCCTCTTCGATCCAACCGCACCTCAGAGGACTGGCATGAAGATCTTTGACTGCTGATAGGTGGCACTGAGTCTCTGAGCAGTGGTCCCCCTTATTCACAGATAGTCCTGGACCCTAGATGATAAGGTCACTTATAAACTAGGCAATGGCATGGATAGAAGACTTCTTACTGCAGATCCTAGCAATGTCAGCATAAGACTTTTTCTCTTCCCTCATTAAGTTGAGATCTTTCAAACTTTTCACTTAAAGGAAGTGCTTTATGGCTTCTCTTTGGCAGATCCAAATCATCAGCATCACTACTCTTGTGCCTTGGGGCCATTAAGTAAAATTAATGTCACTTGAACCCATGCACTGTGATATTGCAACAGTTGATCTGATACCAAGACCGCTACTCAGTGACTAATGGGCAGGGAGGGTCTGGGCATGGAAAAGGGGAGGATTGGCGTCCCAGGCAGAACAGAGAGGGACCCTGTGTGATTTTACTGGGCTACTCAGAACAGCATACAATTTAAAACTTATAAATTGTTTATTTCTGGAATTTCCCATTTCATATTTTCAGACCCCAGTTGACGGAGGGTTACAGAACCCAAAGATAGTGAAACTGTGGAAAAAGGGGAACATACTGTATCTAAATCCCTGCTGACTAACTTCTGTCTGAGAAGGAGCACAGGCAACTCAAAGAAGAACCAGCCTCCACACTAACTCACAAGGAACACTTTCTCTACATCTCAAATGATTTCTCATTGGCCTCTCCCTGGCAACTTATCTCAGGATGACTTGAGATTTAGCTGGGCCCTCTGGAGGTGAGTGTGTCGTATGAGGGGATAGTTAAAACAGCTGAGGTGGGGGGTGGGGGTGAGAATGGTCTTTCTGGTGATGGGCTGATAGATGTTTAGCTGCCCTTTCTTGGGGGTAGGGGAACCCTGACTGGTAATAGCTACTGACATCTGTGGTGTCAGTACTTTCACCATGACACATCAATACCACCGGTAGGATGTCAAGCAACTAGCACAGTGCCTGAAGGGTTTAGCAATAGACTCACACAAGTGGTAGGTGTCTTCTCCAGCATATCACTAATCTCATTGCCTCTGGAAGCCCTGAGACCCAAGCTGCCATCTTGCTTTTTAGCATCAGTGACAATAAAGTTGGGTATCTTTCCTCCCTCTGCCTCGGGTGGCTAGGAGTCTGGATTTCTCTTGTTCCCGATGGGTCAATAGTGTAGAAGTGAGGACCTGGAGAGTCACGTGGAGCTTTAGAACACTCCTTGGGCTCCATGACTGTTGTGTAATATTGTCAGATGGCACCATATGTTCAGATGCAGGAAAAGGGGAGGGCAGGTGGGAAACTGCCACAGTCCCCTCAGAAACAGAGGGCTTGACTTGCCAGCTCCTCTCGCTGGCTGGAAATTTTCTTGTATCAGCCATGCAGGCCCTTGGAATTCTGTGGTAATGATGGCTGACACACATCGAGTTTCATTAACAGAGCAGGTGCTGTTCTAGCTACTGTACAGACATCCTCTCAGTTAGTCTCCACGACAACCCTAGGAGGTAAGGATGATCTTTATCCCCACTTAACACACAGGGAAGCTGAGGCTTGGGTTAAATATCCTGTCCAAGGAGACACAGCTGGTGAGTAGTAGAGCTGGCATTTGGGGCTGATTCTGTTTGACTTTAGAATCTGCCATCCTAACCACCACACACATAACTAAACACAATGTCCAGGCCCTTTCTGGTGCTCCAGACAATCAGACTGTGTGGACATGTCCCGCACCATTTCTCTTTCCTGGTTCTCTGTAGCAGAAACCCTCCTGCCTCATGGAAATAGCACAGAGGCTAGATTTCCATGTTCAGTTCACCCCAGGTCGTCTCCAGCCCCAGCCCAATGCAGTCAGCAGTGAGTATGCAGGCCCAAGCAGGGTGACCTCCGGGGATGGAAGCAACCTCAGGAAATGTCACCCTCCGCTATGGGAGAAAATCGAGTCCTGAGAAAAGTTAAGGAGTGTTACCTCTGAGGAAGGAACTTCCCCTCAAGGAGCAATTGCATTGCTGGACAGAACAGAGGGTCCAGGGCTCTCACCAAGAACCTAGTGCTCTCCAGAATGCTGTCAGGAAGACGCCAATGCACAGAGCAGCTAATGCAAGATAAGCTACAATATCAGGAGCTGTCATTAGCTGTTACAGTGGCAGAAGACTTTAATGACTAAGAAAGAATTAGAGGCCTAAGCAGAGCAGACTGTGGCATGGCAGGGTGTCTCCCCCACTTGGTGGAAGATGCACTTTAAGCAGCCAGTGCTGACTATGTAGACAGAAGGCTCCACACCCTGGCAACAGGACTTCATCAAGCTTTCCTCGCTTGATCGAGGCATCCCTTGAGAGCTCCCTCTCCATGGGCTCTGCAACCGTGAGGCATGATCTGGTTGTCCTTGTCTTTCCAGTGCGGACACCCCCCTCCCCCAGCGCACCAAACATGTTTGTTACTCACTTCCCTTCCTCTTTGTCTTTGCTCACTTATTGCTGTCCTTGCAATGACCATTCCTACCCTCTCGGGTACAAACCTTCACATTTCTTAAAAGGCCCAGCTCGAATGCTGCCTCCCTTGGTTCTTTCTGGTTTCCTCCCCACTATCCCTACCACTCCTGGAAGGATCCCTCCCTTGCCTGCACTCCTTAGAAGATTTTATGCACCTTTCTCATACCATGTTCTTAATTATATTTATGTGCAAGGAAACTTCTCGAGGGCATGACCCATGCATGTATAACTTATTGGTGCATCCTCCACAGTGTCTGGCTTGGTGCCTTGCACATTAAAAGGACTCAGAAGATATATACTGAGTAGAATTTTAAATATATTTTGGGGTGAACCTACCCACTAAAACTTAAACCTGGGCAATGACTTAAATGGGTTGTTCTCCCTGGCATGCCTCTCCCATTGTAAGAATTACCTGTCAGTGCCTTGTGAATTTGATTAGCATGCATTCATTCTCAAATATGTGCTCATCCTTAGATGAATCAATAAAATTTAATTTATTAATCTGTAAAACTGAGACCCAGACAGACCTTGACCTTTGGTAAGCTCACCACATAAAAATACACAGAAATCACAGCATAAAATAATGCTTCTAGTTAACCTTCCGAATGTCAATTTTCCACTGAACTTTTGCATTAGATCTAAGAGCCTCAATTAGATAAGGAAAGTCCGTGATAATGTGTTCAGTGCTACACTTCAAAATGATTAAGCGCTGAGTCTAGCCATGTGGGGGATCCCAGACATCTAAATGTGGAATTGTGTTGCATCTTAAATACCTTTTCTTGGTCTGCCTTGTAAAAATGCCTCTATCGGCTTTAGTTTCCACTCTGCTGAGTAGCAGCAAAGTGAGGGCCGAGCAGCCGAAGTTGCAAAGGGGAGCGACAGCATCAGCCACCTAACAGGGGCAAATGCAGCATATCCAGCTGCAAAGAGGAGAATCAAGTCAGTGCTTTGCTTCATGACGCCAGAGGCCTGGAGAGTAATGGGAGAACTCAAGGAGAGAGAGAGGCAAACCACCTGCCTCTTGACTGGCAACTGCAGCAGCCCCAGAACATCTCCATCCGCAAGCCTGGCAGGGCCTTCAGCTCTGAGCATGGTGCCTATTCCAGCCTCCAGACCCACACAGCCCCGGAGACCCAGTATACCGATTTGTATCTGGTGTATAGATCAGCTGATCCTTTCAGTGCCTGGAGAGGAGGAACTCATGTTGCCTCCTGCTGTGCTTGAATTTGGATTTGAGCCTTTAGGTCTAAAGGTGACCTCAGAATAGGAAAGGAAGCTGGAGGTGCTCCGCCCATCTCCCCTTATCCCACCCTGAAGGTCACTGCAGCTTTGGCTGGCATGTGGATCGATGACTTTTGCTATGATTACTGCATAGCAAATTATCACAAATGTAGTAGCTTAAAACAACACCCATTTACTACCTTACAGTTTCTGTGGGTTAGGGATCTGGGCACAGCTGATCTGGGTGTTTAGCTCAGGGTCTCACAGGCTGCTGTCAAGGTGTCAGCTGGGATAACCATCTCATCTGAGTCTTGGGATCCTCCTCCAAGCCTGGTTTGAAGAATCCAATTCTTTGTGGTTGCAGGCCTGAGGTCCCCATTTTCTTGCTGGTTGTTGGCTGGCAGTCAGCCTCAGTTCCTGGAGACTGTCCTCAGGACCTGGCCATGCGGCCCTCTCCACAGCGTGACAATTTGCCTTTTCAAGCTTCTTGTCTTTGTCAAGGGCTCACCTGATTAGGTCAGCACCACCTGGATAATCTTCCTTTTGATGAACTGAGATTCTAATGAGCAGGGAACTTAAGTGCATATACACTACCTCTTTCGCTGCATATATTATATATTATATTCACATTCTCGGCCATGTGAAAGGAGATGGGATTAAACAGGATGTGTGCATCAGAAGGTTTCTACCTTCTTAGGGGGCCATCTTACAATTCTGACTACCATGGTTTCTCACCTCAAGCTCTAGGTCTCTCTGCCTGAGGAATTTCTCTATTTATAGAAGCATTGGTGATTCTCTAAATGGAAGGAGCTTAACACCCTCAGGGGGCAACCCCAGCCAATGAGGGCAGGGAGCCAGTGGATTAATACCCTAGCTTCTTGCTCTCTTGTTGAGACCATGCTGAGGTGGCTTTGCCCAGTCCTGCCAAGGGTGCCCCAAGAAATTAATGCCCCTCTTTTTCAGAGCAGTAGCCCACCATGACTATAACTTTTACTATCTTTCCTTCCTTACCTGTCTAAATCTTCCACCTCCCCACCCTCACACACACATTTCCTGGGGTTGTCTCCTGTATATGCTACCTGCAAATTATTGTCTCTAAATCTGCTACTGTGGACACCATTGTAAGTCAAACTTGAACTTTATTCTTTGTGCCCACTTTGCCTTTCCTGTAGCAGCCCTGTAATCCTTTTTCATTCTCCTTAGGTCTCAGCTACCTCCCCTTACTCCAGCCCTCCTCCAGAAATGACCTAGCCTGCCTGAATGAACCTTCCCTTCTACCTGAAAGGAAGAGGGAGACTGCTTCTGCTTCTCTTCCTTCTGCATCAGGATTTCCTTCCTCGACCACCACTCTCAGGCCCTTTTCTAGAGTGTAGAGGAAGACGGGCTCTTCCCCTAGGCAGTCTTAGATTCCATCCTTTCTTTCTACCCTGGGACCTTGCTGAGGCTGCCATTTTGACCCTCTTCCTCCCAAGTCATCCACTCCTCTCCTTTCCACCAACGTAGACAAAGGCTCAAGTGCCGTCTGAAGTAACTCTTCAGTTCAGCCACCTTATAATGCTTCTAACCTGCATTACCTTTCCTCAAAACACAGTCTATGCTCTGAGCCTCCAATTCTGTAGTGGCCACAGAGTTCCCGTGCCCACGCCATCCCCTGCTGTCTCTGTGCCCTACCGATGATGCCTCCTCAGGCACCAAGGGACTCCCAGTTGCTGTCACTATAGCCTTTCTTGGCTTGGTTCTCATTCCCTCTGTTGTCCCTAGGGGATCTGAAGCTCCTGCTACTAACTGAAGCCCTCCTCTGTTGCCTGCCATGAAATCAGTTTCCTTCTCTTCCTGACAGCCCTTTTGACTTCCTTGTCTTCTCCTTTCTTCTACATGCCCAGGCATTGACATTCCCCAAACCTCTGCTCTCTCTGGGTCCACCCTTGGCAGCCTTGCCATCCTAATATCCTACTTGGGTCCCTGCTCCTGCTTCCCCTCACTCCTCATGGCTAAGGCTGCTTTGCTCTCCTCCCGGCTTTAGGACCAATTTGGTCCCTAGTCAGGGATGATTGAATTAGTGCTAAATCCATAGTTCCATAAAAGCAGCATCAAGGCAGACATGCTGTCAATGATCTTTGATGCCCTTCCTTGTTTTAGACGAGACTCTACTTTATTTGTGGGGCCAGGCCTCCAGGACCAGTAAGAGCACTTAGAGCTGATGCCATCGAGTGCACCTGTGAGGCCATGCTGACAGTTTGTCACAGATTATTTTATTTCACCCTTATGATGGTCATGCAAAGGTAGGAACTCTTTTCCCCACATTTACAAATGAATAACCTGAGGCCTAGAAGAATTAAATATTTGGCCCAGCTGGGCTTCCAGCCCTAACTGGATTTTCTTTTTGCTGTCTACACCGCTTTACTCCTACCCCTTAACCCCAACTCCAGTCCTTCTCCTAAGCTATACACCCACATCTTCACTGCATGGCACATGAATGCGCCTCTGGCCTGCGAAGAGTCCAGAAACAGACTTCCAATCTGCTCACTCCCCTGGGCTCTCCTCACACTGCCACTGGAGTGCCTCTCAGCGCCCTTCCTCAGATCCTCACTAACTCTGTCATAAAGGCCAGCATCCTTTCCTGGGGTCCTTGGAGGACAACACTCACCTGCCTTCTCAGGCCCCATTCCACCACTCCTCACGTGGTCTCTGCAGACACCCCGACTCCTCACTACTTTATAAACACACACACATACATACATATATACACTCTGGGCCCCTAGATTTTAGGGTGTGTGCTGCCAAAGTGAGCACTGTGCCTCTGGATTTTGCACATGCTCTTTTTTTCTATGGAAAATACTTTGCCTCTTTTCCAGATAGACTTCCATGAATCCCTCAAAACTTAGCTTCTAAGTGTCCCCTCTTTGGACAGTCTTCCCCATGTGCCCCCAGTTCCACAGTGTTCTCACAGCTACTTGTGTGTGTAAATGTTCTCATCGTGAACATCTCGAGAGGGGGACTCTGCATCACACATTTTTGAATCTCCAGGGCCCAGCACAGTGGTGCATTAGTGTTAGGCAGATGTTTATATAAAGTTTATCCAAAGTTTGTTCACATTCAGTGTTTTATTTGATCTTGACAATCAGACTGGAGAAGAGGAGCCTAAGTGATGATGGAGAAGGGACATGAGCCCAGGACATGGGAAGACTGACGGTGCTCCTCCAGGGAAAGCTGGGAAGATGGCGTTATTCCCGGCATTAGTTTGCAGGGCTGCTGTAACAGGTACTCCAGACTGGGTGGCCTAAACAACAAAAATGTATTTTCTCACAGTTCTGAGGCTAGAGGTCCTAGATCAGTGTTGACAGGGCTGGCTTCTTCTGAGGTCCCTCTCCTTGGCCTTCTTTTCCCCAGAGTCTCACATGGTCTTCACTTTGTGCCTGTCTGTCCAAATTTTCTCTTCTTATAAGGACGTCAGTCATACTGGAATAGGGCTCACCTTAATGACCACATCATAACTTAATTATTTCTTTTAAAGCTCTTTCTCCAAATACAGTCACATTCTGAGGTACTGAGGATTCAACACATGAATTTGAGGGTGGGATGGGAGGCATAATTCAGTCTATAATAATCCCATTTGGCAGATTGGAAGGTGATGACGGTCACATGGGTGGCCCTCTGACCATAACCATGTGCTGCCAGTAGAGGGAGTAGCCTCACTGTTTCTACCTCTCTGCCTACCTACAAGGCCTAAGGGTACCCAGGAAGGAATGTGGCCTTAGCCAATACCGTCCCTCTAGCCTCCTCACAAAGCCCAAGTCCATCCAGCAGGTCCACAGGTATCTCAAGCTCCCAGCCATCTTGCTTTGGACAGATAGAGTTGCTGATGGTGCCTCTCTGAAAGTCCTCCTGCAGAAATGTCCTCCCCTCCTCCAAACATCTTTATAAATGCCAGCTGTCTAAGGCTCTCCGCAACCAGTCTCCCTGCACACAGCCCTCGCCCTCCTGACCAGGCTGCCCCTAACATCAGCACTCCTTCCTCTTTGTTTCCCATGATGTCTCCTCTTGTTTTCTAATCGCTGACCCTTGTGGCCTTGTCACTGCTCTAATGCTGCTGGCACTCTGAAAGAGGCAGCTGGGTTTCACGCTCTCGTTCCTCATAGCCCCTGACTCAGCACTGGCCCCGTGATTGTGACTCAGTACGTACTGGTTGAAATGAATTGAAATGCATAGAAATGCTTTGTGCCTTATATTCACGTCACAGAGTTAAAAACAAAGCTTAAACTTTGGGAGCAAACCCTCAGTCTATCATTTTCTCCAGCTCTTTTCTGATTTCCTCCCTCCCCACCCTTCCCGAGGCTGAGGTGTGAGGGGACAGTGGGATATCTCTGGGCACATCTCAGGAGGCAGCTAACCTGCTGTGCCACAGCCCCAGCTGTCCCCACCCTCCTCTGTTATTCCCAGTCCTCTCCAGTGCCCACCTCATGCACACCTGCAGGAGTGTCTACATCTTTTCTCTCTTCCCTGTCCTCCCTTTTGAAACATGGGTCAACTCCTTCCAGGGCAGGATGGAGGTGACAGGGCCCTGTGGGGCCCAGGTGTCTCGCTTCTCCGAAAGGGGGATTCTCTGTCCCACTGGACATGTAGCATTGCCCACTTTTTCCAATTCTTCCCCATGCCTCAGGCCAATGTTTACGCCAACAGTGACATTTCATGAAGTAGGTCTCTGAAGCCCTCACTTATAGTTGAGTGTCTTGAGAATGCATTCTTTTATTAAAAAGTTAGGGAGTGCTACTCCTTGTTTTTTCCCCCTTGGGAATTCATGATCTAAACATTCACAATTAAAGGCTCTGAGAAGTACCAGAGTGAAGACACCTGTTTATGTTTCCTTGGCCCAGCTTTCCCTACTTTGTGGTTACTACCCTTCGTAGCTCCCCCCACACATGACAACTTTTAGCATCCTGGGCACTCATGTGAGACTCATGGGCTTAGCAGCAGGCTGAAAAGTGGGAAGTGTGTAGAGGAATGGGGAGACCTTGAAGAGGTGCCGTGACAATACCAGCAGCAGTAGCAGCAGTGGGTGACAGGGCCCGGCCTGTCAGCCAGTCTGCAAGCATCCAGATCAGTTTGTGACATGGAAGGGAATGAGACTCCCAGGCCACGTGTCCTTGGAGTACGGAATGGTTAGAGGCAGGAGGAGAAATGAAGTTTTATAAGTAGCAACCACAGCAGGGCCGCTGGAGGCATCATGCCTTCCCTCCAGGCCTCCGCTTTTCTTTCTGCCTGCCTCCAACACTTCACGACACACACTCCCTTTGCACACTTCCCATCTGGGGCTGCATAAAGACTCTGAAACCTGAAAGTCCAGCTCCCAGCTCAGGTCCACAGCGGCAGAGCAACCAAGCCCAGAGGCAGCAGTTAGGGTGCGGTGCTGCTGCGGGAGACAGAGAGCGGGCTTGCAGCTTTGGTATTCTGTTCAGAAAGTCTGTCGGAACCCATATCAATAGATTGATATTCTTTTGATGAAATTTCTCCCTGAGGCCTCAGGGAAGAGCCCTGGGAGGCAGGAGAGTACAAGGGAAGTAGCTTGAGTTCTCCGCAGTTTCTGTGCCTGAGAGAGTGCATGGGCTTGGCTCTTAGAGGAGAGTTGGGGGCAAAGGCAGTGCTCCCCAGAGGGAGGACCCACTGCTGTCTTTGTGTGTGCTCAGAAAGCCCTGCCCTGCTGCCTTCATTCCTCCTGCCCTCCATCCTGGTAGGCAGCAGGGTGGAGGCCGTGTGTGCTGGTGGGGTGGCCTGAGTGTAGATCTCAACCAGGGAAACCCTACTGGCTGTAACCCGCAGCCTTTGTTGGACAGCATGTCAGAGCGCTCTGATCTAATGGAAGGGATGGGGTACCATTGGTTTAATGACGGGATTGCAATACTGCCAAGCAGGGATCACGCTGCTGAGGTGGATATGTCCTATGGAACCCAGCTGAGTTGCAATTACAGAGATAGATTTTCTGCTCTTTTTGTAGCTCATAATTAATATGGAAGCCTGAACAGCATGCATGGTGAGAAGACCCAAATACAGACAGTTTGGCAGCTTGAAGAGACAGAAGAGGCAGAATATATAGCACAAAACCCCCTCAAACTCCCTGTACCCCCTTTCCTTTCATTGCTGCATGTGCTTGTACATTGGTCTGCCCCAGCCCCCGAGAGTTGCCCATTTCCAGAAGGCAGGAGAAGAGAGTTTGGTGAGAAGACATGGCCTCGTTGTGAATGCGATGGGCATGGGGACCCTGGGGGAACTGGACACCAAGAAAAGACCGCAGTGGATGCTGCTATCCTGGGCACCTGGCAGACTCAGGTTCAGGTCCCACACTTGCTGGTCTTTGGCAGGTTTATCAACTCATCAGTCTTGATTTTTTTCATCTGTAAAATTAGATCGTGATGCCTACACTCATTTATTTAACGAATAATATACATACATACATACATACATGCTGAGGTGTGTACTAGAGGCTGAAAGTAAAGCAGTAAAGAAATTGTAAGGTCTCTTCTCTTAAGATGTTTATACTCTAACATGGGAAGATGAAAAACTGAACAATTATATGTTTCAAGTGGTAATAATTTAAGAAGAACAATAAAGCAGGGTGAGGGGCTAGAGAATGACAGGGTACGTGTGGGGGTGATTATTAAAGGATGGCTAAGGAAGGTGTATTTGATAAGGTGAGACTTGAGCAGAAACCAGAAGAAAATGAGGTGGCATACAGATATCCAAGCACGAGAGAGAGCAAGTTCAAAGGCACCAGGGGTGGGAAGAGTGACTGGCAAGTTCAAGGAATGTGAAGATGCTCTGCATGACTGGGGGCGTGGAGATGAGGAGAGTGGAGGAAAGAGGCAAAGAGATTGTGTGTGCGCATGTCTGCCTGTGCAGGAGGCAATCAGATCACATGGGCCTTACGGGGTTACTCTAAGTGACATGGAAAGTCCTTGGAGGCCTCGATCAGAGAAGCAACATGGTCTGATGTATATTTTATATTTTATTTTTTAAAAAGATTTTATTTATTTATTTATTTTTAGAGAGAGGGTAAAGGAGGGAGAAAGAAAGGAAGAGAAACATCAATGTGTGGTTGCCTCTCACGTGGGTCCCACTGGGGACATGGCCCACAATCCAGGCATGTGCCTGACTGGGAATTGAACCAGTGACCCTTTAGTTTTCAGCCCACACTCAATCCACTGAACTACACCAGCCAGGGCGGTGTGTATTTTAGAAGAATCACTCTGCCCACTTAATGGAAAGTAAATTTTAACATTGTAAATGGAGAAGCAGGAAGACTAGTTGAGTCTCTTGCACCTTCAGGTGACAGATGATGATATCCTTGATTATGGCAATGGTGCTAGTGGCGACAGTCAGGGCCTTGATGTACGCTGTAGGTAGAACCTACAGGATTTGCTGATATGTGGGGTGGGATGTGTGTGTAGTGAAACAGGACAAAACTTCAAGATTTTGTCCTGACAACTGGTAAAATGGGGTTGTCATGTATTGACATGAAGAATAAGGTGGGAGAGAATCTTTAAGTTGGAGGAATCATGAATTTGACTTTAGCGTATTAAGTTGCAGGTGTCTGTTAGACATCCAAGTGAAGGTGATGAGTGGACAGTTGCATATGAGAGGCTGAGGCCCAGGACAGAAGTTGGGGCTGGGATATAAGGTTGAGAATCATTAGTGTTTCGATAGTTTTTAAGAATCTAGGGACTACATTATATCATTAAGAGAGTGAATGAGGATAGAAAATAAATAGCATTTGGTGGATACTCCAATGTCTAAAAGGGGGAAAAAAAGAAAGAAAGAAAAAAAGGAAGAAAAGGAATCAGAGAGTCTGAGAAAGTGTGCTTGAGACAGGACATGGTACATAGTACAGAGTAGGTCCTCACTAAAATCATCGCTGCTACCACCATCGTAATCATCAATATTTTTTATGGCCAGAGTACTGGAAAAATGAAGTTTCAAGCACAAAAAGCAAGAGTTCAGGAATGTGTACATTATCTACTTCCTTCTCTTTTCCTTCTCTTTCCTGTTTGGTTCCCCATCACCCATGGTCTCAGACTTCCATCTATATAAAACAAAACAATAAAAAACCTTTGGATACATTAAAATGGTAAGCCCACAACTCTCTTTGAAACATTCCAGAAAAGCTGGGGTCTTTGGGTAGCTGGTAGGGTGAAGAATCACTGAACAGGGCATAATAGGGAGAGTCATGAAACTGGATCTGACTTTCTCCTCTTCCTAGGTGTGACCTGAGGCAAGTCAGTCCATGCCTCCTGTTCTTGAGGAGGAGGGAGAGCTCCATCCAGGAGGGAATACTGCCCAGCTCCTCAATTGTCCTACTCAGATGGCATCTCTGCCATTTGCTTTTCTTGTTTCCAAAGCATATGGATCCTAGTCTTAATTGTTAAAGTGAGATAATGGTTTCTTTGTTTTCCCTTGGATACCCTAAACTTGAATTGTTCAAACTTTTATTTTTAATAGAGAACATTTCAAAAAAATTTTTTTAAATCTTTTTTTAAAATTGTTGTTCAAGTACAGTGGTCTCCATTTCCCTGCCACGACTTTCCCCTGCCCCACCCACCCCACCACCCACCCTCCATCCTTCCCCTCTTTGGCTTTGTCCATGGGTCCTTTATATATGTTCTTTGATGATGAACATATATTCCTTCCTTCCCCTATTATACCTTTCCCCCATCCCCTCTGGTTACTGTAAGTTTGTCCTTTATTTCAATGTCTCTGGTTCTATTTTGCTGGCTTGTTTGTTTTGTTGATTAGGTTCCACTTATAGGTGAGATCATATGGTATTTGTCTTTCACTGCCTGGCTTATTTCTCTTAGCATATGCTTTCCAGTTCCATCCAGGCTGTCGTGAAGGGTAGTAGTTCCTTCTTTCTTCCTACCGCATAATATTCCATTGTGTAAATGTACCACAGTTTTTTGATCCATTCATTTACTGATGGGCACTTAGGTTGCTTCCAGCACTTGGCTATTGTAAATTGTGCTGTTATGAGCACTGGGGTGCATAGATTCTTTTGAATTAATGTTTCAGGATCCTTAGGGTATAATCCCAACAGTGGAATTATGGGATCAAAAGGCAGCTCTATTTTTGGTTTCTGTTCAGACTTTTCAATACTCACAAAGTCTGTGAAAGAAGTACCATTTAGGGGAGATTGTCTCAGGTGCCCCCCATCCCATCCAGCCCCATCGGCTCTCTGAGACCTGTGGATTTTGAAGTACCAGTCCTGTTTTCTGGTGATTTTCAACATTCAGGTACATGATGACTCCTACAGAAGCATTGTCATTAGACTGAGGAGGTGCCACTTTGAGGCCCCTGGCCAGGGTATTTGGCCTGATGCTTTCTCAGCATCAAGGAACAACCATCTTTCTCAACAAGGACTCTGCCTCATCAGGAGCAGAGCCACACTAAGCACTGAAAAGGTTCTGAACACCAGCATCTCCCAACACAGTGGGTGGAGGACATGTCTGATTATTCAGAATAGAACAGAAGCTTATGCCCAATAAACATGAAAAGATGTTCCATTGCACTACCTATCAAAGAAATGCAAGTCATAAATCTGTAATTTTTTTCTCATTTAATTCGTAGAAAGTTGAAAACCCCCACAAAATTTGCTGCTGGGATGTAGGGGAAAGGATGTTTTCATTTGTTTTTGCTGGTGGGGATGAAAATTGGTGCAAACCTTCTGGAGGGTAATACAGCAATTTGTGTTTCAACAGCCTTAAAATGTTCATACACTTTGAGCTAGTAATTTTGCTTTTAGGATTTTATCTTAAGGCTATAATCAAATTTATGGACAAGATTTATGTTCAAGAATATTTATCTCAGCCATTAGTATAATAGGAAAAAATATTAGAAAACACCACAATAGGGGGTTGGCTAAATAATTGATGGTACAACTAAAGAATGGTAAACAGTTCATTCATTAAAAATGATTTTCTCAAAGAATAATTAATGATGGAATGATGAAAAAGCAAGGCACAAAATACCAGATGGAGTATTTGAATTTTGTTAAAATTTTAATAATACATGTACAGGAAAAATGATTAAAATAACAGTGGGGATTGGATTACCGGGCCATTTTTCCTTTATATATTTCCATGTTTGGCGTTTGCAACAAAGTATCACACATCCTCTCTGAGCCTCAGTTTATTGCTCTGTAAAATGAGACTTGTCATGCCTGCTTTGCAGTGTGGTTGGACAGTTCAGAGACAATATTTGAAAGTACCTGTCATCAGCCCATTGTCATACTCAATGAATGGTTATAATAGCATTGTCTGCAGTTGCCAATGACACATCCTAGTTCAGAGATTGGTCCATAACCATTGCTAAGGTTATTTCCCCCATTTGCTTTTATGGAGACAACAAAAGGATTAATTGAAAAATCTAAGTCACTTTTACTGAAGTTCTAATATTAACCTTCTGTCCTTCTTTTTTCCCCCAGGAGGACTGGTGAAACTCAGCATTTTGTATCCAGTGCAACAATCATTCTCAGCCACTTCAGAGTTCTTCTCCTTCAAAATCCAGGCTCTGAGGGTCTTCAGCACCTTATCATTTACCTTATCTCACAGTATTCTGCTGAGATTGTGCAAGCTGCATAGTTGCCGATCAGAAAGATTTCTAGTTCCTGCAGCTGTAGCAGTTCACAGTACTGTTTTAAGCAGTCATTGTGGATAGAGGCTTTTCCTTAGTGCTCTCTGCAAAATGCCTGTTGCTTTCCTCTGTAAGAATCAGTTTTATAGCTCTCTTCTCTTTCTCTGTGAGGTCTCTCTGGGACCCACATTCTCTTGAGCTGAAATTTATACTTGGGATAAAATAACTTTCAGATGGGTCAGAGTTTAAAAGAATCCCCCACTGTGCAAAAAATTTTAAAACGTGCAAAATACACATCCTATGAGACACTATTAATAACCCTCTCTAGCTGACATGGCCAGAATTTTATTATTTAACCAGTTCACACCTAACATCTGTGAAAGCCCAGCTAATGGGATCAGTTCTGAGCCTCGAATGGGTGCCCAGAACATGTGAGAAGGCCGAGGTAACTGGAAATCTGCCTTCTTTATGTATAAATATTGGGTATCTTCTTTTCAGAGTGACGCATTCCCAACCCATCTGACTTATGCTGAGGGAAAACACATTGTCAGCAGCCACAGTGACTAGTATTAGGTGGAAGCTACAGAGGATGAGGGCTATGGTGGGAGATACTTTATTACTTATTGGTGTCTGAGGATGAGCTCCTGACTTGATAAGACATGCTGTCTTATAAAAATGTCATGCAACTAACACAGTGAAGAGCTAAGCAGACTAGGGTGGCCCTTCCCCAGGGTCTCTGGCATTGACCATTTAAAAATGAGAACACCCTACTTCCTCTCTCGGAAAAGAACTAAGAGGAGCATGAATATCATGGTTGGGGCTGCACAGTTTCCTTTCTACTCCTGTTCAAGTCCCAGATTCAGGCTGTGAGGAGTGTGGTGAGCTGTGGGCTCATGCGCATGGTTTGTGTGTACGCGCATGTGAGTGGCAGATGGGGAAGCCCCCTGTTTCAGTCCACTCTGGCCAGGCCACCTTAAACTCTAAGTTAGTGCTCTGGATTCCAGTTGTTATCCTTTCACTAAAATGTGAGGTGCCTTCTGACCTTTATTCATCCTTATCATGGGGATGATACCCACTGACTTTCTGCTTCCCAGGGATGCTGTGCAGTCTCGGGGAGCTAATGGAGAGCCCTAAAAAAATCAGTGGTGCCCACAAGTGGAATTATAATGCCCAAGATAAGCTTCACTCTTTTTAATTTATTTGAGAAAAAAAAAGTCTGGCTTCTCTTTGATGCCACCTGCTCAGGAGACGTTCACTTGTAATAGGATTACAGAGATTTTTATTATATAAACAATGTTTATTTTGTTCTCTTTATGAAATAATTTATTCTTACTGTAGGGAATTCAGAAAATACTGAAAATATAAAGAGGAAAATTTCACTCTTAATCCCATCACACAGAGGTAACTACTTTTAGTATTTTTGTGTGTTTGCTCTTTAGCTGTGTGTTTGGCTAGATAACTGTATGAATTAAAAATACACAGAAAAATTTACAGTGGGCCATATCCTTCTTAGGGCAAGGGGGTGTCCTGTAGACTGTGTCTCTAGCTACCATCTGGGGAATTAGGAAGGGCAGAGTTCTTTAGTTGGTTGGTTGTCTTCTAGAAAATAGTTCTTGCCATTCTGTATCCAGAAGGAAGATGATTCTATTATCTGCTGATGACCACAAACCCATGGGCATTTTCCTAAACCTGAATGCGTATGAGACCCAAAGAAAGTTTAAGCAATTTTTAATGAAAAACTTTGGATAGTCAGCCCAGTATTGAAGCCCTGATCAAACTATTTCACTTTCTTGAACCCAACCAAGGTTGTCTAGGCATTTTTGGGAGAAGACATGGGTGGGTGGAGTGTGAGTGTGTATTCCACATTATACTCCTTTTCCTAACTTTTTAAAATTTTTCTGGCACATAGGATTTACGGCCAAGATGGAGATATAGGTAGACACACTGTGCCTCCCTGCACAACCAAAATTAAGGACAACAAAGATTTAGAAACAAGAAAAACCAGAACTGACAGAAAATTGAACTATATGGAAGTCCACCAACAACCATTCATCCAGACTGGTAAGAGGGGTGGAGTCATGGCAGGAAAAAGTGGAGGTTGGTGGACCAGGTGTGCAGGCAGCGGCTGGCAGATCCCAGGCATACAGGTGGTGGCTAGCAGACCCTGGGCACGGGTTGGCAACACACAGACCCAGTGAGGCCGTGCAAAGTGGCTGGCTGACCAGGCATCCCCACATTCGTGCACAGATAATCCAGGTGAAGGGGAAGTGGCAGAAGGGACTGGAATCCGAGAGAGAGAGCGAGCAAGAACCTTTGTTCCCTCTTGGACCCTGCCCCACATACAGTGTCACAACCCAGCGACTGGGCTACCCCACACTGGGGAACACCTAAGGCTCCACCCCTCACTATGTAACAGCTGCAACCAGACCAAAAAAAAAAAAAACACCCAAAAATGGCTCAAATGGGAGAACAGATCAAAGACCCAGAGTCAATTCCTCTAAGCAACCAAGAGATAGCCAACCTATCAGATGCACAGTTCAAAGCCCTGGTGATCAGGATGCTCACAGAATTGGTTGATTTTGCTCACAAATTAGGTGAACAAATGAAGGCTACAATAAGTGAAATGAAGGAAAACACACAGGGAACCAATAGAGATGGGAGGAAAACTGGGACTCAAATCAATGGAGTGGACCAGAAGGAAGAAACAAACAACCAAACAGAAAAGAATGAAGAAACAAGGGTTCAAAAAAATGAGGAGAGGCTTAGGAACCTCCAGGACATCTTTAAATGTCCCAACATCCATATTGTAGGGTACCAGAAGGGGAAGAAGAAGAGCAACAAGTGGAAAACTTATTGAACAAATATTAAAGGAGAACTTCCCCAATCTGGCAAAGGAAATAGACTTCCAGGAAGACCAGGAAGCTCAGAGAGTTCCAAAGAAGTTGGACCCAAGGAGGAACATACCAAGGCACATCATAATTCCATTAGCCAAGATTAAAATGAAGGAGAGACTTCTAGAAACAGCAAGGGATAAGGGCATAGTCACCTACAAAGGAGTTCCCATCAGACTGTCAGCTGATTTCTCAAAAGAGACCTTCCAGGCAAGAAGGGGCTGGAAAGAAGTATTCCAAGTCATGAAAGGCAGGGACCTACATCCAAGATTGCTCTATCTAGTGAAGCTGTCATTTAGAATGGAAGGGCAAATAACGTACTTCCCAGATAAGGACAAGTTAAAGGAGTTCATCATCACCAAGCCCTTATTATATGAAATGTTAAAGGGACTTACCTAAGAAAAAGAAGATCAAAAATATGACAGTAAAAAGACAGTTGCAGGTGACTTTCTTCTACAATATCAAAAATGAAAATTGTGTCACTACCAAATAATTATGTTCCTTAATAAGATAACTCTTTTATTCTTCATTTTAACATAACTTTGACCCCTTTTCTTTCCATGTCATGACTGAGGCCTTTAGTAGGCTAACCATGCTGTTCCTCCCCACCACAAAGTGTCCTTACTTTAACTGACAATGGATATAACCTCTTTGCTTTTTCTCTAAGGTCAAGAATTCCCTTTGACCCTGAGGGAGAGGTGAGCATGATTCTGATGGTAGAAAAATGTAGAAAAATGAAGTTCCTTCTGCCAAAAGGATGAGCAATAGGGGAATGTTGTTGATTAACAGCTGTTACCAGTCTTTGCCTCCCTCCCTCACTCCTTCTTCTCGGCCAGGGAGACCTGTCCTGTAGGCTTGGGTGCCACACCGGGGAAAAGAAGGAAAGGGAGAACTAGAGGCAAGTAGGCCAATGAGGGAGAGCTTGTGAGAGAGTTTTTGAGAAATAAGTATGCAAGCAGCTGCTGTGGTAAGACAGTTGGACAGAAGAGTAAGGGGGAATTTAAAAAATAATCCTGTGATCTATAGATCCCCTTCAAAGACTCTAAGGAAAGCATCTGAGTTATTTTACAATTGCTTTTTAGTTGCTAGGCTCTGCAGTCAAAAAAAGAGTTAAGTTTATTTAACTTTATATCATATCCCCATGTCATTAAGCACAATTTTAAAGATGTGTTTTAATGGCTGTGTCATGTACCATAATTTATTTAACCAGTTTCTTACTTTTGGATAATTTCAACTATTTTGTTGTTTTTGAGTATATCTATGGTCAATATTTTTATCTGTAATTCTGAGTATGTCACTTTGTCAGAGCAATTGATGGTAGTTGTCACAAATGACTTAAAATCTCAGTGGCTTAGCAGGTGAAAGGTTTATTTTTTGTTCACTTTACTGCCTGGTGTTGGGAGTGGGGGAGCTCTGTTCTTTGCAGTTATCAGGAACTCAGGCTCTTTGCGTGCTGTGGGTCTACCCGTACCATGTCCTCAGAGGCCTGCACTGGGTCCTCTGATATGGAAGACAGGGAAGAAGGAAGCCTGGAGAAGGCACATCTGCTCTTGACCTCCTCAACTCAGAGATGACACCTACCACTTCTGCTCCTAGTCCACTGGTGAGAACATGACACATGGCTCCATCTAGGTGCAAGGGGGCTGTGGGAAGTACAGCGGTATGGTTACCTACCAATTTACTCTCAGATCTTTAAAATACAAAGGGTTACATTCCTGGAATCATTTGCCAATAGTAGATAATTGTCCTTTGGTATTCTTTTTCACTTATAAAGGCATCGAGCTCAAGTCTTGCCACATGCTCTTCCCAGGCTCTTTCTCTAGCCCATGGCCCCTTTGTCTTCTCAGAAGCTTTGGTGGGATACAGGAGACCATCTGGAAGAAGGAGCTCATACCTGCTTCAGAACTCACATGTGTGTACCCAGGTTCCCAGCTCCTTCCCATATCTGATGCTGGCTTATTTCCCCAGGTACAGAGTGAAGCTGTAGTTGACTCCATGGGTGTTTCAAGGCCCCAGATTCCAATACTGAAGGGTGACTCCTTGCCCTTGTGAAATGTCACTAAATTTCAGGACCTTTGACTGGAAGGGATGGTGGGAAGGGGAAAGGTGGTATCAGGCAAAATGCACTGACATTTTAAACATAACTGACTACTATGGCCCCTGGTAATGGCTTTCCTAACTTCGCAGATGGTCCCTGAGATTGAGCATCAGGACTATTAAGTGCTAATTGAGTTGAAAAGTTTCCTCCTCACGCTCTAAAGTTTTCAGGCAATGAAAGGCTCCTGGCTGGGTATGGAGTTGTGTGTTGAGGGCAACATGGTCAGCTGCCTCTGTCCACCCCTGCTGTTGGGTCATCCTCTCCATCTTGACAAAGTGGGTTTGCTAATCATGAACAAAGATGTTTCTTTTTAAGCCGAATCCCATTGCTGTGGCTGCTGAATCAATCAGTACTTTGGAGTGAGCTGTTTGCCCTCAGAACGACTGGTGCCGCAGCCCCAAAGCTCACAGGACTTGAACATGTGCCCTGTGCTCTGTTTGCTCTGTTTCCTCAGATGATCTGATTCAGCAATCCTGCAGCGTGACATTTCCTGGAGAAAACTTCAGGGGATTTTCCCAGGATCAGGGTAATTCTTTTCTTGGGCCACAGGAGAAAGATCCTTTGTGAAACTCTCGTTTCCATGTGCATCCCCATCCCCTGTTGTCTTATTCTCTCTTGCTTCTCCCACTACGCTCCTCCCCCACCCCACCCCAACCCCGCCCAGGAGAAGATCTTGGCATCCAATCCAAAACAACCTTCATTAAATAGTGAGGAAGCAGAGCCATGAATTGGTAGGGAGTTGATGTTGCTGGTAGAACCTGTCCCTCTCCACTCCCAGTCCTATGCCTTCCTCAGCCTTTGTGTTGTCACCTCCTGTTCTTTGAAGAAGGCCTTTGCCATGTTTGGAAAATACAAAGCCAGGCATGGAGGAAGCTTTCTCCGTTTAGAAAGCAGGAAGCGTGAGTGCTGCTGATGTTCTCTCTGAGCCCTGGCGTCACAGGCTGGGTCTTGTTTCTTCTTGGGTGTATTGTGTGAAATTCCTGGAATTTCCTCTAAAATTCCACTGAACCTCTGCATCTGTGCTTCTGGACAGCCGCTGAGAGAAATGAACAACGGCAATAACACCTGCCACTTACTGAATGCTGATGTTGTCAGGGGGACCTGGCCGTGCAGGACAGTAGATGGCATTTGTTGAGCTCTTACTGTTGTGAGAAGTGCTTTCTGTGTGTTCAACCATTTAACTCTTCCAGCCACACTGTGAGTTAGACCCACTAAAGTCCTTTTGATTGAAGTGAGAACTGAGGCTAAGTGATTAAGTAACTAGTAAAAGTTGATTTTTTACTCCCTACACTAGTATATGTTACAAACTATTTAATATACATATATACTACATAACATACATATACATTACATATGCAATATATACTTATACAGTACACATATTATCTACTTCATGTATTATGTATTTTTTATAATCTTTGCAAACACCTTGCAAGGTAGGTGTTGTATATTAATTTCATGAATAAGGATGTAGAAGCTCTAATGACCTGAGGGGAATTTATGTAATCCTTCTTTGAAAAAAAGTCTGTGTTCTTTCCCTGCTCAAAAACATTTTTTGGTCATGTGACCTAACTCTCCCTCAAGGTTATCACTAAAGCAGAAAATAAGACACCAATGCTTTTCTAGAAATTACCAAAGGGCAGAATTTATGCAGGAAAAGTGAAAAGGGGTTTGTAGAGTTGGTTAATGCACCCACTGGCTCAGTTAGCCTTGGAAGACAGACCTACTTTTCGGAAACCGCTCTAGGGAGGAGTGGGCCTCAGTCCAGAAGAGAAGCGTATCTCAGACCACAGGGGCTTTCAGAAAACTGAGCAGAGGACTCTTCTGCGAATTGTTAAACTAATCAGAAGTAAAAAATCCTTTTCTGAGCATTGTCTTGTTTTTTAAAAAAAACACAAGGGGAAAGTACTTTATATGTCCTGTTTAGACATAAAGTTTGCCATGTAAATTTCAGTTAGGCACAGTTTGAATTACAAGGAACACTGGCTTTTAGAAAACAGATAATGGTGTAAATTGGGATTATATAAATACAAACTTTGTTAATTAAAAAAGAAATACACAGAATCTGTTCAAATCATAAACTTGGCTTTATGAGAAAGATTGAGAAGGGAACCATTTTATTTAAATAAAGAGGAAGTTTCAAGCAATAGTTAGCAGGTGGGAATCCCTAATTTGTGTGCTAACATTGCAGCAAGTTAATAAAATGACCTCAGGGAAAGATCAGAGTGGTGTGTTACAGAATTCTGGAACCATAGCGACGTTGGAGAGCTTCCAGTCCAACAATCTCAACATAAAAATGCGGAAATTGAGGCCTGGAGAGGAGGCAACCTCTCTGCTCACAAAAATATAGCTGTTGTGCACAAAACTCACTTAAATATATATATTTTTTGAAGAGCTGTGTGGATGAAGAGAAAAAAAGGTGAAAAACATTGGCTTCTCTAGCCTTTGGCCCTATCTCCCTAATATTGCACTGTTTGCTTTTTAAACCCTGGTTTCTCCCTGTATTTGACATTTTTTTTGATTAGTTATAAATAATAAGGTCTCACTAAATGACAAAGTCAAGAACTTTAAACACTATTTTATTTATTTTTGAAACAATGTGCATAGGACACAAAATCAAAAAAGGACAGAAAGGGTAGACGTAGGTAGGGAATGGTCTCTGGTTCAGGGAGGTGAGCTCCCCTTCCTCCAGGGCCTGCAAGCCGGCCCCGTGCGGCCTCTGCGGGTACCCTGTGCATGGACTGACAAGCATGTGCACATGGAGACACACACTTCTCTTTTTCTTTCTGTTTTACAAAAATGTCAGCACACTATTTATGGTGTTTTTCATCTTGCTGTTATTATGGAGCAACATACCTTACCTTGGGAATTGCTAACATAATTAGGTCTTGTTAAACTGCTTCTTTCTTTTTAAATGGATACATAGTCTTTTTCTTTTTTTGTCTGCAAGCACTAGAATTTACTTAACACATTTGGGTCATGTTCTCTCTTTTGTGATTTCAAACCATGATGTGATAAATATTTTTGTACATACATCATTCCACACACGTGGGAATATAGCTGTGGTATGAATTCCCAGAAGTGAAATTATGAGCACAAAGAGTATGTCTTATGTTTTGTTAATATTGCCAACTTTCTGTACCACTAGCAAAGAATGGGGTACCTGTTTCCCACACTGTGGTCAACACGTAGCATTATCAGGGTTTAAAAAATGATTTAGTCTGGATGAAATTATGGTAGGTCCAAAAGTATGCAATCGTGGTTTTCACTGGCATCAAGAGTCCAGTTGAACATCCTTATGTTCAAGAGTCTTCACAGAAGTAAATATTCTTTCTTTTGCTTTTTTTCCTTACTGATTTTTGGCCTTTTGTTGATTTATTTAAAAAAAAAAACCCTTTATGTATTAAGGAACCTAGTTGTTTATCTCTACTGTTATTTGAAAATATTATCTTCATTTTGGTACTTGCCTTCTGATCTCATTTTTGATATGCCCTCACCCCACTAGCCCTGCAGAAGCTTTTTTATTATTGTGAGCAAATGTGTGGTTTTCTTCTTTTTTTAATCTATGTTTGGATTTTGCATCATAGTAACACTTTCCCCTTTAAAAACTATAATACAAAATATCCCCATAGTATACTTTAATTACTTTTAGCATTTCCATCATTGTTATAAAATGTTTGACCCATCTGAACATTGTTTTATATAGAATATGCACTAAAGGACATATTTTCATTGTTTCAGATGGCAACCCAGTTGTCCCAGTATCATTTATAGGATGAACTACGTTCCTCCATTGATTTGGAATGCTACCTTTATTACATGAAATTGAGTCTGCTTCTGGCCTTTCTATTTGGAGTCATCAGTTGGTCTGTCCAATCAAGAAACAGTGTAACATTCTTTTAATTCTTACAGCTTACAATGTATTTCAGTAGTTGGTAGGAGTCTGCTTTTTAAAAATATCCCTCATTCTTCTTGCTTATTTATTTTTTATTTTAAAGGATAGAGCTCTAATATGGTTGTGTGTGCGCCCCCTTCTCAAAATACTGTGGATTGCATTATTTTATAGATTACTTTGGAGGAGAGTTGACATCTTTATAATGTTGCATATTTCTGTTTGAGAACATGGCATGCCTTTTATTTATTAAATTGTTAATTTATGTTTCTCCACGCATTTTAAAGTTTTAATCACATTGATATTATACATTTTTAATGTATGTATTTTAACTTTACTGTTACCTTTATTTTATTATATCTTCCAGATAATTTTTTATTTTTATTTATACAAAAATTGCTTACTGTGGTGTAATAATTCTATTCTTAGTTATTTTTATCCATTTTAAAATTTGTATTATTTGTTACTTTGTTTTCTTATGTTATTTAGATATACAATAATATCATCACACATAGTAACATATCTTCATACCTCTTCTTTCTTTTATATAATTATATAGGTTAGTGTCTTCAGAACAACGTTAAATAAAATCGGTTACAATACATATGTGTCTTTTTTTGACTTGACTTTGTGGTGTTATCTATATGTGGATACATGCAAATACAGGAGTTTTAGGAATTTAATACTTTTCATAAAATGCCTGTCTATTTTTAGTTCATAAAAATTTTTCATCAGAAATTGATGGTGAATTTTATAAGCACTCTTTTGAACTCTGTGGTAATTATTATATAGTACTTTCTCATTTGCTTGTTTGATTCATTCAACAGGTGAACACCTATTGTAGGTCCCAGGGAATATCCAAGTTATGGGGAATAAAGTAATGAGCAGAAAACACAGGTGTCTACTTGCTTGTAGTGCAGTGATAGTTTGATCTATTTTGATATAATAATTACATAGTAAATTATGTTAATTAATTTTCTAATCAAATTATTTTCATTTTTATAGTAAAATTCACTTAGCTGTGGAGTATTATTCTTTTAATGTATTACTTGATACTTTTTATCTTGTATTCTATTTAAATTTTTTACTTTAGAATTAGCCTATATTTTGTGTGTGTTCTTTTCAGATTTTGTTATCAGTATTGTTTTTTTCTTTTGTAGAAATATTTAGTTGATTTTTTCTGTTTAATATGCTTTGGGTCAGTTATAATACCACCTTTGTATCTTTTTCTTAAATCTGTGATAGTATTCCTCTGCGAAACCAGCCAGGCTGGCACCTCTTGTGGACATAGTTCTTTCACAATTTTCTCTGTTTATTTTATGGTAACTAGTCTATTTGGATTTACTACCTTGTCTAAGTTACATTTTAGTTTCATAATTTTTGGTGTGTCTGGGTTTTCAAGTTTATTTGCATAAGTCTGAACAAAATATTCTCCTTTGATTATTTAACTTCCCTTTTATTTGAGGTTATATTATCCTTATCATTTTTATTTTGAATAATTGTGCTTCTCTCTTTTGCTTGATTAGATAAATTAGCAGTTTATTAATTTTATTGTTTGCTTCTGTCAAAGAATTATTTAATTATGTATTAGTTCTTCCATTTTAGTCTTCCAATTTATTGATTTCTGGTTGTAATTAATTACTGTTTCTGTTTATTTTAGGTAATTTTTAAAATTTCTAATTTGTGGTATGTTTACTTTTTTCAGTCATTTTTTACTACTTACATATGTATTTAAGGCATTCTTGTTTATTAATGCATTCTTAAGGAATTTTCTTCAAAGTACTGTTTTAACTGTTTCCAATAGTTTCTATTACATAGTGCTTTTTAAAAATATGTATAGCTAAGAGTGACCAATAGTAAATTGACATATGTTCCCATAAGGCTAGAGTCAATTTTATAATCTTGGAAACTTGATTAGAGGAATAAACATTGAGACATAGATGTATTTGAAATAATTTACTCTTCAAATATTTGGGAGAATAAGATTGGATCAGATCAAGATAAGTTTGATAATATTTAAAGTATCTAATTATATTTACTGTTTGATTTCCTTAATACATTGTTCACTGTCCCCCAAGAAAAGGAAATTACTACTATCTTTGGTCTCCAAATGTCCTTTCAAATAACCATTTTATGAGAAAGGAGCTGACTATTTTATAATCCATAAGGAAGAAACCATAAGCTACTTCATGGCAGTATATTGTAATCAAGGAGAATTTACCTAAAAGGTAGTAAATAGTCCAGCAAACTTTTATGTGTACATTAACAAGAAGTAATGCATTGTTCTCATGTGACACTATTCAGGCTCAAAATACATTTCATGTCCAGCACTCCACTGATAAATTCAGATACATTAGCTCATGTATAATCCTCCTCTTATTTTAATGTGGACATTGATATACATTTCAAAGTTATGGAAATATTTATTCTAGTTCTGTGAAATACATCATTAGAATCTTGATAGAAATTGTATTGATTCCATAGATTTCTTTGGGTAGCAAGGACATTTTAATGATGCTAATTCTTCCTATCCAGGAATATGCTATATGCTTCCACTTATTTATTTCTTTTTAAATTTCTTTTTTCAATGTCTTATAAATTTCCAAGTACAGGTCTTTTACATCCTTGGTTAGATTTATTCCTAGGTATTTTATTCTTTTTGAAGTAATTGTGAATGAGATTGTTTTCTTAATTTCCCTTCCTGTTAGTTCATTATTAGCACATAAAAATACAACTAATTGCTGAATATTAATTTTGTATCATGCTACTTTGATGAATTCATTTATCAGTTCTGGCAGTTTCTTGGTGGAATCTTTGGGGTTTTCTATGTACAGTATCATGTCACCTGTAAATAAAGACAGTTTTACTTCTTCCTTTCCAATTTAGATGAGTTTTATTTCTTCTTGTCTGATTGCTGTGTCTAGAACTTCTAGTACTATGTTGAATAAGAGAGATAAAAATGGACATCCCTCTCTTGTTCCTGATCTTAAGGGGAATGCTTATTGTTTTTGCCCCTTGGGTATGATGCTGGCAGTGGGTTTGTCATACATGGCCTTTATTATGTTTAGGTATTCCCACTTTGCTAAGAGTTTTTAATCATAAGTCAGTGTTGAATTTTATCAAATGCTTTTTCTGTATCTATTGATATGATCATGTGTTTTTTATCCTTCATTTTGCTTATGTGGTGAATTATATTTGTTTGGTTTGTTAATGTTGTATCAACCTTGCATTCCTGAAATAAATCCCACTTGACTATGGTGTATGATCTTTTTGATGCATTGCTGTACTTGGTTTGGTAATATTTTGTTGAGGATTTTAGCATCTAAGTTCATCAGGGATATTGATGTATAGTTTTCTTTTTTGGTAGTGTCTTTATCTAGTTTTGGAATTAGAATAATACTGGCCTAATAAAATTATCTTGGGAGCCTTTCCTCCTCTTGAATATTATGAATAGTTTGAGAAGGAGAGGTGTTATTTCTTCTTGGAATGTTTGGTAAAATTTACCTGTGAAGCCACCCAGTCCAGGGCTTTTGTTTGTTGGGATTTTTTTTTTTTTTTTGATTACTGCTTCTATTTCACTAGGTGTAATCTATCCATTCAGATTCTCTGATTCTAGAACAAACATTTCAAAATTTATATGGAAGCATAAAAGGCCCCACAAAGGAACAATGATTCTGAGAAAGAAGAACAAAGTTGGAGGAATCATGCTGCCTAATATCAAACCATATTATAAGGCCATAGTAATCAAAACAGCATGGTACTATCATAAAAACAGACACATAGATCAATGGAACAGAATAGAGAGCCCAGAAATAAACCCACACCTTTATAGTCAATTAATATTCAACAGAGGAAGCAAGCACATACAAGGGGCTAAAGATAGTTTATTCAAGAAATGGTGTTGGGAAAATTGGACAGATACATGCAGATACTAACAAGCAAAATAGAGACAGACTCTTAGAGAGCAGGATGACAGTTCTGGGTGGCAGGTTAGGGGATGGAAAGATTGAGCAAAAAAGGAAAAGGACTTATGGATAAGAGTATGGTGATTTCAGGGGGATGGGGTGTAAGGGGGCTAAATGGTAATGGGAAGAATACAATAAAAGAAGCATAAAGTTATGGAAACTAAACCTCAGAGAAGCTTGCTTGCTCTGGGTAAGAAAGGACATAGCTAGAAATCAACACCAGATTCTCTGATTCTTAATCCAACTTTTTTCAGATTGAAAAAAATGTGCCAAACATTGGTCAACTAGTCATATCTTTTTTTGTCAGCTTACTCTGATAATTGCAGTTATTTCAGACCAATAGACTTGTCATTTATCCCATAAGCATTTATTGAATACCTACTTTCTACAAGATCCCCCCAGGCATCTCTCGGTGGATGAGGTGCTCTGCCACCTAGCATGTCTGCTCATATGCTAAAGGGACAGGTTACAGGGCTTGGGAAGGCTGAACACACCAAGAAATCAGAGAAGGAAGTTATTCAGAAGAAATATGCAGACCCAGGATTCTGGATGATGCTCCAAAAGTTGAATGTGAAGTTGGAGGCCCTGAGGGGAGGAACATAACAGACAGTGTGGGGTGGGGCGGTGGGGCGGGGAGCTTGCAAATAGTGTAGGAAATCATGCATTGTAATGTACAAATAGCGGGGGGTTTTGTTTCTATTATTTTTTAATGTTCTAATATTAAAAATTAGTAAACTTAATGGTAACAATAGCAACAAGTAAAAGGAGAGGTAAAATAACAAAAAGGAAAGGAAGATAGTTTCCAGAAGCCCCAACCAAATCCAATTTAGAAGGTAAAAGATATTGGGATGTCATCCATTTCTTTCCTTCATCTTCAGGCACAAATTAGACTTTATGCCGAAAAGACGAAAGAACATGGTTATGGACTAAATTGTGTCTCCCAGAATTTGTATGTTGAAGCCCCAGTCCCTGATGTGACTATAGGAGATAGGGCCTTTCTGAAAGTAATTAAGGTTAATTGAGGTCATAGGGGTATGGCCCTGATCTGATAGTATTACCGTCCTCACAAGGAGAGGCACCAGAGAGTGGCCTCTTTGTGTGCCATGTGAGGGCACAGTGAAAAGGTCTCCATCTGCAGGTCAGGAAGAGAGCTTGCACTAGAAATTAATCTTGCCAGAGCTTGAGAAATTTCTAGCCTCCAAAACTGTAAGATAATAATTTCTGCTTTTTAAGCCAGTCTATGGTATTTTTTTACGGCAGCCCAAGCTGACTAATGCAAACACATCGTGTTTTAGAATTAGTTCTCTAAAACTGGAACTTTTCACTAATCTTTTATCAGCACCAATGGCCTTAGAAATGCTCAGGTGTAACTAAAGTCAAGGGTTAGCAATGAGGCAAAGGGGTCTTCCAGACAACTTAAAGTCTTTTATTAATCACATATATCCCATCATCCAGAATTAGTTTTAAGGAGTGTCAGGGACTCCTCAAAATTTGGTGAACGTGTTGCAGGAGATAAACAGCAAAAGTTGAGGGTAGCTTTGTGTAGAGCTGACTGTGTATGTAGGAACTTACAAAGATGTGATGTTTAGGAGGCATTTCTAATCATTAAATGTGAAGTCAAGAAAGGAAATTTCCTCCTACAAATGTATAATTTGCAACTCCAGGAAATGAAGGGCCATGTTAAATGAACCAGAGGTTTAAGTTAGTGATACAATTCTGCCATCCACTCATTCATTTAACAAATATTATGGATCCCTAGTGTGTACCAGGCTCCATGTTCTGGTAAAGTCGGGAAACTGCTGTTTAGATTCCTCAATTTCTATCATTTTTTTTGTCTTAAAAAAAAAGAATTCTTTTTGTTGATCTTCTTGGTTATTAGAGTGTTCTATTGGTAAGGGGTCTTTGATAAACCTTTGTTTATGACCTTCTACCTCTCAAGACTTTTAGTATCAGGATGGGAGTCCAGCACTATTTTCCCCAGCATAGTCTTGGAGAAGCTCTACATTCACTTCATCACCTCAGGAAATATTTTCCTAACCAGTTCAGATGGAGAATTCCAACTGGCCTTTCTTCTGCAACCGATTATTAGTGTTATTAGAACTTCTAATTAACGATCTGTAACACTTGTGCTCGCAGACTGGGGCATTGCCTTGTACCCATTACAAGGGCAGAAAGACCGTATTTCCTTATACGAAGCCTGCCCTCAATGGAACCAAAGGGAGAGAACCATGAAAGGAACACCATTTCATAGAAGCTATAGATCACAGGAGCCTAGCAGTGCCTTGAAAGTTGAAAAAATATTAAAGACCACTCTAAATCATGGCATTGACATTGCTATTAAAACATTGGCATATCCATCCTTTTTCAGCCTTTCAATGTTTTGGGCTGTAGAGGCTGTCTTAAAGAACTTGTGTTGATTTCAAAGCTTTCCTCTGGAAGCTTAAGCTCTTCTTAACGGTTCTATAATAGCTAAAAAGCAGAGTTGGATTCTGAAATTCCAAAACTCCATTGCTCAGACATTCTGTAAAACTAATGTTAAGAGGATTTAAGCTGAAATGTTGGCACCATCATTCTTTTCTTTTTTCTCATCTCCTGCCCTGCTTGATCCTCCAACTTCCTCAGACGTTCATGCTGTATGCTTCTAAAAGGGACTGATTTTAGTGAATTTGAGCACCAAGGAGTCACTTGCTGAGATTATTTGGGAATAACTCCTCAACACAACTCCTGAGAAAATTCAACAAAATGCTCAACAGAGCCATTATATGATGGCTTTATGTCGCTCTGCCCTCACAACACTTAGTCTAAACACTTAGCCTAAAATCTTTTCAAAACTAAATATTTGCTCTTTTTCACCCTCTAGGCAATCTAGGCAAAGAGGTGGACTTTTATTTCTTCCATTTGATTAGATTTTTGTATCTCCTTTCTGCTAAATAGTTCAATGATCAATATGGGTTGACTTACAAGAATAGTAATAAGAAGAAACTTTTAGGAGTATTTCTCATGAGGGCCTATTATTGAAAACTGAATAGAAAAACAGGAAAATGGGAAAGAAAAGCAGAGTCCTAAGGAAGGCAAGAGAAGAGAGAAAGAGGCCCGAGGGAAAGAAAGGAGAGGATCAGAAGAAATGCTGTGTAGAGATCAGAGGGAAATGTGAGGGAACACTTCTTCAAGAAGGCTTGCATTGAAACTATTCCAACAGGAGGAGAGGGTCTTCCTAAGACTCCCCTGAAGGGCAAGCACTGTTCTCCAGTCCAGACCCCAAGACTGCATCCTCATAGTGAGCGCATCTGTTGTATGCTCTAGGACACATCCAGGCCCTCTGCCCTGGTTTCTGTGGGATTCAGCAATAATCAGTTATCTCCTACTCATCACATGTGTGAAGAGAACGTGTTGAAACTAGACCCTGATTGTCTTGTGATCAGAAAATGAAGTAAAAAAAAGGTGTCTGGTTCCTTTAATAAACTAGGTAGTAAAATAGAAGCACCTCTCATTGAGAATGAAAAAGGATATTTTTGTTGTTGTTGGGGGTTGTTGGCTAAAAGGGTACCTGCTGAGATTTTAGCAGCTTTCTTTTGGGGATAGCTAGGTCCAGAGCTTCTGTTCAGGACATAGGTTAAAATGCTCAACAGCTATCAGCAAAGAGAAAAGGGTCTTGGTAGGGAGAAACCATGAGAATCTGGTGTTCTGGGAGTCCTTACAGAGGAAACTACCACTTACCTGCTGGAGGGCAGCCAGTAGATGTTCAGATGCTGGGGAGAGATCCTCCAGAATTCCAAAGCATGGTGTGGGGGTTTGGGTGGGGGCAGAAGTCTTTCTCCAAGTCTAAAGCAGATTAGACCTTTAGATAACCAAAGCCCACAATTATTACGTGTAATTAATTTTTATTTAACATTGTTATATCTAAAACTTTGTGGTAAACAGCTCATTAAGATGATTTCTAAGACAAAAAGGGAAGGTAACTGATATACAGTGAACCCTTGGGTAGTGAGTTATTCTTAAGAGCTTCCTTTTCCATATACTTGATGCTGTCCTAAAGAGAAGGCACTAAACATAATCTCATCTTAACACTTTTGGGGTCTTGCTGTATCAGCTATTTACCTCCGTTGCATTATAATGTAAACTGTTGGTTATGCCCCCGTGATTAGAGAGATGTGCAGTCTATTCCCAGCTAGAAAGCACTCTTAGTATAAGCCAATCCTGAGCATAGAGTGCAGAGGATTGTGCACAGATATTAATTTGCTTTTCTCATCTATCATCTTTCAGTTGTAATGTTGACTACCTTAAATGAGAGTCCAGGAGTTCCTTCTCTCCCTTATTTTTCTTTTCAATTCCAACCCCTTACAGTTTGTCTATTCCTGCCTTCCCCCCAGGATCCCTCTATCATTGTAGAGGGGGGAAATATACTTGGTAGAAAGAATTTCCTTCAAATACTTCTTCATGACAGATTAATCTTTTCTTGCTAATGTTTATCACATTCCTAGGTAACTTAGACGCATTCTTATGCTAAAAGTAACCTCTCAGGCCACATCAAGGCTTCCTTGCTGGTGGAAGAATAAAGGAGAAGAGGGGAGGGAAAATCAGGTACTGTCACCAATGCAATGATTTTAGCTCTTTGCTTCCCTTTGATACTGTTTTCTCAGTGTAAGGCTTAAGAGACCAAGATGGGACATTTCCTTCTCTCCTGAGCATTTTGAACAGGTCGGGATGAACATTGGACTAGCTATCACCTAAAGTGTCCATCTTTGTGTTAAAGCAGTCCATTTCCTCTAGCTGTGCATGAATACATCTGTCCACTTTGTCATTAACTATTCATTGTTGAGATTTCTAAGGGTTTGTCCAGCACTCTCTCCTATGGGTATCATTGTGGATTTGGGGGTGATGTCACCGGGGGGCTGTTAAAGCTACCAAAAAACCCCCCAAAACCTTAACGTGTTGTAGCAGATATGAAAATGGCCATGTGGAAACAATTAGGAAAATGCAAACCAAAATGGAACTTTTAACTTGCATGCTGCAGGGTAAAATTGAAACAGCCTGGCGAACAGGAGTAGTGAGGGAAGGAGAGACGAAGCCGAAGGGTGGCTACAGTCTTATCAGGAGAAGGCAGGGTGTGAGGGAAGACTAGAGCACCCAGGGGAAGGTCGGGAGGCTGGAATGTACATGCTCACACAAGGGCTGTCGTGGGACTGGGGTCCTGAGGATGAGGGGGAAGAGCTTTGACAGCTGGGGAGGAGCTAGATTTCACCTAACTCTGGAAGCCAGACAGAGAGCTGACTAGAGAGTTTAGGCCTGTGTTTCTCAAACCTCAGCTACTCGTAAGTTCAGAGCATCTTCCTGGAAACTCAGTGCTACACGGATATTTGGGGCAAACCATTCTTTAACTCCTGTGCTAACACAAACATGGATATATTTTGGGGTAGAATACAAAGTTGGCATGTTAAAACAATAAAGTAAGCATATTTAAAAAATTTTTGGCTTGTAGCAGATCATTTGGATGATGCCTTCACACCCCCAGGAACTGTCCTCAGTACGGTATGTGTGGATGGGACTGTTTGAGAATTTTCTTAGGCAATAGTAAGTGAAACCTCATCGCTCCAAGTTATACCCTGTGCCTGGAGCATCTTTTCTGCCCCCTGCCCTGAGCATCTTCTGGTCCCCCTCCAAGAGCTGATGTGATATCCTGGACTAATGGAAGGAAGTGGTTATTTGTCATGTTAGTATTGGTCCATGCCAAGGAAGGCATCGTTGCTTAATATTAGGTGATAGGGCATTTGGGTAGTCCTGTGTAGGTTTACTTGACATTATTCTCTCAATAGCCTTGGAAGTAACTATTACTCTGCTTTGTAAATGAGAAAATAATGGGTGGCAGGTTTTGTAAACATGTTTGTTGACCGCTTTCAGGAAGGCTTCTATGTGAGAACATGGATCCTGGCAGGCAGTGGGTCCATTTGACAGTTGTGTTTGTGTGTGCAGACCCTTGTTCTGGAAGCGAGCTTCATGCCACATGATCTACCAGCCTCAAAGGAAGCATACTGATCTTCTTAATTCAGTTCTCCAACTTCTGTCATTTGGCGCATTGCTGGGCAATATTTAATGACAACTTTCAGTTCCATATTTCTTATGAATAATTTAACTGAAGCCCAACAGAATTTAGGTGGGCAATTTAATCTTGCAAATCTCTCTCTGTCTCTGTCTTTTTCTTTTCAGATTATTCACAACTCTGGCTTACTAATAAATATAATCATGATCTGAACGAAGAGGATCACCTGCTTTTATTTAGCAGGACATTTTAAATAATAAAATATTCCTGACTGGGTTCAAACCTCATGAAGCCCTGTTTCTTTTAACGCCAACCTACTGAAGACTCATTAGTAATTAATGAAATCGTGAAGAATGGCTCATGCTGACTGACACCTTCTTGGCAACCACAGTCCCCTCTTGTGCTTAGTCAAAATGCCACTGGCTCCACAGGTTTGACATGGGGGGGTGGTGCGGGTGGATGGAAGGGGAAGAAATTGGGTTACATAAAGTTTCACAACAACAGTCATCTAGAACAGAAAGCCGTGCATATGTTCCTCCAAGCCTCTCTAGTGGGGAGAAGTTTTCTGAAAAATCTTTCATTTACCCACTGCTGCTTTTCAGAAATCCTGCTAATGTCACATTTTCATTATGCTGGTATTGTGAGGCTCAACTCAGTTAGCAAAGATGTAGTGTTGAAAGTCGCCCTCTTTATTTCCCTCCTGTTTTCACACACTTCCTTCTTTCTTGGCATTGCCTAGATTTATTCTCCACTTCTCCCTTTTAGAAACAGAATTTGGCATAAATAAATGATAACTGAGAAAGTGGAATAAACAGAAGAGTAAACACAGGGTTTCTCCAGCCTCCCACTGTAGGTCAGGGTAATTTGTTGTAGCGAGGGGTTGCCTGCAAGAAAGATGGCAGTTCCAGCAGCTGCTATATAATTTGTGTTTTAATAAAAAAAGTTCTTTCTTTAATTACTCAAAATGGAACATGAACCCCCGAAAGCCTTTCAGACTGCTAATGTCCTGAAACTGTTAAATCAAAATGGACTACTTCGCCAGGGTACTGCCCACAAAATGGAATTTGGTACATTTCATACTCCAATGAATTTAAATTGTATGGAGCTGGTATTTAATACAAGTACAAGTACCAGCGGAATCTGCATACTTAATATGCGTTCTCCAACTCCCAGAATTAAGCAGGTGATCTATGGGACACCAAGGGATCATCCTTCTCTCAAAGAGAATATTTTATGACCAGGCAGTTTAAAAGGCACCGACATAAACAACTGTTTGCAGCTCTCTTTCTCTCTCATCTTCAGAAGGCAAAAAGTACATGTAAAAACATGCTGTTTTAGACAAAGCATTTTAGAAAATCACTTGAGATGTATTCCTTTTTCTTAGAGAACAATTGAACCTTTCATAGGTGTTAAAGAGCATCCTTACAATTTAGTTTACTTCTCTTATTTTTAGGAGGAGGGAGGGGGGACAGAGAGAGAGTGTGAAGGCCCAAGACCAAAGCCTGCTTTCTTTTGGAAGTGGAAATTTCACTGCTTAACTTCTGAAAGTGTTATTTATGGTTTTTACACCATTACTGAACATGCCAGATTTTCTGAGACAGTGTCAATTTTAAATGAATAGCTGAGTTTAATTTTACCATTATACCTTTGTAAGAGTTTTACCTAGACAAATGAATGAAATAGAAACAAATATTTTGCTGCATCCGTTGTCCTTGCTTTTGATTCCTAATATGTGGTCCTTCTTCATTTGGCCATGTTGATATTTGGAAAGCCATTATGGAAATGACTTAATTTTTTTGAGTTATATGCCTCAGAAATAAAATGTGCATCTCACATATCTTATTTCCTTCAGATGCTTGAGGGAGAAGGACAGCACTGAATGAAGAGTTGCTTCATTTTCTAGCAAGAACAAGGCACCAGGAGCTTGGAGGGATTTCCTAGCTGCAGCAGTCACAGTGCTTAGTCCTGAATTTTTACCTCCTGGACTTTAGGGTGGGCTCCTTCCCTGCACTGCCCAGCTGGATGAGCTATCACAGCTCAGAATGATAATTCTGCGGGGGCTCAGAGCTCTGCACACTTCATACTTGAACTGGGTCCACTTTTCAAGTGCTCAGTGCCATCAGTGGAATTATAAAGATGCCCATGATACTGGTTCTGTCCTTACTGCACTTGCAATGTATTTAAGGAAGCCAGATATGTACGCCTGAAGCAGAAGCTCACTGGACACGGCAGAGGGAACATGCCATTTGTTTCCAAGGATGAGGACGATGATAACGGTTGCATTTGTGCAAGGCCACGGAGGAGGGCCTGGACTCCAAGATGTGAGGGAGGATCCCAGGAGGAGAAGGGCGAAAGATTAGTTTAGTCTAAGTTATCTGAAACTTGATATTCTAAGTGCTTTTGTTAAAAGACCCCTTTAAATTTTTTTTTTCTCTAAAAAATTCAGCAACCAAATAACATCCTTTCCGTATCATAAAAAAATACGTTATTCCGCATTTTCTGTGCCTCTGGTCTAGGCACAAGGGGGAAAATGTCAAAACTTATGTTTTATGATTCCCTGGTGAACACGGCAAAGCATTTAAGGTGTTCCCACCCCTAGATGGGTTCCGTCTCTGCTCCCTCTCTTTGGCTGCTGATGTAGGTCTAAGCACTTTATTGAAGCTTGGTCAGAATAAGCGAAAGTGAGGTTCTGAGCAGAATGATTAGTTCTGGAATGCCTGTCTCTCTGGGCCTCCCAGTGAGAACAGTGAGGACTTCCAGACTTTCATTGGCTTTAAGAACAGCTCTTCTCAGACTCTCAATAGGCTGCAAAGGGAAACGGTCTTTGCAGGTTGGGGGCTTAGGTGGAGAATGAAAGAAGGAACGGATGGATAAACTCCAGGGATGATGTATAATATGTCCCCCCAAATAGTCTAAAATGACCTTCACATGCCCTCCAGGGTGGCCCCAGGAACAATATTCCTATATTCCTTCAGCTCTTACCTTGCTTTGCTTCCCAGAGCTAGTCTGACACAGGCAAAACCCTGCCGTTACATTCCTCTGTGCCCTCAGGAACATGCACCAGTTGGGGGGGAAATAAGGCCAGAAAATTGTTGCTATGGACTCTGTTTTGTGGAAGTTAAAATGCTGGAGCAAGAATCTGATTGCTTGATAGCTCCATCTCTCTCTCTCTCTCTCCCTCCCTCCCTCCCTCTCTCTCTCCCTCTCTTCCCACCCCTTCCAGCTCTCCCTCTCCCCTACCCTCCACTTTTTCTACTCTGTCGTCCTCCCTCCACTGGAGTCCCAGTCCTGCCCCCACACCGGCCGGAGGACAGCCTTACAGGTTGTCAATGAAACATGGAATTATTCCCTTTGATGGCTTAGATAATAGTAGGAGCCAAAGCAATGAGTGAGGTCGGTTGAAACCAATGCAGTCCTGCCCGGGACTGGAGAGCCAATCGCAAGAGTAGAGGGCGGGGCGTCGGCGCCAGCAGATAATTGCTAAGTGCATCGCTAGCACAGTTGGTCGGAGCTGCTGAAAGGTCTGGTCGCAGAAGCAGGATCGCGTAATCCTCAGCGTGCTCCATCCCGGCAGCATCTTTCCACGGCTCGGCAGGGCAGCGAGCCTCCGGGCACCAGCCCCTCTGCTCCGCGGAAAAGGTACTCTTGCCTGCGTCCCCGGGGTGTTGCTCCCGCGCTTCCATGCTCGGTGGCTTGCAGTGTAGCATATGTAGAGGGAATGCAGAAAGAAAAGTTTAGGGGTGGAAATGTGGCAAAGGTGGGAAATCACCATCTTTTGTTGGGAGGAAAACAAGCTGACAATTTGGAAAACTTCTGCGCTGTCTTAACTGGGTTTGTTTACTACTCTCTCAATTGGCTGCGCTCACGTCTGTGGAAATAGGTCTGGTCTTAGGCTAGGGTGCCTGCAGGGTTGGGGTGTAGATTCAGGTTAGTTGGGTGAGAGGGAGTTGGACCTCTGAGTGTGCTGCTTGCTGGTGGACTCATCATTGGGAGGCTGATTCTGAGAAACGTGATTGGTTGGCTGGGGTTTCCGCCGTAAGGTCTGCCCCCTTTCCATTACCTTCACCTGCCTTCTCCCAACTATTGTGACCTTCAACTTGAGTCCTTCTGAAACTTCTGTCTCTTTCCTACCTCTTACTCCTTGCCCATTCTGTCTCAGTTCATTTCATTTGGTGGAAGGGGAAATTTCCTGGGGTGTGGGCATCTGCATGTCACACAACTTGGTGGGAGGCCAACAACACAGTCCTCAGAGGAAAAGAAATTTCTTAATTGATTAGCTCCCGAAAACTCTGGAAGACTTTCCAGGTGCGGTGTGTATTGAAATGAAGGGGATGGAGCTAAATCGTATCTTGTGTTTCTACCCTTATTAGACCAGGGCTAGTCTGTGGTAAGCGAGCAGCCGCTCTGGGAGGCTGGCGGGAGGGGCAGGTTCCTGGGAGCTGGCTCTGTTCAGGTGCACAGGTATGGTACCTTTGTGGCCCACAAGTTGCTGGAGCCACCAACGACACTGCTTCTGATGACTACTCTTCAAGTAGAAAAACTCGTCAAGGCAGGCAGCTGGTTCAGTCTGAGAGTCCCCTAGCACGCTCTAATTGTGGGACCAGCAGGCCTCACCTGCTCTCCGAGCCACTCTTGGCCCCGGGGGAAACTCCTTTCCTGGAGGTGGGTCTCCTAGGAAGCAGGGCACCCATAGGGGAGAAGGTGATGTGCTTGGTCTTGAATGAACTTCCTATTTGAATGCCCCACATCACTTCCCCAGGGATGCCCTCTGACCTGCTGATACCCAGGAGCCCCCAGTCCAGGGTTGATCTTACAAGTCCCTAAGGCTTTGGGGAATTCAGGTGAACTTCCTGACTCTGGTTTCTATCCTAGACCTGAAGCTGGGGAATTTGACCCCCAGTCCTGGCAGGAAGTGAACTTTCTGGGAGGGATCCTCCAGCAACACCTTTCCCAGTGGTGTCACCTTTCCCACTGGGTGCAGGTGACAGCCTCTATTTTCCAGCTGCACACATCACTTTCACTTTTTAATTCCTATGCTTTTTAACCTCTACAACAGGTTTTCCTCCACCTCATTTAGGCAGCTATCTTGGGTGGGAGCTGTTGTTGTCGAAGCTCCACCCACAATGATTAAAAAAACAGCTGCCTGACTTTTTTTTTTTTTTTTTGTCAAGATACAGTCAGCTTTCTCTTCTGCACATGTTGTTTGACAGTAAACAAAACAAACTTGCAGTCTCACAAATTATAACGCCTTTGTGTTGAGGAGCCAGGGCTGGACTCTGGACCTTTGTTGGCTGCCTGCTATAACCGGCCCCAAACCTCCTCTTCTGTGGTCTGTCTAGGGCACGTGACGCCCAGGGAGGCTAGGACAAGCTGTGCCCAGCAGGTGGGGGATTTTGAAAGGGGACACCTTGGCTTTCATAAAGACAGTGATAAAACTAGAAAATACTTTTGAGTTTGAGAGGGTGTTTAGAACCAGGAACAGGTAATGAAATTGGGGTCCCTTTCCCTGATGCTGATCTGCTGGGTTTCTGTTGTGATAGAGGACATTAAAAGTAAGATTTTTAAAGCAGCTTCTGAGTGGTGACTCATGCAGAGAGGAAAAAGGCAGGCTGGGGGCAGGGAGCAGAGGGAGCCTTGAAGTACAAGTGGGACACGCTGGAGCACTTGCTTTGCCTCCCTCTCCCTCCCCCTCATTTCTCTTCCCTTTAGTTCCCCATTTGGAACAGAGATCATTAAAACAACAACTCCAAACTAAAAAAAGCATATTAGGAGCTGAAGAATAATTGACAAAATGTGAAATACTATCACTGCCACCTCACCTTGCATGGTGGGGCATGACACCCAGATCCAGCCCCTCTGCCATGTTCCAGGTTGGAGAATTTAATCGCTGGGGCCGGTCTTAGGCTGATTAGTTGCTGTAAAGCAAGCACCTGCTTGTGTATGTAGGGCCCAATTAGCGCTCAGGAAGTTCAATTTGTTAGTTGTTATTTCATCAGACATGGTCGCTTTAGCCAGGACCCTAGAGAGGCGTCATCCATAGGTCTAGCATTTTCTCCTCTCACCAACTGGCCAACTAGGATTTCTGTCATTTAACCACCGTGCTCTGAAGGGGTTGCCTCTTTCTGTTTTCACAAGTCCTGGCTGATTTACCTGGCAAGGAAAAGTCCCTTCCTCACTGCACCCTTGCCCCCTGCTCCATCCCATCTCCTTCCTGTCACGGCCTTCATCATAAACACATCAGTAAATAATCTCTTTGCCCCCCTGCTTTGATCTTGTCATTTTGTGCTGATACTGCTGTTAAAGAAAACTGTCCCATAAAATGGGATTGAAAACATATTAGAATTTTTATCAGAAAAGAGCCTTTTAGACTTCTATTTTAAAATTTAATTTCGTGGCTTGGGAGAAATCAAATAAGCACATTTATTGCGTTAGGTGTTTTTGTAAACGCTGTTGACATGTCTTCTTTTTCTCCCGTGGACGTGCGAACTCCCTGGTTATCCTGGGGAACAGTGTGCAAACCTGCAGTTTTGAAGTAGTCTGGAGCGCCCCTGAAAGGCGAAGAGGCTGGAACATGGAGCCTCTGTGTATTCAAGATGGGGTGAAGGCTGTTTTGAAATATAAGCTCTGAAATGTCATAAGCTCTGTTGTTTTTCCTCTTCATTCTTCACTTAGGAAAATTTCATAGCCGACAGTATTAGTAAATAGTTCACCTGATTCACTTTTCCTTACTTCCTCCTCCCTCCCCACTTGGGAGCTATGGGAGCAGGTAAACTGAACGATCATACTTAATCTCAAATATTCTCCCTTTCTTCCTTCTCTTCTGGCTCTTTCTTCCTGTCACTTAAGGGTACCCTAGAGGTTGCAATTTAATTTAGACACCCTGTTCACCTCAGATCTGAACTAGTTAACCAGGGGGAGCCAGGGATTCTGGATTGCTCATTGGGCAGGCCCTGTGAGAGCAATGAGGTAATGCTTTCACCAGGTTCAGTTCCCCACAGACCTCACAAGGACACCTGGGGTGGTGCAGCTCCCCTCGGCAAGACAGGCAGGGGAGACGTTTCTAAGCACAGGGCTGTCAGATGCAAGAATTTCCCACCAGGCAGCACCTTCCGTGCTGCACTGTCCCGCCCACCCTTAGCCCCTATGCACAGGACTGACCTTGAAACCATTTACAGGCAGTGAAATTTGTTTGTCATTTTCCCAGTTTCTTTGTCCTTTATTCTCGTTTCACCCCTAAGTTTCTCTCTCAAGGGTTGGAAAAAATGAAATCTACTTATTCATACTAAGGTGTGAACAGTTAGCACAGTTGCCACTAACAGAGGTATTTGAGTTCTTAGTAGATATCAAAGATGCTCGTAGTGAAGTTTCGGATATCTGTTAGTGGGGTTGGAAAGACAGTTTGAATAGGAAGTGTCTGAGCAACCACGGCCCTTTGCTTTTCACTTTAGGCTAATGCTCCTTGTCCCACATCAAGAACGTGCTGCAGCCTCTCATTGCACTGTGGTGGCCATATTTGGGGTCCAGCCCCTGGAGCATGGTCCCTCAGATTTGACCTTGGTTGCTGTAGTTCCTTGCTCTGTCTTTCAGTTCTCTCATATGTAAGGCCAGGGGCTTGGACTAGTTGAGCCCTTTCTGCTCTGTCTGACCTTCTCTCTGGATATCGTCACTCGAGTCCTACATCCAGCTGGGGATGCTACAGCTCCAGAAGGAGTTGGAGCTCGCCGAGCATCCTTCCATGGAGGCCGCGACATTCAGGGATGCTTTCTGAGCTAGAATGCATGGAGGCAGGTCAGAAGGAATGGTGGATGTTACACCAGCAGAAAAACAGGCTGCAGGGTGATGTAATAACTGATTCTGGTTTAGGAGGGGATGTTATATGGAGGATGGCGACCAGCTGTTCTCCATCTCCAGTAAGGATTGAACGAGAGAAAATAGACAGAAATTGCAGCAGATGGACTTAGATTAGGTATGAGGAAGAATTTTCCATCAGCAAGAGTTGTTAAAAAGGAAGGTTGTGGAGTCTCTGGGATGATCTTTAGGAAATGGATAGGCAGGAGATTCAGCTGGAGGAGAAGGCAGAGGGCTAGGAGGGGGTGAGTGGCAGGGGCTGTCTAGTCCAGGGATTCCTCCCTTTCCAAATGAGGGTCCTTTTTTATTTCTCTGAACCCTCCCCTTAACTCTGGGGTACCAAAGTGGCCGAGACTCACAGTCCTGCGGGATGCGTCCCACCTGTGCTGCTCTCCAGGCTGCTGCCTTGACTGGCAGGTTCTGCCTAGAGCTTGAGGATCTCTCATCAAGTGTAATCTTTCATTTCCAGATGGGGCAAATGAGGCCCAGAGGGGTCACAGTCCTTGGCATCCTTGCGCAGTGACCCGATGGCAGAGCTGGGACCAGAATCAAGGTCCTCCGTCTCCCAAGTCAGTGTTGTTGGCTTTGTAGCTCATTTTTTCCCCTTGCTTCCAAATCAAAGAGACCATTTGCTTTTTCTGGGCTCCCAATTTTTCTCAAACCAAATGGCAGAGACGGGGACACCTGCAGTTAAGCAGTATTTATTGAGTGCACATTACTAACACCGCACACTCAACTCCAGCTTCCCTGATTTATACAGTGAACTGTTGCGGGCCCAGCAGAGATGGGCTGCCGCCAGGCCGGGGTGGTGGAATGCATGCCTGAGACGGGAGCCAAAAGGGAGGGGTGGGGTACAGCTGGGGAGGACCAGGAAGGGAGCTACGAATAAAATAAAACCTTGTTTGATCTGAATCTCACAAAGGTGAGACTCCTCATGGGATACATGAAGTAAAAGAGGCCCACAGCATGCACAGACTCTGGATAAGACACTTCACCAGTCACTTTTACAAAACGAAACAGAATTTTCAATTCCATACAGATTCTCATTTCTGAGAGAAGCTTCTCCAAGGTGGGGCTGAAATTCTGCATTTCTTCCAGCCAGACTTGACTCATTTCTGGGCGGACACTTCTCCTGGGTGTTGTGTGTGGAGTCCCCCGGATGGAGTGTTGGAGGGGCCCCGGGGAGCTGCAGCCCAGGTGCGAGCTCCTCAGGGCCAGGGGCCGCTCGCTGTGGGGTGCGGGGTCAGGGGAGCGGAGCGCTGCTGTCCAGCCAGGGGCCTCGGTACAAAAGCAGGGCCTCCCACTCAGGAGAGTGGGGCAGACACTGTGGAGGGCTTGGCCTTGCAGTGCTTTGAGCCACGTAGGAAGGAAGATGAATGGGTGACGTGAGCCCCACAAAATAAATGTGTAATTAGTAAGCTCACGTGTGTAGTCACTGGGGGAAAAAAAAGGAAAAAACACAGAAGTTTGCAATGGGCTAGTTAGGGGTCAGCAGGGAGTGCCTGGGGCAGGGCCTGAGCCTTCCATCCCGCAGCCTGCTGGCATGTTTCTGTATTAACAAGGGCAACCTGAGCCGTTGTGCCCAGCACAGAGGCAGGCACTAGGGGGTCTATCAGACAAGACAGGCACGGTCCTTCTCCTGCAGGAACTTGGTGTGGGAAGGCCACCAGCCCCTGGGGGCAGCCAAGTACACTGTCTGTCCAAGCACTGGCTGAGCCAAAAGAGGAGAGGACACAGTGGGCTGCCAGGGTGTGAGAGAGGGACACAGAGGGGTGGGCTGCCAGGTGTGAGAGAGAGGCTCGGAGGACAGAGAGAGCTGGCGAAAATGGAGACGAGAGAGGAGGGGCGGGAGAGCATAAGAAAAGACAGGAGCCTGTCAGTGGAAATGCAGGACTCCACAGCCCACAGAAATATGTCAGGTGGGCTGGCCAGCCCAGGGTGCTCCCTCTGTGTCCTGTTCATTTGGAATGACGTTCACCTGACTGCACACTTCTGCCCTCGATTTTGGCCCACAGGGGTGCGCCAGAATCCAGTAAGCTGTAGTGGCATGACAGGGCATGTCCTGGATGCGGGGTGCACGTGTGACCCTTACTTGGCATGGTCAGAGGAGCCCTTCTGGAGAGAGGAACACCTGAGAGGGACGTGCCAAATAAATAGAATCCCACCAGGTGAAGGTGGGAGAGGTGGGAAGGAGCGCAGCTACATTTGCAGGACTCAGAAGCACAAAACAGCACGGTGCGTCAGAGTGCTGTGAGTAATACTCGGGTGTTGCTGCGTCTAAGCACGTGAGGTGTGTTTTGGGGGGTGGGGGAGGGACCAGCTGGCCAAACTGAGGAGCAGAAGGGTTTTAGGCAGAAAAAGACACAGTCACATTTGCATTTAGAAGATGAGTTGTGAAGTGAGAGTGGGGGTGATGTTTGGGCAGGGGGGTGAGTGAGGTTTGGCAGGGGCAAGCCTGGGACAGAAAGGCTGATTCTGAAGTTTTTTGCTGCTGTCCAGGTCAGAAGTGATGAGGAGGAAGAGGGTGATTGTGGAAGAAGGGGAGGTGACAGCATCAAAGGGTGATACTCTGACTTCATAAATTACACTAGATTAGGCAAAATTGAAGAGCAATTATTCATTCCCTGGAGGAGAAGCTGGCTGATGAGGAGAGGTCGAGCTGCGAGATGAAAGATGGAGGTGTCCTTCCCCCACTTCCTAGACAGAATGAGGGTAAATGGGTTTAAGGGACAGGAAAAGGATATGCTCTGGACATTAGCATTGATGCCTTAATGGAGGGGATTGTTAAACATGGGGACTGCGTCATCAAAGGAGGTTGTGGACTGATTCTCTTGTCCATAAAATGATTGAAAAAAATCAGCCTGTCCCTGATAGACAAGTGGGCAAACGCAGAGAAAATAAACAGAAATGTCCAGAAAAATATGCAAAAGTGTCCAACCTCACTAATAATTAAAATATGAACTTAAAAATTAAGATATAATTATCCACCTTCCAGATTACCAGAATTGAAAATGATAAGATCCAGTGTTGTGAAGAGTGCTGAAAAAATGGACATTTTTATACTGAGCTGGTGGGAAGAGAATTTGCAAATACGGGGGAGATAGCTCAAAAATATACCCTTTGAACCACTAAGCAATTGCTCTTCTAGGAATTTATCCTAAGGAAATTATCAGAGACGTGCAAAATAGCTCTAATCAAGATATTTCTTTCAGCATTATTTATCAAACAAAACATTGTGTGGGGGGATTAATTAAATCTAATATAACTCATCTATATAATGAAAATTAAGCAAGCTATTAAAATTACATTGAATAATAGGTAAGAGTATGGGAAAATGCTAGCACTATATATTAAGTAGCTAAAGGTTTAAAATAAATAGAGTGTATGTGCAATTTTGTAAAAAAGTAGAGATGCATATAGTCATGAGAAATAGAACAGAATACAACATATCAAAGTAATAACAGTGGTTATCTGTGGGTTTTAGAAATGAGCGATTTTTTATTTTGTTAAACTAGTTCCCAAACTTCCTACGGCAAGGGCATTATTTTACAAATGTGGAAAAAATGCCATTTAAACCAGTTACTCAAATTACAAATGTTTAAGCATGGAATATACATATAGCAACATGTCAGGCACTGTGTCGCTCACTATAATGCATGGTGTTCTCAGTCCATTTGGTGAGATCAGGTCAATGCATGCAGAAAGTGCCATGCATTGCATCAGTAAAGGCTATGCCTGCCTCCCGTGTTGAGGCTGCAGAATATCTATGCAGGGAATGACGACCGTGGGCTGTGGCATCCTCGTTCCTTCCCCCCACCTCATCCACCATCCACACACATCCCCAGCCAGGCTCTGTCACCCACCTACAGTGGCCAGGCGGCGTGTGGACACGCATCGCAGACATCCGCTGACTTCACAAGTGGGGAAGTTGAGGCCTGAGAGGCTCTGACTTGGCTAGGCTCACAAAGCTAGTGAGTGGCAGAGCTAGAAAACAAGGAACTTTGGTGTCAGAGCCTGCACCCTTCCCAGAGCGGGCCGTTTTGTGGGGCTCCTCGTGCTGCTGAGGACTGGCTGGCAGGTTTCCACCAGGAAGTGTGGGCCATCGTCCCCTCTTTCCCAGAAGCCATGCCTTTGTCAGTTTGCGCAGTCATTAAGACCAAATGAATGCCCTGACAGCTGTCACATTTACAGGAGCGTCTTTGGGTGCTGCAGGCTCTCCAGGGCAACCTCAGGGTCCTGCCTCCTGACCAACTGTGTCACGTATGGCTGCTTTTCCGGAATGCATTTGCTTCCCGTTATGGTTTTCGCTGTTGGGTAAACTCCAGGCATCCTGAGAGTCCTGCTCTCTCTCTGTGTGGAAGTCACAGCTGGCTGGCTCCATGTTGTATGCCCAGGCCACGTGGGAGCTGTGGGGTGCCTTCCCTTGGCAGGGCAGGTGGCAGCTCTGATGGGCATGTCCTTGGGGCTTTCATAGGCGTAACTGGGAAAAGTGGATGGGCCAGCCTGAAGGTAGGGCAGATTGAGGAGCATTGTGGGCCAAGCGGCCGATTTGCTGCTTTATTTATTTTAATAATAGTGTGTGTTTGTATAGTGTTTTGTATTCACAAGCCTCAGAGGTGGGTGGGGAAGGTGTTGTCACCCCATTTTGCAGAGGAGGACATTAATACTTGGAAAAGCAAAACCACTCACCTCAGTTCATACAGGCAGTTGACAGAAAAGCCATCAGGGAATGAGCCAGATTTTCTACCTGCAAATACTGCCTGAGCCCCTGATCAGTAAGGGTTCTTGCTGTCTTCTGGGTCCTGGGTGAAGGAGGGGTCAGGTGTAGACCCTAGTGGCCTTGGAGGGCACGTGAGCAGTGGATAGCAGCACACACAAGATGATTTCCAGTGCAAGGGTGTACTCGGCTGAGCCCCAGCATGAAGCCCCGTGAAGTGTTGAGAACAGTGGATGTCTGTGAGGGCGCAAGTGGTCTCAGGTTCCTGGAGGCCGAGGGTCCTGAGCCCTGAAGGATGCTGGAAATTTGGGTGGAAGGAGAGATGTCCTCGATGTGAGTAGCGTCTGGAGCCGGGAGCCAGCATGGGATGTCAGGGGCAGGCAAGGCGCTGTTCGACTGGGTCAGGGAGATGGCAGGGGAGGTGCCTTGGGTGTTCCGTTTTTCCAGGCTCTGCTTCCTTCTCAGAAATTCCTTCTGTTTTGTAAGTGAGGGACAATGTGGCTGTGCCATGAGTGAAGGGAGGGAGGGGGAAATGGGTTGGAGGTTCTCATAAGGATTCTCTGTCTCTTGCTGCCCCTCATGGTTTTGTTCCTGCTGACAGTGAAATTGCCCTGCAGGGCTCCAGGAAGAGGGAGAGGATCTGGAGGTTTCTATCCTGCCAGCCCTCCCCTGCCTGCCTGCCTGCCTGCCTGCCTGGAATTTAGTGTTTTCCAAAGGTTGGAAGAAGAAGGGAAAGTTATAAGACAGGAAGAAAAAAGTGGGAGCAGAATGGGGAGAAGGTGAGGAACTCAAGAGGGATGTTTGGAAATGAGGGAGCAACTTATAGAACATGGGAAAACCTGAGCAGAACCTTTTTTTAAGTGACAGTCTTTAAGTGTGGTAAGACACACATAAGAAAGGAAAAGAAGTCTGAGACTCCCCTTTATTTTCAGATTTTTAAACATCTGGTTATCACCCCCATTTTACAGAGAGGAAACTGAGGCACGGAGTGGTTAAGGCTCATCAGGGTGACACAGCTGGTGGTTGTCAGATTCCATGCCTGGCTCGCTGTCTGCCGCGCCCCTCTCCACTCTCTCCTTCTGGGTCCAAGCAGGTGGCTAGGGAGGAGGCACGGAGGGGACAGGAAATGAGGCACCATCTGCCTCCAGAGCAGCCCCTTCTCCATTTGTCCATTCTGCCCCCTCCTAACTTCTAGGAGTCTGGAGAGAGATTCGAGGAGCTGCTGGCAAGCAGTCCCCTTGTTACTTGTCCATTCCTTGGGACAGGTCAGTGAGGCATACTGCTGGCTCCCGGTCTACAGCAGCTTTGAGCCATGACCTTCTCTTTGATTTCTCCAGGATGAAGACAGTGTGCTTCTCTTCGCCTCCTTGTTTCCTTAACAGGGACTTGAGCTTCTGAAATTCCACTTATTTATTTGTTTATTTAATCCGTACCTGAGGACATTTCTTTTTTTCATTGCTTTTCAGAGAGAGAGAAGAAGGGAGAGAGGGAGGGAGAGAGAGAAACATTGATGCAAGAGAGAAGCATTGACTGGTTGCTTCCCCTATGCACCTGGGCTGGGGATTAAACCCGCAACCTAGGTATGTGCCCTGACCAGGAATCGAACCCATGACCTTTTGGTCACAGGATGACGCTCCAACCCCAGTGAGCCACACTGACCAGGGCTGAAATTTTTTGTGTTCATTTATTCATTGCTCAAAATATTGAGGCCCAGCAAATATAGTTGTAAAGTTGTAGAATATAGGTAGGAGTGATCAAGCTGACCCAGTCCCCATCCCCTCAGAGCTTATATTGTAATGTGAGATACAGATGGCAAACAAATAAGTAAACATGTAGGAGGGCCGATATGTGACATGGGAAACCAAAGCAGGACCAGGGGACAGGTAGGGAGTGTGCGTGGGGAGGGCATGTCCAGGGGGGCCTCAGCAATAAAGTGGCCGGGGCAGAGACCGAGGGCAGTGGGGAGTGGTCCACGTGGATGTGTGGGGCGAGAGCAGTCCAGGCCAGCAGAGGCCCTGAAGCTGCAGACACTTGAGGTGTCAGGTGTGGCAGTGCGGCCAGGGGCAGCTTCCTCAAACCACTGGGAAGTTTGGAGCAAAGGTGTAACATAGCCTCTTATTTAAATAGATCACTCTGGTTGCCACATGTGTTGAGAGCCCCTGTAGGAGGGTTGCCAGAGGCAGGAGGCCAGTCAGGATCCTGGCAAGACAGGGCGGTGGGCTGGGTTAGGGTGGTAGCAGAGCAGGAATGTGCAGTGGTTGGATTCTGGACATACTTAGAAGGTGGAACCAGCAAGATTTGCTGATGGGTTGAATGTGGGGTTTGAGAGAAGAAGAGGGTTCAGTGAGGATTTCCAATGTTTTTGGCATGAGATGAAAATGTTTATGGAAGAAGTACGGGCAAAATAAGAAGGGAGGAGTTTATTTGGGGAGATGTCAGACATCTAAATGACATGCCTACTGGTCAGCTGTGTTATGGATCTGGATTTCAGAGAAGGAGTCTATGCTAGAGAAAAATCTTGGGAACTGGTGTTGTATTGATTCCGTTTAAAGTATGAGACCAGATGAGATCACTTAGTGGTATAGATACACAGGAGGTATAAAGACAGAGTTTTGGGAACTCCAATATTTATAGATCTAGGATAGGAATTGGCAAGCTTTTCCTTAAAGAGCCAGGTACTAAATATTTTAGACTTTGTATAATAATATTTTAAACTGTGTGGGACATACGATCTTTGCTATAACCATTCAATTTACTCAAACAGCACAGAAGCAGCCCTAAATAACACATAAATGAATGAGTGTGGCTGTGTTCAACAAAACTTTATTTATATAAACAGGCACCTGGGTTGTAGGCCATGTTTACTGACTCCGAGTCTAGGACATGAAGACGAACCAGCAAAGGAGACTGAAAAGAAATAGCCCATGAGACAAGAGGTGAACCAAGAGAGAATGCTGCCTTAGAAACGAAGTGAAGTGTTTTTGAAGAAGGAGGGAATGATCAGCTGAGTCAGCTACTACAGATGTTTGAAGTACATGAGAACTGAGAACTGAATGTTAGCTGCATGGAGGCCATGGGTGGGCAGACAAGAGCAGTTTGGATGGTTGGGGTGGGATGGGAGAGAGGCACTGGAGACAGATCATGTAAACAACTTTAGGGAGAAGTGTGGTTGTAAGGGGGGTGCAAAGAAATGAAAAGTTAACTGTAGGGGCATGTTGGGTCAAAGCAAGCATGTCTCCCTAAAATGGGAAAAATAACAGGATGCTTGTGTGCTGATGGAAATGCTCCAGTCAGGAGAGCACGAAGGTGATGCAGGAGCAGAAGATGAGACCAGTGGGAGCAATGGCCTTGAAGGGAGGGCAGGGCTGGGACCCAGCGAACGTACGGGCATGGCCGTAGCTGGTAACAGACAGCCAGGGGAGGGAAGGGCAGGTAGGTGGGTGGCTGGGTGAGGTGGGATGGGTGGGGATCTGGGTGGGGGCTCTTTTCTATTGCTTCATTTTCTCAGTGTCTAGGAAGTAAGATCAAGAGCTCTGAAAGAGGTGGGGAATGACCTTGGCCCCTGGGCTGTAGGAATAGATGCCCCCTGAGCCCAGGGGGAGAGGGATGGACACAATGATGGAGAGAAGTCTGAGCTTTTAAATCAAAATTATAAGTTTTCTGCCAATGCTGTCACTTGAGCTTTTCACTGTAAAGGGGCCCTGTACATTCTGAAGAGTTATGATTGAATTAATAAGGTCAAGACGAGGGTATGGATTGAAAGTCTTCAAAAAATAGTCTCAGATTCCTACAGGCCTGAAGCTGCCTACCCAGGTGGCTCTTGTATGATTGTACTTTTTAAAAATTGAGGTATAATAAGCATATTATATTAGTTTCAGGTGTACAACATAATGATTCAATATATGAATGTATTATGAAATGATCACCATAATAAGCCTAATTAACATCTATTACACGTAGTTGCAAATTTTTTGTACAATTATATTTTGAAGAAATCAAATCACTTGCCTGGAGTTACTAACAGTCCTTTGAGCTAGGGGCCAAGAGCCCACTGATCTGGGGCTGGGGGGACTTAGGGATGCTCACTGCACATTTTTCCTCTTTTTTTTTTTTTTTTTTTTTTTTAGCTTTCTTGTTTTTTACATCTTCCTATGTGAAAGGAGGGGGTAGAGAATGACTGGAAGATTTCTTTATTTTTTACCTCAGACGTTGTCCTGGGGAGAGAAGGGACTTACCCAAGGTCACAATATCCGGACAGGGGGTGGAACTCATCAGGTGGGGCTGAACTCTGTGGTGTCTTCCTCTCAGCCTCCTAGGAGAAAAGGAGGAGAAATGGGGAAGACATCTCCCCAAGAGGGGTTCTCCATTCCCTGCAGTTTGGGAAGAGGGAAACGCTGGCACGGACTATGATGAAACAGGACACCTCCTTAGTTTTAGTCAGATGTCTGTAGGGAAAGCAAAAGGAAGACAGACCAAGGAGTAAGTGGGGATGTAGGGAAGGAAAATGACTTGGGGCTTTGGAAAAAGAGAGAGCGATCTACGGTCACAAACCCAGCAGAAAAGCAGGGCGGGTGATTTGTCCCTGAGACTGTGCTGCGTGGGGACTGAGGGAGTCTAAGGGTGGCCAGTGAAGCCGGGTGCGGGGGTAAGCAGGGCATTCGCTCAGGGCACTTTCGCAAGCCTGGGAGGGTTTACTTCAGTGCACTGTCAGTCCAGCCCGGGCAGGGGGAAGGGGCGTGGCCTCCTACAGAGCTGGGGGTGTATAGGTCCTGTGATTGGGCCCCTGGACCATTACGTTTTTCTAAGAGGGAACTCAGATTGCAAAGGGTCTAAAATGCCGTTCTCACTTAGGGAATGCGGTCGTTTGTCGGGGTGATGAAGGTAACAAGGAGTTTGTGGTTCAGGGCTGATGAAGGAAGAGGGACTCATCCACATATTCTCCCAATCTAATTCCTGGTGGTCTTTTTGAGATAAAATAAAGAATATGAGAGCACAGAGGTGTAGGGACCCCGAATTTATCTAACCTAAAGTATGTCCACAGTTTTGGCTTAGTCTGTGTGGCTGCTCCAAACCTCAGTTTCCCCAGTTTAGAAACACCTAACGATACCCATCTCGTAGATTTGCTGTAGGGATCCCGTGGAGCGTTAGCTGTAAAATGGCAGGGAGCTGTAATATGGTGTGTGCTCAGGGGTCTATGGGAAGTAAGACGAGGTCATCATGGGGTGCTTTCTCTCTAAGGGTGGGCCAGGATGGGCCAGGTTAGTGGGCCAGGTTGACCGTGGGCTGCGGTGAGGAGGAGCCAGGCCAGGGATTCTCGGCAGTTCTGCTGAGGGGATCCCAGAGTGATTAATAAAAAGGTCGGAATTCCTGTTCTCCAGTTTTGGAGCTCAAGAGCTTCCTCCCAAAATATTGCTGGTCAGAGTACCGGAAAGGAGCAATGTAGCACTGCCAAATAGCACAGTGCCTTCAAACCATAAATCTTGGGGAGGAAACTCTGAAAGCTGCAAGAACTATGATATTGAGAGAGATTTAAAGGGAACCAAAAATCTCTGCAATGCTTAGAACAGCAGGAGCATAGATTTCTCATACTAACCAAGTGATTTGTGGGAAAATCCGATCCATCTCCCTAACCTGAGGTGAATCAAGCAGATGATCGCTGTGAGTTGCAGAGTGAGCTTGGAGGCAGGCGCAAGGCTGGTTTATGATCCTGCAGAAGTTTTCTGCAGCATGAATTCCTGGGCAAGCAGGTGACGTTGGAGGAAAGAAACTCCCCCTTCCTGGTGTCCCTTTCAGCTCTCAGCACAGGGCTCTTAGTTGGGTGGAGGTGTTCTCTGACTGGCCACTGTAGAGCTTCCGGGGAGCTCACCCTTTGCGAGGATTCTGCCTGTGGAGGGTAGAGGGGCACCCATTTTCTTGGGCTTCTGAGGCATGACTGAGATGGGCGGCTGCTGGCCTGGATGTGCACTTAAATGTGACATTGTCACGGGAGCTGCCTCCTACAAGGGAAGGAATGGATGGTCCAACAGAAGGGCCCCTGTGAGAGCTGTGGTTTCAAGCTGGTCTGTTATTGGGCCCCATACGGTTGATACTAAGTGCTGCTTCTTGGCCATGAATGGATATTTTCCAATCAAGGTTAAGTTAAATTCCAGGGCATTTAGAATAATCTCAAGAAGGCTTAGGTGGAGTCATTTAAACTCTGCTCAGTGTAGCGGGGAAACACTGTGTCATGACATGCGTGGGGAGATGGGCAGTTGTTTGGGTTGGGCTGAGGCAAGGAGGAATTAGGGCAGAGCTGTCAAACTCATTTTCACGGGGGCCACATCAGCCTCGAGGTTGCCTGCAAAGGGCAGAATATAAGTTTAGGACTGTATAAATGTAACTACTCCTTAACTAGGGGCAAGGAGCTCGGCGCTGCCGCTGGATAGAAATTGCTGGGCCAGATAAAACAAGGTAGAGGGCTGGATTCAGCCTTGTGTTTGCCACCTGTGAGTTAGGGGGTGATGTGCGAATCTGGGTACAAGTGTGGCATGTCAAAACGCCCAAAATGCTTAGGCTGTTTTTCTACACAGAAAAATAAATTTACTACAGTTCAGAGAGAGAGAAATACAATGGAAAACACATGGAAAAATGTCTGACTCTGAGTAAGCAGCACAGTGAAATAGGTGGATGGGGCTTTGAAGTCAGGTTTTGACTCTGGCTCTGAAAGCTCCTGGTTGGATGGTGTACAAGCCACTCAGTTGGGTCTGTTTCTGCCTGTGCTGGGGAGGACAGGAGGGCCCACCCTAGAGGGATGGCTGTGATGTATTGAGAAATTCCAGTCAAGCACTTATCACCAGTAACAGTGTAATAACAACAATAACAAAAATGATAATTAAAATGTAAATAAGATGGCATTTTCCCAGCTATGAAATTATTGAGGGTTAAAAATGACATTGTCACGGAAACATGAATATCCTGTGAGTAGGACTGAAATTGGTGCAGTCTTTCTGGAGGCTGATTTAGGGGGTTTCTATACTCTTTTTTTATTTATTTCTAGGATTCTATCACAAAGAAAAAATCATAAGTGTGGGGAAATACGTGTGCATGCAAAATTATTCATGGTGGTGTTATTTATTTTTCTGAAACACTGGAATCAACTTTCCCCAACAGCAGAGAACCAGTTAATTAATTATGGTATATCCATACAACGGAGTAGTATGGGCAGCCGTATAAAAATACTGAAGAATGTTGATGACATGAGACAATGCTTCTGAGCTTTACATGAAATATCTTCCAAACTGGTTAATGGATCATATACGTATATCTGTATATGCAAACATGAATAAAATATGCCAAAATGCCAATAACGATTCTCTGTGGATGGTAAGATTATGGGTGAGTTTTGTTTTCCTCTTTATATTTTTTCCAAAGTTCACGAATATCCTACAGGGAACCTTTATTAATTATTATAGTAAGAGTTACAGAAAGTACATCTACCAGCCTGCCTGGGTCAGGTTCTTGCCCTGTCTGGGAAGTATTTCTCTGTAGATAAGGTGTCGATTTCCTGGAAGCTTGTTGAGTGGCTTTGTACGAATCCCCCTCGTACCCCTCTCTGCGCAATGTGGGAGAAACACATGTTTTGGGTGGAAAAGGTGAAGGGATTAAGCCAAGGGAAGAAAGAAACTCTCTTAGACACAGACAACAATAGGGTGATTACCGGAGGGAAGTGCGGGTGGGGAGAGGTAGGAGAGTATAAATGGAGGACAAACGGAAGGAGACTTGCCCTGGGGTGGTGATCACACCATACAATATACACACGATGTGTTGTAGAATTGTATAGCTGAAACCTGTATAATTTCATTAACCAACATCACCCCAATAAGTTCAATAAAAAATTAGAAGAAAAAAAGAAACAAACATTGTGGAATGAAGAGGCAGAAGTGGGCATGAAGACAGCGTCCGCACAGCCCATGGACTGCCTGGATTTGCTCTCTGCCCTGACATCCACAGCCACCCTAACAAACCCCATGTTAGCCACTCACCACCAGGGCCACAGCCAGACTGGAACCTGCACCTTCCTTGTGGTTGAAATTGGGAGGCCAGGAAGAGGTTTCCGAAAAGAAAAAAGTAGCCCATCCTACACAATGGTCACAGAGGATGCTCACAGAGGATGCTCACTGGGGCTGGAGACACCCAGGATGATGCATCCCTTAGGACACAGTTGTCCCCAAGCTTGGGCTGCATTACAAAGGTGTCTCACCTACTGTACCACACATGTTGGGGAATGGGGTGTATTTTATAATACATTGAGTGCATTGACAGAGCTGGCTGTTTAACAGATAAAATTGTTTTCTCCACAAATACCTTTTGAGGACATGCACCATCCCAGGTCTGGGCTGGGTGCTGGGCATTCCCTGGTGAGCTGTGCAGAGTTTACTATTTGTTTTTGTACATTGAACAACAATTTTTATGTGCATGTTTTCAAAATCTGGAGTTTAAAAAATATATTGGTTTTTCTTAAAGTAGGACACTCTTGTTTTAAGTTTGTGAAATATTGTGGAAATAGTGATGTTTTTCTTTTAGTGAAGATATCCCAAGTGTTATGTAAGTTTAAATATTTTCCTGCAATCCATCCTGAGGATATCTCTGCGGGATGGCACAGGCAGTGGGTGCCTCCTGCCATCAGGTGAGGAGCTGGGGGCCGGTTTTGGCTCTAACTCTGGCCTTGCTGAACACGCCCCGGGGCAGCTGCTGACGAAGCTGCCTCTTCTGACTGACTGTTGGAGGCCACTGGCCGCTTTGAGGCTCTTGGCTGAGGAGATGCTCTGTGTTCTCTGCCCTCTGGAAACCATGTATCCCTTCACTTCAGAACTTATCTAAACTTGAAAATGCAATGGCTATCGTGTTGTTCTTTCGCCACTCTTGGTGCCAGACTCCTGTTCCCTGAGTTCCTCTGAGGCACAGGGTTACGTTTAAAAGCAAATGGAGGTTGTAACTTTTGTGAAAACACTGCCTTGCACAGTGCTGTGTGTTGTGACTTGGGCTCTTTGTCTCCCTGGGAATGAGCCCAGATGTTTTCTTCTTTTCAAGATCTGACATGGCTACGGCCGGCTCTATAAATAGCACCAGATATCAGCTGTAATGGTGGCATGATGCTGATTTTTTCCCTGCCACCCACTGAAAGTCTTGGGAGAGAAATCTCTTTTCTCCCTCGTTTCCTTTCTCTCTCTACGCACAAACACACACACCTATATTTAGACAATAGTAAAAATCCTGAATGTGTTCAAACATGTATGTGTTTTTGTTTCTTTTTTTTGGGGGGGGGGGAATTTGGTAAAAAGGAGTTAAAGAGCTTTCAACAACAGAAAAAAACAACTTTCCCAAGTATTGATTATGTCCAGGCAGAGTGCTGAATTAAATTAGTCCTTGTCATCAAAGCTCACAGCACAGCAGAGGGCAGCTTTATTAGTACGAGGCTTCCTGGGCTTCAAATGTGAAAAGATGGCTTTTATAAATACCTGGGGATTTTTAACAGTTGTAGAGAGAATCTCTAACAGTTGTGTCAGCTTGCTAGGACTGTGGTAGCAAACTGCCACATCCTGAGTGGCTTAAACAACAGAAATTTATTGTCTGGTCGTTCTGGAGGCTGGTAGTTCTGGGTCAGGGTGTTAGCAGCCTCCTGAGGCTGTGAGGGAGGATCTGGTCCAGGTTTCCCGTTTCGGCTGGTCAATGACCGTCCTTCTGCCCTTGTCTTTTCATATTGTCTTTCTTCTGTGTGTCACTGTTACCGTGTCCAGATTTCTCTTTTCATGAGGATACCAGTCACACCAGGTTAGAGGCCACCCTGATGACCTCATTTTAATGTTATCACCTCTGTTAAGGCCCTATCTCCAAACAGGTCGTGTTCGGACCCACTGGGGTTAGGACTTTACATACAAATTTTTTTTCGGTGGGGGCGCAATTCAACCTATAACAACAGTGTTGAGGTAATACTTCTACCTCTGAGAATAATTTTCCTCAGACTGATAATTTTTCTCTCCTTCTCCAAGGAATGAGTCTCCAAGTCATATTACTTTATATTACTTTCAAATTTGATTCTGCTAACCCAATCACCCTTTCTGTAGCCGAACCCATTTCCTCTTCCACAGAGTGAATGGGGACAGCCGGTTGCCACCCTTGATCCAGTGGCTCAGTAGTCGTCTTCAAGGACATGACACATTCACTGCCTCGGTCTCCTCATGGCACATAACTCGTCTTGAGCGGCTTGGGCAGTAGGTTCCCACCAGGAGAGACGTGGGGTGGCTCCATCCCCCTGCAGATGTGTGTACAAGGCAGGGCAAGGCCTCCTGCATGTCCCTCTGAGGCCTGACTGGCTCAGGGTGCTGTGGGAAGAGCTTGGCTGCCTGGCAGAGCAGGTGGAGTAGCAAGAGTTCCTCTACGTCCAGCTACCAGCCTGGCTATGTACTGGGGCCGAAGCCCTGATTCGGCCACTTCTCACCCCCCACCCCCCAAACACCTGGGAAGACACCACACGCCTTATCCATTAGCCTATTTCCCATTGCTCTTCTTAAATTGGAAATCACATAGGTAATACTTAGTATTTTTATCACAAGTGGGGGACTGCAAGCACCAATGTGCTATACTGTGTTGAATACTCTTCAGTATTCATGCTCATTAGCTGTTCCTTTTTGACCAATTCCCTTGTCCAAAACCACACGTTTACATGCTCCTTAGTGGCCTCCTCAAGGTTTCATGTTCTTATACCCACAGCCTTCACACCTGAAGGGATGGGGCTGGGCAGTGGCAAGACTCGGATCCAGGAAGAGCTCTGTGTTAAGTATAACATCTGGGCAGAAAGTTTTATGTGCAGGTGACATTTGGACAGGGAACCGAAGGGTCATTTATGTTTGCTCAGGAGAAAACTGGAGCTCCTCTGGAGAGCTAGAAACCTGAATGCTGGGAGTAGAGCCTGGCGTGACAGAGAAGTAAGAATTTAGCTTCATCCCGGCCATGCTGGTACCTTCTTTAGATGCTGCGAGGATTTCGTTGTCCAGTTCCAGAGACAGGTGCAAATTCAGCACATTCAGGATTGGTAGGTACCTGTTTCTTGGTACTTTCTTCTGCCCCGCTCCTGATATTTTGAGTAGAGCAGATGGAAAATCCAGTAGAAAATTGGGAAGAGGGGGCATTTTTCTTCTATTGAGTTATAAATGCAGATACCACCACCTTCTCTGGTTTTACCTACTAAGATAAGCTGTGACTGAAGCCACACCTCCTTCAGTCCAGTCAGTTTAGGCCAAGGGTTATAATTAGGGAAGGGCTTGGGCCACAGAGCAGATAAAAGCACTAAACAAAAGTTCAGGTAGCGCAAAACCATTCATGTGCAAAAATGTAACCATTATTAAATTGTGGTTAAATTAGGTATGCACAGCTGCCCTGGGAAGGGCCTATAGGAACCAATGTCAAATGTAAAGTCGACTCTTATAATTTTCACCCAGGGCTGAGACTTAAGGGGAAGTTTAAAAAATACTGTGTTAGTTTAGGGGAATGTTCTTCTCTGGGGGTGTCAGTCATGGCTGCGGGCACCCAACTGTAAGATTTAATGAGGGGATCATTCCAACCTCAAAGTAAGAAACTGCTAAGGTGAATGCTGACATTCATTTCCACTCTAAGGAGGGGATCTTCCCCATATATATTATACGTTTAAAAATCAACCAACCAACCAACACTCTAACCAGTCCCTTCCACCCCATCATCTTCAAGTGAGACTGAAATGTAACTTCCACTTCCTCAGAAGGCTCTTTTCTTCAAGAGGATGCCAGGTGGTGTCTTAGCAACTGGACGTGATGGGTGCACTCATTACAAATGCTGCTGCAATGGGTCAGACTGGTTCTGTCTCTAGAATGCCTGCAGCACAGACATTTAATGCATCTCCTCTTATGTGCTCAGAACTGTGCTGAGGCCACAAAAGAGGGCCAAGGCATTGGTGCTGCCCACAGAGCTGCATGCAATGTAGATGAGGAGACAGATACAGGTCAAGTGACCGGAGAACAAGGAAGGGTTCAGTGGGGTAGAGGAGAGTGCAGTGAACATGCACAGGTGGGGGTGGTGAATCACTGGGTGGTGGTCAGAAAAGGCTGCAAGTGCAAGTGCAAGGAAGGGTTGAGCTAGGGTTTAGTTAGTCCTTAGGAGGTAAAAGGAGGGAAAGGAGCAAGGCCTCTGGGCTGGGAAGGTGGCATGAGCAAAGGCCCCTAAACAGGAATGAGCTGACAGGTCTGAGGTTAGAAAGGAAAATGACTAAGGAGGTCTCTTGGCCATCAGTTTGTGAAGGTTGATGATGTTTTTTGCAAAACAGTCCCAGTTTCTGTTTCTATAAAGTGGAAGTGGCTGAAGGGAAAGGATGCTTCCAACTCATCACAGAAATCTTAGCACCTTTATCAACAGGGTCCTCTCCCTGGCCATCAAGTCTGCGGTTCCAATTGTTTCTTCCAACCCACCTCTCTTCCATGTCCCTGCCCATTGCCTGCCTTGTGCCTAACCGAACCACCCGCTCTTCTCTACAGGCCCTCTGTAGTCCTCAGACACAGTCCACTTAAATGCCCGTCCAACAACTCTATAGGTCCAACCCCTACTCATCTTTCAAGGTTTAGTTCAAATGTCATTTCCTTAATGGAACCTTGCCTGATCTCTCCTCTCCTGTTTCTGGCTCTAAAAGATGCTCATACTCACTTCTATGTACTTCTCTTACTACTTGCTAGTAAAATATTGATTGAGTGCCTATTAGATGCCAGACACTATTCTCTGTACCTTGGATAAATCAATGAATAAATCAAAGACTAATGCTCCCATTGAGTTGACATTTTAGCTGGGGAAAACAAATAATGAATACTAGATATAATGCATAAGTAAATTCGATAAAATGTTAGTAGGTGATAATTATTTTGGAAAAAAGAAAAAAAAGAGAAACATAAGTAGTGATTGGGAATGCCATGATAGGGGGTGTGGCATTGTGTTGCAGTTTTAAATAGGGTGCTCTCTTAATAGGACTCCTGAAGAGGGTTACATCTCCGCAGAGACTTGTGCTAAGGCCCTGAAGTGGGGGTGTGCCAGATGTGTCCAAGGAACAGGAGGCCAGTAAGGTTGCAGTAGAGTGAGAAGGAGAGAGAACAGTAGAGAGTGAAGTCCGAAAAGTTACTGGGGGGACATCACATTGGGCCTTGCAGGCCATTTTAAGGACTGAGGGGGAGACAAGGAGGACTTGGATCAGAAGAGTGATAAGATCGACTTTTTAAAAGAGTCTCCCTGGATACTTTGTTTAGAATAGGCTGAAGGCAGGGAAGGCTGGAAGTAGGAGACCCGTTGAGAGGCTAACGCAGTTGTCCAGGTGGTCTGGGCCAGAGTGGAGGTGACGAGAAAGGGGTCAGACTCTGTGTGTATTTTGAATTTTATTTTTCATGAATAGATTGTGATATCAATATGTGGTAGAAGGCAAGGAATCAAGAATGATTGCAAGGATTTTGGCCTGAAGAACTGGAAAGCTGCAGATGCCAATGCCAGAGATGGGAAAGGCTGTGAGGGGGGACCTCTGGCAAGTAAGGAGCTTTTTCACTGGTCCTCATTGGACTGGAAACTACTTAGGGATAGGTGCACTGTGTGATTCCTCTTTGCTGTCTCCTTAGGGACTCAGGAATTATAACTGATGGATGTTTCTTATATCAGGGGCTGTTATGATCTCGAAGAATTCCGTCTGCTTTTAGAGGACATCAATTAATTTTGTGATGATTGTTTGGGTAAGATCTCTATGTCTGGCTGCTTCCCCGACTGCGTGTTTTTGCTTCCTTGACACCATCCAGAGGTTTAGTGAGAGGTCTCCAGTGGAGCAGGGGTAGTTTGATGAGGATTTGATCTGAGGCAGGTTAATCTCATGAGCCACCAGAATACTTGATGCAGGCACGGAATATTTTGTTGGAACTAATCTTTTCTCTCCTAGTCACTATCACACCTAATGAAGATGATTCATTGGTGTTAATTGGCATGCCAACAGAGTGTGAGTACTGTTAAAAATTAAACATTCCTTTTGTATTCTGGGTTGACTAGAGTGGGGTGGGGAGGAGAGAGAGGGTATGTTAAGCTTTACGTGTGATCCTGGGCTTCAGAGATTTCTGGTCAGAATCCCACTTTGCTGGTATGTAGATTTGACTGAGAGCATTCCCAAGTTAATGAAGGGCTACTTAGTTGAAATTCCCTTATGGGGCTGTATCAGTGATGAGAATGTGTTGACATTGAACCTGCCTATGTCTATGCCATTGCAGGAGGGAATTCTTCACTTCACAGGTACTTATGGAATATCCATTCAGTGCCAGCCATGATGCTAGGCATGGGGAAAGATAAGGATGCCTGACACACTGTCCCTGTCTTTACCACTCAGTATATTAGAAGGGGGAGATATGTAAATAGTGACAGATGGAGTTGGGAAGAGGTAGAGGGCAGGTGAGTTGTGTGGGGAAGGATGTCCAGTGGTTCTTGCAGTTGAAATGGGAGGGCCATTCCAGGCAGATGGGAGCAGTGTGATGGGAGAGGAGCTTGAAGTGGCAGATTCATTGATGGAGAGTCCTGCAGGCTGCAGCAAGAATCTGGACTTTGTCCAATAAGCAACAGATAGATATTAAAGGTTTTTAAGCAGAAGAATAATATAAATTAATGACTGTGTCTCTAGAGTGTTATGAAAGAAATATTGGAGAGGTGGGATTCTGGAGTCAGAGACTAAAGCCTTTTACAATAGTCCAGGAAAGAAGGGATGGTGACTTGGATTGGGGCATTAATGGTGGATACCAACTGGAGAGCCATTGGTACCTTTCTGCACTTAGGTTACTTATAAATCTTAAAATTACTCTATAATGACAATGATGGCATTTACTAAGAGGTAGGCAGTGTTCTCATTTAGTCTTTCCAATTACCTTATGAGGTTGGTATTATTAAAGACTCTTCCAATATGTGAGGGAAACTGAGGCACAGATTTGCCCAAGGTCTCACATAACCAGGGACTTCACAATCCATGCCCTTACCCATACCACTATTGTGCCTCCAGGATAGGTAAGATCACTCCATTACATGGATGAAGAGACTGAGGAAGATAGAGGGGACTTTGGGGAGTTTGGGAGATGGAAGAGTCCAGGATGGCTCTTAGCTCCAGGATTCTCAGATCTAGGGAAATATGAACATACAGCCAACAGATTCTTGTGTTCTATAAGCTGTAGTGTCTGGAGTGGCAGTGAAAGAGAATAAAAGGCACATGGCTGTGCCCTGGCCACATGGCTAAGTTGGTTGGAGCATTATCCTGTACACCAAAAGGTTGCGGGTTCGATCCTTGGTCAGGACACATACGTAGCTTGCAGTTCACTCCCTGGTCAGGGTGCATACGGGAGGCAACTGATAGATGTTTTTCTCTCACATCGATGCTTCTCTCTCTAAAATCAATGAAAATACCTTTAGGTGAGGATTAAAAAAACATAAAACAATAAGTAAATGGCATGTGGGTGTCTGTTCCTCTGGGGAAAGTACCTGAACCTTCGATATGAGAAGACACCGCTCAATTTCCAGCCTGTAGTTAACCATCTTCACTTTTCCTGGGAGCAGTAGGCTTGGGGTGGAAGTTGAACGCTCTCATGCAAGCCTGGCTGCCTCCATGACTGTTGACCGACTTGCCCCTTCTCACAAGCGTCTGAAGGTGAAACTCAGATTGTCAGAGTGGAATTGATGTCATCACAAACAATGGAAACAGTGGGGAGGACTGGTGGTCTCTAAAAGGCTACACACGGTTCCTAACTCCTGATGGAGTGGAACTAGTTTTAGACCTTCTGGGACCGCTTTGTTGGGGGACCTTGTTTGACCAGTTTCTGTGTATTTGGGTCTTCTAAAGGGCAGTGGTCTCTCTGTGGGGGCTTCCTTTGTCACTACACATTAGCGATGACCTGTTTTTCTCATCAGAGACCAGGAGATGGAGGAAACCACCTCTCAAGGAGAAACCATTGTGCCTAATAGGAACCGTCCCTGTAAAATGAAGGAGTTGACTCTTCAAAGATCTGTGGACCATTTGGGGGTCTGTCACTCCCTAAAGCAAAGTTAGGGGTCCAGCACTCAACATCCCTGTGCCACCTTAGAGAACCCCTGCATGAGTTAGGCCATCGGGAAGGCTGCTGTTGATTTGGAAACATCTATCCAGTGACAGGGAAAGGTTGTAGCAACAGCTTTCAGTGACTCATTTGCATCTTGGATAATGTTCTAAAATAGATTTATTTCTGAGAGCCATTAAATACTGATAAGTGGGCATTTCTGTAGACAGAAAGGCAAACAAGGAGCGACATTAACATTATCTTTTCTGTGCACATGTGCCCATGCATTTGGGGAAGGCTGATTTGGGGCTTGGGTTGCCAGTCAGGTGACATGGGGGGTTTCTCTGATGGGCCAAAGGCAACACATCCCTCAAGCTACAGCTGACCCTTTTTCCCCCTGCAGGCTTCTTTATCTAAGTCTCTTTGTCACCTTGCATGGAGGATTTTTTTTTTTTTTTTTAACCTCTCAAGGCTTCAGAGACTGAGGTTTATTGGTACTGACAACCCCTGATTATTTAAAATCCTGGAGGCCACAGTTTCTGCGTACTGGTCCACAGAGAGTTCAGTGGGCCGGCCCTTGCTGATTGCTCTGGTGTTTTTTGCTCTGCTAAGGCCGCCTGGAATAGCAAAACCCCTTTAAATTCGAAAACACCTAACAAAAAATAAACACAAGCAAAATCCCCTTGACTGCCCCCTACCCTCCACAGCCAGCCAGCAGTACCCCTCTGCTCAAATTCAAATGTAGTTCTCAGACAATAGTCCTGTGGTTTTAAGCAGCAGAAGATGTTGGCGTTACCCACTGGCGCAAGGAGAGGGCTGCTGGAGGGAGCACTGCGCTGTCACTGTAGCCTTTGCGTCACACTGTCACTCTTAGCACCCCCACCAGCCTTATAAAATAGGGGTCAGAGGCCTGCCTTTCCAGGAGGGGGCTTTGAGAACACACTGGAGGCATTTCATAGGTTGTTTAGCCTTCCTCGTCCAGGGTGGCAAGGCTTGGGGGCCTACAGTCAGGAAAAGTGGGGGGGAATCAGTGTTACCTAGCAACAGCACATCCTGTGACAGGACTTGTGTCTGAAGAAAAGATGTTTCCACTGGCCCCTGGCAAGCTCCCTGCTCCTCTCTCCAAGTTGGGGAGCTCTTGGGGGTGCTCTGTGCGGTGCCCCCTTCAGAGTTCCTCAATGTGGGGTGCCTTTCCTGCCCCAAACAGTGTGCCCTTCCTGCCTGCTGAGTGTGCGAACACCTGTGTGAGCGTGTGCACGTGTGTGAGCGTGGTGGTGGGATGGGGAGTGAAGAGGCTGTGAACACAACAGCTCAGTGTGACTGCAGAGGTCTTGGGTGTCACCCTCTGCTTTCAAGTGGAACCTCCCCCTGGGCTGACTGCCGCAGTACGCAGACTTACCAAAATTGCCCAAGTTGGCCCTGATTTCAAATATCCTACTCTGCTTTGTAAATCACGTCCCACGTTTTCTCCGAAAGCCCCAAATTGAGATGGATTTCTTTCACGTTAGGTTTTAATCTGAGCTGAGAAACATATATTTAGGAGTGGTAACTCACGAGTTTCTATTATCATTTTGGACTTATCCAGAGGCAGTATATCAAATCTTTTCCTGAGAACATTTCTTTAAAGGAGGCAGAAAGAGTGCAGGGGAACTGGGCCACCCAGTGGAAGGGCTGGCTCTCGTGGAGAAAAGCTAAACAGAAAACAGTGTGAGTGCAGAGGATGGGTCCATCCACATCTCAGCACTGTCCCAGGCTGGCTGGTGGGTCTTACTCATTCTTGGGAGGTCAGAGTTCACTGTTGGTGATGTTGCCACTTACTGTCTCACTTTCTGGTTGGGAATCTGTTTTTCTTGGCTTTTTTTTTTTTTTTCTGACATGCACTTGCTTCTGCTCTTCTTGGTCCTTCTCTGCAGATCCATGGAGATTTTGAAAATTCCCTGTCCATGGCAACTTATTCCTTTTGATATTCCCAAATACAAATCTGAAGAAGTACAGTGGTCTTTTCTCTACTGCTTCTGGTTAATTCTAAATGTGTTTGTACTCTCCCAGAAAGGGAGGAGTCTCTTTTTCATCTTTTGTCTTGCCACACATCACCCTTAAGAAATGGTGTTGCAACTCTTGTAACATTCTTGCCTGGCATCTCTGTGGGGCAGTGAGACCTGAGGTCCATCTTCATCTGACAGTGGAGTAATAATAATACGCTTCCTTCAAAGCATTTTCATTTCCCTGGGGATAGAAAACATTTCAAATAAACCGTCTCACCCCTCAGCTAACCTCCTTGGAAGGTCATGAGAGGTCACGGGGCTTGTTTTACAGGTAGGGGAGCTGGGGAAGAGAGGGAGGGTGACATGTGCATCTGAATAACTACCCAAATGATCCAAAACTCCAGTTGGCCCAGCAAACAGAAGCCCCTCCTTGGAGAGGGTGTCTTAAGACTGCGGTTTGCTCCTGTATCCTCTCTTCCTTAGACTAGAAAAAAAGTGTTTGTTTCATTTTTAAGACCAAAATTTAGACTCACTTCTGCCATTAATTTTTAAGATCCACAGTTATAAAATTGACTTTAATTAATCAATCAGCACATTCATTCAGTTACTCAACAATTATTTTTTTCAGCATCTGTTATGTGGCTGGTGTTTGTGGGGCAAATATGTTCCAGAAATGATGTGTAGCTCTAAGAACCCATCCCCAGTCCGGGAGGAGGACGTATGACATGTGAAGAAAGAACAAAACCGAGTTCTTTGGTAGCACAAGGAAGACACGAATGACATAGCAAAGAACATCTAGGGGAGGATCCTCTTCCCTTCCAGAATTAACCAGACTTCTTAGTTTTTATCTTGTGTGAAATTGGGAAGGTCCTCAAGGACGGTGATGAGAAGAGTAGAGGACGACAGCAATGAGGAAGAGCTAACGGGCCTGCGTGGTCTCAGCCAGAACCGAGGCGGAGAGCGCCCGCCAATGGCCGTCAGGTGCAGGAAGAGCTCTCCAGTGAGAGGCTGTGAGTGTTCTCCACTCAGCTTAAGGCTGTCAGCGATAGCTCCGGTTTTCTTTTTTTTAATCTATCATACAGTGGATTATATAAGGGGTTTTATGCACACTTTCCAGTCACCTTTCTGTAATTTTTTTTTTTTTTTATTATTGAGGAGAACTGTGTGTCAGTTACTGTCCTGGACCCTGAGATGATGAAGGCAAAGTCCCTGCCCTAACGAAGTTTGGGCATCATCTCATTTTGTCCTTACAATAACCCTGGGAGGTACATACTTTCATTCTCTCTTCCTAAGGAATGAACTTGAGACTAAAAGCAGTGAAGTCGTTTAGCCAAATTCAGGCATAGTAAGTGGCAGGCTGGAGGTTTGAGTCCAAGTCTGCCTGACACCAAAGCCCAATATCATGTTCTTTCCCCGGAGGCAAAAAAATAGTCCCATAGATATTGTACAAAGACAATAGACACCAGTCAGTCAGTCAGTAATTATTGGGGCTCTTGTAATGTTCAACTAATGACACATTATATGTGACAGTGGCTGTGCAGACCAAATGTTTTCTAAAATTTCAGAAGTGAGGTAGAATTTCTTGGTGAAGATGAAGTTTGGATCGGGTCTTCTGCAAGCTGCGTTAGTACTTGTGTAGCTGAAGGGAGGGCCTCCCAGGGAAAGGCAGTGACACAAATGCAAGTGAGTAGAGTTGGGGACAGGCATGGAGACAGGTGTTTGAGGAGGGGCAGAATGAAGAATGGTGTCTAAACCCGAGGGTTCAGGTGGGGGCACGATGGCAAATGGGGGTAGACGGGTGGCGCAGAGCCTGCCCTGTAGGACTTTGGGGTCAGAGAGGGGAGCTTCAGTTTGGTGCAGTAGGTAAAACTGTAGACTTTTTGTTAGGCCACTTCCGTAGTGTGATGCTGTTTAACGTCCTGAATCTGGTGCACAGAATGGGTTGAGTGAAGCACAGTCTGCAGTCAGGGAGGACAACTGGTGCACCTGCTTTGGTGGCAATGGAGAGGAGTGAACAGGCATTTCACAAAAGCTTACTAAGGCAAGCATTAGGCATCGGAGCTCACCCAGTCTGCTTTGGCGGGGAGGGGCTTGTGATGATCTTTGCTTGAAGATGGCATGGGGCTCAGGCCAGATCACTTGGGACTCTTCTCTGCTTTAATAATTCTAACCCAAACATTGTCTTCTGCTTTCTTGTCCTGGCCCCCGAGGAGTCCTCGTGATGCCCAAGTGCAGTGTGTGATGACTGAGCTCTCTTGCCTTGGGTCCCAGGGCAAGGAGGTGTTGTGTCCTAAGAAAGCCCTAAGGTAAACGCTCAGATGATGCAGGCCTGGGAGGTGTGCCAGCTGTTGTTCACTGCCCGTGGCTCTGGGGCCAAGCTTCGTTGCTCCTGCGGGCAGAGTCCCAGGACTACCAGGAACCGCAGGGGCAGAGGAGGCCGACTCACTCTCCTCACAGAGGCTTCCAAGCTGCTGTGGCCACAGCCACTTCGTTCACTGCCTTCCTAATGCCCTGTGGTCCTCTTGATTTTGTCTGATTTCATTTCTGAATACAGGAGACTTAGAGATGTAAACAATGGGATTAAAATTTTTATGTGAATGTACTTGCAAATCAGAACAAATTTTTTGTTCATTTTTCATTCAGCAACTATGTTAAAATATAGTAATATATATTATACAAATATGTTAATAATTCATTTGTGTTGGATATTGTACTAGCCTCTGGGGTACAGCTGAGGACAGTAATCACTGCTGTCGTGGAGCCTGAAGTCTGCTCAGTGGGGATCAACAAGAAAAGCGAGTAGGCAAGTTCTGTAGTATTTCATAAGATGGTGAGTGTAGAGTGGAAAAATAAAACAGGTTAAACGGGACTGGGAATGGTAAAGGAGGGTAGCAGGAGAGAATTGGAACCCTACATATGATAGGTGACATTTGAATGGAAACGCAAAGGAAATGACAGAGTGAGCCACGTGGATCTCTGAGAAGAGCCTTCCAGAGTAAACAGCAGGTGCAAAGGCCCTGAGGTGAGGAAGGCAGTGTGGCTGGAACTAAGGAGCTGTGTGATTTGGACAAAGAGGCAAAGAGCAGGAAGGGTGCAGATTGTTCTGAGCACACAGGGCTTGGCAGCCGCTGCAAGGACTTTGGCTTTAACTTGGATTGAGACGAGAAGCCATTGGTGAGGCCTGAGCAAATGAATCATAGGATCTGGCTTATGTTTATCAGGATCACTCCTTGTTCCTTTGAAAATCGAATAAGGGGCAAGAGAGGGCAAGAGGGAGGAGGTTATTGTAATAATGTCAGTGAGAGGCGATAGTGCCTCTGATAGCGTAGCTGCAGGGAAGAGCTGGAGAAGTTAGGATGGGTTCATCCTGACTTCTAAGAAGTTAAGAGAAGTGTTCAGGATGACTTTGATAGAACATCTGTTCTAACCTAGTGCTTGCAAGGCGCAGTCACTCTGCCGGCAGTAGTGTCTTACTGTGCCCTGAGGGCGCTGCCTGAGTGCAGACCTGGGAGGACAAGTGTGGTATTGTTCCACCAGTTGTGTGCCCCATGTGTGTGTATACATGTGCGTGTATGTGAGCATGTCTGCGTGTGCGTGTGTGGTGCCTTTCCTGTTGGATGCTCATACACACAGCACTGACTCCGTTAACCGAGGCCATTATCTCTGGACTCCCCAGACTCTTACTTGCCAGCTACTTACACACCAGAGAGAAGCAAAATACTCCCCCTTGCCTTGGGTAGAGCGTTTCAGTTGCTCATTTTGCAGGTGTTGCCCTCCTCTTAATTATCCTTCCATTTCCTTTCCTAAACCCCTTCTTTTTGGAAGTTGTAAAAAAAAAAAAAAGATAAAACAACCAGATGTGAGCCCAGAATCATCAGTAATCCATAAAGCACCAAGCACACCCCACTCGTCTCTCACGCTTTATGAAAAGTTAAAATTAAATCAGGGCAGTGTTATTAAGCTAAGTGATTTTTGCTGGATTCGGATGAATTCCTGTGTGTGCCACATTGTTTGTTGGAAATGTGCCTGGGGTGCCAGTGGGCTCAGAAGGCACATCGACCAGCTATTAGTGGAAATGGATCTGCTTGCAATGGGGCACTTGAGGTTTCCCAGACCTGGGACACCGGCATCGTGTGCAGAACCCTGATGCCTATAGCCTGAGTCCTCCGGTGCCCATCAACCCTTAAAACAGGAAGGGCAGACGTAGGGCAAAAGCAAGGAAGCATGCAACGGAGACCATGTGTGTGCAGTGATGGGTTCGAATTCCAGAGAACTGTAGGGGATCACCTTCTTTCCCAGGGCCCTGGAAGGTCAGTGTTGGCAGTGCTGTGTCCTGAGAGTGCTCTGTTCAGGAGTTGACATGAATGGAATTTCAGCCCAGAGACTTTCAGGAACACCAAGCTGGTTTGGAGCTTTGCATTTCCGAGGTGCCTGGAGCTGAGACTTTATTATTATCATTCATTTGCTTCATGGCTTTACATCCTTTTGAGAAGCTGGAAAGTGAGTTGGTTTGGCCTTCTAAAATCCAAAAATTAGTTGGGAAAATCAGATCCATGTCCAGTAAATGGTAGGAGAAGGAAGGATATCTTCTAGGGCTCAGACTTCTGCATTCAGCCTGGGGCAGTGTAAACAGCATAGGATAGAGTCGGAGAATCTGGATTTGAATCTCAGCTTTATCAACCTAGGCTGTGGAACATTAGGTGACTAATTTTCTAAGTTCCAGTTTCTGTTTGAGTCCCAGTAAATTATGAATGCCGTAATCCCTCTTAGGACTATTATTGGGGAATGATGAACCATGTATTTAAATTACCCAGCTGCGGGGTTCAGCATGGAAAAGATGCAGGGTCAATGTCCATTGCTCATCCTTTGTGGCCCTGGGAGGGAAGAGGCCTGGCTCACTGACAGTATTACCCTGGGAGCCGAATTCCCATTTTGCCCGAAGGCCCCTCCACCCCTAGTCAGTCCAGGCCCTCTGTGCCCTCCTCCAGTACAGGTCTCGGCCCCGGTAGCAGTGCAGTGGAATTGTGTGGGAGATTTTGTTTAAAGGGGATGTTTTCTGAGCGGTATCAGTCTTGGCACATTTCATTCTGCATTCACAACTTTCTTTTTGTCGAGGGCTTTGTAGTGCAAAAAGTTGTGTGAAGCTCCAGAGTGGGTGAAAGTGGCATTTGTTAATCTTGCTAGGAGTCATTGAGAACTTGTGAATTCAGCAAAAGGTTGATTCTTTCAGCCCTTGCCTTTGCAAAAAGATATCCGCATACAAAAAAGACATTTTTAGGGAATATTGTATCAAAATTTGCCAATAAGATTTAATTTTGCATCTTTGTCTGATCCTATTCAGAATTCATTCAGTAAAATTCTGTGCTGTGCACAATGCCACTCCTGTATTTAGAGAACCTACTTCCTAAATAGAAAAAGAATTTCAGTGTGTTTCAATAAAAGTGTTCAGGATTTTATATTTTTAGGAACCCAGTATAATACTGGAATTTCATATCATCCAAATCAGCTTCAGTGCGCTTTCAATTTTTAATATGTTGTGACATATAGTTCAGTTTTTGAGAAATATAATTGGGTAGACTTTTTACAGCCATCTCTTAACATGCTAGAGGCTGTCTCTGTGGTTGTTCAAATTCAACTTGTACCATCACAATGCATAAAAAGTCCAGTCACTTTGATAGCCCCACTGTAGTCACAGAGACAAAGAATTTAGACTAAGGATCAGGACATTGTCACCAGCTTGCGGCTGCTGTGATTGTGCCAGGTACCCAGGCTGCACAGGACAAGCACGACACTTGACCTTTCTTGCCCTTGCCACTAAGATGTCTTAGCTCTTATCTTGGCCATCCAATCACCCCTTCCCACCTACAAAGGGAGGATTTGAGGTCTGCCAGCATGGCCACCCACTCTAGGGCCACCTTGCCTGATACCCCACTAACCAGAGATTCATTTTTCCCTCTATTTCTCCTCAACTTTCTTTGATACAAACACTTGCAGGTATGTAAGGTTTTAGTAATGTATTCACTCTGTGTGTGTATATATAGTGTACTCGGGGAGAAGGGGAAACTCTCAATGGGAAAATGAATGTCAATATAGGCTGTTTTCTGATGACTTTCAGGATACTGGTGAGTGGAAAAATGCCTTTGTAGGTCAAAGTGATCCATCCAGATTTTCTGGGCCCAAAACACAACTCTGGTTTATTTCATCTAAGCAAAAGTCACATTCATCCATGTTTTGGGAAGGAATTCAGAAAGCCTTTTAATCAAAGCATTCAGTTCAATGCTGTACACAAGTGTTGCTTGGCCACCTTTTATGTGCTGGACATTGGGCAAGGCACAAGAGATACAAGGGTGAATAAAATATGGATAAAAATGCATACCCATTTTCTAGGACTTTATAATCTAATTGCTGAACAAGTAATAATGTGTGACAATTATTTTATTTAGGTCAATGCTGCGATAAAATTTCGTGTTTGTGTGTAATCTTTGCATGAATACTGGATCATGAGTATTGGTGATAGATAGCTTTACTTTGGGTTCTTACATAAATTAATGACCTTCACAAGGCCTCCCATAATTGGTATCTCATAAAAGTACAGTATTCTGATTAATTTGGGAGGAATTTAATCTATTCCCCGTTTCAGTGACCAGCACTATATGGATTTTCCTCAAACCTGTGTCTTTGTTCTCGTTCTTGCTCTGATTTGCCTCACTCTGGTATCCTCAGTTATTTCCTAGGAATTTCTACTTGAAAGCTCTATAGAAACTTACACTTAACCAGGTGTGAACTGAAACCATCATCCACATCCCCCACTCCCTGCTTCACCTTCCACCTCCTTTTGGGTTGTTCTCTGCCACAGTGAATGGCCGCACCGTTTAAGCCAAATGTCAGGGCACAGTTCTTGACTCTTTCTTTTTCTTCAAGTACATCTTTCAAAGGATCCTCGACACAAGCAGATTCTACTTCCCACTGATTTTTTTGGTACCTCTATTTCCCCCAAATTCTTTTCCATTTCTAGAGAGGCTCACCATAATTTTTCCTGTGGTTTCATATACACACTTCTAACCAGTTTTCCCACTTCCGGTCTCAGTTCTTTCTAAATATTTTCTACACTGTAGTAAGATTGATACAAATCCGATCACCTCACTTTTCTACTTAACGTTCTTCAAAAGTCCACATTGTCCTTGTGATAGAGATCAAACTTTTCCATCAGGTTTACATGACACTGGTTTGTTCACTGCTTTTTCCCCAGATTCATCTCATGGTGCTATTCTTGTCCCTCCCCTCACAATGACTGCTGGATCACCAGAATGGCTACCTACCTCCTGAATGCATTGTCTGTTTTCAACCCTCCACTCTTGGCACAGCTCATTCTTTCTGCCTAGAGCAGGATTCTGAGTCCTACTTTATCCAACACACATTTGCAGAGCATTTAGCATGTGCCAGGCCCTGGACTAAATGCTGGTACACAAAATAGACATGGTCCCTCCCCTTATATAGGGTTCTGAACTAGCTGAGGAGGCCAGTGTTAAGTATGCATACATAAATACAAATGGTGATAAGTAAGGGAAGAGACATGGACTATAAGAGAGTGTGAGAAGGACCTAATTTAGACCAAGAGGAGTAGGTGGGGAGGTCTTCCTTGAGGCCATGAGGAGACCTGAGACCTGCTCCTCTTTGGGTCTTCCTTCTGCCTCCTCCTCCAGGAAGCTCTTCCTGGCCTTCCCAATTGCAGCTTTAATGGCATCCTTGGGGCTCATATAGCACCACACGTTGCCCTGTTAGATGTTTTTATCCTGTTATATTGCAGTCACCCCTCCCCTCTAAACTGTAGGCTTGATGAGAGCAGGGTCAGAGCCTGGCTTGTTGCATCTTCAATTTTGAAGCAAATAAGTAGTTGCTCAAGAGTATCTGTTGACCTTTTGGGGTAAAGCTGAAACTCTTCCCAGTAACATGAGAGACACTGTAGTCTGTGGTCTGTGTTCTCTGTGAAAATTCTCCACGGGATGAAAAAATTTGGGGGTCATTGTCCTAATGTTCAGAGTGACCGACTCACGTGTTCAGGGCTGTGCGTCACTATCAGCCATGGCTCTTGATGGAGCTTCATGCATGGTCCTGGAAGCAAGCACTAAGAGATGTCACAACGAAAGGGAATAATGCACCCTTTGAAAGCACCTAAAACAACATTGAATGTTGTAGGAAGTGAAAATATGTCTGTCCTAATCAATAAATGAATTATTTCTATAAATGTAGGGTGGGAGAGCAAAGCGTAGCAATGGCCCTGGTGAGTACTGGCTTGTATCTGGGTCAGTTTGGCTGCCACTCATTTGATGAATCCTCTGCCCCACCCCAGGCTGGTGCTAAAACCATGCCAATGCTTATTAATATTTTTTTGGATTGAAAGATCTCTAGGAAAAAGCCTTTTGTGCCAGGGGTCATTATCAAACACTGTGTATAAGCAAATATTATCCATATGTTCAGATGTGGAAAGTGATGCTGACATGATCTGTGACTTGCTCCAGGCACAGATCCTAGAGCTGAGAGTAGTCCTTGATAAATAGTCACAAAGTCTTTATTCTTTTTGCTGTTTCACATAGAATTTTGTCACTTCTCTGTAAATAGAATCAGCAACCTCTTTCCTCAGACTAATCTAATCACATCTTTTTCTGTAATTTAAAGTTGATTGAGTAGTGCGGCTGAAAAGTAGATCTGGGAGATAGGGAAGAATGAGTGTCCATGAAATCATTATATTAAAATGTGAAGTGCTGTGATCCCTCCGACCCTCTTACTCTGCTTCACTCTTGTGACATAACTTGGCTGTTCACAGTTATCTAGAAGCTTGGTTATATTGCAGGGTAACTTCTATTCCCTTCTATTGCTGCAACTGTAATACCACCAATTGCAATTGCTGCATCTCTCCTGTGAACACCTGGTGTTTGCTTTGACACCTGTTAGGATGTGTATAGACTGGTAGCAGAGTTACTCCAGCTTATCTTGAGATTCTGCTCTTAATCAGAATTGTTTTGCTTATGTTAAAAGTCCACTGAAGGCAATTACTGAGCCTAGACTTTTCCTTGTCTGACAATAAACTCAGAATCCCTAAAGGTGGGGTAAAAATAGGTTTACAGTTGTAAGTATGTAAAACAGAGTTTATTCTTGTATTATTATTTATTGATCATTTTAAAAAGATTTTATTTATTTATTTTTAGAGAGCGGGGAAGGGAAGGAGAAAGAGCAGGAGAGAAACATCAATGTGTTTGCCTCCTGAGCGCCGCTCACTAGGGACCTAGTTTACAATCCAGTCATGTGCCCTGACTGGGAATTGAACCAGAAACCCTTTGGTTCGCAGGCCCATGTTCAATCCACTAAGGGACACCAGCTAGGGCTATTTATGGATCATTAAACCCACTTTTACTCCATTCTGTATGCGCATATATGTTAGTAGAGCCTCCCACTGCCACTCTCATGGATTTTAGAAGGTCGAAGATTTAGGTTTTCATGCAGGTACTGCTTGTGGGGAGATTAGGGAGTAGAGAGAAAAAGGAAGAAGGGTCACTTTTTGGATTTGTGTCACTGCTTAAGTCTCTTGATTCACTGATGAGGGAGGGGGTGACCCTACCTGTAAGAAGAGTTACTATGGGGTAGCTTTCCCTGCAGCTTCTAAGGCAGGAGGCCCTGAAGGTTGGCATGTGGCTTCTTTGGTTATTTTGCATAAATCCAATTTCCCCGAAAAGCACAATCCTTCTGAAGTGGCTGAGATCAGGAATGGCAAGGCAGGCACCAGCAGCCCTGGACCAGCTGGGGAGGAAATGGTGTTTACATAGAGTTTACTCTTGGTCAAGAGCAATTACAAAGGTTTTCTTTGGACCTCAGGAGTCCCCTTTCCCTCCAAGGTAGGTGCAAACAGAATGTATTTTAATGATATTAGGATGACAGGACATTGACACGCTTCACCATTGATCATAAACACAGCTGTCCTGCAAGGCCACCTTTTGCCTTACAGAGCAAGTAACTGGCTGGAACATGTACACAATTAGCATGGACAGATTCCATGTGTTTGGTCACGTAGACAGAGAGGACAAGAGTCAGGCAGATGAACATGGTGAGTGAGAACAGAAGAGGAGCTGTGAGGAGTTGGAGTTTCTAATGAGGAGAGTTTGCTGGTACCTTGAGAACTGAGGTGAACTATTTGTGGGTGGAGCAGATAATGTGAGCTGAGGAGTATGGGAAACTCTTCTCATACCATCTATGTTGCTGGCCTTTCATGGAGCTTAAAATCTTCTAATTAGTCATTCCTCTGGGTCAAGGCATTGGATCTAAGACCCACAGAAATGAAGCGATCTTCTCAAGCAGCGGTAACACTGACCTGTTGTCATTCATAAATGCTTCCATACACTTGCTTATTAAACCCGTCAATCTTAGGGTCCAGAGGGAAGAGAAGAAATCACCACCTGATCTCAATGCCAAGGCAGCATCTGGTGACTGAGGGTTTGTTCTGCCCAAGTCTTTGTTTTAAGGAGATTTCAGGGAGCTTATGATCTAAGAGAAGGCAACCCCCCCCCCAAATAAAACAAAACAAAACAAAACAAAAAAACCCCCAAATATTTCAAAATGCAAAGACTAAGTTTTAAAAAAGGTGGAAATCAGAACCATTTTACCCCCTTATCAATTTCCTTGTTTCATTAGTGGCAAATTTTTTTTTCCCTATTTGTCCAGTTGAACTCTTGAGTCACCTTTGACTTTGCCTTTCTCTAGGTTCCTCATGTGAAAGAAAATCATTGCAGTATATAGTAAAATGCATAGATCTTACATGTAGAGTTCAGTGAGTGTTGACAGATGTTTACATTGTGTAACTCTCACCCAAATTAAAAATAGAACATCACTATCACCACTGAACAATGCTCCTGCCTTTTTGTAATCAATAACTCCCCCTCCCCAGGGGCAACTATTGTTGATTTCTCTCACACGGAGTAGTTTTAGTATTGCCTGTTCTTGAACGTCATATAAATTCAGTCATATATTATGCACTTTTTTATGTCTATCTTGCTTTGCTACACACACATATTTTTTGATATTGTTCCTTATTTTGGTAGTACATTTCTTTTTATTGTTGAGTTGCATTCCATTATATGAATATACTAAAAATTGCTTGTCCATTTTCCATTTGATGAACATATGAGATATTTCCTGTATTTTTTACTTTTATGAGCACAGTTATTATGCATATTGTTATACGGGTCTTTGGGGGGTATATATTTTCATTTCTCTTCGGTAGATATATTGGAGTGAAAGAGTTGGGTCATGAAGTAAGCCTCTCTTTTATGTTAACAACAATTGCTGAACAGTTTTTCAAAGTTAATATGCCATTTTCACTCCTAGCAGCAATGCATGAAGGTTTAGAAGACTCCTCTCAAAATATGCTGTTGTCAGACTTTTAATTATAATTAGTTTAGTTGATGTGTAGTGAAATCCCATTGTGATTCCTTATGTATAATTAGCCATTAAATCCCAGTGAATCCCTTCTTGACATTGTCTCTTAGAAACCTCTCTTTATTTTTTATTTTTTATTTTTTTGTTTTAAATAGTCATAGTCCAGCCTTGATCAACTCTCACTTGAACTAAGTGGTAATCTCTTCATTTCCTTCCCTTCTATCAGGCATCCAGGCTGCTGGTTATTGCCCTGGTGGCTTCCTGGTCACCACAGTCCTTTGCTGCTGACAATTTTTAACAACACCAATATCAGGAGTTTTCAAACTTTTAGTATGACTGCAGTGGAGCACTTTTCATTAGAGCACAGCTCATCTGGTGGAAGGGAGATAGGAACTTACTTATTCATCATTCCCATTGTCCTCCCTGGACGGTTGAAGCCTCTGAGGTCCCTTGTGAATTCCTTGTGCCCATTGGAGTGAGCGTGCATTGGAAACTGCCAACTGACCAGACCCTCCCTGAGTTGGCACCTGTGCACATCTGGAGCAGCAGCTCCCATATCTCCCTTACATTCCCTTTGAGCCATATTTTACTGCCCGTAGTCTTCTGAATGCAAAATATTGTTCAAGCTCTAAGGCCTCTGCTTATGCTGTTCCCTGTCTCTGGAAAGTGCTTTTCTGCTCATCTCCCAATGTCTTTGTGGGGAAATATGACAACCTTTGTTTCAAGATGCTCAATGATGAAGTCTTCAGGATTGATACATCCTCCTTTGTGCTACCACTTTCCCTAGTATGTACCCTGCTGGGCTGCAGTAGTCTAAATCACTTTGTTTCCCCAGTGCCTAGCAATCTGACATTCAATTTCCTATATGTTATGATCTCAACCTACTTCTCTTATGTTACGTGCACTAATTTCCATGCTTTCACCTTGTGCTCCTGCCATGATGGTGCACATAATATAATGTACAACCATTTCTCTCCATACCTTTGCCTATATGTCCTCCTTCACCTGGAATACCTTCTTCCCTTTGTCTTTTCTTCCCAATTTGTCCTACCTTGTATTGGCTTTTCACTTCTAAGCCATCCCAGGACACCCACTCCAGCAGTTAACTCTTTCTTCTCTGAATTACACTTAATATTTCTGAATTCCTTTGTCACTCAACATATCTATTCTAAAGGCCCACCATCTATTTAGAGAGTTGAGACAAATGCAAATAAAGAGATAGTAACAACATGATTTAGACTTCATGGTATCCCCTTCCCTGTCCCACACAGCTGTGGGGACTAAACCTTACTGGGGCTCATGCACTATTCAGAGCATGGGGGTCTTGTGGGAGAGGTAACTAGGTGGAACCTCTCTTTAGAAGGTGGCGGTGAGCATAATGATAGCACCAAATGCTAGAAGGCTAGAGCTATCCATGTAAGTGGTGGGTAGACATTAAAAGGTAAGTTTTACTATCATTAGTATTTGTCAGTCGTCAATTCTGTTTGGGAAAATGCTGCAGTTTCCATGCCAGTTGGTTCTGATCCCAGTGCCTTTGGCTCTGTGGTGGAATTTGGTGGTTCTCCACCCCTCCTGAGCCTGTGGATTTGCTGGAAGAGAAGTAGTTTTCATCTCTGCTGAAGGTGTCTCTGGCCCTCTGTTTGGAATCATCCAACTCTAGTCACTGAGAGCCTGAGGAATTTCGAGTCATTTGGCACACAGATCATTAAAGCAGCCAACAGACAAGCCCATAACCATGGGGATGGACTCTACTGGGCTCCATTAAGATTCAGGACATCCTGGCTCTGCAGGGTGAAACACCACAGCTTGTCAGAAAAATAATGCAGGTTCAAGCCGTGTCTGATCTGGGCAAACCATTTATGAAGAGCCTAAGTTAAGTGGGCTGGTGGCCAAGTTTTGAAGTCTAGTGTCATTTGAAATGAAAACACAAACAGCAGGGGATGAAGGAAAACCATGAATGACACTGTGTTCAAATTAGCTGTTGGACTTTCTGCTGTTGTTAGTGTACAGTATTCAGTGGGCATAAACTCTTCTCAGAAATGCCCTACCTGTCCTTGAACGTTGGTCATTCATTCAATCAACTATTTTTTCCCCAATAATTAGCCCTCTTGGAGCATATCATAGTGTTTCCTTTTCTTCTTTCATCTCACCCAAAATGTAGAAATTGACTACTCCTGGTACTCAATCAGAGGCTTTTGCCTTTCTCTTCTGTACTGTTCTAACTTCCAGAAACCATTTTATGCATCTTGCTGACATCCTTCCTCTCTGCCTGTGCTGGCTCCAGCTGTACCTGGAGACTTTGAGCTGAGGCATGGGTCTTCAGAATCCACATTAGGTTGATGACCTGGAGTGAGGTGAGAGGAGAAATCCGGAAGCTTGAGTTAACTCTGCCAAAGGACTGACTTCTGGGATCCCTGTTTTCTAATCTGACTCGTGCAGGTCCACAGTCTGCATTGTCTCAACACTTTGAATTCGTATTGTAATCTCCAGTTTGTTATCATCACTGACATTACCTTACACTCCTCAGGGTTCTATTATTTGTCTGTTGTTTACATAACTATAGTTTAAACTCCAAGGAAAGGGACATCGTCTTTCATTTGTGCCATCTTAACTTCAATAGCCCCAGAAATTTAGAACTAGGCCTATGTACAGTTGGTGCTCAATAAATGTTTGCATTTGGAGGTATTATACTGGCAAATCATTTAGAACAGTGGTCACAAAATGTGGTCTGACGACCATTAGGGTTTTCTAAAATGCCTGCAGAAAGTCTATGAGGTCAAAGTTATCATCATAATAATATTAAGGTGTTATTTGCCTTTTCCATTGGGTTGAAACTTGGACAATGAGGAAAAGGTAAAGATGATTAACATTGCTGATGCCTTAGCTCAAATCCAAGCAATGGCACCAAACTGTAGTAGAAGTCAGTGCAACTGCCATACATTTGTAATAAAAAAAAAACAAAACCCCAAACTGCCAGTTTCACTTCAGTCCTAGGTGAAGTTTTAGAAAATTTTTCTCTCTTTTTTTATTGTCGTTCAATTATAGTTGTCCCCATTTCCCCCCATTACTCTCCTCCATCCTACCCACCCCCACCTCTCACATTCAATCCTCCCTGCATCCTGCCTGCCCTGTGTCATCCCCCACACCCCACCGTGTTATCTTTGTCCATGGGTCCTTTATACACATTCCTTGCCTTGACCCTTCTTTTTCTTTCTCCCATTATCCCCCTCCTCCCTCCCCTCTGGTCTCTTTCAGTTTGTTCTTTATTTCCATGTCTCTGGTTCTATTTTGCTGGCTTGTTTGTTTTGTTGATTAGATTCCACTCATAGGTGAGATCATATGGTATTTGTCTTTCACCACCTGGCTTATTTCATTTAGCATAATGCTCTCCAGTTCCATACATTGCTATCATGAAGGGTAGGAGTTCGTTCTTTCTTTCTGTTGCATAGAATTCCATTGTGTAAATGTACCATAGTTTTTTGATCCATTCATTTACTGATGGGCACTTAGGTTGCTTCCAGAACTTGGCTATTGTAAATTGCGCTGCTATGAACATTGGGGTGCATAAGATCTTTTGAACTGGTATTTCAGGATTCTTAGAGTTTAATCTCAGCAGTGGAATTGCCAGGTCAAAAGGCAGTTCCATTTTTAGTTTTTTGGGGAAATTCCATACTGTTTTCCACAGTGGCTGCACCAGTCTGCATTCCCACCAACAGTGCACTAGGGGTCCCTTTTTTCCACAGCCTCGCCAGTACTTGTTGTTTTTTGACTTGTTTATGATGGCCATTCTGACTGGTGTGAAGTGGTATCTCATTATGGTTTTAATTTATGTCTCCCTTATGGTGTTCATTAAATGTCAGTCTTTGTGTACACTTTAAAAAATAGCCTGTGCAATAAAGTAGGAATGATGCATAAAAGACTTCTGTTTCATACTAACATACAAAGATTGTCTTGAGGCAAAGTTAAGTTGTGAACTGACTTGGAGCTTTCTCTATGGAACACCATTTTCACCTGAAAAAAAAAATGGGTTGTAGACAAACTGTGGTCATTCAGATTTAAATATTTGAAAAACATTAAAAAAAAATTAAATGAAAAGAGCTTGACATTTCAAGAACTACAACTCATTGTATATTTTGCCAGTGATAAAATTCAAGCATTCAAGGGAAAATTAAATTTCAGAAAATTTATATCTATTACAATGAACTTGACAACTTCCTAAACCTTGAAGATTTTTCTGAAGCGATGGTTGATATAACAAATGTGGGTTGTTGTTTTTTTTTTTTTATCTTGTATAATGGAATGTGTCAACATTTGGAAAATTTACATAACTCAGTGAACTGTTCTCCAAATGATCAATAAATGTTGTTATAAAATCAATTGGTAGAAGATGCATCCAAAATGCAAGATAAACCAATAGAGTTTAAAATAACAGAGTACAAAGAGTTCACTGATACAGTTTCACATTTCAGCTAATACTTAAGAAGCTATCCTTTGTCAAATTTTGGTGCAATATCAAAGAAAAAATGTTCCAGCCAAGATGGAGGTGTAGGTGGATACACTGTGCTTCCTCTCACAACCAAAACTGAGGACAACAAAAATTTAGAACCAAAAAAACCCAACCAGAACAGATAGAAAATTGAATTGTATGGAAGTCCAACAATGATTCACCCAGACTGGTAAGAGGGGCAGAGTCGGCAGCTGGTAGAAAGGGATCACGGCAGGAAAAATTAGTGGCTAGTAGTTCCAGGCATGCAGGTGGCAGTTGGCACACCCCAGGCACACAGGTGGTGGTTACTGGGTGTGGAGAGGCAACAAGCAGACCAAGCAAGGCGCACAAAGCAGCTGACCGGGGTCACACATTTGTGCACAGATAAACCAGGTGAAAATGGGCAGCGAGACAGACTGCACAACCCAGGGTCCCAGTGCCGGGAAATAAAGCCTAAAAGCACCGATTGAAAACACGTGTGGGGGTTGAAGTACTGGGAGAGACTCCCAGCTTCACAGGAGAGTTTGTTGGAGAGACCCACAGGGTCCTGGAACATATACAAACCCACCCACATGGAAATCAGCACTGGAAGGGCCCAATTTGCTTGGGGAAAGTGGTGGAAGGGACTGGAATTGGAGAGAGCGCAGAGCAAGTGCCATTGTTCCCTCTCGGGCCCTGCCCCCACATACAGTATTACAACCCAGAACTGCACTGCCCCACCCTGGGGAACACCTAAGGCTCTGCCCCTCACTACATAACAGACCCGACCAGAACCGCCCCCCCCCAAAAAAAAAACAAAAAACAAAACACCAAACAACAAATGTCTCAAATGGGAGAACAGATCAAAGTCCCAGAGCCAATTCATCTAAGCAACCAAGAGATAGCCAACCTATCAGATGCACAGTTCAAAGCCCTGGTGATCAGGATGCTCACAGAATTGGTTGATTTTTGGTCATAAATTAGATGAACAAATGAAGGCTACAATAAGTGAAATGAAGGAAAATGCACAGGGAACAGTAGTGATGGGAGGAAAACTGGGACTCAAATCAATGGAGTGGACCAGAAGGAAGAAAGAAAGAAACAAACAGAAAAGAATGAAGAAACAAGGATTCAAAAAAATGAAGAGAGGCTTAGGAACTTCCAAGACATCCTTAAACGTCCCAACATCCGAATTATAGGGGTATCAGAAGGGGAAGAGGAAGAGCAACAAGTGGAAAACTTATTGAACAAATACTAAAGGAGAACTTCCCCAATCTGGCAAAGGAAATAGACTTCCAGGAAGACCAGGAAGCTCAGAGAGTTCCAAAGAAGTTGGACCCAAGGAGAAACACCCCAAGGCACATCATAATTCCATTAGCCAAGATGAAAATGAAGGAGAGAATTCTAGAAGCAGCAAGGGATAAGAGGACAGTCGTCTACGAAGGAGTTCCCATCAGACTGTCAGCTGATTTCTCAAAAGAGACCTTCCAGGCAAGAAGGGGCTAGAAAGAAGTATTCCAAGTCATGAAAGTCAAGGACCTACATCCAAAATTGCTCTATCCAGCAAAGCTGTCATTTAGAATGGAAGGGCAGATACAGTGCTTCTCAGATAAGGTCAAGTTCAAGGAGTTCATCATCACCAAGCCCTTATTATATGAAGTGTTAAAGGGACTTATCTAAGAAAAAGAAGATGAAAAATATGACAGTAAAAAGACAGCAACCTCACAGGTATTAACAACCACACCTAAAACAAAAGCAAACTAAGCTAACAGCTAGAACAGAAACAGAAACACAGAAATGGAGATCATATGGAGGGTTATCAACAGGGGAATGGGAGGAGGAGAGAGGGGGAAAAGGTACAGAGAACAAGTGGCATAGACAGTGGGTAGAAAATAGACAGGGGGAGGGCAAGAATAGTGTGGGAAAAGTAGAAGCTAAAGAACTTATGACACATGGACATGAACTAAAGGGGGGGAGTGTGGGTGGGAGGGGGTATGCAGGGTGGAGGGGAATGATGGGGGAGAAATGGGTCAACTGTAATAGCATAATCAATAAAATAAAAAAGAAAAAAGGATCTGTAATTAAATGATAGGGCTAGTAAATTGGTCTTTTTCCTACTGCATGTCTGTGTGAACTGTCCTGTCTTCATACCTTGAACTAAAACAGCACATGGCAACAGTGTGAATGCAGATACTAGAATCTAGCTCTCTCCACTAAAACAGGCACAAAAGGGATTTGCAAGATGTCAACAAATCCTATTCTTCACACAAATCTTTTTAAAATATAGTTTTTAAAAATAAATCCTTTATTTAGAAATAATTTTACATTAATAGAAAAGCTACGTAGTACAAAGAGTTTTTGTATAAACTTCTTTCTGTTTTCCCTAATGTCAACATCTTATGTTGCTGTGGTATATTTATCAAAGCTAAGAAATTAATATCGGTACATAACTATTAACTAAACTGTAGACTTTATCTGGATTTGACAATTTTTCTCATTAATGTCCTTTTTCTGTTCTAGGATCATATCTAGAATACCACATTGCATTTGGAATGTAGTTAGTTTATGTAAAAATATATGTGACATAACGGTTTATTATTGTTATTTTAAGATGAGTTGTTAAATAAATATTTTTAAAAATTTCTTAGTTTTGAATTTTATCACAGTAAATACTAATGGATAGGACTCACGTAAACACAAGCCCTTTTGGATTCTCAAAACTTTTTAAGTATGTAAAGGGGTCCTGAGACAAAAAAGTTTAACTGCTGATCCAGAATATTTTGTAAGAGGAGAATGTTTGTGTGTGCAAGGTGCTAGCCTGTTAGGATAGTCACAATGTTGAGGGTTTGCATAATGTCTCTGGAGAGTTTCTTTCTTCCCCTTACCCCAATGGTCTATAAATATACATGAGTGTGCAAAACTACATTCAGTGAGAAAGAACCTGGGTACTGGAGACAGCACTAGATCAAGCCACTTAATTTAGTCAGCTCATAAATGTTAACTGAGTGCAAACTATGTATCCAGTGGCATTCCAGGCCCTGGGGATACAGCTATTCTTAAGGTAGAGTGACTATCTAAAGAGCTTAAGTTTTTTGGGGGGGAGGAGGAGTTAGACAGCAAACATAAAAAATCACATCATTTTATACACTGGTTTGTGGTCTAACACAGAGAAAATGGGGCGATGTGGTAGACAACAATGTTAACAGGGGAGGGGTGGGCAGTGCATGGGTGGGGGCTTGGTCATGTCTGCAAGAAGGTAGCCAGATGAAAATCCGGTGTATAAACATTCCAAGTATAAGCTTGGTGCCTTTGAGTGGACAGAGGGAAGGCCAGCACGGCTGGAGGGTGGTGAGTGAGGAGGAGAGAGTAGGGGAAGATATGGCTGAAGAGGCAGGTGGGGTTCAGTTCAGATAGGGTCATGGGCCTGGTAGGGAGTTTGGATTCTATTCTCATTGCCTGAGAAGCTTTGCTAGGCTTTAAACAGGGGTGTGACAATGTCTGGAGGGCTGCTGAATTCATTCTAGCCACCATAAGGGGTGACCCTAACATGTTAAGATGGAGGCCAGGGGAACAGGTACTTTGCAGAAGTCCAGGTGAGAGATGATGGCAGCTTAGGCTCCAGATGGACTGCTAAAGACAGTAATACATTGTCAAATTCAGGATCCATTTTTGGTTCAGAAGCAGTGTGTCTTGTGAATAGATTGGGTATAGGTGGAAAGGAAAGGGCAATCAAGGAGGAATCTGAGGTTTCTGTTCTGAGCAGCTGGGTGAATAGTTGTACCATTTGCTGAGATGGGAAAGTTTGAGGTCAGTGAATTCACAGATGATATTCAGTAGTTCTCTTTAGATTAAAGTGAAGCTTGAGCCCTCTTGGATATCCAGGCATATAAACCACAACTTAATTGAGCAACTATTGGTCAAGTATCTATTCCATGCAAGACACTGATTTAGGTGTTGAAGGAGATCCTCATGAATGAGCCACACACACATACACAGAGACAGTCATATTTATCCCTCTCTCTCATTATGGTGTTTTGGAAGCAGAGAAGATGGAGTGAGTAATGCCATCTGGTGAATTTGGTGAATTATCCTCTATTTGTAGCCCCACCCACTCATGGGGATATGTGAGGATGACAGAGGTACAGGATAGTAATCAGGTCAGGTGTGCATTCTCTAGGGGATAGGTCTCATGATTGGGTAACCAGTATGGAATGTTTTGGAACCGAAGATATATAAATATATCGTCTTTTATCTCTTTCTCCTGGGAAGCTTATAGTATTTTATCTTACTCTTTCTTCCTGTATCTGTGGGAAAGAGGTAGGCGGAGGAATGTCATTACTTATAAACATGTTATAAGTAAATAATGATAGTACTCAGAAAATCAGAAAAGAAGATTGTTCTTCCTGGAGTGTCTGGCCATGTTTAATTGGTTTAGAGATGATGAAAACAGGGCAATTTTGTGTTGAGAGTGGCCTGCAGTCACCCACCGCCATTCTGGACTGGGGAAGAAGCTGACAAGTTTAGCTTCTTCCTCCCACAGCCCTTCCCAGCTCTACCCATTTCTAGATCCGCAGGCTGGGTTCTCTGTGTCTCTTCAGGCAGCTGTGCAGGCTTGACCTGGCCAGTTGTGATGCCAGGATGAGGTGGTGCCCACCAGCCTGGCAGCAGCTTGTCCTCCCTGCGTGACCTGCCATCTGCCAGGAACAGAGAACTGACCTGCAGGGGACCCCTGAGCTCTCCTTGGTGCCGTGTCTGGAGTCCTTTCCAAAACATACTCTTTGGGGCTGGCTGAAATGATGCAGGCACTGACTTTTTTTGTGTGATCAGGAATCGTGGTGAAGGGACTTTTGAGTTGAGGAAGGGAATGGTTGAAGAATTATGCAATCGCCCCTCAAATCGGTAATATTATTGATAGCAATAGAGATGATAGTAGCTACCATTTACTTGATCTCAACTGTACACCAAGCTTTCAGGTACTCTATGTTCTTTTTTCCCCTCACCACAATGATGTGATGTGGTTGTTGTTATTTATTGATGAGTAAACTGAGGCTCAGAGATTACATAACTCATCCAAAGTGCTGTGACCAGCACATGACAAAGTCAGCAGTCACATCTTTTTCACTTTGTTATGCGCTGCTGTTTGGCCTCTGCCTAACTCATTTCCCACTTTTCTCCAAAATGTTTGGTTCCCTTAAGTTTCTCCGTAGAATTGGAACTAACCACTATGTGTTCAGGTGTTGGTGGTGTTGGAGGGTAAGTCGCCTCGTGCAAACTTTATTGCACTTCTGGGGATACTGAGGTAGAAAACCTGACATGATCACACTGGCCATGAGCGTGGAACTGGGGTCATGGAGTGGAATGTGACTTCCACATGGAGAAAACATTGTACCTTTAGTGTGGCCTTCTTTCTAACTACCTGGTGTGGCTTGGAACAGGATAATTTCCCTCAGAGAGATACTGTCTACTGTCAGATTTCATTTTCCTTTCCTGGGTTAGTGTCCCTTTTCCAGGACAGCTGATGGCAAGAGGAGGTAAGCAGAGAGGGCACCCAAATCCAGAGTTTCAGCAGACAAACCTCTTTTCATTTTCAAAATTACCCATCACTAGAAGGTTGCCTGGTCCCTGTGGCTCTGAGGAAAAGTCTGGGGCTTCAATTAGAGGCCATATCATGTGTGCTTTTGAATAGATTTCACATAATCCACGGATAGGTTGGCACGCTCTGGAGGCCAGGAGGGGCTGACCTCAGGTTTTCTTGCCAGAGCCCTGCAGGCACCAGACTTAATTGAAGCAGGCTCAGTCCATACCTGGTGGATGGACTTAAGCTGCCACGTAGAGGCGATGCTAGAGAAAACTCCCAGGACAGAAGTTGCCTCTGCAGGTGCTTTCATTTGCTTCACAACCCAATTACAGAGCACATTGAAGATATTAGGGAAGGGACATTTTTCTTGCAGGTGCCAATGCGGTGGAGCTCTTTGGGAAAGCAGTGTGGACAGGGGAGGCCAGCTGACTGGTTCAAGCCTAGAGGAGCACCTTATGCAGTGTGGCAGGGGAAGGTGTAGACAGTTCCCTGAGACAGCCTTTGCCCTCTCACCTCCTCCCCTTCCCTGTCCTTCTTCGGTGCCCCCTGCTTTAACTAAATTGCCTTGGAAACCAGCCAAACTCTCTTTTTTTCACTCAAAATCTCAGGGAGGCATGATTAATGCAAGGAACTTACTGACATTCTGCAGAACTTTGTGGCTTGTGGAACATTTCATGTATAACATGTGGTTTAAGTCTCAGAACACCTTAGTGTGACAGGCAGGGCAAATAAGGCGGCACCCACTCTGAGGATGGAGAGACTGACACTGAGAAGCTATTTTCTCCAAGGTGGCTGTATTTCTGCCTTTTTTTTTTTTTTTTTAACATAAGGGCTTAGGAAAGGGGGATACATTTAAAAGCCAAACAGAACAGTGAATTTCCACTTCAAGTTTTGTCTTTAAAACAAAGTCTTACCTTTCTACCCTTAAAAGGTTGAAAGGGACAGCTCTCCCTGAGGGGGTCATTCTCAAATGTTTTCCTAGCAGCCATTCGGGGCTATCCTGCCAAGTGCCTGCTTTTGGGCCAGGCCCACCCCTACTCCTATAGTTCCTGACTCAGTGCCCACCCAGAGAGAATCAGGGTGCTCATGGAAAGTGGGGAGCCTGGGGTGAGTGAGGGTGAACATTCTGCTTTGCTCATTAACAGTTGTCACCATTTATCAAAGGAAATGAAAAACAAACAGTGCAGTGATTTTAATTACTCTGCATTGAGGAGGTGATCAAATACCCTGTGATTTAATTATGGAATCCAGAGTCAGGAGCTCGGAGGCAGCCTCTAGGAGCTCGGAAGTGGCTGCAGCCTTGCCCAGAGAACCCTCTCCCTCTGCAGAACTGGCCTCCTCGGCCCCCTGGCCTGAGCTCTGCACCCTTTGTTGTCCCTTCATGTCCCAGGAGGATGTACGGAGCTGGAGCTGAGTGAGAGGATCAGGTGGAGTGGATTGAGGAGAGAAAAGTATGTCAAAGGCTGTAAGGAAAGAAAACAGGTGCTGTTTGGGGACCCCACTTGGAAGACAGCTCCCAGGTCTCAGCTAGAGCCTGCAGGTCCAAGTGCCACCTTGGCAGATCCCGCCGCTCTTTTTCTGGTGCCCCCTGAAGGGTAATGTGGAACTGCTGGGCTTTAAAGAGGCTGAAGTGCAAGCCCGGAATTCACAGACAAGGAGGGCCCCTGCTTCCTCCCTGTGTGGAACCCAGATGGCTGGTACTGTCTTTCAACATCTTGCCTCCTTTTGGGGCTGGTCCTAATGGATGCTGGGCTTTCTCGTTGTTAAATACATTTTCACCCTCACTGCCCCCTAAAACCTGAATTTTTTTTTTCTTTTAAGAACTAGCCTTGTGCACTTAAAGCCTGTGATTTTGAGACAATTCATAACAAGCTTTTAGAGATGCCTTGGGACAGTGAACACAGGTTTGCGCTATGTTCTCGTCGCGATATCTTGGGGCTCTTGCCGTGTCAGGGCTGCCTTACCTAAACACAAGCAATTGTTTTGCCTGCAGTGAAGTTGCAGGATGCCACTATTTTTTCAGAATCTACCACAACCTGCAGGTCTCCTAGGGCATTTCACCAACTGCGGCAAAGGCTGCATTATCTTGCAGAGGCAGCAAAGTCACCAGTTTGCAGGCAGCAGCTGGAAGAGACCAGAAGCCTGAGGGCGGTGTGTTCGTAATTGCCTGGAGATAAGCATTCATAACTTTTAACTTTTTGTCCTCTTCTGTGGGCAATCAGCAGAGGGGTGAATCTCAAAACGAGAGTATTTCTTCTGGAGAAGCAAAGCTTTTGAGAATAATGAAGATGCTTAAAATATTCTGCTTGAGGCTGGTTGGCTGTATTGATCTGGGAACAGGTTCAGGATATCCACACGTTTCTTTTTAGCAGAAGATCCAAGTTTTACAGGAATGGGGGACCTGAACTCATTGAAAGATGAGGCCAGAAGGGCTAGAGATGTGATATTTATTTATTGGTGATTGATTTTCTACTCAGTGCCTCACTCAGCACCTGCAATCATGTTAACCAAGACTGAATCTAAAGGGACCCCTCACCCAGGGCACAGGGCACCCAGTGCCTCTGTGTTCGTCCCATTGACACGCAGTCCACAGTGCTGAGGTCACTTTGTGGCCCTTGTTTCTGGAAGAATCCTGTTATTTTCACCTACACCAATGACACAGGGGCCCCAGTTCTTACCCTGGCCTGGCCACAGACCACGTGACATGAGACAAGTCACTTACTTTCTCTAGGCCTCAGTTTTTGCGCTGTCAGATGTGAGATAAAGATATTCGTACCGCCAAGTGAATTTAAGATGTGATGCTGCTGTGTGGGATCATTTTGGAAAGAAAGAAAGTTTTGTTGCTAACGCAAGGTAAACTGTTATTTCGTTTAAATCCTACATTTTCTTTATCAATTTCTCCTTCTTCATTACTTTTTGGGTGTCAAGTGTGCTGGTTGTATCCTTGGTCATTTTTCAGAGGCCCCCAGACTGGGCTGAAGAAGACGTTCAATGTCCATTGGTTGGGCTTTGGCTGAATTGTTCCGATCCCAATTCTGTGAGTCCTGGTTTTCTGGATGCAGTGTATGCACAGCCTGTAAACCTGAGGGGAACAAGGGAAGGGACAGGTCCTGAGAACCAGTGCATTGCCCTGCTGGATTTATTTTCCAGTCATGCCTCAAATTGCCCAAGCAACCGAAAATCAAAGTCGGCAGCAAATCCATTCAATCTAGTTTTGCTTCACAAATAGTTCTTGGGGTGTCTCTCTTTGAGCCTCTCGTATCACCAGGATGTATTGGTGACTCGCAGGCACAAATTTCCCAGAAAGAAGGCGAGGATCGGTCTCGGGTGTGACACTTGAGTACATAAAGCCGGTGGCTGTTGAATAAATAATGCGTTTCTGTGGAATAGCCATTGTGGGTGTTGAAGGCTGGAGATGTGCTAAGGACCTGGAGATAAAAAGCCGGAAATATTTAGAACTTGCTGCTGCTTTGGAAAGATCAGAGGAGAAATTTTAGTTCAGCAGGTAGAGGGAGTGTCCATGCCCTTGGTAAGCCTCTGCTCCCTGCGAAAACAGGGATGGCATTCGTCTCTTCCCCAGCTCCCTGCAAGCTGTATACTCTTTCCCAACTGTCCCCTTTTACTGAGCTGGACGCAGGGGGCCACAGGATCACGCAGGGTCTGTGATCCAGCAGCCCCCAGTGAACTATCCATATGGGGCCTCTGTCGGGGGGCTGTGTGGGGCTGAGCAGTGGCTGGAGAGGTCACTCACATGAATGTGATACAATGAAGGGTCTGGTTCCAATTTATAGTCCAGGTCCTCTCAGTGGGGGCTCTGAGACAGTTCGGCTTCCCACAGAGGAAAGGGGTAGTAGGAAACCCAAGTTATTTCCAGCCTTGACTTTCTGCTCCGGGCTTGAATTTCAGGGCTGCAGAAGCTTTGGAGGAGTATTTTAAAAATGTATTTGATAATATTCTGTAGGACTCTGGTTGACTGAAAGCCAGCCAAGGACCAGCCAAATCGGAGCTTCATAATTATTACCTTCTTCTTGCAGAGATTTAAAGTGGATTAAGTGATTAGAAGTGCCTAATTGCTTGTGGACTCCCTTTATGACACTGGCAGGTGAAGACAGGTTGTAAATTACTGCTTTCTCTTGACCCCGAAATCAAGTGCAGCAACCCAGGCAGGATCCGTGACAACTGGGCAGGCAGTGGCTGCAACGGGCTTTGCCTTCCTGATCTGAGGTCTGGAATTCAGTCAGAGCCACAAATCATTTCTCTTTTTTGGCAAGTGGGAGGAAACTGGATTGTTTAATAAGGATTAGAAGACCCTTAAAGCAAATGCTGAAACCGAAATCTGATTTAAAACCTCTGGAAAGATGGCTGGACTTGGAGTCAGGAGACATGAATTTGAGTACCTGCTCTAGTTACACTAGTTCTGTGGACCTTACTTGACCTTCCAGTATCAGGCCCTGGGATGGTGTGGCCCAGAGCAGAGGTGCATTTGATGGGGAGAGGAAGAATTGGTGAACTCACTGGGTCCCTCTGGCATGCTGCTGCCCCTTGAAAGCACATTCGTTTATTTCTCTTGGTGTCACCTCCTGATCCAGCTAAGACCCAGTGTGAAACAGGGGCTGGTGGTGGCTGAGGGACGACTTTATACTGATCTCTCCTTATAGACCTCTTCCTGATGACGAAGGACTCCTTTTCTAATCAGAGAGTGGAGCCCCTCCACGGGCTCTAAGACACTGCACTGTCTGCATGAGTAGCTGTGTGCTGCCTGCCTCTCCCTGGAGAAGACCCAGAGGTGCTCTTGGATTTGTTTTCTTTGGGACCACCCTCTGGATTCCTAAATCATTTTAAGGCTACGACTCAAAGAATAGAAACAAAATGTTCTGTTTAGACATGGTTGACCACACCAGTCAGTGCATTTTATTTTTGCTATTGCAGTGCCAGCCAAAGTGCGTAGCTGGAGTGCTTAGCTGAAGTGCGTAGAATGGTGCTGAGTACTGAGTACAGAGAAGAGAGAGTCCTAGTGCATGGGGGAGCACACCAATGCAAAAGTGCTTTTCATCTCCTATGTATAGGTGTGCACAGAGAGCTGCAGAACCTAGAAGGGGCCCCTAACCCAGCCTGGGTGAGAGGAGGAGTGGGAATGTTCCAGGGAGATGATGCCTAACACATGGATTAGTGGGGTGATGAGGAGGAGGAAAGACAGTCTAGCATTTATGAAGAGAGGGCGGCAAGAGCAAGCAGGGCAAATTGTCAGCTACGGTGGTGTGCCTTTGGAATGGCTGGAATTTGTTGGCAATGCAGCTAGAGAGGAGGCCTTGCCTGGTACATTTACATTTCAGTGGGAGTTAGCAATTGTTCAAGTTTCAAACTGGTTCTCATCAGAAACTCTAAGAGCAGCTAAGGTCCTGGAGGAAAGCCAGCCAGCAACTGGGGCCAGCTCTTCTTCTGGAGTGTTCACTGCAAAAACGTGCTACAATGCACTGTGTTTCACCCCAGGGTCCTACTGACTGTGGGTCTAATGACATCTCCAAGAAAATATCTCTTACCGTTGGACAAAATGGCCCGCAATGCCACTTGCTCTTCTTGTCCCTGACACCAACATCCGCTGGGGGTCTGTTGTATACAGTTTCCATGTTGTGGGACTCCATAGCAGATTAGCCAAAGAACTCCCCCAGGTGCCAGGTGGCTTGAAATATCTCATTAAGAATAGCTGTGTGGGAAGGAACAATATTTTTAGCAGTGGGTAGGAAGTGCTACTGAAATATGACTTATTTGACATTATGAGGCTTAGAATCATCAGTTCAACTCAGATGGTACGATAGTAACTGTAACCACATTGGGGACCACAGATCAAAAGAATGGGATTCAGCACTAGCATATTTCTCTCTCTTGCATATTATTAAATAGCACAGAGCTGAGCTCAGGGTACAGCATTACCAGAAACAGTTCTTTGCTTAGTATTGCACAAATGTTACTTTGAGGTAAAGTTGATGGATTCTTGGAGGAGTTCTGGGGCTCTGGGAATTGATCTGGTCTCAGAATTTCTGACAATGTTGATGTCCATAGTTGGGGCTATCGTGTGAGGTCTGCTTCACAAGCAGGCCGGTGGGAAGAGACATCATAGAGATGGTTTGTCAGGAGACAAATTCTGCAGAGTTCAGCACTCAGGATGGCTGCTGGGGAAGACATTGGAGGTAGGGAGATGCAGAAGAAGGCTAGGGAGGTTGGGCTTGGGAGCAAGTACCACAGGCTAGACCAGCCCTACGGGGAGTTCTAGGACGGAAATGGACTGCTGGAATTGTCCCATATTGGGCTGCATGGCTGGGCTTGTCCACCCTTGCATTCATCAGTCACTGGGTGTGGCGGCTTTCTCAGCAGAGGATATTCCTGAAGGGGCAGACAGCTGAAGCTCAAAGAACAACTCCACTCTCAGCAGCTGGGGCAAGAAATCTTTCCTTGAAAGGGCACCTTGCCCAAACATTGCCCTGTCCTCCACAAGAGGTTCCGAGTACTTATCTTAACGTGGATCCAGACTACTCAGTCACTAAACAAGTCACAGCCCATCAACTTGGGAGGATGGCCTACTATTTTGGGGTGGTGAGTAATAAGAATTGTTGCTTGTGATAGAAATTGCATTGCTAGTGCTCAGCTTTAGATGGAATCAGTACTTAAATTTATTTCCCACTCTGACCCTAATATCTTCACTGGCACAGGTCTCTGGCCTTTATTGCCACTTGTAAAATCCAAGAACATGGCAGAAGAGATGAAGTACCCTCCAACCCAAATGTCTGCTCCTCCTTCCACTCTCAGCCCCTCTCACCGCCCTCCGGGGACCTGACCTGAGAAGATGGTCTTTGTTAGGCATCTCTGCATCACTGGCTCCCACTAGTCGAAACCACAAGTGTCTGGTTTTCTGAAAGTTTAAATGGTTGCCTTTGGTTTCTCCCTGCCAAAATGATTCCTAAAAGAAGGCAGTAAATATTCTGGACTGCAGGGGAGCATAGGGAAGGAATGCTATTGTAGGAGTTAGGTGTCCCTATTTGACTTTTACTAACAGTTAGTGTGCCAAAGTCCCGTAATCATCCTGGGTGTTGTTTCTGTGTTTTCACTGGATATGAGATGTTCAGTTAGATGATCCCCAAGGTCCTTTCTAGTCTTGTAATTTCCTTATTTCTATCTCCATCGTAGGCTGGGGTCATTCTCTCTCCAGTCCTCTCAGAGTCCTGGCTTTCCCGAGTCCCCACCCCTTTACTTTTGCTCTGTCTCAACTTTTCATTCCTCTTCATGTTCCCCTTTGTCCTTGTCCTCCCAGAGCCCTTCCATGACTCTGATCTGATCTGATCTACTGAGCAACCCCACCCCCACCTTCCTGCAAGCAAGAGGGAGAAGGTGAGTAGGAGGGATGCAGGAGTGGTGGCGTTGATTTTGAGGTAGTCTGGTTTTAATAGATGGACAGCTTAGACGGGGGAGCTGATAATTCACTGCCCTGCTGGAGGCAGGGGTGGAGCGAGAACAAAACTGATGGGAGAGCGAGGTGTGGCCTTAGAAGGGCTTCACCCAACCTACACTCGTTATGCCCACTCTGTTCCCTAAGGCCAGAAACTGCTCGGCCAGGTGCTGCACCTATATCAATCTAGTTCCTGGAACCTGCCCAACCACAGCTCGCCTCAGCTGAAAGGTGAGAAGAATCGATCTGGGGCAAGAATTTGAAAGTATAACTACGTTAAGGACTGGAATAGTGAGATGTGTGCTTTTCCCCAACATCAGGGCTGTTGCCAGACAGCCAGGCTGTCGTTTCTGGCGAGGTGACAAGACCCTGGAACTCTGACGTGAGGCATTTGCTCATTACCTGGCATCCCAGTGGTCATGACCATCTGCTCAGTGTGCCCCCTCACAAATGGCAAAGCAGATTTCACAAGACACCAGCACCAGCATGCCAGCAGGGGAGTAGGTTGGATGTGCTCAAAACTAGAGAGAAGGAAAGTGGCCTTCCTAGAAGGTGCCACTGGTGTTTGAAAGGGACTCCTAGTTAAAATGCCTGAAAAGGGACTCATGGGAAATGCACTGATACGGAAGCCATGTTCTAAAGTCGTGCTGTGCTTCTCTGTAAGTTTTAGAGTCATAAAAAATCCCACATTCTGTTCAAATGAGGAGTAGATGGGGACCGCCCTGAATAAGCATTCTCAGGGAGGCCTGCGCTGTCCGATGCGATTACCCAGAACACGGAGCAAAAGGGCAATGTTAAATGTAATCTCTTGTGTGCAAGACCCTTGAAAGTCTCTGGCTTTTTCCAGCTTCCTCACAAAGCATGTACGAGGTGTAACTAGGTAAAAAGTACACGTCTGTGGAATTGTTTTCCAGCCCTGTGAAGCCGCCAGTGTTCAGGTTGAGTTAGTTAAGATAATGCTACATAAATCCTGGAATCAGTGGCTTAATGTGTTAGAAGTTCATTTCTCAAGCACATAAAGTCCAGTGGTCACCAGGGACTGGGGACATGGGGCTCTCCTCGATGTAATCATTCAGAAACTCAGACTTTCAGGCGCCTGGCCTCCTTTACCATAGGGCTTCCAGCATTGACCAGGGCATGTCAGCACCCAAGACGCAGGAGGGAGAGCAGATAGATGATGAGGCAGCAGGTGTTTAAGGGCCAGGCCTAGAAGTGTGCATGTGGCTTTGTCCGTATTCCTTTTGCCAGAGCTCAGTCACATGAGAGGCTAAGAAATTCAGCTGAATCTTTTGTGGCTGGGGAAAAGGGGCAAAACAACAACCACAAACTGTTTCTGTTACAGAGAGTGTGAAGGGCTCATTTCTGGAAATTCGTCTGTCATCACCGATGCATAGGTAGAGCCTATGATGTATCCCTCTTTCATTTACCATCTGGAACAACAGAATGAGCACCCCTATAACACCTTCCAAAGCAAAGTTAAGATCTGGCAGTGACTTGTATTATCCAGTTATGTGATTCTCTACCATCCTGCCCTTCTGAAGAAATCATCTTCCTAAATTCTGGCCTCATTTTTTGTGCCAAACATTTTTAAGAGTTGTTTCGTATCTACATGTATCCCTAAGATGTACCTATTTTTATTTTAGTTGTTTTCGACTTTATAAAAAGGACCTTGTGTACATGCCCTTCGACTTACCTTTTTCACGTGCATACTAGAGTGCTATGATGCATCCCTAATCTGGCGTGTTGCCATGCTTCATTTATGTTGTGACTACACCTCAATTTATTCATCCACTCTCCTGTAAATGTGCATTTGGGCTGATTGCAGGTTTGGCTGTTTGAACAATGCTACTCTCATCATCCTTTACACGCCTGGTGTTGTACATGAGTAAGAGTGTTGTCTGCCAATGAGGAGTGCCGTTGCCGGGTTGCTTAGCTTGATGAAATGATGCTTTCAACTCACCCTCCTGTCAGAAATGTATAAGAGGCCCCATGTATCCGCACAACTTCATCTACACTTGAGATAACCAGCTATTTTAATTTTTACTAATCCTTTCATTATTAATGAGCAAAATACACATACTTTTATATGTTTAGCTGCCCCTGGTAGCTGAATTCCTTAAGCTGTCATTATTTTCACCACTCTTTGCTGCATCCCAACGCAAGAGGTGACATCAGATCTCCAACCGATTCTCAGATCAGGAAAGAAGTTTTGACGGAACTGTTTCATGGAACAGCAGGCAGACCTGCACACGGGCTTTTGTCAGCGTGTGGGTGGGCAGCCCTCAACTTGGCAACATTTTAATTCCTGTGCTTTCCCGTCTTGGCCACTCCAGAGACTTCGAAGGAACTTTACAATTGTGCTGATTTTTGGAAGAGGCAGTGGACAGATGTAGACCAAACAGGGTTCAGCAGAGAAGCCAAGTCCAGTTAGTGAGCTGTAGTGGAGAATGGAGCTGAACACGTCTGCTGGCCGACTGACAGCCCACTCCAAGCAGCAACCTTGGAGTATGGATTAAAATAAAGGCAGTAGTTTTCCCTGCAGCAGCTCAGTCCGTCTCATCTGTGCCCTCCTCTGCAGTGGGGTACAGGTGCAGAACTGTGCCTCTGAGCCCTGGATGTGATAGCCGCATTTAAATCTGCCCTCAATCTGTCTGGTTTAGTAGGGACAGTCTTGTGAAGATAAATCATGTAAACGAGTTACAGTAATGGAATACTTATTTATAAACTCTGTGTTCGAAGGCTTGTATCCACCATGAAAAAGAAAGGTCTTATCTTTTAGCTTGTTGAGCAGGCACAGGGAGCTAGCACACTGGAAAGTGGGGAATGCACATTGGCATTCCTCCCTTGAGTGGTGGGGGAGGTTGGGAGCCTGCTCTTAAAACGTGAGTGGCTTTTCCACCTGGCTGCACAGCCCTTTAGTTTGATGGAGGGAGCAAAAGAAAATACAAGAAGTATGTTTTACTCCCCCATCTTTCCTCCTTCCCTCCCCTCCTGCTTTTTGTGGACTAGTGATTCTTTTTTCCCCCTCAGCCTCTGGCTTTCCTTCTGTGATGAGTGCTCTGTTTCTGCTTTGACTTGAAGTGATAAAGCAATGGGAAATTCAGGCTCTCCACCCACCACCGAAGCCACCTCTCTGAAAGTATAGAAAGAGAAAGAAAATGCTTCTGACCCAGTGTGACTAGCGCAGAGGCTGGAACTTACCCATTCATATCTTACAAATGCAGACAGTGTTTTCCCCAACAAGAGTGCTCCATCATTGCGGCCCAGACCTGCCAGTCAGCCGGGTGCAGTTGAGCTCGATGCTTTATTGCCAGGGCTCTCCTCAAAGCAGCTTCCAACAGGGCCTTAGGAACCCAGACAGAACCCAACGGCTTTCACCTTTTGGAACACCTGCTAGCTCCCTCTGCCTCTGTCCTAGTTTCTACCATTAGATGGAAGGAAAGGTTCAACATTAAAATCTTAGAGAGGACCATTGGGCCATGGGGCAAGTGAAGATTCTAGAATGACATGTGGGAGAGCCAGAGCCATTGTCTATTAGCTGGTGTGAATAATAGTTTATGTATGTGTAGAAGGAGACAGGAATCTCGTCCATGTTTATGTAGAACAGTGTAGACTAGGTCCCAGTATGTGACCCTTCATGAGATCAGCACCTTGCACATAGTAAATGCTCAATAAAAATTTATTTAATGAATAAGGGGGGATCCTAGTGAGGCTGTATACTGTTCTGGACTTGAGCAGAGGCCATTTGGTGAATTCCATAAAAAAATCTGAGGGCTTGGAGAGTTCTGAAATGTTGGGCTCTGTTCATGCCCCTGGAGTCTAAAACTCAGATGTGTACATTCAGACTATGGACCAGGGGCCAGAGAGGGCAGGAGTGGTGAGGAACCAGCATGCGTGCATCCTCAGAAGTGGCTGAGGCGTGTGTGTGTGCCCACAGAGGTCGGTTCAAGCTGGGGGCATGCTTGCCACTCTCCTCCCCAGATGTCATCAGGCTGGCCTGTGCCATATGTGAACAAGACTGACAGATATGGGCCCATGGCCCAGGGCCGTGGGTGAGGCGTGTGTGCCCAGCAGTGGCAGATGCCTCTGAGTCAGGAATCACAGAGCTTGGTTTTACATGCGAAGAAAATGGTGCCATTAAAAGGCAATTATTCAAGTGGTGTGAGTCAGCTATGCAGCTCCTGGCGATGCCAAGCAAGAGAAGAGAGTGGCGTGCAGTCTCTCTCTTTCTCTCTCTGCATGTCTCTTTAAACAAAGCTCAGAGCTCAGGTTAGAAAACAGAGCTTGCACCTGCATGTGGATAATTTATGGTGAGGGGCCTGGATTGCCAAATTCCTTCACCTGAGCAACACCGGGCACAGGAAAAGCAGCATTTGACCAGAAGAAAGGACTCGTTTTGAAAAACAGGGAATTGAAAAGATTCTTCAAGCCAGTCATGCATTTGACCTTCACTGTGATTCAGCCACTTCACCGGAGGTTCCAGGTTTCCCAGTCTGACCACATATGGGGTGTGTGGTGAATTAAAGGGAAGTGTGTGCTGGGGTCCTCAGGCCCCGAAATCTAGGTTTCAGGAATCTACTTCCTCTGTGCTGCTCTGTGCTCCTCCCCACCCCCTTTCTCTCTCTGGCATGATTTCATGGAAGACCAATATGCTTTCATTTCTGGAGTACTTTTCATGGTTGTTTTTCCCCCCCTAAGGTTGCTTGGTCTGCTGCCATGGCAACCAGCCCTACATCACCCACCTCCATGTGGAGGGAGATGTGAAAGGGACAGGATAGTTACTGCTTCCAGCCCATCCTCTACGGCTCCTCTCTCTGAGCTTAAGGGCAGGTAGGAGGGGGTCACTGTGGAGATGTGTGCTGAAGCCACAGGTTTCTCTCTCAAAGCTTTTTCTTTTTGTTCCTGGGGAGGCTAGAAAAGGAGTTTTAACCGGAAAAACAGTGGTAGAACCTGAAAGGGGAGTGGAGCAAAGGCGAGGCCACCAAAAGTGAATTCTGGTTCAGGAGGCCTTTTGCAAGTGGAATAAAAACTCAAAAAGATCGATCACAAAAGAGCAGACCAAGGCTTATTTGTTTTGTGCTAATAATGGGCCAGCCCTGGTTTTCATACCTTTCACCCTTCTGAGCAGAGTTGATCCATTCCAGTATTGATAAAACAAAACAGAAACATGTCAATAGTCTTTGTGAGTTTAATCATTTTTAAATGTGGCTGAATTTTAACAGCAGTGATATGTCTCAAATCTGCTTCATGTTTATAACCGGGAAATCCTTCCTTTTAACTGGTGGCATTTTTAGTCTACCCTCCAGCTTGACCGAAGCATGGTGGACACTGGACACAGAGGACCAGAGCTGCTGAGAGTGGTGGCCTTGGTGGGTGTAGAATTGAGGGCTCCAAAAAAGGGTGAAGAGGAGCCAGTCAGATTGGTCAGAAGGGTGCTGTGGCGTTTGAGGCCCTGAAGCCCAGGGGGAGGGCAGAAGTAGGTGCCTTATCTGAGGGTGAGTGAGGTCGCAGAACACAAAAGCTATGGAGGTGCAGGCAGAAGCAGGACAAGACTGTCAGGGAGGAAGATGGTGCGCTCCAGCTTGGTTTGTGTAAATACGGGGAAGAAGGGCTGCATCCTAAGGTCCATAACAGCTTCCAAGGTTCCACCTGGACAGTAGGAGCTCCCCATGGCATAACATATTTCTGGGCAGGATGCCTGACCCCTCACTAGACAGGCAGTAGAACAGACTGAAGGGCTCGTGCGCTGAGTTCAAGCACAGGGAGGAGGGGTGAGGTGGGGTGTGAGGGCTGGACTGAGGGGCACAGTCATCCCTGGCTTGTACCTTGACTGCCACTGAGGAGCTGTGTGGCCCTTGAACAGTTATGCAACTCCTCAACCTTAGTTTCCCATCTAGAAAATGAGGATGTCTCTGCCTGTCTCTGCGAGGGAATTCAGTCAGATGGTTAGGCCCTTAGCACTAAGCCTGGTTCATTCAGGAGCAGCACTTAAGATGTTTATAATAGAAAATTAAATCTGTATTCCTTCTGGGTCTAGACCCTTTCATGAGGGTCAAGCACTGTTGGGAGCGTCTTTAGAGGAGCCACAATCGCTGATACTGGTCATCTGGTTCACAAAGTCATGTGGAGTAACAGCCTGGAGATTCAGAAATCTGCTCTTGAAGGCAAGACAGCCCTTTGGTTGAAATTGCCATGGATCTTAAATCCTATTTTCAAAGGGCCATGAGGAGAGAGAGTGGGTGGAAAGTAGGTTGTTAGATCTTCTGGATGAGTTTTATAGTGGAAACGCCCAATTCGACTGTGACGACAGGGCACCCACCGGTGGGGATCACTAAGCCAGGGGCCTCTCCCCACAAGGGAGAAGGAGCTGAGGAGGTGAGTCTCTGGGGAGCATGGCTGCTGTGGCCATCTCAGGGTGACCACATATGAGTGGCCATTGGTCCAGACAGCTGGGATGCATCCAGTTTTGGGATGGCATGCACGTCCCTTTGTGTCTCCCAGGGGAGCAGGTCACAGCAAGGACAGCATGAGAGAATGGGCATGAGAGAAGGTGGGACCAAATTCTCATCCAACTGACCCACCTGCCAGTATCAACACCCACTGACAACAAAAATAGATTTTAAATGCTCATGAAGCATGGGGTCTTCACAGGCATGAGGTCTGAATATCAGCTGGCAGTAGAATGCAGTAGAAATGAGACATTTTGTAGATGATATTGTTAATACAAAAGAGAAGGCCTATGATGGCAATAAAAGCTGTGATTTCAGCACACCGACTGTGTTATCTTCCCCCTTAGTGTGCATGTGGGTCTATTTATTTCTCTGCTTAAATATTTACAGCGTCCCTCCTGAAAATGAGAATAATAATAATACAAAATTAATAATATTCATAATAATGGTGGTAATATCTGTTTTTGAGGGTATGCCATATGTCCAAGTCTTTGTTAGATTTTGTTTTTAAATCTACACTGTCTCTAATCCTCACAGTAGCCCTGTGAGAATGTTTCCCGTTTCACAAATGAGGAAGCAAGGGCTCAGGGAGGATATGTAACTTGTTCAAAGGCCTAGTTGGCGAGTGACCAACTTGGATTTGAACTAATGTCTTTTTCCTCTGAGGAGCCCCACATGGGTTTGGGGATCTTTGAGTCTGAGGCTATTTTCACGCTTATCAGAAATGAGGTGGAATGAAGAATATTACTCTTTGCTGTGTGAAGCCTCAGTGTTCTCTGGGTTTTCAGCCTGTGCTCCTGAAATCTACTCTTGAGACACAGAAAGAAGCAGAAGGAAAGCCTTCGTATCTGCACCTGAAGATCCTGCAAAGGCCATTCCTTGCACCTTGAGAGGAGATTTCGGACTTGGCTCCTCTCCCCTAGTCTCTCCTCCTTCTGTCTGGGTCCTGAGCTCTGCATACTCTTTCCCTTACATTTGCTCCCACCTCACTTTATGTTGCATAATCTTGAATTCGCCCTACCAAGGCCCCTCGTATTTATCTTCCCAGGCCTACTGGTGGTAAGATTTTTCTCTGTGCCATGACAAAGAATTAGCTTTTGCGTTGGGACCCATTTCCCTCCACTCTATTTTACTTATCCTTAAATGTTCGACTCTTGTAGAAACTCTTTAAAGAGCTTCTTATAATCCTGCTTGTCTTCTCAAATTCTGTAACACTTTTTACTGGCCAAATTACACCTGCTATCTGTGCCTTGGGTATTTGTGTGTATATATCTCTTTTCACGCAATAGGTCATGATGACTTGGAAGACAGGAGTTGTGCCTTCTGTTATTATCCCTGTGCCTCGGACATGGTAGGTGCTCAAAAGCCATTATGAAATAAACAAAGGCTCTTCTCCTCTGTATTCCTCTATTTATTATAACTAGCTATACCTCAAAGTCTTATACTGTCACTGCTGCACCTGTGAATAGGCTTTTATATAGAGACCTGGGGCAGCAAATGAAAATGTGGTCAGATTCCTGTTCTAATACTGTCTCCAGCTTCACTCTGGGCTTCTTTACTAAAATACGGATAGTACTGTTTTCTATGGTTACTGAAAAGTGATAGAGAGGTTATTCAAATCTTCATTCAGTATTTGCTTGGGAATGGGCTAGGGTGGGGAACACTGAGGAAGCTCTCATTCAGATATGTTTCAGATCCAGAAAATTAAACTGAGCGAACTCCCACCTTCTCCCACTCTCGCCCCTCTCCTCACAATGTCCCAAGGCCTCGGTGCAGCACAGTCAGTGTATTTCTAGGGTGGAGGTCACCACAGATTAGCTCCGTTGGGATGGTAGGACTGACCAGTAAGTGATCAGTGGTCCTGCCCTATCTCTGGTCTAGCTGTTGATTTAGAGCCACCTCCAAGGCTCAAGAAAAGTAATCAGGTTTGCCTTTTCTTGTCAACTCATCTGTCAGCTCATCAGCCCTAAGGCCAGAGAAGCCCATAATCCTATTCTAAAGGATCCAGAGGCAGTGATCAACAAGTAGCCCCTCCCCCACCTCAGGAATTTCACTCTTTAAATCAAAAATCAATCCCTCTAGCTGTTTAAAGTGACCTCATGCACCAACCAGGCTGACACCTGTCCACTAATTCCCATGGAATTTAACTTCTTCATGTATTCCATTTGAGCCTTGCAAATTTCAGAGGCATCTGCATTGTTATTTTACTGTATATGGGCGTGTACAAATCAATATTCTTATATGCAAATACTTACATATACACACACACACACATATATATAGCAGTGAAAGAAAAGGCATGATATTCTCTTCTTCCTTTGAATTTTTTTTTAGTACACAAATTTTATATTCTGTCTTTAAAGCTATTTCTGCTACACAGCTGCTTTGCTGAGACTGAGACTCCTACAGGCTCCACTTGGTCCGACACGTACCTTGAATATCCTTTCACAGTGTTTGATTTCTGTAGGTGGTTGTATAATGAGGAAGGAGTATGCAGTGCGTTTGTAGATTCCTGTTAACCAGGTCACCTGTGAATCTATTTTTGTGCACTTCTTTATTAAAAATAGCAGGGAACATGATAATATTTAACCACAACTACTTATAGGAGCCTAGCTTCAAAACTACACCTAATAAGTCTTCTCCCACTTGGCATTTCAAAATGTACTACATTTTCCCATCATCAAAGCACCTCTTCTCCATTGGCATTTTGGGGTGTGAATAGAGACCACTACAGATGACAATGGATATTTTGGATAGTCATATGAATTCACAATTCTCTGCCCCATTTAGACCATATCTGTAGTGTTTCCTTTAGTTCTTGGCACTGCCTGTGAATATGGCCCATCAGGAGACAGGCACAGACCAAGATGGTGAGACAGAACAGGGAGTAGGAATAGATAGAAGAGAGCTATATTCAAACACCTGAGGGATGATGTCTCATGACAAAAGAGAGTGGAATTGTTCTGTGCTGTACCCAAAGACAGAATCACTGAGTGAAATCTATAGCAGGACAGATTTTGATTCAACCTAAAAAGTACCTGACAACTAGAGTTGCCAAGACTCTCTGGAACAGGTTGTCATATGAGATGATGAGTGTCCAGGCACATCAAATGTGGCACTGTAGGTTGACCAGGCTGTTTGCCAAAAATGATGCTTCCGGAAAAACATGTCTGCTTCAGCTGCAAGAGTCAGTGGTCTTTACTATCTGGCATTACCATAGGTACTGGGGACATTCAAAAACCAGTGGTACTGTTGTTTGTTAGAAACTATGAATCCTTTTAAATTACTTACTACAAATGCCCTAAAGGGCTGTGGCAGCCAAAACCCAGGCAGAAAGTGAGTTTGGAGTAGTTAAGGCAGGCGTTTAGGAAGATACTTTATTTATGTGGCCCAGCTATTTAGATGGTTTCAAAAATCCCTCAAAATGGACCACAGTATTTCATTTTGTTGTATTAATTAAGACTTAGTCACCGTAGGTTGAAGGCTAAGGCTTCAGGATTCTCTTCCAACACGGCTCAAGTCAATTCTCAAAACAAGACCATAGCATGGTAGACATAGAATTGTAGACAAAGCTGCACCAAATTCACAGAAGATCAATTAAAATCCTCATCAAAGCATTCAGCCAAAACCTCACCCAGGTTATACTACCAAGCAAAAGCTTGCTTTAGAAATCCAGATTTGGTTTCAGAATCAAAGAGGTAGGCACCGAGTCCAGAAAAGATCAGAACTTGAGGAGGACTTAGAAGCAAGCCAAGACAAAGATTACTCTGTAGAGAAGATTCAAAGTGGAGAAGATAGACAGTGTCTTACCAGCTACACTTCCTCGCAATTACACACCCTCATCATGGCCTTGTGAAGAACCCATATCTTGGGATTAATTCCAGACAGCAACAACTTGCTAAGGAAATTGAGGTTCCAGAGCCAAGAACCCAAATTTGGTTTCAAAATCAAAGATCTAGATTCATGTTCAGAGAAAAAGAGAGCCTAATGAGCTTTTAGAACAGAAGCAAAACCAGAAACAAGATCTTTGACATGGCAGAGTTCAAGGTACAGAAACTAGCAGCAAATGCACTAAACTCATTACAACTGCCTCATTACTACTCTCTGAAGCCAGAACAGAATGGAGCAAGAGACAAATCAGGGTACTTGATGCCATCAACCTGGGCTCCAAATCTCTCTCACTCTTCCTCGGAACATACCCTTCTAAATATACATTCAGCTTCTTCAGAAGCTGAGTATTCTAGGATGATAAACAGGACTTCAGAAGGCAGACGGATGCAAGGCACCACACACCCCTACTGATGGAGCCTAGCTCCACAGTTCAGCAGACATCAAGAGCCATGAAAATAAACTTAAAGCATTAAAAACCAAAGTCTTGGCCAACATCTTACCAACATCAGTATATTATTAAAAGTGTGATAACAACCCCTTTCAAGTGAAGAGAATTTCACAGTTTATATGGTACCTTCTTCTATATTTCTCCTTTTGATATTCACCACAATTCTCTAAGGAGTCATGGAAATTATGTTCTCAGTTTTTATAGGAGGGAAAGTGAGACCTATGGGGCTTAGTGACTTATCCAACATCATACGGCTGGCAGGTAGTATTAGACCTAGGGTGGGTCTGGAGTGTGGAAATTGGAACCATGCAAACTATGGTGTATTTGTGGCCATGCCAATTATCAACAGTGTGAATTTGGACAGTCTCATAAGTAAAATGAGGGTGTTGGAATAAGATGAACTCCAAGGTGCTCCCTGATTATTTGAAACTCTTTTGCTCCTCCATACCACATGTTGTCTGGCACAGACCTGTTTTGCTTAGTAGGCAGGAGGTAAAACGAAGCAAAATTTGTGGATTGGAAGAAAACATTCAGATGTACTGGTGTGTGTTTCTATGGTAGTAACATTACATGTCAGCTGCTATGAGACACCTTTCTGCCAGATCACTTTTACAAGCTTGAAACCCTGGGCTGCATTTTGATTTGGGGTTTGGAATTTGAGAATATGTTGACATGTCCCTTTGTGGTATCAACTGTGGTACAGAGTGGTGAAGGAGGCCTTTATGAATTTCAATAACCCTAAAATAAGAGAGTCAGCAGGAATGGTGAGGACTTCATATTTTATAAGGTATAAGTTTGTAAGGAAAGTTATAGTTTGGTCTGACTTGATTTTTTAATTTGTAAAGTATAGCTATAAAACTCAAAATTAGATTTCATGTTGATTATAAGGCTCTTTACAAAGCTAATTTGTATTACATGTTCATTGTAGAAAATTTAAATATAAAGAGTATTACATAGGCAATTGCATATAATATCCCAAAGATAAGTGCTATTAAAATTTTGTTAAAACTTTCTGGAATGTTTTTTATTTATCTATACATATTCTAAATATTTATTTATTTATTTATTTATTTATTTATTTATTTATTTATTTGAGAGTGGGGAAGGGAGGGAGAAAGAGAGGAAGAGAAACATGAACGTGAGAGAGAAACATCATCGGTTGTCTCTCATACTCACCCAGACAGAGGACCAGGCCTACAACCCAGGCATGTGCCCAGACCAGGAATTCAACTGGCAATCTTTCACTTTGCTGGATGATGTCCAACCAACTGAGCCACATCAGTCAGGGCCCTAATAGATATTTTAAAACAAATTTAGTATAGTACTGTGCATATTGATTTGTAAACCTTTTTTGTTGATAATGGTAAACTTTTTATTTCATTAAATGTTCCTTTTTAAAATGTATTTGATTTGAATTTAGATTCAAATTCACCTGGTGTTCACCCAGTGTTCTAGCATGTGGATGCATCAAAATTCATTTAACCTGTTTCCCATTGTTGTGTGTATGAAGCACAATATTTTATTAACATAAAACCATATGTGAAATTATTCTCTTCTATAATTTCTTGACAGTGAGTGCATTAGATGGAAGGCTGATTTATCAAACACAGAAAATTAAAACTGGATTTCCTTTTTGACAGTACCAGCAACCCTATTGGGCATTTGTGAGAAAATTATAAGCTGTACACCTACTATGGTAACTGAGAGAGTGACACCAAAGGTTTTGGGAGAGCTTCCCCACTGTTACCATCTTGGGATCGGTCACTGTGTGTTTGGCTTTTTCACACAGTTAATGTCTTGCATAAACACCAGCACAGTGGACTCATTTCTCTTTTCTGTTGGTTCTCCTTTAGCCCGATGAAGTCCTCCGATATCGATCAGGATTTATTTACAGACAGTTACTGCAAGGTGTGCAGTGCACAACTGATATCCGAATCTCAGCGCGTGGCCCATTACGAGGTAAGGACCGATTTCTCCCCTCGGAGTTTTCAAATGGAAGAAAGACTAGCATGTGTCGTGGCTATGGGACTTGAGGGTACCCCCTTCTGGGGTTGGGGCAGATTTTAAGAAGTACAGGGCTTGAACCTTTGTTGTCTGAGGCCAGGTGCAAATGCATATGTGTGGAGTTGGGAGTGAGGGATGGGGATGTCATTCTCTGGCCCTGGCTGCTTCCCAGATTCTATTTTTTTCCTTTGTACCTTGGCCCCTTGAGACTCAGTGGGCTTTCTCTGCTTGTTAAATCTGTCATTGTTCATCCCTGAAGTTCTTTTCAGGGACACAAGGCAGGATTCACGAGTGGCAGCTTCTCTTTTCTTCAGTGACCCTGAAGAGGAGCTCAGAGGCCCTTTGTTCCTTACCACAGGGAAACATGGCAGCATTAGTGATTCAGTACTAAGTTCCTTTCCCCTGGAGGCTGCTGCCCTAAATGTGTTCCCCTGCAGAGCTCTAACAAGGTCTATAGCCCAAATGCTCTTCAAGGACATAATTCCGCGGCTTTGGCTCTTGAGGGTGGGGGAATGGATGACTGCCTTTAGATCCTCTGTTGAGAAGAAAGGATGGGAGAAGAGAGGTTGGCTAGTATTTGAGGAGGGAACAAGGTGTCAGACATGAAGAAAAGGGAAAGCCGTGGCCCCCAGATGCCTAGTGCTGTCCAGGGCATGTTCGCTTGTTCAAGAGAACATATACTAGTGGGAACATGAAGTTTTTTTTAAAAGACTTTATTTATTTGTATAGACAGAGGGGAAGGGAGGGAGAAAGAGAGGGAGAAAAACATCTATGTGTGGTTTCCTCTTGTGCGCCCCCTACTGGGGAACCTGACCTGCAACCCAGGCATGTGCCCTGACTGGGAATTGAACTGGTGACCCTTTGTTTCATAGGTCTGTGCTCAATCCACTGAGCTACACCAGCCAGGGCCTTTTTTGTTGTTTTTAATTAAATTTATTTGGGGTGGCACTGGTTAATAAGATTATTTAAGTTTCAAGTGTAAATTTCTATGATACATGATCTGTATATTGCATTGTGTGCCTAAGTCAAAGTCAAATCACCTTCCATTGCCATATATTCGACCTTCTATACCCTTTACTCTACCCCACCTCTGTTCCCGGTGATAGCTACCATATTGTTGTCAGTGTCTATGAGTTTCAGTTTTATATCCTACATATGAAAGAAATCGTATGGTTGTTAGCCATTTCTGACAGACTTATTTCACTTAGCACAATATTCTCAAAGTTGATCCATGTTTTCTCAAATGGCAGTATTCCATCTTTTCTTATGGCTGAGTAGTATTTCATTGTATGTGTGGACCACATCTTCTTTATCCAGTCCTCCATTGAAGAACACTTTGGTTGTTTCCATGTCTTGGCCAAACTGAATAACAATGCAATGGATATAGGGGTGCATATGTCTTTGTGAATAACTGCTTCTAAGTTTTTCAGATAGATACCCAAGAGAGGGATTGCTGAGTCATATGGTAACTCTGTTTTTAATTTTTTGAGAAACCTCTATGCTTTTTCTGTAGTGGCTGTACCAGTTTACATTCCCACGACCAGTGAGTGATGATTCTTTTTTCTCCACAACCTCTCCAACACTTGTTATTACTTGTCTTGTTGATAGTAGCCATTCTGATAGGTGTGAGGTGGTATCTCACTGTAGTTTTGATTTGCATTTCCCTAATAGGTAGTGAAGGCGAACATCTTTTCAGATGTCTGTTACCATTTGTATGTCTTCTTGGGAAAAGTGTCTGTTCAGGTTCTCTGTCCCTTTTTTAATTGGATTGTCCATTTGTCTGGTGTTGAGTTGTATGAGTTCTTTATATATTTTTGATATTAACCTCTTGGTCAGAGATGTTTGCAAATATCTTCTCCCATTCGATTGGTTGCCTTTTTGTTTTGTTGGTGGTTTCTTTCGCTGTGCAGAAATTTTTTAGTCTGATATAGTTTCATTCATTTATTTTTGTCTTTACTTCCCTTGCCTTTGGGATCAAATTCAAAAAAATGTTCTCTACAACCAAAGTCCATAAATTTAGTACCTATGTTTTCTTCTCTGTAATTTATTGTTTCAGATATTTTATTTAAGTCTTTGATCCATTTTGAATTAATTTTTGTACATGGGGATTAGCTGTAGTTTAGTTTTATTCTTTTGCAAGTGGCTTTCCAATTTTCCCAGCACCATTTAGTTTTCAACTGTAATAATTTGCAAGTAATTTTAGATTGGAGAGCTTAGCCAGCAATTTTCTTTTTGTCTGATGAGTCTGACAAATGCCAGTTGTCACTGTTACTCACAAAACTCCTCAGAGCCTCAGAGTTCTGTATGCACAATGAAAACAATGATAATAACATGGACACACCCAGAATCACAATGAACTGACCTGTGTACTCTTCAGGGTTTTGTGATAGCCCAATGGGACCTATTGAAATGGTATTTGTGCAAATGCTCTGGAAGCTGTAAAGGGTGCCATACATGCAAAATTATATTGTTTTTCATTATTAACTCTGTTGTAGCTATATTTTGTGGAAGGCAAATGAAACTTGCTCTTCAGAGAAAACTAAAAAATCAGTATCTATGGAAAAAGCATATTCTTTTGTCAAGAGGCAATTGAATGTGGATTCTAAAGAATTATCTACTATGGAAGATATCCATCTTTTGAAATTAAAAACTCTCTAATCTGTGGATATTGCTTTATAAACACATATGGTTTTCTTTGTTTGACTCCCCCAGTTAAGGAAAATCAAGGAATTTGTCTTTGCTTTGATATTCCATAGTTTCCTATTAGTCCTTTATGTTCTCCCTTTACTTGACTTTTTGGGCTCATTTTCAGTCCTTTTACTAGATTCTTGAGGACAGAGAGAGAATTTTATTCATTGGTCTTTCATAATTCCTGGAACAGTGCCTGTATATCATAGATGCTCAGTTAGTATTTGTTTATTAAAGTATCCTGGTGACAATGTCCAGCCCCACTTTCGTCTTACCTGAGCTAAAAAAGAAATATCCAAAAATTGAAAACAACAAAATTATTTTTTTAAAGAAAAAATCTTGGCTGCTCAGTTAAGGGTTTAGTTACTTGAACTCAAATTGTCTTATCTTCACACTGTACTCTTGCTGTGGCACAATTTAATCGTTCAGAGGATTTGTTGCACATAGCATAGATGAGATAAAGAAAAGAAAGCAATTATAATAGATCTACAATTAACAATGCTACACATCATTAAAACAACATTAAATGCATTCCCATTTACCATGGCTGGGAACTCTGAATGACATTTCACTCCCTGCTTTCAGACAGAAGTGAGGCACTTCCTTCAGTGAGAATGACATGTGTGTGCGAAGGGCCCATTCAGGACTGAGACCACCTTGTGCAGTGAAGCTGGTCTTTCAGCTTCAGGTAGGAGGCTCCCACAGTACTTCTTCATCTCCAAAAGGATGTCTTCCATCAGATGATCTCTATGCACTATTTGAGAATTGACACTCTGACTCTATTAATCTCTCCCCTCCCTCCACCACATCTTCTCTGCTGAAATTGCATATACAGTGCGTCTCTATGAGTCCAAAGTCCCACTCAAATCATTGAACATGTTGTCATACTTATTCTCAATGCTCTATCACTGATTTATTGCTTTAGTATAATTTTACTCTTCAGTTCAACCAGATAATATTCTTAGCTTCCCTATGGAGCAAATCACTGACAAGCCACTGTGTACGTTCTGCGTGTCCAGAACTATTAGTGCTAGTTATTACAGGGGGTTTTGAAGCTGCATGAGAAATAGTCTCTGCCCCCAAGAAGCTTATAAACTTCATTGGAAGAAAAAGCTACGAGTAGCTCAGTGTGGTTACTCTGTAGAAATCTGCTACCTGCTCTTAAGGAGCTGCTGATCTACTTTGATATAAACAGAATGTTAGTTCTCCTGCCCATGTGGCTTTCTTATACATTCTACATTGTGCTGTTAACTTTTTAGATATTTGCATATTCCAAATAAAAAAAAGTGGGTCATTACCAAGAGCTATTATGGTCAAGAAAGACTTGTGGGGAATATCATGAATTATTTTGGCCTCAATAGATGGGTTAGCTGTAAGGTTGCTGGAATGAGAAGTCTTGGTATCTCCAAGAAGCACTGAGGAGGCCTGGCTGGCTGGACTGGAGGATTTGTGTAGAGAAGGGAGGGGACGGTATCATGTATAGGTAGCATGGGGTCAGGGCATAAAGAGAGGGTGTATTTGGATTCTTGTGAATTTCTTAGGCATTTGGGAGCATAACAGTATAATTGAGAATTTCTGAGTGATAGTCCAATGGTTGTGGTCTAGGTGTATTATGAAAAGAACATCTTTTGATAAGACATGTGCCATCAACCTAGTGTGCTAGTTTTCTGAAGCAGGAGAGAAGAACCTAGCAGATGGGTTATTGCCTAATAGCTGCATGCCCCATTTAAAAGGCTGAACCTTCATATAGGAGGACAGAAAACTTAATATCTATCTAATGGACCAAACCCTTTCATGCTATGCTTATAAAATCTCCTTTTGCATGTGAAGTCCTAAGACTAAAAAAAAAAAGGGAAATGTCAGGACATTATTATTTTTCTTACTTGCTAAGCATTAATAACATGTTAATGTTTTGGTGGGAACTGTAATTAGATGTTATCTCTGCTCACTGGATGGATGAATAGTCTGAATTTATAAAACAAGCAGACACGGACATAGAAGGGAAGAACAAGCTTTCAAATGAGAATGCCTGATTGTTATAGAGGTTAGAAATAGTTTCCTAGTGAGGCCACTTTAGTAGTTTGCTGAAGTTTCAAGTGGCTAAAGAATAATTTTCTGCAAAGGGAAAGAGTTGATTGCTTGAGTGAAGGAGTGATTTTTTTTTTTTTTTTTTTTTTTTTTTTTTTTTTTTTTTTTTTTACATGTAGAAAGAAGATTTGTATATGGAGGGCCATGAGAAATGAAAGCAAAAGGACAGAGAGATTTTTTTCTTTTGGAGTGAAGTTGAAGGCAGATGGTGAATGAACAGATCTCGAAGGAAAGATCTTGTTAGGCAAGTCCCATGAAGCCAGCCATAAATATGCCAAACCCTGTTGCTTACTCCTTTTTGTGAACCCTGATATCCTTTGTGTTGCTGTGCCATATGTGTAATTAATTGTGAGATCAGTGGCTCAAGTGTCCTGGCACCCCCAAACAAGATTTTGTAAGCTTCCTGAGGGCAGATGGGAGTTTTACATTGACTTTATTCATTTATTTGCACAGCACCCACCACAACACTTTGCCCATGTTGTTGCTCATTGGTGCACTTAGAGGTTGATGAAGAGGCTGGAGGTGGAACTGGAGGAGGAAAGCAGTGGGTCAGGTTTAATGGGAGCATTGCTGGGTGTGCCAGAGGAGGCATTGGTTTACATTGGGAGTCTATCCACTCAAGGACTGACCTTCAGTGTGTAAGCAATGGTTTTGTAGTTATCGGAAAGACAGTTCTCTAAACTGATGAGAAATCCTTCCAACATCTCTGCACTTTGAAGTAATGTCAGTCCTCATTAGCCCACCAGGGAATGACAGAATCCAGTATTATGCTCTTGTTTGTGTAGCAGTAGGCACGTTGAGCCTACGGAAATAGGTTTTTCCTTTTTCCCTTGTTTGGACTGCCTTCCAAAAGAGCTTTGGCCTTCCCTAGCTTTCTTCTCAATCCAGGGAATAGCCAAAGGTCATTCTTATGGTCTCTTTAATAATAGATGGTGTATGAGTACTTCCTGGGTAGAGACAAGGTAAAAATTCAGGTTCCTAATATTTGCTGATTAAAATGTCAAGGCTTTCTGGTCCTTTAATGTCTTCTTTCCCTTAGTCTCTCACACCTTCCTCTCAACTTTGCCTTTTTTTTTTTTCCTAACTGCCTGAGTTAACACACAGGTTGGACAACTCCTTTCCCATGTGTGAGAATTGTAGGTCAATGCCATCTTGTGTTTCCGCAGCCCATTAGTCCTGCCAGGTACCACATTAAATGGACTTGAGAACTGTCAGGGCTCATTGGGTCCACACTTACGCTGGGTATTGCAGGGGTGTGTGCTCTAGGAGATGCACGTGTTAACTGGGTGAGAACAATAAAAGATCTTTATAGCAGGAGTCCTGTGAGAACACCTTCTTTGCGCTGTACATAAAGAATTACTGTTTTAGTCTTCTCAAATCTCTTGCAGTCATGACATGTTAAATTTCCTACAGATACTGTTAACACACACGCTGGTGCATTTATCCAGCCTAAAACAATTTTTGTTACCTTTCATAATGTCAGAGGACTTGAATCTATTTCTGATTGCCTGGAAGTCTTGAACCTCTGTTTCTTGACCATTTTATTAAAGAATTTTGAACTTCTATAAAATTTGTAATTTTTAAATTTTGTGTTGTTTTACTTTAGCAGGTCCAGTCATTTTACCTTTTATTAGTTACTATTAGTCAAAATAGTTTATTACAACACAAAAATGAGTGGTTCATAGAGAGGCTTCAGTGAAATGAACAACAGTAAGCTGAAGAACACTCTCAATTTGGGACAATACACGTATTGGCTAAGAGTGGTTGTCAGATGGGATGTGTGTTCAATGCTCATTGGTTAAGAGTAGGCAGAGTACACTCTGCATCATGACTTCTCATTTGCTGAGAGCCTATGTTTTTCACTGGATTTTAGGAGCCAGGCTAAATTCTTCATTGGCTAGAATTCAATCACATGCTCCCACTTAACTGCAGGGGAAGTTGGGAAGTGTAATTTAAATGTGTGGGAAAATGAAATGTGTTCAACAAACACAGGATCATCTCTGTCACTGTCTATTGGTTTCTGCCTCCAGTTACCAAATATCTATTTCATTCTTTCTTTAACACATAGATCACACATACCCTTTTTCCAAGGGACAACTTCAAGTTCTCCCCAGCCACTGATGTGGATGTGATGCCTTTTGGTTCAGCAACCTATGAACAAAAGAGAAATGTTACCTCTTCTCTTTCTACATTTTAGAATAGCAGTGGTAATATTTCCCATTCAGAAAAAAGGAGAAGACAAAGAGTAATCACTGGCTCATAGCAAAGCTGGCATCCTGCAGGGCATGCATTGTGAAGATTCTCTTTCCAGGAGATGGGGGAAGTTTCCCAAATAGACTCTGATCTTCCTTTCTGGGAGGGACTTCCTTGTTTATTTTTCTCAGTGAGCTCTGGCTCAGCCCTCTGAGCCCTTCACCTTTATTGTGCTTTCTGTCCATTGTCCTCCTTGCCACATCTGAAATAAATCTTGGGTCCCAGATTGCCAGCCTTTATAGCCCGTTTCCTGCCTGAGATTGATGTAAGTCTTTTTACATATTCAAAGCTTTTCTAGTTCAAGATCATAATTGCTTTAGTAATACAATTTTCTCAATAACACAGAAGCTTCTGATTAATTTTTTGTCAGAAAACACCATGTGTCATAACCAACAGTTCTTTCCTAAAAACAATTTCAAGGCTATTTGTTTATTTCATTGCTTCCTCAACTGTGCCTTATTTTATGTTTCAGTTTAATGGTGGCCACCTAGAGGTTATGGAAAAGTAGGTGGAAGTACCACATCCTTAATCTAATTTTTGCTGAAGGCCTGGGCCACAATGTATAACTCGGAAGTCTCACTGAATCTTCAACTCACAATGTCTTTTAAAATGACATCTCTCACTTTTTGGTGACTGGAAGCAATTGGCAAATTGACTTTTCCAATTCTCTATGTCCCAAATTTCTGAAATAACTATTTTGTTTTATTGTTCTGTGCTAATGTTCCAGTTACACATTATTGTATTTCATTCTTTCATTAAAAAAACTAACCAAACATCAGTAACAGACAATGAGTACCAAAAAACATTCAACCATGTGTTCTGTTTTTTCCTATCCTCTTCTAGCTCTTTTAGAACTATAACCATCACCTTGCAAAGAACCATCCAGTTCTAGAACTATAAGCTCAGTAGGCAGGTGGTCTGCCTTCCACGGTATTATAGACAATAGTTTTGCCAGTATTTTGCCACTGTATAACCTGGATCTGTTGTATCTGTATCCTCCCTCCTTACTATCTATCTGTTAAGCCAATGTCAAATATTCAGGTCGGGCGGGGCGGGGGGGGGGGGTGGCGCTCCGCCCTCAGGGTCCCCCTGACCCGGCCACCAGGGATGAGAATAAGTCTACCAAGACATGATCTGCTTGGGGAGGAAAGGTCGGTGATCTCTCAAAGGAGAAGGGCCAAGAGCCTTTTCCTCAATAGGCTTTTATTGGGTCATTTTGCATAGGAATACAGGCTCATTAATCATTGTCAGGCAATAAGGATCAAACAATAGATAATGTACAAAGAACTCTGAGGGCCTATTTTGAGTCAGGGTCAGATAGCTAAATGGCCATAAAACTTTGAGGAACAGACTCACTTCTTGCTAGGACCCTTATTTAATTGAGAGCATTCTAAACAAAGCAGCAAGAAATCAATTTTTATTTATTTTATTTTTATCTCTGAAATGCTGAGATGGTTTATTACTCATTTCACAGGATTTTACATATTCTTTCTTAGGCCTAATCACCCTAGGGAACCTGCCCTTTTCAGCACAGGGTGGTACCCACCACCAGCATTGTCTTAGGCTTAAATCAGGCAGGGTAAGCTAGGCAGCCAAGAGATCACGAGACTTCTCCCAGACAGAATAAGGACTCAGGCTATGTCAGGATAGCTGAGGGTCCAGAGTCCATCATCCCCTTTTGCTGTAGCCCCCCGAGTCCTTCCTTGGGGCCTCCACATGATTGTGTCTGTCTTAGGTCATTCCCCCCTTGGGGAATCTTACTTGTCATTGGCTAACCGATCAAGCATTGGAGGCCAGGAAGGGTGAAGAAAAAGGAGCAGAAGCGTTGTCTCTGCCAGGAAGATAAGCTTTGTCTCCTTAGTGGCTTATGGTCTGAAGGTCACTCATTCAGCCTTAGCCATGGGGGTGTTATAGCTTCTGAAACCAGGCAGGGTGGTTCCCAACATTCAGGTTCTTTGTTATGGGAGAACCCCAATTTCTAAGACAAAAAAGGCTAACAGGTAATAAACCATCTCAGCATTTCAGAGATAAAAATAAAATAAATAAAAATTGATTTCTTGCTTATATTATAGCTCATTATGCATTAGTAGAGGGGAATTTTGCGCCACATAATTCTTTAACATGCAAGCTGACGCAGGCTTCACCATCTTCACTGTTGACATTGCCGTGAGTATTAAAATCCAGCTGGCCCCTGGGGTACTGATGGGCAGTGTGGGTGACTGTGCAGGATATTTTAGGGGCCAGGCCTGGAAGTGCCAACATCTTATCCATCCACATTCTGCTAACCAAAACTCAGTCATATATTTTCTTCTTACTGTGTGAGAGCCTGGGAAATATGACTTAGCTGCGTGCCCAGGAGAAAAGTGGAACCGGTTTGGTGAGCACATAGCATTGTCTCTGTGCACTGCATGTGTGACACTGTAGGGCACATCATGATTAGGACCTGCTTTGGGGATGCTGAGGATGGGGAGCTGTGGTAGAGAAGAAAGAGAAAGAAAGAAAAGGCTGTGATTCACAGAGGAAGTGGTCTTGGCAAACAGAGAGTAAAATAACTCTGGAATCAAGTGTCTGGGAACAGCCACTTCACTTGTCTGTGAAGTTGATGCCTAGTTCATTACAGTGTCATGGAGGGAAATGAAAAAAGACAAGGGACAATATGCTATCAAATTAAGGCTTTCTCTCTCTTTCCTGACTTAATTGATCAAGTACAAAAATTTCCAGTTGAAACTGGGAGCCTGCGTTCTGCGTGGTGTGTCTGATTTGCAGGGTTCCCTCTCTGTGCTGTCTTTTGGGGTCCAGCCTTCCCATTACAACTCACAGGCTTTGAGCTCTGCCACCCTTGGGTGGTGAATGGCCTGCCCACTCCTCACTCAGGTGGTCCAAGAGCAACCTCTGGAGTTGTTCTCCAATTGCGAGCTGTGGCTGGGGACATGACCTTGGTATCAGTGTCTTTGAAAGATGGATGTCTGAGAGAAATTTCTCTTTGCTCTCCCTTACAAGAAGAGGTTCCTTTCCTTAGAGGCTGGTTCATTATAGGCACTCGAGTCTCTGATTCTGTTTACTGCTCTGCTTTAGCCACCAAGTTCATGGCCATGTCCAGCTACTAGACAGGATTCTGTGTACACATTTATTGTGCTCACTTTACCTCTGGACATAACTTACCTTCCCCTGTTTCATTTTAAATCCATTATGTCTCAATTATTTATTTTGTCATTTTGCATTAGAGGTAGGTACATTCTGATATGTGTTTTTTAAGGAAATAGTGGGGTATAAATGTATTAATATTTACATAATCTTTTTACTTTAATAATTTTTGAAGAGACAGTAAAATTCACACAATTCAAAATTCAAAAAGTATAAAACAGTGTATAATGCTAAAAGCTTCCCACCTGTTCCTGGTTCTCAGCTACCCAGTTCTCCTTCTGAGGTGATACCCACGCAAACAGTTTTCTTTGAAATATGCTATGCAGGTAGATGTAACTTAATTTTTAAATATATTTTTCACAAATGGTGACATGCTTATGTCCTCCATTTTTATTTAATTGTGGCAGATTCTTGTTATGCGAATGTATCATACTTTATAAGGACATATTTATTGAATTGACTCGGAATTCTTTGGTAGCTGTGATAAAACTCTGGGAGAAGAAAGACTTTCTCTCTGTGAACACTTGTCTGGTGAAGCACATACCAGCTGCATTTCGGATCTCGGACTGTACTGATTGGTTATTGACAGTGACAATTTTTTCTTTCGGCTTTCCATTCCCAGCCTTCACTTGAAAACATATGTATTTCTGGTCTTGCAGTCACTGAGCCATCTGGGCTTGTTGATTTTTTAAGAAGATGTTATCACACAGCGGGTTCTTAAGGGCCAATGACCTAAGTGGTGGGCTTATGTTAATCTAAGCCATGTGTCTTTGCCTATGTATCTTCTGATGCTTGGAGAAGGTGTTGAGGAGAGTGTGTTCTGCTCCTTTGGGATTTGAAAATATAATTAGTTTATTTAGGCTTTTACTGAGATGATTTAATTTTGAGTAGAATTTTCTAACTTTGAATTCCATCAGTTTCCCTGAGGATCACTTAAAATAATTGCAGCTAATCAGGAAGTACCCAGGCCACTTTCCTATTGTCCTTCCTGTAGCTGTGGCTCCTTGCCCCTTGGCCAGTCCTTCAGCTCTCTTTGGCCTCTGGGATAGTCTTTGGCACCACTATGCCAGCTGCTGGAGAGGCTCTTATGTTCAATCTCTGCTGATTCAAATATAGAAAGAGTCCTTTTCTTTACCTTGAAAAAGCTATAGGCAGTTTGAAAGTTTTATATTTTACCAAGTAAACAGGAAAAGTAGAACATTTCTATTCCTGCCACAAATAGTCCTCCTCCTCCTCCTCTTCTGGCCTTGTAGTACAAACTTTGCCTCTGACTTGGGAAGTTTCCATGCCTTCTGGTCCAAGAAATGAATCCTACCCATTCCTGTTTTCATTAGTTTTTTGTAGCTATTGACTTACTGTTAATAAGTTTATCTTCCGAAAACTAAACTCCAGGGTTGGCCCTAAATAATGCCCCTTATCTTACTCCCTAGTTTTCTGTGGCCCTAAAGCCAGCCCCCATGTTTATTTATTTTAATTTTTAATTTTAATTTTTTTGTTTTATTGGTTCTAGAGAGAGAGGAAAGAGAGGGAGAGAAAGATTGATGTGAGAGAGAAACACTGATTAGTTGCTTCTTGAATGTGCTCTGCCCAGGGCCAAACCTGCAACTCAGGCATGTGCCCTGATTGGGAATCAAACCCAAGACCGTTTTTTGGTTGGCAGGATGATGCCCAACCACCTGTGCCACACTGGCTAGGGCTGACCCCCCTGTTTAATGTGGGGAGCCCTACAGGGTGTTGTCACTTGCTTTGAAGCTTCAAAGCAACATCTTTTCCCACTTCATAGAAAAGTTCATTCTTTCTTTGTCTTGCCTGCTAAATTTCTCATTTCCTTTCCATGAAGTAAATTTACTCAGCTTACCCTGAGAGCAGGCAGAAAGGGGCTGAGTTATGAAAAGAGCTTTTGGTGTACTGAAGGTCAGAAGGCCTGCATTATAAGTACAATCTTAGCTAAGTAATTCAACCCTTCCAGATTTTAGTTCTTTCTTCTGTAACATGAGAAGATTGGGGTCTTCATTCCTTTTATTACCTCTCCTCATGCCCATCCTCTCTGCATTCCCACAGGAACACTTTTTTAGGATTGAAATGTTTTTTATTTGTATACAGTTCTTTAGGATGTGTATTGCTTTGTGGGTATGTATATTTTAAAATAATTTTTATTTTAGTCTAGTTTTAGACTTATAGAAAAGTTACCAAATAGTATAGTGTTTCTAAATACTTTGACCCAGTTTCCCCTACTGCTAACATCTTGTGTTACTATGGTACATTTGTCAGGGCTAATGGACCAATATTGATACATTATTATATAACATACATTATACAGTGTGCAGCCTGTACTTTATTCAGATTGCCTTAGTTTTTACCTAATGTCCTTTTCCTGTTCTAGGATTCCATCCAGGATTCCACGTTACATTTAGCCATTAGGTCTCCTTAGGCTCCTCTGTCTAAACTGTGACAGTTTCTCAGACTTTCCTTATTTTTTATGACATTGATAGTCTGTTTTGAGGATTATTGGTTGGGCATTTAGTAGAATGACCCCTAAAGGAGAGATTTTTTTTTTTTTTTTTAATTTTAAAAAGCCATTAGCCTGGGGTTATCCATTCTTGGTGGGGAATGTAAAGTGCCACTTTCATCAGATCGTATCAAGGGTACTGCTATGAACATGACATACCACTGTTGTTGTTGACCTTGATCTTTTGGCTCTAGGTAGTGTTTGCCAGGTTTCTTCACTGCAAAGGTCTATTTCCTGCCTGTTCATATTGTACTCTTTGGAAGGCAGTCATTATGCACAGAAGAGGCATATAGTTTAATGTATACAAATGGATTGTGATGTGACTCTTATTCTTATCTTCCTATTTCATTTAGCAGTTTCTTTTTAAAAATATTTTATTGTTATTTTATTTAAGTTGTATTCTTTTTAAAGTATATTTTATTGATTACATTATTACAGTTGTCCCAATTTTCTCTCCCCTTTCTCCTCCACCCACTATCCTGCTGTCCCTCGCATACTCCCCTCATCCCTTAGTTCATGACCATGGGTTGTACATATAAGTTCTTTGGCTTCTCTATTTCCTATACTATTCTTAACCCCCGCCCCTGTCTATTTTGTACCTACCAATTATGCTGCTTATTCCCTATACCTTACCCCCACATTCTCCTCTCCCCTCCCCATTGATAACCCTCCAAGTGATCGCCATTTCTGTGATTCTGTTCCTCTTCTAGTTGTTTGCTTAGTTTTTGTTTTTTAGATTCAGTTGTTGATAGTTGTGAGTTTGTTGTCATTTTACTGTTAATAGTTTTTGATCTTCCTCTATTTCTTTAAGTCCATTTAACATTTTATATAAAGGCTTGGTAATGATGAACTCCTTTAACTTTAACTTATCTAGGAAGCACTTTATCGGCCCTTTCATTCTAAATGATAGCTTTGCTGGATAGAGTAATCTTGGATGTAGGTCTTTGCCTTTCATGACTTGTAATACTTCTTGCCAGCCCCTTCTTTCCTGTAAGGTTTCTTTTGAGAAATCAGATGAGAGTCTTATGGGAACTCCTTTGTAGGTAACTCTCTCCTTTTCTCTGGCTGCTTTTAAGATTATCTCCTTATTTTTTATCTTGATTATGTAATTATGATATGCCTTTGTGTGTGCTTCCATGGGTCCAACTTCTTTGGGACTCTCTGAGTTTTCTGAGCTTCCTCGAAGTCTATTTCCTTTCCCAGATTGAAGAAATTCTCCTTCATTTTGTTTTCAAATAAGTTTTCAATTTCTTGCTCTTCCTTTTCTCCTTCTGGCACCTGTATAATTCAGATGTTAGAGTGCTTAAAGTTGTCTCATAGATTCTTAAGCCTCTCCTCATTTTTTTGAATCCTTGCTTCTCCATTCTGTTCCAGTGGATGTTTATTTCTTCCTTTTGTTCCAAATCATTGATTTGAGTCCTGGTTTCCTTCCCTTTACTGTTGGTTCCCTGTACATTTCCCTTTATTTCACTTTGTATAGCCTTCATTTCTTCCTTCATTTTGTAACCAAGCTGAACCATTTCTGTAAGCATCCTGATTACCAGTGTTTTGAAATTTGCATCAGATAGACTAGCTATCTTCTTGTCACTTAGCTACTTTTCTGGAGTTTTGATCTGTTCTTTCATTTGGGCCATATGTCTTTGTCTCAGCACACCTGTTATGTTGTAAGGGGCAGAGCCCTAAGTATTCAACAGGGTGGGGCAAACCTCTTTGCTGCGTTGTGGAGCTGTCTGTGGGGAAGGGGTTAGAGAGGAACAATGCCATGCTTGCTCCGTTCTAGCACCACTTTCCAATGAACTCTCCTGTGAGATTGGGAGTTTCTCTCATCTTTGTAACCCCCACAGTATTTTATAGCTAGAGGTTTTAAGTCTCTAATGTTCTGGTCAGCCAGCCCCATCTCTTCTGCATAGTCTGTGGCTTTGCCAAGGATTTTCTCTGCTCAGCTGTCCATTTGTGCCCCTTCTACTGGTCTGGATGAATGTTTCTTTAACTCGTTGGTTGTCAGAGTTCCATGCAGTTGAGTTTCTGGTAGTGCTGATTGATTATTGTTTTTAAATTGGTTGTTATCCTTCTTTTGATTGTGTGAGGAGGTGAAGCTTTTCTACCTATGCCTCCATCTTGGCTGCAACTCCAGCAGTATGTTTCTAAGAATACCCTTTTACCTTTCTTTATGTTCTCTCTTGCTTCTAACTGCTGCACAACTTTCCATAGGGAGCATATGTCATATTTTGATTTTTCCTGTCCCTGCAGAGATGGGTACTTAGATTGCTTTCTGTGCCCGACTAACCAAAGCAGTGCTGGGACAAATATCCTTAAACATGTTTTCTAAAGAACCTGTAGGAGCATTTATGTGAGATGGGTATATAAACAACAGTGGAACTTGTGCATCATAAGCCAAATTAATTTGACCAAGCCTCATTCAGAAGAGGGTTGGTACATGAGGGTTCCCATATCCACACCTCTACCAATAAATGGTTTTGTTTAGGTTTCTCATTTTTAAAAATCTAGCTGATGTTGATATTCTGGTATTTCTCTAATTATTATAAAGTTTGAACAACTTTTGGTATGCTTATTAACCCTTTTGTTTCCTTTACCTTTTGGTGACTTGTGTTCATGTCCTTTGTCTCTTTCGCTATTCTATTTGTCTTTTTGATTGCCTTGTATATTGATTGGATTTAGACATTGGAAATATCTTCTCCCATTCAGTCATCGTCTTATAATCTGTTAATGATAGCCTTTACTGATTTTGCTTGTAAAATTTGTTAATGTTTATGTAACAAATTTAATAAACATTTTGCCTTACTGTTTAAGATCACACCATTGATAGATCACAAAAATTAAGTATACTAGATTTTGTTAATTTGATACTTCTAATTGTCTTTAATTCTGTTTGGAGCCTACCTTTATATATTGTGTAAGTTAGGAAGCCACTTAAATTTTTGTCTACACAGTGAATGAGTTTTCCCACCACTACCTATAATCCATTTCCCCCATAATTTGTGGTGTCGTTTTTACTATAAGTTTTCCACATGTATTTGACTCTGAATTAGATCTTTATATTCTGTTTTGTGATTCTATTTGTTTTTGTCTGGGTCAGTCCATACTTCATTCAATTATTAGGCCTTGATGTTGTGTCTTCATATTTGAGAACGACAAGTCACTCCTCTTCTATTGCAGAGTTGATGTAGCTGTTTGTGCAGTGTATACTTTTGTTGTTGGTATAGATGCTTGAGTAAATTAACAAGTTTAGTTGGAATTTTATTGGAATTTCATCAAATTTAAGAATTAATTTGAAGAACATTGTTATCTTTATAGTACCAAGTCATCTTATACCATCCATTTATTCAATGTTAATCCAACTTATACATTAAAATTTCAGGGAAATGTAATTTAATAAACATAAAACATATGAGCACACATATAATCTTTGTGTAATTTAGTTCTTAGTGGTATATTTCTTTCTATTCTTTTACCAAGGTTTGATCATTGCTCTATAAATTGCTCTATCACATTGAAGACAAGGGCCTTGATTGTAGTTTCTTTCTTCTTCCACACTCCACTTGAGCCTAGAGGGACATAAAGAATAGCAGTTTTTTGATTAATTGATATCAAGGATAAATACTCAATTGAAGGTTCTTTTTTTCTGGCTTTCTCATTTACATTTTAGTCTTTTTTCTCCCTTCTTACTGATTTGCTTGCCCATTCCATATGTGTTTCTTATTGCCTCCCCTGGGTGAAAATGCCTAGTGTGGCTGTGTAACAGTAGCTCACGCCTCCATCTCTTTACCCAATGAGGGTAAGCACTTTTTTTTTCTTTTGCCGTGTGTTGCATTTCCTCTGGGGATGAGCAATGGAACTGAAAACTCAGCAGTGTCAATAAGTCAAGGTGAGTCTCCAGCTTTATACAACTGCATTCCCAGCCATTAGAAAGATGTTAACATTTATTGCCAAGCTGCCTCTTAAATATCCCATAATAAAAAGCCAAAATATGCTGTCTTTTTTTCAATTTCACCCGTAAGCTGCATTTTCATTACCACATTTTCTTTGCAAAGTGCTATAACATTCTTTATTGAAACCTTTATTGTTTCAGGTGCTCTCATAGTCATCTCCGTTGATCCTAAAAAACGTCTTATTTTCTTAGAAGAAAGGAAGGTATCATGGTGGATCTTTATTTTGCTAGTGACATGTCTAACCCTTGCCCAACTGGCTGTTAATGTGTTGTGTCTGCTCTCCAATCTATATAATTATGATGCTCCAGAGACGTGATTTGACCTATATTCTATCCAATCCACATAATAATAAGCTATATGATAATGAGGCTTTCCTAGCTTAAAAGCTGTTTTAATCTGATATGGTCAGTGTGCAAAGAATTAATCAAGTCAGTTTGCTTTGGGACTGTGTGTACTGAGAAGGCCAGACCGCATTTAGAAGAAATAATTAAAAGTCTGATGCTGAATAAGCTAAGGGCACTAAAAGAGCATGGTACCCCTTGGCTTTAGTACTTCAAGAATCCAAATGTTTGTGGAATGGCTTGGGGTGCTTGAGGTAACACACTGTGGATGGTATTTATGGACTAATCAATATGCTGATTATGTTGAGGAGAAAAGAAACAAAATTTTGAAGTTAATCTGATATCACTGGGTCTTTATGACATTTAGAATTTTTATTGAAATATTTTCCGAGTAAGAGAACACAAAGTAGTATTTACTACATTAGCACCTTAAAGACCAAAATGTGTTTGTTCAGAAAAGCAGTCCTGTAGCTAAAATATTAAAATGGCAGCAATGCACATTCTCAATTTAATGAAAATAAAGAGCCACGCTGGGATTGGGTCATAAGATTCAGGGCTAGTTCTTAAATCTTTGAAAGACATGGGACACCTAGAGAAGTATTAATTGCTTTACCACCACCTGGCTTGCTCAGACTTCAGGGGATGGCTCCAGAATTCAAGAGGGTCTTATCCTACCATCTGGGAACTTTCATCTGGGAAATGACAAGTCTCTTCAGTTTATTTTTGTGACACTGGTGTATAGAAGGACACTCTGGCTAGTGTTCTTATATTTGGGGCAGCCACGTTGTGCAGGATTCTCAGAGGTGGGTGACTTCCAGCTACTTCCGAGCACTTTCTTCCAAGTTAGGAGCACGGTGATGAACACCCCTGATGTTTTCCTGCATTTATTATCCCAACATATTTTTGGAACATCTACACTGTATAAATGTACCATCATAGATGCATTATTTTCTTCATCTACAGGGATCCCTAAATGAAAAAGACAAAGATCTTGTACTGATTTAGGACCGGGAATTAAGACAAGAGCAGGCAGGACAACCATACAAATGGCAAAGATATAAGCAGCATTAGAAAAACATAGGTATGTGCTATTTATCACACAGATTTTGGATGGCTTGGTTAGAGAGAAAAATCAGTTTGACTTATTCTTCTCAAAAATTTTTTTGAAGCTATGAACACAAAGTCATTTACTTTCTGTCACTGATGAATTTATGTAAGTCACAAAATCATACATCAAACAAATGAAATACTTTAGAATAAATGTGCAAATAGAAGCTCTAAATAGGATTTTTGTAATTGTTAAGCTCACATGTAATTTTGTGTCATGCACTTCTGTGTCATATACTCTTCTTGAGGTTTTTTTTCCTGAATCCCTTCACTCTTTTCACCCAGCCCCGCAACTCTCTCCCCTCCAACTTCTGTCAGTCTATTTTCTATCTGAGTCTGTTTCTATTTTGTTTGTCAGTTTATTTTGTTCATTAGTTCCACATAAGAGTAAAACTTTATGGTATTTGTCTTTTTCTGACTTGCTTATTCCATTTAGCATAATGCTCTCCAGATCCATCCATGTTTTCATAAATGGTAAGATTTCTTTCTTTTTTACAGCTGAGTAATATTCCATTGTGCAAGTGTACCACAGCTACTTTATCCACTCATTTACTGATGGGCACTTGGGCTGCTTCTACATTTTGGCTATTGTTAATAACACCACAATGAACATAGGGGTGCATATGTTCTTTGGAATTAGTGTTTGGGGTTTCTTTGGATATATTTCCAGAAATGGAATCACTAGGTCATAAGGCAGTCACATTTTTAATTTTTTGATGTAACTCCATATTCCTTTCCACAGTGATTACACCAGTCTGCATTCCCACCAACAGTGCATGAGGGTTCCCTTTTCTCCACATCCTCACCAGCACTTGTTATTTGTTGATTTATTGATGGTAGCCATTCTGACAATTGTGAAGTGATATCTCATTGTGGTTTTAATTTGCATTTATCTAATAATCAGTGACATCGAGCATCTTTTCATACGTCTATTGGCCATCTGTATGTTCTCTTTGGAGAAGTGTCTATTCAGGTACTTTGTCCACTTTAGTGGGTTGTCTTTTCATTTTGTTGACAGTTTCCTTTGCTGTGCAAAAATGTTTTAGTTTGATATAATCCCATTTGTTTATTTTTTCTTTTGTTTCTCTTGCCTGAGATGATATATCAGGAAAAATATTGCTACAAGAAATATCTGAGATTTTACTGCCTTTGTTTACTTCTAGAATTTTTATGGTTTAACATTTAAGTCTTTAATCCATTTTGAATTTATTTTTGTGTATGATGTAAGAAGGTGGTCTAGTTTCATTTTTTGCATGTATTTATCCAATTTTCCTAACACCATTTTTAAAATAGACTATCTTTTCCCCATTGTATGTTCTTACCTCTTTTGTCAAATATTAATTGACCGTAAAGGTGTAGGTTTATTTCTGGGCTCTCTATTCTATTCCCTTGATCTATATGTCTGTTTTTATGCCAGTACCATGCTGTTTTGATTACAATGTTCTTGTAGAATAGTTTGATATCAGGTAGCATGGTTCCTCCAACTTTGTTCTTCTTTCTCTAGATTGCTGTAGCTATTCTGGGTCTTTTGTGGTTCCATGTACATTTTTGAAATATTTGTGTTAGTTTTGTGAAATACAACATTAGTATTTTGATAGGAATTGTTTTGAATCTATAGATTGCCTTGGTTTTAATGTTACTCATCCCTATCTGTGACTAGGGTATGTGCTTCCACTTGTATACTCTGTAGTTTAATTTTCTGAGTACAGGTCTTTTACATCCTTGGTTAAATTTATTCCTTATTCTTCTCAATTTAATAAAATGTGAGAATAATGAAAAAAATTGCCTTTGTCTTTTCTGGGGACTAGAAATATATTATAATGCATTTATTAATTAAAAAAGAGAAAGGTGGTTGCTTGACATATAGAACAAAGCCCTGATTATGACAATACATCTTCAAAACTTTACGCTGCTCAAGGTCACGCTTCAAAAAATCTCACTTTTCTGTGCTTGGACATTTGTCATATGTGTGATTATGAGGAAATACTTCTTTGTGTCTTCAGGAAATAAAGACATTTTCAATGCCCTGGATTTGAAATGAAAAGCAACAATGCAAAAGCTTGCCAGTGAAGCTCTGTGTCTGGTTCCCCAGAGCTGCAGAAGTCGGTAGCTCTGAGGGTCCCAGCGCATGTCCGTAGTTGGCCTGTTTGCTGCATGCAGGAATGGTCCTGGTTACAAAAGTTTGGAACAGTGTTTCTCAAAGTGGGTACAGGAATATAATCTTGAGCTTCTACCAATGTTTTTAGACTTTAAATTGTTTAACAATAATTTTTAATGCACATATTTTTTGCCAGGTATGAAGATCAAACATTCCCCTTTCCATGATAACAAAATCCTTTTTTTATAGAACAAGACTCTAGATTATTAAGCTATTGTTTCTCAGACAGGAGTTATCAGATGCTTGAGGATTTTGTTCTTATGGACACTTGAAAATTTCTTCTTTTATTTGTAGTTGAGAAACATTGGTTTAAACTATATTGGGTATGAGAGCCCACCATTTCATCATACCTTTTGAGACTTCAAATTTTTAAATCGGTTTTGTGCCAGTGATCTCTAAATTGGGTCAGCCAATGATTGGATTAAGACTATCACTGGACTGATTTATTCAGGGATTGACTTACTTTCTAGGTATATTTCTGGTGTTTTAGAAATGTTTTTGATGCCTTTAAATTTTGGAATAGCTTCCTCTTTTGTGTATTCAAATAGAAAACCATTTAAGAGAGCCCTCTGAGCTGTGGGGCCAGAGGTGGAGGGGGCAAATCTGCAAAGCTGGAGCAAAGAAGAAAAATTTGTTTTCCTTCTTGTCTGACTCAGTTTCTGTCTGCCATTTATATTAGAGATATAACATATACCTGTCTCTGTCCATATATTAGAGAGGGAGAGGGGGAGAGAGAGAGAGAGGGAGAGAGAAAGTTTTTGATTCTATTTATTATCTATCTATCTATCTATCTATCTATCATCTATCTATCATCTATCTATCCACCTGTCTAGTAATAGAAACACACACACAGACAGACACAGGAAGAGATAGGCTGGACTTGGTGCTCAAGGTATGGTGAACTGGGAACATGTCCTAGTCACGATCAACTGAGGAGGCTTTGATCTGAAAGAAACCCTCTAAATGGAAACAGTGCAGAAACCTGAAGTGGAAAAAGGGGGGTAGAGGGAGGTCTGCATGCTAAAACTGCCTATAATTACTGCTGTTATTTTATTAACTGATAAAACACTGTATTGGCGCGGGATGAAGCCCTAGGAAGTAAAGTTGAGAAATAGCAGCAACAGCAGTAAAGGTAAGAGAAAATGAATCTCAGCTGAATGCTGCTTTGGGAAAGCACATACAAATTATCTACTTTGTCAGTGAAGTTTTCCCCTGTCGGAGCCCGTAGGAGTTGGAGATAGCAGGGCTGAGAGGAGCAGCAGCAGAGACCTCTGTCTCTAAAAGAGGGAGGATTTATGCAGCATGTGGGAACTCAAGGCATCTCTTCAAGGCAGCTGTTCAAGGTAGAATCAGTCACAGGGTAGAGATGTTTATTAGTTTCTAAGTGTTCTTTTCTGCTTTTTAGCAGTATCTGTTTTCATATAGCTTGCAGGGAGGGCTTGACAAATAAGATGTCCTGCCACTGTGGGGTGTCATATGTTAGCAGCCTAGTATTAGGACCTTGGGACAGAGCCACGCAGGTTGGCAGGAACACATCCCACTTGATAATTCTGTCAGGGGAGGAGGATGAGAACACTGGAAGATTCCTCCTGGGAAGTGTATGAGGCATTAACTTGCAGATCAGGTCTCCAGGCAAAGCAGCCCTCGTTCATGCTCAGATTTAAAGTTATGTGAAGAGCTGCACAGACTGATAGGAGGTGGGGTAATGAGCAAAGAGCCCATCTCTCAGCCTGAAGTAGGGGTCTTCCCCAGGTTGCTTGGTATATGCTATGACCTCTTGCTCACCTGCTGTGAGGCTGGGGGTACTCAAAACCCCTGAGAAGGTGAATGTCTTGGATCCCTGGCACTGCTTCCCTAGGAGCTCACCTCAGTACAACCTACCAGCACCCTGTTTCCCATCTCGCTCACCCCTTGGAGGGTTTGGCCTGGGCTCCAGGATCATACCCTATATCCCGTCCTAGTGGATTTACCAATAAACCAGTTTCAAAGTGAAAGGTGTTACAGATGAGGAGTGTGGAACTGATTAACTGACTGCCTGCTTAATGTGCTTCTCTATCCTGAATCTTATTTACGGCAACGGTTTCCATTTATTGAGGCCCAGGTGCTGGCCCAAGCTTTTGTATGCATCGTCTCACGTCATTCTTTTAACAATTCAAGTAGCAGATATAGTTGTCCCCCCTTCTCTGTGGGGGATATGCTTTAAGACCACCCCCCCGCCCCGCCCGTGGATGCCTGAAACTGCAGATAGCACTGAATCCTAATGAACTTTGTCAACCCTGCCGGAAATGTGGCAGCAGCTTCTTCATTGGAAGACACAGCTTCTCCAGTAATTTTTACATTTTTTAGTTCAAACCTATTCTGGAATCTGTGTAACTCTCCCTTACTGCTGTAAATAGCTTGATGTCACTTGTTTCAAGGGAGCCCCTGCTGACATCTTCCTGGAGGCTCAATACTTTCTGCACAACACATCACTGTCCACTGGCACACATATTCTGTTCATGTCTTCCACCCATAAATTTAATGTCTTTCCCATCTTAACCAAGCACTCATCGTACTCTGTGACCATAGCTGACACAGTTTGAGATGCGACAGCAAAACTGGCCTGAACGTCTTCTTCACGATTTTCTGGATGGAAGATTTATTCTTATTGTACATCTTAGCAATCTCAGCATATGATTTGTTCTCTTTCACTTCTTTACTTAAAGGAAGCCCTTTATGATTTCTTTTCAGCAGATCTGAATTGCCAGCATTGCTACTCTTGTGTGTAGGGGCCATTATTAAGTAAAATAACAGTTATCGAAAGTCAAACTGATAACAGAGAGGGTTACTAAGTGACTGATGGGGAGGGAGCATATGCAGCTTTAACATGCTGGACAAAGGGATGATTCACGTCTCAGGCAGGGTGGAGCAGGGCAGCGTGAGATTTCATCATGTTACTCAGAAAGGCGTGCAATTGAAAACTTATGAATTGTTTATTTCTGGAATTTTCCATTTAATATTTTTGGATTGCAGTTGATCAGGGGCAACTGAACCTGTGGAAAGGATTGGAGGAACCTACTATACTGTGATTTTGTACTTTTCCTTTAAGGAAATCGAGGTTCAGAGAAATTATATAATTTGCCCAGCTGCAATACCTGGACCCTGTTATCTAGGAAACTCCCTGAATACCACCTTCCTTGGTCCTGTCACACTCTGCCCTTTCTTTGAGAAGGGACAGATGACCGGACAGTTGAGTTCAGTTCTGTCCCCTTCAATTCAACAAGTATGTTCCCTTAGAAAATACCCGGCACTGAGCCTGGGGCCCAAGAATACAAGGGTGAGGGGTGTTGTCTCCGTGACTGTGTGGGGGCTCCTGGAGGGCTGACAGCAATGTGTGAGTGATTGTTACACACATCAGGTTGCCCTGTGTTAGGTCAGAGCCGCCCTGATGCCTAGAGGGCTGCCAGTGCTGTGTTTTGGCAGGGTGGGACATGGGGATCACAAGGCTGGATGCACAGAGCAGAAGTGAGTGGGCTCTGAAGTGTGAGGACACTTTCGGCAGCTGGACATGGGGAAAGGAGACTCCAGGCTGATGGCACAAAACCTCGGAAGTTGGAGTGCCTGGGAACGGTGCATAGCCTAGCTTTGCTGGAGCGCATCCATCTTGAGTGTCTGAGCCTAGAGGCGGGCCAGGCCCAGGAACCTGCTTGAGGTCCCTGGATGTGGAAGGCAGGCAAACTGGCCAACTCAAGAGGAAAGGGGGCACTGGGTTGGGCTGGAAGGCTTTATGCCCAGGTATTGGTCAGTTCTCCGAGTGCAACTGGTGACTATTTGGCCAAGAACTTCATGCATCTTCCTGGACACCCAAAAGGAAAAAAGAGAACAATGTGACCTTTGATTGAAATGGGAAAGAATCCCAGGTGGGATTTGATTAGGAAGTAAAGGAAATACTGTGAAAAATGCTTCGAGCTTGCAAATCCAAGCACCCTCACCTCCGGGTCTCTGCAGCAGCTGCGTGGGGTGGGGCCAAGGAGGGAAGGAGATACCATTCTAATTAGTACATTGAAGGCAGAACTGTAGGTCTGCACTTTTGAAGTCTTTTTTTTTTTTTTTTTTTAAATACCACTGAGACAGTGATAAAGAGTTGGGTGAAATTCAAGGGTTGTGGTTAGCAGACAACTTGGTGAATTGCTGACTTAAGCACTTGCTCTTCACCTTCCTTTGCTCCTTCTGTGCTCAACAGTACAAAAAGAAATATCCTGAGATGGAATACCAATGTTCTTCTTTTCATTTTCAGAGCTGATCTGAGTAAATTGTGCAGGATGGGAAATAGTTAGGGAGGACCGAGGCCCATGTAATATGTGGACTGGACAGACACCAGTGGGGTCCAACATCACCTCTGTCCGCTAAGCATCCTGGAACCCCTGTAGGTGTGCACTCCACTGTAGATGCACAGTCCACCATAGATGTGCCTAGTCTGCCCAGACCTGGCTTTCGAGGCAGGTTAAATATGGCCTGGCAACCTCCAAATTCCCCCACCCCAACAGGAAGTTAGAGAGGGAGAGAGTGAGGTTGTTCTGGTGCAGAGTGATCACAGATAGCATAAACCTCTCCAGCTCCTCACACAGCGAGTTGCTCTTTAAGACTGAGTGAAAAGGGAAAAAAACAACAACAACAACAAAGAATGAGAAAATGCAAAAAACCCCTCAAAAGTTGCAGTTATATTTTTAAACATTCCTTTTGCTTTTCAGGTCCATTTTATAATAGGAAGGGACAGAATCCTGTGTAGGCAGTGTCTTGTATAAACCCTAAAATACTTGTGGTGATAGTGAGCGGAATATAAAAAAAACATTGCTTTGGATGCTCAAGAACGCCATCGGTTTGCAATTTGCAGAACAGATAATGTTTATTATAAAGTACGGGGAAATTTTTATATGCAACATTAATGCAATGGATTATATAAAATAAATCTGTGGAGAAAGTTTATACCCTGAGTCCCGGAACCTCAGACTTTAAATCAATACTCGCCTCCACTGATGAGAACAGTTTCCCAATTGATGTATCAGTGCAGCCAGTCAGAGCAAAAAGGGACCTCCAGGGGAAGCAGGTGTGACACTAAATTTTCCCCTCAGCCTAGGGACAGCTGAGGCTCTGAATCGAATTTCTGTAACTGTAAATTCTCGAGTTAACTATGTTGGCTAGATAGGCACTAAAAAGCAGTCTGACGGTCTGGTGATCACAGCGTTTCATAAGGCACCTTGCACCTTTCACTTCTCGCCTTGGAATGCCTGATGGGACAGATCCCGTGGAGCTTCTGTTTGTGTCTCGAGGAGGCAGGTGCATAGGGCCTCTCCGCAGGAGTGCACTATGTAGGGACGTTCAAACCATTGGCTGCGACTGCTCTCAGGCTCTGTTCCTAGGTCAGATGGTATGATGGGATGCATGGCTGTAAATAGAGGCCCAAGGATAGGGCTTTCAAGGCCAAGTCCAGAGAAGACATGTGACTGGACAAGGGTCTGGGAGGTGGTGATCAGTATGACAGGATTCTAAAATAGGGTTGCTGATGAGACCCTAATGAGCAGGTTAGGAAACAGGCCCAGAGAGGACTTCTCTAATGGCTTTGTTTTGTGTTTCTAAGATGAGACAGTATTTCTGCATCTGTTATTCTTCCTCTTCTGTGCTTCCAGGGCCCTTGCCTCTCTCCTCTGCTCTCTGGAAGATAAGGTTCTGTTTTCCACCATCCCACAAAGCTCCCCTCCTACTCCAGCTGTAGTTTCTTGTGACTCATTAACATCACTATTGTCACATAATACCACAACACCTCTCTGATGACATCCAGACATCTGGTACCCAGCTGAGACACAGACCCAAGGAGGAGAGAACTGAGGCCACGGGGCAGGGACATGCCTGGGGTGGAAACACCTGTGTCCGAAGGAAAGAGACAGTTGGAAGGGGAAGGGGACAGTGTATATCTGTTCCATGCCATCATGTGCCTTCCTGGTCCAAACAGCACACTCTGATGAAGGACCTGTTGCTTCTTCCTCAACTGTCTTTCTCCAATCCCTTAGTTTGTTGACAATGAGGTAACAAAAAGCCCCAGTAAACTCATCCAGAAGAAGCCTGATGTAAAAGCCTGATGATTGGTCCCCCACTGCAGATAGTCTTCGGGATCATTTAGCTGATACAATTCTTTGTGAAATGAAACATAATGAATATGTATTTCCCTTCTAGCTGCCCCAGGTTGAGTTAATGGTCACAGTGGAGACTTGCAGTGCTCTGCAGTGTACTGAGTAAAAACATTTCTGAAGCACTTGATGTCTGAGTCAGGTCAGATCCCAAAGCTTCTAATGCCAACGGAGTTTTTTCAGCTTAGGTGCAGACAAGCTATTTCTCATCCAGGCTATTGAGGGTATTTCCCTCCTCAACGTACCTCAGCCGCCTGATAAAGCTGGCGAGTTTCATTATCCTAGTAGAATGCTATGTTATGCGCCAGCATGAATGGCTCAATGGATTTTATTTAGTGATATCTATGTTTTTAGTTTAAAAAGTTTCTGTGAAAGGTAAAGCATAAAAATGGCCTTTTGACCTCTCCTAAATCAGCCCACAGATAACTAATTCCAAGAAAAACTTCGGTGAAAATGGACATTCTGCTTGACTGAATGAAAATACAGGGGAATGGGGAGAAAGAAACATGTTTTGTTTTCCACGGATGGCGGCTTGCAGATGTCCTTGAGGAGTGTACAGAACTAGGGCAGAAAATACACAAATATGTGCCTCTACCAAGATAACAAAAGGAGGGGCAAGTCTATCACACTTCTCCTAAAGAGGGTGGCAAGAGAAATCCAGACAGATTGTAATTATAGATGTCACATCCCAGGGGACCCCTCAACCTTGAGAAACCCCAGGGCCAGAAAAATGACATAGATGAAAATAAGTGGCTTCAGTCCTTGTAAACCTGCAGGTTTGAAAACATCGGGGACACTGCTTGTCACAAACTATTCATTTTACTTGGAAATATTTGCGAGTGTTGGACTTTTAGGCATGACTTGGAGATAAGATTAGATGTCACCAGAGCTTTAGAAACACCCCAGATGGAAAATTTGTAATGCTTGAAAGGCGGCAGCAAATTCGCCAAAGGATTTCAAGGGTGTTGTTAAGTCACGCTATTAGGAAAGAAAGGTCAGCCTTAGGCAGATCGGGAACTAGATGGAGCGTGTCTGCGGGAGCCGTCCGTGCTCCTCCAGGGCCCTAGCTGTGGATACTGGGAGCCTGCATCCTCCTCTACATGTGCTCTGCCTCTTCTGTGCTTTCTCTCCCCTGGATCTCACCTGTCCTTTAGTCTTTCCACCTGCAGATGAACGGCAAGGTGGCTTTTGTTTTCTTTGTGTGTGTGTGTTCAGTTTCATGGCCTTTATTCTTAGAACAGTTTGGGGGGTACAAAAAATGGAACACGGAGTACGGAGAGTTCCCCTATATTCCCTCACCCCACAGCCCCTCCTATTGTTAATATTTTGTATTAATGTGATACATTTGTTGCAGTCAATGAACCTACACCGACACATCATTATCACCCAAAGTCTGCAGGTTGCCGAAGGGTTCGCTCAGCGTTGTACATTCTATGGGTTTTCAAAAATGTATAATGACATGTATTCACTCCTACAGTGCCATACAGAATAGTTCCACTGCCCTGAACATCCCTGGTACTCTGCCTATGTATCCCCTTCACCCTAAGCCCCGGGCAGCCTCTGGTCTTTTAACCATCTTCATATTTCTGCGTTTTCCAGAATATCATACAATTGGAACCATGTATCGTGTGGCCATTTCAGATGGGCTTCTTTCACTTAGTAATATGCATTTAAGTTTCCTCCATATTTTTTTGTAGGCTGATAACTCATTTATTATTTTTTTCTCCAAATAATATTGCATTGTATGGATGTACCCAGTGTTTTATCCACTCACTTATTGAAGAATATCTTGGTTGCTAATGGCAAAATTTTTAATGCTTAGATTATATTAGAATTGCAAAAATTGTTGCAAGGAAGTGACTAATACAAGAAAAACATAAAGACTTACAGTCTGCTATTTTTAAAGACCTTTTTTTAAAAGAAGAGTTTTAGGTTTACAACAAAATTTAGAGGAAAGCGTAAAGATTTCCTGCATACTCCCCACCCGCACGCATGCCCTTTCCCATTATCAACATCACTCACCAGAGTCATAATCCCCCAATGTCCGTAGTTTACCTTAGGGCTGGTTCACTCTTGGTGTTGTACATCCTATGGGTTTGCACAAATACATACAGGTATATATCCATTGTTATAAGCTCATACAGAGCACTTTTGCTGCCCTAAAAATCATCTGAACTCTGTTTCTTCATCCCCCCATCCACCCACTCCAACCCTGGAAACCATTGATTTTATTTTATTATCTTCATCATTTTGCCTTTTCCAGAGTGTCACAGAGTTCGAATCATGCAGTACACAGTCTTTTCACATTGACTCCTTTCACTTAGTGATGTGCATCCAAGTTTCCTCCATGCCTTTTCATGGCCCAACAGCTCATTTCTCTTTAGCTCCAATGCTGTTCTGTTGTCCGATGTACCAGTTCATCTGTTCACTTACCTACTGAAGGACATCTTGGCTGTCCCCAAGTTTTGACAGTTATGAATAAAATTGCTATGAATGTCCATGTATAGATTTTTGTGGACATAAGCTTTCAATTTTTCAAAAATCAAGATGTATTTTTTATGAATATCAAAGAAATAATATTGAACCATATGCAATTGCTGATACTTGATCATTTTTCACTTATAAAAGTGGCAATTTCACATGGTTCAACATAGTATTTAGCTCAAGTACAAAAGTATAGACAACTGAAAGTGAAACAGGGCTTTTGTTATAGGTACAGTAATATAAAATTAATATAAAGCTATATTATGCCTCAGAGCCCGTCCAGACTCATTTCCCCCCATATACAGTCCCAGCTTGGATTTTCTCCGTAATCCCAGAAAAGGCGAGCTCACCGAGTGTCTTTGCTGGGCAGCAGCACCAGTGCATTTTGAAACAGCCCACCTTGACCTGGAGACTTCCCTCCCCTGCTGTTCAGTGACCCTCCAGGTAAGCCAGCTGACGCTCACAGTGACCTGACAGACAGACCAGCGGAAGGACACTAAGGTACAGATCTATCCTTTTACAGCTTACCTGTCCATAGGATACAAAACAGAACACAGATTTCTCAGGCTGAGACGAAAGGTTGTGGGGCATGTTGTGCAGTGGAGTGAATGAGCCTCTGGCTTCAGAGTCAGTGTCAGTAAATGTTACCGAAAGCTTCTGAGAGCTAGATGTCCTGATCTGCGGAGATGCAGTGAACCATTCAGCCTAGTCTCTGCCTTCAAGGAGCTTACCTGAGCACTTAGCCTTGAGTCAAGATGAGGAATCTGTGTGACCTTGGCAGGTTGCTCAGCCTCTCTGAGCCTCAGGGTTCTTGGTCAGAGGAAATAGAATAGTATGTTTGAAACCACTCTGTAAATTTTACATTATTCTCTCAGTGTAGTTTTTGTGGTTATTTGTTTTCAAACTCTACCTTCTGCTTTTGAAAGGCTGGGCTGTGCTCATCTGAAGTACTTAGAGACTTCTAGTGCCTTTCAGCTTCCACACTGCCTTTTATTCTGTAATATGGCCTTGCCATCCATCAAATTTGTGCATCCTCCCATGCTCTATGGGTGTCACCCTGGCCTCCTCCCTCTACTCCTCCTGCACAATCATCTACCACAGGGTTCTGGTAGGGTCCAGGCTAGAAACAGGGGCACACAGGAGAGGGGAGCTAAAGAGAATTAATGAGAAAATGTTTTACCAAGGTGAGACAAGAGTTGAGGAAAACCAGCAAGGAGTAGTGAAACTCCTTGGGTTTACTACAGCAATTTAGCAGCCCAGGAGACAGAGGGGCCGTGTGGTCCTCAGGCCCCGGGGGAACTGGAGCAGGTGGAGAGGGTCATGTGTCAGGAGCCCTGACCTTTGAGGGAGGAACAAAGGAAGGCGTGGGAAAAGCAAAGCCAAGCAGGGAGGGAGTGGGCAGATGGGAAAGGATACCCTAAATTCTTTGTCTGCCTGCTCTCTCACGCAGGCCCAGCTACCCAATGTAGGGCAGCTTGTTCAGAAATTATTAAGAATTTCAATACAGTGACAGCAGGGTGTTAAAGTGAGTGTGAGACCTTTCTGAGTGCTGTGGCCCATGTGACTGCATGGGTTGTACACTGTATTGACCATATTTCTAGTTGCATAAATTTGATGCTTTAACGTGTGCCCTGCATGCATATGCCGGACAAGCTTTGTTCCGGACAACCTGAGAATATGCCTGCATCACCTTGCCTTGGCTCCCTGGCCCTGCCCTCCCCTGTTCTCCCCACCCCCACCCCCCACCCTCTGGTAGCAGTCCTCCTCTGAGGGTTTCACTTTTCAAACACAAGCCAACCAATCCAGAGTTCACACACCAAACTAACTCCTTTGTCAGGCTCTCATACCCGAGGCCATACATGTCCTAATCATCTCAGACAAGTAGGGACAATCCCTGCGCCCCAGCCAATCTTAAGCTTGCTTCCCCTGCCTCACCCATTCTTGTTGTGGGAACCACAGTAAAGGATCATGCCCCCAGCTCCCTCCTTCCACTCGGGACCACCCCAGGCAATGCCCTGTGCTGCAGCCATGATGTAGCGTGCCCTCTCCTCTTTTGGGAACTGTGAGTCATATACTCTCTTCTCAAAAGCAATTGTCCCTTGATCTGTTGGTCTTACTATACCTGTCTTTTCTATCAATACACTATATTTTAGAGCACATACCCATGAAGCTGGCCTTGCCTGTGGGCCTTGTGTAGGCTGAGCTTCACCCAAGGCCAGAAGGTAAGAAGCCTGATAGAAAAGTTCATACAGCTCAGTACCTTGGGATCCATAGAACAGTGGGGGTGAGGTGGGAACGTGAATTTGGTGGGGTAAAGGATGTGCAGCACGAACCTCATCTTTCCTAATAAGATGGCATGCGCTGATACTTGTGTAATAAATGAATGAAGGGACTGAACCTTTCTCATGCTATTTTTACTAGTAAACACTTGAGGAAAATTCTGGGAAAGGTGTGTCATTTCTTGCCTGACATGGGACTAATTTTTTCCACCAGCTTTACTGGGGTATAATTGACATACATCAAAGTGCCTGTTTTTGAATTGTGTACTTTGCTAAGATTTGACATAGGTGTACACCTGTAACACCATTAGCACAATTAAGCTAGAGAACATATGTATCTGTCCCAAAAGTTTTCTGTGTCCTTTTGTAAGTCCTTTATTTTCTTCCATTATATTAATTTTATTAGGGTGTCATTGGTTAATATGATTATATAGGTTTCAAATGTACATTTCTGTGATACATGGTCTTCATTTTGTATGTGAGCCAAAACCCAAAGTCAGATCATCTTCTGTCAAAAGGGAGTCAAACGATAAATTACATAGAAGAATACATGGGTATTAAACTTAAGTTCCTTTGTCTTAGAGAAGATTTTACAAATTTGTCCCTAAAGGCAAAGGAAGTAAGGGCAAAAATAAACTAAAAAGCTTCTGCACAGCAAAAGAAATTGCCAACAAAACAAAAAGAAAGCCAACCAAATGGGACAAGATATTTGTAAATAACAGTTCTGACAAGAAGTTAATATCCACAATATATAAAGAACTTACACAACTCAATATCAAGCAAACAAACAATCCAATTGGAAAATGTAAAGAGGACCTACCTGAACAGACACTTCTCCCAAGAAGACCGGTTGTCCTTCTTGACTCGCCCTGCCCTTAATTGCTTCAGGAAATAACTGACCTGCTCTGTGACTATCCATTAGTTTACAGTTTTTTGGACTTTTCTATACATATAAATGGAATCATATAGTATATAATCTATTTTGTCTGGCTTCTTTGACTTCAGATTCATATATATTGTTACAAGTATCAGTAGTTTAGTCTTTTTTTTTGTTACAGTCACTATCTTACTATGGGAATATATTGCAATTCGTTTATCCAGTCACCTGTTGATGGGCATGTAGGTTTCCAGTTTCTAGCTTTTACAAATAATGCTGCTACAAACTTAATGTACAAGTCTTTGTATGGATCAGTGCTTCCTTTCTATTGGGTAGGTGGGTAGAAGTGGAATGGTTGAATCATATGGTAGATGTTATGGGCTGAATTGTGTTTTTCTAGAATTTATATGTTGAAGTCCAAAACCACCAGTACCTCAGAATGTGACTGTGTTTGGAGATAGGACTTTTAAAGTTAAAGTGAGGTCATTAGGGGACTTCCGGCCAAGATGGAGGCGTAGGCAGACACACTGTGCCTCCTCTCACAGCCAAAATTAAGGACAACAAATATTTAGAAACAAGAAAACAACCAGAACTTATAGAAAATTGAACTGTACGGAAGTCCAACAACCATTCATCCAGACTGGTAAGAGGGGCGGAGTCGCAGTAGGAAAAAGTGGAGGTGCGGACCCAGGAACGCAAGTAGCAGTGGCTCGCAGTTCCCAGGTGCATGGGCGGTGGCTGGCGGTCCTGGGGCACACAGGCGGCAGCTGGCGGACCCCGGGCACAGGGGGGCAACTGTGCAGATCCAGTGAGGACGCACAAGGCGGCTGGCTGACCAGGGGGTCCCACATTCGCGCACGCAGACGGTCCAGGCAGAGGGGAAGTGGCGGAAGGGACTGAATCCAGGAGAGAGCGGAGCAGGCGCCATTGTTCCCTCTCAGACCCCGCCCCCACATACAGCATCACAACCCAGCGACTGGGCTGCCCCACACTGGGGAGCGCCTGAGGCTCCACCCCTCACTACGTAACAGCACGCACGCGTGCGCAGATAATCCAGGTGAAGGGGAAGCAGCGGAAGTGACCGGAGTCCAGAAGAGAGCGGAACAGGCGCCATTCTTCCCTCTCGGACCCCGGCCCCCACCTATAGCGTCACAACCCAGCGACTGGGCTGCTAAGGCTCCACCCCTCATATGTAATAGCTGCGACCAGACTAAAACCAAACCAAAACAAAACAAAAAACCCCACCAAAAATGGCTCAAACCGGAGAAAAAATGAAAACGCCGGAGTCAATTCCTCTAAGCAGTGAAGAGATAGCCAACCTATCAGATGCACAGTTCAAAGCACTGGTCATCAAAATGCTCACAGAATTGGTTGATTTTGCTCACAAATTAGATGAAAAAATGCAGGCTACAATACGTGAAATGAAGGAAGACGCATGGGGAACCGATAGAGATGGAAGGAAAACTGGGACTCAAATCAATGGAGTGGACCAGAAGGAAGAAACTAACAACCAAACAGAAAACAAGGAAGAAACAAGAATTCAAAAAAATGAGGAGAGGCTTAGGAACCTCCAGGACATCGTTAAACGTCCCAACATCCGAATTATAGGGGTCCCAGAACGGGAAGAAGTGCAACAAGTAGAAAACTTATTTGAACAAATAATCAAGGAGAACTTCCCCAATATGGCAAAGGAAATAGACTACCAGGACGTTCAGGAAGCTCAGAGAGTCCCAAAGAAGTTGGACCCAAGGAGGAACACATCAAGGCACATCGTAATTACATTAGCCAAGATTAAAATGAAGCAGAGAATTCTAGAAGCAGCAAGGGAGAAGGGGACAGTCACCTACAAAGGAGTTCCCATCAGACTGTCAGCTGATTTCTCAAAAGAGACCTTACAGGCAAGAAGGGGCTGGAAAGAAATATTTGAAATCTTGAAAAGCAGGGACCTACATCCAAAATTGCTCTTTCCAGCAAAGCTGTCATTTAGAATGGAAGGACAGATAAAGCGCTTCTCAGATAAGGTCAAGTTCAAGGAGTTCATCATCACCAAGCTCTTATTATATGAAATGTTAAAGGGACTTATCTAAGAAAAAGAAGATCAAAAATATGACAGTGAAAAGACAGCAAACTCACAGCTATTAAGAACCACACCTAAAACAAAAGCAAACTAAGCAAACAGCTAGAACAGGAACAGAACCACAGAAATGGAGATCATATGGAGGGTTAGCAACAGGGGTGTGAGAGGAGGAGGGGGGAAGGTACAGAGAATGAGTAGCATAGATAGTGGGTAGAAAATAGACAGGGGGAGGGCAAGAATAGTATGGGAAATGTAGAAGCTAAAGAACTTATGACACAAGGACATGAACTAAAGGGGTGAATGTGGGTGGGAGAGGCTGTGCAGGGTGGAGGGGAATGATGGGGGAGAAATGGGACAACTATAATAGCATAATCAATAAAATATATTTAAAAAAAAAATAAAGTTAAAGTGAGGTCATTAAAGTGTGGCCTAATATGACGTGTCCTTGTAAGAAGAGAATGATATTAGGATATAGACAATACAGACAGAGGGGTAACAATGTAAAGACGCAGGGAGAAGGCAGCCCTCTACATACTAAGGAGAGAGGTCTCAGAAGAGACTAAACTTTCCACCATATTGGTCTTGGACTTCTAGAGACTTGTGAGATAATAAATTTAAGTGTTTAAGCCACTCAGTCTGTGACATTGGTTATGGCAGTCCTCAAAAACTAATACAGTGGGTGAACATTTAACTTTTTAAGAAATTTCCAAACTGTTTTTCAAAATCATTGTACCATTTTACATTCCCAGCATCGATGTCTGAAAGTTCCAGTTGCTCCAAATCCTTGTCAGCATTTGGTATGATCAGTCACTGTTATTTTAGCATCCTAATAGATGTGCAGTGCTATCAGATTGTGGTTTTAATTGGCATTTCCCTAAGGATTTGGAACATCTTTTCATGTACTTATTTGCCATTGGAGAGCTGCCTATTCAAATCCTTTGCTTATTTTTTAAAGATCAGTTTCTTGTTGTTGAGTTTTGAAAATTCTTTTTTTAAATACATTTTATTTTTTTCCTTTATTTTAATTGTTGTTCTTGTACAGTTTTCTGTCTTTTACTCCCATCCCAGCCCACCGCCCCAGCCCTGCCCACTTCCCTCCCATTTCCAGCCCACCTAGTTTTTGTCCATGTGTCTTTTATACTTGTTGCTCTAAACCCGTCCCCTTTTCCCCTGAAGTTCCCTCTCCTCTCCCCTCTGGTGTCTGTCAGCCTGTTCTCAATTTCAATGTCTTTGGTTATACTTTGCTTGTTTGTTTGTTTTGTTGATTAGGTTCCTGTTAAAGGTGAGATCATATGGTATTTGTCTTTCACCTCCTGGCTTATTTCGCTTAGCATGATCCTCTCCATTTCCAGCCATGCTGTTGCGAAGGGCAGGAGCTCCTTTCTTTCTGCTGCATAGAATTCCATTGTGTAAATGTACCATAGTTTTTTGATCCATTCGTTTTCTTTATATATTTGCACATACATCTTTGAGCACATACATGATTTGCAAATATTTCCTCTTAGGCAGTTGTTTGTCTTTTGTTTCTTAAAGATTTTATTTATTTATTTATTTTTTAGAGAGAAGGGGAAGGAGGGAGGGAGAGAAATATCGATATGTAAGAGATATATTGGTTGCCTCTTGTACTCCCCCAACCGGGGACCTGGCCTGCAACCCAGGCATGTGCTCTGACTGGGAATTGAACCAATGACCTTTCAGTTGGCAGGCTGGGACTCAATTCACTGAGCCACACCAGCCAGAGCATGTCTTTTATTTCTTTTAACTGTCTTTTGGAAAGCAAAACTTCTTAATTTTAATTAAGTATAAATGGCCCATTTGTACTTAATTGTGGGTTGTGCTTTTTGTATCATATCTGTAAAATCTTTGCCTAATCTTTGGTTTCAAAAATCCTATGTGTTTTTCCCCCGAGAAACGTTATTGTTCTAGGTTTCACACTTAGGTCTATGATCCGTTTTATTTTATTATTTAAAAAACTGATGTTAGGTACGGATCAATGCTCTTTTTAATGTCTATGGTATCTATTTTTTCTAGCACCTTTTGCTGAAAAGATTATCCTTTCTCCACTGAATTGCTTTTGCATCTTTGTCAAAAATCAGTTGATCGTGTACATGTGAGTCTATTTCTGCCCATGCTGTTCTGTCCCATTGATCTATTTTTCTATCTAGATGCCAATACTAGGCTTCCTTGATTATTGTAGCTTTATGATAAATCTTGATCAGGTAGTGTAAGTCCTCTAATTCTGTTTTCAAAGTTGTTTTGACTATTCTAAAAATATACATATTAATATGCATTTTATAACCAGTTCATCAATTTCTACAAATGAAAAGGCTACCCAGATTTTGATTGGAATTCCACTACATCTATGGATGACTTACAGGAGAATCGACACCTTAAAACTTTTTGAGTTTTGCAATACATTAATGCAGTACATCTCTTCACTTATTTGTATTGTTTCTTTTTTCTCAGCAATGTGTTGTAGTTTTTATTTATAGGTCTAGCACATATTTTGTCAGTTTTATCCCAAAGTATTTCATACTTTTGATCTATGATAGTGAATTTAAAAAATCAATTTCTGAATGTTTGTTGATAGTAGGTATACAATTGATTTTTTTATTTTTTAAATTTATTTTAATTGTTGTTCTTGTACAGTTTTCTGTCTTTTACTCCCATCTCAGCCTACCGCCCCTGCCCTCCACACCTCCTTCTCATTTCCACCCCACCCCTAGTTTTTGTCCATGTGTCCTTTATACGTGTTCCTGTAAACCCTTCCCCCTTTCCCCTGAAATTCCCTCCCCTCTCTGCTCTGGTGACTGTCACCCTGTTCTCAATTTCAGTGTCTTTGGTTATATTTTGTTTGTTTGTTTGTTTTGTTGATTAGGTTCCTGTTAAAGGTGAGATCATATGGTATTTGTCTTTCACTGACTGGCTTATTTCGCTTAGCATGATCCTCTCCATTTCCAGCCATGCTGTTGTGAAGGGTAGGAGCTCCTTTCTTTCTGCTGCATAGAATTCCATTGTGTAAATGTACCACAGTTTTTTGATCCATTCATTTACTGATGGGCACCTAGGTTGCTTCCAACACTTAGCTATTGTAAATTGTGCTGCTCTGAACACTGGGGTGCATAGGTTCTTTTGGATTGGTATTTCAGGGTTCTTAGGATATAATCCAAGCAGTGGAATTGTTGGGTCAAAAGGTAGATCCATTTTTAGTTTTCTTAGAAAATTCCACACTGTTTTCCATGGTGGTTGTACCAGTCTGCAATCCCACCAATAGTGCCCTTGGATCTCCTTTTCTCCACAACCTCTCCAACACTTGCTGTTTGTTGCTTTGTTTATGAGGGCCATTCTGACTAGTGTCAAGTGGTATCTCATTGTGGTTTTAATTTGCATCCCTCTGATAGCTAGTGATATCGAGCGTCTTTTCATGTGTCTCTGGATCCTCTGTATGTCCTCCTTGGAGAGGTGTCTGCCCAAGTCCTTTGCCCATTTTTTAATTGGGTTGCTTGTCTTCTTAGAGTGGAGTCGTGTAAGTTCTTTACATATTTTGGAGGTTAAACCCTTGTCTGAGGTATCATTGGCAAATATGTTTTCCCATACAGTCAGTTCTCTTTTTATTTTAATACTGTTTTCTTTAGCCGTGCAGAAGCTTTTTATTTTGATGAGATCCCATTTGTTTATTCTTTCCTTTATGTCCCTTGCTTTAGGGGACATATCAGTAAAAATGTTGCTGCTTGAAATATCTGAGATTTTCCTGCCTATGTTCTCCTCTAGGACTTTAATGGTGTCATGGCTTATATTTAAATCTTTTATCCACCTTGAATTTATTTTTGTGTATGGTGTAAGTTGGTGCTCGAGTTTCATTTTTTTGCACGTAGCTGTCCAGTTCTCCCAACACCACTTGTTGAAGAGGCTATTTTTGCTCCATTTTATGTTGCTGCGCCCTTTGTCGAATGTTAATTGACCATAGAGACTTGGGTTTATTTCTGAGCTCTCTGTTCTGTTCCACTGGTCCACATGCCTGTTTTTATGCCAGTACTAGGCTGTTTTGATTACAGTGGCCTTGTAATACAGTTTGGTATCAGGTATTGTGATCCCTTCTACTTTGCTCTTCTTTCTCAAAATTGCTGCAGCTATTCGGGGTTGTTTGTGGTTCCATATAAATCTTTGAAGTGTTTGTTCTATGTCTGTGAAATATGCCATTGGTACTTTAATAGGTATTGCACTGAATCTGTAAATTGCTTTGAGTAGTATGGACATTTTGATGATATTAATTCTTCCGATCCATGAGCACGGTATGTGTTTCCATTTGTTTATGTCTTTCTTGATTTCTTTCTTCACTGTTGTGTAGTTTTCTGCATACAGGTCTTTTACCTCTTTGGTTAGATTTCTTCCTGGGTATTTTATTTTTCTTTTTGCTATATCGAATGGGATTTTTTTTTTTTTTTGATTTCTGCTTCTGCTGTTTCATTGTTGGTATACAAAAATGCCTTTGATATCTGAATATTGACTTTGTATCCGGCTATTTGGCCAAATTCATTTATTAGGTTGAGCAGCTTTTTGGCCGAGTCTATAGGATTTTCTATGTACACTATCATGTCATCTGCAAACAATGATAGTTTTGTTTTCTCCTTTCCGAGTTGGATGCCTTTTATTTCCTTTTCTTGTCTAATTGCTGTGGCTAAGACTTCCAATACTATATTGAATAGAAGTGGTGAAAGTGACAACCTTGTCTTATGCCTGATCTTAGTGGAAAAGATTTTAGTTTTTGCCTGTTGGGTATGATGTTGGCTGTAGGTCTTTCATATATGGCCTTTATTATTTTGAGGAATTCTCCCTGTATTCCCACTTTGCTGAGTGTTTTTATCATAAATGGGTGTTTTACTTTATCAAAAGCTTTTCCGCATCTATTGATAGGATCATGTGATTTTTGTCTTTGCTTTTGTTTATGTGATGTATTACATTTACTGATTTGCGAATATTGAACCATCCTTGCATCCCTGGGATGAATTCCACTTAGTCATGATGTATGATCTTTTTAATGTATTATTGGGCGCGGTTTGCCAATATTTTGTTGAGGATTTTAGCGTCTATGTTCATCAGTGATATTGGCCTGAAGTTTTCTTTCTTTGTTGTGTCTTTATCTGATTTTGGGATTAGGATGGTGCTGGCTTCATAAAAAGTTTGGGAGTCTTCCATCATTTTGGATTTTTTGGAATAGTCTGTGTAGGATAGGGATTAGCTCTTCCTTAAATGCTTTGTAGAATTCTCCTGTGAAACCATCTGGTCCAGGGCTTTTGTGTGTCAGGAGTTTTTTGATTACTGCTTCAATTTCATCTGCTGTTATTGGTCTGTTCAGGCTTTCTGCTTCTTCATTGAATTTTGGGAGATTATATTTTTCTAGAAATTTGTCCATTTCACCTAGGTTTTCAAATTTCTTGGCATACAGTTCTTCATAGTAATTTCTTACAATCCTTTGTATGTCTGTGGTGTCAGTTGTAATCTCCCCTCTTTCATTTCTGATTGTGTTTATTTGAGTCCTTTCTCTTTTTTTCTTGATGAGCCTGCTTAAAGGCTTGTCGATTTTGTTGGTCTTTTCAAAGAACCAGCTCCTGGATTCATTGATCTTTAGAATTGTGCTTTTAGTCTCTATGTCATTTAATTCTGCTCTGATCTTGGTTATTTCCTTCCTTCTACTTGCCCTGGGCTGTCTTTGTTGTTGTTCCTCGAGTTCTTGTAGGCATAGGGTTAAGTTTGTTTGAAATGTTTCTATCTTCTTTAGGTAGGCCTGTTTCACTATGAACTTCCCTCTGATGACTGCCTTCACTGTGTCCCATAAGTTTTGGGTCGTTGTGAGTTCATTTTCATTTGTTTCCAGAAACTTTTTGATGTCCTTCCTAATTTCATTCTTGACCCATTCATTGTTTAATAGCATGCTATTCAATCTCCATGATTTTGAGGGTTTTGGGATTTTTCCCTTGGGGTCGGTTTCTAGTTTCAGTCCCTTGTGGACAGAGAAAATGGTTGGTATGATTTCAATTTTCTTGAATTTGTTGGGGCTTGTTTTGCGTCCTATCATGTGGTCTTCATGTTGATATAGTTTTCAGTGAGTTCATCGTAGCTTCCCTGTAGTTTCTGGTAGCTCATTGAGAGCTCATTGAGCTTTCTGATAACAATTGCTTTGAACTCAATGTCTGATAGTTGAGTTGCCTCTGTTTCATTTAACATTCTTTGCGGGGCTTCCTCCTTTCATTTCATTTGGGAATTGTTTCTTTGTTTTCCCATTGTTTGTGAGACTCTTCTTGTTAGCCTCAAATTCTTAAATTGATCTGTTCTGGCTCCCTGGGTTTATGGTGTGAACTTCTGTGGTAGAATACCTGTGAGATTCAGTAGTGCAGTCCCATTTGGGTTTCCTGGTGTTCACAGCTTTCACTGTCTCAGCTGTTGGGATGCCCCCTCTTTGGGTCCAACTCTGGTTTTTTCACAGTTCCCGGTTTTTTGTCTCACTCGTGGGTATTTAAAAAGAGAAAAGAAAGAAAAAAATGAAAAAAGAAAAAAGGAAGGAAGAAGAGATAAAATTGGAAAGAAAGGAAGAAGGAATAAAATGAGAAGGAAGAGAAGCAAAAGGAATGGAGGGATAAAAAATAAAAATTAAAAAATAATAAAGAATAATTAAAAAAACCCAAAACACTAACCCTCTTGCTGGTTTCAGACTGGTCAAACCGGTTTTTCTGGTCTTGCTGGCTGCAAGGGGCTGAGGGGTGACTGGTATCTCTTTTCTCCCTGGTCAGCACTCAGTCAGCTTTAGGCTTCTCCTCAGTGCTAAGCATGTACTCCCCTCAGGTGCCTCTCCTCGCAGGGCCTTGGGCATGGTTTCTGAGCCTCCTGCAGAGCATGCGCTTTCCCGAGTTTATCAGTGTGAGCTGGGATCTCCTAGGGATCGAGCACTCCCCAGGTTTATTGGTATGAGCTCCGGATCTCCTATGGGGCATGCACACTGACAGAGTTTACAGGTGTGGGTTCCGAGGTTTCCTGCGTTGCGTGCACTCACCCTAGGTTCACTGGTATGAGCTCTGGGTCTTCCACAAAGCCCCCTCCTCCGGTTGCTCGGTTGCATCTGGTCGCTCGGCTGCCTCAGGTCGCAGGGGCTTGGGCATGCACTCCTCCCAGGGCTATGTGTGGGTGCTCACAGCCCCTGCAAGTTTGCCACTCAAACCTTAGCTCCCCTCCCTGCGACTTCAAGCATCCAGGTCTCTCCCAGTGCTGCTCAAACCTTGTTTGGCCAGGGAGGGAGCGGTTGACCCAGCTCTCTCCCTAGGACCCTGTGGAAGACCTGGCAAGTGACAGGCTGGGGTTTCAGCTGCCCTGGTCTCCATGCTGATACCTGGGCCATTATTGTCCTGAAAAACTCTGCTTACCATCTGGTTTTTCAATGTCTGCTATAATTTTTGATCTCCTATTTTCATCTATGCTGTGGTACTGTTGGCTGTTTGCTCTGTTCCTCTGTAGATTCACTAGGTTTTTTCACACCCATGTGTAGGGAGGGGGAAGTGGAATCTGCTCCCTCCTACCATGCCACCATCTTCCTTCTACAATTGATTTTTAAACATCAATCTTCTATCCTGAAACATTACTAATTCTGTGATTAGTTCTAGGATCCTTTAAAAAAGATTCTGTAGTATTTTCTACATGTAGAACCATGTTGCTTGTGAATTAAAATGGTATTATTTATTTGTCTTGTGGAGTGAAATGAAGACCACTAAGTGAGAATAAACAAAGGCTATTTATTCAGAGCTTGATTTCCTTAGTAAGGGAGTCAGCCACCATCACATGCATTTGGCAGAGACTCAGAGGCAGGCAGAGGAGTGGGAAGGCTTTATAGATGGAAAAATTGTAGGGATTCAGATATGCCTCAGTTGGAGGCTTTTGGCAATAGGGGAGCTATAGGTAGGCTAACTAGAAGTGGGCATTCTATGTGCTTGGTTTAGGATAGGTATTTGACTTCCTCTGGTTATCCGTAAGTTGGAAGCAGGAAAAAAAATTAGTGAAGCTTCAGTTATTAATCATGTTCTGTCACTTTGGGGCTATTGCTATGACATTACTGTTTGGATTCTTGGACTGGTTGCTACAAATAGTAGTTTGACTTTATGGACTGGTTACTGCAAATAGTAGGTTGACTTCCAGAGCTGCTTGTTACAGATGTTGGCCAGAGTCCTGTATTTATATATGGTCTGGCCATTGTCCATTTGTATATTTAGTCTTTAACTTTACAATCTGGATGCATTCTATTTTTATCACTTTATTGCACTGGCTATAGTACAATATTTCACTGAACATGTGACAGTGGATATCCTTGCCTAATACATTTGAGGAAAAACATTTGGATTTTTACCATTAAGTACAATGTTAGCTTTATTTTTTTTATACATGCCTTTCATCAAATTGAGGGAGTTCCTTTCTATTCCTTAGTAATTTATGTTAAATGAATTTTCTTATTTTTTATTATTATTAGCCTGTAGGTATGGTGAATTATACTGATTGGCTTTCAAATAATAAACCTATGTTGCATTTCTGGGGTAAAACCTATTTGGTTTTGATGTATTTTTTGAAATACATTTTAGGATTTGATTTGCTAAAAATATGTTAAAGAATTCTTTTATCTATGTTCATGAAGAATACTAGTCTTTAAGTTGTTTTCTTTCTTTGCAATGTCTTTGTTTTTGGTATCCAAATAATGTTGGCCTTATAGAAGGCGTTGGTTAACATTCCCTCCTCTTCAATTTTCTCGAACAGTTTGTATAAAATTGGTGTTTTTTTCTTTTTTAAATGTCTGTCAGAATTTCTCAGTGAAACCATCAGAGTGTGTGTCTCCTTTGTGGGAAAGTTTTCAGCTACAAATTCAGTTTCTATAATAGGTCTCTATTTGGAATATCTCTTATTGAGTGAACTTTGGCAACTTGCATTTTTCAAAGAATTTTTTCCAATCATTAAAATTGTAGAATTAATGTACATAATAACACTGCACATAATATTCTCTTATTATTTTAATATCTGTAATGTTGTGACTTCCCCTGTTCTGGATATTGATGATTTGTATCTTTTTCTCTCTCCCCATTTTTTTTTGACTGATTAATCTGACTAGAGTCTTACCAAATGAACTCATCTCTAGAAACAGCTTTTGCTTTCATTGATTTTTCTCTATTTTCCTTGTTTCCAACTTTCACAATTTCCACTTTGATATTAATTTTTTCTTTTCTTCTGCTTTTATTAGGATTAGTTTATTCTTCCTAGTTTTTTTATTAGGTAGAAGTTGAAGTCATTGATTTGAGAACTTCTTTTCTAATATATGCATTTAGTGTTCTAAATTTGTCATGGCATTTTCAAAGTCTATATCATGAATCACTAAGTGTTATATTTATTGGGACATTAAAAGTCATCATGTCCCATCTTTGCATTTTATAGTTAGGGAACCATAAATTAGTCAGCATCTCTAAGTTAATATTTGTATTGGTTCACAAATTGGCCCCTATACATACAGGGCAAGGAGGGACAAAAGAAAGAAGCAGACCACTCCAGATTGGTAGGTGGCAGGTTTAATAAAAAAAGGAATGTACTTATAAGACTAGTCTTGGTTGGCTGCAAGAGGAGTAGATCTCTGCACCATCTCCACCCAGAGTCTTAAAAGTTTCTATAGAGGCCTTAACTGCATTTAGTCACGTATTCAGTACAGATGGTTTCAATAACACCTTACTCTCTCAAGACTATGTCTTTGGAACAGCTCCCACTTTGGGAACAGTAGGCAGAGTATATATTATAAGGACAGGGGAGAGGGTGAGGAGCCTCTAAATGCTTGGGTTCAGCTGGAGGGTCAACTTGCACTCATGTTCTCTTGATTACCACCTCCAACAGTATGTTCCTTTATTAATGTTTAAACAACACCTCTTGTGAAACTAGTTTTGAAATGTTTACCTATCTTTATACTTAAAGCAGACTCTAACTTTCTGCTCTGTTTTAATCTTCGCAGCAGATTGCAAAATTATATTCTACCTACTCATCCTTGGATCTAGAATAGCCTTTGGTGGAATGTAACTCCTTTTTTATTCTGTGAGCACAACCTGTGCTTGTGTACATGTATACTAGGCCCAGACACTTGAGAAGAGGCATGCTATTAGACATACTAAAGCCAAAATAAGGTCAAGAAATGTCAAGCTGAAGAACAGTGAAGTCTGTTCTGGCACAAGGACTGAATGAGAAGACTAAGTGAATGGAAGGTGAGGTTGAGACTTTACAACAGAATAACTGGAAAATACATGCTGGCTAGTCCTTATTTTGGTAGCATCTGTTTTTGTTGCAATAACTCAATCAGAATAATCAATATGCCAGATCACTTCTGTCGGTGGTTTTTGACTCTTATCTGAAATAATATGCATGAAAGGTTTGGAGAATAAGTGAATGAATGAATGTTGTGTAGTTTCACATACTATTTACCTGCCAGAATCATTGGCCATTTAAATCTTCTCATAGCTGTAATATCACAGGGTTTTTGGTTTTTATTTTTGTAGCATTGGTTTAATGTAGTAAAAGAAAACTAGAAAATTAACAGGATGCCAACATTAGTTAGGTTCCTCCCTCATCTTGGCCCAGTTTCATAAATTTACTCTCAGCTGAGAAGAGTAAGATTTGAAATACCAGGAATTAGATTTAAATTTGACTTAGAATCAACATATCACCCCTTGTTGAAGTCCAGAAGAAAAGACTGCATGGAGGAGAACAGATGGTTGTGTTTAAGGCACTAATTTCTGCTGGATTCCTAATTCAGCAAAGAAGAAAAGAACCAGCAGCCGCAGCCTCCCCTTGGCTGCTGTGTTTTGTCACGTAAGCCTGAAACAACTGCAGTGGGCTGGCGAAGAGCTGAAGACAGCTAAAGTCTCCATCCCTTAAAAAAATAATAGTCATAATTTTTCTAGCCTTATTCATCAGTTTTCAATTTTAGTACATTTATATGAAACAGCAAATCAGTCAGCAGGTGAAAAGAAGTGGGGCAGGTGGACTTGAAATCTAGTTAAGAGCAGGTGGCAGGAGGGAGAGGGCTGTGCATGGTGCCGCATAACCATGTGGTGTCCAATAATGTTGAGATGGAGACTGCGTTGTACCCTCGGATGAGGAAAGGTCCAGCCTGAAAGCATGATTACCCTGGTTAAATGCTTCTCAGCACTTTTGGGCTAACTTTATATATGCATATTTATCTGTGGGCAGACTTTTGAGATCAGATTCTGAATCAAAATTAGATTGTCTACAACAATGAGGATAAGGAAGAAATTGTAGAATACTGACCGTGTGTTTGAGAAAGACAAGCAGAACTGAGTTGGACAAACAGTTCTGTTTCCTCTGCTTTAACTTCAGTCTTGAGATAATGAGACTGATTTATATATATATATATACACACACACACACACACACACACACATACATACACACACATATACATATAACACATACATATGTGTGTATAAATGTATGTGTGTGTGTGTATAAAGTTGATTTACTTTAAATCAATAAGAACTTTTTGACACCTGCTGTATATACTGACTTGTGAGAATATAGAAAATCCATACATTACCCTTTGCTGAGGTCACTGTGGTTTGGGGCTACATGAGACAGGCTGGGAAGTTATTAGATATGCATGAGATAGGCTAGTGAGTATTTTATGAATTGCTTAAATAAAAGTAATAAAGAGGCTAAAATATATGATAAAGACAATGAGAGGTGTGAGAGGTTAAAATAGGATGATATTAGTGTCTGGAGCAACTGGGGAAGAGTTCATAAAGGGGTCATTCTTGGATTAGACATAGAAGAGTTGTTATATTCAAGTATACAATGGAAGACATACATGTACCCTAGGAATTGTCAAGAGAATGAATGGACATAAAGAAGCAGGAACACAGTGTGTATTTTGTGATCTTATGATGGTAAGGGGAAATTATCCTGTAGCATTGCAGTTAACACGTTAGCCTCTGGTGTCAGAAAACCTGGGTTCAAATCCTGGCTCTATTCAACCTGCTAGTTGTATAACCTGGTACAGGTTAAATTTGATTTAACTTCTGGTGTAGTGGAATAAAATTAATCACCCTCAAAGTTCATAGTGCATTCTCGGAATTGGTCTATGTCCGGTGCCTCTCCTATTATATATTTACTTAATGTACTTTTATCCCCATACTTTGAGAAGGACTCGACCTTGGGCAAGTCAGCTCTCTAGCTGAGGGGATTCCCCAAATGGTTGCCTGCTGACTGTACCCCCATAGCAGGGGCAACAGCTTCTCCACTGAAGGTGACCTGGGCAGTGCATCTTCATGTCACTCAAAGTGGCAAAACTCTTGTATCAGTTCTAATAGCCTGTCCATTGATTCTATTGACTTTTCTAGATAAATGTTTTCATTATTTGAAAACAATGAGTTTTAGCTCCTCCCTTCTTATTCTTAGATCTCTTTTTCTTTCTTTATGGTGTTAGTGAGAAGCTCCAGTGCTGCCTTCAGCAGCAAGTGACAGTGCCCATACAGTTCTGGTTACTAGTCTTTAAAGGGACACAATCAAAATGTTTTCATTAAGTGTAATTATTGTTGTTGATTTTTCATATAACCCACGTAGAGATAAGAATATTCCTATCTTTCCCTAGTTTACTAAGTTTTTAAAAAGTATAAATAGGTGCTGGATTTCATCCTGTGATTTTTCTGCATTGGTTGAGATGATTTTTTTCTTCATTTAGTATATTAATGTGATAAATAACATTGATTTTTTTTATATTGTTCCAAGTGGCATTTCTTAGATAATCCATTATTGATCATGATATATTACTTAAAAAAACCCCACAATGTTGTATTCAGTTTGATAATTTTCCTATGGGTTTTGGGATCTACATTAATTTGTTTTACTTAAAAGACTTTTAGTTTTTTAAGAGCAGTTTTAGGTTCGAAGCAAAATTGCAAGGGATGTGCGGAGATACCCCATTTACACCCTGCCCTGACTCCTGCATACCCCCCCTTGTGATCAACATCCCGCACCAGAATGATACATTTGTTCCAACGGATGAACCTACATTAATACGTCATAATTACATTAGGGTGATGGGTTTGGACAAATATATAATGACATATGCATCATTTTATCATTATATAGAGTAGTTTCACTGCCCTAAAAATCTCCTGTACTCCGCCTATTCATCCTTGCCTTTCCTTAACTCCTGGCAACCAGTGATCTTTTTACTGTCTCCATAGTTTAACCTTTCCAGAATGTCATATAGTTGGAATCATACAGTCTACAGCCTCTTCAGATTGGCTTCCTTCACTTAGTAAAATGCATTTAATGTTCCTTCATGTATTTTCATGGCTTGATAGCTCCTTTCTTTTTAGCATTGAGTAATATTCCATTGTCTGGATGTATCACAGGTGGGAAAGTATGTCTCAGTTGCTACCAAGTTTTGACAATTATGGACAAAGCTATTACAAATATCCACATGCATGTTTTTGTGTGGACATAAGTTTTTATTTAAAAAAAGATGTTTTTTTTTTTCAGATTATCAAAGAAAAATAAAGTTGAACCATGTCTCAATATAGCTGGATTTTCATCTGTTAAACCAATAAATCTAACTTGGTCATGGTATATAATTCTACTGTATAATGGGCCTCTTTTTATTTTTTATGATTCCATGTTTTTGTTTCATCTGTAATATCTTCTCAACTTCTTAAATATATTTATCATCCTTATTCAAACTTTTCGGTTGCTATATTCCAATATCTTTGCTTCACTTGGTTTTGTGCATGGCTGCCTGCAGGAATTCTGGTATTCTAGACAAAGAGGAACATTAAAAAGCGGGGGAGGCCAAGGAGGAAAGATAATGGCTTCTCTTTGAAAGTATTGACTTTGAGTAGGTCAGTGGGACATCTAAGGGGAATGTTCTGAAGGCGGTTAGGAAGAAGAAGATGGAAGTTGAGAGGGGGATGGAAAGAAACAATTGTGAGCAATGAAAAGAGGCTGTCTCAGATGCTGAGAGATGCGAGGTGTCAGAGCATTGCCTCTGCCCCAAAGAGGCCTCTTTTAAGCTCTGCCCTTCTCAGCCTGCTCTTTGCAGTTCCCTGGGAGATTGGCCTGGAGTCTGGTTCTTTCTGATTTTGCTGCACGCTCAAGTGCAATTCAGCTGAAACTGGAGATAGCTCTCTCAGTCTATTTTCTTTTTCTTTTAATCTGAGCTTGGCAGTCATAGAAGGGGAGGGGGGAGGAGCAGTTGAGAAAGGTGGGAAAGAAAAGCCCCGGTTCCCCCCCCCCCCCCAGGAAAATAAAATATTTATTTATTTTTTTATCAGTATTTTTTAATTGATAAAAAAGTTGATATTGTACAGTTTTCTGTCTTTTACCCCGCCCCAGCCCACCACCCCAGCCCTCCCCACCTTCCTCCCATTTCCACCCCCCATAGTTTTTGTCCATGAGTCCTTTATACTTGTTGCTCTAAACCGTTCCCCTTTTCCCCTGAAATTCCCTCCCCTCCCACGCTGGACACTGTCAGACTGTTCTCAAATTCAGTGTCTTTGAAGCCCCGGTTTTTAAAAATGTACTTGCCTTCTAAGCATTGGGGGAGCTGGTGGGAAACCTAATTCCCAGCCTCCTACCCCTAGTAATTCTTATTATTAGGTCTGAAAACTTCCTTTAAAAAAAAAACTTCCTATGATTCTGAATCAGGTGGTCCAGGGACCCAATTTAGAGAAAGATGGAAAGGAAAAGAACTTCTCTGGGTCTGGTCTGTAGGCAGAGGGGCAGACAGCAGGGTGGGACCCAGGAGTTCCTGCACTCTCTTCTCTGCTCTCCCCAAGAGGGGACACTCTGCATTCCATAGCATCTGGAAATGTAAACTTCTGGCTCCTTCCAGATATGTTTCTCTCTGGTTCTTGCAGCTTAGGGAAAGAAGTGACATAGGGACTCTGGGAACATCTGGTGAATATGTATTGAATAAAACTATCTTCTACCGAACATGTGTATCTTTCTGAACCACCTGGCTAGAGAGGAGGATTATTTCAGAAAGTCCCGATTTTCCTTTAATCATGCTGTCAGTTCAAAAACTTGTAAACAGACTACAATCTGGGGCTTTAAGGAGGCAAACAGATAAACGCAGGTGGCGGTGGAGCTGCAGGTGACAGCACAGTTGTAGCTGGCAGTCATGCGCATGCTTCCCCTTAAGATCTGTAGAGTAGTATTAAACCAACCACGTAGTGCTGGGAAAACGAAGTATGTGTCTGGGCACTTGACCCTAGGAATGCAAGACAAAATATTTTTATTTTCTTGTCATTGAGTGAAGCCAAGCCACTAGTCTATTTTTCTACTGGCAAAGAGGCTGGACCTTCTATTTCACCAGTAGTGAGGATTTCCAGCCCTGCCTATGTCAGTTAGCTAATTGTGTGTGTGCAAATCAGGTTCAAACATGGGGGAAACACTAGGGGGTGGGGAAATGGACCTGTTTTCCTGTGTGTAGTATTTTACACCTAATGAGTTTGTTGATTGCTTTTTTTCAGATTATGAAAATTATGTGTGCCTAGAAGTATTCTTGAAAATACGGTGTATATAAAATATTCACCTTCTCCCAGGACCAATCTGGAATTACAACTAAATTGTTAAAGTCATGTTTTGAGTGTACCAGAGGAATCTGACTTTAAAAATATAATTTTTGTAAGTTGGAGAATCTTTGTTAGGTGGATATCCTACTGTTTTTGTTTGTTTTGTTAGTTCGTTTTTTACAAACTATTTCTTTGTTTAAAGTGAGGTCTAGTGGAGCTATATTCTATGGTCTGAGTTACCTGGCTCTTCATTCATTCATTCATTCATTCATTCATTCATTCAGTGATTCATTTCAGTTCTATTGAGGTATAATTGACAAGTAATTTGTAAGATATTTAAACTATACGTTATAGTAATTCAACATACATTGTGAAAGATTTCCCCTACCAAGTTAATTAACACATCTAATGCATGTTTATTATATTTATCTTTGTGTGTGAGAGAGAACATTTTAGTTCTACTCTCTTATCCAATTTCAGTTATACAATATAGTTATCAGCTATAGTCATCACGTTTTATATTAGACTTTCATATCTTATTCATCTGATAGCTGAAAGTTTACCAGCCTTTCACCTCCTCTCCCTACTTCCCCTTTCTCTCTAGCCACTGGCAACCCCTTATCTATTCCCTGTTTCTATCAGTTCTATTTTTTATTTATTTTAGGTTCCATGTATAAGGGGTACCATGCAATATTTGTCTTTCTCTTTCTGGCTTACTATTTAGTATAATGGTCTCAAGGCCTATCAATATGTCTGAACTTGCAGGACTCCCTGTATTCTCATGGGTGAATAATATTCCATTCTATGCATATAACATATCTTGTTTATCCATTTATCCACAGAGGAACACTGAGGTTGTTTTATATCTTGGCTGTTGTGCATAATGCTGCAATAAATATGGGAGTGAATATATCCCTTCGATACCCTGTTTTCATTTTCTTGGGATATATGTACAGAAGCAGGATTGCTGGATCATGTGCCAGTTCTATTTTTAATTTTTTTTTTTTTGAGGAATCATCATCTTCCTAGTGGCTGTGCCAGTTACAAGGGTTCCCTTTTCTCCACATCTTTGCCAACACTTGCTATTTCTTGACTCATTGTTGATGGCCATTCTAGCAGGTGTGAGTTGATATCTCATTGCTGTTTTGATTTGCATTTGCCTGCTTATTAGTGATGTTGAACACTGTTCCATGTGCCCATTGGCCATTCATATGTCTTCTCTGGAATATGTTTACATTGTTACTCTGCCTATTTTTAACCAGAGGATTTTTTGGGGGTTTTGTTTTGTTTTTGAGTTGTATAAGTTCTTACATTTTGGATCTTAACCCCTTATCAGATATAATTTGCAATTTTTCTCCCATTTTTTAGTTGTATTTTATTTCGTTGATAGTCTCCTATTCTGTGCAGAGCTTTTAGTAGAAGGAAGAATATATCTACTTAATAGAAGTAGAAAACAATGGAGCAAAGAATAAAGGGACAATAGAAAATATCAATGAAACTGAAAGCTGGTATTTTGAAAAGATAAAGAAAATAGACAAATCTTTTTTTAATATATTTTATTGATTATGCTATTATAGTTGTCCCATTTCTCCCCCATCATTCCCCTCCACCCTACACACCCTCTCCCACCCACATTCCCCCCTTTAGTTCATGTTGATGTGTCATAAGTTTTTTAGCTTCTACATTTCCCACACTATTCTTGCCCTCCCCCTGTCTATTTTCTTCCCACTATCTATGCTACTCATTCTCTGTACCTTTTCCCCCCTCTCCTCCTCCCACTCCCCTGTTGCTAACCCTCCACATGATCTCCATTTCTGTGGTTCTGTTCCTGTTCTAGCTGTTTGCTTAGTTTGCTTTTGTTTTAGGTGTGGTTCTTAATAGCTGTGAGTTTGCTGTCTTTTCACTGTCATATTTTTATCTTCTTTTTCTTAGATAAGTCCCTTTAACATTTCATAGAATAAGGGCTTGGTGATGATGAACTCCTTCAACTTGACCTTATCTGAGAAGCACTTTATCTTCCCTTCTATTCTAAATGACAGCTTTGCTGGATAGAACAATTTTGGATGTAGGTCCCTGCTTTTCAAGATTTCAAATATTTCTTTCCAGCCCCTTCTTGCCTGGAAGGTCTCTTTTGAGAAATCAGCTGACAGTCTGATGGGAACTCCCTTGTAGGTGACTGTCCCCTTATCCCTTGCTGCTTCTAGAATTCTCTGCTTCATTTTAATCTTGGCTAATGTAATTACAATGTGCCTTGGTGTGTTCCTCCTTGGGTCCAACTTCTTTGGGACTCTCTGAGCTTCCTGGACGTCCTGGTAGTTTATTTCCTTTACCAGATTGGGGAAGTTCTCCTTTATTATTTGTTCAAATAAGTTTTCCACTCGTTGCTCTTCTTCTTCCCCTTCTGGGACCCCTATAATTCGGATGTTGGGACATTTAACGATGTCCCGGAGGTTCCTAAGCCTCTCCTCATTTTTTTGAATTCTTCTTTCTTCCTCATTTTCTGCTTGGTTGTTAGTTTCTTCCTTCTGGTCCACTCCATTGATTTGAGTCCCAGTTTTCCTTCCATCTCTATTGGTTCCCCATGCATCTTCCTTCATTTCACATATTGTAGCCTGCATTTTTTCATCTCGTTTGTGAGCAAAATCAACCAATTCTGTGAGCATTTTGATGACCAGTGCTTTGAACTGTGCATCTGATAGGTTGGCTATCTCTTCACGGCTTAGAGGAATTGGCTTTGGGGCTTTTATTTGTTTTCCGGTTTGAGCCATTTTTGGTGGGATTTTGTTGTTGTTGTTGTTGTTGTTGTTGTTTTGGTTTTAGTCTGGTCGCGGCTCTTACATAGTGAGGGGTGGAGCCTTAGGTGTTCCTCAGGGTGGGGCAGTCCAGTCGCCGGGTTGTGATGCTGTAGGTGGGGGTAGGGTCTGAGAGGGAAGAAAGGCACCTGTTCCGCTCTCTCCTGGACTCCAGCCCTTTCCGCCGCTTCCCCTTCACCTGGATTATCTGCGCACGCGTGCGTGCTGTTACGTAGTGAAGAGTGGAGCCTCTGGCACTCCCCAGTGCGGGGCAGCCCAATCGCTGGGTTGTGACGCTATATGTGGGGGCGGGTCTGAGAGGGAACAATGGCGCCTGCTCCGCTCTCTCCTGGATTCAGTCCCTTCCGCCACTTCCCCTCTGCCTGGACCGTCTGTGTGCGCGAATGTGAGACCACCTGGTCAGCCAGCTGCCTTGTGCGGCCTCACTGGGTCTGCACAGTTGCCCCCCTGTGCCCGGGGTCCACCAGCCGCCACCTGTGCACCTGGGAACTGCCTGCAGATGCTGCTTGCGTTCCCGGGCCGTACCTCCACTTTCTCCTGCCGAGACTCAGCCCCTCTTACCGGTGTGGATGAATGGTTGTTGGACTTCCGTACAATTCAATTTTCTATAAGTTCTGGTTGTTTTCTTGTTTCTAAATATTTGTTGTCCTTAATTTTGGTTGTGAGAGGAGGCACAGTGTGTCCGCTTATGCCTCCATCTTGGCCGGAAGTCCAAAATAGACAAATCTTTATCTAGACTTACCAAGACAAAAATGAAAGAGGATGCAAAAATGAAATTGTAAATAAGCGGACACATTATTACTAGTACTACAAAAATACAAAAGGAGCAAAAGGACACCATTATGAACAATTAGAGGCCCCAAAATTGGACAATCTAGAAAAAGTGGATAAAGGCAGTGAAAGACAAATACCATACGATCTCACCTTTAACAGGAAGCTAATCAACAAAACAAACAAACAAGCATAATATAACCAAAGACACAGAAATTGAGAACAGGCTGAAAGTCACCAGAGGGGAGAGGGGAGGGAATTTCAGGGGAAAAGGGGAAGGAATTACAGGAACAAGTATAAAGGACACATGGACAAAAACTATGGGGGGGTGGAAATGGGAGGGAGGAGGGGAGGGCTGGGGTGGTGGGTTCAGGTGAGAATAAAAGACAGAAAACTGTACAAGATCAACAATTAAAATAAAGATTAAAAAAATTCATAGAAGGATACAATCTATTAAAACTGAACCATAATGAAATAGATAATCTAAAGATACCACTAACCAGTAAAGAGAGTGAATCAGTAATCAAAAATCTCCCAAGAAATTAAAGTCCAGAACCAGATGGCTTCACTGGTAAATTCTATGAAACATTCAAAAAAGAATTAATACTAATTCTCCTCAAAATCTTCCAAAAAATAGAAGTGGAGGAAATACGTTAAAACTGACTTACAAAGCCAGCATTTATTGGCTTTACTTAGTATTTACTTAGTATTACTCTAATACTAAAACCAGACAAGAGCACTAGAAGAAAAGAAAATTACAGCCTAATATCCCTCATGAACATAGATGCAAAAATCCTCTACAATATATTAGCAAACCAAATTCAACAACACATGAGAGGAATCATATCATGATCAAGTGGGATTTATTCCAAGGGTAGAAGGATGGTTCACCATCTGCAAATCAGTCAATGGGATACACCACATTAACAATATGAATTATAAAATCACATGAAAATCTCAATAGATGCGTAGAAAGTATTAGGAAAAATTCAATATCCACTCATAATAAAAAGAAAACTCTCAACAAAGTGGTTACAGCGGGACTGTACCTCAACATAATAAAAGCCATATAAGACAAACCCACAGGTAACATTATATTCAATGGTAAAACACTGAAGACTTTTCCTCTATGATCAGGAATGAGACAAATGGGAAAGGAAGAAGTAAAATTGTCTCTACTTACAAATGAGAAAACCCTAAAGACTCCACCAAAAAACCCTGTTAGGACTAATAGACAAATTCAGTAAACTGGCAGGACATAAATCAATATACAAAAATCAATTGCATTTCTATCTACTAATAATGAAATATCAGAAAGAGAAATTAGAAAACAATCCCATTTTGAATTGAATCCGAAAATATCTATTTAACCAATGAAGTTAATAAATCCAATGGTAATAAATTTAACCAATGAAGAAAGGTCTGTATACCAAAACCTACAATATACAGACAAAAGAAATTGATGAAGACTCAAAAAATTGGAAAAATATCCCATACTCATGGATTGGAAGAAGTATCCATCCCTACTACCCAAAATAACCTACAAGTTCAATGCAATCCCAATCAAAATTCCAAAGATGTTTTTCACAGAAATAGAACAAACAATTCTAAAACTTGTATGTAACCACAGAAGACCCTGAATAACTGGAGCAACCTTGAGAAAAAAGAGCAAAGCTGAAGTCATCACACCTTCTGGTATTATACTACAAAGCCATAGTAATCAAAACAGTATGAACAGACTAGGGAGCCCAGAAATAAGCCCACCCATACACCCATATATGGTTATTAATTTAAGACAAAGGAGCCAAGAATATATAACAGGCAAAGGCCATTATCTTCAATAAATTGTTCTGGGAAGTCTGGACCCTTATCTTATGGCATACACAAAAATCAACTCAAAATGGATTAAAGACTTGAATGTAAGGCCTGAAACTGTAAGACTCCTAAAAGAAAACATAGGGACTGAGCTCCTTGACATTGGTATTGGCAATGATTTTTTGGATTTGACACCAAAATCAAAGGCAATAAAAGCAAAAACAAGCAAGCAGACTACAGAACAAAAAACAGACTACAGAACTAAAAGTCTTCTGCCCATAGAGGAGCTGCTCTGTGCAGAACTCTTAAAGGTACATTGTGGGGATGGATTAAAACTATAAAAATAACAAGAAATTGAGATTTCAATCGTTAGAATAGCATTCAATTTAAGAATAATTACATGGTGCATGTCAAGGAGTACAAAATGATGGGGTAAAAGAGACTGTAATGTGGAAATATATATGGGGTAAAGAGGCCACGTGTGAGCCTTACTGCTACTGTTGTCCTTATTGTGGCTGTCAGGGTGACTGCCCTGCCTTGCTCAGTTAGTCATTCATTTCACAAGGGCAGGGACTCTACTTAACTATGTTTTCTTGACAGGTTAACCTCCCTCCAACCAAAGAGATGGAGCCTGCACTAGTGTTTGCCTGTGGAAGTGGCGGAGTTAATCTTGGAGGACTTCACACTGTGGTTTTTACAATAAAAGAAAAAATCCGGACATGAATTTTATAAGGGAAACCAAGAGACCTTGGGAAACAATAGCCTAGGACTGGCCTGTGGTGTTTCTACTTTAACATTTCAGGAGGATTTGGTAGCTTTGTTGCTTCAAATCACCCAGTTTTCTATGACTTTAGTTACCGATCACATTGGCTTTATTTTTTCCCTCATCTCTAACTTTAACTTCTTTACAAGCAGCTTCTGGGGAAATATAATTTTCGTTTATTTTTTTCCCCAAACAGCAAAAGAGAAGCCTAGATGAGGTATATAACATTATTTAGCCTCCACTGTTCTTTTATTTCTCATGTGATTCTGCTAAAATGCTCAGACATCATGAAAACATAATTATCAGGAAAATGTTTCATCCATGCTTTGGTGGTAAAATAACTTTTTGAATTGCAAGACATTGATTTAAAATTGCAATGCATTGATATAGTCACTTGTGTAGGCAGACAGAAGTACAAATTTAGTGCAAATGTGTTTACACAAACATGAATACCATACATTTCCACCACACACGTTTTCTCCAAAGAAAAATTATCTTTTCCTAATACTTGTTTAAGATACGCATTTCTCATTTCAAAGGCTCTTTTATAAATGTTGTAGGAAAAAGGGAAATGACCCAGTTCTAGAAACTTTGAGGCTATGCTTTTTGCTTTTGATGAATAGACTGAATACTATGTATAAGAAGAAAGAACCAAAGAGAGCATCACTTCAAACAATGGCAGGTGTCTTGGATTAGGCTGCCACAGTAAAATCTCATGGATGGGTGTCTGGAAACAACAGACATTAATCTCAGGTTTGGAGAGTAGATGTCTAAGGTCAAGGTGCCAGCAGGGTTGGTTTCTGGTGAAGCCTCTCTTTCTGGCTTACAGAATGGCTACCTTCTTGCTTTTACTCTGCATGGCCTTTACTCTGCATGTGGAAAGAGGAAGAGATGGCTGGTGTCTCATCCTTGTCTTAAAAGGACACCAGTCCTATTGGATTAGGGCCACACCCTTCTGACTGTATTTGACCTTAATGATTTTCAAAAAGACTTAGTCCCCAATTCAGTAAAATTTGGGGTTGGACTTCAACATATGAAACTAGGGGGACCTAATTCAGTATACAATAGCACAAATGCCTCAGATCCTACCATTAAAAAGTAAGAGGCATGATACACAGGCCCAAGAAACTACATGCCTGACCACAGGATAAAAGAGACTTTATCTAACTAGCATCTGGGGAATTAAGTTCTTAGAAGCTGTGGAGGAACTGACTCTGGCTTCTTCCGAACCCTTTTCTTAACAAGCTGGACCCTCTCGTGCCACAGTGTCTGCAGCAACATGACTCACTCTGAATCTTGACTTTCCTGCCAGTTGCAGCAATTTCTCAATTTCTTCAGAGTTTATGCTTCAAGATCAGTCTTCATCACTTCACCTGCTGAGAATTTTTCTTCCAATGTGCATACTCTGCAAAATGCCTGCAGTTGTTTCTTAAAACTCTCTCTTTGGTTTGCAGGCTCCCTGCTTCTCCCTGGCTTGTACTGCAGCAGTTGGGTATAGAAATGGAATTACATGGGTGTGGGGTTGAATTTTATTTTTATAATGGAAGGGAGTCTGTACCAATTATGTGTACAATACTTTCACACAATTGGTTTAACCACTCTAAGGTCTTGGTATCTTGTTCTGGGATTGCCTCATTCTTTTTTTAAAATATATTCTATTGATTATGCTATTACAGTTGCTCCATTTCTCTCCAACATTACCCTCTACCTTGCACACCCCCTCCCACCCACATTCCCCCCTTTAGTTCATGTCCATGTATCATAGGTTCTTTAGCTTCTACATTTCCCACACTATTCTTGCCCTCCCCCTGTCTATTTTCTACCCACCGTCTATGCTACTTATTCTCTGTACCTTTTCTCCCGCTCTCCTCCTCCCCTGTTGTTAACCTTCCATATAATCTCCATTTCTGTGGTTCTGTTCCTGTTCTGGTTTGCTTAGTTTGCTTTTATTTTAGGTGTGGTTGTTAATATCTGTGAGTTTGCTGTCTTTTTTGCTGTCATATGTTTTATCTTCTTTTTCTTAAATAAGTCCCTTTAACATTTCATATAATAAGGGCTTGGTGATGATGAACTCCTTCAACTTGACCTTATCTGAGAAGTACTTTACCTGCCCTTCCATTCTAAATGACAGCTTTGCTGGACAGAGCAATCTTGGATGTAGGTCCTTGACTTTCATGACTTGGAATACCTCTTTCCAGCTCCTTCTTGCCTGTAAGGCCTCTTTGGAGAAATCAGCTAACAGTCTTATGGGTACTCCTTTGTAGGTGACTGTCCCCTTATCCCTTGCTGCTTCTAGAATTCTCTCCTTCATTTTAATATTGGGTACTGTAATTATGATGTGCCTTGGTGTGTTCCTCCTTGGGTCCAACTTCTTTGGGACTCTCTGAGCTTCCTGGACGTCCTGGAAGTCTATTTCCTTTGCCAGATTGGGGAAGTTCTCCTTTAGTATTTGTTCAGATAAATTTTCCACTTGTTGCTCTTCCTCTTCCCCTTCTGATACCCCTATAATTCGGATGTTGGGACGTTTAAAGATGTCTTGGAAGTTCCTAAGCCTCTCCTCATTTTTTTGAATCCTTGTTTCTTCATTTTTTTCTGTTTGTTTCTTTCTTCCTTCCAGTCCACTCCACTGATTTGAGTCCCAGTTTTCCTCCCATCACTATTAGTTCCCTGTGCATTTTCCTTCATTTCACATATTGCAGCCTTCATTTGTTCATCTAATTTGCTACCAAAATCAACCAATTCTGTGAGCATCCTGATCACCAGGGCTTTGAACTGTGCATCTGATAGGTTGGCTATCTCTTGGTCGCTTAGATGAATTGGCTCTGGGGCTTTGATCTGTTCTCCTGTTTGAGCCACTTTTTTTTTTTTTTTTTTGGTCTGGTTGAGGCTGTTATGTAGTGAGGGGTGGAGCCTTAGGTGTTCCCCAAGGTGGGGCAGCACAGTTGCTGGGTAGTGACGCTGTATGTGGGGGAGGGGTCCTAGAGGGAACAATGGTGCTTGCTCTGTGCTCTCTCCGATTCCAGTCCCTTTTGCCGCTTTCCCCAAGCAAATTGGGCCCTTCTGGTGCTGCTTTCCATGTGGGTGGGCTTGTGTATATTCTAGGATACTGTGAGTCTCTCCAACAAACTCTCCTGTGAGGCTGGGAGTCTCTCCTGGCCCCTCACCCGCCACAAGTGTTTTCAATTGGTGCTTTTAGCCTTTTAGGCTTTATTTCCTGGCGCTGGGACCCTGGGTTGCGCAGTTTGTTTCCCTGCCCATTTTCACCTGGTTTATCTGCACGCAAATGCGTGACCCCAGCCAGCTGCCTTTGTCTGCTTGTTACCTCCCCGCACCTGGTAACCACCACCTGTGTGCCTGGGGTGTGCCAATCACTGCCTGCTCTTTCAGGACCACTAGCCACTGCTTTTTCCTGCCATGATCGCTCTCCACTGGCCACCAACTCCCCTCCTCTTACTGGTCTGGGCGAATCATTGTTGGACTTCCATACAATTCAATTCTCTGTCTGTTCTGGTTGGGGTTTTTTGGTTCTAAATTTTTGTTGCCCTTAATTTTGGTTGTGAGAGGAGGCACAGTGTGTCCACCTTCGACTCCATCTTGGCCGTAAGTCTAGGATTGCCTCATTCTCTCATTCATGCATTCAATTACTCAATCAACAAATCTTTGTCAAGCACCTACTATGTATCAGGCATGGTAATAGATAATGGAGACATGACAGTGAACAAACTTCTCTGAGAACTTATTAGTTATGGGAACTTATAATTCCTCTTCTCTGAGAACTTATAAGTTATGGGATCTTGAACAAGTTCTTTGATCTTTCTGAGACATTTTACTCATCTTAAAGATGGACAAGTAGAATGGTAAATAATCAATATTGAAATGAATCATTAAAATTTTGAGTTTTTCCTTCTAATTATTGGAATAATTAGGTCTCTTAAGGAACTGGAAAATAAAAAAATTATACATAAGAAAAATTAAAATTACCTGTGATCCATGATAAATAATGTTAATCTTTTAGTGTGTTTCCTCCTAGACTGTTGCTACATCAGTGCACATGTGTGTGTTGTACACACATATAATTTTCTTTAAAAAATGTGGCATCATTTATAGTCTGGTTTGAAATGGAGAATTTTTTTCTTATTATTTTATAGATACTTTTCATGTCATTGAATATTATTATGCTCGTTAATGGCAGTTTGGTAGTTTATCATATAGATGTATCATAATATTTATTTCTCTTGTTTAGGACATTTAACTTATTTTCTCATTTTCACTAATATAAATACATAGCAATACATGTCTCTGATTGCTTCATTAATATGAATTCATAGAAGTAGGATTGTCTGCTCAAACAAGTTTTTTCCTGTTGAATTTACATTGCAAAATTTTCATCCAGGAAGTTTGTATCAATTTCTGTGCCCATTAGCTATGCTCAAGAATCTCAGTTTTCCTGAATCTTCACCAATATAGATATATATATTTTGAAAATCTTTTTGCCATTTTAATAAGTGAATATATATATATATATATATATATTACTTTAACAATTATAAGGTAGAATTTGGATGAACTTCTTTTTGTATATCTTTTAGCTATTTGCATTTCTATAATTCCTATTTATATCCTTTGCCTATTTTAATATTGTTCTTTTTCTTATAAATTTGTTAGTTCATTCTTTATCTTAAGGTGTTAAACCATTTTTTTTTTTTACATGTTGCAAATATTTTTCCTACTCGTGATTTGCCTCTTCCATACAGGGTGGGGCAAAAGTAGGTCTACAATTGTGATTATGTGTAATGGTTTATTTTTGTATTATTATTTATTAATTATTATATTACTTTCCATAGGAACAACTGTAAACCTACTTACTTTTGCTGCACCATGTGTATGTATTTCAGATTAAAAACATATATATTTGTTGTAATCATATCTATCTGTTCTGCTCCTTTTGTTTCATTGTTTTTTTTGCTCTTAAATTCAAGGTTAGATTTTTTTTTTTAGTTTGCTTTTGGTTGTAAAGTGTTGGGTCTATTTTGGGAATTTCTGTCTATTCTGCCACCTAAGCCACGCTGTATTTGTTCTGGCCTTTTGTATGCAAGATCTCATCAATGTCATTTCCCTGCCCCTTTCTTTATCCTATTCCTCTATAGTGTAGGATGTTTCTCTGTCTTGACTTTCACACTGATCTGTGGCATTGATTCTGTTCTTGAACTTCTGTGAAAGACCTTCCAAATTAAGCTATGGTATGCTTAATGTCCTTACTTTATTAACTCAGACAGTACATCTTCATCTTAATTAATTGTCTTATCTCATCTTTTAGATTTTATCCTCTGTTTGTATTTTCTTAAATGCAATGGCATTAAACATGTACCTTTTGAAATTTACTTCTATTATAGTAAATATTTGCATTGGAAAAAAATCCAACCCTTGATGTCTCCTCCTTGAGGGTTTTTCCAAAGTCTTCCTTTGTATTACAGAATTTTTTCAGAGGTGCCACTTACCTTTGGCAGAACAGAAAGCTATTAAGGCCTGCTGCATGTCCCCAGTGTGAAGGGATTGGATCTTCTCACAGAATCTTCTGAGCATCTTCTGATCCAGTACTGGGTTATAGACCATTTCGGTAGCTTAGCAGCCTGGGCAGAAGATCCAGAGTCTGGGATCTGGGGCAGTTCCAGCAGAGGAGTTTTATTTCGTCTTCCTCTGTGTTGGTAAAGCCTTCCTCTAGGGGCCGGTTCTCTCTTCCTAGGTTTCAGGATTTGGATCATCTTCCATTCTAGGTTTCTGTATCCAACCGCCTTCCTGTTGGAAAGGGGCATCACTTGGGGAAAGAGGCCCACTCATCAGAGGAATCTCTACCGCTCGTGGTTCTCTCTTCAGTTTATCTGCCTTTAATCTTGACTTTCTAGTGAGGTCATGCTACAGCTTTTCTAGGGCTCAGCCTTGGAGTGTTGAGTTTTTCCAGCACACATTCTCCTTCTTCCCAAGAGATGGAAACCCAATCTCTTATCAGCCAGTCATTCTTGGGCAGCTTGGGAAGTCAGATCCTTGGTATTTGTGATCCTCACCCTACAATTGAGGTGTCAAACTCATTTTTCTCCAGGGCCACATCAGCTTCATGGTTGCCTTCAAAGGGCTGAATGTAATTTCAACTCCTTAAAAGTTAAGGAGTAGTTATATTTATACAGTCCTAAAATTATTTCGGCCCTTTGAAGGCAACTGGGCAGCTGATGTGGCCCCTGGTGAAAATGAGTTTGACACCCCTGCCCTAGAATGAGTCGAAATACCTCAAAATTGGTGGCATGTGAGAATCACTCCTCTGTAATTATCAGTCTATTCCAGGTTTTCTCTTTTGCTCATAGTCTTTGGCTTATTTCAGCTGGTTTCTAGAAGAGGTATAATTAGATATCTGTGACGAAGTAAGATGGTGAAGACTTAACTAGGAAATCAGGAATGGATCTTAAAACTTATTTGTTTTAACACCTCTCCTGCCAGCCTCAAAGCTGTGATTTGAGGATAAAATCAGATGATAAACGTGAAAAAATTTTAAAGGCTGTTTGGAGCATTATGCAAACACAAAGTCGCTTTATCTCCACATTTTAGGAGACCAAAAATCAGGAGCCTCGTTGGAAGCAAATTTGAGTTGTGAATTTTTTAAGTAATATGTGATAATGGAAGATGGCTCTTTAGGCGAAGCACAAAGCCACTCTATTTCTATGGGTTTCTCCCCGTTCTTTTACAGCAGTACATCTGAAATTGAGGTTTGTCGCCTTCTTTATCCCCCGAAGGAGAAGGCTGGCCTGAATTTCCACTTTAGACTATTTCTTTGAGTGCCAAGAGATTGTTTCAGCAAAAGGAACTAATCTGCAGATAGGTCTGCCCCTGCACAATGCCTGGCATCAGGGGCAAGGGCTTTAATTAAAATGGAAGAGTTGGTCATTTCCGGCCTTTCTGGGAAGCTTAAAGCTTATGTGGTTTGAATGAAAGTAATGACTTTTGCTTAAAACGCAAATATTAATGCAAGAAAGAGCTGGAAACGACTCTCAGTGCAATTGAAAGAGATTATAATTTTTTTCATGACTTCTCTTAAAGTAATTGTTCTTTTCCCTCTTGAAATTCTGTAATATGTACATTTAGCATGTAGGATATTTTTCTCTTTACATTTTCTTTCAGCTGGCTGTGTGTCTGTCTGTTTATATTCTTAGAAGCAGTACAAATTTTAAGTATTAATAAATCTTTGAAAAAGTCATAAGGATTTGTTGTTATGTATGTTTATTTGTATGGCATAAACCAGTTTCAGAAATAGCTCTCTTCCAGGTCTTCTCAGTTTGGCTGTCTGGACATTTGCCATCTGGCCCCATAGTCTCAATTCATACACAGAAAGCAAAAGTGACCACATTGTGAAAAGTACACATTTTTACCCTGGAACATTTGTATCTACCAAAATAAAGTTTTCAAATTTGAAGTAACATATATTGTACTTGGGTTAAGCAAACTTATCTAATCACCAAGTAGTGGAATAAAAAAAATGTGTTTTGAATGTTGATAAGACAATAAAGGTAGATGGAAATGTCGTCAGTTATACTAGTACATGCCAAAAGCATTCCAGATCAGTGATATTTTTTATTAATTAAAATCATTGTGAGTGAAAGGTATACTTAATGAGGAGTTACAATAGCTTGAGCATTGTGAAGTTATTATTTTTATATTAAAGTCCAACTTATATAAATAAAAAATGAGAACTACCCATATTTCCTGTACTCTGATAAATAGTGCTTCTGCCACCTCTTATGATATCCTAGTGAATATTTATTTAACTGCAATTCCAGTATAAGAGCAATTTTGAGTTTAGAATTGTTCATTCAATATTCATTATGTAGAAACAATTTCTTTTTTCAGTTTTCAGCTGAACATTAGGGCATTCCATTGCCACTTGTTGGACATGTAGCTGTTTCACGATTTTTGTTGTTTCTTTTTAGATAAAACTGCAATGGACATCTTTGCTCAAATTTCATTTTAACTTTCTGTGGGGAAGGTTTTCTCTTCAGAATAAATAGAAGGAAGTGAGATTACTCTGCCACATGTCAAGCAATGCAGGCAGTTAAGGGTCTCGAGGAGCCAGATGAAGGTGGGCACTGGAGGTGATTCAGAGAGTCCTTGATTGCAAAAGAGGGGGGAGTGTGCCAGGAAGAAAAGGGAGGGCTCCCTAGCAGAGCTGCACCCTGCTATTGAATCGTGTTGAACACACCCCAGTGCTGAGGCTGGGCAAGGTGCTGAGCTCCTGCTAACAAACCACTGGGAAACTCTTTCCCTTTGTCATCCAACGTCCTTAGGAAGTGGCTCTGGGTGTGAATCAGACTAACGGCGAGGGTGCCTCCACGGTTACTGCCTTAGGGATGTGGACTTCCAGCGCAAAATGTGGGATGGCTTGTGGGTGGGAAGGCATTGGATATGGCCCAGGCAACCTGAAGAAAGCAGCAGGAGGAAAAACAGCTGACCAGACAAAAGGGACACAGGAAGTGATGAGCGAGACCACCTCCACCACTGTTCTGAAATCAGGTGCTATTGGCCAAGGCTCTGTTTCTCGTTACCCCCACACAAGGGCAAAGACAGTACATGTAGGGGAGTTGGTCCTCCTTCCATAACACTGGGGATGGGGAGAGCTAAAGGTGCAAAACCAGCCTTTAATGAACAAAACTCAGTAATACTCCTTAAACTCCAACATCTCTCCTCACAGCGTGGCTTCACAGCAGAGCTTATCATTTATTTCTATGTCTTTTTGTTTAACAAGTTCTTACTAGTTTTATCAACTTGCAGTTAAATGATCCAGTGAACACTGCCTTTGCTGGAGTCTTTATGAAAGAAGAGTAATATTTCAGGAAAGAGGGAAAAAATAACTACAAAACAGGCCACATTATGAGATTTCCAACTTTGCTACGATTTTGTTCTCTGGGAATCCAGGACTTTGAGTAGATTGATGGTGTAGGAACTGTGATAAGAAGTTTTTCTAAGGTAACAAATGAAAAATTGAAAACCCACTTCAGCCATAGTCGAGTTCATGCTGTTATCACTTTTTCTTTTCACCAGTTACTTGTCTGTTGTGCTTTTCACCAACCCTGACTCTGTGGCCACATTCAGAGCCTGCAGGTTTTCTAAAGTTCTTTTTTATTTTTTTGACTGTAACAGTATATTCCCAATATTATCACTACCCGTACCTACAAAGAGCAAACAGAACTGTAGAAAATGTGTACAGATTTTAGTAGTCAACATATTTATCTGCAAAAAGAGCAAATACTAGTTTGCACCGAATCGTTCTCAAAAACATGCAGAAGCTGAAACATTGTTGAAATCAAATGACACAGGTCCACACAGATCTCTATTGTTCTGACTTTGCAGGCAAACAAGACTCCAGATAAACCCTGATTTAAAGTTTCTCTTCATCCTAGAAATGGATACAAATATATTACAAAATCACACTTCAGTACTTTTACAGGTCTATAATATTTTTCATGTTCCAATAGCACTTTTAAACCCATTTAAAAGCTTTAAAATGATTCAGAGACTTTTTAGAAGCACAGTCTACTTGTTCTAGGCACAAAAAGGCATTAAAAAAGTGATAAATGAGGAAAACCAGACAAAAAATTTACAATATATCCTGTAAACAAGGGGCAATTTGCTGTGTGCCTAATCAATGAAGACAAACCAGCATCCATGAGATTCACTAGAACCCAAGTGCTAATAAAGGCAAAGTGGAACTGAGGCCTGGACAAGGAGATACAATCTCTGAGAAAAAGCAGGGGACAGAGTATTAAAATTAGGTAGAAGTGGATTCCAGGCAAATTTCTATATACAGACTATGGTAGAACCAAAGGTAGGGATTGGGGCAGTCAATACTGAGAAGTCTTTATTTAGCATTAGGTAAATTGCAATTTTTCGTATGTGTTGCCTTATTTGATTCTCATGGCAGCCCTAGTAAACATTGATATATTCATTTTGTGCATGGAGACAAGGAGACTCATTTGGGCTATAAACAAAATAAGTGACTTGCTCAATATCACACAGAAAGTGCTAGAGACAGCAGTAGGGTTTCAGACTTCTGACAACAGTCATACTCAGCTTAACAATGGGGCTACATTCTGGGAAATGTGTCATAGGCAGCTCCATTGTTATGCAAACATCATGGAGTGCACTTGCGCAAACCTGGATGGTATAGCCTACTGAACATCTAGAGTACACAGTATAGCCTATTGTTCCTAGGCTACAAGCCTGTACAGCATGTTACTGCACAAAACTGCACAAGATTGAATGAAGCACTGAAGAAAATGAGGCAATCAAGAAACTGGTTAAATATGAGGTGCATGAAGCTGCTGCTGGTATAATGCAGCATACTCTGTACAGCAAAAATAAAAAAAAATTTAATTCTTTTTAACTAGCTATTTTTAACTATTTTCAAATATTTTTAATTATGTTATTATTTTAATAACTTTTTTGATTATTTAAAAATATTTAGTTATTTAAAAATTCTTAAAAAATTTTTATTTATTTATTTTTAGAGTGAGAGGAAGGGAGGGAAAGAGATAGGGAGAGAAATATCAATGCGTGATTGCCTCTCATGTGCCCCACACTGGGGACCTGGCCTGCAACCCAGGCATGTGCCCTGACTGGGAATTGAACTGGCAACCCTTTGGTTCGCAGGCTAGTGTTCACTCCACTGAGCCATACCAGCCAGGGCAAACTTTTTTTTTTTTTTTTTATCTGTACAAAGAATGCACTCCAACATAACAATAAGAAGTATAGTAAGCAAATACATGAGCAAATTAACAGTCGTTTATTATCATTATCAGTATTATGTGCTGTGCATAACTGTATGTGCTATGCTTTCACATGACTGGCAGTGCAGTAGGTCTGTTTACACCAGAATCACCACAAACACCTGAGTAAGGCCTTGTGCTACAACTTGACAATGGTTGCGATGTCACCAGGCAACAGGGATTTTTCAGCTACATTATAATCTTATGGGACCACCGTTGTATATGTGGTCTGTCTTGACTGTGTTTTATTTCTACCCTTTTCACTCCACCCTCCTGCCTCAGGTAGCCACTTGGTATTCTTTAAAGGTGAGGGGAGTCTGGGTGCAGTCTCAGTTGAGCAAAGGAGTAGAGAAAAGATGGAACTACTCTTGGGCACGGACCACTCAGTGCAGGCAGAAATTGTACGTCCTGCTAATCCTGCCGGAGGTGAGACTTTATTTGTTCCCTGGATGTGCCTACACACATGGAGCTTGGGCCCTGACCAGTCCTCAGATGTGCTGACAATGTTTTTTGTTTGTTCATGATATCTGACATTGGAAATCTCTTTTGTCAGTTCAATTACTGAGGCTAGGGTATGACAAGTGGAGGGAAAGGCTTTGGAGATGTGGTGTGTGCCTGGCGCCCCGGGGGCATGGCTCCTTGCTCCTTAGGGCAGCGCAGCAGGAGCCAGAGAGAAAGCGGATTTTCTTTCTCTTTTATTTATTTATTTTTTTAAATATATTTTACTGATGATGCTATTACAGTTGTTCCATTTCTCCCCCATCATTCCCCTCCACCCTGCACAGCCTCTCCCACCCACATTCCCCCCTTTAGTTCATGTCCATGTGTCTTAAGTTCTTTAGCTTCTACATTTCCCACACTATTCTTGCCCTCCCCCTGTCTATTTTCTACCCACCGTCTATGCTACTTATTCTCTGTACCTTTCCCCCCTTTCTCCTCCTCCTACTCCCCTGTTGCTAACACTCCATGGGATCTCTTTTTTTGTGTTTCTGTTCCTGTTCTAGCTGTTTGCTTAGTTTGCTTTTGTTTTAGGTGTGGTTGTTAATACCTGTGAGGTTGCTGTCTTTTTACTGTCATATTTTTGATCTTCTTTTTCTTAGATAAGTCCCTTTAACATTTCATATAATAAGGGCTTGGTGACGATGAACTCCTTGAATTTGACCTTATCTGAGAAGCGCTTTATCTGTCCATCCATTCTAAATGACAGTTTTGCTGGATAGAGCAATTTTGGATGTAGGTCCCTGTTTTCCAAGATTTCAAATATTTCTTTCCAGCCCCTTCTTGCCTGTAAGGTCTCTTTTGAGAAATGAGCTGACAGTCTGATGGGAACTCCTTTGTAGGTGACTGTCCCCTTATCCCTTGCTGCTTCTAGAATTCTCTTCTTCATTTTAATCTTGGCTAATGTAATTACGATGTGCCTTGGTGTATTCCTCCTTGGGTCCAACTTCTTTGGGACTCTCTGAGCTTCCTGGACGTCCTGGTAGTCTATTTCCTTTGCCAGGTTGGGGAAGTTCTCCTTTATTATTTGTTCAAATAAATTTTCCACTTGTTGCTCTTCTTCTTCCCCTTCTGGGACCCCTATAATTCGGATGTTGGGACGTTTAACGATGTCCCGGAGGTTCCTAAGCCTCTCCTCATTTTTTTGAATTCTTGTTTCTTCCTCATTTTCTGTTTGGTTGTTAGTTTCTTCCTTCTGGTCCACTCCATTGATTTGAATCCCAGTTTTCCTTCCATCTCTATCGGTTCCCCATGCATCTTCCTTCATTTCACGTATTGTAGCCTGCATTTTTTCATCTAATTTGTGAGCAAAATCAACCAATTCTGTGAGCATCTTGATGACCAGAGCTTTGAACTGCGCATCTGATAGGTTGGCTATCTCTTCACGGCTTAGAGGAATTGGCTCTGGGGCTTTGATTGGTTCTCCAGTTTGAGCCATTTTTGGTGTTTTTTTTGTTTTGTTTTGTTTTGTTTTGGTTTTAGTCTGGTCGAGGCTATTACGTAGTGAGGGGTGGAGCCTTAGGTGTTCCTCAGGGCAGGGCAGCCCAGTCACTGGGTTGTGACGCTGTATGTGGGCGCGGGGTCTGAGAAGGAAGAATGGCGCCTGTTCCGCTCTCTCCTGGACTCTGGTCCCTTCCGCCACTTCCCCTTCTCCTGGATTATCTGCGCACGTGTACACACTGTTACGTAGTGAGGAGTGGAGCCTCAGGCGCTTTCCAGTGTGGGGCAGCCCAGTCGCTGGGTTGTGACGCTGTATGTGGGGGCGGGGTCTGAGAGGGAACAATCGCTCCTGCTCTGCTCTCTCCTGGATTCAGTCCCTTCCACCACTTCCCCTCTGCCTGGACCACCTGCGTGCGCGAATGTGGGACCACCTGGTCAGCCAGCCGCCTTGTGCGACCTCACTGGTTCTGCACCGTTGCCCTCCTGTGCCCGGGGTTCGAGAGCTGCTGCCTGTGGGCCCGGGGACCGCCAGCCGCTGCCTGTACACCTGGGAACTGCCAGCTGCTACTGCTTGCGTTCCCAGGTCCACACTTCCACTTTTTCCTGCTGCAACTCCGCCCCTCTTACCGGTCTGGATGAATGGTTGTTGGGCTTCCGCACAGTTCAATTTTCTATCAGTTCCGGTTCTTTTCTTGTCTCTAAATCTTTGTTGTCCTTAATTTCGGTTGTAAGAGGAGGCGCCGTGTGTCTGCCTACGCCTCCATCTTGGCCGGAAGTCCTGAATCACCTAATATTTCATATAATAAGGGCTTGGTGATGATGAACTCCTTTAACTTGTCCTTATCTGGGAAGCACTTTATTTGCCCTTCCATTCTAAATGACAGCTTCACTGGATAGAGCAATTTTGGATGTAGGTCCCTGTTTTCCAAGATTTCAAATATTTCTTTCCAGCCCCTTCTTGCCTGTAAGGTCTCTTTTGAGAAATGAGCTGACAGTCTGATGGGAACTCCTTTGTAGGTGACTGTCCCCTTATCCCTTGCTGCTTCTAGAATTCTCTCCTTCATTTTAATATTGGGTAATGTAATTATGATGTGCTTTGGTGTGTTCCTCCTTGGGTCCAACTTCTTTGGGACTCTCTGAGCTTCCTGGACTTCCTGGTAGTCTATTTCCTTTGCCAGATTGGGGCAATTCTCCTTTATTATTTGTTCAAATAAGTTTTCCATTTGTTGCTCTTCTTCCCCTTCTGGGACCCCTATAATTCAGATGTTGGGATGTTTAAAGATGTCCTGGAGGATCCTAAGCCTCTCATCATTTTTTTGAATTCTTGTTTCTTCCTTCTTTTCTGTTTGGTTGTTTGTTTCTTCCTTCTGGTCCACTCCATTGATTTGAGTCCCAGTTTTTCTCCCATCACTATTATTTCCCTGTGTGTTTTCCTTCATTTCATTTATTGTAGCCTTCACTTTTTCATCTACTTTGTGAGCAAAATCAACCAATTCTGTGAGCATCCTGATCACCAGGGCTTTGAACTATGCATCTGATAAGTTGGCTATCTCTTGGTCGCTTGCTTAGATGAATTGGCTCCGGAGCTTTGATTTGTTCTCCTGTTTGAATCATTTTTTGGGGGGTGGTCTGGTTGGGGCTGTTATTTAGTGAGGGGTGGAGCCTTATGTAGGTGTTCCCCAGGGTGGGGCAGTGTAGTTGCTGGGTTGTGACGCTGTATGTGGGGGCAGGGTCCTAGAGGGAACAATGGTGCTTGCTCCACTCTTTCTCAGATTCCAGTCCCTTCCACCATTTCCCCTTCGCCTGGATTATCTGCTCGGGAATGTGGGGCTCCCTGGTCAGCCAGCTGCCTTGCCCGGCCTCACTGGGTCTGCACCGTTGCCACCCTGTGGCCTGGGTTCACTAGCCACCGCCTGTGCACCTGAATCTTCCAACCTCCACTTTTTCCTGCCGTGACTCCGCCCCTCTTACCAGTCTGTATGAATGGTTGTCGGACTCCGCTACAGTTCAATTTTCTATCAGTTCCAATTCTTTCCTTGTTTCTAAATCTTTGTTGTCCTTAATTTTGGTTGTGGGAGTAGGCAAGGTGTGTCCATCTACACCTCCATCTTGGCTAGGAGAAAGCGGATTTTTCATCAGAGTTGGTCTTTACGTTATTCCCTCTGCTGACCTGTCTTACTTTTGAGGACAATTAAATATAATTTGATATTTTATATAATCAATATAGTCTATACAAATATAAATTTATCCAATATTTATTCAATATTCAATATAATTTATAAAATATAAATTTATTTTGAGGATAAAGAATCCTCAAAATAATTCACTCCAAGCTAAAAGACAGTAGTGCTCTTACCTTTCTTAATTGTGTTTTCTAATCCTGAAATTTTATTGGCTTTATGACCTTGGGCAGGTCACTTAACATCTGAGCCTTTATCCTACGAAACGCATGGGGAAGTATTTTCTAGTAAAAGTACTTCTTGGCTGTTGCAGTCACTGGCTGTGTTTCCAAAGACTTAAAATGCCTTCCCGTTCACAGTATCTGCTTCTGCTTTTTCTTCCCAGAGTCGAAAACATGCAAGCAAAGTCCGACTGTATTACATGCTTCATCCCAGGGACGGTGGGTGTCCTGCCAAGAGGCTCCGGTCAGAAAATGTGAGTATTTGGCACCATGTGATACCCTTAGGCAATCTGTTGTGTTTGCTAAGAACTTTGCCAATCTAGGAACTGTAGCCATGTAGAAACAGTTCTCATTAAATGTGATAGAAAATATTACCTGTAAGAGAGTCTTTTTTCTTTTTCGTGCTGGAACTTGCAGTTATGGTGTTAGAGACTTTTTGAGGATACTGTGCTGGGACCACACAGAGAAAGAATGCACAGAGGTGCCGGGACAGAAAGAGGCTGGGTGGGGGGACGGACACAGGGGCCATGAGAAGACAAACAGCTGGGAAGACAATAACCTAAGGGGCAAACTTGTCAGAAAGAGCAGATACTTTGCTTTTTACATATTTTATTTTTTCTTTGGTATGTAAAACAGAATATAAATTTGTTCATGTATAATGAGTACCATAGATATCTTGCAAATAAAAATACTCAGGGGTTTTTGATCAGTGCCCCCTCTCCCTGAGGGAACGTTTATCTGGGAAGACAAATGATGATTACAAAGTTGCTTTGAGGGGGTCAAGTCAGAACAAAGGGCTTACTGCATCTAGGTCAAGGTGAAGATGGATGAAATAAATATTCCTAGCAGGACTTACTTTTCCTAATAAGTGGAAGATTATTTTTTATTTGAGCTGCTTTTTAAAAATTAAAGTGTAGTTGGCATACCATATTATGTGAGTTTTAGGTGTACAACATAGTGATTCAACATTTATATATTTTATGATATGCGAACACCACACTAAGTCTAGTTACCATCTAAATGCACTATGCAGAGTTATCACTATTAAGGACTGTATTCCCTTTTTTACCCATCCTGTACCCCTCCACTCCGGAAATCATCAGTTTGTTCTTTGTTTCTATGAATCTGTTTTTGTTTTGTTTTGTCAGTTAATTTGTTTTTATAATTTAAGGAAAATTCCACATATAAACGAAATCATGTGGTATTTGCCTTTCTCTGTGTGACTTATTTCAATTAATGTCTATCCATTTTGTTGTAAATGGCAGGATTTCATTATTCTTATTGCTGAGTAGTACTCCATTATGTATGTGTGTGTGTGTATGTAACCCCCACGTCTTCTTTACCCATTTATCTATTGATGGACATCTAGATTGCTTTCATAGTTTGGCTATTACTAGTAATGTTGCAATAAATATAGGTGTGCATACATCTTTTCAAACTAATGTTTTCATTTTTTTTGATAAATACCCAGAAGTGCTATTGCTGGGTCATACGGTGGTTCTGTTGTCAGCTTTCTGAGGCATCCCCATCCTGTTTTCCACAGTGGCCGCACAGATCAGCAGCCCCTCCACCACCGAGTGGAATATTCAGAGCGGTGACAAGCACGGAGGCTCCCACATGGAATTTTCTTACTCTTTGAGCTCTGAGGAGGCTGCAGGCACAGATTTATACCCTACACTCTCACTTTTGCTTGTGATCCTGCTTTCCTTTGCTGCCATATAGATGCCAGTCCTTTTTTCTTCATTTAAAATTGATACATTATCATTGAAGAAACTTGACAAAAGCTTCACCTGTGTATTCTTCACAGGAAAGAAAAGAGCAAGCAAGAGAACAGCACATGATCAAAGGTAGTGAGCATTGGGGCTGCTGCTGCTAATGAATTCCAAGCATATCTGTTAGCACCACAAAATAAACTGCTCACACACAGGCTAATCTGGAACACTGGAATTTTCTTTACTGCCTCAGTGAAGCAGCATTTAGAACTTATTGGAGGCAAAGGGTACCCTGAAAACTTTGCAAGTGCTAAGAAGTGGGACTGAGTGTAGTTCTGTCAGTGATTAGCTTTATGTCCTTGGACAGATAATTGATCTCTGTGAGCCTCAGTTACCTCGATACAGCTGTAATTATCATACTGCCTTCACTGGGCTTTTGGAATATGAAATGAACACGTAGGTCACGAGGTGCATTGCTACATGTCAGGCACTTAAGAAAAGAGAGATAAATAAGACACAGAGTTGTCTGAAAGGAATTCATAGTACAGTGAGGAAAATTGACAGTGTAAAAAATAGCTATAATGCCACAGTGTAGGGGTTTATTAACACTCTTCACAAAGTCCCATGGGAAAAATGGGCAAGTGAGCTGTGCGAGGGCAATCTGATCAGGGAAGGTGCTACTCAAGAGGTGGCATTTGAGTTGGGGTCTCTGGGCCTGAATGGATTGTATCAGATGTAGGCAGTGGGAGTGAGAAAGGAAGACTAGTGCATTTTGTCAAAAGAACTTATGTGATCTCAGCGTTCTTCAGCTACACTGCCATCCTGCTTTCCATCAGATATCTATTAGAAAAGAGACAGAATTAGTTTTTTGTTTTTTTGTGTTTTGAAATGATCCAGCAATGGTGCCTGTATTGCTTCATTCAGTAGCCATTTAGCATCTTATCCTAATAGAAACATTGGGGTCAGGGACACTTGACAGTTCGCTCTTGAACAAGATCACTTTCTACCCACTCACGTTCTGCACTTGACTGTCGCACTTCAGTCTGAGCTCCTAAGGAGCGCTTGACCAGGCAGACAGAAAGGGGGTGCTGGGACTCAAGCTGAGGTTCTTCCAGACAGGGTCCTGCCGCTCTGGCCAGACCCATGATCCCTGTCACTCAGGCTCTGGTTCTGCCAGTAAGCTCGAGGTCAGTTTATGGAGCGGAAGATCTTTGGATTTTAGAGCAAGAAGTATTTGCAAGGATTTGAGGACTTTTCCCTTTGATGTTTCCTTTGAAAATTTTGATTTAACATTGATTTACTTATTAAATCATTTTTCTATAGCTTATTAATCATAGTGTTAAAGCAAATCAGCAGATAGGAAAACAACATAATGCTCTTACTTTTGAAAGAGATGATTGGTGCTTTTTGTTAGGCTATGTCTACTTTCCATAGGTGAGTATATCTTTGCCACTAGGCATTTGGATACAGGGGATAAAGTGCAGAGGCCCGGCCCCTCTCCAGGGCTCTGAGAGTCAATGTTGGTAATTATTTGGACCAACTTTATTTTGTACAGACTCATACCTAAGGGTTGAGAGACTGAATATACAAATGGACAATGGCCAGACCATATATAAAAATAGAATTTTGTCCAAGAAAACCAAGCCATTCATGGACAGTAACCAGCACAGGAAGCCTGTGTAAATCAGACTTACAGAAAGTCTTCAGTATTCACTCAGGAAATCAAACAATAACCCCTGTAACAATAGACCCCAAAAGAACAGGGCTTGATTCTCACCTGTCAGCTTCCCTAATTTTTGTCCCCAGTTCCAACTTAAGACCAACCAGAAAATGCCATACATACATTCTAACCAACCACGTAGGATGTCCTCTCCCAGCTAACCCACCTGCAGCTTCCCCTGCCGGCAGCCTCCACGCAGGGCACACCCAAAGCCTCCCCTTTTTGCCATTACAAAGTTTCCTGTTTCTCTGCTTGCCTTTGAATCTCCTCCACACACAAGTGATGGTGGCTGATTCCTTGCTCTATAGCAAGCTTCGAATAAATAACTTTTCTTGTGCTCATGTAGTTGGTCTTTGTTTATTTCCACAGGGTAGTAAAATGGGATAACAGTAACATTTAACATACACTTTTATTGTAAGGCCCAACTGAGGTAATTCATTCCTTTAGTACTTTGTTTTTAAGGAGCTTTCTGCATGCATGATTAGTATTATTGTTCCTTTTCCCACCAGCAGCCTGTGTGTTTGGAAGGATGGAACACTTTCCTCCACTTGCTTCTCTGTTCCTGCCCATACCCCCACCTGCCCTGCCTCCAGGGGCTGTGGCAGGTTTGCATCCCAGTGTTAGCTGATGGAGGGCAGCTCCATGTTGCCCTGAATACCCGACAAAGTAAGTGGCTTCTAAGAAAGAGAGAAAACTCATGGCTGACTTTCCAAACCCTGACCACAAATGAATCTTGGGCCGTCAGTTATTCCTCCAATTGATGGGGCTGGTGGTAATGGGACATCCTTCCCTCCCCCGTCCTAGTCCTCTGGAATACACAGTAACCCCAAGTTTACATGTCCAGAAATGACTGTTATTATTGCTAAGTCCTAAGTTCTATTCCAGGTCATTTGACCTTTTTGCTGTTGTTTAAAAACTTACATTTATTTCTGTCTCCTGTCCTGGCATTTCTAGCTTTTAAAATTTCCCCTTTACATGCTTTTACTGTTTAGAATCCTCCCTTGGATCTTACGTGTTTTTTTTTCCTTTGAAATTTTAGAGCAAGACATTGTCCCCTTGATGGCACAAAGTAAAATTACATGTAAAATAAATTGTTATAGTTGATTGCCTTAGAGAAACTTTCAGTAATCAGTCCCCTGAGCATTCTAGCCAAAAAAGGAAATCCTCTAGTGCATTGAGAATCTCAGTTTTTCACCAAAGGCCCTTTTTATTATCTTCTTAACCATGGGTCACATGCTTTGAAAAAATGGTCTGTTTGGGAAATAGCACTTTCAAATAAAAGGGTGATTTAGTTTTACTTTTATTTTTATCCTGTAAAGATAACTAACTGCTGATCTAAATCTCCAGTCAGTGTTAAGTAAATAGTGTTTTTACATGGAGTTAATATAATTCCTTCTAAGTAGAGAAACTTGGCATTTGGTTAGCCTGATCATGATCACCGGGCCTAAATATTTACCTGGTTTCCCTGAGCTCTGAAGTATCCACCATAGCTTGAGAACCTCCAGTATCACATTCCCAGGCACCTAAACATCCCGGGTTTCAGGTTGGGAGGACTCAATCTAATCCAACCCACCTGCCCTTAGTACAAAGGTGAAAATAAGGCCCAAACAAGTACCATGCCTTGTCCAAATTGGTTGGGCCTGACATTATGACTCTTCCTGCTTCCGTAAATCCGAGTCCCACGCTCCTTTACACCTATCTTGAAATTGTATCTTATTTTTAGGCATCGAAGCCATCGCTGGGTCCAGTGCCTGAGAGTATTGTTGTTCTGGGGCAAAGTAATAATAGTAGCTGTCACTTATCAGGCACTTCCCACTTAAGTTCTAAATGCTTATGTACGTGAACACATTTAATCCTCCCAACTTCTGCACAAGGTAGCCCTCAGAGAAATCACCTGAAACAGAGAGGTTAAGTAAAGTTACTTTACGTAAACGAGGCCAGAAAAATATAAAACAAAAGAAAATTTCCTCTGGGACGCAAACTAAGTCATCATGTCACTTCACGAAACAGGTAGTTAGCACCCACAAAGTGCTGGGGGTACAAAGATGAAACGACATGGAACCTTCTTCAACAGAAATCAGGATCTGGTGGGGCGGGGGGTGGCTTTGACTGCAGTGTGATAAGTGCTACTGTAGACATATGCCTGGGCTACCATCTGGGCATCAGCCAGGAGGCCCCCATCTCTCCTGGGAGGATGGGACAGGAGACAGACTTGTAGAGAAAGCGACACTGAGCTGACTCTTGAAGGACAGATGTGAGTGAGCCAAAGGAAGGACAGTGGGAAAGGGCTCTCCTGAGTGTGAAGTCCACATGAGCAATGGCTTTAGGGAAATAAAATTCAAAGGCATTTCTAGAGTGGAAAGAGCCAGTGGGTGGCTGTGGTAGTTTCCTGGGGCTGCTATAGCAAATTACTATGAAGTTAGAGCAGCAGAAATTTATTCTCCCGCAGCTCTGGGGGAATAAATTTCAGTCTCTCCCGCAGACTGTTAGTCTGAAATCAAGGTGCCGGCAGGGCCTCCCTCTGGAGGCTCTGACTGGAAATCAGGTCCCCGTTTCTCTCTTCACCACTGGGGGTCACCGGCAACCCTTGGGGAACCTTGGCTTGCAGCCGCAACATACCAGTCTGCCTTCACATGGCTTCTGTGTGTCCTTCCCTCCTGGCCTAAGGAAGCCGGTCACTGGGTTTAGGGCCCACTGCAGTCCAGGATGGCTCCCTTGTAACTAGTTAATCTGCAATGACCTTATTTCCAAATACGGTTCCATGTCTGAGGTGGGCATGAATTTTAGGGGGACAGTATTCACCCAGAATTGAGGTGAAGACAACAATTGAGGTTGGGGTGGTGGACAAGGGTGAAGACCTACACTGGGCATCACGTTGACATTTACTTTGTCCAGATTTGTTGAACTCGTGGGGATTCTGGTCCTGGCTCTGCTACAGAGTTGTTTTTATAACTTTCTTTTGGACTTTCTAAACCTTACTTGCCGTGGTTTTAATCAGGGCCCACAATCTCTGCCCTGCGCACCTCTCTGAGGTGGGAAGGGACTCCAGGAAATCTTTCTCTGTGTGAAGCTGCATTATAAACCGTAAAGTGCATTGTAAGTGTTATTTCATGGAATTTTTTGTTCTTTGTGTCTTAGATTCATTCTTTGGTCTCTCCCGCGCAGTGCACAACTTCTGTAGTTTCGCAAGGCACAGGCTTGCTGGTCTCACCTTGAAAACTTGAAAAGCAATGGAAAAATAGGCCTGAGTTAGTATTTACTTGTGTGGCTTAAGTCAGAAGTCAGAAAACAGCTGCTGGCCAAATGCTGCCACTGCCTGTTTTTGTAAGGTGTGCAAGCTGGGAACAGGTTTTACATTTTTAAATGCTTAGAGGAAAAAAAAATCAAAAAGGAGATTAATACCGTATTTTGCTGGGTATAATGTACACCCACATTTTGGGCCCAAACTGTCAGGGAAAAATCTTTTGTTTTAACCTTTTAATTCAATTTTTTTATTTATTTATACTTAGATACTTATTTTTTGCATTATAATGGAATTTTATCATTTATGTTTGAACATCTTATGGTACAAGAAATTTTATATAACACAATTACAAAACACAAGAACAGATAGAAGGTATTTTAGGTACTACCTGTACAATGTGCATCTTTACTTTTCCCTCAAAAATTTGGGCAAAAATGGTGTACATTATACGTGGAAAAATATGGTCTATTGTGATGCTGTATTTTGCCATAAAAGACATGAAATTCAAATTTTAATGTCCGTGGATAAACTCCCATTGGCACATAGCCACACTCAGCCTTTTACCTATGGTCTGTGCCTCCTTTCACTCCACAGCAACAGAGTTGAGTGGTTGTGGTAGAGACTGTCTGTCTCACAAAGCCTAAAACACAGGGGTGGGCAAAAGTAGGTTTATAGTTGTGAGTACTCGAACACTGAGTTTATTCTTGTATTATAATTTATTAATTATTGTATTATTTTCCATGCGAGCAACTATAAATCTATATTTGCCCACCGCTGCATTTGCTCTCTGAGTAGAATATTTACAAAAAATATTTGCTGGCTGCTGTGTGAAGTGGCTGATTTTCATGAAGGAAGAGGAGGTGTTCTCACTGCCGGGTGTGTTTCCCTGCTCCCAGGAATGGCCCCTTTGGGACGTTCCAGACTCTGAAGCTGCCTTGTCCTTTCTTCCTTGTGAGTTGTAGTTCATGGGTGTCCAGCAGGTGGAAGGTTTGGCTCAAAAGGAAGTATCGTTCCGCACCCCTGAGCTGGAATCTGCGTCATCATTTCTGCCTTTTTTTTTTTTTTTTTTTTTTTTTTAATGTAGATGGCTTGAAATTCCTGACTTCAGAGTATGTTGTACAGATTTGCTCAAGGCCTGCAAAACCGTGGAAATGATGAGGGTGTTTTGTTTCTTCCACCACCTAGACATCACACTCTACTGATGGTAACCAAAACTCCTGAGCTTTCTGGAACAGCAGTGATTTAGAATAGTTCTTCTTGTCACTACGCATCACTAATAGCTCCTGGAAAGGCTAATATTTCCTTTCCAAACCTTACCCCAAAGTGGAATCGACACTTTTGTTATAAGTACACCAGTAATAAGCTAAATGAAGAAAACAGAACCCCTCATGATTCAAGCGTGCAGTCTGGCACCTATCTGTACATGACCTCCAGGCCTGAAACCAGGTCTCTAGCTTGGGATTCTGGTTCTGAAACTCATTCACACTGAAATATGTATCATAGTTATTCCCTCTATGCAGAATATGATCTAGAGGAGAGAAAAGGAGGATTCTGCAAAATGGCAGCTATGAAAGTAATTTTTCTCTTTTTAACAGAATCAGTATCGTGGGTCTTTGATCACTAAAAGCCTTGCCACCTCCATCCTGTCCTCTATAACTCCATTGGTGTTCTATTGTTGACATATAATTGGATATATTCTGTTGTTAATAGGCTACTTATTAGCCCCTTTTTATGTGTCAGGCCATATATTAAGTACTTATTAGAGATTTCATTTGAATTTTACAACTTCATTGCTTCCATTTATAAAGATGTAAAGACTGAAGCTTGGGTCAAGTATCTTAGCCAAAGTCACACACCTTGTAAGTGATACAGCCAAGATTCAAACACAGTAGAGTTTGGCTTTAGAACCTGAGCTCTCTATCACTATGCATTCTTCATTCGTGTAATCTTTTATTTAAGAAATTAATTTAATTCATTACTTACCCAGAGTCAGGTACCATGGTGATTGCTGATAGTTTAATAATGAGTGAAACAGATATAGTTTCTGTTTACAGTGTTTACAGGATAGTGGGAGATATGGACATTGATTTTTTAAGGATCATACAATTCAGGAAAGGAATGCAAGAGCCTAAAATGGGGAATCATAAGGTCTTTGGGGTCAGAGAAGGCTTCTCTGAGCAAGTGATATCTGTGTCTGAAAGATGAGCACGGATTAACTAGTTAAAGAGCTGAGGGAAGGCGGGGGTCCCAGGCTCAGGGAACAGCATGTGCAAAGCCCCTGCAGTCACAGAAATCACGGCACACTTAACGAATGAAAAGAGAGGTGGTGTGGCTAGTGCTGACAGACAGAAGCAGGCAGTGCCGTGACAGGCAGAGAGTGTGCGTTAATGGAAAAAAGAGGAGAGGTGAAGTGTCAAATGTCACGCTCTCATTATTTCACTGAAAGAGTGTGGCCTTCGATGAGGGTCATGGCAGCAATGAAAAATTGGAGATCAATAAATTTGAGCGATAATTAAGTAGGTAAAAATGGGTGAACTGAATAATGGGTGTGAAAGAGAAGAAGGTTTTGGAATGACTTCCAGGTTTAGAACTCGCACAATTAGATGGTTGCTGCCTCTTCCTGCAGCTGTGATAGCCTTCATTTTTAAGGCTGTGACCCAGAGAGCAGAAAGATGGGAGAAGCAGGGAAGGAAGCGAGGGAAAGCCTTTGTCCAGATTGTTCCATGTTGATCCAGGCTGAGCAGGAGTAAAGTTGAGTAAAGGCAAATTTGCTACCATGGAAGAGTTGGAGGCAACAAAGGAGAAGGGACTGGTAGACTTTTGTCCTCACAGCTTCAACTCAGTCACGTCTGTCTACTTCTCTGATGGAGGGTGAGGCCAAGCCAGGGGCTGGCCCAGGAAGTGGATCCCACGGAAGCACAGGCTGGAGATACCCACAGGTGTGCTGATGTCCAAGCCAGGACAGGGTGTTAAGTGAGCTCAAGACAGTCACCGAGGTGGGGGGACTGGGGTGAAGATATTGCCAGACCCCTAACATCCTGAAGTGAGCCAGCAGGAAGTTGTCTGGAGGATTTCCAGAGAGGGATGCAGATGTTGGCAATGGTCAGCAGGAGAACTGGGGTTATTTAAAGGGTCACAACAGCTCAGATGTGCTTGTGGGACACCAGTCCGGTTGAGTCCCAGTGGGTTCATCCTGTCCTACCTTAGATTAAAAGGCAGAGCTGACAGAACCCAGAGAGCACAGCTTCAGACTGTGTGAGGGCAGGGTCTTTACCTCATTTATTTTTGTGCCCTTAACACTTCACACAGAGGGGTGCCAGAAATGACTGTTCGTGTTTTCACAGTAAGATGGTGTCCTGTTATTTTTTCTTTAAAAATTATGATTAAAATAATTTTAATAAAATTTATTATTTGTATGGAAAATCTTATAGAGTATTTCCATAAACTCTTACTTTAGATAGAGAGCTATCAAAGTGCCTTTGTTAAACAAGTATTTTGTAAGATTGGTTTTGTTCTAGAAAATGAGGTTTATGAATGGTTTCCATAAGACTCTTCACCGGGTTCTTGGCCTTTCTTTGTGGGTCATCCTCTAATAGGAAAAACCCGAGGGAAGGGAGAACTAGGTTCTTGGAGGGTTTATTCTCCGAACACAGGCTGGTCTCTCCAGCAATTGCTTCTGATCAGGACCTACGCGTTCCAACTCCATCTTCCTTCCCCCTTGAAGATCCTGCTCACTTATTTGCTGTCTCTGCCAGTAGTCACTGCCTGCTTCTTCCTGTCTGTCCTTGAGGCTTGACGCTGTTCTACCACAAATCAAAGCTGTTACAACAGGTGTTGATGTGGAGCTAACAGTGGTAGATGTCCTTCTTGGATCCCAACCATCTTTCTTTCACCCATAAGAAAAAAGTGTCACTCGGGAAGTTCTCTGGAACATATTTCAGTGCAGACTCAGGGTGAAGAGATTGAGCAGATCTACTGGATGATCTTAAGACATGGAAGAGTACAGGTCAGATTCCTTAGCATATGTCTCAATTTGCATACTAAAGGAGCCCTTGAACATGAAACAGAATATATTTTTGTTTAGGTTAGTTTAAATACAAGATTTCTGGTGACTATGGACTGCAAAAGAGCTGTTTCTTCTGCAGTACTCATGTTCTCATTCCAGCTCTGAAAACATTAGTTTATCTGTTGGGTTTTCTTTTCAGGGTCTGGCAGGGGTGCCCAGGAGCCTCAAAGCACAGTCTGGCGGCTCCCTGGCATGTGGCCCCTGAGTTCTCTGGCTTTCACATCCCTTGCTGCTGTGTTTTTTCTCTTCAGGTATTTGGATCTGAAGCACATTTTTCCATCTTGAAAAAAATATTTTTTCCCTGATAGATAGGTTTCCTTGGATAACATGCCAGAATATCATCAAACATGTTTGTTTTTCTCTTACGTCCCAACTCTTTCCTGAAAATTTTTATCCTTCACTTTTAATCAAATTTCTTTCCTTACGTGTCTGGGTCCATTTATCTTCATCTCTTCTCCGGCTGCAGGGAGGGCTGTGAGATGATCTTGCCTCCCTTCCTTCCTTTGTCCTACATAGCATAGTGAGTCTTTGCTCTCATAGAGCTACGCCATAAATCATGCCCGCTGTCTTCCCATTAAGTGACCCCATGTGCCCGTGCTGTTTCTTTTTAGTAACCTCTGGGCGTTCCTCATGCTCAGAATGTTATTCTTGTAGAACAAAGAAGTCTGTTTCCTCTACTACATTCTGCCTCGTGACTGTATAGCTTTGTTTAGCTTGATGTGTTCTTTTAGAAATTATATAATGTGTATATATATATGTGTGTGTGTGTGTATTTTTTTTTCCTTTTGCCTGCGAACCAGCCAAGGGTTGTGACATTTGAATACAAGATACATTTATAACTTCATGTGACCTGGATTTGGTGCAGGTAATGCTAAGACAAAGATTTATATCTCCTGATAAACACCAGAAAGCCTTGCAGAAATACATTTGAAAAACAGGGATGATGCACTGACTTCTACTAATTTGAAGTAAAATGTCTCTTTAAACTTGAATCTGGCAAACCTCTCTTCTGTGCCTGCCCTGTATCACAGGTGGCACTGGGAGCTTTGCATATGTGATCTTACGGACTTTTCTCAGAAGACGTGATCAGGTGAACACTGCCGTGCCTGTAGACAAAGGAGATAAAAAGGTTCAGAGGACAGTAGAGACGCACAGAGGATCAAAACCGAGGTCATCTAATTCTAGTACCTCTTTCATCCTGCCACCTCCCTGTGGCAGCCTTTGATGAACTGCCTTTCTCTATTTTTGAGAAATACAGTTCTGGCTTTTACTCCTGGCTTAGCCATTTCAGTGTGTTGGTGACATTAGTAGTGCTACATTCCTGTAAAGCATCCTTTACGGAGTCACTCCTAGAATTCTTCCACTCAGAGCCTGCAGTGGGCTAGGGCGATGTTCACCAGCTCATCCCAGTCAGGCCCTTTTCTTCCCACATCCCTCCTGAGAGCTGGTGGCCTTTTGCACCTATTGAAAGTCTGAGGAGTCAGGTGCTGTGTGCCACTCAGTTCAGTGTGATGTAAGGAAAAGGCGTAGGTTTGGGGAACTGCCCTGTGGCTGCATCTGGCCTCCAACTCCTGCTAGCTGGGTGACCTTGGTCAAGTTCCTTAATTTTTCTAAGGCTTGGTTTTGTCATCTGAAAAATGCTGGCAACCACTTGTATGGTCCAGGACTGCAGTGAAGAATAAATGTGATACTGTGAACCTCAAGTATGGAGCACAGGGCCTGGCAAGGGATAGATAGGTGCTCAGCAACTGTTACTTTGTTCTCCTTTCTAATGGGCTGGGTGTTAGTGAATCTTTATTTGATAGAGGAAACATACAGCAGACTGATTAGAATGAGGTAGTAGGGAAATTCAATGCTCTGTATTCCAGGATTAAATGCTGCTGACAGATACATTTTCAGCAGAAGCCCTAAGTAATTGACAAGGAACTAGAACAACTGAGAAAAAAATATTACAGTGTTCAATAACATTCTTGTTTTAAAGAACTTATCCTAATACAAAGAGTGAAAAATATGGTGTTGGCATTTGCACGTCGGAGCTTTACTTAGAGAGCACGTAGGTCTTGTCGTTACTTGGCCCTTACCCAGCCCCAATATTTAAGTCTAGCCAGAAGAGAGTGAGATATTTGGAACAGCGCTGGGGAACAGTCCGCACAACTTCAGCCACTTGTTCAGTGTGGTTGGTTGTACCCCTTCCCTTTTGCTCATGGGTGGTATTATTCAGTCATGGCACAGTGACTTCAAAAGATACTAAAAATGCTGCTGTTTAAGCATGTCATTCTTGAAACCCCATCGAAGAGCTCTGTGGAAGTGTATGTGAGGGAACACGGTACTGGGCTATTATGTGCTTGTGACAGGAACTGTTCCTCGTGATCCGTGACACTGTATAGCCAGATAGATCATCTTGTGATTATGTATAATTCATCTATTATATTTAAAAATACTGTGTAAAAAACAAAGTTATTTTTGTTGTGAATTCCTGATGAAAAAAGCATTTTTCTTCAGAGTCATTAACTTGGTTTTACAGTTGACCTTTAAAGGAATGTCTATGATTTCAGGTACCCATGAGCTCAGCAAATATTATCCTCTATATAATTTAAATAATCATTATAGTTTGGGTGATAAGTATTGAAATGTATCATAAGACACAGTGTTTTTTTTGTTAGTTTTTGATATTTTATTGTGAAAGGAAAAAAATCTTGTTTCATTGGTGCATTGAATGATGGTTGACCTTTTCTTATTAAATTTTCTCTTCACATTTCAGTTGTTCATAGTCCTAGAAGGTCACTAGTTGGCATTAGCAACCCAAGAAATGAATGGTCATTGTGTCACATCCTGGAATTGACAAATTAATTTGTTTGATCTCTCATTAACCATTATCTCCATTGTTGCAATGGGGGATGGAAAAATGCAAGATAGAACTATGACCTAAAGTTTCCTGAACACCAAGAAATAAGAGCATTTAGTGTGTCTTTCCTACCCATTTCCCTCTTCATACAGATTTCACGTTTTTATGTTTTTGTGTGTGCACTGTGGCTTACTTCCTAGGTAGTAGCTCTCTGCTTTCATAGCTAATAAGGCAAAAAGGAGGTAAAGAGAAGAAAGGAATGGAAAAGAGGGAAAAATAGGGTGCTCCCAAAGCAAAAGTAAAGTCATAACAAAAGAATATCTGAGCCTGGAAGGAATTTTAAGGCTTCTCAGTGCAAGTCTGGTCCCCTACCATGCAAGTCTCATCATTTAGACAGGGAACAGAGAAACTGCAGTCCTTGTCTGCACTTCTCTTGGATTCTAAGAAAGGCTGAGTGATCTTGGACAAGTCACCCTCCTGGATTGTGTCCTCCCTGGACTAACTGATCACTCATTGCTTTCCAATTTTAATGGCATATGATTTAACTATTCTCTGGAAACCAACATTATGATTTATAAATAAACTGGATCTGTGGGTTGTTTATATTTTCAAATATTTCTTTTATTTTCTATGCAATAATTATTCACCTATATAATTCATGGGTTACTGTTTTGTGCCTATTCCACATATAGAGTAAGTGGTGAGCATAGCCCTGCAAAGACAAGGTCTCTGCCCTCAGTTGGAAATGGTAACTCTGAGACGCGCTGCAGATAAGTGGCCATGGTGCTAAGAAATATCATTGAGGGGAGATGACCTGGCTGGGAATTGAAGGAAGATTTCTTTGAGCAATGATTCCCAAGGGGCATCTAAGTTATTTCTAAGGTGCATAGGCATTAACTGGGTAAAAAAAATAAGGAAGGCCCTGATCAGGTAGCTCAGTTGGTTAGAACACCATCAGCTGGGCATAATATTCCCAGGTTGTGGGTTTGATCTTCAGTCAGGGCATATACAAGAATCAACCAATGAATGTATAACTAAGTGGAACAACTAACTAATGTTTCTCTCTCTCCCTCTTTCAAATCGATAAATAGAAATGAAGAATTTAGAAGTAAGGAAGACCATTCCAGGGAGAGAGGATAGTATTTGTGAATGTTTTGGGTGGGATGGAAGGCAGGTGAGCACGGTGAGGTAGAACAAAGCAGAGGTGGTGGTAGAAGAGGCCAGAAGGAGCACTAAGTAGGAGCCAGACCGCTGAGGTTTTTAGGGAAAGAGTGAGGATGTAATTTATCATCCAAACTAGGACACTTCTGAGGGTGAAAGAGCACTATCAATAGTGAAATTGGAACACCAGGTACAACCTGATAGTTATTATCAAGGACTCTAAAAAAGCAGCTATTGAAAGAAGTTTTTGTCTTTAAGTGCAATGAAAACCCCTTGAAGAATTTAAGCTAGGAGACAGAAAGGATCAGATTTGACATTTAAAGATTAATCTGTTGCAATATGGGGAAATGATTGAAGGAGGTCCCAGAGGGGAGTGAGGGGACCTGGTAGGGTCCTATTGTAGAGGTCTAGGGGAGTAGGAACTAGGGTAAAAGAAGTGGAGATTAGGAGAACATATTTGAGAGAATTTCAAGTTGACATCTTCAGTGATGGAGAACTGATTTATGGCCCTATCTTGTTTCCACCTCCTTATATCCATGCCCTTTGGAATTATCCTCCCAACCTGACTCAGACCTTGACCAGGCAGTTTGATTTGGCCAGTGGAATAGTAGCAAACGTATCACAAGCAGAGCCAGGAACACATGTGTACATTGCTTTTAGGCTCCTGATGCTCTTGGACTCTGGCGACCAGTCTGGGTCAGCTGATTGGAGAATAAGAGAACATGTGAATGGTGGTAGAGGCCATAATGAACCTCAGAAACCAGCCAGTGCCAGCCACCCAGTAAGCTGCCTGCAAACTTGGAGAGCACACGACCCCAGCTCAGACCAGGAGGACCACTTATAAGTGCTGAGTCCTGCCCAAACTGTGGACCTGCTTAACTATGTACTAGATATATAGTTGCTGTTTTAAACCATTAACTTTGGGTTGATTGTTACAAAGCAGTAGATACAGGAGTTTCTGCTGAAAGAAAACTCTGAAAGAAGACTAGGTTTGGGTGAGACAGTTTACTTTAGACAATATTGACTTTGAGGAGTGAATAAGACATTTAAGAGATTATATCAAACAGAGGAAGATGTGTGTCTGGGCCTCATAGGAGAGGTTTGGGTGAGAGATGAAATTCATGTGTGATCTATGTGGTTGAGAACATCTAGGGAGAGAGTGTGAGGGGAGAAGAGGAGGAGAGAGGAGAGGAAGGCAGAGAAGCGAAGAGGAGATAAGGAGAGTGTAGAAACCTACTGCTGGGAAGATGGTGAGGCCACAAAGGAGACATGGAAGGAACAGCACAGAGAGTAGGAGGAAAACCAGGCATGTGTAGAGTAAGGGAAGGTTAACTGATTACTATTAAAGCAGTTGTAGAGGTGAAATCAGCTATGAAACAAAAATTGTGCATCTTACTACTAAATACTCAATAGAATACTGAATGGTCTTTTTTTTGTTTCCCCAAGAGGGGAGCTGAGCACTGAGCAATATGAGATATCAAATGTACCTTTGCTTTCTTGCCTTTTGGGTCATGGGTTTGGAGGACACTGACTTGATAACCTTAGAGACTGATTTAGGATAAATCCATTCTCTGGCTGGAAATGGGGTGACGTTGCCTGGAAGCTCTGTGGGCACAGCGTAAGGAACGTGCTGCCTGTGTCCTCTTGCTGACCTTCATTCCCTCTCAGGGCCTGTTTGCTTGACACTCTTGCTGCCTCTCCTCCAAAGTCTTGCTTTGGGAAAAGACCTTATGAGCTCGTTCATACTAAGATGCAAATGACTGATTAGCTTAAATCTTCTGTTTTGCTCAGAACAATAAGTCTTAAATGTGAAGACACACCACTATTCTGGGAAGTGCTGTTATTTGAGCGAGCGGAAGATGTTTTAATATGTCACTTATTTGGATTACTCCCCTGCAGTTTGCTTTTATGTACTGAAAATAGAGTCCTACGGTCATAGAATCATGAACTTTTGGAAGTTTTTTAGTCTAGAATAACCATGCCAAAGTGGACTTATGCTTTCTCCCCACAAAAACCTGCTTCCCCTCCTATATGTCCTTTTATGATTTAATAATACCAAACCTTTTCCATTTTCTCAGGCTAAAAATTATTGTATTACACTTTGCTCTGCTCACCTGTCACATCCAGATCCTGCATTTCTGCCCTGTCTGACCCTGGTCATCTCATCTCTGTTCCTTCCTGCTGTTTCCGAAGAAGAACAAGCCTTCATCAGCTTCCACTTAGCTTGATGCCCTGCCTCCTGACCCTTGTTCTGAGTCTGTCTTTTCTTCTATCCAGCCCAGAAATTTTGTCAACAGAATTGCCTTCCTCATGTCTAGATTTTATCTTGTCCCATCCTCTTTATATGCTTTGATGATGTATTTTCTTGTAGAATAAACCTAAACTTCTTGGCAGGGCACCACTCCCTTCCAAGGGTTGCCAAACCAGGGCCTTCCTCACTCATTATTTTTGTTTGACATTACATAGGAGTTGCAAGATACTCAGGGCAGAGACTAGCTGGAGGATTTCATTCTCCCTTCGCTCTCTGCCCAGAGTGTGTCTGTAGTTTCATGCCCCTGTGTAAAGAAACAGTTCTTCAGCTGTACAGGGGGTCCTATATCCCAGGTGGGTGTTTCTCAGTCAGTCAATTGGGAAACACTTGTGAGTCACAGCTGGGCAGGACCATGTGGCGACACCAAGGAGGGGTGTTGGAAGTAGGGAGAGGGATCTGACCCATGTATTCTTCTTAGGACAGAAATGGTGGATTCTTGGGTACATATTATTACATTTCTTTTCCCTCATTTGGGACACTGATGAGCAGGTGTCCCCGATATTTTACAGCAACATCAAAGACATCGAGTGTGTTAACTAAGCCAACTAAATGACCCTTGGCCTCACCTCAACCTCTTCATTCCACCTCCCAGCTCTCAACCTTGAGCAGGGTTGCCTTCAGTGTCTGCTGGCTGGATGCCCACAGTCCTTGGAGTAGCTGGATGGAGAACCCAAGACAGCAGGCACAATCTGTGAATCAATCCTTCCTGCTCCATCAAGAAAGAAACACCTACCATGCAGTGCCAGGGAACCCCACACCTCTGGTAGGGGGTTTTCTCTAAGGGGTCCCTAAACAGGCCTTTGTTTTCCCATCCCAGTTAACCTTCTGGACTCAGCCATTGGCATCTACCCAGGTGAACCCCTAAGTCATGTCAAATCAGACACTCCTCATTCCTGGAAGCATTTGCCACTTGCCAGCCTCCCTCTCTTCCTTCTTTCCTTCCCCCTCCCCTTCTCTCCACTCCTCCACTCCTGTTTCCTTCCTTCCTTCCTTCCTTCCTTCCTTCCTTCCTTCCTTCCTTCCTTCCTTCCTTCCTTCCTTCCCTCCCTCCTTCCTGCTGTTCACCGTCCCAGAAATGACTGCTCACTCTCCCGCTTCGTTGCCTTGAGAAGCCCATTCCTTGTTCATGGTTGAGCTCAAATAGCACCTGCACCATGAAGACCACTGGGACCTGTGACCCCCCATAGCATTCTGTTTTTTAGTATATCCATGTCTGTTTCCTATCTTTTAAGGACTCCTTTCTCTCCATAATGTCCAGAAGGGCAGGGATTCTGCTAGTTCTTTTTTGTAGTAGGTACTTAGTACATGTGGGATGAATGTATGGGAAAGCGATGCTTGGGCTTTAACCAGGCCTCTGTCATTGCAGAGCATCATTACTTTTAAAGCAGATTTCTTGGCCTTCAGGAAATGCTTCAGGGGCAATCCTGGCCAAGGACAAGCTCAAATCAGCTGTCCAAGGCTTCTACCTGACATCTTGGGACCTTTAGAAAAAATCAAGAAGGAAGCGCCCTCTTCAGCTGTCACCTCAGGTTACTGCTTTCAGGTGTTAACTAAAATGGCCCAATTAAACAAGTGTTTTAAAGTCCTGAATTCTTGTTAAAAGCTTAATTATTCAAAGGCTCCTTTTAGAGACATCTACTTTGGCAGACACTGAAACCAGATTACTTTTCTGTCAAAAAGAAATATTATTTTCCTTTCTAATTATAAAAGAATATACAATGATTATTTTCTATATTTATTTAAATTGAAAATAAAAATTTTACCCTTGAGAGAGATTTTTGTTAGCACTATGGTATAGATAATTCCTGGTTTCTTTACTTTGGTATATCTGCAAATAAATACAGATCTATTTATTTTATTTGACAGTGATGCTTCTATATTATGTATAAATAATATATGTAAACTATAAACAATGCATAATATTTATATATGAATTGTACATAAATTCTCTCTTTATACATACTTACTTTTGGCAGAAATGAGGTCACACAATAGATAATGTTCTGTGTCCTGTCTTTTTAGGTAATAAAATAATTTAGTTAAATTTCTCATTTCAATACTTACCAGAGATATCTTTTCATTTTTTAATGTTTTATCTTTTTACTATTATATTGAATGAATATTCAGCAATTTATTTAATCAATCTCTTATTAGTGTATATTTATATTATATCAAATTTGTAACTATATTTTGGTTGCGCAAGCACTTACTTAGAATGAAGTCCTGCTAGTGGCATTGCTGCATTAAAGCATACACACATTTTATAGTCTTTTAATGTATATAACAATATTGCCCTCCAGAAATTTTGTACTGATTTATATTTCCACTCTTAATGTATGAAAATGTGCATTTTACCTTATCCTCATAAATACCAGATATTATTAATCTTTGCTAATTTGATAAGTAAAAATGAGATTTTATTTAGTTGATACAGTTTAATTGCTAGTGAGGTCGCTTATCATTTTTTGTGGTTATGTCCATCATTTCTAAATTTTCATAAGCTTTCCAAAGTTTTTATAATTTATTTTTAAATAATTGATTTTTATATTTGATTCTTTATTTTTTCCCCCAGTTTGTAAAATTGTCTTCTAACTTTGAGAGATGTGGGTGTGTGTGAGAGAGTTTGTGTGTTTCTCAAAGGCCAGTGCTGTTCAAATGAGGTTTTGCTAAAGAAGATAAAACCCAACACTGACTGAAATAGACTCCTCCACACTGTGTGGAGCAGACCAGAGAGAGGAAATGAACATTTAGGGGAGCACCTTTGAATGCGACGTCCATGCAAGTCAGCTGGCACGGCTCTGCTCCTGCTCCCGCTCCCGCTGCATTCACCTGTGCCCCAGTCCGACCGTCTTATCTGTGCAGGCGCCACAGCGCAGTTTTTAATAGGGGTCCCTGAACTTCCACTGGCTTTGTGAGTAGAATTCTAGAGATTCATGAACTTAAGTGGAAAAACATTACATCTTCATCTGCACTAACACCTTGAAATTTAGTATTTCAGTTATAAATGTGAGCTACAGACCATAGTAGTATTAGCATTTCCTGATATGTGACACTATGAAACCACCAATATTTTAAAATCGTGTTACTGTTGTTGAAGACACATAATATCATTAAGGCTTGTCTCGATGAAATGAAAGATCTCGTTATTTTATAAAGAAGCAGATATATTACTCTTTTTACTACAAAAACATTAAATATTTTTATTTATCTATTTATTGTTCAGTTACAGTTGTACCACCTTTTCCCCCATTGTCCCCCCTTACCGTGTCCCCCTAACTCTCATGGTCAGTCCCCACCATTGTCCATTAAATATTTTAATAGTTCCATTTCATACCAATTTGTTTCTTTCGTAATCTTGTGCATTTTGCTTTATGCATTTAAAAACATTATTTTTGAGAAGGGTCTCTAGGCTTCATCTGACTACCAAAGTCATCCAAGGCATGCATAAGTTAAGAATTCCTGAGCTGGAGAGAGTGTTAAAGTCACAAGAAGATTCTAACTTGCTCCTTGGTGAGAAGTTAGGGCTCCTTCCTTTGCTCTGGCTCATTTCACTGTGTCCTTAACTTGCTCTCTGGGATACCTATCTTAGGTATGCTGGAAGCTTTTGAAGTATTATATCAAGTCCATTAAAACCTACCCACATTCCTCATTAAATATGTTTTAATCGTAAAAATTTAAAATAATTATAATAACTTGAGTTTTAAGTTTACTTGGTAATGAGAAACTAATTTAATTTTCAATTGACTACAATTTTTGGATGACTATTGTGCTTACTCAGCGGCTCCTGCAAAGTGGGAAAATCTAACATACAGATTGTTTTCTAAATGTAATGAAATTTTACGAACACTAAATTTAACAATTAATGAGGGTGACATAATTCTACATTTTGTGTACATTTAATTAAACATTTAGTGATAGCAATTTTGCAGTTTTCTTATTTTGGAGCTATTGTTTTTAAGTTCGTTTTGCCTGTACTGCCCAGGGCAAATTAACAGCCTTTCTACTCCGAACACATTCTGTGCCTCTTTCACTTAACTGAAAACTCTCCACATAGAGGGCATTTTCCTGCCACCATCTAAATGAGCAGACACTGTTGGCTCCCCCTTGCCATGGGGCCTAGCATATGCCCAGTTCCTGCTTGCTTTTTTTACTTTTCTACCCTCGTGCAGAATCCCCTCCTAATTACAGGTCCACTGCATCCATATATTACGGCCTCTGGCTGTCCTTGAGCTGAGTCAATAGTTTTGTCCTGTCTGCTCCGCGATCGCTGGGTCTAGTCTCCCTGCTGCTGTCTAGCTACCACCTTGAACAATTTTTCCATCTGTGGGGACAAGCCTCCTAACCTCAAAGCTTTTGCAGCAGGGTTTCGTTTTTTTCCCCAAGGTTTGTCTCTAGCTTTCCAAATAATGCAGTCATTTCTCAAAAAATGTTAGCTTGACAGTGAATGAATGATCTTTGTCTGACTTTCAATTCAGCTCCCTGTTGCCTTCATCAGAGTCCTTGGTTATCACCTGGTGCTCACCCTTTTCTGAAGTCTTACTGTGCAGTATACACACTTCTAATCACAATTTCCTATTCCTCTAGCTCTCCAACTCCTCACTCCTGGGATTGCTTCTTTTTACCTCCTCATATTTCCAACCCTGCAACTTTTTCCTTCTCAACCCATCCAACACTCACCTTTTTGCTTTGGTTTTCTCAGTACTAACCCGGACCAGCCTTTTGCCAGCACCTTCAATGTCCTAACTATGGTAGCAACAGTGATAGCAATATTAGTGACTAGTATTAATAATACTAATATTAGTAGTATAAAGTGCATCCAGTGCATCAGACTCCAAGCTAAATGTTTTACAGGCACGGTTGCATGTAACTCTTTGAAGTCAGTACTATTATTCTCTATTGTCTCCATGTAAAAACCAAATTAAGCTGAGGACAAGATAGATTAAATAACTTGCCTAATATCTTACAGTTGGAAAGTTATAGAGCTGAAACTTTATGTCATGTTACATAAAAATATATATATATCTAGATCCAGTTATAATCTGCATGTATGTATATAGATATAGGTACATGATAAGACCCCCTCCTCCCAGCTTTATTTCCTTTCCTTGAACAAGTTCACACCGGCTTCCATCTCATTTACCTCCCACCTACATGGCCAATGGGCGCCACTGAAATGTGGCCGATATTACTAATGACCTGCTAAAGACCACTGTCAACAGGGCTTTTTAGGCCTTTCTAGGCCCTGTCTCACCTGGTCTTAGCATTTGACATCAATGGCTACTCCTATATTATTTTTAAAAACCTTACCCTCTTGGATTCTGTGACTTTTCTTCCTTGTCCTATTTTTCTGACTTCTTTTCTTTCTTCTTTCTATGGCTTTCCCTCCATTAAGTTCTTAAATTCTGATACACTTAGAGATCCCATCCTTGGCCCCCATCTCTTCTCTAAATCTCTCTGCACTTTTTTCTGTTTGCTGCCATGGCCTCAGCCACCACCCCATGTACCCACACTCAAACCCCCGTCCTAACTAATTCTAGATCTGCGTGTGCGATGGTTTAATGGTTCCTCTACCTGGGATTCTCAGAGGCACTCTTGAAGTCCACTCAGAACTAAGCCCATTCCCTGTATTTCCAGTTTTGGTAAATGAGGCCCAAAGTCAGACACCCCAGAGTCCTTCTTGCTTTCATCCCCTACTTTCTCAGTCCAGAAGCATGTCCCATCTCTTGTGTCTGCTCAGCCTCTGTGACCTGTTTACTGCTTGGTTTCCATGTCCTGTCTCCCCCAACTCCACCCGGCTCTCACACAGCTGGTGAGAATTCTGCCTTTGAAACTGCAAAACCCATTTCTTCAAGATCTTTCCCTTGTTTATACTACTACCTCCCATCTCTCCCAGTCTCCTTCTTGTGGCTCTCCCCACTTACTCTTTTAAACTTGTTTATGCTCTTGTAAAATACAATTTTTGTATTTTTGTATCCAGCAATTTTTGTAACTTTTGCTTTTACTGTTTTTTCTAACTTGACTGGGCATTCCTCCTGAGCAAGAATCATGCCTTTCATTTGGTGTCCCCTGGGCTGGTACTATACTTCTCTCACAGGTGGTGCACAATCGAAATTTACTGAATGAATGAGGATCACAGGAGGTTGCTTTGCGATTGTTAGCTAAAACTTACTGCTGAAAGAAAAAAATAGCAATGTCAGGAAAGCAAAGGCTTCTGGGTATTATGCAGATTTGAAGGAACGTGCCTCCACTTTCTTGTTGAAGTTTGCTCCTTGTTATTAGTATTCCATGGTCAACAGGGTACCTTCCTGTATGTCTCATGTATTTTCATGGTGGGTCCACTGCAGCAGGCCAGTGAAGGTTAGAGGAGCTGTCCTCATTTTAACCAGCAGACCTTACACGTTTTTTTGGACTCTGGCCCTCAGCCAGCAAATGCATGCTGTGGTGGCTCTTTCCTGATGTTCCTGAAGCCCCTGGGAGCTCAGGTGAGGCGAGTCAGACTCTTCTCATTCCACCTGAGGGACTATCAGTCTGGACAGTCAGAAGGTGGGTGTTTTATTGCATATCGGCTGCTCTGTGTTGTAGTGTGACCATATACACACTCATCTTTTCTATTTGTGTTCCTCCATAACTCGACTGGGATTCTTAGCTTTTAGATCCGATTTCTAGTTTCATCTCAGCTGTGAACTTACTGTGTGACCTAGGGCAAGTCACTCAGACTCTCGGTACCTGTTTGTTCTTCTGTAAAAGGAAGAAGATCTCCAGGTTCCTGCTCAGGCATGCTGTTCTGGGAATCAGGGTCGCAGTGGTGCCTGTAGTTAAAGGCCCCTGTGCTTTTGTTTAGAGTGTTTTACCTGTTTGGAGAGTCATTGAACTCACTGCTCTGAGAGGATTATTTCGTTTACAGGGCACCACTCTGCAAATTCTGATGAGTGGCTGGAAAAGTGGCTTCAACACTGAATGCATTTCCTGAAGCTTTAAATTGGGTTCAACTACTGAAATCAGCTCTTAAACATTTTTATCAAGTTTCTAGTGTACTAGAACTAGTAATATCCATATCCTGTATTTCATAGTGCTTAAAAATATCTGGCACTGTCTAAAATGGGTTATTCTAGATGAGAGTCTTTTCCACATAATTGGCTATTACTCTTGTGGGCACCAAAAATGAATATTTAACCATTTTGATGAAAATCCTTACAGAATGTATGGAACATTACCTTGTCTTTTATAAGCATAAAATATTGAATATAACCTAAAATTTCTGTTTGACTAAAGTCATCTCTTTTATTCCTCTATTTGATAAATACTCATTAAAGTCCCAATACGTGCCAAGCTCTGTGCTAAGCACTGGCTGTTTAATATTTTCATTTGCAGATTTATCACTGACAAAAACTCCTTTTTGTGTCTCCACGGACACAACATGACTGTTTTTCTGTTATATATTAAATCTGAAGTTTTGAGCAATGATAAGCTGGAGTTTCTGCCTAGAACATCAGATTTAGTGAGCAATTCAGATTGTCACACGCTCGATCAGTTAAAAGCTGAGTCAGCCGTGCCTCGGACCAGCCTTTTCAGGCATCCAGTCATGGGCCTTCTCCCAAGGAAGAGTTGGAAACGGTTTTTGTTCTTCAAAATTCAAACTCAGCAGCCTCTGTAATTTTGGGGTCATAACAGAAACTGATTTTATCACATCATATTCAATAAAAATTGACATACAGCCCATATGAGGTGTTTAGGGTATTGTTTCAATTCTTACACATTTATTGAATCCCAAAGCCAAAAAAATTTCTTGAAAAATTAAAAAATGAGCATTATTGCAAAACATGTAATTTTAATATTTTAAGGACTTCTTAAATTTTGGACGATGCAGATTCCTTTTGGTAGAGGACTTTCAAGGCTGGCTTCTGGAACAACTAGCTATGTGTAGTCTTAAGGAATAGTTGTCTTCTGGAGAAGCTGTCTTTCACTGTAAACTTGGACATACTTTTTTTTTTAAAATATATTTTATTGATTATGCTATTACAGTTGTCCCATTTTCCCCCATCATTCCCCTCCACCTTGCACACCCTCTCCCACCCACATCCCCCCCTTTAGTTCATGTCCATGTGTCATAAGTTCTTTAGCTTCTACATTTCCCATACTAGTCTTGCCCTCCCCCTGTCTATTTTCTACCTACCATCTATGCTACTCATTCTCTGTACCTTTCCCCCCTCTCTCCTCCTCCCACACCCCCGTTGCTAACCCTCCATGTGATCTCCATTTCTGTGGTTCTGTTCCTGTTCTAGCTGTTTGCTTAGTTTGCTTTTGTTTTAGGTGTGGTTCTTAATAGCTGTGAGTTTGCTGTCTTTTCACTGTCATATTTTTATCTTCTTTTTCTTAGATAAGTCCCTTTAACATTTCATAGAATAAGGGCTTGGTGATGATGAACTCCTTCAACTTGACCTTATCTGAGAAGCACTTTATCTGTCCATCCATTCTAAATGACAGCTTTGCTGGATAGAGCAATTTTGGATGTAGGTCCCTGCTTTTCAAGATTTCAAATATTTCTTTCCAGCCCCTTCTTGCCTGTAAGGTCTCTTTTGAGAAATGAGCTGACAGTCTGATGGGAACTCCCTTGTAGGTGACTGTCCCCTTATCCCTTGCTGTTTCTAGAATTATCTCCTTCATTTTAATCTTGGCTAATGTAATTACGATGTGTCTTGGTGTGTTCCTCCTTGGGTCCAACTTCTTTGGGACTCTCTGAGCTTCCTGGACATCCTGGTAGTCTATTTCCTTTGCCAGATTGGGGAAGTTCTCCTTTATTATTTGTTCCAATAAGTTCTCCACTTGTTGCTCTTCTTCTTCCCCTTCTGGGACCCCTATAATTCGGATGTTGGGACGTTTAACGATGTCCCGGAGGTTCCTAAGCCTCTCCTCATTTTTTGGAATTCTTGTTTCTTCCTCGTTTTCTGTTTGGTTGTTAGTTTCTTCCTTCTGGTCCACTCCATTGATTTGAGTCCCAGTTTTCCTTCCATCTCTATCAGTTCCCCATGCGTCTTCCTTCATTTCACGTATTGTAGCCTGCATTTTTTCATCTAATTTATGAGCAAAATCAACCAATTCTGTGAACATTCTGATGACCAGTGCTTTGAACTGTGCATCTGATAGGTTGGCTATCTCTTCACTGCTTAGAGGAATTGGCTCTGGGGATTTTATTTGTTTTCCGGTTTGAGCCATTTTTGGTGGGGTTTTTTTGTTTTGTTTTGTTTTGGTTTGGTTTTAGTCTTTGGACATACTTTTTGATAGGGTGGGGAGAGTAGACTGATGGGCTTTTCTCAAGGGGGATGGCTGATGGGCCTAGTCCTCCTGGATGTTAGAGCATGCTGGCAGGCCACTCCTACTCTTTTGTCTGCACTTGGTAGCACCTTTCAAACTCAATGTCTTTCCACTGGGTCTCTGGGCATTTTGTTAGCAGTGGGTAATTCTTCTTTATGTGGAAATCATCAAAGTCTATACTGAAATATTTCATATTTGTTTTGTTTTATTTTGCAGAGTCTCATGAAATTGGTTGTGGTTCACAGGTGGATGCCAGTAATAAACTACACATTCCACATACTGGATCTGCACAGGGGCCAGTAGTCTTCTCAGGGGCCATTAAAAATGGGCGAGAGTGTTTTGGTCATTATAATGGGAACCACTGGCATTGGGCAGGAGATGACTAGTGACCCTAAATGTCCTACACTGTGCAGGGCAAAATTTAACAGGTACAAACAGTCCTATCTAAAATGCTAAAAGTATGTCTGTTGAGAAATAAAATTTTTGCTCCTGTGTTTATTGACATCTGCTGAGACACTGTTCTGGGCATTGAGGATGGCGTGAACAAACAAAGCCTTTGTCCTTGTGCAGTGGAATATTCCAGTAATGAAATGGACTGGTGTTTTCTTGGTTTCAAAAGTTTGTTTAAGCATGTTTTGCTTTTATTTTGTTTTGTTTTGAGTGTGGATTTGGAAAACAATTGCACAAATGGCTTTATGTACAAGGGAGATGGTGGACATATCAGAACTTTACAATTCTTTTTTGAAAGAGGATTGTGCCCTGGCTGGTGTGGCTCAGTGGATTGAGCCCTGGCCTGCAAACCAAAGGTCACAAGTTCTATTCTGGTCAGGGCACATGCCTGGGTTGTGGGTGAGATCCCTGGTTTGGGGTGCATGAGAGGCAACTGATCAGTGTATTGATGTTTTTCTCCTTCTCCTCTCTCTAAAAATAAATAAAGTCTCTAAAAAAGAGTATTTTTTTACTTAGTACTCTAAAAATGTGTAAAATGACCTTTGATTTAATAACAAATATAATAGTAAGATAATAAAAGGTATATCTCATTTAAAAATTTTGAGATAGTTCTAGAAAGTTGTGTGCAAACTGATACTTATTTTAAGAGCATATTTTTATTGGTTTGTGGTTTATTTTGAGAAATAGTTGTTCCTGTGCTCTGACTTCCTGGTGATCTCTCATTCTGTCTTTTCTATGCCTATGTCTTATTTTGGATTTCCCACCCAACCCACCTGTTCTCAACTGAGATCATCATCTTTTCAAAATAATTTTCCCTTCCCAGCTACTATTACCTGACAGGGAGAATCACTGTTCTTTCAGTTCCCCAAACTAAACACTCAGTTGTACTCAGATCTTCTCCTTCATGTATCTAGGCTGAAAGCTATAACTTACTGTTCTTGAAGTTACTGCAAAGTATAGCTTGTCCTGTAAGTCTTGCAACGTGGAACTGTACCGCAGTAGAGTGTTGTACTTGCCCTGCCTCCTCCAAACACACACTCTCTGGATACAGGAATCCTAACTTTAAATTTCAGAAGGGTTCTCTCAGTCCAGGTAATTGATATATCCCAGTATCTAGAGAAGTTATTCCTCTTGATACCTAATAGCATGGATGAGAGGATGCATTGTGAATGATCACATCTATACTCTGATAGGGCAATATTTGGCTTCCCATGCAGCCATATGTGCAACTAAACATAAGACTAGCCTGTGGGTTTTCACAGTAGTCTCCAGTTCCTCCTTACTAAAGAATTGAGGAGCAACCTTCACCGACAATGCCAAGGAAATTGTTTCTGAACTGGTCTTGTCTGGAGCTGCTTCTCTGAGGCTCCCACTGCTCTTGCCCCAGAGAATCTGTCTGCTCTGGCATGTCCAGGGCTTCATTATGGCAAACCCTCATCAGTAAAGTAACTAGACTTGCTTTGGTTCTGTGTAAAAGGTATCTTTGATGACTGCATTTTCTTAGCTCTTGCAGTGCCATCGCAGTGCTACAGTTTTGTCCCACTCTCCTGTTGTTTGTGCCTGCATCTTCTCTAAGGTCAATTGTGATGGGGACACAGAAAACCTCTTTTGGGAGGAAGAGCCACCTCCTCTTTGAAGCCCCGACTAACCACGTACGCTTGATTTGGGCAGCACTGTGATTTGTCTTGTGACCCCTGCCCCTGGCAACTGCACATGTGACGACTGCTCAGTATCCTCCATGTATAACTCTGCATGGGTTGAGGCCCTGTTACTTTTCCACCACACTGTGGTGATGTCTTTTTATCTGATATTGGTTTTCTCAATCTTCTTGGCCAGTACTTGATGCACAGTATTCCAGAAGCAAATGTTACTGTCATTAAATAAACATTAATCCTGTTATTTTCTTTGCAGAAAGCTTCTTGGCTCCTGATTGCCTAACAAATCCATCACACATTCCCTACCCTGGCATTTATGGCTCTTCTTGGTTCACCTCCAACTTACCTTTACAACTCTATTTCCAACTCCTGCTATCTTGTTCAAATTCCACACCCAGACAAAGGGATCCCTTTGTCGTGCCATGAACATGCCCGATGGTTTTCTCTCCTCATTCTTTGCATGCCTGGATTGTTCATCTTGTCTACTTGCTATCACTGACTGTTAAAATCTTGTTATATATGAGTGTCAGTGAGGCTACCATCTTCTTTGTGAAGCTTTCCTTGAATTTCCTGCTGGAAATGTCACCTCCATCACTTTAATGTTCATAGCATCTTGTTTTTAACCTGTCACCTACAGGCTGTAGCTAATTATTAATATGTGCCTTCAGGGGTATTGGTTCCTTCAGGGCAAGGACCACATCTTACTCCTAACATAGTTCCTTATGCATGGGAAGGCTCAGGAAGCATTTGTTGAGTGAATAAATGAATCAATAAATGAATAATAGTTGACTAAATAGAAAATCCTTTATCGAGGTAAATAATGTTCTGTTAATTTAGACATGTTCTAAGGTTGCCTCTCATGACTAAGATTTCTTAAGATGGAGCCCACCTGGAACAGTGATCTGGAGTGCATGTATCTGTCATTCTGAATGAAATCTGAAAGTAGTGCCTAAGGCTCCGCAGAGAGTAGCAGTTCTCTTTCGCCTGCCCCTGAAATTGCCTCGACACAACTTCTAATAGGCTATGACTGCCCCACAAAGTCAAAAGCTTCTTCATTTCAGCAACTTGTTAACAGTCCCCTGAAGAACTCCAGCTAATTCTGTAGAATATACAACATTCACTTTGAAGTGTATTATTATTAACACAAGTCCTGTAAATTAGCGATATGACTAGGCATGCATTGCAAATTAGTTGCAGTTACCCTCTTTCCGGCAAGACCTTTTAAAAGAACATAAGAGTTCCAAGGCATTTTGAGCTAGGAGTGAAATGTACCACAGTGTTTATTTTTCACAGACAATTGCAAACCTAATAAAAGTCCAAGAATGGAGTCTATTCTGCCCAGTGAACCCCCTGTGATAACTTTTTCTCTGCAAAGATGGATTCAAGTTCTTATAAAAGAATGTTCATTTAATTCAACTGGGTTAAGAATTGTTTTAAAGTTAAAAGCAGGAGGTCACGCTCAGTCTGTGCCTGCCAGGTGTCCCTGGTTCCCAGCCTCAGCATTCCTCTTCCCACAGCGGAGGCACCTGGATCCTACTGGCTGGCCTCAGGCCCTTTTGGGGGAAGGGATAATGAGGGGCTGTCCTACATCTCTTGAAACCAGCATCAGAACTTGCTTCAAGACTTAGCCCGACCTCATGGACCTCCAGCTACTTTGGATAGCTGTTAAACTGCCCTTTTTCCTCTGCCCCGGCCCTAGTCCTATCTCAGTGACCTAGCAGCCACTCTAGGGCAGGAGTCCAGACCCTCCAGTCCCCAGGCCTCCTGGGCATCAAAGTCCTGGACACAAGTTCTGTCCTATGGCTTGGACCTTGCTCCCCTAACTGTCCTAATTCAGACACTTTTCTGCTTGGACTTCGAAGGCCTGCAGCCAGGGGGCCCTCATGGATGCTGTCCTGCTCTATCCAATGCCATCTATCCACCTTAGCCTGCTCTCTTTTGCTTCCTGGGCCTGCTTGCCTCCCAGTACCCAGACTGGGCCTGACCTTCCTATTGCCAGGTCTTTATCAAGACCCTTTGTCTCTGAGCCAGATATGTTTGCCCTTTCTTTGGCTGGAGGTATGGGGAGAGGCTATTTCTTCGAGGTGTCCCTGGATCCTTATGAGACCCTTTCCAGGCCTACTCCTACATACACTCTCCATCTACATACACTCTCAGGTCTGACCCCTTTGAGGGGACACATGTGGGAATCACTCTTAAAAATTTACACACACAGAAATATGCAATGAATACAAACCAAGTATTTCAAAGACAATAAAGAATTAAGTGTTAGAAATAGGTTAGGTTACACGAATCAAAAGGATCATGCGATGGTATACTAATTCACACATGTAAAAACTTTCTATTTTTACATGAGGCCAACCTAATATACTTGCCTATCTTTAAAAATGAGGGATATGTTTATGTCAAGTTACCTTCAATCAATTTTTCTTTTATGTATTTTCATTGAGTTTGTATATGTTAAAAATCATTAGTCAAAATAAAGCGGAGAATGCTGGCTTGTTTTACCTTCCTGCATTCCTCAGACAGAAAGTACTACTGTGATTGTTCAGTGTGCTTTTAGGATTCTAGTGCTTTTGGTCTGCGAAATATTTTATTCCAAAAACATTTATGAATTCATGAATATGGGCTTCCATTCATGGATGTCTGTGATAAATATTCAATTTACACTCCTATGAGTATGGATTATATATTTTTTTACTCTAAGGTAACACAAATATGCTCATCGTGTGAAATTCAAGTTGAGCCCTTTGTGAATCATGTCTGCAGATTTTAAATACAATATGGTAATTCAAACATATTACTATTTATACCTGATCAATAATGTTCAAATCAATGCCAAAGAATTTATTTTTAAAATATTGAAGCTTCAAGAATGCACTAATATGAGTTAGTTGAAAGTTCTTTATCTCTTTGAATATTGATTAGTTATTTAATATTTAGTCAGAACATGTGGATAATTAGCTGCAATATGAGTTTATTTTGTTACTTAACATGGCTGACTAGTAAAAATGTTTATAGAGCTGATAGTTTTTCAGATTACATTTCTAAACTGCTTGTACTCATATATATAATGCGAGCACGTCCATGTAAGAGCCTTCACCTCTTCTAGCCTAAAGGTCAGAAGCAATACACAGATCTCCCATTTAGATGCTAGATGTGACAGAGATAATTAACTGTCCTCCCAAAGATTGATTCTTTACTTTTCAGAGTACAGAACTGTCACTGACAAGTGTCTGCCCAGCTAACGATGTCCCTTCTCGCCCTCCTTACATTATGTGGGTCCTAATACTAGTTCTCACCAATGGACTGTGTGCAACACTTAACAGATAAAGAAATTTGTGGTTTACCCACATAATACAATAGTGTTCAGCAACATGAAGGAAAGAACTACTGATTTATGCAACAAAGGGATACATATTGTATTATTCCATTTACATCAAGTCCAAGAATAGACAAAACTAAGCTATGGTGATAGAAATTAGAAAGCAGCTGCCTGGGAGGGGATGATGAATTGGCTGGAGAAGAGCACTAGGGAATTTTCTGGGTTAGGGAAATGGCTGACATCTCATTTTGGATGGTAATTATTACACATATGTAACAATTGTCAGAACTCATTGAACTGGACACTTAAGAGCTGACCATTTGCGTGTGCAAATTATCTACCAGTAAAAAAGAGATGTTTTCTCTACTCTTTCTTTTCCCATCCTCTGACTCAGCAATTCTCAACCAGAAGCAATTTTGTACCCAGAAGATATTTGGCAGTTTTTGAAGGCATTTCTGTCATGTTTCTGGCTTCAGGTAGGTAGTGATCCATGCTGCGTGTAAATACCCTACAATGCACAGGACAGCCCTCCACAAAAAATTGTTCTAAAATGTCAATAGTGCCAAGGAGGAGAAATCCTGCTTTACCTGAATGCAGATGGCTTGGAGTCCTGAGAGAAAGATGAACCTATAAGATGGAAAGATCATGGCTACCTACTGGCCTTAAATACCAGCACTGGACATTATGTGAGCAGGAAATAAATGTTTACTGTGTTAAAGCATTAACATATTAGGGTTTATTTGTTATAGTGGTTAGCATCACTTTGACTAATATAATAGAGTTTAAAATGTTTACACTAAAAATGGTATTTATTACAATGCCTTCTTAATTAGGAAACATGAGTAGAACTTCTCTTAAGTGTAAATGTCAAGGAAAGCTATGTTTCTTCTAAACCAGTAGTGTGATTTTATCTCATAGACATTGTCAGTTTTATAACTTACTGTGTTTCTCTTCTCATTGCAAATTATAGAAAGCTTAGAACTCAGTTTTCAGGGGGTTTCTGCAAGCAACTCTCCAGGAACATGCGGCTTGTCTGTCTCTGTGCTCCTTACCTCTGTCTTTCATGTTTTTCTCCCCTTAATTTCTGCTAGTACTAGTTCCCATGAGTACTTACTTTGCCTTTTGGTATTTAGGTTTTTTGTTTTTTTTTTTAAACATTAGTTCATACTCTTAGTGTGAAAATGCATCTTAGAAATATGAAAACATACAAATAAAATATTTGACTACCCCCCGTTCCCTTATCAAAAGTTTTGAATTAGTAATGGTTTTGTATTTTAGACCTTAAAGGGATTTCCTTCTTGTCTTAACCCAGTAAAGTCCAGAGAAATAAAATTATGGACCCAAATTCATAGTATTGGTTCATGGAACTATTTTATTTTTTTAAGTAGAAAGTATTCTCCACTATACCAACGTTCTGTACTTTGTATGTAGAGTACAGCCCACTGATCACTGATTGGACATGCCGTGTAAATCGTTTTTCTAGTGGCGGAAGGGGATTCGTGGCAATCAGTAACAGACATTGTTGGTTAACAATTCAACATCCATCCTCCCTCTCCTCTTTCCTTCTGGCAGAGTCCCAGTTTTTTTGTTTTTTTTCTTCTTATATTCATCCTTCCCAGCTCAGCCAGAAGCTCCAGCTGGGAGAGACATCCGTCCCAGCACCCAGGGCTGCATCATGATCTGAGTAAGCAGTGGTCCTCGTGTCATTGTCAGTCACTGATATGGCTACTGATATACAGGGCAAGATAGCTGAGGGTGGCCCTGACAGCTATGGTATAAATTTTACTCCATCTTAAAAACAGGCAAAAGGAAAGATCATCCTACTGCTCCTGGACATTGTTGTGCCAGCAGAAAATGACTAGTATTCCAGGAGCCTTCTTAGGGCCTTAAGGAGAGTTATTCTGAAGCCCAAATGAGACAAACGAAGGGTGGCAGGCCAGGAAGATCCAAAGAACCTGAGTATTCGCTGAACTGCTAACCTAGTCACAAAACTAACCCTGGAGTTAAATTACTTCTCAACTTCTTAGATGAAAGAACAAAATCTTTTGGCCAGTTGATCTGGTGTTTTTTCTTTTACTTGCAGAAAAGTATCCTTCCAAAGTATGTTTTCAACATTTCTAATCACTTAGGGTGGCCTTGACATGTATAGTGTTCCTGTTGGGAGCCAGTGTAACATTTGGGCTCATGGGCTAGAGAATATAAGGCCTTCACCTAAATCAGAATGTGTTCTAAGGGACATATCAGTAAAAATGTTGCTGCGTAGAATATCTGAGATTTTCCTGCCTATGTTCTCATCTAGAACTTTAATGGTATTACAGCTTATGTTTAAATCTTTTATCCACCTTGAATTTATTTTTTGTGTATGGTGTAAGTTGGTGCTCAAGTTTCATTTTCTTGCATGTAGCTGTCCAGTTCTCCCAACACCACTTGTTGAAGAGGCTATTTTTACTCCATTTTATGTTGCTGCCCCCTTTGTCAAATATTAATTGACTGTAGAGACTTGGGAGAATGGCCCTCATAAACAAAGCAACAAACAACAAGTGTTGGAGAGGTTGTGGAGAAAAGGGGACCCTAGTGCACTGTTGGTGGGAGTGCAGACTGGTACAACCACTATGGAAAGCAGTATGGAATTTTCTAAGAAAACTAAAAATGGATCTACCTTTTGACCCAGCAATTCCACTGCTAGGACTATATTCTAAGAACCCTGAAACACCAATCCAAAGGAACCTATGGACCCTTATGTTTATAGCAGCACAATTTACAATAGCCAAGTGTTGGAAGCAACCTAGATGCCCATCAGTAAATGAATGGATCAAAAAACTGTGGTACATTTACACAATTGAATTCTATGCAGCAGAAAGAAGGAAGGAGCTCCTACCCTTTGCAACAGCATGGATGGAACTTGAAAGCATCATGCTAAGTGAAATAAGCCAGGCAGTGAAAGACAAATACCATATGATCTCATCTTTAACAGGAATCTAATCAACAAAACAAACAAACAAGCATAATATAACCAAAGACACTGAAACTGGGAACAGGCTGACAGTGACCAGAGGGGAGAGGGGAGAGAATTTCAGGGGAAAAGAGGAAGGGTTTAAAGGAACAAGTATAAAGGACACATGGACAAAAACTATGGGGGGCGGAAATGGGAGGGAGGTGGGGAGGGCTGGGGTGGTGGGTTGGGGTGGAAGTAAAAGACAGAAAACTGTACAAGATCAACAATTAAAATAAAAATTGGGAAAAAAAAAAAAAAAAAGAACATGCTCTTAGACGTTGAACTCACTAGCCCAAGCATCTAAGATGGGTTGGAAAATTGCTTCTGCGATGGACCAGTAGGTAAGAGTCATATAGTTTCTGTTGCAACTACTCAACTCTGCTGTTGTAGTGTGAAAGCAGCCATTGGTGACACGTAGCAAATGAGCACTGTGATCCAATAAACTTTGTTTACAAAAAGCAGACAGTGGGCCACATTTGGGCTGGGAGCCATACTTTGTTGACCTCTGGCCTAAAATACATTCTCAACCAACCATGGATAATCGAGGCTGATGGGGCACAGAGCGGTGAACTATGAGACCACTTGCCTGATTCCTGTTTTCACTCCTGGCGTTGTGTGTGCTGTGAGATGGCTCAAGAGCCATCTGCAGCAAGATGATGGAGAGGCCAGACGTCAAGAGAGAGAAAATTGAGGAACAAGAGCTTTATATAATTGACTGTCTACTTAATCAGTTATTGGATAATTGATGGTTGGCTCTATTTTCTGAAACCATTTGTCCCGTGAATTTGATTCTACCGAATGAATAAAAAAGTACTTCTGGAGTGGTTTTCCTCCAGTCCATCTGCGTTAGCACAAAGCTCTTTGACCAACGGAAGCCAACATGGTTAGCTTTCAGCATTTGCACAAAGGCAGGTGCATCCGGGTATTCTGTGCAGAAACGCTGCTCTCATTAGGGAAACAGGAAAGACTTTGTTTGAGAATGTGCCAGTCTGTCACACTTAGCCAGTGTACGATTTGAGGTTATAATGAACTCTGTCAAACATTATGGGATAATGGAAATCAGGTAAAAGACTGATCTAGAAAAGTACCAATGATGAGTGTCTGTGGAGAAAAGAAAAGAGGCAAAGCAGAATGAAAATTAGAGCATCCTGGCTAAGATGGAATAGTGATGAATACTATAAAATGATGTAATTAAAAAATGTTTACAAAGTCTGGATCTCCCATTTTTCCTGTTCCTTTAAATGCAGCACTACCGCTGACAGGAGGTGGATGATTCGATGGGTCCTCCCCTGTGACTGTCGCACAGGATCAGTGAAGGTTAGACATTGTGCTTTGAAGCAACAGTTCCTTGCACACCATTTAGGAGTGTATGTTGCTCACACTAGTACATGCTACTGTGAAACATTGATGCCCAGTGCCTTAGTGAATTCTGATTGACGCAAACACGTACAGAAAGAAACTAGAACAGAAGAACTCTCCCTGCCCCTGAAGAAGCACCTCAGGAAAAGCATTACCTCAGCTTCATTTCTAATTAGGTCCTCCCTGCCTCTTTGGGGAATGAGTGAACACAGCCAGGTCGAGACATGAGTTCTTCTAACTCTTCTGTATGGCTCTCCCCATAGCCTGATTGCCACTTTACAATTAATTGAAAATCCTATGCTTTTAAGTTGCTGCCAGGTGACTTAGCAGGAATAAACACACAGGTGCCTCAGGAAGTGCAACTCTAATGTCTGGTAATTCTGAAATGACTTCCCTCCTGAGTGTGCTCCCCGCAGTGTGGCTCCTAACGAGGCAGCTTCTCTGCTGCAAACTGGTCCACTTGCAAGTTCTAAAGAGATATAAAAAGAGTTATCCTTCTAGCTTTATTGGTGGAAAATATAGGCAGTTTAATGAGAAATACCATCTTGACTTTTGATCCTTTGGTTACTAAACTGTTTTGCAAAGGAACATGGGGAGCTAAGAGTGTCAGATCACCCCCTGTTTTTAGGCCTTGAGCCTCTTTTGGTCCTGGTTCTTGCCACCAGTTCGCTCCATCGCCTCCCTCAAGGACCCTTCTCTGCATTTCTTCCCTTTTCCAGACTGTGCCATCTCCTTTCTCATCTCCTTATTTCTTACATGCTTGGCAAAGTCTTACTCATTCTTCAAAACCCAGTTACAGTATTTTTCCTCTTTGAAGGTCCCAGCTTTCTCAGGAAGTTAGTCTCTCGCTGTGCCTCCCTGTGTTTACTTAGAACACATCAAGTGTATGGAAACTAACTGACCCAGTTAAGTGTCATTCTTTCTCCTTTCACCATGAGCTCCTGAAGGTGAGAGTCTGTATCTTTCTCTTTTATGTCTGGCATATAGTAGATAATTAATAAATACCTGAATACGAGTTAGACAACTGAAAAGCTAGATGTCATCTTAAAACATTGTTGATGATGTCCTGATCTACAAGAACAGGTTGGAACAAATCAAACTACTACTACTACTACTACTACCACTACTACTACTACTACTACGACGACGACGACGACGACGACGACGACGACGACGACGACGACTTCTTCTTTTTCTTCTTCTTCTTCTTCTTCCTCCCCCTCCTCCTCCTCCTCCTCCTCCTCCTGGGGGGCAGAGAAGCTGATAGAACACAATACCTATATGCAAGCTAATAAGCTTCCAGTCTTATTAAAAGCCAAAAAAATAATTTTACATCCTGACTTCCTATGAGACTGAGGCCCACCACAGACAGCACATCTGATTCCTTGAATGGTTTTGTCATCCCTTCCCTCCCCTGCCTATTTGCATTATGTTACCAAGTGAAGTTCCAGAGTGTGGTCAGCCTACCCATTTTTTTGTATCCCTCCAGATATAATAAGCTTTCTTTTTTTTTCTGAAACACAGTCGAATATTTTATTTATTTATTTATTTACAATTCATCTTTTACTGTGTTGTATCTACTTATCTCACTCATAAAGTTTTTTTAAAAATTTTTATTTTAATTGTTGATCTTGCATAGTTTTCTGTCTTCTACTCCCACCCCAGCCCACTACCCCAGCCCTCCCCACCTCTCTCCCATTTCCACCCCCCATAGTTTTTGTCCATGTGTCCTTTATACTTGTTGCTCTAAACCTTTCCCCTTTTCCCCTGAAATTCCCTCCCCTTTTCCCCTGAAATTCCCTCCCCTCTCCCCTCTGGTGACTTTCAGCCTGTTCTCAATTTCGGTGTCTTTGGTTATATTATACTTGTTTGTTTGTTTGTTGATCAGGTTCCTGTTAAAGGTGAGATCATATGATATTTGTCTTTCACTGCCTGGCTTATTTCGCTTAGCATGATGCTCTCCAGTTCCATCCATGCTGTTGTGAAGGGTAGGAGCTCCTTCCTTCTTTCTGCTGCATAGAATTCCATTGTGTAAATGTACCATAGCTTTTTTGATCCATTCATTTACCGATGGGCACTTAGGTTGCTTCCGCACTTGGCTATTGTAAATTGTGCTGCTATGAACATGGGGGTGCACAGGTTCTTTTGGATTGGTGTTTCAGGGTTCTTAGGATGTAATCCAAGCAGTGGAATTGCTGGGTCAAAAGGTAGATCCATTTTTAGTTTTCTTAGAAAATTCCATACTGCTTTCCACAGTGGTTGTACCAGTCTGCACTCCCACCAACAGTGCACTAGGGTCCCCTTTTCTCTACCACCTCTCCAACACTTGTTGTTTGTTGCTTTGTGTATGATGGCCTTTCTGACTGGTGTCAAGTAGTATCTCATTGTGGTTTTAATTTGCATCTCTCTGATAGCTAGCGATATCGAGCATCTTTTCATGTGTCTCTGGATCCTCTGCATGTCCTCCTTGGAGAAGTGTCTGCCCAAGTCCTTTGCCCATTTTTTAATTGAGCCTACCCATTTTTATATGGCTGTTTATCTCAGGGCAACTTGGCTGGGCAGAGGAGAGCGTGGGGGAGTGGCTTCTCTAGAGAGAAATTGAAGTGCAGAGGAACCAACTACCTAGAGGACAGGGAAACACTGAGATACAAACTAAGCAGGGTAGTTTTGGGGGAACCATCATACCTGTGTGCAAGGTGCAGGATGTGCTTACCACGGGGGCTCGGGTCAGTTTTGCACACGGGAGGGTGAAAGCAGTCATTCATCGGTGTGCATTTTCAACTGTGGCATTTCAGCACGGCCCTCTTCTCCACCATTCACATCTGTCTTCAAGACAAAAGGCAAAAATCTATTTCCTGCCCCTCTTCAGTAGTTACCAAAATACAAATGTATTGTGTTCCAACAATTCATTTGTAAATCTATTGCCTGGAATTTGGAGTCTTTTTTCTATAGAAATAATATTATAAAAGCTGATTAGATTTCTAGTGGGTCAACTAATCTTCATTAGTCCATGGTGTATCTAAGGTAAAGGATCAATAGAACCTTTTCAACTATACTTAATCAATCTTTACACTATGATTCCTACAGAAATGTCTATTTGGTAACTCAAATATGGATGCCCATTCTCCTCTCCCTTTTTTGCCTGGCTGAGGAGGCTTCTCAGTCCTTAGTATTCACAGGCAATGCTTTGAGGATTACCAGCCTGTGTATCATTTGGTTTCTCACTTTTTAAACAAGTTAGACTTCAATGCTGAGTGTCTGTATGCTGGGACTGGGAAGACTAGCTTATGATAGGCAGAGACAGATGTAAACAGTGCCTGCTCCCCTTGTCAGTTTTCTTCTGCATGTAGATTCTCGTCATTTCATTGGTACTTTTCATTCTACTGCATATCTCCATAGTTACCTCCTGCCCATGGGCAGGGAGGGTTGTTTTTTGGTATTCCAAGTCTGGCTTTTCCTCTTGGGGTTTCATCACATAGTTTTTTTATTATTATTATTTTGGATTACAGAGAAAAAAATGATTATTAAATTTTTTGAGAATAATTTGAATATGGCTTTATCATAGTTGATGATGTTTTATTTAAGGACACATTTAGGGCTCTTTATAAAGAAAAGCAGATAATTCTACAAAAAAAATTTCAAGTATAGGAACAGAGATAGGGAAGTGGCTTTAAGATATTTGTGATCTACTTGTGTACAGGGTCTGGCAGAAGTAACACCTGCTTGAGTGTGGTTGGTAAGGTAATAATATGTGTGTAATGATTTATAGTTTTAATTTGAACATTTTACCTAAAATGTCATATGTGTGCTTGAGTGTGATAGTGTTATGTTACAGAATTACATGCTTATGATTTTGTAACAAAAGATTTTGTAATAAAAAGGGGTGTTGTTTGTACTGGACCCTGTACTTACCTGGTTATAGATATGCATTTCTACTCGCTAAGGTGTTTCTAACTGACAGCTCTAAAATGCAGACATATGGTTCAGCTTTAAAGTGACATTATGTAGTTCAGGAAACCTCTACCCTCAGTGTCAACTTTAAGCTTAAAACTAGCTTTCTCATTGTGGTTTTAATTTGCATCTCTCTGATGGCTAGTGATGCTCAGAGAGATGCAAATTAAACCTATAATGAGATACCACCTCACACTGGTCAGAATGGCCAACATAAACAAAGCAACAAACAAGTGTTGGAGAGGATGTGGAGAAAAGGAGACCCTAGTGCACTGTTGGTGGGAATGCAGACTGGCGCAGCCACTGTGGAAAATAGTATGGAATTCCCTCAGAAAACTAAAAATGGAACTGTCTTTGGACCCAGCAATTCCACTGCTGGGATTATATCCTAAAAGCCCTGAAACACCAATCCAAAAGAACCTATGCACCCCAATGTTCATAGCAGCACAGTTTACAATAGCCAAGTGCTGGAAGCAACCTAAGCGTCCATCAGCAAATGAGTGGATCAAAAAACTATGGTACATTTACACAATTGAATTCTATGCAGCAGAAAGAAAGAAGGTGCTCCTACCCTTTGTGACAGACTGGATGGAACTGGAGAGCATTATGCTAAGTGAAATAAGCCAAGTGGTGAGGGACAAATACCATATGATCTCACCTTTGACAGGAACCTAATCAACAAAAGAAAAAAAGCAAACAAAGTATAACCAGAGACACTGAAATTAAGAAATATTTAACAATGGCCAGAGGGGATAGGGGAGGGGATAGTGGGGAGAAAGGTTTTCAGAAGCTACTGTAAAGGACATAGGGACAAAACCAAGGAGCGGGGGTGTGGAAGCAAGGGAGGGAGGTGGGTTTGGCTGGGGTGAGGAGAAAATGCAGATAACTGTAATTGAACAACAATAAAGTAATTTTAAAAAACTAGCTTTTTCATGACATTTGTCATTCTGCCTCTGAATCCCTTTCTCCACCCCCCTTTCCCTCATTCAGATTATGCAATCAGGAGACAGGGACTTCTAAAAGAGTCTACCTGGTGGTTCTGAAATTTTATTTGGCTCGTGACCTAGCTTGGCCATCGATGTCATACTCCCTGTCATCCTTTTCTTGTAACTCAAATGGATGATGACAGCAGAGAAGGGGGATGATGCAAGTGCTTCTGACCTCAGACCAACACTTGCATTAACCCAAAGCAATCACAACACCTTCTAGAAATTAAAAATAAATGTATTAAGAAGTTTGGGGACATTTGCCCTGAATGGTGCTGATTGATACAATCACTGGTGACAACAATCACCTGAGTGAGATTGCTTCTGTTTGGATCATTAATTGTGCTGGTGTTTTCAAACTAATTGTGAGGCTAAAAAACATGGCCAAGAAGTTTATTAGAATGCTTGGATGCAGACATTCATTATTACTTTGGAATTAGGGAAAGGCAAGTCCATGGTCGACCTAAACTCAGGGGAGGCAGAAAATTACATAGATGGTTGCATTGTCTACTGCAGAGAACACACCAGAACTGTCTCCAAGTGTTAATGTCAAGCCAGAAGCAGCCTTGGGGGAAGGCAGGGACTGCTGAGAGGTGTGGGCACTGGTGCTCTTTGCACATAAAAAGGCTTTGAGAACGTCTCCGTGGGATTCGCTGACTTTGGTTGCATATTCCCCACTGCTTTCTCTAATGTGCTTTCACTAAAATCCCAACAACTCTCATGTCAACTCATGAATTTAAAAAAGGAAAAAACGCGTAATGCGTTTAAGAGCCTCCATTGTATTCTGGCCCCGACCCTTTCCTCATCTGGTTGGTCAGTGTTTTTAAGTGTCTCCAAGGATCAGACTTGCGTCTATGTTTCTCCCACTTCTAAGGGTCCTTGGGATTCCAGGTCAATGCCACAGGTAAACCTTAGGAAGTGTATATGTGTCAGAGATTTAGATGGAGAAATCATTAGGAATCGGAACTTGAAATCACAGGAATGCGAGAGACAATCGCTTCCACGTAGGAAATCCCGTTCCTGTGCCCCTAGAAACCTTATCTCTGGAGCAGGTTTGAGAGCCATGGTCTGGACAGGCTGGTTGCAAATTTTTTTTTTTTTGGTTCAATGTTTTCATTTGCTTCCCTCCCAGGCCACCCCCCCACCCCCGCCCCGCCCCGCGCAGCCCAGCGCTTGCGCACACTCTCCCTCTCCCCTCCCCCTCTCCTCCCCCCTCCCTCCCTCCCTCCCTCCCTCCCTCTCTCGGTGGAGGTGAATCAAGTGAGGAAAAGGGTGGGAAGCTGGTGAGTAGGCAATTACAAAGTAATTGTTGTCAAGAGGAATCTGGGCAAGGACTGATAGATGATTCCTGTTTTTCCTACCTTTGCCCAGACCTTCTTCATACTATGGCCTTTGAATAATGTAATTTAAAAAAAAAAAATAAATGATTCTAATTTCCTAAACCATTTGTCGTTCTAGCCATCTGGAGAATATTGTTACAAAGAATTGCCCTACGACAAACTGGCTTACTTTTATCTTCAGGAGCAGGTATTAGCAAGGCTTGTTTAGAGTGTCCCGTTCATCTGGGCCCCAGAATGATTTCTTGCTCCAACCCCAGGTCTACCTAAGAGGGTGCCAAAGTCTGGGTAAGACCAGCCTCCTCTCTGAGGCAGGCTGGTGACACTGCATAATGGATTGCTTTATATTCAGGGAAGAATTGCTACCAATTATGAAACACAAGATGCTGAATTGGGTAATTAACAGCTATTTTTAAATCCGTATTCCATATGAAGTTCTAATCCAGAAGCTGGCAGGAAAGAGTAAAGGAGAACTGGAAAACAAAATGCTAAATGCTATGTGCCATCCTGGATTGGGTCCTGGCACGGAGAGAGAATATGAGTGGAAAAACTGGTGAGATCTGAATAAAGCTTGGGGTTTAGGTGATAGTGATGTTAATTTCTTATTTTGAAGAATGTGTCGCTGTTATGTAAGATATTAACGTTAGGGGAAGCTGTGTGAATGGGATATGAGCACTTTGTAATATCTTCACAACTTTTCTGCATGTTTAAAATTATTGCCAAGTAAGTAGTCTATTTAAAAATAAAATAAAAAGGAGGATACTCACAGTAACCTTACTTTACTAAACTCAGTTCCTGTTTGATGTTGAAAGAGTATCTGGAGTTATAACTTTATGGAATTTTTTATTTAATGTGATATTTTGCATATTTCCAACTAGGTTTTTTTTTTTTTTTTTTTTAATGGCTTGCTTATTTGAACTGACGCAGATAGGCTAGTGAGTATGTGATTTGTTCTGACCTTTTAAAATACAGTCTGCATCAAAGACCAAGTACATATTAAATGATAAATGAGAAGCTCAGAATACCCTCTCTCTGGCCTCTTCAAATTGGAACTTAAGGACCTTCAGCAAGATTTAATAGCCAAAGGATAATTCCACCCTACTGGGAAAAGATGGTATTACTGAGCAATCAAAGATAAGATTACAGGATTATAAGAAAGATCCAGAATATTTCAGCTGGTCTCCTCATTAAAAGAAAGTACTCAAACTTGTCATAGAAGGACAGTGTTTTATGCCTACAGAGGTTAACTTACCAGTGGAGCTACTTTGCCATGAGAGGAATGCTAACAGTGGGGAGAATAAGAGGGAAAAATAGATCTTCATGTGGTCTCTGCACCCTGTACTGGAGAAATTACAATTGACCCAACTCCAGCCCAGTCTAACCAGCTGGCAAAGTAAATGAGCCTGAGTAGGTATTGACATCTAGAAGAGACCCTTTCTTTAGAAACTTCCGTAGAACACAAAGCAGTAATGAAGATCTAATAGAAGGCTAGCCATCCCCGCCCCGCACCCCGCCCCACCCCAAACAGACTTTCCCTTAAGTAAAAGGAGGAAGAGTGCAAGGAAACAACTCCTGCAGTAGGTTTGGGAATCCTTTAGATAGATATGGTGGAATCGCCTAGAGCGCTTGATCCTACGGGAAGAATTTTCTTTCTTTCTTTTTTTTTTTAATTTTTTTTTAATCAGTATTTTTTAATTGTTGATATTGTACAGTTTTCTGTCTTTTACCCCGCCCCAGCCCACCACCCCAGCCCTCCCCACCTTCCTCGCATTTCCACCCCCCATAGTTTTTGTCCATGAGTCCTTTATACTTTCTGATGCAGCAACTCTCAGGTTTGGCCCCAGGAATTTGTATTTCCAGGAAGTTCTCCAGTGATTCTGACCCTGAAGAGCTGGGTACCAAAATCTGAAGATCTAGATTGTTTCATTTCTTACTCTTGATGGTGAACCCAGTTTGAGATTTTTTCCTTTTTAAAACCATCCATTAATTTTTTATCCTTTAGTTCTGATTCTTTATTCCCTCCCGCCCTTCCCCCCAGTGCTGTGATGATAAAGACAGCCATGGGAATGGGAGTAAATAGTGTCTGTTTCTGCTTATTTCTCTGTAGACAGTTGAGGTCTGAAGGTGGCATTTGGACAGTAAAGACATAAAGCCACAGCCGTTTGAAGGTTTGGTCAGAAGGCATGCCACATCCAGCGGCCTGGGCAGTTTCCCATCATGACTTGTCAGTTCAGGGTGTTGCTGGCCTGGCCGCTTGTTTGGGAGTCTGCATAGGTACAGAAATTGACCGCAGGGGAACCTGTTGGACAGCAAACACAGGTCACTGAGGTGGGTCATGCTGGTGGCTCTGCTTCAGAGACACATCCCTGAGATCCGCCTTATCTTTTGCTGGGTTTCTTTCCAAAGAGCTGAAAGGGAATCTCATCTGTCAATGCATGAACTCTCTCTTTTTAACTGTCAACCTCCAAAATGATGGGAATAGAGATTTGCTCATTTTTTTCTTTTTAAAATATTTTAATATACTTTTCAAACTTTGTTTTTTTTTCCTAAATAAAAAAGAACACATAGTAAATATGGAATGTTTAGACCATTTATATAGGACAAAGAAAAAGATTATGTAAATGTACACATAATCTTTTAAATTAGAGCTATGCCTTTCTAGTTTTTGTTTTTACTCTTCTTTCCTCCCATCCCATATGTACACATTAATAAATAAAGTCCATGCATACATATGCAATTTTTTTTTTTTTTTTTTGCATGTGGTCCATGCCAGTTGTTGCCTCTAGATGCTTTGCATCTCATTCAGCATAAAAGCCAATGTGACCTACCAGGTCCTGTAGGATTGGCACCATGCCTCCCGCTGCCTCCCTGACCTGCTGCTCAGGTCCTCTTGCTAATCTGTGAATATGTCGGTCAGCCTCAGGCTCGAGGTGTTTCTAATTGCTGTCCCTTATACTTAAAGTGCTCCTCCTCCAGAATGCTGCAGCACCGGTTCTTCAAGCCTTTATTCCAAAGTCCCTTCTACAAGGAGGGTTTTGGGATCACTTTAAAATTTCACACACTTTCCTCCCCAAAGCTTCATTTTCCCCTTTTATTTTTTTTCCTTCTTAGCAATTATGATAAATATATCTTTCACATATCTTAAGTATTATCAGCTTCTTCAAGTAGGACATAAACTCTGTGACAGGGGTTGTCACCTGGGCTGTTCCTTGCATTGTCCCCAGTGCACAGTTGACACTCCACAGATACCTGTTTGAAAGTATCAAATGAATGAACTTAGCATCAGGAATCGTATTCCCTGTCCATTAATATTGTCTACCATGATTTTAGTAGCTCTGTTTTCACTTAACAACTATGTTTTTTTATTACACCAATATATAAAAATATCACATTTTATTAGACATATTTTAATAGCTAATGCACCACAGTTTGTTCAAGTATTATCCTGTTATTTTCAGTATGTATTTATTTTGCTCAGGTGATATAATCAACCTGAGCAAATAACTGTGTATGTATTTACTCAAATCTCTGATATTTTCTATAGGATACATTTTTAGAAATAAAATTTCTGGGTCAATAAGGATGTATCTGTAAGGTTTTTGATATACATTCTCAAATCGCTCTCCAGAAGGGCTATATTTTTCTCACAGCAATGACTTGGGATGCTCATTTCTCTTCACCTTTGATCATACTAGATATTTTTCCAAAAGTTTCCAATTTTATGAGTAAAAAACAATAAAATTTTATTTTTGGATTACTGTAAGATAGATACTTTCATATTTTTATTAAACATGTCTATTTTTTCTATATGTTTTTAGTTTATAGTCTGTACTAAAATTGGGGGGGGTGATTAGCTTCCTTTTAGCATTTTGCAAATGCTCTTTATATAGGTAAGCATTTAAAAATATGGTTAATATTCTTTGCCATTTGCTTTTAAATGTTGTTATGGTATTTCTTGAAACAGAATATAGGGTTTATGGAATGGGATATACATATATATTCTGTATTGAATTGCTTTTTAATATTATGCTTAAAAAGTTTAACCCATCCTAAGGTTATATAAGTATTTCTATGTTCTAGTTATTTTATGGCTTTATTATTTTCCCCAAAGTTTTATTTAGTCTTCCAATTCCACTTATTAAATAATGTCATTTTCCTCATCGACTTGGAATTTTCATTTATTACATACTAATTTGAAGGTATTATTTGACTGTTTCTGCTCTTGTTTTGTTTTATTAACTTGCACCTTTCTGTAGCAGAAACCCACTTTAAAAATTAGAGTTTTATAATATTTTCTCAAATTAGGCTAAATCCCTTCTCATTTTTTATTTTCAAAATTATCTCAGCTATTTACTATGTGTACTTTTCTTGCAAAGAATATTTAGAAGCTCCCCTGCCCCAGCTTCCAGTGATTAAATTTGCATCAAGTTTGTAAATAAATTTGAGAAGCAATGACTTGTCTTGGTGTTTGATTGGGTAATTCTCTATCCCTTTATTAGCACTATTATTAGATGTGGCTTGAGGTGCCCAGCTCCTGACCAGTTCCCAGTTCCTGCAAGTTCGTCAGTTTTACAGCAAAGCTCTGTTTCTCTGGTGGCATCTTTTCCTACCCTTGCTGCCTGGTTTTCCAACATTAGAAGTCAATGCCTGGCATTAAAGCTGTGATTCCCAGGGTGCTGAGCCACTGCAGCTTTTCCTGTCTCTGCACCTGTAGCCCTTTGTTTTTGCTCATGAGATGGGAAGCTGCATTCACCAGCGTACAGTGTATCAATTGCATTCCCCTGCCCAGATGACAAGTAGGAATGAATGTCACAGAATGGATACAGAAAAATGGCAAGCAATTGGTGTTTTATCAGTTCCTAAACCATATGATAAAGGGTAGCTGTTCAGTTTTTTTTTTTTTTTTTTGTACATGTCTGGTCTGGGGGAAGGGTGGTGTGACATAGACAGTGTCTTTTTATGTTATTGCATTTTATTTCAAGGGCCTCTCTTTTATGAGAAATAGTCCCAGGTAAGTATATAATAAAAACAATAGCCTATTCTCAGTATTGTTCTTGCTCTAGGTAAGGCACCATTCTAAGTACTTTCCACGTATAAATTTATTTAATTCTCACTACTACACTATAAGGGAAATTCTATTATTATTCTACTTTAAGGGCTTACCTCAATTGAGTTCCTTCCCCTTTATAGCAGATAGAAATTCACTTTAACTTCCAGCATTGGGTGGTCTATCAAATTAATTTTTAGTGTGCTTTTCATCTTTTTCGGTCTTCATTAATATTTTACAGACACTTAGGGCTCCCAGCCAGGGGTATTTTAAATAGGAATTAATCTTTTTTAAAACCTTTTATTAGAAAATAAAACACAGGTACAAATTCTTTTTAAAAAGTAGACATGTCACTGAATGAATTCCAAGGCAAAGACTCCTGCATCCGACCCGGGTTGGAAGGTAGATCTTTGCAAGTCATGTCAGGAACTCCATCATTTGCTCCATCCCTGCCCTGACCCTCTTTGTTTCTCCAGAAGTAACCACTATCCTGCCTTTTCCGGAACCATTTTATTCAGGTTTTGTAAAGTTTTATGACAAAGTGTGCCTCCCCAATGACCATAGTTTAGCCTTGCTCAATTTTTAAAAAACAATGTATTTTTTTTCCATCTATTTGAATCTGCAGATTTCTTTTTTTGTTTGTAACATACCAGTATAAGAACTTGGGGCCATTTGACCTATAGAGTTTTCTAAAGTGTAGGTTTTGCTGGTTGTGTATTTTTGGTCTCATTCAATACTTTTCTCTGTTCTTTCTATTCCTTGCCAATTGGCAGATGGATCCAGAGACTTGATAGGATTTGGGATTGATGCATTTGGCCAGACCGTAAATGGTGCTCAGTTATTTTATCCAAAGGCACGTGATGTCTGAGGGTCTCTCTTTTTGTAATGTTAGCAGCCACTGATGCTCAACGCCTCAGACCAGTAATTCATCAGAGGTTAAAATATTTATTTTCTATTGATTAATTGAAATAATTTTGAGCAAGCATTGTTCCTCAGTTCCTATTTGGTATTCTGTGCTGCAGTTCTTTTAGAAAAGGCCAAAAAATTCCTTCATTCTTTCCTTTTATTTAGCAATTTGTTTCAATTAAGAAATTGGTTTATTATTAACTCTGCAAATGTGACCAACTAGGCTTTTAAGAAATGCTCTTGTGAATGAATGAATTTAATGTATTTGATGGGATTTGGTCAATCGCAATTACTACCCCTTTTGAAGTTCAACACGCCTCATCTTTTTTCGGTGGAAGCCTCTCCAAGTTTGTCTCTGAGTCTTTGTGTCCTGACCATGGAGTCTTTGACAGCTTTCTCATTTTCTAGTATGGCAAGATGTTCCTGCCTTATATCCTTCTGGAATCAGCCTTCCCCCGCCCCTCCCACAGGAGATTGTTTCCTTTAGTGGGAATGCTATTTCAAGATTGTTAAGGTTTCTGAGTGCTAGTTTTATTGAGTTTGTAATTGTTTTTAGTTCTCTTCAGTGGATAGAACTAAGAAATATAGGTTTATATATTACCCCAGAAGCGAATACTGATTTTCTTCAATTCAATCAAGATAACAGAGTTCTGTATTTACTTTCCTGTATTCTTCTGTTTAAACTTTTTTCACACTGAGTATCTTAATTCTCAAAGACACAGGAAATGACAAAATTAGAGTATTCCATAAATACTCATTTATTTATGGAATATTACACATATAAACATCCTGCCAATAACAATGATAATACTATACCACTAATACATTAACTAATAAATAAAATATGTTCTACAACACATGTTCTTCCAATTCTGAGCATACAGCCATTATGTACTATACTTTCTCCCTATTAACCTCCAATTACTTTAATTCTGTGAGTTATTGTATATGTCATGTTACCACTTATATAATGTCTCTTTAGTCATTTTGGTTATTTGAGTCTTACATTCCAGCAGATAACAAGAGGAGAGGTTCATGAGAGCAAAGTTAATTCTTTGCCTGAATTCTTGCCTCTGTCACTTTGGGCCCTTTTATATTTGTGTCACTTTTGCTGGATATAAAATGTCAGATTCATTTTTTTTCTTGAGAATGTAAAATATGGTACTCCATCTGTGTTTGGAGTAAAACATTGGAGTTGAAAAGTCTGGTGATGATTTAATTTTGTTTCCCTTATAAATAAATCATTTTCTTAAAGGTTCAGATACTTTTTAAAAATGTTACTCTGAAGTCCAGTAATTCTACTAAAAATATTTTGGTGTAATTTGTTTTGCATCAACGTTCAGAGTTTTCTCTTTCAATATATACTTTCTTTAATTTTAATTTTAGGAAATACCAGTGTATTTACATTTTTCTCACTCTTTGACTTTCTGCTTTAAGGCCCCTTGTTATTCATAGATTACATCATCTTTGTCTTTCTTCTATTTGTCACTTACTATTGAATCTCTTTGTATCTCTTTACTTCTTTAGGAGTTTTAAATGTTTTTCTTTTACTTCCCATTTCTCTTAGAGAATTATTCATTACATATATTTATCTTCTCTTCTAGCTTAGTCTTCACTTCTGAAGTGACTTATTCCTTATTTCTAGTAGTTATTTTTGTAGTTTTCACAACTAATTTGTGAATTTTCTCACTGTCATGTTGTTTTTTACATATTTTGTATCGTGTTCTTAAAGTTCCTTAGTTTGCTTTGAAGTAGGTTACTGTTTTGATCTGTTTTGAAAGCATTTATTTCTAGTGTGTGTCCATTGTCTATAAGAATTTTATTTTGTTGCTTTTAAACAACTCTTTATAGCATCTGGCTTTGACATTTTTCTCTTGCTCATTATAATGTAGTTGTCTCAAACTTTTAGAAGGAGGTATTTTCAAAGTTGCTTTTCTAACTTAACAGATTTCCTTTCTTTTAAATTTTTGCCATGCACATGTACAAGTATACTGTTTAAAAATATTTGTAATGGCTTGTTTACTGAAGTTTATTGGCTCTTTTTCCCTTCCTGATGTTTGTCTGAAATTCTGTCTTCTATGTCTCCATTATCCTTGTTCTGATCAATTTTGATTCTATCCTCAGCTGTTTCTCTTTAATATGGAAACTTCTTTCCTGTTTCCTGGAAGGAAGTTATAGTGGGTCATATTGAAAACTGTAATTGCCCCTCAGACCTTACGTAGGCCCCTTGTACTCATCTGCTGTGAGGATGGGACAAGCCCTCATCTTGGGATAAAACAAGCCACCTTAATTTCAATTGCTGTTCTTACAAGGATCTGCCACACTTTTCATGAGTACTTCTTGATAATTGTGGGTTCTGTGGCTCCGAGGTCCAACAGAGGCCCTGTTGTTTGCCTTTACTTCCTTGAACAGATGCAGATGCCATGCAGGTCTTATCACTCTCACTGGTTTACTTTTATTCACTTTCGTTTCAAGGTTCATGGAAATACCTTGTCACCTAGTTTTGTTATAAATGCTACGTGTGGGGTTTTTGGCTGGCTATCTAGTTCTGCTTTTATTTAGGGATTTAGAGAAATTTACAAACTATATCACTACTACCAACATATTCTCAGAGTTATCATTTTATTTTTTATGTATATATATTTTTAACCAATCAGCACAAATATTTATTAAATGGCCTTTAGCAGGTCCTCCTATAGACACTGAGGATATAGCTATAAATAAAGCAGAATTCTTGCCCTCAAGAAGCATATGTGATGATGGTGGAAGATAGACATTAAACATGTACACTTATAAATAAGAGAGAAAATGTCAGGTACAAGAAAGCTCTATAAAGAAAATAAAATAAGGTAATATGCATTCATTCTTCAGTTAACTTATACATAAATAAATGTTGCATAGTACTTTCCAGATTACAAAGCAGTTTTAGTTTATTGCGTTCTGTTATCCTGACTTTTATCTCATAAATAGATGGCCAGTACAAATTTTATTTCTCAAATAAAAGGGAAGAAATTCAATAAAGATAAGTGATATCCTGTACATTTAAAGCCAGGGCTTACACCAGCATCTTTTGGCTTCAAATCTGCTTCTCTTTAATTTAACATTCTGTGTTCTCTAATACCACATCACACTAAACACTGTGTTGGGGGCCGAGAATGATACATTTTTAGCTCAAGGAGCTAATATTTTATTAACTGTAATAAGATATATGCTAAATGATGTTGTGTGTAGGGAGAGGCCTAAGTGAAGTTCCGTGGGTGTGAAGGATTCAGAATGAGATCTCTGTGGTGGGGAGTGTTGGGGGCGACTTGCTGGGGGTGATGGCATTTGAGTGACCCTTGCAAATAGAAAGACTGAGGAAATTCTAGTTGGAAGGAGCCATGTAAACAAAGACATATAGGAATATACTCCATATAGTTGGAGAATAGGGAAAATTCATTCATCAAATCAGTTTTTCATTTATATACTCATTCAAGAATCTTTTAAGCTACTAGGTGACTTGAAGCACTGTGCTAGGGCAGAGATAGACACATGGATATGAAAGGAGCCTTGCCTAGTTGGGGGAGACTACTGCTTTCCAACACGATACAGATACGATACCTACAGACTGAATTTTCGTTCAACTGCAGCATTGGACAAGGGCAAGCAGCCAGGACAGGGGGGTCAGAGAAATTTAGAGCAGAGAAATCAAGGTAAGGTGTTCCTGACCTTGAAAGAATCAGTTTTCTTAGAGCATATTATGTATGAACAGCAGTGGTGGGGGAAAAGGCCAGAAAAGTGTGTTGAGAGATCTTAGCAGACTTTAACTGTCATGGTAAGGAATTTATTTTTAGGTAGTAAAGAACTCTTGAAAGTTTTTTGATGAGAAGACTGACCTAAGGTGCTACTGCTGTGTAATGGAAATAGAATGAGCTTGAATTTAGCTAGGCAAGGATTCAACAATCAGCTCCATGTTGTAAGCGTATGACACATTGGAGAATTTATTTAACCACTCCGGGCTTCATTTTTCCTGATCTGTAAAAATGGGGATTTATTTGTGTATTTACTCATTGACTTCTTTATTCATTTTTAATTCGACTACTATTTAATAATTACCAGAACTGCACTGTCCAACCCAGCAGCCACTCACGACAGGGAGTCAGTGAGCACCTGAAACACAGATAATCTGAATGGATAGGTGCTATCAGTGTAAAACATCTACCAGACAAAGGCTGAGTCTGAGAAAAGGAGTGTAAAGTACCCCATTAATAATTTTTAGATTGAACACATGTTTAAAGGAAAATACTTTGGATATTGTGGGCTAATAAAATATGTTTTTAAAATTTAATTCCACAGGTTCTTTTTATTTTTTTTTTAAGTATGGCTATTAGAGAATGTAAATGTGGCCATATTTTTGGCTTGTACTGTGCGCTATAGAACTGTGCTCTTCTAGATACTGGGAATACAATACTGAATAATTTAGCACTCAGAGACTAATAAATAAGTAAATTTAAATATCAAAACCATAAACTTTTAGAATGTGAAATAAGGAGTATGAAGAATGTAAAAGAGGGGCATCCAATGGAGAGGAATTCGGGCCTGAACATGAGTGATGGGAAAAAGAATATAAAAGGGGACTGAGAAATAAAGAGGAGTAGACAGTTTGGGGATGTAATTGGAGGACAAGGTGACAGAATTTGGTGATGGATTGAATTCATGGGTTGGGGAAAAGGAAAGACGAGTGAATACTATTTTAGGATTATTGTGAAAACTGACTGTGGTGAAGTACCTAGGCACCTAATGCGATGTTTGGCCCGTAGGACTCTCAGACAGTGGCAGCTGTGGTGATGCTGTGGAGTCTGAGAGTGTGGACAATGACAGCGAATAGAGCTGCTCTGCAGAAAAATCTGGCATCGATCCCATTCTGATTTTAAGACTTCCTCATCCCAATCCAATCTTAAAGTGATGTTTCAAACAGGAAATAAAACTTCTCATTTTGTAGTTTTTGAGATTTTCTGAGCTTTTCGACATTTTTCTTTCTCTCTTTCTATCTGCCTCTTGTACCACTTTTTCTTCCTCTGGTAACATCTATTTATTTGTGACATTTTTGCTAGCAACTTCTTTTTGTTAATGGGGCTTATCTCACTTATGTATTTGTCTTCTCTTGGGAGCTCTGGCTAATTTCTGATTTTGGGGGTCTTGTGAGTACTATTACCATATGTTTAAATATTTCTTTAGTGACTGAAACACAAACCAAGCCTTCCAAATACCAAAGGCACACCGAGAATTCTACACCCCTCCTCAATAGACATCTTCCTTCCCTCTTGTCTTTATTGTCCAAATACCCATTTTCCTCAATACTATGAAAATGGAGAGTTTTCATACACTGAGTAAATGGTTTCTATCCAAGTAACAGGCTATATATCTCTCTACTTAACAGTGGAGCACAAGGCTTATGCCAGGTTGAATGTGGACTCTGCAGACATAGACACAGCAGCTTCTCTGTGGGACATTGTAGCCAGCAGGACACATCCTTCCTATGAGGGCAAATTCACCCAATAACATGACATTGCCACTGTTTTCATTTCAGTGTTGGGTATGGACATCATGTCAGTTGTCCATTTCTGAGACAAAGCAATAATGTTGGTAAGAAAGCAATGGAGAGATTATTTTATGTGGAAAAGACTTATATGGCTGAGTTAAAATTGGTTAGTGGATGTCTACTTTAAGTCATTCACTTGGCAACTATTTATTTCATGTTTATCAAACCTCTCTTCTGTGTATCTAGATCCATGGCAGGCACTGGAGATTGGGGGTGAGGGATAGGGAGGGTGATTATTAAAGTTGTTGCCTCCATGATGTTTTTAGAGAGACAGTCCTAAAAAATGCTAATAAAATAAAGAACAAGATCTAATCTGAACTATGGCACAAATGTTAAAGACTGGGAGAGGTCAGCAGAAAAGCTGTGGATGAAGTTTGCAAAAGTCTTTAAAGGACTCCTGGATGAAATGAACTTTGACTTCTGAATGTGATTTGAAGAGGCTGGGAGTCGAAAGAAGATCATGACCTGGATGCAGCGGAACAGGATGCATGAAAGAGGACAGTGGGGAGGCAAGATTGCTTAGGACCCTGCAGTCAGGCAGGAAGCGTGTCTTTTAGGTCTTCTGGTTCCACTGTAGTGGGAGAGGAGAATTTTTCCTGCTTGTTGTGTCTTTTCAAAATTAAGTACTAGGTTGTAAGCAACAACGTGCATAACACTAGAAATAGTGGCATTGATTGAACATGTAATTTTACTATAAGGTATGTGCTAAGAGATAGTTACTTCTGTCTCTAGCAGGGCATGTCAGATGGCTCGTACCTCTTTAGGTGTAGCTTAGTAGTAGCTGCAGTTAGAGTTCCAGGATAACCAAGAAATGTCTTTAGCCAGTGATCAGAATTCCAAGAATGTCCAGCCAGGGCTCAGAGGAATTCTGTACACTATAAGGGAGCACATGTAAACAAAATAATTCTCACTATGTTTCCCTTTCTGAAAGAGTTTCACTACTAAGTAGAAGATAACCAAAAAAGAAAAGAAAACTTATGCTTCAAATTTCAGTATTTCTTCGGGGTTTTGAAATCATTTAAATGCATCTCTTAGGCTTTTTCTATGACAGCTTTATTGAGATATACTCTATCTGTCATATATATGTCAAATATATAAATGTCATACTAGTTATATATTTAAAACGTCCAATTCAAGGTTTTAGTTTATTCAGGGTTGTGCAATCACCATAATAAACTTTATGATCACCGAAGAGAAACCCCATACCCATTCCATTAACAGTTGCTCCTCATTTTCCCTGACCTCTCCCTTCCCAAGCCCCTACTCCTAGAAAATCACTAATTACTTCTGTTTTTTATAGGTTTTTCTATTGTAAAAATTTCATATAAATGGAATCGTATGATATATGGTCTTTCATGATTGCCTTCTTTCACTTAGTATTAAAGCTTTCAAGGTTCATTTGTGTTGTAGCATTTATCAGTACATTATTTTTTTTATTTCTAATGATAGGTCATTTACCTATCTTCAGGTAAATAAAATGTGGACATGCCTACATTTACCTATTCTTTAGGTAAATAAAATATGGACATATGGGTTGTTTGCACTTCTGGGCTATTATGAGGTATACTGCTATGAATATTTAAATATAAGTTTTTATGTGAACATGTATTTATATTTTCTAGAATGAAATGTACATTTGATTCTCATTTTTCATGCTAGTTATATTCTATAAAGTTGCCAATTAGCAAATACTGAGCCATTCAAAATTAAATACCAGACTATAAGTAAACACTGAACTAGCAAATACTGAGCCATTGCTCCTAGGGGAAATGCAGGGTTAAGTTCCTGCAAGCCTCCAGTTACAAGACTCTTGTCAACCGATCAGTGCATAACCTTGTTTTATGTGTGTTTCCATTTTAAAATGTCTTATTTAATATGTGTTTCTTACAAATAATTGATTACATGTAGTATTTCTTTATAATGAAATACTAGCTGAAAAGGGTTTAACATTTTGCTGACTCTGGGTAATATGGTAAATTTGATTGGCTTTTAGCCTCATAACAATGCTGTCCATTATGCATTTTCTATTAGTCATTACCTCATGAATCCACAAATTTCACCACTTTTCCATGATTTCATCATGTGCTGTAGATGTCTTTAGCACTATCTGGAGTGGTCTCACAGACACACCAGGAATTTACTCTCCCTTATTCTAGATGTACAATATTGTCAGTTGATTAACATTGAACTCACAGCCAACATTATTATTTCTCATGCCTGAATGAAGCTTATTTAACACATGTGTTTCCTTTGTAAAGTACATCACAATCTTCTTGTGCTTTGGAACACTAAACAACAGCTCAGCATTACCGTTGGGAATCATTTTCAGCAGCCAAATCACCAACAAAAAACACAAAAATACAGAAAATGTGGCACTCAGTAAGTAGACCATGAAAAGAGCACTGTTTACATTCTGAAGGGCGAAACTAGAAGGCAGACCATAGCCTTGTTCAACCTCAGATGGGACTGGGAGTGTCAGGTGACTCAAATTTTTTGCCACTTTGCACATATGAATGAATGGCCAAAAATATGCCACAAGTATTGATTTGGTGTTATAATAAATATTTGCAAGTAGGTAAATTCATGTGAGTGAATAATGAAGATTGACGTACCTAGAAGTGGAATTGCTGGGTCATATGGTAACTATGTTTAAAGTTTTGAGGAACTGCTGGACAGTTTTCCAATGTGGCTGTGCCATTGTAATTTAGCACCCAATAGTATATGAGGGTTCCCTATTCTTTACATCTTTGTAATACTTGTATTACTCGTCCTTTTTATTCTAGCTATCCTAGTGGTTATCAAGTGGTAGCTTGTTGTAATTTGATTTGTATTTTCCTGATTATTAGCATTGTCTAGCATTTTTTTTCATACTCTTATTGGCCACTTGTATATCTTTTTTGCAGAAATGTCTATTCATATCCTTTGCTCATTTTTTTAATTTGAGTAATTTTGGAGACTTTGATACTGCTCTTTCAATAATGAATAGAACAATTATGCTGAAGGTTAATGAGAAAACTGAAAAAAAGAGATGACTTAACTAGATCCAGTAGGCATCTATAGAACTATCTAGTTCTCTTTTTAATTCTGTCAGTTTTTGCTTAATACATTTTGTAACTATGTAATTATGGGCATGTGTGTATATAATTGCTATAATTATTATATTTTCCTGGCAAGTTGGCACTTTAATCATTATGAAGTTTCCCTCTTTACCTTTAGCAATAATTTTAGTTTTAATGTGTTATTTTGTTTGATATTAGTATAGGTGCTACAGCTTTCTTATGGATGCTGTTTGCCTGATATATGTTTTCATCCTTTTACTTTCACCCATATATCATTCAATCTAAACTGTGTCTCCTCACACAACATATAGGTTGTTCATTTTTTTAATCCAGTCTTACCACCTCTATTTTGATTACATTGTATAATACTTCCACATTTAGTGTTATTATTCCTATAATTAGAACTGTGTCTACCATTTTACTTTTACTTACTAAATGAATTATGTGGTTTTTGTTCCTTATTTCTCCTTTATAACTTTCTTTTGAATTAAGAGAATATTTTGAATTGCAATATTTTAATTTCCTTAGTGATTTTTTATGTTACTTTGAATTATTTATTTAGTGGTTGTTTCAAAGCTTATCACATACTTCTGAACTTATCAAAATCTACTTAAGATTTAAATGAGCTTCATTTAAGGCATAGATAGAAATGTTATTCTTGAGCAGTTATTTTTTTCTTCCCCTTTTTGTGCTAATATTGTTATATATTTTCATCTTTACATTACAATTCAACAATATATTGTTATAGTAATTATTACATAATTTTGTCTTTTAAAGAAGCTGAGAAAAGAAATGATACCAGTTATATATTTTAGTGTATTAACCTTCTTATTTACCCTTTGTGGTTCTCATTTTTTTTCTTGTGAATTTGAATTAGAAATCAGTGTCATTTTCTTACTCAAGTAAAACCTCGCTCTCACCTACTTCCCTGGTGCTGTTATTGTCAAATACGTTATATTTTTACATTTTTATATGTTATTGGCCAAAATATACAAATATATACATGTGATTTTATACCTCTACTTTGTAAATTAGTTGAGGGAAGAAGGAAGATATATGCATATATTCTATTTTTTATAATTACATAATTATTTTTATGGTGCATTTTTAAAATTTATTTTTTTCATGAGATTCAAATTATTGTCTGATGTTACTTGCTTTTAGTCTATAGAACTTCTTTTAGTAGTTCTGGTAAGATGGATCTGCTAGTAACAGTTTCTCTCAGTTTAAAAAATATCTCTGAATGTGTTTATTTCATTTATTTTTGAGAGATAGGATGGTTGGCTCTAAGATTCTTGGTTGACAGATATTTCCCCCCAACACTTTAGATATGTCATTCCACTGACTTCTGGCCTCCATTGTTTCCAATGAGAAGTCAGCTGTTAATCTTTTTGTGGTTTCCTTGTATGCGATGACTTGTTTTTCTCTACTGCTTCAAAATTTTCCTTTAGTTTTTGGTTGTCATTGTTTCAACCATGATGTATCTGGGTGTGGATCGTTTTGAGTTTTTAATAAAACTACTTGAGTTTTGTTAAAGTTCTTGAGTGAGTGGATGAATGTTTTCTTAAAATTTGGGAAGTTTTCAGTCATTGTTTCTTTGAATATTGTTTTGTGCTCAATTCTCTTCCTGTTCACCTTTGGTGCTGTCATTTTATGCATATATTGGTGTTCTTAACAGTGTTGCACATTTCTTTGAGACTTTAATTTTTGTTATTCTTTTTTTCACCATCTTTTCTTTGAATTACATAGTTTCTATCAATCTGTCTTCAATTTATTAATTTTATTTTTCTGTAAGCTCAATTCTACCACTGAGCACCCTCTAGTGAATTTTTATTTCAATTATTGTATTTTTAACTCCAGAATTTGATTTAATTATTTTCTTTATTGATAATCTCTTTTTGATAATATATTGGCATCATACATTCCATTACATTTTTAATCATGATTTCCTTTAATTCTTTGGCCACATTTATTATTGCTTGAAGTCTTTGATGTTGCTTTGAAGTCTTTGCCAGTTAAATCTAACATCTGCCCCCTTTCTTTCTGTGTATGGATTACACTTTTCATTTATTTTATTTTATTTTTTGCCTATTTTGTGAGTTTGTTGCTATTGTTGAAATTGAATATTTAGGTAATATATTGCAGCAATATGCTGATTCCCTCATCCTACAGGGCTTATTTTTGTTATTGTTTGCTTATCTCTTTGTCCAATGTCTTGTCTAGACTATTTTAATAATGTATACTTCCTTCACAATATGCAGCTACCAATATCATTGCTTAGAGGAGCAGCCTTAGGAATGTGCGTAGTCACCGTGGGGTGACAGTGGCTTTGGAAGACTCCCTTTGACTGTCCGTTTCTCTGAGCTCCCCCTGTGAAATTGCCTGCCTCTGCTAGAATCATACGTAGCATTTAGGTTCTACTAATTGCTAGATGATTGCTCTATTGTTTTTGTCGGTGTTCTAGGATATAAATACTCCACAGTCTGATCCAGTTAAATTCACTTTTTTTTGTAATGTTAGTTTTTGAGGCAAATCTTTGTTCCAACTCTAAAAAGACTGTCCTTAGCTGTCTTTTCCCCTGGTCATCTCTGGTAAAGTAGCTGGCCTATGGTTTAGATTATTGCTTTAATGGAGCTATCAGCTTTGTCTTAGTTGATTCTCCATTGTTCTTTAGAGTACCCTTGGACTTAAACTTTCCCACACTCTATTTCAGATAAAGTCATTCCTTTGGGGAGAGTTTACGAGTTCTCTGTTCTTATGTACTTTCTCTTCCTTATCTGTTCTTGTTGAAAAAAGTTCCAAGTTGGTGCTCCAGAGCTGGGGACAGGGACAGTGGTCTGCTTCCCTCAGAATAAAAGTCCTGCTTTATTAGATGGCCAGAGGCAGTGGCTTCTGGTCTTCTCAGTTTACCTGTCCTGGCATGGACAAATAAGCATGTGTGCTGGAGAAGGGAAATCAGAGTTCAAATATTCTTGGCCTGCTGTGCTTGGAACAGAGCTTCTGTCCTATAGGTGAGGGTGGGTAGAAGTAGAATGTACCCAATCCCATGGCTGTATTACTAGGAGTTTGGCTTTTGCATCTTGTAAATTAAGGGAACATGATTAATTTAGGTGGCCTTACATTCCTGATACCCCTTATTGGGAGCTGGTGGATGAGGAGGCCCTCTTTTCTTGACCCCACCAAACAAAGCTGAGATTCCATTATGCTGAACTTCGTGGTTGATAGGGAGGTAGAGAGTTGTGGCTGAAATTCTTGCTTAAATTTAGTATATTTTCTTAAATATTTTTTAATTTCCTGTTTGCTCTTAGGATAGAAAGTTTGTTGTTCTTTAAGAAGTAATTTTTACTAGTTGTAGTTGTTTGCTAGGGAGTGGTTTCAAAAAACTTCTTACTCTGAAATTTTGGAAGTTACAGTCTTTCTCTAAGGCTTTTTATATTTACCTAAAACAGCAATTTTTAACCTTTTTAATCGCATGGCACACATAAACTAATTACTAAAATGTTGTGACGCACCAAAAGTATACTTTTTGCTGATCTGACAAAAAATAGGTTTAATTTTTATTGATTTATCAAAGAAATTATAATAGTAATTATCTACCCTTATTGATCCAAAGTAAATTTAAAATCAAGTGTCTATACTTACACATAAGGATTTCTAATATCAAGAATTAACCAATTAGATGCAACCTTATGGTATGACATGACAAATAAGATGCAACTCTGTTATATGACCTCTATATTTATGGTTCAAGACAGGGCATTCACATCTGAAAGCTGTTACTGTATTGGTTGTTGTCACTTTATTTTTTGGACAATCGAAAGATAGAGAGGTCAGTGCCCCTAACTAAATAGTCAGATATTCATGCTTTAAAAATTCTTGTGGCATGCCAGTGTGTCATGGCATCCTGGTTGAAAAATTGTTGACCTATAAAGTATAGAAGAATGAAGGCAATTATCTGAATTAAGTAAGAAAACAATCTTAAATAGAAAGGCCTTTTGGAATTAGGTTTCTGGCCAGAGTCATCCAGGGTTTTCCATTGAGATTAAATTCTGAAAACTTCTTACCTTTGCGAAATGGTTTGACTAAGTAGACTTAGGATACTCCACAAATTCTTTTTTCCAGCAATGTGGACATCTCACTGGAAAAGTGACTTAATTATTACCTCCAGTTTGAGGTCCATATTTTGACACAATCTTAGTTTTCTTTTTCATTTACTTGATATCTTGGGGCCATTCTTAATTCTTTAAGTCAGAAAGTTTAAATGTATTCATTGAAGTCAGTTCATCAAACTTTATGGAGTTCTACCCTGGGCAATCTATCAACATGGCTCTGGATACAGTGGGAGACTCCAATATAGATTATATGATCTATAGTTGCAAGAAGCCATTAATTGGGGATTTTCATAGCCAAGAATATGCAATTAAATTCTACCTCTTTGCAGACACTTGATTAATATTGACATTTTTTCTAGATAGTTGTTTTTCACCACTGTTGTTAAAGTAGTCAGAGGTGGTGGCATTTTCAATTGTATCAAGTGAGTTACACTAGTTCCTTTAGTAAAATATCCTCTAAGCATGCCCTGCTGGCCTCGATGGCTGCCTAACTTCAGGGTGTCATGGACCTTCTGTTGCCAGGAACCGAAACTTTTCTGGTCCCTTGTCTACAACTGTGGCATAACTGCATTCCATCATATTTACTTCTATAACAATTGGTTCTCTTCTTCTATTATTATTTGATCCTTCTATATGGTGATGTGAATGAAATTGCCCAGGAAAGCAGAAATATAGGAATCTATATTAAAACTATGATGAAACAAACATAATTTTGGGAAATTTTTTCCTACGTAAACTCTCAAGTTAGTTTATAAGTTGTTGATACCTCTGGCTCTTTTTCTGGCCACCTTCCTGTCCATCGGAAAGATTCTGGGTAACAACTAGACCTCCATGCATTAACTATTTTCATTGTTGACTTTTGTTTCATTCAAGTTATTAACCTCACAAAACAACCCAAAGCTCCATTCATTCAGTAGACAACTAAAGGTCTCCCTGTGTGGCAAGCATTGTGCTAGGTGCTGGGGCTTCAAAATCAATGAGATGACTTCCTTGATCTTAAAAGAATTTTATAGGCTCATGAGGGAAATGAATATGAAAACAAATAAATGTAATAATTAGTGTTCTATGGTAAAAGAAGCATGTACAGGATAGAGAAGGCCCTAACTAAGGTGAATGCTCACTTCTGCAGTAGAGGGGTCAGAAAAATTGTCACTTCAAGGAACTGATGACTAAACTGACCCGTGGAGATAGAGTCTGAAAAGACTGGATTAGACAAGAAGTGATAAGAAAGGGCATTCCAGGCATGAGAAAGGCTTGAAGATAAAAATCCACGCAGACTTATGTTAATTGTCTTTTACCTTACAATAGAAAGGATGTGAACCCAAGAGAAGACTCTATTTCCTTGATTACAATACTTTTATTTTTATGTTTTGTCTGACCTCTCCAGTTTACCAGGTCTCAACATGCTTGAAAATAGGAAGCAGTGCCATATTTATCTAACCAAGAATCTAACATTCAGTAAGTTCTTAAACATGTGTTGAATGAATGAATGACAGAAATCCACCGATGGTTATCCACATCAAGGGCAGTTCTTTTCCCTGTGAACCAGTTCTGAGTGCAGGTCGTGTAATGATACCAGCCCCTGTTTCTGGGTTTCCAGCCCTTCTTTAGAAATGTCTACATGTTAGAGCTCCGGGAGAAGGACTGCTTCCCGAGGCCAGGCTTTCCTGGCACTTTCCGTGGAAGTAGTAGGAGGGATGTGCAAATTCTATGTAGGTATAGGTTGTAGGTAAAGCTTTGGCTGATGGTTTTGTGCCTAATTTGAAGAAAAATTACATACCTGATGCATATCATGCAGAAGTAAGTGAAAAATTTGTAATTAAAGCAACCAGTTTCACCTTAACTTTTCTTCCTTTTTTTTTTTTTTTTTTTTTTTAACATGTAGCACTGATACCTTCTAACATAGTAGGGAAAGTACCAGTTTGTGTCTTTCATCATTCTTGGGCTGTCAACTCCTCATGCACTGGTCTTGAACTCTTAGTAACACCAGTTGGTCATTTTCTGGTATTCCTGGGCTCTGCCCACTCCGTGGGGTATGTGGCGTGCCCTAGTCTTTGGCTGGCCAGGTAGATAAAGAGAGCCTAACTCTCCCCTTTCCTGCCTGGTCCAGTCAATCTCTTCCATAGACCACACAGGGGTGTACAAGTGTTTATAGCTTTTTAATTTTTCTTTTTAAACTAAGGGGAAAATCAAAACATCTTGGCTTTAAAACTTCAGCTACAGCACACCCAGAGAGCACAGCCTCAGTGACTAGCCAGGTGTCCTGCCCTAATGCTAATCCCTCTCCAGGAGATGACTTTGGGGGACCCCCTTCTCCACAGGATTCATTTTCTCTCCCTGACCCCCCAACCCCTACCAGTATACTTTCTCACATCTCACTCAGTGACTGTAATAAAGGGGGAAACTCTAAGTTCACATTCTAAGGGAATAAATTGCAGTAGGTGGGGCTTTGTAATTCCAAATAACTCAGATTTCTTTTTGAGGTCTCTTTCTTCCTCTCCTCCCCTAAACTACAGGCCAGCCCCTAAAACACACACAATGCATGTGTGCATGCTCACACACACACACACACACACATTACTCCTCCCAAGGACTAACTCTAATGGTCAGAGAAGTTACATACTAATGCCTTAAGGAAGAAAGAGTTAGCTTTCTAACTGCCACATAATTTGCAAGACAACACTCTTTCTAGCAGTCCGGACATATTATTATTATGCAGAAAAATGCACAGAATCGTTCCCTTTCATCATTTATTCCCACCTTAATTCTTCTCTCCATGCCATTTTAAATTGTATTCTCTGGGCTTGCTAGAAATAAGAGAAGGTACTATTTGTGGGGCAAGATATTCATCCAGGGCTTGCTCTAACAAAGGGATGCTTTGCTATTGCTGTTCCATTATGGAACAGATTAACTCCTCATCTGAGAGTCCACATTATCCTCAATTTCCAACTAGGCAGGAGGGCAGCCAATGGATTAATCTTCCTCTTGCATAATATAGGTGATTGATGATCTATGTGCAAAATAGCCAGGTCACATGGGCTGACAAAGGACTTATTTTTTCTGAATCATGATTCATTTTCATCAGGACTTTCAAAAGAATAAAAATCAAGGTGGATTTAAGATTTCTTGTGTAGCATTTCACTAATCACCTTCCTGAAGAATAGAATAATTACACAAGTTCACACAGAAAATTCAGCCAGCATGACCATCACAGTTTTATGAGAGATACATGAGTTAATAATGGAAAATATTTAAGTCCTTAAGTAAATCTTAAAAAAAAATTTAAACATGTGGCCTTGTTGCCTGGTGAGGCTAAAATTCGTCAAAGGCAGAGCTGAATGTCAAATGATAATTTCTGCTAAATAATTCAGGCCATCTGAACTCTGATATTTTACCTGTTTTAATGAGAATAACGAGTGCAATTAGAGAGTGTTTTCTTCATGGTTCCAGACACAGTGTGTTTTCACCTAATTGTGGGCCCTGTTTTCCTTCTGGTAACCCCATCTGCATGTTGGTCCTGTATTCTTTCCCAGTGCCTGGCATGGCAGCCACTAAGTAAATGTGGATTGAAAGTAAATTACTGAGTAAGTTTTAATGATTATCACAAAGAAAAAAGAGATCGCAGAATAAAAACTAGACATTTCAATAAGCAAGTCTGTGATCAGTCCCATTTGCAACAGATGGAAATGGGAATAAAGAACTCTTAGAACTTGGGGTTCTCTCTAATGTTACCTTCTTCTTTCTCCCTCGGCAGGGAAGCGATGCTGATATGGTGGACAAGAACAAGTGCTGCACGCTCTGTAACATGTCCTTTACCTCAGCGGTGGTGGCCGACTCACATTATCAAGGCAAAATCCATGCCAAAAGGCTAAAACTGTTGCTAGGAGAGAAAACTCCACTGAAGGCCACAGGTATGTGTGTGAACAGTAACCGCGGGGAGACGCTGAAGTTGCAGCAGCAGGCCTGTCCCGTTAATCCTGCTCCCTCTTCAGAAGTGGCTGCCAGAATCAGAGCCTAATGGCAGACGTCCTTTCAAACCAAAAGGCAGGGGCAGGGAGCCCCGCAGACCTCACCGTCCTGTACCATTAAGTCTAAGAGCAGGTGCTCCTTTTCACCCTGGCTCCTTCCGATCAGTAATTCGGCAGCATGCAGCTTCTGAAACGTGTTTACCTTCTGCAAGATGCAGTCTGTCATATTTATTGTATATTATGTAAGATATTATATCTATCATGCAAAGAACGCGGTTCTTCCCTAGCTTCAGTCTGTAATCAGCGTGGGTAGCGGAGAGCGTGCTGTGCCTAATGGGTGCATTCCCTGGCCAGGCCTGTGAGGAGGTATCGTCCGTGGTGGCAGTGGGGAGAGCAAAACTGGGGTCATTAAAAACCCTTTTGTTGGCAGACAATGGAGTTGGTCTGCAAACTTTAAAATTTTTTAAAGAAATTTTCTATTTAGAATAAGACAGTGTGAATATGATGTTTTAAATATTAATTTTAAGCCCTTATTTTCAGATGTTAAATAGTGTCCATGATAAAATTAGTGATCTGTTAGGATTTGTTTATCTATTGAGACAACATCGGTTGTAACACCACGTGTGTCTCGGGGCCCCACCACCACGAGTCTGGCTCCCACCCTTCGCACACATTCGACTCTTCTGCCCGGTGAGCCCTCCCCGCGCCCCGCTCTCCTCCAGCGACCACTCATTCTCGTCTGCGTCTATGGGTTTGTTTTTGTTTGTTTCCTTTTGGTTTTATATTCCACACATGAATAAATTCATATGGGCTTTCTCTTTTATAGCTGACTTAGTCAATTAGCATATAAGGTCCATCGTGTAACAGATGACAATATTTTATCTTTTTATAAGATGAAATTCCTACCATTTTTATAGGGGATCCTGCGATTTACCCTATGAACTTTCACAATAAAAAGCCTACATATTGATAACATTTGGCCTTCTAATTGCTTAACTGAAAAAATTCTTCAGAAGCCTATCGAATCACAAAACTAAAAAAAAAATGTATACTGTTTTAATTTAATCAAGGAAGGCTAATTGGACAAGGTTTACATTATGGTGAAGATGTGAATTAGACTAGGTGAAGAAGTTGGGGGTGTATATCATGATGTCTACTTTTTCAATGCAATTAAAATTTAGCAATTCATTTTATCTTGCTGTCTAATGAACCGTGAATAAATCGTGGGTGTAATTCTTTTTTAAATGGTATTTTGGAAATTGGAGAATGTCTAAAACAATACTTGGCTTTTATCCTCAGCAGTGTTTTTCTTAAGAGAAAGATCTTTTTTTTACTTTGAGCATAGCAAGGAATCTTTTCACTATATTTTTCTACTTAGTCCAACTAAAGACTATTGTTTTTGCAAGGGTGGCTTTGACTTTCAGATGAAGGGTAGGACTGTGAGACACGTGCAATCCAGTGACAAGCTCAGCTTATTTAGGGGCACACTCTGTATGAGTATTTGATAGGCAGCCACATGGTTGAAACTCCTGATTTTGCTCTTTAAAAGGTTGGATACTCACCTTGTAACCTACTCCCCTTCAAATCTCTTAAAATAGACACCTCAGAGAAACAGGCACTGGAAAATGTACCTGTTTTCCATAACTGAGCAACTAGCCTATTTGTTCTCTCTGCCTAAGCAGAGGATTGCTGTTAAATTTAACCTCAGAGGTAGTGATGGAAGAGGAGCTGTACCTTTGTTTATCATCTTAATTAGCAAACAGAGAGTTGTTATTTCTGTAAAAAAAATTGCCACATAGCAAAAATAGTTCTTTGTGAATTTAAATATATCCTCAAGATCTCTAAGTACAGGTTTGTTTTCTTGAATTCGAATACCCTCAGAGCTGTAAATATAACTTGGGTGTAATTTATTAATTTCCATCAATATTCCAAAAGAAAAAATCAAAGGCACTTAAACTGAAATCTTTACTTAGTGGCTTTGCCTTGGTGTCCACAGAGCTGGCCCAGTCCTCACTGTGACAGAAGCCAGGATGATGGGCAGGCAAGAAGAGAATGGGGTATGGAGGGGGAAGTAGCACCAGTTGTGTTTGGGGCTGGGGGAAACAGATTCTCATGTCCTCGTGCCAGCATTCCCCTTTGTCAACTAGCCCAGGGTTGGGTTCCCACTGCGCATCACCACTCTATAGTTTATCCTTTCATCCGTTCTCCTCTAAAGCTGCTTTGAGCAGAAAAAAATCTTGAAAAGTGGGAACATCATACAGAATTGAAGGGTCTGGGAAGTGAAATTGGTCCCTGGGCTTGGCTTAGTGTCAACTGGGCTGCTGGCAGGGAGCAAAGGCAGCAATACATCCTGCCAGAGGGAGGCGAGTCATTAGGTGAAAGTATAAGCAGAGGGTAGGAATAGGGAGGTGTGGCACAGGATGAAGGTTTGAGGGCTTGATGAGGGGTGAAACCTAGCAATGGAGTGTCTGGGTGCAGAGATCCTGCAGAGACATAAGCAGGGTACTGGCATCAGGAATGTCTGTCAGGTGGCTGGAGGCCCTGGCTTCAGTCCTGAAGTTCTAGAGAAAGGAAGGCCTGTTAAAAGCATGGCAGGGCATCCTCATTTAAGACAAGAGTATTGGGCTGGTAATCAAGTATAAAGAACAAATCAGGAGCCTGGTTCCCAGGCCTAGGATATAGGTGGAGGCTTGGTCTCAAGCACAAATTCAGTTACTACAAATACAGGATAAGGACCAAGAGGCACCAGAAAAGAATACCCAGGCCATGGGCCTCCTGAGTTACTAGGTGCAGCCCCATCAGCTCCTTTACTAGAGTCAGGACTGTCTGCCATCGTTCCTTCCTGCCTGCGGCCAAGACCATCAGCAGTTTCTAAAGGACTTCACCATCCACGCTGAGGCTGTCCTGTACACATCTAGGAACTGCTCTGCCTAATCAACCAGGTTGGCTTCAAATTACTTCTATAATGAAAACAAAAGGGGAAAAAAGAACATATAAAACCCAAGAAAGTGAATCAAGATGCCAGAAAGAAGCAATTCTCCTGCTCTGGTATGCTGCTTAAGCTGCCCCTCCATGAATAATAAGCTCTTGAACTGGAGTGATTTCTGGGTAGGAATAATTGAGGCATGACTCATTGCTTCTCCAAGCTATTCCATCGGATGAGGGTGAACAATTGGTACCTGTGAATCATTACCTTTTCTCCTACTCAGATTGCACTGGGCTCAAGCATCCCCTGGGCATCCTGCAGAATTCGTTGTCGTTTGAGTTGCCTTCTCCAGATGGGTGTCTGTTTACTAGAATTTCTGTAATGCTTGGCAGAGCCACTTGAACAAAAACCAGTTTCAATTCTTGGCTAACGTGTTTCAGAATGTCTCTTCTAGTTCATGCCATTCTAGGTCCTGCTACAAGATGAGAGCATGAGGAATACTCTAGACCCACCATGTTCTTTCAGGGTCAGCAGACCTCAGCATGCAGCTGATGCCCAGATCAGAGGTGAGAGTGAGGTTGCTGGAGCCATGTCATTTACCATACTGTGAGGAGCATTTAGGGGAGACTCAGAGGATAGAAAGGCACAAAAATCCTCTCATTGGAGGAAGAGTAAAGAAGCAGGGGTTATTAAGCATGGAAAAATGATTACTCAGGGGGAAATCTTTTGGAAGGCTATCATGGGAAAGAAAGATTCACGTTGTGTGTGTACATGCATTTGTGTGCTTGAATGCAACAAATATAGCCAGCGAGTGAGTAGAAAATTAGGGAGTGAGATCTGAGCTCAAGATAAGGGGGAGTTTATTAATATTCAGAGATACCTGAAGGTAAAATGTGTAGCTGTGGGAGCTGTTGAAGCAGAGACTGGCTAATCACTTGGCAGGACATTTTCTCAGGGGGTTCCAGCGTTAATGACATCAGCCTGGATGACATAAGTCTTTCTAACCCTGAGATTCCCAGCCAGAGTCTATAAGGTTGACCCACTGACATAAAATAGCAGAAAGAATGCTGGCCTGGGAGTCAGGAGGCAGGAACTCAGGCTCGAGCTCTGCCTAGTTATGCAATCTTTAGAAGCTCCATTATCTTTTTCAACCTCAGATTTCTCATCTGTCATTTAATTCTCATGGTGGATGAATTTATCTCACTGACCTTTATACAGAGCCAATAATAGATTTAAGAGTTATTTGAGAGATATAAGATACTGTGAGCATTTAGTAAATGAGTTAATATGGGATATGACTCCTTTCCTATATCAGAACCTCTGACTTTCTGATTAGCACAGGGCTGTTCAAACACTACCTTGGGAATACCACATAGAGACATTATGTTGTATCTCCTTGGAGACAAACTTCCAGGGCTAAGTTCTATGAACTGAGGCAGGACCTGGCACTGGAGCTGCCCATGATAGAGAGGCAGTGCTGGTGGTCACCGGGAGCATGGACAGCAGGTGGCGTGGAGCTGAGGAGACAAACAGGCTCTGACATTAAGGAAACCTGTCAGGAAGGAGAGACTCAGCCACCACACCGGGGGCAGGGCCATAGATCCAGGCCTGGGGCCTGGGAAGTAGAGCAATAGTAAGTCATTTTCAAGAAAAACTCAAGATCTCTAGAGGACAAAACAAGGAACTGAACACCAGAATGAGGACCCAGGAAAGGGTATAGATCTCAGGAATATAGAAGAGGCTCTGTTATCAGAGCAGAAACACAAAGTAATAAAAGAGCCTAGAAGCTTGATGTCAAACCGTAGTCATCAGGCTGCTGCAGTCTTGCTTACTCAAGGCTGGGATTGGCCCTAGGCACCCCTCACTGGGAGCTGACTCTGGATGAAGGGGAGTGCTTCCAACAGAGTGAAGAGGAGGAGCAATCAGACAAAGACTTGTGTGCACTTTATGATGGCTTTTCTGGGCTCCTATGCACTGAGCTGTGGTTTTTCCCAAGTGGCTGCCTGGCTGGCCTATAAGGTTATATGTTAGGTCTGCTTTTGATGGAGCTCCAAAGGTAAGAGCACTGACTGTAGGGAACCAAACAGTGGTGTCCAGAAATCTCCACATCCTAATTCCCAGAACCAGTGAATACGTATTACGTGGCAAGAAGGAATTAAGGTAGTGGATAGAATTAAGGTTCCTGATCTCTAAAATAGTAATATACTATAACTGTGCTATGTTAAGCCACTAAACCTGTAGTAATTTTTTACAGCAGCCATAGGAAACTAATACACCAACCTTAGTAAATAATTGGCCAGACAGGGTAGTCCTTTATGTGTATTTCACATATTTCACCTTGCAGCACCTCAAATTCAGCTTAGGGAACACTGATATAACTGTTGTCAGGGACTTTGCCTTTGAGGCAGGAAGTATATCTTTGTATCAGAGTCTTATTCTTCTAACATAACTTATTACTATACTGCACAAAAGCTCTGCTGTTTGCTATGATATTGAAACATGTTAGTCTTCCTAGCCTACAAGGAGCTGCACAAGTTAGCTCCTGTATATGGCCAACCTTATTTCCTCTGTCTTCTCAACATGTACCCTCAAATGCTCTGTACCATCAGCCCACTGTACCTTCCCCACAGCTATCCTACATCCAAGATCCCCTTTCCTCTCCCTGTCATGGATCTAAATACCTTCCATCCTCTGAGGCTCAGTTCAAGTTTCCACCAATCTGTGGAGTCTCTCCTGGCTACTAGAAATTGCAGTTGATAAAGTGGGTGCTGTGAAGTCAGGCATTTCTGGTCCCTACTCTGTGTTAGGTGGGGACTTCACTTGCCTGAACCTCCTTTTCCTAATCTGTACAATGGGTATAGTGCTGTTACTCATATCAAAGGATTTCCATGATGGTTTTACCAGCTGATTAAAAAATATAAAGTGCTGGTCTAAATGCCACATAGAATTCAATAAATGGTAGCTTGGTTTACTCAAGAAATGAAGCTATTTTTATTTACTCTGCTCAGAATTCTATGCTGTATAATTTTGCACTTAAAATACGGTATTGCCTATTGCACAAGGCTCCTTCCTCTGTGTGAGTCCACCTTTCCACTTGGTCTGTGAGTGCTCCTCAGAGAGGAACCACATCTCCATACTTTGTCTTCTGCCACATTCCTGTACACAAGCAGGACTGCCACGGTCTTCTTCCTCATAGACAGTGACAGAAAAATGTAACCTGCTGTTCAGTTCCTGCTTAGGAAAAGTATGAGTGTAAAAATTTAGCACAGGGTACAAGGTCACAGAAACCTTGGAGAGAAGAAGAATCAAACAACCATGGAAATCTGCCAAATGAGACGTTAATCCAGCGTGACCAGGCAGAGAGGGGAGCCAGGTAGCAGCTAGTAACAGTGAGCAGGAGACTGAGTGTGAGCAGAGATTATGCTGGAGGATAGGAGAAATGCTCTGAGGGCCAGAGAGGCTGGCCCCTGGGGCTTTGCATTGTGTGCCAGGGGCTGTGGCTGTGTGCCACTGGGGGGGGCATAAAGGTGTTGGCCTGAACATCAGGGTGTGGATGGGCTGATACCAGAAAACATAGGAGGAGTAAGCATAGTCAGTGCTGGCTTAGGGTGGGGGCAGAGAGAGGCTGTGAGAAGGGAAGAGCAAAGTAGGGTAAGAGTGAGAGAAAATCAGGAGTTGGGGAGGGAAGCTGAGTCAGGAATCCAAGGGGCATTGTGGGTATGTCAGATGGAAGCAGGGCAGACAAACTCCAAGCTGGGTATTCTGCCAAATCCATTATTGTCTCTGTGACCTCAACTGCCCCCACCTCATGTAATGCTATACAGCTTTTAGCTTCTGACCCCAAGCTCAGCAGACGCTTGCCCATTCATCACTGGCGCCTCCAGGAGTGGTGCAAGAAGTCCGGTCTGGCTCTAAGTGGAGCTCCTCGCTGAGCAGATACTCAACCAGCTCCTGTCCCAGCAGGCTTTCTGGCCACAGCTTGTTCACACTGCATCCAGCATGGCATCCTGTTGGCAGCTGACCCAACAGCAAAGCTGGCATTCTAGGATAGAAAGTATCCACTCTAAGGAATAGAGGTAGCTTCTGAAATTCCCTCATCTGGTACCAGCCTTAAGCGAGTTCATAACCTGCAGATTTTATTTTATTATTTTCCTAGCTCAGTTTCTTTCAACAAATATCCTGTGTCCTGGGAATATAAAAGTAGCTAAGAAACCCTTGGCCTTCTCAGGTTTACCGTGGAGTGGGAGGGAACGTATGCATCCAACTATAAGACACAACACCTTGAGGATCTACAAGTGAAAGAGGATATTAAAGAACTGTTAAAATAGTTGCACCTGGAAAGTTCAAAGACAAATTTAAGAAGAGAGTCATTTGAGTATGGCATTAATGACTGTATAACCTGTGGGGATTCGTTAGGGAGAGTTCTCCGTTCCTCTTAGGAACCCTATACTAGAGCGAGGTTTCTAATCTCAATGGTATCGTCATTTTTGCCTGGATAGTTCTTGGTTGGGGGTGGGGGGAAGTCTTATGCATCGTAGGATGGTTAGCAGTATCCTTGGCCTCTACTCATTAGATGCCAGAAGAACCCCTCTAGATGAAATGATAAAAATGTCTCCAGACATTATCAAGTATTTCCTGGGGGCAAAGTTGACCCTACTTGAAAACCAGTGATCTAGACCAGGGCTTAGCAACAAGGGGCCTGCTACTGCCTGTTTTGTAAGTCTGCAAGCCAAAATTGTTTTCATGTTTTTAGATGGTTAAAAATTAAAAGAGAAATATTTTGTGACACATGGCAAACATAAAATTCATACTTCAGCATCCATAAATAAAGTTTTATGGGCACACTGCTGCACTGATTAGTTTGTGTTCTGTTTAGGCTGTTTTGTGTTACAATGGCAGAGTTGAGTAGTCGTGACAGGGACCATTGAGTCCAGAAAGCCTAAAATGTGTGTCACATGGTCCTTACATAAAAGGTTGGCTGACCCCTGATCTTGATAGTGAATGATCTTGAGGGAGAGGCATCAAGGAGAGGGCAGCGGTGGAATGGACGTGCATATACAGCAGAAGCATTTTCCCAGGCCGTGCACCTTGGAGAGACTGGGGAGGCACTGAGCTAGGAACTGGTGTGACAGATGTGTGGCAGATGTGACTGAGAGCAGCGGAAAGTTAGAAAGACATACCTTGGGGAGGTGCTTCAAGACTAGAGAAGGGGGAAAACCCTGTGGCTCCCCCATGCTGAGAGTGGAGAAGCCCTCCAGAGAAGCTGTAAGAGTTGAGTGATGGCAAATGCCTCTAGTAGGCCTAAAATTCAAAACATTTGTGGAAATTAAGTAGAGAAAATTATAACCAGATTTTGCCATAATCTTAATATGCTTTTACCTCTTGATTTTTGAATCTTATTTGAAATCTGAACTCCAATCTGTATTAGTTTCCCGGGGCATGGCAATAAATTCTCATAAACTAGGTTGCTGAAAACTATAGAAATTTACTCTTCCACGGTTCTGGAGACCAGAGTCTGAGATCAAGGCGTGCGGAGGGCCAGGCTCCCTCCAAAGGCTCTAGGGAAGAATACTTCCTTGCATCTTCCTACCTTCTGGGGGCTCCTGCCTTGGCGTCCCAGCTCTGTCACGTCAGTCTCTGCTTCTGTCGGCACTGTCCTTCTTCCCTGTGCATCAGTGTGTCCTCTTCCTCTACTTAGGAAGGCACCAGTTACTGGCTTCAGGGCCCAGCTTAATCCCGTGTGACTCATGTTCGCTTAACTAATTACATCCGCAAAGACCGTATTTCCAAGTAAGTTCACCTTGTATTTAGATGGGACATGAATTATGGGGAAATGTATTTGAACACAGTACACAAGCCACCTTCATTTAACTGATTGCAACTGACAGAGATCATGGATCTCAGTATAATGCTGGCTAGTGGTCTCCCCTTTTTTTTTTGAGAAACACATATAAATAAAATAGTTGGAATAAGAATTAAACTGAGTTCTTACTCAAAATCCTAAAAAACATCCTAAAAGAAAACTTCACTGAACTGTTCTTAAAATTTTTTTTCTTGAAGAGAATATAGATGATTTAAAAGGAATTTGAAACATAGAAAAAGAAAGATTTAAACTATGGATATTCTCCACTGTGTGCCATTAATCAAAGGGAAATTTAAGATTACCCATAATCTAAATGGTTGGGTATTGTATTTATGATTAACAAGAAAATTTGTTTGTTTGTGGCAGAGACATTGCTCATCTGAAACCCATTTGCTGTCTACATTCCCCAGACTTTCAATTGATTGTGATTAGATGTAATTTGCATTATTTTAAGACTAGACTACAAGATAGAGGAGGGCCATTCAACCTATGTTAGATTTTGCAAGAAAAGAAAGATGCCCTTATTGTGATACTTCGGTGGTGTTTCGTATTGCAGGATACTCTAATCTATCCTAGTTGAAACATTGTCCCTTAAAGTTACCGTTTCCCATATAAGCTTTTATTCTTAGCATAACTGGATGTTCAGCACTCTCCTTTATGTAATTCCAAGCAGTACCTTTTCTTTCATCTTTGACCCCTAAGTGTGGACTGGCCACAGTGGCGTGGGTGTCGGAGCAGCACCAGAAGATGGGTGGAGAGCGGCTCTGGGGTGTGCTGCTGAGGGAGGCATCGCAGCATGGCCTCTCTGGTGAGGACTGTGCACAGAACGCTTCATGGCGCGCAGTAGGCATGTAATAAATATTTTTGGATGAGTGAAAATAGGAAGTGTGCATTAGAATAATGATAAACATTTACATGTTTATCTATAGCTTTATTTTCAAATTAAATTATCTTGGTTATGTAAATTTTAGTTAAATGTAATAATCAAAGGTAGTTGTTTTATGTTTTTACAAGATGTCTTAGGCTTGTCCACTTGCTTGATTTTAGAACACTCCCTTTCTCCTGATAAAATAGGTGAGTTTGGCACAGAGGCTCTAAAACCAGACTCAACTTTAAATTCTGGATAAATCTGTGTGAACATTTACAAGCTATTTTACCTCCCCCCCAATTTCATGTTTTAAATTTATGGTGTACTTACATTATACAACTGTAATAATTAAGGAGACAATATAATTAAAATAATACAGTACCTGCCGTATGATAAAGGGTTGAATGAGTATATTACTGTATGTAAATATGTACAGGTATCCACATACATACACAGTGGATCCTCATTATTTGCAGATTCTGTATTTGTGAATTTACCCACTCGCTATGATGTGTCTGAAATCACAAAATTACCGCCCATGGCCCCTTAGTGGTCACTCGCGGACGTGTGCAAAGTGTAGGCAACATGCTGGAGCGGCTCCGCGCGCCTGCTCTCACCTGAGGGCGACAAGGCAGCGCTCTGCCTTCTTGTTTCAGCTCTCATGTTGTGAAGGGCCCCTTTTGCAATCTATTTAGTGCCAGGCTTTTTTTTTTTGCATTTTTGTGCTTTTTGTTGGTGATTTTGTCATTTAAATTGGCTCCTAGGGACAGGGCTAAAGTGCTATCTAGTGCTTCTAAGTCCCAACAAGGCTGTGATGTGCCTTATGGCGAAAAGAAGCTTCATCCAGACTTGAGTTAGACTGTTGTTGGCTTTGAATCAAACGTATATATATGAATCAAACGTACATATATATTACATAAGGTGTCCTTAAACAGAAGCACATATAAAACATGGTTTTATGTCAATCAATTAGTTAAAGTGTGGTGAACACAGGCTCACAGGAAACTGAACCTTGAATTCCTCCAAGAGCAATGGGTCAGGGTTTGCTATTTGTGTTCTTGGAGACTTTACAGAACATAACTACCACGAATAGGAAGAATTAACTGTCTACACAGCACAAGTAACTTTATGTTTATTACATTTATAAAAAATAAATTTCAAAAGTCTATCTCTCAACAGTGAAATAAAAATACATAATATTTTAAAGATGAGATGTGGTAAAACTATAGTTGGATGCACTGAATCTAACTTAATAATAAAATCAATGATCATAGCTGATCATTATAATGACTTGGTATCAGAAACATCACATTTATTGTTTCACTTAATCATCATAACAGAAACAAAGTATAAAGTATTATCTCTTCTTTACTGAAGAGAAACTGAGACCCTACAGGGTAAAGGAACTTGCTTGGTGTTACACAGTAAAATATGTGATTGGCACTTAAACCCAGGACTTCAATGTCCTAGGACCTTGCCTTGATCTCCAGATGGGGATAAATAATGCTTCATACAATGATTTACAGATTTTTGCTTGCCTAATGAACAGCACAGTTCAAACCCCAAGGTTCTCACAAACATGACTGGAAGTAATAAAGTAACAAAGACAGGTATTTATGAACATTCAGTCAAGCATTTCTCATTTGCAGGAATAGTGAGTAATGTGGAAAAAAAAGGACAGATAAGCAATGATCTTGTCAACTCTGACTGTCTTGTGTGTAAATGTGTTTATTGTATATTTCTCTTCTAAAATCTTATTTGTTTTCTTCTTTCCCTCCTTCAGAAGATGAAAGAGACAGAGCTTCAGAACTTTTCTATAAATTCCTATGCCAGACAGAATGGCTTATATGAGTTTCCTGTAGAGTGAATAAAGATCAGGGTGTTCTAGATCTGTTTGAAAGTTGCATAAATTCAAATTTGGAATAATACATGAGTTCTGGTTCAATCAGCACCTTGTATTTGCGTATAAGATTTTATATACCATGGTAGTTCTACCACCTGAATCAGGTTATTTGGTTTGCCTGGCATAACCTGTCTAGATACTTGTTTTAATAGATGCAGACAATAGTTTGTCAAACAGGTAGCTATTTGTAGCTGCGCATTCCCTTTTACATCAGGAAAGCTGGCCTGTTCTAAGTCACCATCTCTAAATCAATGCATTTGTCCTGGTGATGCCTTTGGCTTTTGAATGCTTACAAATACAACAAGTAATAGATTCACAGAATTACAAAGCTGGAAGGTTTGTAACCAATCATTTCAATCATCTCATTTTTCCAATGAGGAAACTGAAGCCTAGAGAAGTGAAATCATTTGCCCAAGGTGATACAGCTGGCTGGTGGCAATGAGACTTCTCTTGCAGTAATCCTTCCATGGGGTCATGCTGTCAAAGAAACCGCATCAATCAGGCCATCGACTGCTCTACAATGAGCAGAATTAAATGAATTAGCAAAGTGAGCTGAACTAAATTCTTCTAGTCACTACTTTTGTACAGTAGATCGAGAGAGGTGTGGAGCAATGATCAGATCAAGGCTACTGTCTTATTTTATATTTCATGATCAATAAAACAAAGGATTGATGACTGGATGGAATTAAATATTTTAACAACGAGACTACTACCTAGATGATTTTCACAAATCCTTTTAAATACTATAAACTCACTTTGCTTTTTTGGTTGATCAAATAGTTGTATGAGACAGTTGATGTTTTCAAGAGGCTTTTTGATGTCCTTATACCTTTATTCCAGAAAGTGCACATTTTTATGAAGGAATATAGTAGAACAAGAAAATAATCAATTTCCCATGCTTCCTCTGGAGCTGTCAATAAGAACTGTAGCTGGAACTTGGAATCCATGCACAGAATGCATTGCTATTCAGAAAAAACTCAGTGAGAGATTTTCTGGCAATAATTCTTGTCATCTATTAAACATAAGAACCTTAAAACTGTCTAGTCTATCAAATTGAGAGGGCACTTGTGAAGTAAACATTCCACCTAAAATAATTGGTAGTAAATTTCCTAAACTATAGTCTCATCTTTTGAAATAGTTACACAAACAGCTTCAAAAGCTCGCTTAATGTTGAGTTTGGTTTTTTTAATAATCAGATGTAATAAGTATGAATTATTGGTTAGCTTTTGAGTGCAAAAAATATGTTTCTATATATTTTTGAAATCAATTTAAAATACTTCTGTCCTCCAGCCCTTAAGGTTGGTTAGAAGGCCAGTCTCATTCATTCTTTGGGTACCATTCTTTGGGTTACACAGGGACCTAGGCATTGGATAGCCTTGAAGGAGCCTCTTAGCCTGTGGGTTCTGACTACTTTTTGCCCACCCAGATGGTCTTGTGGGCTGGGCTTCCACAGGCTGGAGGTGAAGACAGAGCTTTCTCAGAATGGGTCTTACTCATCTTCTCCCTCTGCAGGTGGCTGTGTTCTTCCAGGCTGATGACTTCCACTGATGCTTCCATCCCCTCCGTGCCAAGCTAGGCTGTGGAAGGGAAGGCCAAGGGCCCATGGTAGACATTCAAGGCCCCACTTTGGACACATTTTTTAAAGATGCCCAGATCTCTATCCATACTCGCAACTCTCTTGTGTTCTAGGCCTGAAGAAGCAATTATTTTCTTAATATTAGACACACCCCTCTTTGAACATTCAGATCCCTTTGTGTCTCTGACAGCCCAGAATAAATACATTGCGCATTCTCTCCAAAGGGTAGGGGAAGCCAGACTTCAAAGCTTAGCTCTCACTTTGGAATACAGTGGAAACAGTTATTTCAGGAAACATCAGTATAGTTAAAAACCTCACCCTGAGTTTTGATTTGACTTTATTTTAAAACCCATGTTATTTTCTCTATACCTATTGTCTTTTATAATTTTTTAGAAAGCACATAGACTTCTGTAGAATTAATGCAATATAATAAAGTAGTTCTGTGAAATGAGTTAAAATATTTCCATTCCAGATTTCAAGCTCCATGAAGACTGGGGTGTGCTATATGTCTAATGTGGCAGCACATCAAGCTGAATGATTAAAACATGAAAACACAGATGCTTGGTAAGCTTGAGATGAAAGTGAGGCCCATCACAGATGGTATCCCTTCAGTCCCATGGTCTCCAACCTTGGCAGCACGCTAGAAGCACCTGCAAAACCTTAAAACTTACCATGGCTCAGCCCCATGCCAAGGGATTCTGGGGTTGGGCCTAGAGTCCACAAGTATTTAGCCTCTTTCAGCTCAATGTAACCCTCAGCCACAGATGAGAACCACTGAATCCTAATATCAGTGCTTTTGAAATGTAATTTGCATATGAGCCAACTGAAGCCCTCACAAATGTAGATTCTCATTCAGTGGTCCAGGATTGGACCTGCGATTTTCATCTTCGATCAACTGCCAGGTGTTGTCGAAGCTCTTGGAGAGCTTTATGTGTCATCCTCTTTGGCTATTAATGGCACCCCTGTTCTAAAAATTCTCCAGTAGAAATAATTTATATTCTCTCTCATGCACTTCCTTTTGACAGTATCTGCATGGCAATGAAGTGTTTAAATGGTGGTCGAGCCATAGTTAAGTTAATGATTATGGATGAAACGTCTAAATGATTCAGGCTCTGGGTAGGCTTCTATTCCCCCAGGAACTGAATTAATCTAATGATTTTCTATACTTATCTAGCCTAAAACCCTTCCTTATTTGCAATCATCCTCTACCCGGCAACGACATTGCTCAATATAAGAAGCAGTGGTATAGGCAATACTCTTGAAACATTTAAGTACTGGAGAACCTCCTTGTTTTGGCATCAACAGTGGCATTTCTCTTGATTCAAGTGTTGGGAGGCAGCGCACATGATGGAGCAAAGCAGCTCCATCTGTCTCACAAACTGACCTCAAGAAGTTCCGGATGTGCTTTGAGGTTATAGAGAGCTGACTCAAAATAGCATCAGACCTTCAGATTTTGCAGTTTCTAAGTGACAGTTGATATATAGTACTTCATTTCTAGATTAAATCCAAATGGATCCTTGCAAAATATGTGCATAGCTAATATTTGTAGTTTTAAATACAACATAGAGGCAATTTTTATAACCCGCAAACTGGGTTATTAAAGGCAATGTTAGTTTCAGGGATATATGTTTATGGTAACTCACAACTGGTGTTAAATGGAGAAATCAGGAGATCCCTTTTGAGGGGAGGCTGGCCAAGGGTGAAGAGAAGTGTAGATGCACACGTTCCACTCAGGGATTGATAGCAGCACTAACTTCCTTAAAATTACTTCTAAAGTTTCAGCTTCCTTCCAGCCCAGGCCAAAAGGCCACTCGTTTCCTCTGTCCTCCTAAACCCAGCCTACACTTTATCTTCTGCTGAGCTATGACACTGATCACTCTTCTCATTTTTGAATCCCCTATAAATATTCATAGGCTATAAGAAACAGTCTCAGGAGCTGGCTCTCTAGCTGATGCTGCTGGATAAGTTAGTCATTCCCACCCCTGAGCATGGAGTATGGATTAGGTGAAGTCAGGGAGCAATGGCAGAATGGAAAGAACAAAAGTCAGTCTCAGATCCCAGGTTTCAGTCCCCCACCCCCTCACAAAACTGCCTATGGTCTGGGAGATGCCCTCCAGCTCACTAGTCTGAGGGTGACACCTGGCAGGGTGGGCACAGGGGTGGCAGTGAGTCAGAGAGCACCTTTCTGGGAAACCCACTCTGCCCTCTGGGGCTCTGCTTCTCGTCTGAGGTTTATGAGAAAAGGCGTTTCTAGGAGTGCCCAGTAAGCAGGTCATCGATTCTTGCTCAAACGTCTTATCGTAGGAGGATGTCCTAACTCTTCATGTCTAGACAACTTAATAAGTGTTTATGTCCTAATTACTTAGCAGCCATTTGAAAAAAAATACACATGCACTGAAAGAAAATATAATATTTGTGTTTCCTCCTTAAGTAAGCACTTTGGGCACTGCCTGATTTCCGAAATCTCAGGATTAGAATTAGAATTAGAGACACTGTCACCTTTATTTCATGTTCCTCATTGATAGAATTGTGTTTCACAGTGGATGAGTTGGAGGAACACAGCAGTCTCCAAAAATCCAGCTTCACGGGAATGTGAATTCACTGAAGGGACTGTAGCATCTAATATTGAAACTGAGCTACCTGGAACAGTGGTTCCTATGGTGTCCGACAGATGTAGCTATGCTTTCCTCCATTTTAAAATATCTTATGGATCTCCTCTATATTCATTGCATCATCCCAGTGCACTTCTGTGCGGAGCTGGGGAACTGTGGCCATAGCCAAACATTTTGACAATGAACTCAGGGGGAGTTAAGTGCCCTAAGTGAATATTGTTTGAAGACCGAACGCCGTGAGTGCATTACAGAGAAAGCTCAGAGGTACTGTGCTTCAGCTCCAGACCACTGCAACACTGCGAGTATCGCAATAAAATGAGTTGGGATCTTTTGCTGGTGGAATGTCTTGACTTTCACTTTTTACTTTTTATTTATTTATTTTTATTAAAAAACACCACATATGTGAAGTGAAATAAAGTGAAGTGCAACAAAACGAGGTATGTCTCTATACCCACAATCCAACAGCTGTTCTTAGAAGACAGGAGGGATGCTATCACATCATACTAGTGTAATGTCCAAAAGTAAAACTGTAATTCCTTCTCTTAATAGAGAGCTCTCCGGAGAATTAACTGCTCTCCTCATTCAACAACAGTTTATTTAACCCATGCTATGTGCCAGGCTCAATCCTGAGTACCTGGGAAACATCAGTGAACAAAACAGATAAAGATCCTCATCTTGGTAGAACTTACATCCTATCCCCTTGTTTTAGTGAATACACGAATACAGAGCAGCATCACCTTTGAGGTCTTCTGTCAAAGGACATGAGAAAGTTAGAAAAGGGCTTGGATCTCTAAAGTCCCATTTAATGGCTTATTTGCAAAGGCTAGGATTCTGCAGAAAACAGGCATACTTAAGATATTTAGAATCTAATCAGTGACTGTAACTAGAGGGAATTATACTATATTAATGAAAATCAATGATCTATGCATATTATATTAATGACATATGAATTTAGTGTGAGTGAGGAAGCAATTTCTGTTAATGGATTGATTATACTCAGAGTGCTGATACAAAATTGAGTGGGAATAATGTTTCTGTTAGGTCATCCTCATCTTTGTTTACCCTCTGGAAACATTAAATGCCACATATTTCGGAACATGGGGTGTTTTATTTAATTTCCTTCATGAAAAAATAGAAAAAATAGCACATGCTTCCCTCCACGCCCATCTTTCGGCCTTGGATAGCAGGATTCTCTTTGAAAAGGAAGAGAGATTCTTCATTTTATCTGAATAATTAGAGCCTTTTTGGATCTGCTGTATGGTGGAGACATGGCTTTTCTCTGTATTTCTTGGAGAAGCGGGGGATGAAATAGGACCATTTACATCATAGGGTGGCCAAGCCAGCATTCTCTCTGCCCATTTCTCCCCAAATCAACAATAAATTAATAAATAAATCACTGCAAAGAAAATCACCTGAAATTTAATTTAAGACCTAGTTGTGGCACTACAGGTCCCCTAAGCAGTGTTTTCTAGACTTTGCACTAAAGTGAATTAGCATGAAATGTGGTCTGTATGTAAGTGATAAAATAAAAATGCTTTCGCCCTGCACCAAAGAGCGTATATCCAGAGTATAAAGCAAGTTACCCAGAGTCCACAACTTAGAAATAACCATTGCTAAGATTTTCATTTATAGCCTTCTAGTCTTTATGTGTGTGTATAATTTAATAATAAATAATTTGCTTTATAACCTACATATGAACCATACCTTTTAGTTTACATTATATCCTGAACATTTTTTCCTAAAACATGTTTTTGGTTACTGCCTGGTATTTCAGACTATAGATGTCCATAATTTGTTTACTCTATAACCATTTATCAACAGCTAATTTGTTTTTAATCCTTTAAAGTCAGTTTAATGAAACCATTAAAGATTTAAAATTTAGCTTTCATAATTTATTAAAACAGGAAAATCCCCTGAGTTGGTATTAACTGAAACTCACCATATTTTTTTCATTTATCTGTTACATGGGTTGAGTGTCCACCATCTACACAGGCGGCACGTCCTCTGTGAGAGATACAAGGAAAATCTATGTTTTGAGCCTCAACTGGGCCCAGTTTGCACGGAGTGGAGCATTTATCTGCAGGAGCTGCTGGCCTGTTTGGAAACTAGGCTGTCAATCTACACCGACAGCCGTCTTCTCAGGCCAGCACTGAATGGCCCATTCAAACTTACCTCTAAACAGGACTGGCAAAAAGACAGTGGTACTTGCCAAAGAATTCCTACTGTTATTAATTTGATTTAGGGTAGGAAAAAAGAGGGGAAAAAGGCAGTTTATTATAGGGACTAGAAATCAGAAAAAAAATGTTTCAGAGACAGTTTTCCCACCGAGAACAGGTGCTGAAGCCTAGGGAATGTGTCCCAACTCTAACATTTATCTGTACGTTTATTTAGCCTATTGCTCCCTTGGCATCATAACAAACTAGTCGACATTGAAATATGGTGCTGTTCTTAGAGTTCCACTATCTAGTCTCTGCCATTTCCTTTGCTGCTTATTATTAGGGGGTCTAATGTGACTGATGTATCTCTCTGAACTTCAAGCTGCCCCCATTGGCCAAGTGGGATTTGGGGCAACTTAAGAAAATGCATGATATACACATAATATATGAGGGGGGACCCACCAAAAGGAATTTATTTATTAAAAATCGTATATTTATTCTTCATGTTTAAACTTCAGTCACCTTCAAAGTACTCTCCATTTGATGCAATACATCTATTGAGATACTTTTCCACTGCTCAAAGCAGCTTTTGACTCATCCATTTTGATGCCTTTTGGTGCTTCTGCTGTTTTTTTGTTTCACCTCTTACACACTGGCATATTTCATTTTGAGGGCTTTTTTTTTTATCTGGGGAAACAAAAAAAGTCACTCAGGGCAAGATCTAGTGAATAGGGAGGGTGGAGCTCAGGGCTCATGCTGTTTTTGGTCAAAAACTGCTGAACATTCAGCATGGTATGGGCAGATGTACTTGTAAATCACCCATTGTGAAGTGGGCAAAATGTGTTGAAAGGTTCAAAAAAATTTCACTGAAGCCTAACACAGCCTCTTACAACAACACCAGCTTGTACAGATACAGATGGGATCCTAAAACACTCATCCAGTGAGTGAAGCCTGTGCTACAAGGGGCCCGCCATCCAGAAGATAATTCTAGTTTTGGGGGGTTCCCCCTCATATTAATTGCAAAATATCACACAACCCAGAAGAATTTGTATTATGAATAAGAATACCATAGGTGAGAAAGCCATATCTTAAAATGAGTAAATTCCTCAAACTGTTTTAAAACACTCCAAATCCTTTTTGAGACTGGGCTAATTTTTGTTATCCTAAAGCTCTTTAGCATAAGAGAGAGAAAGGGAGATGTTAGTGGAAGCCCCACATAGGGGAAGGGCAGTTGAAGGGCACCCTGTGTCCCTGGTTCAAGAGATAGACAAGCAGGTGAGAATCCCATTGATGGATGACTGTGTTACCCCCTAACCTGGCTAAGGAAACCCACTTAGTAATCTGACAAGTGAAACTTCGAGATCTATTTGTTGGTGGATCCTTTCTACTTGGTTGAAAGTGCACCTCCCCTAGGCTCTTGAACAATTATTTTCAAACATTTTACTAATTCCCATTTCTCCATTGCGATGTTAACTGAAGTCTGACCCCAGAAGCTAGGGTGACCAACTCATTCCAGATTGCCCAGGACTTTCCACTTTAGCACAAATGTTCTGGGAACCCTCTTAATCCTAGGCAAACTTGGGTGGTTAATATCAGCCCAGAAGCTCAGAGTGAGGGTTTGGATGTCATGATAAACAGATTGGAGCAGATGGCTTCCTGTTCGAAAGTGAAAGTTCTAGAACAATGTGCATATTTGCACTCTCTGAAATGTATGGACATAGGCCATTCCAGCAAAGGAATAAGAGTTTGAAAGAATACTGATGTTCAAAACATACATTTTGAATCCAAAAATGGAAGGAGACTGGGATGTATGCTTATACTGTGGCAAGTTGCCCTTCCAAAATTTAGCCTTCACTTCCCCATAATCTTGTCACTTATTTGTTACCATTTACCTCAACGCAAGTGCTAAAGGACACAATTTAGAAAGAAAAAGAAAACTCTGGTTACCAGTGGACTTTGCTTACTTTGCTTGTGCATTAATTAATTAATCAACAGAAGGCATGACATATACACTGTGTGTCTGCCACCATGAAGGTGCTGGCCTCCTGGAGAGTCTGGTTGTGTGCACTGTTACATTAGAGTGAGGGAGTGTTCTGTGGGAGGCACACACAGGATGCTCAGGAAATAGCTTTTGTATTAGATCAACTGTAGTTGCTTTTCCAGGAAGAAACAAATATAGGACAGAGATACTTGAGACAGCTACAAATGGCTGTTGAGATCTGGCTTCTTGACAAACATGCAAAGCACTAAAGATGATGTTGAAAATTATGCTAGTCTCAGGTGATTCTTAGAATCAAGTTTTGGACATTGACTTATTTGAACTATCTCAAGCATTAGAATACTTTGAGTTTATTTTAGTTACTTTGAGCTGGCTACAGATTTGTGATCTTTTGTTTAAAATATTTGGAGCTGAATGAGTTTTGAAAACCAGAAATTTTAGGAGTTTTGATATATAATAAAATACGTGTACCACGTATTATGTTTCTATGGATCTGAAATAGCACTTTATGATCTGAGATATAAATAATTCTTTTGCAATATGTATGTTGTTTAAACTAAGTAATATATATGTATATAAACTATAAATGGGCTTTTGTGAATTCAGATCCAGTTTTGATGACAAATCTGAAAGATAGTTTTAAATTTCAGCGTTTTTATTTTTTTATGAATTAAAATAAAGGATTCTGGAAGACAGCAAACACAGAAGTATTAAGTATCAAAGTATTAGTATTATGATCTATTGAAATTCTCTTACACACATGCACACACAAAATTACAAGGAGGTTGTTCAGGCCTTGGGGCCTGACAGAACAGATGGGATCAAGAAGCCCCAGCAGGACAGATGTTTAGCTACCACGTGGAGAGGGTTGGCGCGCAGCAGCAGACCAGGCTGAAGATGGTGTCTCCCAGAGGTAGAAGGTCCAACAGCTCAAGGTGTATCTGAGTTACTGCATGTGGAAAGAAATTAGAATTGCTTTTTAACTTTTATCATATTAATGCATGCTATCAGCTACTATTTTGAAGAACCTTTTATATCTTGGTGAAATTGAACACTGATTGGGGTTTTAAGAAAATACCAAGTAATCATTATTCCTTTCTGTCTCACGGATAAAGATGTGACATTTGGGTTATTTCCTGCAAAAATTTTGCTCCATTGCCATTAGATGTAACATGAGGCTTTGTCGTATGTGAAGATCCAGGAAGACTTTAAAATAAGTCATTTCAAAATAGAATCTGGCAGTACGGAGGTCAGTGGTTCACAGTGTTGGTGGTGCATTAGAGAGATGGGTGACCATGGCGGGGGAGGAAGGTGCTAAAAGCATCCTGCTGGTGGGCTCCTACTCTGAGGTTCTGATGTAATTGGTCTGGGGGACAACCTGGATGTAGAGAGTTTTTAAAGCTCTTGGTGAGTCTAATGTTTGTCCAACCTTGAAAACCCCTCGTTTTCAAGAATTCACTCTTGGTTATAAGTTCTACATAAGGGGAGTGAAGTCAATATTTATTTATTTGTTTGTTTGTTTGTTTGTTTATTTGGGGGAATTCTACAGCATTTATTTAAACAATTATTTTTTATCGTTGTTCAAGTACAGTTGTTTCCATTTTCCCACCACCACTTTAGCTAAATGTATTTGCAACTAAAATGAAAATATAAAGCATGGAAGTAAAATAAAAATTAACTCTATGCCAACTAATCAGTTTTGTTAAAAACATGTTTTAAACCAAAGGATAATCTTTATCCTACTTTGTATTTATTTTATTAAAATAATATACTTTGCCAAAGAAATGTGGGTGTTAAGGTCCAAATATTTGTACAGATTTAGCACTATAACCTGGAAAACACTCTCCTTGTACACAGTTCTGTTCCAGTTAAAGCCATAAGAGAGAGCAAGACTCTGCAGCTTGTTCTGTCACTCACACTGTGGGCTGTAAAGAGATGGTGACCCCGAATGTTAAAGTTGTGGGAACCAGAGACATCAGAGATGTTGCCAAATGTTACACAGGCCAGTGGTGGGGGAGTCCAGTCCAACCTTGATGGCGGACTTTGATTCAAAGCTGCTTCCACTCCCCTCACGCTCCTTAGTTTGCCTTGATACGAAATACAAACGGGCTTGAGACTGGTGAAGACAGTTAGAAACAAAGCATTAAATTTCCAGGCTATACAGAGGATAGAATTGTTAGAGAAGAGAAGCTACAAAGCAGACACAGCCTCCAAGTATTTTCTTAAAAGCAAGATAAGATTACTATCTTATTTGACAAACACTCTATCGAGTGTTGCTCCTGCTAGAGTGCGGTATATAAAGTATCAATTGACAAAATAGACTCTGAAATGTTTTTTTAGGGCCCAGTTTAGAGAATGGTAAATTATGCTTCAAGGATGAGCATTCGTTCAGATCTCAAACATTTGATATGTTTTCCATTGTCATCGAAAACAATAGGCAACTATAAATCCTCAGAAATTGATAAGGATACAGGAAACTTGGGAAGCAAAATCCAATTTCCTTCAGAAAAGTGGATGGTAGGCCTTTCACATACAGGTCAGCTGTGTATTTGCAACTTTCTATTAGGGTTTCTGAGTCCCAGTAGAACGACACGAGGTGGCTGCTCGGATGGCGTGGCTCATGTTTGAGCTGTTTTCACATAGTGATTTACAATGGAACGTAGCCATGAAGCCTTTAAATGTATTATCTCTCCAAGTCCTTACAGAAATAATACCATGGCTCCATCCAACTTAGTGAAAACATCCTTATCTGATGAAATCTCTGGGTAGAGAGGAAAAGACTTTCTTGAGCTGTTGTTATGCTGCAGGCATTCCTTAAATGAAAATGTCATTTAGCAAATATTAACTTCTATAGCAGTTATTTAATCTAAAAAAGTAAAAGTCCACATAAAAGTTATTTGAAAGCTTGGAGGGTTAATTAAGTGGTTGCTTAACTTGTTACTGAGATTCTGTACCTCAGATTTTTCTTAGAATGATGTTAATTTTCATGGTTTTGCCAGCTGCCTTCCATATCACAGAGGAAAGGACAAACAGAATTACTGCTATATGCCATTATGACTGATAGGCTATGTGAGAATTTACATTTCTTTTCCTTTGCCAGAATATTTGAATCAAAAATTCCCCTAATTAAATTAAATCCTATATAAAATACAAAGATGACTGAGGTCTAGGATAAAAAAAAAAATCCCTTTGCCTATTAAGTGTGAAAAGAGTCCTTAGGGGTACAAGAAGAAACGTTGGTCTTAGAAATTAAGGATTTGGTGTGGAGTCCTACCTCTCCCATAACTAGATATCTCACCTTCAGTAAGTCACTTAGCATCTCTGCCCTGGCTGGTATGGCTCAGTGGATTGAGCACCAGCCTGTGAACAAGAGGGCCACCATTTTTTTTCCCCAGTCAGGGCATATACCTGTGTTGCAGGCCAGATTCCCAGTAGGGGCGAGTGAGAGGCGACCACACATTGTTGTTTCTTCCCTCTCTTTCTCCCTCCCTTCCCCTCTCTAAAATAAATAAATAAAATATTTAAAAAAATCACTTGACATCTCTGAAGTCCATCATCTGGGAAGTGGGACAGTAATCCGAGTCACAGTTATTGTGAGGATGAAAGCAGCTTTTATGTTGTGATGTATAAAAAAAGTTATTTTTTACTTTCTGTTAGTAAACTTCAAGTTGTGGGGGTGTTTTTTGTTTTTGCTTTTTTTTTTTTGCTTGGATCAAAAAAAAACCTATAAGCTTACAGTGGAATGTGTTAAATTAATAGCTGGGATTGTGCAATCTCAAAATAGTGATAGTAATACCTTTTCAGTTTAGACAAGTAACATCAGCTCTGTAGTATTTGTCTTTTTTAAAATGTACTTTCAACATTAATTTTAGCAGGTATAGTTTGAAAATAATCTATCACAATAAATAGAAGTAACTGACAATGAAATTAGCATGATTTTAGCAATTGGTACATTCCATGTCACTGAAAGATCTGCTATCACTTCGGCAAATCCTTTATTTATCAGTCATTTCTATTTATGGCATACAAATTCATTCATTCATTCGTTCATTCATTCATTCAGAATATTTCAAGTCATGTTTGTTCAGTGTTTACTTCATGGTTTGCTTCAATTTGATTAACAGACCACTCCTAATCTCCAAGGGTTTATTTTAAAAAAAAATTTTTTTTTAAAAATAAGGCATGGTCTGCTATCAGAGGTAAGCATAACAAAATGAGAACTCTGATCTCAATAAATTAGGAATGTTTATTGTATCCTAACTTCAGAGTGCAAAGGCTGGCAAAGATTATTTTTCTGTCCTCAATAACCTCTTGGCTTTTTGAGCTCTGTGATGAACCTGAGATGCTTCCACCTTCAGAGATTGAGGACAAGTACACTAACCGGGCTTGTACATCTCTCTGGTTGTTTGCCTTCACAGCAACCCCCCTGAGCTCGCTTAAGCCTCCGAGGGTGGACACTGCTCCGGTGGTCACGTCTCCCTATCAGAGAAGAGACTCGGACAGATACTGTGGGCTCTGCGCAGCCTGGTTTAATAATCCTCTGATGGCCCAGCAACATTACGATGGCAAGAAACACAAAAAGAATGCGGCAAGAGTTGCTTTGTTAGAACAACTTGGGACAACTCTGGATATGGGGGAACTAAGAGGTAAGAGAAACTCTGTTGATTTCTGCCCCAGAACTGGGGCAGAGAAAGGCTTTGTTTTCACAAATTGGCATGATCATTCCTATTAATTAGGCTCATCTGAAAGGAATAGAAGAAAAAGGAAATGAGCAGAAAACTAGCTCAGTTTTTGTAATCTCCTTTGTTTCAAAGAGTTTGTTATTTCCATATTTTTATTGACTGTTTTTCAGATCAAAGCCACCCATCCACAACTCAGATTTCATGTCTTTGGTTTCATCTTTAAACACCCTCTCTAATAAACACTTTTGTACATGAACAGTAGGAGAGAAGATGCTAAAAAGGCCAAGTAGCATTTTCTTATTTAAATGTTTGTGCTATTAAGAATTCAAGCCAAATAGGGCAATGCACTGACTCCACCTGATGGCTTCAGGCAAGGCCTAGCTCCTTTAACAGAAACAGCCTGGAAACTGAGGCGCGATGGTGCTGTGTGCCACAGTTCCCAGTTACCCCACCCCATTTGACAGATATTTTTTTATTTGATGGAAACCATGGAGCATTCGAAGTTTATGTGAGGTTTCTCAGAGATTGCTGAGCAGAAACCCAGAAACTGTAGGGTGAGGATCAGTCCTGTGGATTTCTTAGGAAGCCAGGTACCCGTTTCTGATGGAATTTATAGAATATTTCATCATCAATAACTGTCTAAGCATTTTTGATCACCTAAACATTTTCGATCAACTTAATGTTGGCAGTGTAGAAAAAAATGGCATATATTTCTGAGAAAATGCATTTGCTCAGGAAAATAATCATGCGAAGGGTCCTGTTAACACTGGATGTCAGAGGTTGTCTGTGTTCTGTAAGCTGTTGTGGGCTGGCCAGGGAATCATCATTCACAATAGCCGTAATAACAAAGTTTGCAAATCAATTTTGCAAATGCAGCCTCGATTTAAAATGAGTTCGGTGTGTAGAGCCTATGATTTTTATTGTCCCAAGCAGGCTATGAGCCTCCGAGAGGGGCCCTGGTAGTCAGAATATAACCTGTTACAATTTTAGTCCAAGTAAGTGGGATAGAAGATCGTGCTGTGTGAGCCGACAGAAGGGACAAGTCACTTCTGATGATACTGGTGAGGAAGACTTCACCAATGAAAGGGACTTGAGGTGGAATTAGAAAGGTGGGTAGCATTTCAGCAGGTACAAAGACATTCCATGTGAGCAGAATTATATGTATAGGCAAAGAGACAGGAAAATCGAAGCTCTTAGCTACCTGGCAAATAAACACATTATTATGAAAGAATCCTCTGAGGCAGCATATATTTATGATTGGAAGTCAATGTGTATATCTATAGAGCTTGATTAGAAACTGATTATTCTAAAATATGTGATTGAAAATGACAAATAAGAGCAAACATTAACAACACTTTGCTTTTGTGTATGTTTTCTAGCTATGGAAAAACAACACGGACTTAATATTTTTCTATGTTGAATGATTTCATTGCAGAAACTTTGGAATCATTGTTATTACTGCTGCTTGTTGGGGGATTTCTTATGTTCTCAGTCTATGTCTCGTGGAGACAATACAGGAAGAGTCTCCCCGTAGCTGAAGGCCTGCCCATGACGCACTGTTCCTGGCAGATAACAAATGGACTCAGTGGCTCCTCCATGGCAGGGCACTGAAGGGGAAAAACAGGATTTTACTTATGTCTTGTGCCAGATATCGTAACGTATGGGAAAATTATTCCTAGAGTACATTCCTGTTGCCAATGTTGAATTATCCGTGCTGCATCCTTTATGTGCAACCACATCTTAATGATGTGGGCGTCTGAATTCTGCCCCATTGGAGCAGCTTGTCTTTTACACAGAAGACAAAAAGGGCTGCTCTTTGACTTGCTAACTCAATGTGGCTATGACGCAGTAACAGTGAAATGCAATTAGCATGGAACACGGTGTCCTTGAAACCAGCCTTTTCACCTACCCCTGGTGACATCTTGACATATGTTTATTCCAGCATTAAATATTGCAAAAGCTCAAGGAATAAAGCAATGATGATAACTTAGTACATTTTAAAACACATACACACACAGACACACCCGTATTTCTAGAATACTTCTAATGCATGATCAATCAATTAATAAGGGCACAAATGCTAATCAGTTATTGAAGGCATAACTGTCACTTTTTTAAAAAATGGTGTCAAGCAGTTGGAGAATAATATGGCAGTGCCCCAGGCTTTCTTTCCTAGCACGTCTCAGCTTTTTAAGCAGTATGTTTATTTGTTTATTATGGTTTACCTGGTTACCTGTTTTTCTTCCTACTCCCCCATGAATTGTTAGTGTCTTGGAAGCATCTTTTCCTTTTTGCTCACTGATGTGCTGAAATCATCTAGAACAGTGACAACCACCTGGTAGGTACCCAATAATTGCTGAATGAATAAATAGACAGCAAAAGCAATATTTAAAAATCACCTAAAATCCTAAATTTTAACATGGCAATCATTTTCAATTCTAAAAAGATCCTGATTAAATAATTTTTACAGGAAATTATTTATGATGTTTTTCTTCTAAATTTTAAATAATGTTGTATATTTTACATCTTGTCCCATGAGAAGATATTAAGTGTTACAGTTCAGTGAGTTTTCACAATTCGAACACCTTGTAATCCACACCCCGGTCAGGAAGATCCCCATGTGCTCCTTTCCAGTCAATCCTGCAGCTCCTGTTCCAGGGAACCACTTTCTTGTTTTTTACCATAGATTAGTTTTGCTTGTTCTAAAACCCCATGTAAGTAGGAGCAGAAAGTATCTCTTTTGTGTGCATGTGTGTCTTTTTTTTGCATAGTGTGTTGTTTTTTGAAATATATCCTCTTGTTGCCTATAATGCAGAATAGCCTTTCTTAAAGAGTAGTATTCTGCAAATCGCATAGTTTATATATCCATTCTCCTTTTGATTTTTTGAGTACTATTTAGTATAGAACTTCCGTGAACATTTTGCTATTGTTGTTGTAATTGACATGTTTTAATTCTCTTGGTAAATTCTTAGGAGTAGAATAGGTGGGTCTTAAGTTGTATCCTTTCTATGTAAGAAACTGCCAAAAATTTTTTCAAAGTAGTCTCATTATTTTGCCTTCTCAAAAGAAACATACCCCTTTATCTGCAGTTTCACTTTCCCTGGTTTCAGTTATGGTCAACAAGGGTCTGAAAATATTAAATGGAAAATTTCAGAAGTAAACCATCCCCAAGTTTTAAATCACGCTCTGTCCTGTAACATGACAAAATTGTGCACCATCCTGCTCAGTCCCACCTGGGATGCGGCCCATCTCTTTGTTTAGCTTAAGCTCCGTGTATGTGCTTCCTTCCCCCTAGTGATGTAGTAGCTGTCTCAGTCACCAGGTCCACTGCTGTGGTACCACTGTGCTTGTGTTCAAGACATCCTTATTTTACTTAATAATGGCCCCAAAGCCATTGGTATAACTTTTATTACAGTATATTGATATAATTGTTCAATTTTATTATTAGTTCCTGTTGTTGATCTCTTAATGTGCCTAACTGGCAATTCAACCTCGTAATTATGTGTGAGTAGAACAAAATGTAGCATGTAGAGGATTTGGTACTACCTGTGGTTGCAGGCATCCATTGGAGATTCTTGGAACATATTTCCTACAGATAAAAGGAAAGTACCGTACATGAACTCTATATTCTTGCTAACATTTGTTTTCATCAGGCTTTAAATTTTAGCCACTCTAGTGAGTATAGGAGAGTATTTCATTATGACTTTCATTGGTTTTTCGATATTGATGAAGATGTCAAGTGCTTTTTTAAATATGCTTATTGGTCATTTGTGTATCTTCCTTTGAGAAGTGCCTGTTCATGTCTTTTGTCTATATTTTTCAAAATTTGGTTGTTTGCCTTTTTTATTATTGAGTAATTATTAGGTAGAAGGTTTTCACATATTATTGATACAAATCCTTTGTCAGATATATGCATTGTTAATATTTTTCTCCTAATCTGTGACATGGATCCTCATTTTCTTAAAGAAAATATCTGGTGGGCAGATATTTAAATTATGGAAGTCTAATTTATCTCCTCTTTTTCTTTTTGTGATTATTGCTTTTTGTGTCCCATCTACAAAAATCTTTGTCTACACTCATGATCAAAGGCACTCTGTAAGTTCTTTTCTACAAAGTTTTTTATTTTAGCTTTTACATCAATGATTATGGTGTATCTCAAATAATTTTTATATATGATGTAAGGTAGAGGTTGAAATTCATTTTGTTTTCATACATTTACCAGGTTGTTATAGAAAATTTTTTGAAAATATTTTCTTTTCCCCACTGAATTGTTTTTGCACCTTTATTAAAAATCTATTGATTATGTGTGAGTCTATTTCTGTACAATCTATTGTGTTCCATTGATTTCTTCCACCATCTTTATGCCAGGGCGACATAGTATTGATTTTTCTGAGCATTACAGAAGGCTTGATATTACCCGGTAGGTAGTACGATTTCTCCAGGTTTGTTCTTCTTTCTAAAGATTGTTGACTGTTTTAAATCCTTTGCATTTCTATATACATTTTGTAATTATCTTTTTAATCTCTACATAGAAAACTTATTGGAATACAGAATGGGTTTGAATTCAATCTATAGATCAATTTGGAGAGAATTCATTTAAATTCTTCACAATAATGAGTCTTCCAATTCATGAACATCCTATATCTCTCTATTTGTTTTATAAAATTCTTTGAGTAGTGTTCTGCAGTTCTCAGTGTAAAAGTTTTAAGCATATTTGTTAAATTTTTCCTCAGATATGTTATATTCTTTAACAGTAGTATGTTACATTTTTTGAAACTTCATTTGTATATGTTTATTACTGGCATATAAAAAATGCAGTTGATTTGTGTATATTGACCTTGAATCATGTAAAATCCACATAACTTTCTATCTATTATTTGTATACATTTTAATAGCACAAAACTTTTACACCTGTATTTTTTTTTTTTTGTATTCACACTATTTAGCCATTGGAAACTATACAATGGTGTCAGCATTCTTGCCTTCCTTTGCTTGAGGTGGAAGATCATTTTCTTTAAAAAGAGAAGTTGTTCTTATAGGATAACAAATAATTTTAAACGGAATTGATCTAGTTATTAATATGCATAACCTGGTTACTGACTCAATTTTAGTGATATTCATTCCAGAAAACAGATGGTATTTCTCTCTACTTCCAAGTTTTAATTTGTTAAGAAAATCAGTCACCTCTTTCTGAATATAGAATCTAATGGAGAACACAAAGGAAGCTTTTGAATTATGGAATTATAAAATTTAATGGTCAGAAACCACTTTAGAGGTTTGCTTTATAGTTTAAATTCTTCTTGTCAGCATAGAACACAAGTATAAAGAAGTTTCTTATATAACAGTATAAATTATAAAATTATAGTTAGGTGAAAACAAAAGATTCATATTGCAGACTTTTATTATTTATTATTTAAAAATTTTTAAGATTGAAAAATGTAGTTATTTGATTGTTTCAGAGGAAACTAGAGCAGTGGTTTTTCAAGTGGTATGTCACAAGAATTTTTAAAACATGAAATACCTGACTATTTAGTCAGGGGCACTGATCTCTTTTCCCTTAGAGTATCAATTTAAAAAATGACAGTAACCAACACAACAATAGCTATCTGGTGTGAATGCCCTGTGTTGAACCATAACTATATAGTTCGTGTAATAGAATTGCATCTTATTGGTCACATCACATAATGAGGTTGCATGGGATTGGTTAATTCTTGCTACCATAAATCCTTATATACAAATATAGGCACCTGATTTTTTAAAAAGTCACTTTGGAGTAAAAGGGTAGGTAATTACTATTATTATTTTTTGGTGAATCAAATTTATACCTATTTTGTCAGATCAGCAAAAAAATATAACATATATTTTGGTGTTCCATAGAATTTTAGTAAATAGTTTATGTGTGCCATGATATGAAAAAATGGTTGAAAATCACTGAACTGGACTATTCTGGTATAATTCTCATTTAAAGACATAGGCAAAATAACTTGTTTGAAAGCATCATAAAAACATGATATTTTATGGAAAGAACATAAAAAACATAATTGAATTATGTCCCTTATTTTTACAGAGCAGGATTCTGAGGCCCAGAGAAAGGAAGTGACTGTCCCCTTCGAAGTTATGGTGACAGCGAGGAATCCTGGTTGTAGGTGCTCCAATTTCTAGTGACTCATTATTGACTAACTAGATCTCTGATAATTAACCCTTTTGTTTCAAAACAGTTAAATTTGGGAGCTTATATATTTTAGTATAAAACTTGCTTTGAGCTCAAGTATATTATGGGCACAGTCAATTCTTGGTTTTCTGGGAATGAGTGCTTTGCAAAGCACATTATGTACATTTAATAAAGGAGTTTTTCCCACATTTATGATTCCATCTTAGCTGGAATGAATATAGAAATGCAAAGAAATCATATTCACTATTCATAGGGCCTGGGATTCAGAAGCCAGGTTCTATGAAAACACACTTCCAGAGAAGCCACTGGAATTTATTACTCCCTCTCTAATATGACTTCTGCCTTTATTAGCAGGAGTGGGGGTTAATTTCCAGCAGACACAAGAAGCTCATCTAGGACTTCAAATCATTAAAAGTAGTGTGTGAGTCAGAATGACCAATGTTCCTTCAGAATAAGCATAATACTGGAGTGAGGGATTTTTACTTTTTAAATGATTTCTGTTGTGAACTTTCAGGTAATAGTGGATTGGCTGCCTCATATTTTGTTTCACTTAATTTTAATTTGGCCTTTGCCTACATCTCAGGCAGGGAACAGCTCAGTCATACTATTCAGTGACTCTCCTGTACCTTCAGGTAACTCAAGTTACCTGTGCAGCAGAACTTCGGCTCTGGATCTGTTTCCAGACCAGTGGAATTTCTAGGTTAAAATGAACAGTTTCTAAAGGCAACCAGTGTAGCTGTTGCTGTGTAACAATTACCTTGAAACTTAGTGGCTAGAAACAACACTAGACATTTATGATGACTTGTAGGTTCTGTGGGGGATTTGGGGTCAGCTTGGCTGGGTGATTCTGGCTTGAACTTTCTCATGACCCTGTGGCTGAGACATGGGCCTGGAGTGCCGTCCTACTTTTAAGGGTGGTTGCTTTTATTCTGCAAAACAGGTTAGTGGTTGTTAGGCACTGGTGGTAGGGGAGGGAAAGAGGTTGACTACAAAGGGCAATAATAGGGAGTTGGAGGGGTGATGAAACTTGTCTGTACCTTGCTGTGGTGGTGGCTATGTGTTTGTTGAAACCTGTGTAACTATACACAAAGAAGAGAACAATATGTAAATTTAAAAGCCAAATAAAAGAAAGAAGAAAATGTGGTTCACACACTTTCCTGTTGGCAGGAGACCTCTGCTTTTCTCCTTATGGGTGTCACCCAGGGCTTTTGAATGTATGTATGACATGGTGGCTAGCTTTCTTATAGAGTAAGCTGTCCAAGAACGCATCAGGTGGAAGCTATTTTTTTTAATTCTTTGAAGGTCACCTGGCGTCACTTCTATGATATCCTATTAACCAGAAGTCAATATCCATTTGTATTAAAGCAGGGGTGCTTATTTGAACAAATAATGAAGGAAAACTTCCCTAATCTGGCAAAGGAAATAGATTCCCAAAAGTCCAAGAAGCCCAGAGAGTCTCAAAGAAATTGGACCCAAAGAGGAGCATACCAAGGCACATTATAATTATGCAAGATTAAAAATAAGGAGAAAATCTTAAAAGCAGCAAGAGGAAAGGAGAGAGTTACCTACAAAGGTGTTCTCATAAGATCGTCAGCTGATTTCTCAAAAGAAACCTTACAGGCAAGAAAGGGCTGGAAAGAAGTATTTGAGTCGTGAAAGGCAAGGACCTACATCCAAAATTACTCTATCCAGCAAAGCTATCATTTAGAATGGAAGGGCAGATAAAGCGCTTCCCAGATAAGGTCAAGTTAAAGGAGTTCACCATCACCAAGCCCTTATTATATGAACTGTTAAAAGGATTTACCTAAGAAATAGAAGATCAAAATCTATGAACAATAAAATGCCAATAATCCCACTACTATCAACAGCTGTACCTAAAAAACAAAAAACTAAAACTAAGCAAACAGCTAGATGAGGAACAGAATCACAGAAATGGAGATCATATGGAGGGTTATCAGTGTGGAGGGAGAGGCGGACAATGGAGGGAAAAGGTACAGCGAGTAAGAAGCAGAATAGGTAGGCACAAAATAGTCAGGGGGAGGTTAATAGTATAGGAAATGGAGAAGCCAAAGAACTTGTATGTATGACCCATGGATGTGAACTATGGGGGTGGATAATGCTGGAGGGTGAGGGGGGAGGTGCAGGGTGGAGGAGGATAAAGGGAAGAAAAAAAGTGGAACATTTGTAATAGCATAATCAATAAAATATACTTAAAAAAACAAAAACAAAAAAGTAAAGGAGCAGTGAGGAATTAAGCTCCACCTTCGTAGAGATACTCATCAGAGAATATGGGGACAGTTGAAAACCACCACAATCAGTCAGAATGCAGGTGGACAAATAGATACCTGTGTGGCAAGTACTATTCTATCACAGCCTTGCAGACTTTGTGGTGAACAGCGTCTCATCCACAGATGGAGTGAATATATGCAGTAAACAGATGAAGTCAAGGATTTCATTTTTTTAGAATAAAATCTATCAGGGATCTCTACCCATTCTCTTGGGAACCAAGCCAATGGAACACAGTCTCTCTGAGGTCCTTTGCCCCAGACTGGGGCCCATCCTGACGGCTGTCCTGGCTGAGGGCCGCAGAGAAGGGTGCGCTTTCACCCTGAAGGTCACTTGAGAACCTTCACATGACTTTTAAGCAAATCTTTCTTCATCCAACAACCGTACCCCCTTCATACTTGCCACCCCATTAGGTTTGACAGATTCCAAAGACTTGTGGACAAAATTAATTCAAGTTGATGGCTTGATTAGGTCTTCCAAACTCTGTGTGAGATCATAGAAGCAAAAGTTCTGATTACTTGATTTAAGGTCAGTTTTTTCAACACAGAAGCTTTGTTATATGTTATTTCTTTATTTATTCTATGACTCGTTCATTTGTTCATTCATTCATTCATTCATTCATTCATTCATTCATTTTTCGGTTCATTCCACTAATATTGAACTCCTACAGGTACCAGACACAACATGCTGGGCATACTGCAGTGAATTGAAAGTGAAGGTTCTTGTCTTGAGAAGACAGAAAATAAACAAGCCAAGTATTTTTATTCCGTGACAAGGGCTAAGGGGAGAGAAGTAGAGTTATATGCTGAATAATGAGATGTGAGGTGGGTTCTTGGAAGTGGGCTGGTTTGTGACAGCCTTTTGGAGAAGCTGACAGTTTGAACTGTGACCCGAAGGGAGGGAAGGATCCAGACACGAAGCACCTGCTTATTCCAAGCAGAGGTACTGGTAAGTACAAAGGGCCCTGTGTGGGGCGTAATGGCTGGCAGAGTGCCTGAAGCTAATGAGAGGGGTAGAAAATGATACTGGGGTTACACAGGGTCACCTTGTATACATCCTAATAGGTCATTGTAAGAAGTTTTGATTGATTCTAAGTGCATGTAGGTGTTTGCATCTCATCATACTTGTGAATCCAAATCCTGCACATTTTCTCTGCCGAAGGGCCTGGTTCATTTCTATCCCAGATCACCTGCTCCTCTCTGTCCAAAATCAGGTCCTGTTTTTGCCACTCCTTTGTCCAAGGTCACATTTCTCAAACCACTAGCAGGTTTTTTGGGCAGCAAAACTTTCTAGTAATAGGTCATTCATTCATTCATTCATGGTTTTCAAGGCTAAAAATACCCTGGAATTAAGAGCAAGAACAACTGACATAGGCCTTTTTAATACTGTTAGCAGTGGGTGGGTGGGTGGGTGGGTGGTTAGGAGGATTGGAGAACAGGAATTTCTTAACTGTCATTGAGTTGAGGATGAGATCAAGTTCAGGAACATCATGTTGGCTCCTGCAGAATAGCAGGGGTGTTAAAATGGAATGTGTTAGGTGCATTCAGGCATGTGAGGGAGAGTTTATTTACTGGAAACTGGGGCCTTATTTCCAGGATCCTGATCACTGATGAAACCTTGTATAACTGGGCAAGCAAAAGAGCCAGGCTGCTCAAGTCCAGAGAGGTGAACCTGACAGTGAGATTAGAGTGGAATTCCTGGACTTTGATGTCAGGGAGTCGGGTGAACCTTGAAGAACGACTGGAAGATACCCAGGTCAGGCAGCTGAGTGGAACAAAGCTGCAGGCTGAGGACAGACCCTGTGCAAAGCCCTGGGGGCAGGGGACAGTAGGGCCCTTCAAGGAGCTGAGTGGTATGGTTGGAGCTTAATGACAGGTTTGAGAGTGATGGGAGAAGTGGTTGGAGGAATATAGTCAGGTCATGGTGGGAGCTGAATGTATTTCACTTAACTTAAAGGCTATAGGGGAGTGATTTACAGATTTTTAGCAGGAAAAATACATGTTGTTATTTCTATTTTTGAAAGAGGTTTCTATAGACAACATTGTGGAGGCTTGATTAGAAGGGAACTAGACATGAGGTAGGGAGATTTATTGTAAGGCTATAAATTAATCCACTGAGAAAGTATGCCAACTTGAACTAAAGAAAGTAGTAGCAGTGAGGATATAAGTAAGTGGAACAAAAATGAGAAAAAAAGTCGGATATAAATTCAACAGAATTTGGTGGAGAGTTGGTCCTCCAGAGTGCATTGACATGGTCCCTTCCATGGAGAGGCAGAGCCTGTCCCTGATTTACTGTTACTGTCATGCGACACACCTAAATACTGGTGCAGCCTTCTTCCAAAGTGTGAATCCCACTAGGATTAGGTGTTAGGTGTTATCAGTATTGGTCTTGGCAGAGTATCTTGAGGGCAGGGTCCATGTCTTCTTTTATCATCCACAGCATCATAGATATAGATATAGATAGACATGTATATATATACATATATAGATAGATATAGTTGATAGAAGGTATTTTTTTAAAAAAAATGTTCCATAGTTGTTTTATCCACTGTTCTATTGATGGACACTTCAGCTGCTTCCATATCTTGGTGAATGTAAATAATACTGCAATGAATATAGGGTTGCTTATGTCCTTTTGAATTAGGTTTTGGGTTCACTTGGATATATTTCCAGAAGTAGGATCACTGGGTCAAAAGGCTGGTCCATTTTTAATTTTTTGCGATATCTCCGTACTGCTTTCCACAGTGGCTGCACCAGTCTGCATTCCCACCAACAGTGCCAAAGGTTCCCCTTTCTCCACATTCTTGTCAGCACTTGTTGTTTGTTGATTTATTGATGATAGCCATTCTGACAGGTGTAAGATGGTATCTCAATGAGGTTTTAATTTGCATTTTTTCTGATGACTAGTGGTGTTGAACATCTTTTCGTATATCTATTGGACATCTGTATGTCCTCCTTAGAGAAGGGTCTATTTAGATCCTTTGCTCATTTTTAAATTTTTTTTTTTGTGTGTGTGTGTGTTTGTTGATGGAAGGTCTTGAATGAATGTCCAGTGATTTGAATGGTTTCACTTCTGTTAACTAACTTAAAAACTACACTCCAGATTCTCCAGTTTCTATGTTGCAGTTAGAATTATCAGTCTCAAAGAGATAATTGAACATTTCCCAGTGTTGGATAGTTGATAAAAAAACATTAGTATGTCAAGTAAGATGTATTTTTATTACATTTAATAAGTTAAAAAAAGAATTAGTTTATTCCTTATGCTTGTATTTTCAATCTCTGAAAGTTGTATGTATTTTATCTAGTTGAAAATCATCAGAAAATAGGGCCTTTAAGCAGATATGATAATTATAGACACAATTCTAAATTGAATGGGAGGAAGAGGTGGCAGAAGAAAATGCTCAGCTTAGATTACACCTGGTTATTTTTGCATTATTATTTTTAATGTGTTTTGACACTTCAGCTGTTGCATATAGACTCAGTCTGATCTTCAGAGCCCACACTTTGGCTTAGATGATTAAACTGCTTAAGTGGCTCATGTTCCTGTCATATCATTGGATTGGAAAAAGAGTCTGATATAGAAGAAATAATTCTCATTCATTCATTCATGCACACTTACTAAATTCCTATTATGTGCCAGGCTTTGTTTATTGAAGTCATGCAGAACATTAAAATGTCTGCGACTCATTCTGTAATCTCAAAGGTTTAAAGTCTGAAGCAGGAAAGGAAAGCAAGCTAATACCTTTAATGAAATAAATACACAAAATATGAAAAAATGGGGCTTAGCAGTTATTCCAACACAAATGGGAATTGAAAATAGGGAAAACATTATTACCAACTTGGAGCTAGCATTAGGTCATGTGGAAATTAGCAACAAGATGTTTTAGAGCAGAGAGATGAACATGACTAAGGGCATGAAGTAATGGGAAAAAGATGTGAGTGTAATTAGCAATTGCATTTAGTGGGGTTAGATGTGTAAGTGAGATAAAGCCGGGGAAACAAATTAGAAACAAATTATAAATAGTCTTGCATGTCAGGCAAAGCTGAACTATATATTTGATAGTGACTGACTTTTATTTTCCAGTAGGGAGATGACCTGTCCCATTTGTGTCTTAGGGGGATTACTGTGTGACAGGTTGGAGTGGGCAGATTCAGGAGGTCAGGCAGCCAGGTAGAATCTATGCAGAGGCGTGTGTGAAGGCCTGGAGGGGACTGAGGTAGAGTAGGGGGAAGAGTACAGCAAATGAAACATGCATTTCTCTCTGCACTTTTCCTCATACTCTCCCCCACAGCAAAATGAAAAGGAGCCAGAGCATTAGAATTCTCAAAGACACCTTGGTAAGGCCTTGGGACCACTAGTAGCAAAATGTAAACTTAATGTATAATATGAGTAATAACAAATTTTTGTTCAGTCTCAAATTCAACAAGGAACGTAGTTGATGAACATGCACAGTTGTTTATTTACATCCTGTGGGCAATTTTTTTCTTCATCTGACACAGACTCTTGCCCATTAAATGAAGCTAATACATGGAACACTAGTCTAAAGAAGCTTAATTAACTCTTCATCATCACTGACTAAGTTCCAAAAAAGATGAGCATGGCTTTTAAGATAGAACAATTCTGCCTCCATTTCTATATTGTGGGTGCCCTCATTAATTAGAGAACTGGAAACCCAGTTAGATTTCTAATTTCAGAGTTGGCTAATACATTGGAGAATATCCTAAGTTGGAAAATGGAACAAGTGTTCTTGGTTGTGAGATGTTGACCAAAAAAAGGGCAAAAGCAACATCAAAACATACCCACCCAAATCCAAGTCACTTTTTCGGTTGCCAATTTGGGCTGCATTGAAGAAGCTGACTCTGGCATGACTGTCACTGCTGAGCAATTCGTCTTTCTTCCTCAGGGCTCTAAGGCCCTTCATCAGTATTGATTGAAGGTCTCTATTGTTTAGTTTAAGCTCAGCAACTAAAATAGTATTTTGCAAGAGCTCAGCACAGTGTTTTCCTAAGGTTCTAGGAGTGTGTATCTGTTATGTTGGTTCTTAAATAGCTGTGGGTTTTGTTAGTGGCAGGCATTCATCTGACAAAATAGGGGATGTTTGCAAAAAAAATGCAAAATCAAAAGAAATCTCTTTTAACAAATGGAACACTATATTGTTTGTTTCTAAAGTTATAGCTAACTCCATGCAGAGAAAGTAGTCATAAATGTCTTTTATTTTTAAAACTCTGCAGATAGCCCTAGTTTTCCGCAATGGATGGGATTCTGTAAAGTTGACTGTGAACTGAGATTAAGGAATACAAAACAAATGTCCAGTTTCCCCAAAATAGGACATACCTACTGATGTTTTTGTTCACTATCTTATTTTGACCAATATTTAATGAGCATTTACCCTGTAATAAACCCTGGAATATAAAGCTGTCATTGTCCTGGAATATAAAAGAAGACATTCTTTTATCTTCGAGAAGTCCACAGGCATTGTGTTGCTATGGCAAATGAGATACTGTGAAAAGCTTTTTACTGGAAGATCTCTGGTATGTCTGTGTATAGAGATAATGGGAAAGAATGAAATGGAAGTGTAGTCCATTCTATACCTTTGATCCATTTTTCAAATAGATTCTGTTGCTGGCAATTATCATGTGAATGTTAGCCCAAGCAAACAAGATTTTATAATTGAGGTTGAGGCAAGGGAGGAAGCAACAGGCATCCTGATAAATTCTGTCTGGAACCTTTGTGTGGCTAAATGCCCATTGCCAAAACTGCTACATGCAAATAGAGAAATTCAATCCGGTAGATGTCACCTGAGAGAAAGATCTCTGCATTTATTCACCCATTAGTCATTCAACAATACTTATTAGGTGAATGTTATATTATAGACATCATGCTTGGTGCTGCGGATGCAGTAATAAAGAAGGCAAGGTCCTTGCCTTCAGGAAACTTCTACGCTAGTAGGAAATGCAAGCTTTTTAACATTACGTAAAGGATGTGCTTAAAATCCCCAAATGATTTACATGTTTTTACTGTAAGAAATGGGAAAATTTCTTGGAAAAACCATTTTAATTAAAAAAAATACTTAGCAATAAAACTAAAGGTTTCTTTGCAAATATGGAAGCTGGTGGTGTGCTGCCAATAAAAATGTTATTTACCAAAACAGATCTTTTATTTGGAAGGTATGTGCAATGTCTGCATTAGCTAAGTGGGTTCTTAGATCTGAATAATGAACAAAAATACCCAGTAACTTAGATATAGAGTCTATTTTTACAATGTATGACAAATAATGATACATTTACTGAAATAGCTAATGGACCAGTGAAGTAAGTGGTAGCATAGCTTTTCACAGACACCAGCTGGCAAACTGTTAAATGATTTGAAATGAGTTATCAAGCACTGCTGTTTTGTAAATATGAGTCTTGATTTCTTTTGCCACAGCATGTGAAAGCAAAGCATCTATTGCTCAGTATAAACCCTTTTGGGGGAAATTATAGTTGCCTGGTGAATCATTAAAGTTCAGTCAAGTGGACTCAGAACCAAATCTTAGAATTTGGTCCTGTCTCTGTTACTAAGTAGCTCTGGGACCCTGATCACCTGCTTCCCCTCTCTGGGCTTCAGTTTCTGCTCTGTACAATGGAGGTCTTCGCCTGGGCCACCCACAATGTCTCTCCTAGCATTTCTTCTTCTTATTCTGCATCTAGTTTTTCTCTAGGCCAGTCTGAGCCACAGAAGAACACATTACTGTGAGTCCATGTGCTTGGGGTGTAGATAGTTTCCCATCCAGGGTAGAATTTGCAATATCAGATTGTCCATGCCCAGTTTTAATGAGGAAAGGGACCTACCTTGGACCCATAAGAAAGAATTTTGTTCCCTCTCTGTTTTTGATAACCTGTGGACTTCTGTAGTCCATGGTCAATGTAAGGACTTGATTCAGGTATGTGGTCATAGCAAAAAATCTTTTTATTACTGTTTGCTTATATCTGAACTTGCAGCCCTCAGCAAACCAACACAGAAGGAATTCTGTAGACACCTCAACTTATTCCCCTCATACCTGAGACTTGTCAATCCCCAAGGGTCAACACCAGCTTTATTGTTTTACTCATCTCCTTAACTCCTCTCTATTCCATAGACCTCCCTCAATTTCAAGTGCACATCTATAATTTTTCTGTTCCTATAGCCCTCAGACATGAAAGTTCTTCAGTGAAGTCAGAGATCGTTGGCCTTTGCAACAGGTACCCACACCTGTATACATGATTAATGACCATACATATTGTTTCTAATTGTCTCTCTCTTCTCCAAGTGTGGTTACTATGTGAATGGATATCACCATTTTTGCAACCCAATCATGGGAACCCACTCTTGTAATAGTGGAGTAACTCCTATCCAATCAACCTTTCTACTGGTAATAATTATGAACTCTGGACAAAATATAGAAAACCATACTTGAAGGCAATGAAGAACATTCAAAAATAGACAGGAACTTGAGAGAAGCGAATACTTGGATGAAGGAAACAACATTGAGTGTTTTTCTCCATTTTTATGTCTTTTTCCCTTAGGGCTAACACCAGACAATACCAAAATGATTGACTAAAACTCAAATAAAAACTCACAGAGGAAAGTATTCTGGGGGACCATAGCACCAAACTAAAAGGAAAATTCAAGAAAGGAGAAAGCCATAGATGAGAAACCTCAAATTCTCTGTGTGCACTCTGCCTAAATTTGCACCTGACAGCTAAACAACACATCCATGAGGCACTGCAAGTAGCCCAGCTAAGGATGGAAGTACTGAGCAGAAAATGTAGCTGCTGCCTCCTCCCAGCACACACACTACTGGGGAGACAGATCAGAGTGTTGAGGTTAGCTAAGTCTACTACTTGCTTTAAAAATCAGTATTCTTTGGAGAAATAGAACAGAATCTAGAGTTTAAACAGTGTATCTTTTCATAATGTGCAGATACAGTACTAAATTAATATTCATGCATATAAAGAAATAGGAAAATGTGATGTCTACTGAAGAGAAAAACTAATCAATGGAGACTAATACTGAGCTGATCCAGCTAATGTATATCTGGGATATAAATGAAAATATACTCATAATGGGTTAATAAATAGAAAATGTAATCAGTAAACAAAAAGAGACACTGGAAATTTTACATCTGGAAAATGAAGTACTTGAAAAAAAAATTCACTGCATGTGTTTATAAAACCAACAGGATTTGACAAAACAGTTAGTGAACCGGGGACTCAATCAATAGAAGTTACTTAATCTGAAGAACACAGAGAAAAATATGTTCAAAAGAATAATTTTTAAAACACCATAGTGGTATGGACAGTGTCAAAAAGACTAACACATGTGACAGAAATTTACATTGTTTAGGAAGCTCATAATGCTAAGTAGGATAAACTAAAGAAAACTACACCTAGAGTCATCATGTATATTTCATGGTTAGACTACTGAAAGCAAAAGATGAAGAGAAAATTTTGAAAACAGCTAGAAAAAAAGTTTATATTATTGGAGGCCAACAACAATATAAATTATAGCTGATTTCTTCTCATTGACACAAAAAGAATCGAGTTAAATTGAGAAGTCAGTAAAGCTTTTCAAAGTGCTGAAAGAAAAACAATGATAAACAACAAACAAACCTGGCAATCGGTAGAGATATTCTACAAGGATAAAGGTGTAGTAAAGGCATTTTCAAAGTGGGGAAGGGTTTTCAGGGACATGTATAAAGGACACATGGACAAAACCAAGGTGGGTTGAAATCAGAGGAGGGAGGTGGGATGGCTGGGGTTGCGGGGAGTTGGCGGGGGGGGGGGGATGCAGACAACTGTACTTGAACAACAATAAAAAAAAGACATTTTCAAAGAGTTTGTTTCCAGCAGATCTGTATTACAAGAAGTGATAAAGCCCTTCAGGCTATACAGAAATACCAGATGAAAAATCAGATCTTCATAAAAGACTAAAAATCACCATTCATGATTAATATGTAGATTAACAGAAGAGGCTTTTGATCCCTTTTAATTTCATTAAAATATATATGGTTATTTTTATGACCCCTCTTTAAAAATACTGAGATCTAATTTATATGTCATGAAAACCACCTTTTTAGAATATATGATTTAATGAGCTGTATTTTGTTCATAAAATTGTGTAACCATGAACACAATCTACTGTAGAATGTTTCACCACCCCAATAAAGCTTTGGACTATTAGCAATTATTCTCCACTCCCCCCTTATTGTAGCCCCTGGCTATCCTGGATATACATTCAGTCTATTAATTAGATTACTCTGAACATTTTATATAAAGGGAATCATACAACATGTGCCTGTTGTGTTAGTCTTTTTCACTTAGTGCAATGTTTTCAGGGTTTATTCATGATGTAGCGTGTATCAGTACGTCATTTTTATTTCTGAACGTTGTTCCCTTGTATGGATCACTTTTGTGTATGCACTCTTCAACTGATGGACATTGAGGTTTTTTCCACAGTTTGACTTATGAAAAATACTGCTTTCAATATTCATACAGAAGTTTTGTGTACATATATGTTTTCAGTTCTCTTGGATATTTACTGAGTGGAAATACCAGGGTAATGAAAGCTCTATGTTTAACTTTTTAAGAGCTAGAGGCCTGTTTTCAAAAGTGGCTACACCATTTTACATTTCTGCCAGCAATGTATGAGATTTCCATTTTTTTCATGTCCTTGCTAATACTTATTATTGTCTATCTTGTTGACTCTAACTATCCTGGTAGATATGAAGTGGTATTTCATTGTGGGTTCGATAAGCTATTTTTTGATACCTAATTACATTGAACATTATTTCAGGTTTTTATTGACACTTGTATATATTCTTGGAGAAGTACCTATATATATCCTCTGACAAGTTTTTAATTGGGTTAACTGTCTTTTTGTTTTGGGGTTGCAAGTATTCTTTATATAATTGGGGTACTAGACTTGTATTAGATATATGATTTGCAGATTTTTCCCATATGTGAGTTATTTTTTCAGTTGCTTAATAGTATCCTTTGAAACAAACATTTAAAAAAATTTGATCAAATTTAATTTATCTGTATTTTTCTGTTGGTACTTGTATTTTGGGGATCTTATTTAAGGAACCATTGACTAATCCAATTTTCACAAAGATTTACACCAAAATTTTCTTCTAACAGTTTTATAGTTTTTATGTTTTATTCTATTCATCCATGTGGTTTTTACGTTATTCTATTTATATGATGAATTACATTCATTGATTTTTATGTGTGAAACCAATGTTGCATTCCTGATATAACCTCTACTTGGCTATAGTACATAATCTTTTTTTATGTTTCTGGGTTCAGTTGTTAGCATTTTGTTGAAGATTTTTATGTCTATATTTACAAGGGATATTGATTGTAGAGTTTTTTGTTCTTGTTTTCATTTTTGTTTTGACTGTGGTTTTTGTGTCAAGGTTACCTATATAGGCCTACAGTGAGACTGAGAAATTTAGGCACTGATTAAGGAAAACAATATGAGCACAAGGTGGTGTAGCACACATAAGCTTTGGTTGGTTGATGCTTTGATATGTTTGCATGGTGAGAAAATCATAGCACGAGGCCATCCAGATGCTGCAGCACCTGGACCACTACCTGGAAAAGGAGGAAGTCAAGAAAGCTCCTGAGGGAGAGAAGTAGAGAAGGGCCTTAATGTGTAGGTGATATTTCTAAACAACATGGCAGGGAGACTAGGTCAGAGAGCTCTGAAAGCAATAGTGGCTTGTGTGTGTGTGTGTGTGTGTGTGTGTGTGTGTGTGTGTGTGTGTGTATTATGTATTATATATATACTATATATAGTACTGTGTATAGCATATACAGGATTTATTTTATGTATGGCTAGCAGATGTCAAGTATAGTTTCATGGGGTATATGAAACAAGCAGGCTCTAAGTGGCTACAATTTGATTATTTGGGGCCCTGTTTAAAATAATTGGATGTATAAAATTTGAATTTGGTGTCGGTGGGCTTTGAGTTAGAAGAAAACAGCCTAGGATCAATATTAAAGGGGGCCATCTTTAGCTCACTTTCATAATATGGCCTCATAGAGGGTGAGTTGGAAAATGTTTCCTCCTCTTCTGTTTTAGAAAGAGTTTGTGAAGAATTGGTGTTAATTCTTAAATTGGTTAGTAGAATTTACCAAAAAGTAATTTAGTCCTGGGCTTTTGTGTGAATTTTTTTTGTTTGTTTTCTATTCAATTCTTTTTACTTGTAATTCTGTGCATATATTTTCTGTTTTTCTTGAGTCAGTTTTGATGGTTTGTCCCCATGAATCTATTTACTTTGCCTTGGTTGCCTTCTTTGTTGGCATACAATTGTCCATGGTGTTCTCTTATAATCCTTGTCATTTCTGTAAGATCTTTAGTGATGTCCTCACTTTCATTCTTGATTTTAGTAATTTGTGAGCTACTTTTTCTTGGTCAAGCTAGCTAAAAGTTTATCAATTTTGTTGGTCTTTTCAAAGAACCAACTTTTGGTTTTGTTTAATTTCTGTTATGTTTTCTATACTTTATGCTATTTATTTCCTCTCTGATGTTAATTATTTATTTCCTTCTGCTTTCTTTGGGTTTATTTTGCTCTTTTTCTATTTTCTTACGATAGAAAATTAGGCTATTGATTTGAGATCTTTGTTTTTAATGCATGTATTCATATCTATAAATTTCCACCGAGTATTGCTTTTGTTGCATCCCGTAAGTTTTGATATGTTGTGTTTTCATTTTCATTCATCTGAATGTATTTTCTGTTGTTCCTTTTGATTTTTTTAACCCATTAGTTATTTAAGAATACATGATTTAATTTCTACATATTTATGGATTTCTCAGATATTTTTCTCTCACAGATTGCTAGTTTTATTCCATGATAATTAAAAGAATATGCTAGTATGACTTCAACCCTTTTAAATGTATGGAGGCATGTTTTATGGCCTAACATATGGTCTGTTCTAGAGAATTGCCATGTGTCCTTGAGAAGAATGTGTATTCTGCTGTTGATGAGTGAAGTGTTCTGTAATGTTTCTTAGGTCTACCTGGAATACAATGTTATTCAGGTCTTTAATTTCTTTGTTGCTCTTTTGTCTAGTTATTCTACCAATGTTTGGAAGTGGGATTTTGAAGTCTCTGATTAGCACAGTTGAATTGTCTATTTTTTCCTTCAGTTCTGTCAGTTTTTGCTTCATGCTCTTTTGAGGCTGTGCTGTTAGGTGCATATATAATTGTTCTATATTATTGATAGATCAACTATTTCATTATTATAATATGTCCTCCTTTGTCTCCTAGCCATAGGTAGATTAAATAAAATTGGCAACTATAGAATAAAAAATGAAAATGTAAGTCTCTTATAGTTTATGTGAAGTGATACAACATTAATTATAAATGGAATAAAAATAGAAATATTTGTACAATAATTCTTAGAGAAACCACCAAAAATACAAAGAAGTACAGTTTAAATTTTTTCTATAGTAATAGGAAAAATAATAAAGATTAAGTTAAAAAATCTTATTACAGAGGAGATGCTTATTATTCATTGTGGGAAGACCTCCATGTAAGAACATTCTAATTCTATTGGTAAATGATGTGTATTATTTTTGCCAAATCACCCTGTTGTGTTACTGTTACATTGCCATAATGTGTTAACTCCACGTGGTTGTATATGTACAACTGTATACACTACAATTTGTGAACGATTTAAGGGTGTTCAAAAATGATTTGGCTTTTAATGTATTTTCATAGGAAACTGTGCCCCTCATGAGTTGTCAACTGTACTTAGTTCATCTCCCTTGTACAAACATCTTCCTAGAGTTGGAAACCTTCCAACCATACTTGAAGTGTTCCAATTATATCTCAATCAGGCATTTTCTTAAGGCTCTTCATACTTTACCCATTGGGCTAAAGAGAATTATCTTCCTCAAGCAAGACTATGGCTGGACATAAAGTTTTTATTCCATTGATTTTTTTTCTTCATTTGTACAGATATTTACCCAAATAAAGACCCTCACTACAATGAACCTAAATTTCCTGTGGGTTTTATTTAGCTTTATGCATTCTAATCTTAATCCACCAAACTAAACTTCCTAGGCACAATACTCATTATGTTATGGTTCTCCCTAAAACCTGTGTGTCTCTTCAAATACTGCTTGCTCATAAAAGTTAGGTTCTTCCTTATGTCAATAATTCATGGTTTTCATTCTTTATGTGTTGTTTATTTTTCAGTAAACATTTTTTATTTTAGAATAGTTTTAGTTTTACAGAAAGATTGTAAAGATAGTGTAGAGAACTTTTATATATACCACATCCAATTTCTCCTATTATTAATATCTTACATTTATGTAGTACATTTGTCATAGTTAATGAGCCAATTATTTTAAAAGTCCATGATTTATTCATGTTTCTTTAGTTTTTTCTATTTCAGAATCTCATACTACACTATGATTATTAATCATGTCTTCTTAGGCTTCTCTTAGCTGTGACTTTTCTTGCTTTCAATTATCTTGACAGTTTTGAGGGCACTTGTCAGAATATTGTGCCTCTCCTCTCCTTCCTTCCTTCCTTCCTTCCTTCCTTCCTTCCTTCCTTCCTTCCTTCCTTCCTTCCTTCCTTCTGAATGGTGTTAGAAATCAAGATCTGGGCACTAGATTTCTTGCTTATTTTGCAAGTGATTTTTTCCCCTTTTAGTCCATCTAGCAAATTTCTTCTCTTTAAAGATTTTTTTCCAAGTTCCATCTATGTCCTGTTGCTCATCATCCCTCTGCTGTAAGAGCCTTCTAATTAGTCTCTCCCTTTAATCTATTTGCCATTTGGTAATGAGAGAATTTTTTATAAAATACAAATAAAGCATTACCCTGGTTAAAAGCCTCCATAAACTCAGTGTTGCCCTCAGGAGAACATTTAAATTAATATTGGTGGAAAGGATTTGGGGATCAGATTTCTGTTTTCCTCCCCAAACTCATGTCTAAAATTTCTCAACCTTGGTTTACAATCCATCCATTCAGAAATAACTTTAGTTCCTCATGTGTCTTTGCATAGTTTAATTCCTGGAACCCTGCCCTTACCTGTCTTTTGGACAACACACACACACACACACACACACACACACACACACTCATTCTCTCTCTCTCTCTTTCTCTCTCTGTCTCTCTTCACTGAGTAGGTTCCTACTCAATTTCCAGATCTCTTCTTAAGTGAGCATCTTCTAGGAAACTCTCTAGAATGCATCCAGGCCGGGCTCACTTCCTGAGTTGTCCCCCCTATACTTTGGTTTCAATTCGCAGCACTCATCACAATGGTTGGCAACCACATTTTCACATGTCTCTCCCCTCTAGACTGAAATCACTGTGACCGTAGGGACCCTGAACATTTGTTTCATCACTGTATTGCTAACACTTAACCCATGGCCTGGCACTTGATATGTACTGAAGCAGTATTTGTTTAGTGAATCAATAAGTGTTCCATGGACTATTCTCCATCTGGCTAGTCTCGAGAAAACAGTTGTCACTGATGTATTTCCAAAGGAATATGTTTTCCAAGTGTTAAATGCACATTAGTTTTTGCAGGCAGGGTATCCCTCAGTAGGTAAACAGTTAATACAACCTATTGTTACTCATAGTAAGACAAAGTTCCTGGCCTCCTATATTTTTCATTTCCAAATGGAAGTGGAAGGCAAGGTGCAGCGACTGGACCGCTTGAGATGAGTTCTAATTGAGTGTGTGGGCACGTTCTTGGTTGAACAGCCTAGGAAACCAGCCATGAAGAAATGGACAGGAATTCTAAAGCTGCTGAGAAATTCACACCTGTACTTTATGGCTCAGAATAGAGCACAGAATGATCTCAAAGGCAGATGTCCCCAAACTTCTACACTTCCATCCTGATTGTTACACACTCACAATGACCCTAACACAAGACCAAGTGGGTAAGATTCGACATTGTTGATCCACACCTGTTTTTACCCAGAGAAAACTTTGTTTTAAATATCTTTTCTTAAGAAAATAGGACAGTCATTTTGCTCTAATGAAATATAGCTTGGATGTGAGGTTTCCAGAGCCATCAGAACGGAAAGCATTTCTACTCCTACCAAACATATGCACAGCAATGCCCTTCCTCTAAATCTGATAGTATGTCACAGACATTGCCTCCAACCCTCTTATTGTAGCTCAGATCTTCTTTTGATGGGGGAAATGAAGAGAATATGAAGGGTGCCCCATAATAATTGAGAGAAGCTAAAATTGCCACAGCTTTGCCAGGTTTTACTCATGAAGGAAGACATGCTTTTGTATCAGGTTTAGAAGGAAAGTCTTTCACCTTGGTACTAAATGGAGTTAATTGGATGTATTCATTTTAAAAGAATTATCTTTTTTTTGTCAAGTGAGGAAATTAAGACAGCTGAATACACTAAAAAGTACTCAGTTTCTTTAGTCTCTTGGAAACCATATTGATTGTATATACAGGGTCTGGCACAAATAACACCCTTTTTTAATTACAAAATCTTTTATTACAAAATGGTAAGCATGTAACTCTGTAACACTGTCACACTCAAGTACACTATGTGACATTTTAGGTAAGATGTTCAAATTAAAACTATAAGTTATTACACCCATATTATTCCCCTACCAACCACACTCAAGCAGGTGTTCCTTCTATTGGACTCTGTAGGTACTGTTCCTCTGAGCCACATTAATAAGGGTGAACAAATGTTGAATTTTCTTCTTACTTTTTGTCTATGATAGCCCAGGGTGATTATTTTTTAATATCATACTTTATTTTCTGCTCACCCACTAACACAGTGGGCCACGTGATGCAGGTATGGCCCCTGGGATTGTCAGATGAAATACAGGATCATTGGTGAGGTCTGAAGTTCAGATCATAACACATGTTTCTTCATATAGGTATATAAGTATTCCACATTTGGGATATACATATCCTAAAAAATTGTTGTTTCTCCAAAACTGAAATTTAACCAGGTATTTGCATTTTTATTTACTAAATTTGGCAATCTTAATGTTGTGCCTAATTTTTTCAGGGCAAAATATTTTTAAGAGCCATATATTTCAATCAAATAAACAGCAAAAGACTATCTTAGGAGCAGAGAATTGTTTCACTTTACTGTTTGTAGCATTAGCTTTGGCTATCTGGGATCCCCAAATTTGTAAGTCATTTTAAAAAAGAATAAAGCCACCAACACGGTCTTTAAAAATTTTGTTCTGTGCGAATTATTGAGATGCTTAAAGTATGTAAAAATTTCTGAGTTCTTACTCCACTCCTACTCCTTAACAAGATTTGAAAAGTCACCTAAGTAAAATAAATGTTTTTCCACATAAAGTTTGACTTTGGTTAAAAACAAAATTCAACTGAGCAAATTTTAAAGATTGCACTGGCTTTATTCAATATTCATGAACCAGGCAGCATCCGATCTAGCAGCTAAAAAGGAGCTCCGAAGAGCTATACAAGGAAAGAGATTTTATAGGCAGAAGATAGTGGAAGTAAGGAGGCCATACTAGGCAAAACTAGGGATGAATTGCTACTGCAAAGTCACTTTCCTTTAGAGGATGGCAGAGTTCTATCAGGCAGATCACCTAGCTAGGGCTGATCAGGCAATTCCTGATGGGCTGGTTTCAGATTCCAGTTTCTGGAGAAGCCGCAACTGTATTTAAATCAGGGTTTGGTGACATGGGGCTCAGCATAAGCCAGTTGGTTTGGGGCCTGTCTTGTTTTTAACACTTATTTTCCACTATATTAGATCATCAAAGCCTCAACCTTCTCCTCTTTTGTAGGGTTTTTAATGGCAATTTTGTCCATTATTAACCTTTGCTCTATGTTTCTCCTCAGATAGGTGCTTTTATTTGCCACCTACATACAGAACTCTAGAGATATTGGGAATATTCTACATGTTTACAGAATGATTCTTATTGGGATTGAGCTAACATTAGTCACTTAAAAATATTTTAAAATTTTCACCTGAAAAGTTTATGAGTTTTCACTCAATTCATATGTACTCTACCTTGTTATTGCTGATGCAAATACATGCTGTCTTTTTTTAAAATAAGTAAACTAAGTTGACAAAAACACTTTATTTTTGTTCCCAAAGGAGAACTTTCCAGAACTCATAACTAGCAAGACTAGCCTCTAATATGCTTTAGAAGTACTAGGCAACGAACCATGCATGCAGGGTCTGGCACAAAGAAAGCCCCCTTCTTATTACAAAATCTTTTATTATGAAATCATAAGCATGTAATTCTGCAGCATAACAATATCACACTCAAGCACACCATATGACATTTTAGGTGAAATGTTCAAATTAAAACTATAAATTATTACACCCATATTATTACCCCACCAACCAGCAGGCGTTACTTCTGCTGGACCCTGTTTATAGGCTTTTTGTTAGTGGCTCACTGACAAGGAGTTGAGTGTTCATCACTGTGATAAGAAAGAACCTTGCAATGAGAGGCCACCCCCAGAATAATGATATGCTGCCTCTGAGCAACAAGGAGGAGTCTTTATTTGTGCATTTCATAGCTGTGTGTCTCACATATCAACTAACCTGTGCACTTTCTGGATTCTGCTGAGCCAGCCCCCTGGCCTTCATATTCTCTATAAACATTAAAATGGGTATAATGGAAAGACAGAGGAGAGGGGAAGGGAGGGACTTGTGTTAGCTTGTCATTTTTCCCCTTTTAAAAAACTCCCTTCTTATTTGAGTCCTCTCCTGAATCTTTCTATTGTGTATTAATGTATTTACATTGTATTATACTATAGTATAATATATCATAAAATATAATATATTTCACATATTATGTTAAAGTCTTGTTGTTAGTTCAAGACAAGCACCCACCTCAAAGCTATGAGCATTAGACCCAGGCAAGCAGGAACTCATACAGGTTTTTTGTGATTTCATCACTATGTGTGTTTGTGTGCAAATATGCATATTCTTCCCCTTTCTCACTCTTCCACTTCCCATCCTTATTTTTTGTACAGAAAGTTATCTGGGAAAAATTCAACCTTACGTTGGCTGAACCTTAGAGAAGCAGGGTTCTGTTTTTTCATTCCACCTCTATGGAGAGTTAGAAAAACCTCCATGACCTAGAATGGTGAAAATTCTGAAGCTCAAGAATTGCTGCCCAAGCTGGATCCCTGTGTAGGCATGAGATCAGCTTAAAGAAGCAGGAGGGCCAGGCACCTGTCATAGACCCGGGAGTTAGATGGCAGAAGGAGGTGCCCTGCAATCTGTCAGCATAGAGTGACAGACAGGAGTAGAGGGAGCTTAGTGTGACTAAAGATAATTATTCCATTATTTTGTAATGACTTAACAGGTATATGTTAGAGTGGACACAGCTATGTAATAGCCTGAACTTATCAAAGCTTTTCACTTGCACTTTAATGTGCCTTCTAGTCATTATTTTCTATTCCTCCAATACAACCTTGTACATTTATTCAGTGTTTCCCTATTTAATAGAAATCCAAACAGTGTATGTATTCATTGCTAACCTTGTTTATGCTCTACTGCTTCCAAAGCACAGAAGTCTTTTCTGAGGTCTTCATGTCCAGGCATAGCCTGAAAATGCAAAACCGAGATGTGGGTGGGACTTGAATTGATTGCTCCCACTTGTTTCTTCTGATGCCTTTTCTACCCTCACGGAGCCTCTGCTACAGTACCTCTCCTCCCGCCTCTAACTCTCTGCCCTTCATTCCTTATAACACGTGGTTTTGCATGTCTGATAAGCAGTTATTTATACTGTAGAAGGGACTCCCAGTGGATTTCCTTTTCTTTCCTAACAGTGAGGCTTTTTAACCCTTCCTTCCACATGTGCAATGAAGGACTCTGTCTTCCATTAAATAAGTATAAAGACAAATTGAAGATTTGTTGTTGTTGGCATGAATGTCTTCCCAATGTCCCCATCTTAGTACAAATGCACTGCTCCACTCACTAGCTTCCCAGAGGTGGGTACCTAACATTCTGGTGAATCTAGACAGAAAGAATCCCTCCATACAATAGTCACACAAGTGATTCTTAAAAGTAGTTATTGCCCAAGATGTCATTATGGCCCAAATTGTCTCAGTGGCTATTTCAGGACATAGTTTCTAATCCAGCAAACTACCCATGTGATAATTATTTTAATATGACATTGGGGGGGTTATGTTTCTAAAATTTAATTTTAATAATTCTGTGACTGAGTCCCCTTAATCTTTCTCTTTTTGAGGGGACAGGGAGTGGTGGGTGCATGATCTTAAGAAATTGCATGTTAACACCTTCTTTTAAGTCACTTTATCCAGACTTTGTTATTTCACAGACTTGAACGCAGAAATCACACCTTTACTGGAATGTCAGCCTCTTGGAATCTGAGTCAGCCTCATTGTCATTAACTTGGATTTGGTGACCAGCAGTTCTCATGATGACTGTTGACTTTTATGGTCTCTCTAAAATTGGTTCCATTCTGAAAATAATTTTATGTTATGTTTTTTGGTCATATTACTGTAGTGTTTTTTCTGACCCCTTCTCCAACACTTGCAATTTGGCTGAGAAATGTAGTTTCAAGACAGAGATTTCATGAGTTCTGTGTATCCTCATGGAAATTGCAGAGTTTTTTTAAAGCTATTTTATTATTTTTTATAGTTAAGACTCAGAATGTCTTCCTTATTTTGGAACTTTTGAAGGTGATTATTTTTTAAAGAACTACACATTCAAGCCTTAGCTAAAGAAGTAATTAACTTTTTAAGGATAGCTAGTTCTGCATTTCGTAGCTCTCAGATCAGAAAAAGTACTGTGACTCTCTCTAGAGGGAGGTGTTTGTTAAAAAGATGAAAGGTTTTCATTAAAAAATCTTGGCAATTGTGTCTTATGAATTCAGTAAAATTAAAATTGATCCTAGGGCCCCAGTTCCTCATAAAAGATTCCTAATGCTCCAAATGCATGTGTTAGGCTGTTACTTGATTGTCTGAGACTCAGCCCTTCCTTACCCGTGGATATATTGTCAGCGGTTTCCTGCTGGTACTCAGAGCTCCACTCTTCAATTATGAGCTCCTCCAGGTTATGTCACTTGTGATTGTCCCTCCCCTTTTTCTCCTCTTATAGCCCCAGAAGCTTTAGAAGGCAGAGCAAATTCTCCTTCTTTTCTTAGTTGCTTATTTTTGTCAAAGAATAATAGAAGACAACAGAAGAAATACAAAGGCATTTAAAGCTGACCTTCTGAACACCAGGAAAAAAGTACCACCACCATCACCACCACCAACAAAAACAATTTAACAATTTAAGGAAATTTTGATTGTGTTTGTCAGAAAAAAATTGAACACTGGCTTTTAAAAAATGATGGATATGTGTGGACTTGAGGCAACTGTTTGACTTTATGTCAGAGATGCTGGTTTCTTCCAAACTGAAAGATTTGGGCATCATGCTTCAAACCCTACTTCTAAGGGGAGTCAGTTTTTCAACTGTAGTTGGTTCTGTGATTGCAAGCCTGTTTTTCAAGAAGAAAAGGCACATGAAGTTTGTGTGTGTGTGTGTTTGCACACCCAAATTTCTACTAAAGAATGTTCTCATGTTCATTAAATGAGAAAGCAATGGCATATTGAGAAGTGTATTTGAATAATCACAGGCTCTTCTGGAAATTTTCTCAATTTTTATTGCTGGAAAACTTTCTCACTGTTCTACACAGTGCATCTTACAGTGGTTGGCTAAGAAGCCTACTCAAAATAATAATTATTATTATTATTAATGAAGCAGAAGAAAAAAAACAAAAGCTTGGAAGTCTGTAACCTTTGGAAAAGATTTTGAACTGCTGACCCCTTTTTCTGGTGTTTCAGAGCTCAGCCTTTCCTCCTCAAACTTTTACTAATTAGATTGCAGTTTATTTGATATAAGCTCTCCTTTCAAAACAGTGCTTTACAGAACACATGCATGAAGGTTATGTCTGTTAGTTGCTTACTCTACGACAGCAAATATTGTCAAGAACCTTTTCACATGATGCCACATAACAAGGAGGTCTCTGCAATGTGTGGAGTGGCTTTTCAAGGAGGCCGCAGAATTAGTAAATGATAGAGCCAGGATACAAGCACAGGACTTCCAAACTGAAGTCCAGTGCTCCCTCTGGAACACTGCAGCCACTCTTTTAGTAGTGGGAACTATTGTACTTTAAATAAATATTTAGTGTACCTCTACTACCAGGGAATGGGGTTTGAATTGTTGAGGCCAGAGAATAGTACCAAACCACTGACTAATATGCCTAGGTGCAGGGCTGAAGTGTGTGAGTATGTCTGTGTGTGGTGGGGTGGGGTGTTCTTTAAAGGGGAAGGAGTCACAGAGATCACAGGAGACAGCCGGGGATTACAGTGGGGAAGGAAAGGATGCAGAGAATAAGATAGAAGGAAGCAGTGATGAAATTTTCCCTAGTCCCCTTCATCACTGTGTTCACAATTGTTTCACATTGTGGTGAAAGAAATGATCAAAAGTCATTGATTTCCCAAGCCACCTTTTCCTTGTTGGTGCCTTGGCTAAGTGGACCTCTCAGAAAACATACAAGTGGCAATGTTTTATAAAGGTTTGTGAGAAAGAATGTAGTACATTCTCTGTTGTTCATCAGTTTTTCAGAATTTAGTTATTCGTATTAGTAGCTGAGCAGTTTACACATGGACTGCTTGGAAATTGCTGCCTTTGCCTCTGAGAAGATTATCTACCACCTAAATGGTGAGACAGAATAGAGACATATGGCTGGACTCTTGAACTATCACTGGGCAACTCCTGTAAATGTGTTCAAATTAATATACTGAAAATGGTGTGCAAGGTGCTGAAGGGAACTGGGTAATGGACTCATTAGACTCTGCAAGAAACTGGATTGCAAAATAAATCATGCATCAGTATCTTTTCTACAACTATGTGGATAGCTCCATTCCTTAGAAGCTTTTACACACACGTAAATTGTGTGTGTTAATGATATTTGAGTTGTTTTTTGTAAAGTGATCAGAATGCAAGGAAGGTAATTGAGCTTAAGATTACCATGCTGAATGACTCCCCTGGACAGGCAGCCTTTACCTGTGAGCCGCGCATTTCCTGCCCCGCTTCCCACGTGCAGAGTTAGAGCTTCTAGAGCCCTTAATTACCTGTGAAATGGCTGCTTGATGCATGAGGTTATTGCCTTGGCTGACTTTTAAATTTCTGGGTGAAATTAAGGATGTGTTAATAATCTTTCTGCAGGATTGGTGTTGTTAAGAGTGTTTCTGGTCTGCGAAAGATCATCTTTTAGAGGTGACAAAAAACAGAAAATTGTTCCCCCCAGCTGTTTAAGGGGACAGACCTGGGGGTAAACACTAATTCATTTGTATTGTGCGTAGATGCTCAATCAATAAGGTTTTTTTCATGCATCTTTAACTACTGGTGGGCCAAAAAAGAAATTAACTTTATTCATTCTAATGGCATTTACATCTTAATTTTATCTGATATTTAAACAAACCCTTTGTATAATGCTCCATCTGTGGGGTTCTTAAATCATCCTAGTCAAACAGTTTTATAGATTTTTTTAAAAGCTATGTTATTTTCTCTCTTGCTTATTACCAAATGATTATGCAAAAGCAATACTATCACAGAAATGGCAAATAAAAGAAAACAGTACATTACTATTGTGGACTGAAGAGACGATTTGATCACCCAGAACCTCAGACCTGTAACTTTATTTGAAATAAGGGTCTTTGCAGATGAAGTTAAGGTAAGATTTTGAAAGGAAATTGTCCTGGATTAGGATGGGCCCTAAATTCAGTGACGAGTGTCCTTATAAGAGACCAAAGGGAAAAGAAACCAGAAACATGGAGAAGTCCATGTGAAGGCAAGGCAAAGGTTGGAGTTATGTAAGCCACAGCCAAGGTATGCTAGGAGCCCCCAGAAGATAGAAGAGGTACGGAAGAATTCTCCCTAGAGCCTTCAGGTGGAATGGGACTCTTGACATTTGATTTCTGACTTCCAGCCTCCAAACTACAAGATAATAAATTTCTGTTGTTTTAAGCAATCCTTGCATCAAAAATCAAGGTGTGAAGCTTATATTCAAGATATCAGGGCCCAAAACTTCCACCGTAAGATACTGCAGTCCAGTCTGTTCAACCATTAGATAACCCTGTATATAACACCACAGAATCTCTTGGTTCTACTTAACTAGTCAGATGAATCAAGAAAGGTTTCCTTGTGGTCATTTAACTTGTCAAAAACTGGATGTGAGCAGAAATCTAGCTTCAGATGAAGGAAGAGTTTGGCTCTTATGTGTAGAAACAAAATGTCTGTGGGGCAATAACACTTAAGAGGTTTAGTCTGTGTTCAAAGATGGAGGATTCATGTTGAACTGAGGAATTAATTGCTATAACCTTGGGACTGGGATGCCATTGAAAAGTAGCGTATGGGTAAGGTATCAAGGAAATGAAACAAGTAAAATGAATTTTAAAAAAGAAATATCAAACTCTTAAGGATTTGAAAAAAGATTTTCTGAACACATCCACAGATACATTCACACAAAATGCACGCAGTACCAGAGAGTGGGGGTTAGTGGTGCTGTTGTTGGGCTGGTGTGTATGGCTCACGTCTCTTTAGCATTTTGTGACATATATGCCTGTCATATTCCCATTTTCCCTCCACTCTACCACTGCTGATTATTCCTCACTTTATAACCTTATTTTCTTCTGATAATTTATCTTCTCCCACAATTATTTATATGCTTGGAAACAATGTTTTCTCTTGTTAAATCTTGTAAGCCAGATTCACTTATCCTTTCATTCAGTATCTTTGCACAGCCTGCTATGGGCAAAGCACTGTCATAGACACTCAAGGAAATAGAGAGATGAAGTAGACCCAGATGTGAACCTGTAGTATTCACTCTTTAGGAAGCTCATAAGTTTAATGGAATGTGAACCTGTAGTATTCACTCTTTAGGAAGCTCATAAGTTTAATGGAATGCAAACCTGTAAATGTAGTATAGTGCAGCAGCTAAGCACAAGGTTGACAGCAGGTATCACAATGCCCATGTTTAAATGCTGGGTCTGCTACTATTTGTTTGTGGAGCTTGGCCAAGTAATTTCACCTCTGCGAACTTCAGTTTCTTCATCTATAAAATGGAACTCATACCAGTTATCTTGTATATAGGCTATGTGTGAGGATTGGAGAAGATAATCCATTTAAATAGATCAGTCTAAGACTGGCAGGAATATGTTCTCAATCAATGTGAGCTGTTGTTTTCTAAATATGAATGTAACTATGGAAGGCAGGATAAGCATTTAAAATACAAATAAAAGCAGTGGGGATATTTTAAAACAAGTAACATATAGTTCTGTTTGAAGAAGGAAGAAAAATTTTGGGTAGAATATAGAATTCGGTCCAGTCAAGAGAGAATTTGCATAAATGCAGCTGAGGGTTGGACATTCTAAGTGGAGGAACCAACATGAGTGATAACGAACCTTTTCACATGGAGCGGCAAATCATCAAGGAGGTGCTGAAAATAAGACTTGAGGGACAGTAGGGAGAATTAAGATGGAAAAGGAAGCTTGAGAGTAACACTCAAGTAAACATAATATCTACACATGATCTTCCATGGAAATATAATCTTTATTTCCATTGTATGGTGTATCTTTATAACTGGAGAGGGAGTGCTCTGCCTGCAGAGACCCCCTGTCTGCCACGGATGAGAATAAGTCTACCAAGACGTGATCTGCTTGGGGAGGAAAGGTGGCTGATTTCTCAAATCAGAAGGGCCTTGAGTCTGTTCCTCAATGGGCTTTTATTGGGTTCAATTTGCACAGGAAAATAGGTAAGCTCATCAATGATTATCAGGCAGTAATGATCAAACAATAGATAACATTCAAAGAACTAGGAGGGCTTATTCTGAGTCAGGCTCAGTTAGCTAAAGGGCCACAAAACTTTGGGAAACAAACTCATTTCATGCTTGGACTATTATCAGAAAATTGAGGACATTCGTAGCAAAGCAGATTTCACAGGATTTTATGCATTCTTTCTTAGGCCTGATCACCCTGGTGAACTGCCTGTTCCTGCCCAGGGCTGCACTGCCCTCCTGCATTGTTTCAGGCTTAAGTCAGGCAGGGGAAGTAAGGCAACCAAGAGATTAGGAGACTTTGCAGACGGAATGAGGACTCAGGCTATGTCAAAGCCAAGGGGCGAAGATTCATCACCCCCTTTTTCTATAATCCCCGAAGTCCTTCCCTGAGGGCCCCTCATGACCATGCCTGTCTTAGGTCATCCTTCCCTTGAGGAATCTTACCTGTCATTGGCTAACCAGTCATGCACTTAGGGCCAAGCAGGGTGAAGTAAAAGAGGGCAGAGGCGGCACCCCTGTCAAGGAGATAAGCTTTGTCTCCTTAGTGGCTTATGGTCCCGAGGTCTCTTTACTCAGCCTTAGCCATAGAAGGTTACAGCTTCTGAAACCAGGCAGGGCAGTTCCCAACATATAACTATATATTTAGATCTAAAATAGTAATGGTTCTTTAGAGTATAGATTAGTATATAGTAGAGCATAGCATATATACTATAGTATATATAGGATAGTATAGTATTGACATTTTCCCTATGGCTGCTCCTTATTTATATTATCTCTAAATTTCAAAGCACCTAAAAGCAGTATGGATATCGTCCTAGTTTATTAATGTCATTCCCAAATTTTCAACTCTCTGCTCCAAATTAATAATCATGTTCCTTTGAGGCTTATGCTATTCAGCTACCAACTTCTAGGCCATCTTATCACCCCTCTAGTAATTCATCCTTTCCATTCAGAATTTTATGCCTAGACCACAGCTTTCTAATCTCAAAATAGTTTCTTAATTCCACTGTAACTGTTCTTTGGGCTCAGTCCTCCCAGCCTCACCACTTACTCACAGGATGACATTAGATGATTTACTTCTCTATGCTTACAACAGAGATAGTCATAGTGCTTACTTCATAAAATTATTGTGAAATAAAATAATGTATTTGAAATGCACAATAGTTGGTGTATAATAAGCCTTCTAAAAATGTTACTTTCAATGTTATGACCTTTAGTCCTTTGACCCATATATTACCCTCTGAACACCTCTTCCCTGTCTTCATTTCATTCTTTATTTCACTTAGGCATCACCATATGTCTGCATCTTCAGCACATCCCTAGTTCATGCCCCCAGGCCCCGTGTCCGCTGTGTTTATGCTCCTCAGATAGGCCACAGCCTGGAGTCATCCAGCAGGGTCTCCAGTCCTTTGCTGTGATCATGATGTGGAGACTCCAATGGAGAAACCCACCAAGACCTTGGACAGTGATAAATTAACAGAATCCTTTCCAAGCTTTTAATTCAGACCTTAGACCTCTGGTACATCCCTCTATAACACTCTTTTTTATTCTCTAAAAACAGACAATTCAAAGCTGACACTTGTTTAAAGTCTCCTTCTAACCTCCATGGTCCATCTCTGTAGGTGGCTTCCCCTCCCACTGTAGAGACAAAACTGAGCCTTTCGAGCAGTGAATTCCTAGGCCTCCTGTCTCTGTACCTAAGGGCTTTCCTTCACCTTCCTCCTCACCCTCCAGAAGGGTTCTCTAAGTAGGATTGGTCGAACACAGAGAATGCTTCTTGCTGTACAAGAAAAACAAGATGCTTCTGTCATTGGATTTAAAGTTTGAATGAACAAGTTAAAATAATTTCAATATTAAAAATCAGTTTTGATAACATTTAAATCTCATAGGTATAAGATGTCTCAGTCATATTCCCTGCTTATACATAGTTGCAATGTTTTAAATGGTAGAAAAATTATAATTCAAATGAAAAATTGAAATATATTGTCAATAAATGTTATTGAATATTAATTTTAGGAAAGTATATTTTCTTTCTGGTCCATAAAGACAGTAAAACAATGAATATTCTGTGTATATGTGTGTGTGTGTATGTGTGTGTGTCTTCTGTCCCACAGACACATATGCATATGAGGTCTGTCCAGAAGGAATCCAGCCATGTAATATGAAAAATAGAGACATTTATTGAAGAACATACAAGTTACAAGAAACATTGTACATAGCACAATGACTCCTCAGCCCCCTTCAAAGCAGGCACTTTGGGACCTCACACATTTCTTCCAATTGCCATCAGCTGCCCCATCATATTTTTCTGAATGTCATCGATGTTCTGAAATCTCTCCCCTTTCAAAGGTGATTTTAGTTTTGGGAAAAGCCAGAAGTTGCAGAGCACCAATTCTGGGCTTTAGGGGAGGCTGAGTAACCTGGAGGATTTGATGTTTCACCAAAAAAACCCTGCATGAGATGAGCAGGTGTGTTGTTGTTATGAAGCCGCCAATCACCAGTTGCCCATAGCTGCAGCCTTCTGAATCATCTGAGTAGTTTCTGCAGAGGAATGTTCAAGCCTAATACAAAATCTGATGCAGATTTGTTGCTCCTCTTGTTTATTTTGAATGCAACAGCCACATAGAACACATGCTCACTTAATGGTGTTTACTGTCCCCACTGAATAGTACAGTGAAATCATTGTTCACACCTGCACATTCCAGGCCACTTCTTGGCTGCCAGGTTGCTTCGATGACATGCAAACCATTCCTGTTATATTAACAATAGCTGGACTTTTTCTGGACAGACTTCTTGTGTATATACATAGACACATAGGAATATAAACACAATGTAAACACACATATACTACTTTTATAAACACACACATATACAGATATGTATGTGTACACTTGTGATTATGTGTGTATGTGTATATATTTTTATCTTCTGTTTATCTAAATAGTAGATTCTAATGTTTGACTATGCTACGGATATATCTGGTTTCAAAATGTTCATTACATAATGTGGTGATACATTCTTAGTGTGCTTAATTCCCTTGAAAATCTCAGCCTCTCTGACAGAATATTTCACAGCAGTATTTTGAAGGGGAATACATGTTTCAGATTTTCAAGGACAACCCAAATTTCAAGTCTCCTGATTATTGATTGGTTCAGTAATCACTTACTGAATATCTGCTAGACCAAGCATGGTTCATGGGGAATTTAGGTCCAAAGGTAGATAAGTACAAGCAATTTTAGAAACAGAATTATTTGGGAAAACTGCAGAGAGAACAACTAATTCAAAGTGAAGTTATCTGGAAAAGCTTCACAGGGTCATGTGTCCTAAACTTTGGTTTAGAAATTCAGTTAATCAAATAGATTATTTCATAGCTCCTCATTCTATCTTCCTTTTCCCCATAGAGCAGTCCCAGTTCATTGTGGCTTCTCTGGGGAGGGCAGCAGTTGTAAATGGCTCTGTCTAGCCTACCCCACATCTTCTCTGTGCTTTCTTTTATCTCTACAGTTAAACCCTAATTGGTTCCTGTCCATCTTCATTCATCTCCTATTAGCTACAGGCAGCTTTGCTCCCTTAACTCTGAAGACACAGGAACATTTTCCTCTAGTCACAGAGGCTTAACCTCACACCAGCAGGATAAAGATCCGGTCTGTTCTCTCAGACAATGTGCTGTATAAAGGTCAAGCACAATAAATCCTTAAACGACCAGCTCTGCCATTCCCCCAAATGTCCTGCACAATCACTGCTCATGGTATGGTGGCAGGGAGGGTGACCTGATGGGACGGCAGGTCAAGAATGCAGGACTGACAGCAGACTAGTTTGGTCTTGGAGACTAGGCTTGACCTTTTGCACAGGTGAGTTGTATATCCTTATGGATTTTTTCCCCCTTACTTTACTCATTTGAGGTCTAAAATCTCTTCTAATGCTGTTATTCCTAGAAACGGCAAAACAAATTCCTATTTTGTCAGAATCTGCATTTTACTCACTGGAAACATTGCTATTTCCCATTGGTTTCTGAGATACCACACATAGGCGGTCTTCCTCCTCACTCATGGCACATTTTAAGGCTCCTGACTGGCTTCTTCTGAATATCTGATTCAAAATATTGAAGTGCCCAGGGCCTTACCCTTGTCTTCCACTGTTTTCCCAACTGTGTATACATAGTCTCCCTCACTGCTCTCACCTGGGTCCATGACTCCAAACACTGTCTTTATGCTGATGACTGACGGATTTATGTATCTAGCCCTGACCTATTCCCTAAATTCTAGGTGCATGTACCCAGCTGCCTATTCTACATCTGCACTTGGTGTCCAGTACATATTTCAACCTCAAATGTCTCAACTGAATCAATCATCTCCCTCCACCTCAACCTGGCTATTGCCTGCTCCACTTCCCCACCTTGTCACTGTAAATGACACCACATCCATGCAGTTACTCATGCCAAAAAGCTGGCAAGAGTTGTGGATTTTCTTCTTTCCCTCCAATCCCACATTTAATCCATTCATAAATTCAATTTCTCTGCTCCAAACTATACACCCATAGTCAGGTCATTTTTAACCACCTCCACCATGAACAGTCTTGTCTAAGCCACACCACTCTCTCCCAGACATGTCATAGTCTCCCCAGTGTTCCTCCTCTTCTGCATGACACTCAGTCATACTTATAACATGTAAATTGGATTGTTATATGCCCCTTGCTAAAATATCTTCAGTGACTTCCTATTGTAGCCAAATAAATTCAAACTTGTTATCAGAGCCTGCAAGGGCCCCATGATCTAGCTCCTGCCTTCTCCTCCCTCCATCTCCCAACTCTTCCCCTTGTTCACTGTGTTCCAGTTGCTGATTTCTTTTCACTGGACACACTGAGTGTGTTCCATCCTCAGAGACTTTGAATTCGCTCCTCTGACTGTTTGGAACTCTGTTCCCCAGATCTTCACATGGCTGCCACCTTCTCACTCAGATTGCAGCTTAAGTGTAACGTTTTCAGAGAGATGCTTCTTGACACTCTGTGTAGTCCCCACTCTGCCATGCTCTACTACATTACCTTATTTCAACTTCAGCAGAGCACTTGGCAGTATCTGAAATTATCTGTTCCCCCCAACATGTTTACTATCTGTTTCTGCCCACCAGAGTAGAAACTTCTTGGGGCAAGTACTCTGCCTGCTGTCTTTATGGTTTGTATCCTTAGCGGCTGAGTCAATGCCTGGTCCATGGGAGAGGCAGTTAATATTTGCTGATTGACTCACTGACCAGTAGGTTCAACCAGCTCTTGCTGCTTTTCCTCTTTAGTGACTGGTAAAAAATAAGGTTTCCTCAAAGAAGAGAATCCCATTTATATGGATCAGCCTCTTTATCCTGGGGAAGGCAGGATAGAATGTATGTTGAGATCTAAGAAGAATCTATGAGTACTTTGAAATATATTCACAGCTAACCATTTCATCAAGTATTCCCTTATTTATCAAATATTTCTTAAGTATTAAAGATATGTTGGACACCAGAGGTGGGGCAACAAAAGCAAATAAGTCAAGGTCTTTACCCTTAAGGAGTTTATAATTTGGTAAGGAAGGTGGATGTTGTCTTGGTCAGCTTGGGCTACCATAACACAATATTACAGACTGGGTAGCTTAATGATAATAAACAACAAAAATTATCATTTTTTTTATAGTCCTGGAAGCTGGAAGTCCAAGATCAGGAGCCAGCGTGTTTGGGCTCTCTTTCTGGCCTGCACATGATCGCCTTTTTGCTGTTTACTGACATGACCTTTCCTCAGTGCAAACTCAGAAAGACAGAATTATCTCTCTCTCTTCCTCTAATAAGACCACCAACTCTATTGGATTAGAACCCCACTTTTATGACTTCATTTAACCTTAGTTATGTCTGAAAGACCCCATCTCTTAATATAGTCACATTGGGGATTAGAGTTTGAACATAAGAATTTTGGGGAAAAACAACTCAGTCCAAAGCAGACACATAAGCCAGTCCTTAAAATGAGCCAACAGGAAAACACAGGATTCTGGGAGCACAAGCAGGAGAAGGCAGTGTGAACAGGGGTCAGCAGGCCCAGCCCTTCCCAAAAGGAATCAGCACTTGGGTCAGTGATGAGAGCCTGGCAAACTGGTGTTTCTCATAAGCCTTGATTGTCTATAGAGTACAGAGGAGAAAAGGCCACTCCGGCAATCACAGAAAGTCTCTCCTCCTGGAGTCAGCATTGTACTTGCTTGGATGGATCAAGTGGAGACTTAGTTATTTCTGTGGTTTATTACTGCAGAGCTGAAACTTGGAGGAAGGAGGGGTCCTTTGTTTCATTTTAGGATTAATGTGATCTGTCAGGGGTCCCTATGGTTTTTAGAACTCCACTTGTCTCATGCATGTGTAGAGGATATCCAGCAATCAAGATAATTGTTGTTTTCTGGTTGTTGTTAGAATGTACTCATGGTATTCAGTGAGAGGAAATAGAGATCTCAGGATCTACAGGCTAGTGTTGACAACTTCTTCCAGCCAGGAGAAGCAAGGCCAAGTTTGTCTTCTTGGCTCCTCTTTTGAATAACTTGCATATTAGTAAAATAAAAATAGCTAAGATAATTACACTAGGTATTTGCCAGTACCGTTTTATGCATTATCTCACTTGAATCCTCACACCTACCCTGCAAAGAAAGTCATAATTACTCTTGTTTTTGAGAGTCACAGAAGACTGCTTAGAGTAGTAATGGCATTAGCCTACAGCAGCCTCTGAGTCCGGACTCTGGCTACTATGGCATATTGTCCTGGTGCCCCATGCTGCCCTATTGTGCCCTATCTGAAGCCATGTACTCAATGACCAGCCACTAATCTCTGGCTGGCTTCCTCTGTTACGTCAAGTGACCCTTCCTCTATCTTTGTAGCATGCTCTGTGCCTTCTCCGGTCTTTGTTCTGCTCAGGGCTTAGTGGTGTCTTTGTTAGTCCACCAGCTAGACAGAGGTTCCCTGAAGCCTCAGATGCTGTTTTATTTGTCTTGGTGTTGAACACATAAGAGGGAGGCAATAAATG